>CM046953.1:80068263-81529802 GCA_025698515.1 Gossypium sturtianum | reverse complement strand
GGTAAGGATTCCTTTTTAGATTGTTTTCCTTTTCTTTTCCTTCTTGGTCTGTCGAAACCAAGGGCTCTAATCCCCTATATCTCTTTGGCCGAAACCATGAAGGTGGGTTTCGGAATTTATTGTAGCCGACGTTAGAGGAGATATTTCGGGATTTGGATATTCGAGGTAAGCAAGATATAACATTCGGCCAAGGGCCACTTTTATAGGTTTTATGCAATAAAGCCGAATCTAACATAAGTCATGTAGGGATTTGGCAACCTTCAAGGGCGGTGATAGATTAGGGACTTAATCAAGCAAGGTAAGGGGTTGGAGTATTCACCAAAGGCCATACCTTTTAAGTGTTAGCCGATTCTAACGGTGATGTTATAGGAAGGGTCTGACAAAGGCAAAGGAGGAGTCTTGGATTCAGATCTATTTCGGTAAGGGTATTTAGATAAGTTATGGATGTGTTTTCGTTTAGATTATTACATATCGATTAACTGTGTTTCGATTAAGTGATATTCGATGGATGCGGGTACCAAGTGGAGGAGAGAAAGGGTAGTTTCTACCCCTAAATTCAAGAAATGCTCGGTTTCTACTGTACGTGATTGGCCATCGGGGTGTGGGCCAGCATCGGAAAGGGATAAGCAGATCATTATTGTCCCTGCTAGCGAGAGTGTCGGTGTTGAGAGTGTCATTCTCATCTTTGTTATCGTGTGTGTAGCCCTACACTAAATTCCCGATAGATTAATAGTTTTAATGTTAAGCATGTGTTAATAAGAAATATGAATGATTATGACTACGGGTACCATTCAGTGGTATAGTGTATTCAGGTACGTTATCCTTTAACACTACGTATAAACATTTGACATGAAATATATGTGATTTCGTTATGACTATGGGGTAAGGTATGTTGCCCAGTATCCGAATAATATGTATGTTGCATGGGCATATGGGTGATAATGATTAAGGGAAGTGTTAGGTGGTTTTACCACATTATCCGTGACTTTTGTCACATATCATGTATCCGGTGACTTATGTCACATATTATGAATTCGGTGACTCTGTCACACTATCAGTGGCTATGCCACATTATAAGGGCGATGTGTAGTTGTCTGCAGTGCGCGCCTTCGAGGTGTGTGTAGCGTTGGAGGGTCGATTTAGTAATCCCCACGGTGTGATTGGCGTGTACGGGTGGTGTGTAGAGGATGGATATCTAGGTGGGCTCGGGATTGCATTTTTCATCTTATTTAAATGTGATTTTGAAATGTTATGGTTAAGGTTATGATCGGTTGGGTTTTTGGTGTAGCCGTTATACATTGGGTCTATTGACTCACCCTTCGTGGGCTAACTTTTTGCGAGGGTGATGCCTAGTATATTGGATCGGTCGGCGAGGACTACGGGGTGGCCATGCTCAGCGGTTTCGGGTTTCGTATGGTTGCACTTTGCGTTTTCTTTAGCATACTTTTCTTTCGGGATTTATTTGGTATTTTAAAATTGTAATAAGGCCACTATTTAACTGTTTTAAATTTAGTGTTTAAACTTCATGTCTATGCGACGGTAAACAATTGAGTAATCAAATATTTTCTTAAAACAACTTCAGATGTTTTATCACCTAATCAACTTACGGTTTTCAACTTAATAAGCCCTAAAATCCGGCATTTTCTTTTAATTTACGAAATATGAAGGAAACGTTTTAATGAAATACAAACTTGAATGACAACTTGGTTTCCAACTCGTTAAAATTTCAAACTTGTTTTAATAATCGACTTATTTTACTAGAACAGGGAACAAAATTAAGTTAAGTTTTTCTGAAAGAACATGTCAGATTCGGTCGAGGCTGGTGGGCCGGGTTTGGGGTGTTTCATTGAAACTATGAACATATGGCATGTATAGACTAGTTTTAATGTGTTTGATTTTGATTTTGTATATATTGATAGCCATGCGAAAATGGCTTGATTATAATGTTAAAGCTTGTCTGTATGTGGCTATGACTTAAACTCATTTTGGAAGTTTATTTTATGGTATAATTTGTGTGGATGGATATGTGTTTCGGCTTGAGTAATGATGTGGAAGATGGATGTGTTTTTGAGTGTGCTTTCAATCATGAAAGTTGGCTATGCAAATGAGTTTATTTTGTGAATTGATAAATGGAAAGTGATGTTTACTTTTAATCTTGTATATCGGCAAATTTGGTATAGACATGAATAAGTTTATTTAGTTAAATGTTAATGTCATGTGTGTGTAGGTGTGTGTGTAATTGCTTTGGTTATTTTGTGAGTTAAATTAGGTTATAATACGTGTTTATATTTGGCTAATCTTAAGTAAAAATAAATGTATATGCCTTTGATATGATCAATTATTGTTTAATTAATTAGATTCGGCTTATGATGGTAAATATGCTCATACATAATGTTTGAATGTTTGATCATATAGGTTCGATTTTATATGGCTCTTTGGATGGTTGAAAGATTTATGTTTGGACATGTTTTATAGCAAGCGAATTAGGCATGATGTGTTTAATATTGGTATTCATAAATGGTTCAAATAGATATGGTCATAAGCACATAAACTTGTGCTGAATTGAGAGTAGGTATATTTGGTTTTGAAATGATGTTTGTTATTCAGTATATATATATGTATGTCAAGTATGTCGTGTGGATAATTTTAACTTAGTTTAATGTGCATAACATGTGAATTGGTATAATTATGAATTAGGTAATCGAATGGGAATTTATTGATTTGGTAAAGTCACTTTATGTTAGTACATGTTGAATATTACTAAAGCCGCATATGTGAGTTTTTTTTAAGTAATGTAACAAGGTGCATTTGGTTTTAATATGCGCATGAGCATAGTTTATGAATTGGTATGTTTGATATTCAGTTATTGAAATAAATATGTTGTCATATATTAAGTATATGTTATTTTATGATACATGTTTGAATTTATTTAAAGTATACGAATGTAATGAAGGTTTGTTTTGAGCTGTGTTATGACCGGTAATGCCTCGTAACCCTATTCCGGCGACGGATGCGGTTAGGGGTGTCACACACACACATAAACACACACACACACACATATATATATATAGCTACATATACATGCCACAACCCTAAAGAGTTCAAAAGCTACCAACAACGATGGATAGTGCAAGCTGATGATTCGATCTGTCCAATGTCAGCAAAAGTGATCTACAAAACGTCACACAAACACATATAAGCTCATGATGCTTAGAAAGAACATAGCGAATCATTTACATTAACATTATTTGAATAAAACACTTATTATACGTGATTGAAGTTACCGAAATGTAACTAAGGCACGTAAGTGCGAATCATGGGTACCGAAGTACAACAGGGGCACATATGTGCATTTAGGGGCACCGAAGTACAACAGGGGCACGTATCTGCGTTTAGGGGTATTGAAGTACAAAAGGGGCACATATGTGCATTTAGGGATACCGTAGTACAACAGGGGCACGTTTGTGCGTTCAGGGGTACCAAAGTACAACAGGGGCACGTATGTGCATTCAAGGGTACCGAAGTACAACAAGGGCACGTATGTGCATTTAGGGGTGCCGAAGTACAACAGGGGCACGTATGTGCGTTTAGGGGTACCGAAGTACAACAGAGGCATGTATGTGCATTCAGAGGTACCGAAGTACAACAGGGTATAATTATATAACAGTTAACTATTTAATTTAAAAAATATACATTTACACATATAGAAATTTAATTATACAATTTAATACTATGAACTTACATCGACAACTGACGCGTAGGAGTACGATCGGCTAATCCACAACTTTCGCCTTCCCTCAATTTAAATATGGTTGAGGTTTATCTTTATCTAAATAAATAAATTCAACCAATTTAACAACTATTCCATTCAATTCAATTCAAAATCACATTTTTGTAAAATTACATTTTTACCCCCATAATTTTGATTTCATTACAATTTAGTCCCTAGCTCATGAAATGAAAATTCATGAAATTTTCCATTAACCCACCATAGCTGAATTTCATGCAGGTCCCTAACAAGCCCTACATTTCATTTATTTCAAAATTTTATGATGTATATTTTCTATTTTTCAATTAAATCCCTATTTGACAATTTCATCAAAAATCACTAAACAAAAGTTGTTTATCTAACAAGAACTAACCATTTTCTTCCATAAAACATCAAAACACGTACACATTCATTCATGGAAAAACTCTAATAGTTTAACAGTTTCACAAATTAGTTCCCAGGCTAGCTAGATTAAGTTACAACGATCCCGAAAACATAGAAATCAATAAAAATGGGACAAAATCTACTCACATGCAAACATAAGAGTGATGGCCGAAAGTTTCAAGCTTCCATGGCTTCTCCTCCTTTAATATTCAGTTGAAAAAGATGAACATGCATGCTTTTTCTTTTGTTTTCTATATTTTAATATCTTTTAATTATCAAATTACAACGTTATCCTATTTAATTAACCTTTATAATATCATTTTACTGACCATAAAAGTCCACTAGATATTTATATGGTCTAATTTCAACATAAGGACTCATACTTTAAAGTTCTATAGCCATTTAATACCTTTAGGTACTAGAACTCCACTTTTGCATTTTATGCGATTTAGTCCTTTTCATCAAATTAAGCATGCAAACGGTAAAATTTCTTAACGAAGTTTTTTATACGGTAATGCTAGCATGCTGTTGACATTAAAATATTAAAATAAATATTTTTACGTCAAATTTGTGGTCCTGAAACCACTATTTTGATTTTACTAAAAACGGGCTGTTACTGTGTGTGGCACACGGCCGTGTGGCAGCCTGTGTCCCAGGTCTTGTGCACCTAAATGAACCTTAAACATCAAGTTTACCATTCCAAGATTTCTTGCACACTAAGTAATCCATTTACCAGCCATTTGACCCATTCAAAATGCCATTAAACAAACTTAAATCATGCTAATTCAACCACCTTAAGTGCCTAACCAATGTACCCTTAATGGTACCACAAGTATACACACTTATACAAGAATATAAATCATCACTCAAACATACCAATTCAAAACCATTCAATATAATCTACTAGTCAAACATATGCTAAAAGTGTAACATCCCGATTTAGGGCCTAGTCGGAATAGTGGTGCGAGACCACAAATCCGAGGTTTATGAATGAGTTTTTGAAGTTTATGCTATGTTTTCATGCTAATGTGAAAGTTTCATGAAGCAATTTTGTGAAATTTCGGTTGAATTGTCCAAAAGGACTAAATTGCAAAAGTTGCAAAATGTGAGATTCTAGAAGCTATTTGTGTGAAATAGCTTTAGAATATTAATTAGAGGTCCTTAAATAGAAATTTTACCAATTTCTAATTTTTGGACAAAATTGGTCATGGATGAGTTAAAATAGAAAGTTTGTCAAAAAGGGCATTTTGGTCATTTGCAATTAAATGTTTTAAATGGGAAAAGATGATAGAAATTCATTCATATTCTTATTCCTTGTGCCGAAAATTTGAGAGACTCCATAGCTAGGGAAAACGAAGCCCGGACCGAAACCGAGGCAAGAATAAAGTCGAGGACTAAATTGCATTTCTACATACATTTTGTACATTGAGGTAAGTTTGTATGATTTCTAAGCTTTATGATTAATATCATTGAATTGCTTAGTATGATGTAGAATATATCTTAATTCCATGAGATTTTTGATGCTATGTTAAACAAAGAAATCAATGAGATTAAGCATGAGAAAGTCTCGATTGAAGTTGAATTAATTAGGATACTCGATCTATCACATGAGACAAGACATGAGACAAGGAAGTCCGTATAAGACCAAGCCAAGGCATGGCATCAGCAGTCAAGTAAGTTATCATGTAAGACCAAGACAAGTCTTGGCATTGAAGAGTTATTATGAGATGAAGACCCATATATGCCCAAGCCAAGGCATGGCATTGGTGAGTCTCCAAGTAAAGATGTCATGTAAGTCCAAGCCAAGGCATGGCATTGGTAAGTAACAAGGAAGATTTCATGTAAGTCCTAGCCAAGGCTCGGCATCGACCCGTTCATGAGTAAAGATACCAAGTAAGACCATGTCAAGACATGGCAATGGTAAGTTCCCAATGGAACATACAAGGAAGACTTCGTGTAAGTCCATGTCAAGACATGGCATCGATACCAAGTTGAGAGATCCCATGTAAGACCATATCTAGGATATGGCTTTGGCATTGAGATATATGTGAGATGAGATTCAGTATCCTCAGTTATTCATAGTAATTCATTGGGCAAAAGAGTAAAGAATAAATGAGAAAGCAAGAAAGTTAAGCAAGTAAAGCTATCATCAAAGTATGCTAGTCAAAGTTAACTAAGAGTATTATT
The DNA here is from genome assembly GCA_025698515.1 of Gossypium sturtianum. Lineage (NCBI taxonomy): Eukaryota > Viridiplantae > Streptophyta > Magnoliopsida > Malvales > Malvaceae > Gossypium > Gossypium sturtianum. The sequence goes on along the minus strand of CM046953.1, from coordinate 81,523,462 downwards.
CATGTTGTGAATGATGAAGTTAAGATTATGCTTACCTTAACAAAGTATGCTAATCTATATGATTAAGTGATACAATTTCCTTTTTTACCTTACAAGCACGAGACTAGTAAGTATCATGATAAGTGTAAGAATCATTTAGAGTAAGTAAGCTCAAGCATGTGAACTTAGCAATGCCTTTGCTTATGATGAATGAGTATGTTAAGTATATATATATGCGTTGTTATATGCATTACATACAAACTTACTAAGTGAAATGCTTACGTCTTTAATTCTTTCTTTCCATGGATCATCGTCATCGGAGCTCGGAGCACACTATCAATCGCTATTTTGGTATAGCCAAGTTGTTTATATTAAGTATGGCATGTATAGGAAGCATTTCATTTTGAGTTATGTTTTAGAATTAGCCAAAGTGTTGGCTATCAAGCTTAGTATTCTTTTTGTATATGGCCAAAGAGAGGGGACATGAATGATTAAGTATGTATGTTTTTATTTTTCAATGAAGTATGCATCCTTGTTCATGTTAGATTTAATACTTGAGTTATTGAATTGAGTATTGGATTGATCTTGATCTCATGGTGGCAATTGGCTTGGAAAATAGCCTCTAGGTGCCCCACACGGATAGACACACTGCAGGCGTGTGTTCAGGCCGTGTGTCCCCTGCACATTAGTGTTTTAAGCCAGAATAGACCACGGGCTAATCACACGGCCGTATGTTAGGCCGTGTGTGACACACGGTTAGCACATGGGCGTGTGCCCCGGCCGTGTGAAGTCTGCACCTTGCACTTGTAATTTGAATTGCCACACGGCTGAAATACACGGGCATGTGTATGGACCGTGTGGATAAGTCAGAATGCCAAAGTTTAGCACACGGGCCAAAGCCATGGACATGTCAAGGCCATGTGTAATTAGTCAGTGTCGACCACGGGTGGAAGACACGGGCATGTCTTAGGGGTACACGGGCGTGTCCTAAGTCACATGGGCGTGTGACCCCTGTTTTGAGGAAAAGTTCCTGATTGAGTTCCGAAAGTTTCCAGATAGGTGTTTAAGGCCTCGTAGGCCCATGAAACGTATGTTTTGATTAAGAAAGAGAAGTTTCTGTTTCGAAACAAAATTTTACAGCCCGTAAGTACATGTTTACTTAAGTTCAAGTATGGTAATGTCTCGCATCTAGTCTCAGTCTATGACTTGGGTATGGGGTGTTACAGAAGTTGTTTTTAAGTATGTGCAAATGAGGGTGCCAAATGGTTTGGAAAATAGCCATTTTCTTGGCCACACGGGCAGAGACACGGCCGTGTGTCTCAGCCGTGTAGAGAACACGACCCTGGGACATGGGTGTGTGCCCAGGGTGTGTGAAGTCTACATTTACTTTTCGGAATTTAATTCGCCACACGGCCTAAGCACACGGGCGTGTGACCCAATTTTGTTGATGACACCATAAACAGAGAGTCACACGGGCTAAGGACATGGGCGTGTGTGACCACACGACCTACCCACATGGGCGTGTCCCAAGCCACACGGACGTGTGACCCCTATTTTGATGAAAAAAATTCTAAGTCTTCTTAAAGTTTCCTAAGTTCTCGGTTTAGTCCCGAACAGTTCCCAATGTATGTTTTGGGCCTTGTGGGCCCATTTAAGGGGTGATTTTCATGTGAATGAGGAATGTTAAATTGAATGAAATTTTATAGCCGATTTTGTATAAAGGTTTTTGTTTAAGTTCGATAATGCCTCGTATCCTGTCCTGGCGTCAGACACGGGTAAGGGGGGTCACAAAAAGTTTGTACCAGAGACATCTTCCACCATTCACATATATCACAATAAGTTATCAACTTGCACTTAGGCTCACTATTTATATATTTACATACCAAAACAAAAGTAATGACAAAACAAGTCTATTACATGCCATATAATCGAAAATAAACGTTTAACAATTTAATCAAATATAATTCAACAAGTTTCCTATCATCCACAATTTCAAACCGGTGAATTTCATCATTCAAATCAAAGCTCAATAATAATTTTCAAAAAATATAAATGTCCACAATGGAGTCAATTCAAGATGTCAAGTACATGTCATACCATTTAAAGTCATTGAACAAGTTATAATAAAATAGTTTATGACCTGATGAACGACTTACAGATACGAGTACACAAGTAGCCCAATAGAAACATGCTAAATGCTCATAAGAGCTAATCCAACCAATAACACGCCAAATGCTCATGAGAGCTAATCTTACCGATAACACGCATCAGCACTAAGTGCCTAACCCGTTGGCTATAAATCTGCCCCCATAACACGCCAGAACAGGAAAGTATAACACAAGAGTTTGCAACAAATGTAGAACCTCAGTATACTTAGGAAAAAATCATATAAAGCATGCCACATCAATCTCCACTCCAACCTCGCATAACATGCCATCATTTAGTTGTACTCTATCCCGCGTTCATCCAACCCAAGTATCAAAATTCAGTAACATTTTCCAAACAACTTACATCATAAATGGAATAATTTATATCCACTGTTTCATATCGTATCATCATACATTTCATATAGATATTAAATTACAAACCGAACGAACTTACCTGGACTGAATTGTAATAGTTGTAGAAGTTTAGGGACTATTCCACAATTTTTCCTTTTCCACGTAAGTCAACATGGTTTTGATCTAAAATGTAAAATTTCCCAATTATTAGCTTACATTTCATATTCCAATTAATTCTAAATTTTATACCCTTATATTTTTCAAAATTACACAGTTGTCCCTAACTTTTACAACTTTTGCAATTTAGACCTCTAACTCAAAAATCATCAAATTAACCATTTTTTAAAACTCAGAATACTAGCCGAATGTTCGAGGTTTCAAAACAGTCCACAAAACACCTTTTATTTGTAACAGCCCGATTTTGGGCCTAGTCAGAATAGTGGTTTCGAGACCACAAATATGACATAGAAAAGTTCATTTTTATTATAATTTTATGGTCTACAGTTTCACGGAATGGTTTCGTGAAAATTTCGTTCGAAAATTTTGACGTTTGGGCGCTCAATTTAGTCAAAAGGACTAAATTATAAAAAGTGCAAAAGTTGAGTTCTACATGCTAGAGGTGTCTAATTGCTATGAACTTTTAAATAGAAGGTCCTTAGATGGTAATTAGACCATTTGTTAAGATATTGGACAAAAATGAACACGGTGAGATAAAATTTCAAAGTTTTAAGTGAAGGGCATTTTGGTCATTTAGTAAATAAAGGAATTAAAAGGGAAAATCAAGCTAAAATCTTGTCCATCTTCTCCCCCATGTGACGAAATTTAGAAATTCACCATAGCTAGGGTTCGCTCAACTTCCAAGCTTGATTGTAAGTACATCCTAGCCCCGTTTTTAATGCTCTTTACATTTTTGATGTCGTTATCATCCGATCTATCTATTTCTACCATTAATTTAAGGAATAATCAAGGTCTAAGGTTTGAACCATGTTAGAAATTTGTGTATTTTGATGTCTAATGGTAGAAAATGAAGGTTTGGTGTTAGATAAACAACTTTTACTAAGTGAATTTTGATGAAAATGCTTAAAAGGACCTATTTGTAAAAGTCATAAGATATGTAGTAAAAGTGTGTTTTAATGGAAATTGTGGGCTGTTATAGTTATAAAAATGGTTCGGCTAGGCTTGTAGATTAAAAAAATTACACACGTTTCATTTTACGAGCCTAGGGGAAAAATGTAAATATGTTAAAGTTTAGGGGAAAAAAATGTAATTTTGTCATAATGTGATTTTTGGACTGAATTGAATAATGTGAATAATAAATAAGTTAAATTTGCTATTATAGATCAAGAAATACAAGGTTCGAACCTTGATCGGGGGAAAAACAAGGTTATTGATGATTAGGTCCATTTATGTTATTTTTATACCGAGGTAAGTTCATATGTAAATAATGCATTGTTATTTATGCTTTAATTGCTTTATCATTATATGAATTGTGATTCACTCTTGAATGAAATCGACAAAGTTTGACAAACGAGAAATCCCAGTTGAACCTTAGAAATAGGTAGGATACAAATGTCATGACATTAGGGTTAGTCGAGATTACGTGTAAGACCATATCTGGGATATGGCATCGATATGAGATTTCGTGTAAGACCATAGCTGGGCTATTAGCATCGATATGAGATCCCATGTAAGACCATATCTGGGATATGTCATTGGTATAATACTATGTGTGTGAGATTTCCAGAGTAACCTTTAGTATTCCAAGTTGTTCAACGGGAAACTTAACGGCAAAGTTTAAGTTGTGAAAGACTATGGTATGATGTGAAAGATTATGGTAAGTTGCAAGTTGGTACAGGTATGTACATAAAACTCATGCTTAATGAGCTCGATATGTGATGAAACCTCGGATTGGTTCGATTGAGTAAGTTATGATGTTAAGATTTTAATAACATCTATGCTAAGCTTGATTATGAATTCACAATGACATTTATGTTAATTTACTTTATTTTAAATATATGTTAAAGTGTGTATGATGCTTATTATTTGCATAGGAACTTACTAAGCTTTACAGCTTACTCCCTTTCTCTTTCTCTTGTCTTATAGTGTCACCAATCCAGCTCGGGGATCGAAGACAGTCGGAGATTCATTCACACTATCAAATTATCATTTTGGGTACTTATGATTTCAATATTTTGAGTTATGGCATGTATAGGGACTTGGTCTTTTTGTTATGTGTCATAATTGATTTGGCCATAAGTGATGGCTTCAATAGTCGATAATTCATTTTGTAAATGGCCATTTGATATTGGCTAATATTTGTTAAGTATATATACATATGATGATGTTTTCATGAATAGGGGAAATTGCATGGTTTGAGATGCTAAGTATGTGATGTTTGTATGTGATAAATGATAGCATGTAAATGATATGTGGATGCATTATGTATGGCTGATTGGGTTGAAAGTATATGCTTGGATTGCTACTATGTTTTGTTGTGTAGGTTGGTGCATGGAAGGGTGGCAAAAAGGCTTGGTAAATAGCCTTATATTTGTCCACACGGGTAGACACACGGGCGTGTGTCTAGGCCGTGTGCGACACACGGTCTGCCCCATGGGCATGTGTCTCGGCTGTGTGTCCCCTGCACCTTAATTGTTGCAAAATAGAATGCTCAGTAATGAGCACATGGGCAGAGACACGGACATGTGTCTCAGCCGTGTTGACGGCACGGCCTCGAACACGGGCGTGTTCCCTGGCCATGTGAAGTATGTACCTATTTTATGAAAAATTATAAAAATTTAATCGATCACACGGCCTAAGCACATGGGCGTGTGACTTGGCCGTGTGACCTCAATTTGATGATGACATCATAAACATAATGCTCCCTAATTTGAACACGGCCTGAAGCACGGGCGTGTCATAGGGTCACACGGGCGTGTCCCGAACCCACACGGGCGTATGACCCCTTTTTCATGAAAAATTTTCTAAGTTCTCCAAAAGTTTCCAAAGTTATCGGTTTAGTCTCGAACCACTTCTGATGCATATTTTGGGCCTCGTAGGCTCGTTTTAGGGACGATAGGAATGTTTTTGAAAATTTTTAAATTTGAGTGGAAATTCATGTCTCGGTTCTAAATGTTTGCTTGTGAATACTTCCGGTAATGCCTCGTACCCTATTCTGGATCAAATTCGGGTAAGGGGTGTTACATTATTCACTATTTAACCATGTGATTTTAACATTTTAACAATTTAATCCTTAATTCAAAAACTAATAAAAATTACTTCACTAAACACCGAACTACCACAATCAAGGCCTCAAACACATAATTATCATAAAAAAAAACAAGATTCATCAACGACAACTTCTAAATATTTTAACAGATTCAAAAATGAAGGTACAGGCTAGCTGGACCCAGTTCCAACGATATCAAAAACATAAAAAATTACAAGAAACGGGTATCAATTTCACTTACATGCAATGAAAACAAAAAAATCAGAGCTTCTTCTTCTCCCTAGCTATGGTGTTCGGCAAGATGAAGAAGAAAAAGATGAAAATAATGTTTTATTTTAAGTTATAAATTGATCTTTTTCATTTTATTTACAAAATTTCCATTTCACCTTTTAATTTCTAACAAAATTTCATTTAATTTTCCTTACAAACCGTCTATTATGACATCTAGGGTCTAATTACCCTATTAGTCCCTTTTCTCAAACATTTAGTAGTTATTAAACCTTTTTTAACAATAGAACTTAATATTCATAATTTATACGATTTAGTCATTTTTACTTAATTAGCTATCTAAACATTAAAATTTCTTAGCCAAAAATTAATACGACTCTAATGACTCTGTAAATGTTCTAAAGATAATATTTATGGGCCAACACAATGAAAATTTGTGGTCCCGAAACCACTATTCTGTCACCATTGAAAAATGGGCTATTACACTATTCTTTCTTGACGTGTTTACGATATGGATTTTCCTAAACTCACGTTATGTGAGGTTTGCCCATCATCATCCTGGGAAATGCAGAAAACCCCAATGAGTAATCACATCCCTTTTGTTCCTTTTCAGAAGGGGCCATTATCATGGCTTAATATACATGTAAGGTTACTAGTCTAGACTAAACCTTTAAAATGAGAACATATTACTAGTTCAGGCTAAATCTGTGTCACATGTATCTTCGAGTCCGTAACAAATGCTGGAGCTCCATTTCAAAACATATTTACTTACAGACACTTCATACATTGAAACAAACTAAACCCTACCTTCTTAATCAACAATTAGCAACCAATGTAACACACACATCTCATAGCATACATTTGAAACATTCAGGTACAACCATGCTTCACCTTACATTACTTATGCATCATTCAATACATGTTTGAACTCATCAAACATTGTACTAGATTTACACATTATTCTTAACAATATTCAGTCAATCATAGATATCCTTCAGGAATCACTTACCTTACCTACTATACCCTTCATGATCTCGGCATCACCTTTTTATTTGTTCCACAGACATCAAGGTATGAACAGTACCACACAATAGTAAATTTAGAGACTCACCTGACACCCATGAGTAACAGCTTGAACTCTAGATTCAACATCCAACATGAAATTGCAGTGACCACTGCTTATAAAATATAGGGACACCATTAAAAATCATTCGTATAACCTTTACTATCATCTCAAACCCAGATAACCTCATGCAAAGCTTTACTTCTTCATCTTACTATTCATGCACTCTTACGGACTTATTTTCATAACATAACATGCAGGGTCATAAAACTTACCCAGACACGAAGCACCTCGTCGTAACAACCTAGAATCGCAACTTCCAACTTAAAGAAGGAAGAAATGATTGCAATTCCTTAAGAATCAAATAGTAGCACTTTTAGAAAAATGGAGAAGATAACTTCTCCCATACTCGTCCTAAATACAAATATACATACAGCCTAAGTCCCTATTGGAACTTGACACGTGTTCTTTCAAAGTTGTCCCTATAATAGCCTATAGCCTTTGAGAAGAAAACAAGTGAAGAACCAATATTTTAGCCACTCCATTACTCAATACAATTGGCTTCTAACTAAATTACCTTGCATCCTATCTTGAATACTTACAACACGATTAGCATAGTAACTCAAACAAACTTGGCGTACATCGTCCTTGGCGTTAATCTAACTTACAAATTTCTCTTACCTGAATATTCTCCCTTACGACTCTGCTTTCTTAGATCAATCCTCACTTAATATTGACTTCGGTTATGCGTCAAAATCTATACGCCACAGGAAATAATTGGACGACAGAACCACGCCACATAGATTACTTTTAGGTTATGCGCCAAAACTTAAAACCCGCCAAACTAGGGTGTTACAACTCTCCTCCCCTTAACAAAATTTTGTCCTTGAAACTTTCCAAATGTTAAATAATTTCCTTACGAAATTGAAATTAGTTGATCATGCCAAACACGTACCAAAAAAAGACGAGTCCTCACACTTACACATTCAAATTTTCTTTCCACTGACATACCCTTAGAAATTAATAATGAGAAGATGTCCTTAATCTATTTCTTTGGATAAACTTAGAAATTCTGGCGGTTGACCACTTATTTTGAAATTGTTCACCTATTAACCTTCTTGACAAATGTCAACTTAACATTAGAGGATCCAAACAGTTTTCATGGAGTAAAACTTCTTGCACAAGTTTACTTCTAAAAACAGAGACTTTATTGATTATTTCAAATCCTTAACCTTGTTTCTGCTCAGTCCTTCTATCTTCGTCGTCATCAATATCAACTTCCTTAAAGGTAATACTTTATCTTCTTCATTTCCCCTCATTTCTTCCCATTTCAATAAAAAAATGTCTAGAACGAATACTCGTAGTAAGGGTTGAAATCAGAGTCGTTGAAACTTAACCCTCAATAGTTCCATCACTTTCAAACCCCAATAACTCGAGAATACTCTTCCACAAGTTTTGTAACAGCCCATTTTTAGTTAAATCAAAACAGTGGTTTTGGAACCACAAATTCGAGGTAAAAATAATTATTTTATTATTATTTTAATGCCTACAGCATTATGATAAACCATAATTTATACATATTTTGACCCCATGCTTAGCTTATTTTTTGATGAATTTTCATTAGATTTGGTGAATTTGATGCTCCTAATCCCTTAATTTCATGTTTTACATTCAGGAGAGCTTAGGGAGTCGAAAAGAATGAGAAACGGGCCAAAAAGGGACAAAATGGGCCTACCTTAGAAATCAACATGGCCTGGACTATCAAACACGACCGTGTGTTACGAGCAGAATCAAACACAGCCTGGATCAACGTACACGGGCAAATCACACGGCCGTGTGTGACGACCAGAATCAAGCACGGCCGAAGGAATCCACCACGGGCGTGTCCCTGCCGAACCCAAGTTTAATTATATTCGGAAAAGGGTACTTGTGGGCCAAGAAAGGTGTTTCAAAGCCTATTTAAACACCCTAGGGTGTAACCTAAAGAAACACGCAGAGTAGAAGGCAGAAAATACTCGAAGACAGCCGTCGAGAGCAGCTTGGAAGGAGGATCTCCCTCAAGACTAAAGTTCTCCTATCAATTTCTCTTGAAGTGTTTGGGTTTTCTTATGTTTTGTGGTTTTCCTTATTTTAAGATGTTTCTTTTTATCATTATGAACTAAACCTCTCAAATACCTGAGGGGATTAAACCTAAGACGGATCCTATTACTATTTGATTTATAAGATAAATACTTGTTCTTATTCTTAATTGTGAGTTCTTATTCTTGTTTTGATAATTCAGGTTATTAATTCAAGTCGAATGTGCTTATTCAGAGGATCAAAAGTCCCTGTTTAAGAGTAGATCAACACAATTAAGCGGAGTTGATTGCAACCCTAGAAATAGGGCTTATTTAAAAATCTACCAGGATTAGAGTCAAATCTAATAAAGGAATCCATAGATCGAGTTAATGCGACAATAGGGGTTTTAATTAGAAAGAGATTTCAATTAATCAACCTAGAGTCAGTTGTTTTTAGTCTTGAAAGAGATATTAACATAAATCAGGGATTTCTACGGATTAAGTCAAGTGAATAAATCGTATGAATCAAAAGTAATAAGTGAAGTCTAGGTGGATTCTTCCTTGGGTATTGCCTATCTCATAAAGTTGTCTAAAAAGTATTTTTCCAATTCATTCTCTGTCGTGTTTTTAATTAATTTTAGCTTTAAAAGAAATCACTCCAACTCTTAGGCTAGATAATAAGAAGATAGTAATTACAAGTACTCTTGGTCCTTGTGGATACGATATTACCGGTCTTACCATAGCTATACTATTAAACGATAGGTGCGCTTGCCTTTATTGTGGTCATAGTTAGTTAGAGACAGATCAAGTTTTTGGAGCCGTTGCCGGGGACTAAGATATTAGGCACACAAAATTTTTATTACCTTAGCCATTTTATTTTTATCGCAATTTATTTTTATTTTTATTTTTATTTTCTAATTTTTTTTCTTTTCTTTGCTTCTGGCAGGTATCTCTAGTTTATGACTAGAAGAAATCTGTCAGGACCTTTACTTTACGACAGTGAGATTGGGGGTACAGCTCGCAAAAACCGTAGAGAGATAAGGCGAAGCCTACAATACATACAAGAAGAGCAAGAAGATAATATCACTAATATCAAGGAGATGGCTGATAATAGTCCGCTACCTCCTGTGGTCGCTGCAGATCCAGTAAACCAAAATCCTGCTCCGCGAACTATGTATGATTATGCTAAGCCAAATTTAACAGGAACTGAATCAAATATTGTAACACCCCTTACCTGGGTTCTACGCCGAGAACCGAGCCCGAGGCGTTACCGAACTCAAACCACTTAATCGCCACTTAGGCTCAACGTAATTACTCACTATAACCTCATTCTCGACTTACGAGGCCTCACTCATACACACGAGGGCTCTCGAGAACAATCCGAAACTTTTACGATCCTGAAAAGTTTTCTCTTTTTTTTTTACAGGTCTCACACGCCCGTGCAAGATTAGACACGCCCGTGCATAGACATACACACCCATGTCCCCCGATCGTCCCTAAAAACTCAGTATTCTGCCAATTTGCCCACGGCCAAGGCACACCCGTGCTTCCCAACCGTGGTAAATCTTGACTTCACACACACGGCCTCAAAGCCTAGTCACACGCCCGTGTGGCTAGCCCGTGGACTATCCTGATTTAAAATGTTTACATGCAGGGGACGCACGGCCACAGCATACGCCCGTGGGCTGACCGTGTGTCACACATGGTCTAGACACACGCCCGTGTGTCTAACCACATGGTCAAGAACAAAGCTTTGTGCCAAGCTCTTTTCACCCCTCTAGCATACACAACATATACTCATCTAACACCATCATAATCAACTCAAATTGAAGTGCATTCTCACATAGAAAACTACATCTTTCTTTCATATAATGTAATAGCCAACAACCATGGCATTATACAAAATAAGCTATCCATCTAAAGGCCAACACATCTTAGCCATTTACAACAAAATCCACTAACTTGTCTAGCCCCTATACATGCCATATACAAAACATTAAGTTTCATGTACCAAAGTGTGCTTATATGTGGGCTATCTTCTGATGATCCTCGTATCTCGATTCAACGTTTTTAATCTATAAGACAAGGGAAAAGAAAGAGAGTAAGCTTTGAGCTTAGTAAGTTTACACATAAACAATTAAGCAACATAGTATAAGCTAAGCAACCATTAGCATTATACCAACAGATAATTCACAACTATGCTTACTCTTTCTATCCCTTACCACATTTCCAACACATCATGAGTCACATACTCATAACCATCGAAATGCCCCTGCATTCAATGTCACATTTACACAATATACAACACATTATTATTTCTCAATAATTCATCCACACAGCTAATTAACTTAATAATACATCCACACAACTATTTTACTCAATAATGCAATTACATGGCTAATCCACACAGTTAACCCACACAGCAAATGTCTCGGTGGTTTCGCACTTAGTACACCATAATCGATTAATAAGGTGGTATCGCACTTAGCCTACCACAAAGGTAATCATAGGGTTTTCTCACTTAGCCCACTAAACGATATACCTCACGATAGCATTGCACATAGCCAGCTCATCGTCAATATGCATTAGGATGGTATCGCACTTTGCCTACCATCTAGCATTATCACTACACATTCACATGTCTACTTACTCAATTAAACATCCATTCACAATTCTACAATATTCATTCTACTTGGACCACATAGGTTCTCAATCAATCTCGAACAAGCTACACACTAGCTATCATCAACAAATTGTAAGTATGAATGCATTGTTTATGCATAGACTTACCTCGATACTCAAAAGTATAGAAATATGCAATTTAGTCCACCACCTTGCTTTTGCCTCGGTTTCGATCCGGGCTTCGTCTTTCTTGATCTATAATGAATAAATTAGCTTATTCAATACATACATTGACTAAATTGACCCACATCTCATACTTTAGCAAAATTACCATTTTGCCCCTAAACTTTCTCATATTTACACTTTAGTCCCAAAGGCTCGTAAAGTGATTTTTATTCAACTTTCTAGTCTCTCATGCTTAGCCGAACCACTTATTCAACTAAAGCCATCATCAATTCTCACTAAACCACATATGTATGACCAAACTAAAGTTTTTCACAAACTAGTCCCTACATGCATTTTCATGGAAAATCACTTAGCAAAAGATGTTTCTACTACATCAAGCTTTCATATTCTTCCATAAAACTTCAAAATACATGCATGTCATACATATGTACATTTTTGAACATCCATAACAGCTCACCAAAAAGCTAAAAATAGCTTACTCATGCTACTGGGACTTCAAAAATACGAAGAATATCAAAACCGAGTTTAAGAGCACTTACTAGCAAGCTTGAAAAATTGAAAGAACCCTAACAATGGCTTCTCAAATTTTCGGCAGCTAAAGGGGAAGAAGATGAATGAATTTGTCATCTTTTCACCTATTTTAATCACTTATTTGATAAATGACCAAAATGCCCTTTTTCATAAACTTCAAATTTTTACTCATCCATGCCCATTTTTGTCCAAAAATTAGAATTTGGGTAAATTGCTATTTAAGGACCTCTAATTAATAATCTAAAGCTATTTCACACAAATAGCTTCTAGAAACACATATTTTGTAACTTTTGCAATTTAGTCCTTTTGGACAATTCAACCACAATTTCACAAAATTGCTTCAAGAAACTTTCACACTAGCATGCGTACATAATATAAACCTCAAAAACTCATTCATAACCCTCAGATTTGTGGTCTCACACCACTATTTTGACTAGGCCCTAAATCGGGATGTTACAAATATTGTTAGACCTGCTGTTGCTATAAATAATTTTGAACTGAAACCTAACACTATTCAGATGATTCAGCAGTTAATCAATTTGATGGTTTGCAGGATGAGGATCCAAACAATCACATGGCAAATTTTCTAGAATTCTGCGACACTTTCAAGATTAATGGCGTTTCTGACGATGCCATTCACCTTTGGTTGTTTCCCTTCTCGTTGAGGAACAAAGCTAAACAGTGGTTGAACTTATTACCACGAGGATCAATCACTACATGGGAATATATGACTAAATTTTTTTATTAAAATACTTTCTGCCGGCTAAAACGGCTAAATTGAGGAATGATATCTCTTCTTTTTTGCAGATGGATTTAGAAATGCTTTACGACACATGGGAGAGATACAAGGATTTGTTGAGAAGGTGCCCACACCATGGGTTACCTCTATGGTTACAAGTTCAAACCTTTTACAATGGTTTGAACCCCTCAACTAGGCAACTGATAGATGCAGCCGTCGGTGGAACCCTGAATAACAAAACTCCTGAAGTGGCTTACGAATTCATTGAAGAGCTGTCACTGAATAACTATCAGTGGCAAGTTATGAGGACGAAGCCAACAAAAGCCGCCAGAGTTTTCAACCTCGACACAGTGACAATGCTATCAAACCAGGTAGAGCTTTTAAGTAAAAAAATTGATGGTTTATGTGGTTCCTCCTAGGTACATCCAGTGATGCAGTGCAATACAAATGGAGGAGAAACGAACAATACAGAATATCCATCCTACAGCCCTGGCATAGAAAGCAAATAGATGAACTATATGGGTAATAATTCTAGACCTCAGAATAATCCCTATTGTAATACTTACAACCCAGGTTGGAGGAACCACACAAATTTCTCATGGGTTGGTCAAGGAAATCAGAGACAACAACCCCCTCCAAGCTTTCAACAACAACCCTACCCACAGGAGAAGAAGCCGAACCTTGAGGAGATGCTTACTAAATTCATCTTGGTGTCAGAAACGAGCTTCTAGAACACTGAGACCGTACTTAAAAACCAACAGGCATCGATTCAAGGGCTCAAGAACCAATTAGGTCAGCTTGCCAAGTTGATCTTAGAACGACCACAAGGTAGCTTGCCAAGCAACACTGAAACTAACCCAAAGGAGCAACTTCATGCCATTACTACTCACGATAGTGAAAGGTTAGACGAACCAAAATCGAGGCAAGAAAATGTGATAGATAAAGGTAAGGTTGAGGTAAGCCATAATAAACCAAAACTGGTAAGTACAGAGTACAAACCTCGTGTTCCATATCCCAATGCGACGAAGAAAGATCACAAAGATGAACAATTCGGTAAATTCCTTAAACTTCTAAAGAAATTACATATTAACTTACCGTTTATTGAAGCTCTTTCGCATATGCCCGTTTCAACAAAATTTTTAAAAGAGCTTTTGGCAAACAAACGGAAGTTAGACTGCAACATCCTGAAAAGGGCCTATGCATTTTTGGTTTAATTGTACGAAATGACATATCTTATGTGTTATGAATATATTTTGAACACTTTTGGAAACCTGGAAATGTATGGAAATGTTAAGTTTAAAAGAGGAAAGTGAACATTTTTAGAACCTTGGAAATGTAAGGAAATGTCTTGTAAGGAAATGTCATGGAAATGTAAGGAAATGTCTTGGAAATGTAAGGAAATGTTTTGTAAGGAAATGTCATGGAAATGTAAGGAAATGTCAAGTTTACAGAGCCGATCGAAAATTTTTTGGAAACTTAGAAATGACCTAGAAATGACGAGTTTTAATGTTTAAAAGGGGAAATTAAGGCAAGGTGGCCTTAAAAGAAAAAGTTTGTGAAATTTGACACCCAAACAGGCTTGGAAAAGTGGTCTGAAGATGCCACTTAGGGCCTCTGGAAATGGCGCCACATGCAAGGTGTTGGGCCTGGGTTCGAGTCACTTGGGAAGCAAATAAAGGAGGTTTTATTTTTGCTTCCATAAGCCAAGGAGTGGACGGCAAGGCTTCTAGAAAAAGGGAGGTTTGTTCTCTTTAAAATTCGGCTATTAAGGATAAATAAAGGTTTTTTTTATTGGAGAGATAAATGATGATTTATCTTAAGTATTTTCAAAAAGGAATTTATTTATCATAATTTCCATGAGATAAAGGCTGGATTAAACTCTTTTATTTTATGATAATTAAAGGATAAAGCTATCAAATTGAAGAGTGGTGGCCAAGTCAGGGACTCCTTAGCTGATAATTTCGTCTATAAAAGGGCGGAAGGAAGGAGGGATACTCATCAGTTTTCTTTTTTTTCTCTGCCCTGTCGAAATTCTTAGGGTTCTCTCCTCTTCTTTTCTCTTTTCCTTTGTCTAGCCGAATTCCCTAGCCTCCTCTCTCTTTTATTCAAAACCAAAAACACAATCCAACCAAGCCAAAATTCTGCCAATGCCGAATCTTTGTTGTGACAGAAGGGTGTTACCGATTTCATTCAAAAAGGTAAGATCAGCCATTATTTGATTTTCAATCTCTCTTTTTAGCCGAAATATAGGAATCTAACTCCTTTAGAATTCCATGGCGAAATTTGGAAGGTTTTCTTGGGATTTCTAAGACTCAAGGATTTTCGGCTGGACTTATAAGGCAAGGTTTTTGGATTTGGACAAAAGGAAATTGATACTAAGGTAAGTGTATAAATCCTACTAGGATTTGGATTGTGGTTGAAAAGGTTTATTAATATGTTAAATGATTGACCGAATATAGGAGTTAAGGATCTAAATCAGTAGATCGGTTCTTGGGATTTCAAGGACTTCATTAAGCTTAATCAGTGTGTAATCCCCACTATCATTTAATATGATACATGGCAATATTTAATCTATGTATATATATATATTTACATGTGAATATGGCTAAGTACCTAATTTGGTACAAAAGTACTGAGCACGTTTCCTACTCCCATTAGGATTATGAAATATGTTATTTTATAACATGTGAAAATATATATGAATGTGAATTTAAGTATGAGATGCATGATATAAAAAAATATGGGTCATTCGGGATTTATGAGAAAGGGGAAGTGAATGTGATGACTTTGGTCTCACTATCCGAATGTGGTGACTTTGGTCACATTATCCGAATGTGGTAACCGGTTACATTATCTCGAATCGTGTCTTTTGACACAACTATATCTCAGTGGCTATGCCACAAAATTTTATATGGGCGATGAGCACGTCGATCGCTGGATCGCCTTGAAGGTGTGTAGCGGATGGAGGGTCGACTTAGTAGTCCCCACGGTATGCAAAGTTGGTACGGGGATGTGTAGCGGATGGCATCTAGGTTTTGGGTTCGGGTTGCATCATCATTGATATCTGTTGTATGAATAAATGTTTGATATGAATAGGTATGCCTGATCTATTGAATGTTAGTGTTGGTTACACATTGAGTCTGTTGACTCACCCCGTTGTGGGACTATTTTTCAGGTGACGATCAATAATGG
The DNA here is from genome assembly GCA_025698515.1 of Gossypium sturtianum. NCBI lineage: Eukaryota > Viridiplantae > Streptophyta > Magnoliopsida > Malvales > Malvaceae > Gossypium > Gossypium sturtianum. The sequence continues at coordinate 81,507,138 of CM046953.1, read as the reverse complement.
ATCGGGTTCAGCGAAAGCTTAGGGATGGCCATGCTCAGCTTGAAGTTTTATTCAATATGGATATTCAAATTTATTTAAGTATTTTAATTTTATTTTGGGATTTTACTTGATGTAATAAGGCTATAAGTTACATTTCTTTACTTTTATTTTTAATTACTATGTTACGAATTATTTTCAATTAAAGTTAAGTAAAATTTATTTCTTTAAAAATAAACCCTAATTGTTTTTTTCATCTTAATTAATTGGACTTTAAAATAAGATCAATGGGTTTTTAACTCAAGCCCAACCCAAAACAATAGTTTTTAAAAATCGCACAAGTTTTCCTCTGGTAATAAAAGAATTTTGTAACCAGATTTGTAACACCCCAAACCCGGCCCAAACATTACGACCGAATTTGGTATGCTACGGAGGAAAAACCTTTGAAAATCCCTTATTAAGTCGTTTAAAATTATACTAAGTTAGGTTGTTACAGCTTTCAAATGTACCCGATGGTACTTTTAAAAAAACATTTTATGTTTAATTTGAGAAAACATGTGCATCCGTTTTAACATCATCAAGTAGTTTAAACCAAACATTCAAACACGCATCAATAATGAAATCATACTAGGAGGCCTTATTACAATTAAGCAACATAAACCCAAAAGAAAGATAAATAAAATCCAAAATTCATTTATTAAAAGTCTCCATCGCATGGCCACCTCGAGTCCATCCGGCTCACCCGCATGATCTACGAATCACTGAAAAATTAAAGGAGAAGGTGAGTCACCAAGACTCAATGTGTAACCCTTCCCGAATTAATGCAATAACATACACAAATTATAACCAATTAACATGCATAAGTTTAAATGCACCCAACCTAACCATCCATACGCCTTTTTCTACCCCTTGTGGTACCAAACCTTTGGTGGTGCCAAACCACCGTGACGTATAGTCACAAATGTGATACCAAATCACCGGAGATACCAAATCTCCGGTGTCCAGAAGACACAATTGTGTTACTAAAACACCTGGTGACCGAAGTCACAAATAGATGATGGGGCCAACCCATCGTGTGATACCAAATCACCGCGAGAGACAATCCCATATCTCAAAGTGGGGCCAACCCCCGGTGGTATTAACCACGAGGACAAGTCGCTATGAGGTGCCAAACCTCCGGAGGTACCAAACCTCCGTGACCGTAGTCACGATGTGTTACCAAAACACGGTGTCCGCGTCGACACGAATATCACTTTGCCCCTCCTCTCATCAACCCATAACAATCATTTATATGCATGTACCACAAATCATGTTGATAGATTTATTTAACAACATCCAATCGATTTATCATAAGCCATATATCAAATAATACACATACCAAATGTGTCATGCTTCCCAAAAGCATCAAATAATAATCACATAGTAATAAGAACTTACCAAATCCTTGTCAATACCATGAAGGTATTTCATCCATGTCTACACAAAACGTTTAGGCATAAAATAACACTTAGCATATTAAAAGTTATAAGATGTGTATGTATACACACTGGCACCAAAAAGAGTTCTAAAACCCGAATAGACAAATCGGCCACACAAGTATTCTTGCCCCTATATTCGGCCAAAAATGAATATTAGAACCATGGCCTATTCGGCCAAACCAAAATAATTGAGAAAGGTTCCTTGTGAACCTAAAATCTTACCCAAAGCCTTGAACACTTAACCAACACACACTCCTAAAGAATCGGCCTCACTTCCCTACAATCAACCATCATCAATAAGGTTTATTAGCCTTCGGCTTAAACGAAACTTAAAATTAATAATCCTTGAAATAAACCTTACCACCTTACTAAACCAATTTCTAGAGAAGTCCCGATGATAACTATCTTACCTTCAATATTCGGCCAAAATTGATCAAGATGGGAGAAGAATATTTTTTGGTATACCCAAGAGAGTGGATTCGGCTATGATTTGTTCAACACAATCAACCAAGGTTCAACTTGTATGGAAGAAGATGAAGTAAGAAAGTGAACTAGTAGTTTTGGCTAAGTGCTTTTGAGAAGAGAAAAGAAAGAATATTATGGTATAGGAGATTCGGCTAAGAAAGAAAGAAGAAAATGGACAAAAGAGATAAGTGTTTTGGCAATGGTTGAAGAAAATACTCAAGTTTGTTTTGAGAGATTGAGATGAAGAAAATAGAAATTGAGCATAAAATGACCAAATGGTCAAAAAGTATTAGGCTTAGCAATAGGTGAAATTCGGCTAACAAGAAAAGAGTTTGAGAGAAAAATTTGTTTTGCACTTTTGCACCAAATGAAAGAATGACCAAAAATTCTTCCCAAGCCTTACCAACACTAGCATATTCGGCCAAACCCCCTCTTAGCCACAATGCTGTCCAAGTTCATGGCATAAAGGCCATTATTTTGTTTCCAAAACATAATCCTTGATACTAGCCTCATGTCTCCATATTTTCCTTAATTACTTGATTCCCTTCCATATGTTAACACTTGCCTTAAACCTATAGTCTACTAACCAAAAACAACATGGTCAACCCTTATCTTAATCATCCTTGGCCGACACTTACCATACCAAAGCAAAAATAAAAGTTGTCCCAATGCTATTTAAGGGATTCGAACCTCTCCCCTCAAGCTAAACTCCATGCGCCATTACCAACTTGCCATGCACTCATCTTGTGTCACTTATTGCTACTTAAATTAACTTAAGTGCTAAGCTCATTTAATCCTCTTCTTTAAATAAGCCTTACTAAGAATTATTCTACTAAACCGAGCTTACTCAAGACCCCTAATTAAGCCTTATATCATCACGAATAATATCACGAAATTCAAATACAAGAAAAATAATTCAATCACAAATAACCCCTATTTTGGGATGTTACAGATTCTACCCCCTTAAAATAATTTCGACCTCGAAATTACGATCGAAAAAGGTGAGGGTATTCTTTGCGCGTGATCACCTCCTCAGTTCCCACGCCGCTTCCTCCGTACCATGGTTTCGCCATAGCACTTTCACCAAAGTACCGACTTTCTACGCAACACCTTGACATCTCGGTCTAAAATCTGAACTGGTTCCTCCTCGAATGATAAGTCGGAGTTAACCTCAATCTCTGCTAATGGCACGATGTGCGATGGATCTGACCTATACCGTCTAAGCATCGACACATGGAAGACATTGTGAATCGACTCAACTCTGCTTTGGCGATTCGGTGATAAGCTACCGGTCCTACTCGCTTCAACACAGTATACGGGCCGATGAACCTTGGACTTAATTTCCCTTTTTGCCCAAAGCGCAACACCTTTTTCCAAGGCGACACCTTCAGAAAGACTTTATCTCCTACCTCGTATTCCATCTCCTTGCGCTTGAGATCGGGCGTAAGACTTTTGCCTATCCGATGCTTCCTTGAGACGAGCCCGAATTACCTTAACTTTGTCCTCGGTTTAGTCACCAGTGCGGACCCAAAACATGTCGTTCACCTAGTTCCGTCCAACACGTAGGAGTACGGCATTTTCGCCCATACTGATTACTTCATATGGAGCCATTTGGATACTCGCTGATAACTATTGTTATAAGCGAATTCCGCCAATGGTAGATACTCCTCCCAAGCGCCCATGAAATCGAACGCAACCTCTCGAGCATATCTTCTAAGATCTCAATCACTCTCTCCGATTGTCCGTCGGATTGCGGATGAAAAGTGTCTTTGAAGTCCAATCTCGCACCCAAAGCTTGATGCAACGCTCTCCAAAACCTCGATGTAAACCTCGGATCCCTATCCGAGATAATCGATCTTGGCACACCATGCAATCTCACTATCTCGGCTACATATAACTTAGCTAACCTGCAAGGCGAATAATCTACCCTTACACGGTATGAAATGCGCTGATTTAGTCGACGATCCACAATCACCCAAACCGAATTCTTCTTGCTAGGCGTTAGAGGTAATCCACGACAAAGTCCATGGTGATCCTCTCCCACTTCCATCGTGGAATCTTCACGGTGAAGTAAACGGATGGCAATCGATGTTCAGCCTTGACTTGTTGACACGCGTCGACACTTACCCACGAACTCGATTACTTCCGTTTTGGACACTGGCCACCAAAATTGCTCTCTCAAATCCCGATACATCTTGCTACCTCCGGGATGCATAGCATATATGGCTGCTATGTGCGTCGAAGAATCCTTTGTCTCAACTCCACATCCTTCGGCATACAAGCTCTTCCTTTAAAGTACAAAACTCCATCACCGACGGACTAAAATCCTCTAATCCACCATTCGGACTTGCAACCTCCGATCATTCAAACCATCATCCTCTAAGCGCTTCTCCTTAATCGATCTAACCAAGTCGGCTTGACTTGCAATTCCGCCAAAAGACTCCCATCATCGAAGCGGACTAAGTCGAGCAAACATCGATCTTAAATCCGATACAACCTTACGACTCAACGCGCGCGCGCACCCCGTTAGCCTTACCAGGATGATACTCGATCGAACGATCGTAGTCCTTCAACAGCTCAATCCATCTACGTTGCCTCAAATTCAAATCCTTACGAGTCAAAAGATACTTAAGACTCTTGTGATCCGTATAAACTATCGACTTCTCTCCGTACAAATAGTGCCTCCATATCTTCAAAGCGAAGACTACACCGCTAACTCCAAGTCATGAGTCGGATAATTAGCCTCATGTGGTCTCAAGCTCGCCGAGATGCATAAGCCACTACCTTCCCTTCTTGCATCAAAGACGCATCCCAAACCAATATGTGATGCATCGCAATAAACCGCAGGAATTCCTTGCTCGCCTCGAGTTGAATCAAAACCGGAGCTTCATCGAATCTTCTTCAATTTGTCGAAACTTTCTTCTTCGCTTCTCGGTCCACACAAATGGAACTCCTTTCCTCAACAACTTGGTCATCGGTGCGGCAATCAAAGAAAATCCTTCCACAAATCTTGGTAATACCCGCTGCACCTAGAAAACTCGAATTTCAGCCACGATTTAGGCGGCTTCCAATCTAACATCGCCTCAATCTTTCGAGGATCCACTCTAATCCCTCGGTAAAAAACAACGTGACCCAAGAAAGTCACCTCCTTGCCGAAGTCGCACTTACTAAATTTCGTGATACTGTTGCTTTTCCTCGAGAATGCGCAACACCACTCGCAAATGCGCATCATGCTCCTCTTCCGACTTCGAATACACCAAAATATCATCTATAAGGACCACAACAAACTGATCCAAAAGCGTTGAAATACCCTATTCATCATGTCCATGAAAGTCTTTGGTGCATTAGTCAAACCAAGCGGCATCACCGTAAACTCGTAGTGTCCATACCGAGTACGAAATGCCGTCTTATGGATATCACCTCTTTCACCTTCGATTGATGATATCGGACCTTAAATCAATCTTAGAGAAAACCGCGAGCCTTTTCTGGTGATCAAACAAGTCATCTATCCTCGGCAAAGGATACTTGTTTTTAATCGTCACTTATTCAATCAAGCGGTAGTCTATACACATCCGCATCGTACCATCCTTCTTCTTGACAAAAGTACCGGCGCTCCCCAAGGTGAAACACTTGGTCGAATGAAACCTCGATCCAACAACTCTTGTATCTGAGCCTTCAATTCCAACAATTCCTTCGGTGCCATCCTATACGGAGCTATAGACACTGGCGCCGTTCCAGGTAACAGATCTATACCAAATTCGACTTCACGATCCGGAGGCAATCCCGGAAGTTCTTCAGGAAATACGTCAGCAAATTCCTTTACAGTTTGAACATTTCCCACAGAAGACTCCTTAGCTTCCAAAGCACACACATGAACTACGAACGCCTCACAGCCCTTCCTGACCATCTTTACTGCTTTCAACGCAGATACCACGTTGGATAGATAATCTCTCCTATTACCTATCATGACCACTTCTTCACCTTCAACCGTCTTCAAAACCATGCGCTTAGCGGCACAATCCAAACTTGCTTGGTACTTGACCAACCAATCCATCCCAAGAATCAGATCGAACTCCTCAAACGGCAGTTCCATCAGATCGGCTACAAACACTACCCCTTGGAGTTCTAGGGGTATATCTCTATCTGACTTATCTACTTCTACAGAGTGACCTAAAGGACTAAATACGGTCATCCTCTTAGAAGCGATCTCGGGAACTAAACTCATGGTCTCAACTATACTACTAGCAACGTAAGAGTGCGTCGAACCCACATCTATCAAGGCGTATATGGAACACCAAAAATTAAAAACGCACGGTTATGACGCCCGGTGCGTCTCTCTTCCTCACGACGCCTCGCGAAGATACACCAAACCAGCCGCTAGCCTCCGTGTTGCCAAAACCCTCGCCCACCGCCTCGCGACCTCCACTAGAGCCATAACCACCTCTACCATTACCACGACTCTCTGCGGTGCTGGTCCCTCCTTTCTCGAATCGGGCACGACCTTGACCTTCGACCGATTCCTAGCTTGCTTACGCGGGACGATCCCTCACACGATGTTCTAGCGAACCACACTCGAAACATCCTTTCCTCCGGTCCAACATTCACCCCAATGAAACTTTCCACAACGATTACACTGGCCGATCTTTGATTAGTTGTGGACCTCCCCGCTGATTTGACCCACTCGCTAACTCTTTTCTCGAACATTACCACGACCCAGACGATCCAAAGCCTCTCTTCACTTGCTCCTATCATAACTTTGCCTCGCGGACTCCTTGATTCCTTCGGCTACCTTGGCCTTCTCCACCAAGACAAAGAAACTCACGTTCTTCTTTGTGGAGCAATCAGCGACCTTAACTCGTCTCTAAGTCCGTCTTCAAAACGAACACAACGATCATGTTCCGATGCCACTATTCCCCGAGCATAACGACTCACCTTAGGAATTCCGCTTCATACTCCGAGATGCAGACTTATTCCCTTGCACTAACCCCGGAAAAGCTTTCCTTTGAGCGTCAATGTAGCTTGAGCCAACATACTTCTTCCGGTATGCACTTTGAAGTACTCCCAAGTGAGATCATCCGCGCGTAGCACCATCTCGGACCGTGAGCCACCATCGATATGACTCATCCTGAGAAGCGACACCGCTCCTTTCAGCTTCTCCTCATTAGACAAATCTATCTCATCCATGATTCTTTTCGGTCGATTCCGGCCAATACTCGGCGTGATTGGGCGCTACACGGACACACCTCGGAAAAATTCAGCTCGTTAGCTCGAAGTCTCTCAGAACCGACTTCCGAGCTCCTCCACTTCCACCAATTCCGGCTACCCTTTCCGAACCCGTAGCATCGCTTGTGACACTGGCGTCGTCACCTGCCCGATCCTCGCTCTTGACTCCAAAGGTTGGGGGTGGTGGTGGCGGTATCTCATTCTCGAGATCCTTGACCCGACCCAGCTGTGTTACGATATGGCCATCCTTCCCTTCCGCGTCCACGACGGCCACGTCCTCTAAAGCTCATTCTAACTATCGCGCTTTAATCGATTAGGAAATTTTATGAATTAGTACATGTTTCACTTGATTATCCGCGAAGAAATTTTATGAAAAGAGTTTAATAGAGATTCTTTCGATCAAACAAGGTTTTAAGTCTTCTATCATGGTTTACAAAGAATAATACATCCATTCCCTATACCTTTCATACCTATGCACTCTTGAGCATTATTGTCGCTTTCTAACCTGTGGGTATTTTCGTCATTTTTCCTAAAGGGTATTTTTGTAATTTTGTCTATCAAGAATATTTTGAAAATTTTAGAAGATACATTTGTCCTACCATCAAAAAAATAATTTAATGATTTTAAAACCAAGTTTTCCTTAAAACATGGCTAATCCCTTTCGGGTTTTATTTAGGATTTTACCTATGATCGAGTCCTCTTGGTTAGAGTGAACCGAAGCTACGCACAGGTAGGAATCCCATGAAGAGGAGGTGAGTCACGAGGACCCGCTTAAGTACCAAGCTCTTAGGATCCAATCCTAGACATGCGCACCAAGGTTACCACACCCTAACTCGGCGACTTGGTCGTAGGTTGGTTTAATTAGGCTCTTAAAGTCTTATGTCTTTGTTTGGAGTAAACTAGTCCTAAAGTTTAAAATACTATCACTATCTACGTCCCATGCTTCCTACCATTCTACGAAGAAATAATTCATACAAAAAGTTAGTGGTACTTTACAGGCGGATCGGTGTCTGGAGACTCGGTGCCATGCTTATTCAAAACCATAATATTTCAAATAGACCTACTAAAACATTTTTGGGCCTTGGGCCTACACAGTGAGCTTTGAACTTGGCTCGATACCAATTTTGTAACACCCCAAACCCTGACCCAAACATTACGACCGAATTTGGTATGCTACGGAGGAAAAACCTTTGAAAATCCCTTATTAAGTCGTTTAAAATTATACTAAGTTAGGTTGTTCTGATTTCAAATGTACCGATGGTACTTTTAAAAAAACATTTTTGCGTTTAATTTGAGAAAACATGTGCATCCGTTTTAACATCATCAAGTAGTTTAAACCAAACATTCAAACACGCATCAATAATGAAATCATACTAGGAGGCCTTATTACAATTAAGCAACATAAACCCAAAAGAAAGATAAATAAAATCCAAAATTCATTTATTAAAAGTCTCCATTGCATGGCCACCTCGAGTCCATCAGGCTCCTCACCCATGGTCTACGAATCACTGAAAAATTAAAGGAGAAGGTGAGTCACCAAGACTCAATGTGTAACCCTTCCCGAATTAATGCAATAACATACACAAATTATAACCAATTAACATGCATAAGTTTAAATGCACCCAACCTAACCATCCATACGCCTTTTTCTACCCCTTGTGGTACTAAACCACCTGGTGGTGCCAAACCTTTGGTGACGTATAGTCACAAATGTGATACCAAATCCTTTGGAGATACCAAATCTCGGTGTCCAAGACACAATTGTGTTACAAAAACATGGTGACCGAAGTCACAAATAGATGATGGGGCCAACCCATCGTGTGATACCAAATCACCGCGAGACAATCCCATATCTCAAAGTGGGGCCAACCCACGGTGGTATTAACCACGAGGACAAGTCGCTATGAGGTGCCAAACCTCCGGAGGTACCAAACCTCCGTGGTGACCGTAGTCACGATGTGTTACCAAAAACACCGGTGTCAAAATCGACACGAATATCACTTTGCCCCTCCTCTCATCAACCCATAACAATCATTTATATGCATGTACCACAAATCATGTTGATAGATTTATTTAACAACATCCAATCGATTTATCATAAGCCATATATCAAATAATACACATACCAAATGTGTCATGCTTCCCAAAAGCATCAAATAATAATCACATAGTAATAAGAACTTACCCAAATCCTTGTCAATACCATGAAGGTATTTCATCCATGTCTACACAAAACGTTTAGGCATAAAATAACACTTAGCATATTAAAAGTTATAAGATGTGTATGTATACACACTGCACCAAAAAGAGTTCTAAAACCCGAATAGACAAATCGGCCACACAAGTATTCTTGCCCCTATATTCGGCCAAAAATGAATATTAGAACCATGGCCTATTCGGCCAAACCAAAATAATTGAGAAAGGTTCCTTGTGAACCTAAAATCTTACCCAAAGCCTTCAACACTTAACCAACACACTCCTAAAAGAATCGGCCTCACTTCCCTACAATCAACCATCATCAATAAGGTTTATTAGCCTTCTCGGCTTAAACGAAACTTAAAAATTAATAATCCTTGAAATAAACCTTACCACCTTACTAAACCAATTTCTAGAGAAGTCCCGATGATAACTATCTTACCTTCAATATTCGGCCAAAATTGATCAAGATGGGAGAAGAATATTTTCAGATACCCAAGAGAGTGGATTTGGCTATGATTTGTTCAACACAATCAACCAAGGTTCAACTTGTATGGAAGAAGATGAAGTAAGAAAGTGAACTAGTAGTTTTGGCTAAGTGCTTTTGAGAAGAGAGAAAGAAAGAATATTATGGTATAGGAGATTCGGCTAAGAAAGAAAGAAGAAAATGGACAAAAGAGATAAGTGTTTGGCAATGGTTGAAGAAAATACTCAAGTTTCGGTTTTGAGAGATTGAGATGAAGAAAATAGAAATTGAGCATAAAATGACCAAATGGTCAAAAAGTATTAGGCTTAGCAATAGGTGAAATTCGGCTAACAAGAAAAGAGTTTGAGAAAAATTTGTTTTGCACTTTTGCACCAAATGAAAGAATGACCAAAAATTCTTTCCCAAGCCTTACCAACACTAGCATATTCGGCCAAACCCCTCTTAGCCACAATGCCATCCAAGTTCATGGCATAAAGGCCATTATTTTGTTTCCAAAACATAATCCTTGATACTAGCCTCATGTCTCCATATTTTCCTTAATTACTTGATTCCCTTCCATATGTTAACACTTGCCTTAAACCTATAGTCTACTAACCAAAAACAACATGGTCAACCCTTATCTTAATCATCCTTGGCCGACACTTACCATACCAAAGCAAAAATAAAAGTTGTCCCAATGCTATTTAAGGGATTCGAACCTCTCCCCTCAAGCTAAACTCCATGCGCCATTACCAACTTGCCATGCACTCATCTTGTGTCACTTATTGCTACTTAAATTAACTTAAGTGCTAAGCTCATTTAATCCTCTTCTTTAAATAAGCCTTACTAAGAATTATTCTACTAAACCGAGCTTACTCAAGACCCCTAATTAAGCCTTATATCATCACGAATAATATCACAGAAATTCAAATACAAGAAAAATAATTCAATCACAAATAACCCCTATTTTGGGATGTTACAAGATTACTTAAGGAACATACCAGATCTGGTCCAGGCTCGTGGGCCGGGTGTGGGGTGTTTCATAAACGATGCGTCGCATGTGGAGCTTAATGCAGTTTGTTCAGCGATTTTACAGAATAAACTACCCCACAAATTAAAAGATCCAGGGAGTTTTATGATTCCTTGCTTAATTGGTGGTTTATCTATTAATAAGGCTTTAGCTGATTTAGGGGCAAGTATCAATGTTATGCCTTATAAAATGTTTAAACAGTTAGGTCTTGGGAAACCCAAACAAACTAGGATGAGCATTCAATTGGCTGATTAAACCATTAGAGTTCCTTGGGGAATTGTTGAGGATGTGCTTGTAAAAATTGATAAATTTATATTCCCAGTTGACTTTGTTGTTCTAGACATGGATGAGGACAGTAACGCACCTTTAATTTTAGGGCGGCCCTTTTTAGCAATTGCTAAAACTAGAATTGATGTTGGTACAGGTGAGCTCACACTTCGTGTAGAAGACGAAACGATCACTCTTCAGGCTCGTGACTCGGTTAAAACGTCAAGAAATAAAGGTGAGTACATAAATTCTATTAATAACCATGCGGTTCAACCCTCTGTTCAGGAAGCACCTCGAAAATACACAAATGAGCAACTTCCTAATTCTCGTGCCAACAATGAAATAAATCTTGAGGAGCGAAGACTTCAGATCGATGAACTAGACGAATGGAGGACACATGCCAAGGAGAAACCAAGAACACACGAAGCCAAAACGAGGCAACTCCATGACAAGCTTAAAGGAGAAGCAAATCATTTAAAGGTTGGAGACCGAGTTATAATGGATAATACAGATCCTCGTGTTGCCACTTCTAAACTTAATGGAACAACCCCTTTCACGGTACTTAAAATTTTCCCATACGGTACAGTCAAGGTAACTCATCCCAAATTTGGCACCTTCAAGGTAAATAGTACTCGTCTAAAACCTTATTTTCACAAAATTGATAGAAGGAATGAGGAGTTTCAACTTCTCGAACCACCATGACCATGTGAATGAAAGGTAAGTCTAGCTTAGGACTTTAAACAAGCGCTTCTCGGGAGGCAACCCGAGCACTACCCTCATTAAATTTCATCATTTCAATTTTTAACATCTAACTAAAATCTAACCAGATTAATAGGCGTAGGTTCCCCTACCACATAGCCTTGCACACGAGCGTGGTCGTGGCCGTGTGGCGACCACGAGTAAGTACATCGGCGTGGTAGAGATCGTACGGACACGGGACGACATTTTCCCCAAAGCACGGGCTGCGATAAAATACCACGGCCGTGCGATGCGGCCGTGGTCAAACCTGCTTAAAGAACACGGGCTGCAGTAAACCAACACGGGCGTGCCTTTGGGCCGTGGTCGATACTGAGTAAGAGACACGGGTGTACGGCACACCCGTGCCCAGAAGCTGTGGTTGAAACTGAATGAGTCACACGGGCGTGCGACACGCCCGTGCCTTTAGGCCGTGGTCGATACTGATCTATCAACATGGGTGTGGAAACCTCTACACAGGCGTGGGAGAAACGAACGGAGCATCACACGGCTGTGTGACTTAACACGCCAAGGGCATACGGGCGTGGGCCGCATCTCTTTTTAAACCCCCTTCTTCTGTTCACTTTCTTCCCCAAATCTCTTTCCCCCAAACCCTAGCCACCGCACCCCTTTCCGGCCACCGCTCTCCTCCTCCACTTTCTTCCCTCGTCCCTTCTTCCCCAGCCCAAAAACCCCCTTTTCCTTTTTCTTTTCCCGTTGTATTTCTTACTTCTTTTACTTTTTCCCCTTTCCCTTATTCCTTCTTTGCACTGCCACCACACCAACCACCATCCTTGCCACCGTTGGTCACTCCTTCTCCCCTTTAGATTCATATCTATTTTTCATTATGTACTTTTTTATTTTATTTTATTTTCTATTTTGTTCTTATTCTTCATGCCATTTAGATTTAGCTCAGGGTACCATAAGTTCATGCCGGTTGCTTCATCAAACTCGATTTCAAAAGATTCGAGATGCTACCGGAGTATCCTCCCCCACCTTCACCTCTGCTACATTTAGCAGGTTTCTTTTCATTGACTCCATCCAAAATTCAGGAAGTTTCACTTCTCTCCCTATCTTATGATTTTGTTACTATTAGTCATTACTTATCGTTGTACATTGAGGACAATGTACATCTTAAGTGTGGGGAGGTTATTGATTTCATTACCAGAAAACCCCTGAATTATGCCTCGTTCTTAAGTAAATTTTCTCATATGAAACTTCTATTTATGATTTTTATTTATATTTTTTGGATTAGGTCATAGGTAATTGTGCATTGATGGTTTAAACTTTAAGATATTAGAGAATCAAGCATGATAAGTGTATTTTCATAATCAAAAAAATATTAATAGGTTGTTTCCCTAAATTTAAATATTACTTTGAAGTTTGAAATTTGCAAGGTTGACATCAAAAGCCATAATTTTTGTGAGATTTTGAGCCTTTTAGAGCATATTCTTTTCTTGCTCACTTTATTGATTATGAGTGTGTCAATATTAAATTTTTATTCTAGAACTTGCTTCGGTTATGCATGTCGAGACCACACCTTTGATTTGATATACTGAGATGATAAAGGCACTTAGGATTTAACCCACTTACTCCATAAAAAGCCTACCTTCATAATTAACCCTAGTGAACCCCTTTGAATCCTAATAAACCGTTTCTTGATTTACCCTTAATATTAACCCAAAACTCACTCTTTGTGATTCATTAAGAATTTTCCCTATTGAATTAACCCCTTTTTGTCGACATCTGATTTGAGTAGTTGCCTAACTATGTTCTTTATTTCGATTGTTAGAATCTCCTATTATTATAAATTCTTATTCTTAAAAAAAAAGTTTGAAATTTATTCATTATTTGTTCTATGTTATTTGAGCTTAAGCGATTAATTTCACATTCTGAGAAGAAGCTCGTGTTTTTAGTGATAAGTTTTCAATTGATGTAATTATTCAGTGTTAGTCCATTTTTCTAGTTAGGTGAATTGTCAATTCGATCTCGATTTTAACCCTCTAATTCAGCCTTTATCCACACCTTTAACCCAAGCCCCATTACAACCCTTTAGAAGACCTTTTGATTTGTGTATCATCTCATTTTATAGTGGTGGAGATTTGATTTTCATGCAAGCCTATGGTAATAACTTTTCATGTTTGACTTTTGAGTGCTTAATCTGAACCTTAAACACGTTGAGTGATTTGAGTGAATCTTTAGTGAGAATGTCAATTCTTGTCGATTTTGAATCAAAGGTGATTATTTAGGTAAGGGGAAACACCTATGTTTTCATGCTACAAAAATCTATTACTTAAATTGTTTGAATCTTTAGGACTCTTTTAGTTATATTATCAATGTCTGAATTACCTGTGAATTATGATGAGACATTATTGATGAGAATTATGAATTAAAGAAGTTAATTTTAATCGTGAGTTGAGGATTTTGCTTGAGGACAATCAAATGCTTAAGTGTGGGGATATTTGATAAACCATAATTTATACATATTTTGACCCCATGCTTGGCTTATTTTTGGATGAATTTTCATTAGATTTGATGAATTTGATGCTCCTAACCCCTTAATTTCATGCTTTACATTTAGGAGAGCTTAGGGAGTCGAAAAGAACGAGAAACAGGCCAAAAAGGGAAAAAACGGGCCTACCTTAGAAATCAACACGGCCTGGACTATCAAACACGGCCATGTGTTACGAGCAGAATCAAACACAGCCTGGATCAACTTACAGGGGCAAATCACACGGCCATGTGTGACGACCAGAATCAAGCAAGGCCGAAGGAATCCACTACGGGCGTGTCACACGGGCGTGTCCCTGCCGAACCCAAGTTTAATTCTATTCGAAAAAGGGTACTTGTGGGCCAAGAAAGGTGTTCCAAAGCATATTTAAACACACTAGAGGGTAACCTAAAGAAACACGCAGAGTAGAAGGCAGAAAATACTCGAAAACAACCGTCGAGAGCAGCTTGGAAGGAGGATCTCTCTCAAGACTGAAGATCGCCTATCAATTTCTCTTTAAGTTTTTGGGTTTTCTTATGTTTTGTGGTTTTCCTTCTTTTAAGATGTTTCTTTTTATCATTATGAACTAAACCTCTCAAATACCTGAGGGGATGAAACCTAAGACGGATCTTATTACTATTTGATTTATAAGATAAATACTTGTTCTTATTCTTAATTGTGAGTTCTTATTCTTGTTTTGATAATTCAGGTTATTAATTCAAGTCGAATGTGCTTATTCAGAGGAGAAAAAGTCCCTGTTTAAGAGTAGATCAACACAATTAAGCGGAGTTGATTGCAACCCTAGAAATAGGCGACTTAAATCTGCTAGGATTAGAGTCAAATCTAATAAAGGGAATCCATAGATCGAGTTAATGCGAAAATAGGGGTTTTAATTAGAAAGAGATTTCAATTAATCAACCTAGAGTCAGTTGTTTTTAGTCTTGAAAGAGATATTAACGTAAATCAGGGATTTCTACAGATTAAGTCAAGTGAATAAATCGTATGAATCAAAAGTAATAAGTGAAGTCTAGGTGGATTCTTCCTTGGGTATTGCCTATCTCATAAAGTTGTCTAAAAATTATTTTCCCAATTCATTCTCTATCGTGTTTTTAATTAATTTTAGCTTTAAAAGAAATCACTCCAACTCTTAGGCTAGATAATAAGAAGATAGTAATTACTAGTACTCTTGGTCCTTGTGGATACGATATTACCGGTCTTACCGTACTTATACTATTAAACGATAGGTGCGCTTGCCTTTATTGTGGTCATAGTTAGTTAGAGACACATCACACTAAAATATGATTGTGTGAAATTTCCATTAAGAAATTTTATAGTTTGAATGGTTAATTTGATAAAAAGGACTAAATCACGTAAAGTGCAAAAGTGATGTTCTATTAGCTAAAGGTGTCAAATAGCTATGGAATATTAATGTAAAGGTCCTTATGTTGTAATTAGACCAATTGTTTATTTGGTGGACATTTATGGACACTTTTATTAAGTTTTTTAATGTTAATAGTTAAGGTTAATTTAGTAATTTAATGAATTAAATTAAGTAAAATAACAAAAACAAAGCCATCATCTTCTTTAGTACATTTACTGTAACAGCCCGATTTTGGGCCTAGTCGGAATAGTGGTTTCGAGACCACAAATTAGACACAACAAATTTCATTTTTATTATATTTTTATGGTCTACAGTTTCACAGAATGATTTCGTGAAAATTTCGTTCGAAAATTTTGACGTTTGGGCACTCAATTTAGTCAAAAGGACTAAATTGTAAAAAGTGCAAAAGTTAAGTTCTACATGTTAGAGGTGTCTAATTGCTATGGGATTTTAAATTAGAGGTCTTTATATGATAATTAGACCATTTCTTAAGATAGTGGACAAAAATGGACATGGTGAGATAAAATTTTAAAGTTTGGCAAAAAGGGTATTTTGGTCATTTGGTTAATAAAAGAATAAAAAGGGAAAATAAAGCCAAAATTATCTCATCTTTCTTCTACCTTGGCCGAATTTCATAAGGGCTCCATAGCTAGGGTTTTTTCACTTTTCAAGCTTGATAGTAAGTGCATCTTAGCCCCATTTTTAATGCTCTTTACATTTTTGAAGTCCTCGTAACCCGATTTACCTATTTCTACCGTTATTTTAAAGTAGGGTTCATGTTTAAAAATTTACCCATGTGTGACGTGAATGTATTTTGATGTTTAATGGAAGATATTGATTGTTTAGGGTGTGATAAACAACTTTTACTAAGTGATTTTTAGTGAAAATGTATAAAAAGGACTTATTTGTAAAAAGTTGTAAAATGGGTAGTAAAAATCTGATTTGATGAAAAATGTGGGCTATTATGAGCATGATTTAGGTTCGGCTAGGCTTGGGATTCAAGGAAAATGGATACATTTTATTTTACGAGCCTAGGGATAAAAATATAAATATGTTAAAGTTTAGGGGCAAAAGTGTAATTTTTCCAAAATAGGATTTTGGACTTAGTTGAGTAATGTGAATAATAAATAAGTTAAATTTGCTATTATAGATCAAGAAAGACAAGGTTCAGACCTTGATCGGGAGAAAAACAAGGTTATTAACGATTAAGTCCATTTCTGCTATTTTTATACCGAGGTAAGTTCGTATGTAAATAATGCATTATTATTTATGCTTTAATTTTGTTATTACTGTATGAATTTTGATTTAATCTTTGAATGAATTCGAAAAATTTTGACAAGCGAGAAAAAAATCCCGGTTGAACCTTAGGAATTGTTAGGATACAAATGTCATGACATTAGGGATAGTTGAGATTACGTGTAAGACCATATCTGGGATATGGCATCGATATGAGATTTCGTGTAAGACCATAGCAGGGCTATTAGCATCGATATGAGATCCCATGTAAGACCATATCTGGGATATGGCATTGGTATAGTACTATGTGTGTGAGATTTCCCGAGTATCCTTTAGTATTCAAAGTGGTTCAACGGGAAACTTAACGGCAAAGTTTAAGTTGTGAAAGACTATGGTATGATGTGAAAGATTGGGGTAAGTTGCAAGTTGGTACATGTATGTACATAAAACTCAAGCTTAATGAGCTCGATATGTGATGAAACCTCGGATTGGTTCGATTGAGTAAGTTATGATGTTAAGATTTTAATAACATCTATGGTAAGCTTGATTATGAATTCACAATGACATTTATGTTAATTTACTTTATGTTAAATATGTGTTAAAGTGTGTATGATGCTTATTATTTGCATAGGAACTTACTAAGCTTTAAAGCTTAATCCCTTTCTCTTTCTCTTGTCTTATAGTGTCACCAAGCCACTCGGAGATCAAGACGCCTGAGATTCATTCACACTATCAAATTATCATTTTGGGTACTTATGATTTCAATATTTTGAGTTATGGCATGTATAGGGACTTGATCTTTTTATTATGTGTCATAATTGATTTGGCCATAAGTGATGGCTTCAATAGTTGATAATTCATTTTGTAAATGGCCATTTGATATTGGCTAATATTGGTTAAGTATATATACATATGATGATGTTTTCATGAATGTGGGAAATTGCTTGGTTTGAGATGCTAAGTATGTGATCTTTGTATGTGATAAATGATAGCATGTAATTGATATATGGATGCCTTGTGTATGGCTGATTCGGTTGAAAGTATATGCCTGGATTGGTGCTATGTTTTGTTGTGTAGGTTGGTGCATGGAAGGATGGCAAAGAGGCTTGGTAAATAGTCTTATATATGTCCACACGATCTGCCCCATGGGCATGTGTTTCGACTGTGTGTCCCATGCACCTTAATTATTGCAAAATAGAATGCTCAGTAATGAGCACACGGGCAGAGACACGGGCGTGTGTCTCAGCCGTGTGGACGGCACGTCCTCGAACACGGGCGTGTTCCCCGGCCGCGTGAAGTCTGCACCTATTTTATGAAAAATTATAAAAATTTAATCGATCACACGGCTTAAGCACACGAGCATGTGACTTGGCCGTGTGACCTCAATTTGATGATGACGTCATAAACAGAATGCTCCCTAATTTGAACACGGCCTGAGGCACAGGCGTGTCATAGGGTCACACGGGCGTGTTTCGAACCCACACGGGCGTGTGACCCATTTTTCATGAAAAATTTTCTAAGTTCTTCAAAAGTTTTCGAAGTTCTCGGTTTAGTCCCGAACCACTTCAGATGCATATTTTGGGCCTCGTAGGCTCGTTTTAGGGATGACATGAATGTTTTTGAAAAGTTTTAAATTTGAGTGGAAATTCATGTGTAACAGCCCGGTTTAGACCCTAGTCGGAATAATGGTTTCGAGCCCACAAATCCGAGGTCAGAAAAAAATATTTTTCAATTAGCTTTAATGTTTATAATGTGTGATTGAGCCTGTGTGAAAGTTTCGTGTGAAAATTTTATCGACTGTGTGTCGAATTGTGAGAAAGGACTTAATCGCATAAAGTTTAAAATGTTGTGTGCTGATTGTTAAGTGCTTAATTGTTGTTGTCTTTATGATGTAGAGGCCTTATGAGGAAATTAAGCCATTATTAAGTTAGTGGATGGTGGATGAACATTTATAACCAATTATATTATATGTTATAATGTGTATAAGTAAGGTTAAATTTGTAACTTGATAAATGATGATTTATATGTTTTAATAAAACAAAAAGAAATTAAAAAGCTATTATCATCTTTGTTATTGCCGAAAGTTAAAAGAAAGAATAAGGGTTTGAAGCTTTGTGATTTTCGGCTAGCAATTGGCTTGATTTAAGGTATGTTTGAGCTCAATTTTTGATAATTTCTACATTTTCGTAATCGTTGCTTTGTGCTCTACAAAACCCATGCTTAAATTTTGTGAATTGATGATGAATATGAAATGTGCCATGGATTAATTCATGAGCTTTGTGAAGTTTGGTGATGGATTATGAAAGATATGTGTTAGATTAACATATTTTGTCTTTGAATTTTTAGTAAAATTGAGTAATTTGGGCTAAATTGAGAAAAATGTAAATTGAAGGACTAAAATGTGAAATAAATGAAATGTGTGGGCTTGTATTAGCATGGGAAGAATTCGGCTAAGTATATGTGATTTGAAATTATGTGTATTTGATGATTTTATGAATTAGGGACTAAAGTGTTGAAATGTGAAAATGTGAGGGCTATTCTGTAAAATGCCCTAAATATGTGTGTTTGGATTAAATTGAAGGAATTGGTGATTGAATGAGCTAAATTTGAATGTGTATAGACCAAGAAAGGAGAGGTTCGGATCGAGATTGAGGCAAAGACAAAGTACTCGATTAATCGATCGTTTCGGTATTTCGACGTCCGAGGTAAGTTCGGATATAATACTAGTTGTAAACTATATCTATGTGATGTGAATTGAATGAATATATATATATATATATATAACTATGAGATTAGAAATGCTATGTGCAGAATTGTATGAGAGGGCACTAAGTGTGCGAAATTAGAAACGAGACAGAGATGATTAGCACTATGTGTGCAAAAAGATAGAAGCTTTAGCTTATCAAATTGGCACTGTGTGTGCGATACCGATATAAGTTCGGTTTAATATATTGACACTAAGTGTGCGGTGACGATTATGTTTTGGTTATGAAATTAGCACTAAGTGTGCGAATAAATCAAAAGAATAGCAAAGGTTGAACGAGAGGTAATATCGAGAAATTGAGTAGCATGAATGGTGAGTAACTATGTGTTGATCAAGGTACGTTTGAACCTATGTGGTTGATGATAGCCTTAAAAGTTGAATGAATAGATACATGAGCATATAGTTGAGATAGATGATGAGCCTAATTGTGTATTTATCTATATGATGATTTAATTATGTATTGATGTGGTATAATTGGGTAATATGTATTATATTACGAACTTACTAAGCTTTTGAAAGCTTACTATGTGTTTTGTTTCTCTGTTTTACAGTGTCAGTAAAGTTAACTCGGATCCGAGGATCGTCAGCATCTCTATCACACTATCGGCAATCTATTTTGGTACTTTTGAAGAGGTGTATATTTGAATCTGGCATGTATAGGCTAGTTGTGTTGAAACATGTTTGAGATGTGTAAATAGCCATGTGATGTGGCTAGATAAATGTTGGTAATATGCATGAATGAAAATGGTTAATGAAGTATGTTTTGTTATGGTTTGATGGCAATGAGATAGTCTTATGAATGGTAAGCTTAGTGATGGATTGATGCCATTGTGATCTAGTGATATTGTGGATGAATCATGTTTGGTTATACATGTGTATTAGTTTTGCAATTTGGTATATAAGTTGACATGATTAGAAATGAGAATGGATGGGATGACAAGTTGATCATTTGACATGTATTTGGTTGACAAATTGTGTGTGAAAATAGGCTTGTATGTGCTTGTAGGTATGACCCAAGTGTGGGTGGCATTTTGGCCTTGCAAATGTCCTATTTTGCATACACGGCCAAGGGACACGGGCGTGTGTCTCTGTCGTGTGGCTCAATGGCTACTTTGAAGTGTGCTTGGGCAGGGTACACGGCTGTGGCACACGGGCGTGCCTGGTGGCCGTGTGACCAAGTCAGTAGCTAGCTTAATTTCACACGGCCATGGCACACGGGCGTATCTGGTGGCCGTGTGAACAAGTCAGTATGTATGCCCTGTTTTGACATGGCCTGGACACATGGGCGTGTCTAGTAGCCGTGTGAGGCACACGGTCTGACTGCACGGGCGTGTGACCTCTGCAGTTTTGAAAAATGTTCAAATTTATAAGAATTTTCATATGTGTTCGGTTTAGTCCCGAACTCTTTTTAACACATGTTTAAAGTCTCGTAAGGGACTATATGTTTATATTTGAATATGTTTAATTGATGATTGACTTAGTGTTGTGAAATGGAAGTGAAATGTTCCGATTGTATGGTAATGCCTCTTAACCCTATTCCAGTGACGGTATCGGGTTAAGGGTATTACATCATGTCTCGATTTTGAATGTTTGCTTGTGAATAAGTCCACTAATGCCTCGTACCCTATTCTGGCGTCGAATACGGGTAAGGGGTGTTACATTTAGTGGTATCAGAGCTACGGTTTAGTCGATTCTTGGACTAACGTAGAGTGTGTAAGAGTCTAGCTATACATGCCATAAATGAACTGTGATAGTGTGATGACTGTTGACAACTTTAATTTGTTTTTTCATATAGTAATGGATCCCACTCAGGCTGAGGCTGATGAAGTCAAAAGTAATGCGCCGGCTCCCGCTCAAGGGGCAGCGCCGTCTAATAGTAGACCCCCTATGATTAGTCAAAGAGAAGGAGGCAGGGAAGCCTTTCTCCATAGGATGAATGAGTGGTATACAGAATTTGTTTAAACAAATCCGAATGCCCAACCTCCTCCACCCCCACCCTCCTCGATCGGTTCCCGTAGCCCCACAAGGAATGGACTTTATAAGAATGAATAAGCCCCTGGTTGATAAGATCCGGAAGCATGGGGCTAAATATTTTGAGCTAATATGGATGATGATCCCGAGAGAGCTGAGTTTTGGCTCGAAAACTCCATCAGGGTATTTGATGAGTTGTCCTGCACACCAGATGAGTGTTTAAAGTGTTCTATCTCGCTTCTGAGAGATTCTGCATACCATTGGTGGAATACACTTGTATCTGTAGTTCTGGGAGAAAGGGTCACCTGGGACTTCTTTCAAGAGGAATTCCGAAAGAAGTATATTAGCCAACGGTTCATCGACCAGAAACGTAAAGAATTTCTTGAGCTGAAATAGGGTCGTATGACTGTGACCGAATATGAGCGAGAATTTGTCAGACTGAGCAAATACGCTTGAAAGTGTGTTTCTACGGAGGCTACTATGTGCAAAAGATTTGAGGATGGGTTGAATGAAGATATTCGTGTGTTAGTCGGGATTTTAAAGCTGAAAGAGTTTGTGGTATTGGTTGAAAGGGCTTGTAAGGTCGAAGAATTGAACAAAGAGAAGAGGAAAGCTGATCTTGAAGCTAGAGACTCGAGGAAAAGACCGATGAGTAAGTCATTTCCATCTCAGTCTAAGAAATTGGAAGAGATGTATTCCCGTTCGAATGTTTCAGTGGGGTATTCACGCTGAGATCGTGAAAAACAACATTCGAGTTTTAAATCTCAAGCTACTTTGATGGCAAGTGTGGGTAATCTAAAGTCTAACAGACCCGAATGTCAACAATGAGGAAGAAGACATCCGGGTGAGTGTAGGTGTAACAGCTTGATTTTGGGCCTAGTCGAAACAGTGGTTTCGGGACCACAAATCTGACATAGAAAAGTTCATTTTTATTATATTTTTATGGTCTACAATTTCACGAAATAATTTCGTGAAAATTTCGTTCGAAAATTTTGACGTTTGGGCACTCAATTTAGTCAAAAGGACTAAATTGTAAAAAGTGCAAAAGTTGAGTTTTATATGCTAGAGGTGTCTAATTGGTATGAAAGTTTAAATAGAAGGTCCTTAGATGGTAATTAGACCATTTGTTAAGATAGTGGACAAAAATGGACATGGTGAGATAAAATTTCAAAGTTTTAAGTGAAGGGCATTTTGGTCATTTGGTAAATAAAAGAATAAAAAGGGAAAACCAAGCAAAAATATTGTCCATCTTCTCCCTCAAGTGCCGAAAATTAGAAGGTCACCATAGCTAGGGTTTACTCAACTTCCAAGCTTGATTGTAAGTACATCCTAGCCCCGTTTTTAATGCTCTTTACATTTTTGAAGTCGTTATCATCCGATCTATCTATTTCTACCATTAATTTAAGTAATAATCAAGGTATAGGGTTTGACCCATGTTATACATTTGTGTATTTTGATGTCTAATGGTAGAAAATGAAGGTTTGGTGTTAGATAAACAACTTTTACTAAGTGATTTTTGATGAAAATGCTTAAAATGACCTATTTGGAAAAGTTATAAAATATGTAGTAAAATTGTGTTTAAATGGAAATTGTGGGCTGTTATAGTTAAAAAAATGGTTCGCCTAGGCTTGTACATTAAAGAAATTGCACACGTTTCATTTTACGAGCCTAGGGGCAAAAATGTAAATATGTCAAGTTTAGGGGCAAAAATGTAATTTTGCCATAATGTGATTTTTGCACTGAATTGAATAATGTGAATAATAAATAAGTTAAATTTGCTATTATAGATCAAGAAATACGAGGTTTTGACCTTGATCGGGGGGAAAACAAGGTTGTTGACGATTAGGTCCATTTCTGCTATTTTTGTACTGAGGTAAGTTCGTATGTAAATAATGCATTATTGTTTATGCTTTAATTGCTTTAATATTGTATGAATTGTGATTTACTCTTTGAACATAATTGACAAATTTCAACAAGCGAGAAAATCCCTGTTGAACTTTAGGAATAGTTAGGATACAAATGTCATGACATTAGGGTTATTGAGATTTCGTATAAGACCATATCTGGGATATGTCATCGATATAAGACTTCGTGTAAGACCATAGCTTGGCTATTGGCATCGATATGAGATCCCATGTAAGACCATATCTGGGATATGGAATTGGTATGGTACTGTGAGTATGAGATGTCCCGAGTATCCTTTAGAATTCCAAGTGGTTCAACGGGGAACTTAACGACAAAGTTTAAGTTGTGAAAGACTATGGTACGATGTGAAAGATTATGGTAAGTTGCAAGTTGGTAAAAGTATGTACATAAAACTCATGCTTAATGAGCTCGATATGTGATGAAACCTCGGATTGGTTTGATTGAGTAGGTTATGATGTTAATATTTTAATAACATCTATGCTAAGCTTTATTATGAATTCAAAATGACATTTATGTTAATTTACTTTATGTTAAATATATGTTAAAGTGTGTATGATGCTTATTATTTGTATAGGAACTTACTAAGCTTTAAAGCTTACTCAATTTCTCTTTCTATTGTCTTATAGTGTCACCAAGCCAACTCGGGGATCGAAGACGGTCGGAGATTCATTCACACTATAAAATTATCATTATGGGTACTTATGATTTCAATATTTTGAGTTATGGCATGTATAGGGACTTTGTCTTTTTGTTATGTGTCATAATTGATTTGGCCATAAGTGATGGATTCAATAGTTGATAATTCGTTTTGTAAATGGCCATTTTATATTGGCTAATATTGGTTAAGTATATATACATATGATGATGTTTTCATGAATGTGGGAAATTGCATGGTTTGAGATGCTAAGTATGTGATGTTTGTATGTGATAAATGATAGCATGTAATTGATATGTGGATGCCTTGTGTATGGCTAATTCAGTTGAAAGTATATGCTTGGATTGGTGCTATGTTGTGTTGTATAGGTTGGTGCACGGAAGGATGGCAAAAATGCTTGGTAAATAGCCTTATATTTGTCCACACGGGTAGACACACGGGCGTGTGTCTAGGCTGTGTGTGACACACGGTCTACCCCACAGGCATGTGTTTCGGCCGTGTGTCCCCTGCACCTTACTTGTTGCAAAATAGAATGCTCAGTAATGAGCACACGGGCAGAGACATAGGCGTGTGTCTCAGCCGTATGGACAAAGCACGGCCTCGAACACGGGCGTGTGCCCTGGCTGTGTGAAGTCAGCATCTATTTTATGAAAAAATATAAAATTTAATCGATCACACGGCCTAAGCACACGGGCGTTTGACTTGGCCGTGTGACCTCAATTTGATGATGACGTCATAAACAAAATGCTCCCTAATTTGAACACGGCCTGAAGCACGGGCGTGTCCCTAACCCACATGGGCGTGTGACCCCCTTTTCATGAAAAATTTTCTAAGTTCTCCAAAAGTTTCCAAAGTTTTTGGTTTAGTCTGAAACCACTTTCGATGCATATTTTGGGCCTCGTAGGCTCATTTTAGGGACGATATGAATGTTTCTAAAATTTTTTAAATTTGAGTGGAATTTCATGTCTCGATTTTGAATGTTTGCTTGTGAATAAGTCTGGTAATGCTTCGTACCCTATTTTGACGGGTAAGGGGTGTTACATTTTGTGGTATCAAAACTACAGTTTAGTCGATTCTCGGACTAACATAGCATGTGTAAGAGTCTAGCTATACATGCCATAAATGAACTGTGATAGTGTGATGACTGCTGACAACTTTAATTTGTGTTTTCAATAGTAATGGATACCAATTGAGTTGAGGCTGATGAAGTCGAAAGTAATGCGCCGGCTCCCGCTCAAGGAGAAGGAGGCAGGGAAGCCTTTCTCCATATGATGAATGAGTGGTATACGGTGTAACAGTTCGGTTTAGACCCTAGTCGGAACAGTGGTTTCGGGACCACAAATCCGAGTTCGAAAAATATTTTTTAATATTATTTTCTGTGCCTATGATATGTGATTAAGTATGTGTGAAAATTTTCGTAAGTTAATTTATCCGTTTGAGTGCTTAATTTGAGTAAAAGGATTAAATTGCATAAGTCGTAAAAATAGTATTCTATTTGATTAATGATCTATTTGGAGTGGTTTATTAAATGTGGAGGATTTATATGGCAAATTGGCCATAAGAGGAGTGAGTGGACGGCAATGGTCTTTAATGACCTTATGTATATATGTTTTGTCTTATTTTATAAAAAGGTTAAATATGTCATTTATGTATTAAAATGTTTTATGATAAAAGCAAAGTATGAAAATGGGCATTAATTCATTCATCTTTTGACCGAAAATACAAAAGAAGAAGAAAAGAAAAAGAAGGCTAGGTTTCGGTTGATTTTGAGCTTGATTAAGGTATGTTTTGACTTTGGTTTTTGATGATTTTTATGTTTTTGAGATTGTTGCTTAGTCTACTATCAAGCCCATGTTTTAATTTGAAGAATTGATGATGTTTATGAGATGTGCCATTGATGAAATGGTGAGCTTTGTGATGAGTTTTGGTGTTAAATGAAAGATATGTGTTTAATGAACATGTTTTGTTCTTGAATTTTTGGTGAATTTAGCTAATTAGGGCTAAATTGTGAAAAAAATATTTTGAAGGACTAATTTGTGAAATAAATGAAATTTATGGATTGATATGAGCATAGTGTGTATTTGGCTAAGCATGGGTATATGATAATTTTGTGTATTTTGTGATTTTGTGAAATAAGGACTAAATTGTCCAAATGTGAAAATGTGAGTGCTAAATTGCAAATTGCCCTAAATATGTGTTTTTGGATTGATTTGAATAAGTTGATGAAAAAAAGGTTAAATTTGAATATGTATAGATCAAGAACAGAAGAAAACGGACTTAGGTCACGGGAAATCGAAATTAATCGAGTAGCTGTATCCGTTTCCATTAAACCGAACTCGAGCTTAGTCAATATACAAATAAATGTATTTGAATTGACTTAATTTTGCATATATGAAATTTGAATTGCTATGAATATGCTCGAGATGAGATATATGTGAAATCCGAGAATTGGTATCAACTAAATATTGATGTCCGAGAAGCCCCGTCTGAACTTGGGAATAGATAGGATAGTACATGTTATGACATAGGTGTCCGTTATGTGATATCATGTAAGACCACGTTTGGGACGTTGGCACTAATTTGAGTTTTCGTGTAAGACCACGTCCAGGACGTTGGCATCGATATGAGATTTACGTGTAAGACCATGTCTGGGACATTGGCATCGTATTGATTCGTGTAAGACCCTGTCTGAGACAGTGGCATCGATATCTGATTACATGTAAGACCACGTCTGGGATGTTTGCATTGGACGACTATTCCGAGCACTCTGAGTATCCTATTTAGTTCCGAACGATTCAACGGGCAAATCCGAGAAATGAATGACTATGTGAGTTGTATATCTGTTTCAGGTACGTTTGAAAGTACACTATGTGTGTATGAAAGGTAAGTATCTATACGAACTTACTAGGATGAATATGTGGATTGAAATGATGAGATAATATGTGAAGATATGCTTGAATGAGCCATGAGTATATATGATATTTGAGTTGAATAATATGGTAAGATATGGCTAAGCAGATGAACCAAAGAATATATGTGATGAATTTGCTATGAGAACCAATAATGTCATTGTATCAATATGGTTATATGCATTTTATGCTAAGTTTATTTGTATATGGCTTACTAAGCTTTTGAAACCTTACTTTGTGTGTGTTTGCTCTGTTTTATAGATCGTTAAAGCTACGAAAGGCTCGGGGACCGTCGAGTATCGTCATCACACTACTCAAACTTGTTTTGGTACTTTTGAAATGTGTATATAGCTAAATATGGCATGTATAGGCTAGTCAATTTGAATTATGTTTGAAATATGTATAAATAGCCATGAGATGTGGCTAGGTAAATGTTGGTAATATGCATGAGTGAAAATGATATATGATGCATGATTTGGTATGGCTTGATAGCAAATGAAATGATCAAGGCTATGGTAAGCATATGAATGCATTATGAGCATGTATGTTTGAGCAAAGGAATGATTATATGAAAGGTAAATGTAGATGAATCATGTTAGAATGTATATGTCTTTTAGTTGTGCAAATTGGCATGATTGGAAATGAGATTGGATGTAAAGATTTGTTTGTTAATTTGACATGTTTTTGGATGTCAATTGTGCATGAAATGAATTAGGATATTGCATGTAGGATTGACCCAAGTGTGGGTGGCATTTTGGCCTTGCAAATGGCCTGTTTTGCATACACGGCTGTGGTACACGGGCGTGCCTGGTGGCCATGTAAACAAGTCAGTAGGTAGCCTAATTTTACACGGTCATGGCACACGGGCGTGTCTAGTGGCCGTGTGAATAAGTCAGTATACATGCTCTGTTTTGGCACGGCCAGGACACATGGGTGTGTCTGGTAGCCGTGTGAGGCACACGGCCTGACTGCACGGGCGTGTGACCTCTGCAGTGTTGAAAAAGTTTTAAATTTTTGAGAATTTTCATATGTGTTCGGTTTAGTCCCGGCCCTATTCTAAAGCATGTTAAAGGTCTCGTTGACCTATTTAAGGGATACTTTTTGATTGGTTGGATTCTATTATGAAATGTCTGTAAAAGTTTCTGATCTGTCCGGTAATGCCTTTAACCCTAAACCAACGATGGTTACGGGTTAGGGGTG
The DNA here is from genome assembly GCA_025698515.1 of Gossypium sturtianum. Lineage (NCBI taxonomy): Eukaryota > Viridiplantae > Streptophyta > Magnoliopsida > Malvales > Malvaceae > Gossypium > Gossypium sturtianum. Next base: position 81,478,769 of record CM046953.1, on the reverse strand, counting down.
TTACATACGGAATTTGTTCAAACAAATCCGAATGCCTAACCTCCTCCACCCCCACCCATTCCTCGACCGGTTCCCGTAGCCCCACAAGGTATGGACTTTGTAAGAATGAATAAACCCCCGGTTGATAAGATCTGAAAGCATGGGGCTAAAGATTTTAGAGCTAATGTGGATGATGATCCCGAGAGAGCCGAGTTTTGGCTTGAAAACTCCATCAGGGTATTTGATGAGTTTTCCTACACACTAGATGAGTGTTTAAAGTGTGGTATCTCGCTTCTGAGAGATTCTGTATACAATTGGTGGAATACAATTGTATCTGTAGTTCCGAGAGAAAGGGTCACCTAGGACTTCTTTCAAGAGGAATTCCGAATGAAGTATATTAGCCAATGGTTCATCGACTAGAAACGTAAAGAATTTCTTGAGCTAAAACAGGGTCGTATGACAGTGACCGAATATGAGCGAGAATTTGTCAGACTGAGCAAATACGCTCGAGAGTGTGTTTCTACAGAGGCTATTATGTGCAAAAGATTTGAGGATGGATTGAATGAAGATATTCGTGTGTTAGTTGGGATTTTAGAACTGAAAGAGTTTGTGGTATTGGTTGAACGGGCTTGTAAGGCTGAAGAATTGAACAAAGAGAAGAGGAAAGCTTGTAACGCCCCGAATTTGGGCCTAGTAGAATTGGGCCTATTGGGCTTTGGGTCTCAGAAAATTTTTAAGTGAGTAAGAAAATGACAAATGACATGTTGGCTTTAAGGGTTTAATAAACTTGGAGTGTCTAGGGCTGTTGGAGAAGTGCTGAGTTCGAACTTTGAGGAGAAGGAATTTTTAATTAATTATTAAAGGAACCATGGCGGTGAGTAGTTGGGCTTTTAAATAAAAATAGGGAAAAATGGCATCAAAAAGTCTTGTGGTGGAGTGGCTAAGTGACGCCACTTAGGGTATAGGGAGGTGGCGTTATGGGCTAGCAAGGAGATCCTAGGTTCGAATCCTAGCTTTGTATTTTTTTAGGAGTTTAATTTTGGAATTCTAGAAGGTTTGAAGTGGTGTGGTGATGGACTCTAAGGAGAGTGATCAGAAGAGAAAATTTAGGAAAAGGATTAGGGAGTTATCAAGGAGAAAATCGAGGAGATGAGATGGGGAAGAGTTAGAGCCGAGTAAGACTCTGCAGAGTTTCGGTTTTCTGTATAAATAGGGGGTGCCGAATTCCCTCTATGCTATTTCGTCAATTGGAATTCCCTTTGTGCTATTTCGGCAACTATAGTGTTCTGCCGAATTCTCCTTCACTTTTTTTGTTCTAAACCTCACCTCTTCCTTATGTGTTTTTGTTTTCTTCTGTCCTAAAGCCTTAAATCGGATATCATTCTCTTCTTTCTCCATTGCTTGTGCCGTCCCACCTTCATCTCAATTGTTGGGGACCAAATATCCGTGACTTCAAAAGCCGAAAACCTTTGCTCTTGAAGCCGATTTATTCATCGCCCCAAACCTTGTGCCAAATATTCTAGTGACCAAATCTCTATCGTGCTATCATCATTCCTTTGATTTTTGGTGGATCGGATCTTGGAAAAAAATCGAAATCAAGCTTTGATCTACAAGTCTCTGCCGAAAAGCTATCCATACGTTTCGGCTTTTGGGTAAGTGTTCTTGATTTTGGGATAAGTTAGCCGAGTAGACTATAGTAAGGGAAAGGGTGACTTAAGTGGATACAAGTCACCTATTATTTTGTCTTTAACGATTAAGATTGATGCAGATCTAGGGATATTCGTGAGTGGTAGCTAAGAAAGGGCTATTAGGACCGGGTGCACACACAGTATGGTTATGATAAGGCTTGGTTTTTGTTAAATATTGTGGTTAAGTGTGTGATTGATTGGAGGTTGGTATTGGTTGTAGGTTCAAGGCTGAGGATAGTGTAACACGTCTCATTTACCAGGTGTGTACATACACTTCACACACGACAAATCGGCAAAAGCCGAAATACCGAAAAACTGGAATGCCGAAAAGCTGAAAGGTTGGCACCGACAACCACACGAGTGTGCGAACATTTGTGTGGGAACACCGATACGATTACCGAGACCAAGAGAGCGATCTCTTGGTCTTGGGCCACTGTTGGCCAACCGGGCCAAAAGGGGCTAAATGGGCTTGCCGAGCTCGCGGGCTCAATTCGGCAAGAGTTGATATGTGAAATTGAATGATCGATTGATATGGATGGTTGTATGATTTGATTATGATCGGGCCTAATGGGCCATATGAATGTGATTTGGGCCAGTGGGCCATACGAATGTGATTTGGACCTAGTGGGCCATACGAATGAGATTGGGCCTGATGGGCCATATGAACGTATGTGAATTTGTATGGGCTTTGTAAGGGGTCTTTGGCTTAGTAATTGGTAAATTGCTTAACCTTACATAAAACTTTAATTATTAACTAATTGTGACCGTGGACAAGTAATAAGGTTAAGGTGTGGCAATGGGTATATGCATGTCTAGGATTGGATCTTCGGAGAGCTTGGTACTTAAGCGGTCTTAATGACTCACCTCCTCTTCTCTGGAATCCTACCTGGTGCATAGTATCTGTTCACTTTAGCCAGCGAGGACTTGATAACGGACCACGGTAAGTAATAGACCCATAACAATGAAAAAAGATCGAAATGCCCTTAAGGGCAAAAATGGCTAAAATACCCTTATGTGTTGAATGTAAGATTTATGGATGTTACATGTACATTTGCTGCATTCATATGATATTCTGTTTAGGTTGCATATGGGGTGGGAATTACGGAATAGAGGAAGTATATGAGGATCGCATGGTTGCTTGACAACTGTGGATCCACCGATGGCTTTTTAAGCCTATTATATGATAAGCAGCCTTGCTGCAACGTTTGGTAGTACCGCAACCGGGCTACCCTTGATGTGTATCGGATGGGTGGGTTGATTTAGAAATCCCCACAGGAGTGTAGGGTTGGAAGGGAAATGTTGTGTAGCGGATGGATTACTTGGGGAGGGTTTGCATTACATTGCATGTACGATACTATTATGTTATTATTATGATATGTATGCTATTTGTTTGACGGGGGTCGTACACACTGAGTTTTCGAAAACTCACTCCCTCTTTTATTTTTCTCAGGTGATCCTCAGTAGGCGGTTCGACGGATGGAAGGACTCAAAGGTGGCCAACTAGCAAGACGACTAGACTTGTTTTCCGTAATATCTAAATTCTGGATTTTAAGTTGTTTATTTTAAGTTATTTCGGATTGTAATAAGGTTTTCCCTCTAGTTATTATTCCATTACTTCCACTAGGATTTGTAATTTTGAAACGGAACTTGGATTTATTTATTTTAAGCATAATTCAAGTTTTTGAAAATAATTGTGTTTTAAGAACGAGCTTCTGCTGTCAAAGGAAATTTTTACATAGTAACAAGGAAATGGTTTTTGGCTACACCTCGTTTTGAAAGCAAAATGGATTTTACTTAACTTTTCTCTAGAAGGGATTTCAATGAAAACAAGGTTTTCGCAAAAACACTTCAATGTGACACGCCAGATTCGGGCCTAACTTCTAGGTCGGGTTTGGGGTGTTACATTTAGTGGTATCAGAGCCCAATTGTAAAACTCGGGCTGTGAAATGGGCCTTATTGTTTTAAAAAAAACTGTTTTTGGATTGGATCAAAATGTTTTGGAAATTCTTGTGATGTGGCACACCGAGTCTCTGACGTCGAGCCAAGTAAGTTTTTTCTGTTATTGCACTTGTTTAAATTACTGAACTATACTTAGATATTGGGCTACTTTAAACAATAGGTTCTTAGAGACTAAAGCCCGTAGAAACTTGAAACTGTAGAGGATTTACGAAACAACCTCTTTACTTAATACTATCATAAAACATTAGAGCTAAAGTGTGTTAGTGTTATTAAAATCAGAGTGCGCAGCGAAAGCATAGTGGTGTGACTTGAGCGGTGTGATTAATAGTTAGTTGGAAATTTTGAGGACGAAATTTCTTTAAGGGGGTAGAATTGTAACGCCCCGAATTTGGGCCTAGTAGAATTGGGCCTATTGGGCTTTGGGTCTCAGAAAAATTTTAAGTGAGCAAGAAAATGACAAATGACATGTTGGCTTTAAGGGTTTAATAAACTTGGAGTGTCTAGGGCTGTTGGAGAAGTGCTGAGTTCGAACTTTGAGGGGAAGGAATTTTTTATTAATTATTAAAGGAACCAGGGTTGTAACATCCCATACCCGAGTCCGAGGCTAAGACCAGATACGAGACATTACTATGCTTGAACTTTCTTAAACATGTACTTACGGGCTATAAAATTTCGTTCCGAATTAAAAACTTCTCTTTTTTTAGTCAAATCAGACATTTCATGGGCCTACGAGGCCTCAGACTTACGTCCTAAAACTTTCGGAACTCATCTGGAAACTTTCTCTCGAAACAGGGGTCACACGTCCGTGTGACTTGGGACACGCCCGTGCACCCCTAACACATGCCCGTTTCTTTCACCCGTGGAGGATACTGGCAAAATCCACACGGCCTGGACACGCCCGTGACCCTGGCCCGTGTGCCAAACCTTGGCATTCTGACTTATCCACACGGTCTATACACACGCCCGTGTGCATCAGCCGTGTGACAATTGAATTTCTAAGTGTCAATTGCATACTTCACACGGCCTTGGCACACGCCCATGTGCCAACCGTGTGTATCACACGGCCTGAACAAACGGCCATGTGACCAGCCCGTGGTCTAATCTGACTTAAGATACTAAGGTGCAAGAGACACACGGCCTAGACATATGCCCGTGTGTCTATCCGTGTGGGCACTTAGAGGCTATCTTACCAAGCCTTTTACCACTCCCGTTTGCATACATTCATATACTACTTCAAAACATTCTCAAATCATCGATTAAAACACATGAATTAACACATTTAATCATTAAAGAGATAAAGTCTTTATCCCATACACTAGGGAGAACTACTCCCAATACAAATACAACCAACTTAAGCCATCATCTATGGTCATACACAACCAACTCTAGATTCTCTTAGGCCAATACAATTTGGCTACATCGGTTAGAACTTAATCAACTTTAAAAGAATCCCTATACATGCCATGACTCATAAGGATTTGATACCTCCTACCAAGGGTCTGCTCGATAGTGTGAAAACATCTCTGACGGCCTCCAACCCGAGCTAATTAAAATAACCTATAAGAGATGAGAAAAGTAAGGGAGTAAGCAATAATGCATAGTAAGTTCACATGCATAATCTGACAAATATTGACATTCATTGAATATACATAACCACAAAGTATTATACCGAGTTTTCTCATTAACTCACGGTAACTTACTCAACCATTCTTGAAGCTTACTCATTCTATCTCTTACCACATTCTTACCATGCCACAAGTCAATTGCTCATTTAATTAGTACATATATTCCTGCACTGATCACCACATGATCATGTAAAACAACTCGTCAAACATTTTCAATAAGATACTCATACTATTAATCTCTCGGTGGTTTCACACTTAGCCCACCATTGAATCTCTAATAGGGTGGTATCGCACACAGCCCACCAATCATTTATACTTATGGTGATTTCGCACTTAGCTCACCGTTATTTTACATTCATGGATTATAATCCACATGTATATCTCTATTTCAAATGTTCATCCGAGAACATCCTCACATACTTCTATTCTTACTTAACTTTCTATGATACTCGTTTGCATTCACACAATACATTAATAAATCTATCTAATGCAATTAAGGTGTATTGAATACACATACCCCACTAAGGGTTCATCATATACTGAATCCATATCAATTGAATTCTAACACACACTTGTGCTTTTCGTGGTACAACCACATACTTTCTTTCTTTCAACATATACGTTGAATCACTCAAGTTATTAAATAACTCTCTTGAGTCTCATACTCATAATGTCACATAGAATTTATACCCTGATAAACCGTAAAAGTAACATATTTTAATCCCACATTTAGCATGCTTTTGGATGAATTATCCCTTATTTTATGTAAAAAGGTGCTCTTAATCCTTTCTTTTCATGTTATATACCCAGGAAAGCACCGGAGGATGAAAAGAACGAGAAACGGGCTTAAAATGGGCCAAATGGGCCAATGCACGAAATCGACACGGCCTGTGCCCAAGACCACACGGTCGTGCCTCCTTTATAATCTAGAACACGGCCTGGCCACGATTCACACGGGCGTGTGCCAGAGGCCATGCCCCTGCCGTGGCAAAGAGCAATTTAAATCGGATTTGGATACTTAGGGGCAAAGAAACACATTCCGAAAGCCTATAAATACACCCTAAGTATGACCTGAAAGGGGGAGCCCAGTACCTTTGACAGGGGGCGTCTTGCTAGGCCAGAGAGGGAAGATTTGTGGGGATTCGCTCAGGGATAGCCAGTTGATCCATCTCAAGAAGCCGGAGTTATACTCAAGACGGAGGATTTCTCCTTAATTTCCTTTAGGGAGTTTTTAGGGATTTCTTATGTTTTGTTTTATCTTTTCTTCTGAGATGTTTTCCTTTATTGTTATGAACTAAACCCTCAGATACCTGCGGGGGGATGAAACTTAGATGAATCTTGTTATCGTTTGCTGAACTATATGATAAATATTTGACTTGTTCTTAATCATGTGTTCTCAATTCTTGTGTTGATATTTCGCGGATATTAATTCAAGTTTGATGTGCTTAGGTGGAGGAGCAAAAGTCCCTGCCTAAGAGTAGATCTAGCATAGTTAAGCGGAGTTGATCGCGCGCCTAGAGATAGGGTGACGAGGCGTTGCCGGATTAGGGTGAAACCTAATATGGGAGTTCATATATCGAGTTAATGCAATTCTAGGGGTTTTAATTAGAAAGATATTTCAATTAATCAACCTAGGGTTAGACGTTATTCGCCTCGAGAGAGGGTTTAATATAAATTAGGGAATCCTACGGATCAAGTCAAGTGAATACATCGTCTGGTTCAAAGTTAGATAACAAGTGAAGTCTATGTGGATTCTTCCTTGGGTGTCGTCTTAATTAATTGGTTTTTCCTCAAGTATTCTCCCAAATTCATTCTTCTTTGTCTTAGAGTCTTTAGTCTAGTAGTTAACTAATTTAGATTAAACAACCATTCGCTTAATTCTTAGGCTAAATAATAGAAAGAAAGTTAGTATTAGTACTTTTAGTTCCTTTGGGTTCGATAATTCGGTCTTGCCTAAGCTATACTATCTTTGTTCGATAGGTGCACTTGCCTCAATCGTTGTCGAGTTAGTTTCAGTGTTCGATCATTCTCTTTATAAATTTTAAAACTCGACAGGACACATACGATCAAGTTTTTGGCGTTGTTGTTTGGGAACTAAAATATTAAGAACACTCTATTTTTATTACTTTAGCCATTTTTATTTTTGCAATTTAATTTTATTTCTTATTTTATTTGCTAATTTTTCTTCTTTTATTACTTCTTCCTTCAGTGTACCTCTAGTTTATGACTAGAAGGAACCCGAGAGGACCTTTAGTATAGGACAGTGATATTGAAGCTACCGTTCATAGAAATCGCAGAGAAATTAGGCGAGCCCTAAATTACCAAGAAGAAGAACAACAAGACGAATCCAATCTTACTGAAGGGATGGATGAGAATAATCCACCACCACAAGATGTGGCAGAAAATAATGCTCCACGTACTATGTATGATTATGCTAAACCTCATTTAACAGAGCTGAATCGAGTATTGTTAGGCTGCGATATAGCTGCTAATAATTTTGAATTAAAGCCTAACACTATACAAATGATTCAACAATTTGTTCAATTTGATGGTTTGCAGGACAAAGACCCAAACACTCATATAGCTAATTTTTTAGAGTTCTGTGATACCTTCAAAAAAAATGGCGTTTCTGATGATGCCATACGGCTTCGGTTATTTCCCTTTTCTTTGAGGAATAAAGCCAAACAATGGTTAAAATCGTTACCACAAGGGTCAATCACTACATGGGATCAAATGACCGAAAATTTTTTATTAAAATATTTCCCACCGGCCAAAACGGCTAAATTACGGAATGATATCTCTTCTTTTGTGCAGATGGATTTAGAGACATTATATGACGCATGGGAGAGATATAAGGATCTCTTGAGGAGGTGCCCACACCACGGATTACCTTTGTGGCTTCAAGTCCAAACTTTCTATAACGGTGTAAACCCCTCAACGAGGCAACTAATTGATTTAGTCGCCGATGGAACCCTGAACAACAGAACTCCTGAAGTAGCCTACGAATTCATAGAGGAGATGTCACTGAATAACTATCAGTGGCAGGTTACAAGGAAAAAACCAACAAAATCAGCCGGAGTTTTCAACATCGATGCAGTAACCATGCTATCAACACAGGTAGAGATGATGAATAAAAAGCTTGATAGTCTGTGTTCTTCACAGGTACATCTAGTAATGCAGTACGACGCAAGTGGAACTGTGGCGAATCCTGAGTACCCACCCTACCAACCGAGCACAGAGAACGAACAGATGAACTATATAGGTAACAATTTCAGATCTAATAATAATCCTTATAGTAATACTTATAATCCAGGTTGGAGGAACTACCCAAATTTTTCATGGGGAGGACAAGGAAATCAAGGAAATCAAAGACAACAACCTCCTCAAAATTTCCAAAATCAGCCCTATCCACAGGTGAAGAAGCCGAACCTTGAAGAGATGCTGACAAAATTCATGGCAGCTACGGATAACCGTCTCCAAGACACTGAGACTACCCTTAAGAACCAACAACCATCAATTAAAGGGATCGAGAGCCAAGTTGGGGAACTCACTAAGATAGTTGGACAACTTACTAACACAGTTGGACAACTTGCAAAGATAATTTCCGAACGACCGCAAGGGCGTCTACCAAGCAACACTGAGATTAACCCAAAGGAGCAAATCCAAGCCATCACAGCTCATGATAGTATAGGGTTAGACGAACCCAGTCCAATACAAGAAAACGAGGTATAAAAAGGTAAAGTTGAGGTAACACAAGAAAAGCCAAAATCGGTAGTCAAAAAGTACCAACCTCGCATTCCTTATCCCGAAGTGATGAAGAGAGACGATACAGAAGAACAGTTCGGTAAGTTTCTTAAAATTTTAAAGAAATTACATATCAACTTACCTCTTCTTGAAGCTCTTTCATAGATGCCAGATTCGAGGAAATTTTTAAAACATCTCTTGACGAACAAGCGTAAGTTAGACGAGGAGCCACATGTGGAATTAAATGCAAGATGCTCGGCAATGTTCTGAGAATAGACTACCATGAAAAGTTGAAAGATCCAGGAGTTTTACAATTCCATGTTTAATTGGCGGACTAAATGTTGATAATGCGTTAGAATGATTTAGGGCAAGCATAAATGTCATGCCTTATAAATTGTTTAAACAACTAGGTCTAGGGAAACCCAAACAAACTAGGATGAGCATTCAATTAGTGATAAAATTGTTAGAATTCCTAGGGGTATTATTGAAGATGTTCTTGTAAAAATTGATAAATTCATTTTCCCAGTAGATTTTGTTGTCTTAGACATGGATGAGGATAATTCGATTCCCTTAATTTTAGGAAGACCCTTTTTAGCAATTGCTAGAACAAAAATTGATGTTGGTGCGGAGAACTCATACTTCGTGTAGGTAACGAATCAATCGGTTTACAAGCTCTTGACTTTCGGCCAGACAATAATTGATGAAGGTGAGAAAGTAAATTCAGTTGATAACCAAGTTGTTCAACTTTCACCACAGGAAACACCACAAGGTTACAAACCTGATCTGAGTCATCGACCCCATGCCAACAAAGAAGAATTACATAAGGAACGAAGCCTTAGGGTCGACGAACCAGAAGAGTGGAAAACACAATTCAAAGAAGAACCGGAACCACACGAAGTAAAACCAAAGGAGCCCCAAGAAGAGCTCATAGGAACAACAAACCACTTCAAAATAGGGGACCAAGTGCTGTTATATAAAGCAGATCCTCACATCATCACATCAGACATAAACACAAACAAAGAAATCCCTTTTAGGGTAATCAGTGTTTTCCCATACGGAACAGTCGAGGTAAGTAATCCTATTGTTGGTACTTTCAATATAAATGCATCTCGACTTAAACGCCATCATGATAATGAAAATGATAGCATGAGGAAGGTCTTTCAACTCTTCAAACCACCCTGACGATACAAACGAGAGGTAAGTCTAGCTTAAGACTTTAAACAAGCGCTTCTCAGGAGGCAACCCGAGCACTAACCCTAGTTACTTTTGCTTTTGTTTTCATTTTCTTTTCTTCTCTTAGTCTTAAACACCTAGCTTTAAACTAACCAAAAGTGCAGATTTCCAGGCCACACGGCCTTACACACGACCGTGTCCGTGGCCGTGTGGAAGCACAGAATCTCAGTACTGATAATGGCAGAAGAGGTACAAGTCAAAAAGAATCAAATCTTTGAGTCACGGACTCCAACCACCACCACGGGCACCGAAAAAACACCACGGCCGTGCGACACGGCCGTGGACGACACTAACTTACTAGAAATAGGCGTGGAAGAAATGAACGAAGCCCACCACGGTCGTGCGATACGGCCGTGTGAAACAACACGCCCACGAGACACGGGCGTGGGGTTGTACCTGATTTGAGAATTCTATTTAAACCACCCATCCCTCCCTCTTCTCACCTCTTTCTCACATTTCTTCCTCCCTTACACCCTTACACCATACATTCTTAGCATTCTTCATTCTTATAGCATTCTTCTCAATCTTTTGGCCATGTCCAAGAAATGTATGAGGATCAAAGATAGTCTCCTCATGGAGACCGATCTATATAAGTTCATGCCGGCCGCTTCAATCACTCGACAAGCCAAGGGTCTTTGAGACCATTCAATTTTTCTTCTTCTTTACTTTTTTCCTTTATTTTCCTTCTCTTTGACTATCTTATGCTTAATTTAGTTTCTTTTATTTTAGTTTCTTAGTGTCAAGTTCAAAAGGCTGCTTGGGAATCACGCCACTTCCACCACCGCCAGCACCTCCGCAGCCTTATAGGTCACACCCACCTCGCGAACCATCCAACAATAAGGACCCTATGGTCCATTTATCTTTTCTTTTAATTTTAGTTTCATCTTTATTTTTCTTCACTTTAGCTTGCTTTTCTTTAATTATTTAATTAGTATAGTTTAAATTACCATTATTTTATCCTGGCTAATCCTCCATGAGCTATTTCTTCATCTAGCACAGGATCGTCATCCAGACCGACCCCTCCGACCTATCTTTCACCTTCAAACCAAGGATGCTATCCAAAAATTCAGGAAGTTTCACTTCTTCCCATATCTTATGATTTTATAATGATATTATCTATCTTTGTACACTGAGGGCAATGTACATCTTAAGTGTGGGGGGTGAATCTTAAGGATGCCTAATTTTTTGCATTATTCTCAAATCCCTGAATTTAGTCTAGTTTTTAAGTAATTTTCTCATATTACTAATTAGGATGAAATTTCCATGATTTATGATTTTTATTGATATGTTTTAGATTAAGTCATTGATAATTGTGCATTGATGATTGAATTCTAAGAATACTAGAGAATCATGCATGATAAGTCTATTTTTCAAGAAAATAAAAAATTTTCTAGGTTGTTTACCTGAATTTGAATATTACTTTGAAGTTTGAAATTTACGAGGTTGACATCAAAATACCCATAATTTTTGTGAGATTTTGAGCCTTGTAGAGCATAAACTCCTTTTCTTGCTCACTTCATTGATTATGAGTGTGTCAACATTGATTTGTTATTCTAGAACTTGCATCAATTATACATGTCGAGACCACACCTTTGATTTGATATAAAAAAATGATAAAGGCACCTAGGATTTAACCCACTTACTCCACTAAAAACCTACCTTCATAATTAACCCCTAGTGAACTCCGTTTAATCCTAACAACCTTTTTATTGACTTACCCACTAATACTAACCCAAAAACCCTTTGTATTTATTATCACCATCCCTTTTAACTACCCTTATATCGAGATTTGATTTAATTAATAGCCTAACTATGTTTTCTTATTTCAGTAATTTATCCTTTGTTATGATTTGTTCTTAAAAAAAATCAAAAGTTTATTCATTATTAGTTTTGTGATTAAAGAGCTTATACGTTTGATTTCCAAATATTGAAGAAGAAGCTCGTAGTATTAGTATTTTTTCAAATTGATGTAATCACTTTTACTTTGTTCGTTGTTTCTAGTTAGGTAATTTGTCAATTCAATCTCGATTCTAACCCTCTAATTCAGCCTTTATCCACACCTTAACCCAAGCCCCATTACAACCCTGTTAAAGACCTTTTGATTTGTGTATCATCTCATTTTATAGTGGTGGAGATTTGATTTTCATGCAAGCCTATGGGATTAACTCTTTATGTTTGTTGTTTGAGTGCTTAACTCTGAACCTTAAACACCTCGAGTGATTTGAGTGAATATTTAGTGAGGATGTCAATTCTTGTCGGTTTTGAACCAGAGGTAATTATTTAGATGAGGGAAAACACCTATGTTTTGTGCTACAAATGTATGACTTGGACTGTTTGAATCTTTAGGACTCTTTGAGTTGAATTATCCATGTATAAATTATCCTTGAATTATGATGAAACATTATTAATGACTATTACAAATTATGGAGAGTTCGTTTTAATTCTAAGTTGAGAATTTTGCTTGAGGACAAGCAAAAGCTTAAGTGTGGGGGCATTTGATAAACCGTAAAAGTAACATATTTTAATCCCACATTTAGCATGCTTTTGGATGAATTATCGCTTATTTTATGTAAAAAGGTTCTCTTAATCCTTTCTTTTCATGTTATATACTCAGGAAAGCACCGGAGGATGAAAAGAACGAGAAACGGGCTTAAAACGGGCCAAATGGGCCAAAGCACAAAATCGACACGGCCTGGGCCCAAGACCACACGGCCGTGCCACCTTTATAATCTTGAACACGGCCTGGCCACGATTTACACGGTCGTGCCTCATCAACGAAGTCCACACGGCCTGGCCATGATTCACACGGGCGTGTGCCAGAGGCCGTGCCCCTACCGTGGCAAAGAGCAATTTCAATAGGATTTGGATACTTAAGGGCAAAGAAACACATTCCAAAAGCCTATAAATACACCCTAAGTATGACCTAAAAGGGGGAGCCCAGTACCTTTGACAGGGGGCGTCTTGCTAGGCCAGAGATGGCAGATTTGTGGGGATTCGCTCAGGGATAGCCAGTTGATCCATCTCAAGAAGCCGGAGTTATACTCAAGACGGAGGATTTCTCCTTAATTTCCTTCAGGGAGTTTTTAGGGATTTCTTATGTTTTGTTTTATCTTTTCTTCTGAGATGTTTTCCTTTATTGTTATGAACTAAACCCTCGGATATACGAGGGGATGAAACTTAGATGAATCTTGTTATCGTTTGCTGAACTATATGATAAATATTTGACTTGTTCTTAATTATGTGTTCTTAATTCTTGTGTTGATATTTTTCGGATATTATTTCAAGTTTGATGTGCTTAGGTGGAGGAGCAAAAGTCCCTGCCTAAGAGTAGATCTAGCATAGTTAAGCGGAGTTGATCGCGCGCCTAGAGATAGGGTGACGAGGCGTTGCCGGATTAGGGTGAAACCTAATATGGGAGTCCATAGATCGAGTTAATGCAATTTTAGAGGTTTTAATTAGAAAGAGATTTCAATTAATCAACCTAGGGTTAGACGTTATTCGCCTCGAGAGAGGGTTTAATATAAATTAGGGAATCCTACGGATCAAGTCAAGTGAATACATAAATGCAGTTTGAGTTAGATAACAAGTGAAGTCTAGGTGGATTCTTCCTTGGGTGTCGCCTTTAATTAATTGGTTTTTCCTCAAGTATTCTCCCAAATTCATTCTTCTTTGTCTTAGAGTCTTTAGTCTAGTAGTTAATTAATTTAGATTAAACAACCATTCGCTTAATTCTTAGGCTAAATAATAGAAAGAAAGTTAGTATTAGTACTTTTAGTTCCTTTGGGTTCGATAATCCGGTCTTGCCTAAGCTATACTACTGTTCGATAGGTGCACTTGCCTCAATCGTTGTCAAAGTTAGTTTCCAGGTTCGATCATTCTCTTTATAAATTTTAAAACTCGACAGACATACGATCATACCCCAATAGGGTCTTACTTGTATTAACATGTCGATGCCATGTCCCTAACATGGTCTTATACAAATTCTTACATCGAGTCCATACTCCAATATGGTCTTACACGAGGCCTTAACTATCATCATCTCATTCTACATACATTTCCCATTACTCATAGATTCAATTCTTTTGACCTCTCATCAAAGATATTTCATACATTCATAGAGTAAATATACATTCCATACAACATTGGATCATTAAATTAACTCATACGTAATTGCAACATTTGCACATGAACTTACCTCGATGTCGAAAGGGCCAAAAGGGACCTTTTTGCCCACATTTCTCTTTTCATCTGTTCTAGGTCCGAAACTCGTTTTCTTTGATCTAGAACAATGAAATTTACTAATTTAATCATTTATAAATCATAATACACCATAATCTACACTTTAGGCAAAAATAACTATTTTACCCCTACACTTTGGCAAAATTACGATTTTGCCCCTAGGCTCGTAAATAAATTTTCATCCATCTTCTTTACTAATCAAGCCTAGCCGAATCATATTCTCTTCTATAGCAACTCAAAATTTCAACTATTTCATGCACTTATTACCAATTTGCAACATTTACCAATTAGTCCTAATTAGGTGTTTTCATAACAACACCTTTCACAAAAGTTGTTTCTCATCTCCCTATCATTCATTTTCTTCCTTAAAACTCTTCAAAAAACATAAAATCTATCATGGTAAGTCCCTAGACTTTCAACCATATTGCAAACTAGTCCTCTCATTAGCTAGCTTAAGCTTTGAGGGCTCCAAATATGCAAAAATCATCAAAAATAAACATCAAATTGACTTACTTGCAAGGATAAGATGTAGCTGAAATTTTCAAGCTTTCAAACCCTTAAGCTTGCTGATATTTTCGGTGGAGAAGAAGGCAAAGTGAAAAGATGATAGCCTTGCCTTATTTCATCTTATTTTATTCATTTGTCAACTAATATCACCAACTTTTGACCAACATTTAATGCCTTTGTCCCCCTAGCTTCCTATGTGGCCGGCCATCACTAATTCAATGGCCTAATATCACTTTAAGGACCTCCAATTTATAATCCTTAGCTAATTGGCACCTCTAGCAATTCAAATAGAACTTTTGCACTTTATGCGATTTAGTCTTTTTTCACAATTAAGCCCTCAATCGCTAAAATTAAAGCACCAAAATTCCCATGCCTCTTTATAAACATATTATAACACATAAAATATCATGCAAATAATTTTCTCTAACCTTGAATTAGTGATTCCGAGATCACTGTTCCAACTAGCCCCTAAATCGGGCTGTTACAATTCTCCCCCTTAGAGATTTTCGTCCCCGAAAATCTAATCAGGAGGAGTTGTTACCAGCATTCTTAAAATGTTTCCATCTACTCTTTAAAATCGCGAATCCACTTATCCTCAAGTTTCTCTTGCCAATAATTCTTAAGCTGTGATACATAAGGTCGAACCGTAACTTGAGACCTAAGTTATTCTTCCTCTGGGGCATATACTTTGTAATCTACCAATTTGGAACTCTGCACATGTCCAAATGATCATTCGAATCTTTACTGGTTGATTTACTACAATTCGAATGACATTTCCCTTTCTTGGAAATTTTGTCAAACCAAATTTGAAATCTATAAGATTTTATCTCACTTTCTCATTAAAGCATTCACCAACTGTAGTAGTCTTGTCTTGTGTGCTTTGGAAACTCACCTTTTAGTGGTCAACTACTTCTGACCATAACTCGATCATATTGTGAAATGTACTCTATTGTCAAAACATTTATGCACATAACTGCATTTCCTTACTTTTGTATTAGTAGATATGCTACTACTAAATCTCATACCAAGACTCTTGTATAAGTTCTGGATTCAACATCATTAACTTTCTATCTCGAGGAAGCATCAACAAAAGAAATCTTATCCAACATGGATAACTTATTTAAAATACCATTTATTATAAGACTTCTAAACTCTTCTGTTCTGAAAGGAAGACTCACTATAGTCATTAACCTCGCTGAAACTAGGATATTACCAACTAGAGTCAACCGAGTAACTAACTCACATTACTAAACATGGATCTTTCATTTAGACATCTGTACTATGTCTACTATCTGAGTAGTATCAAAATAACTATACCCACCACTGTAATAGCTCAAGCCGTTTCCACTATTTCATCTTCAAAATCTTTTGTAGCATAAGATACCATCACTTATTAAAATTCAGAAAATACACATCGATCTTCCCATGGATCAATACATAATATCTAACTCACAACACGGACACAAAAGTGATTGTCTCTGGATCACCAACCTGTCAACTTTTTCTCTCGATTGATCGATCTCGATACTAGAACTTTCAAATAAACAGTTCTTTCTATAGCTTTCAACTCAACCATCACGGTTTGAACATTTTGATGAGCATATCTTTGTATCATGCTCCCTACTCACGTACACACAGAATTTTATTCTCTTTACTGATTCATGCGTGAATATACACAGAACTTGAATCATATCTCAATACATTAATCTACTCTTTTCTCCATACTGAGAACCCATTTTAAGCACACTATCATCTGAGTTTCTCTTGCTATGCTAATCTAGAACCTTTACTATCGTCATATCTCACGATAGCAGAGACATCTCGGTCGAATTCGTTAACTCTATTCGGCTTACCCGAAAACCCATCACACAACGTGAAATTTGTGATTTCACCTCTTATACACGAATCATCACCAACTTCCTCCTCAAGGTACCCAATTAAGGTTACGAGGAGATAGAGGAAATGTCGATTTCAATTAACTAAATCGAAAACCGTTTAGTCTACTTTTTCCATTAGTTAACGTTATCACACAATCCCAATTTCATGAAAAGAACGACCACATCATCCCTGAAGGGAAACATGTATTAATACATAATACTAAAGGAGTTCATTATAATCCCATCCATGGCATTAACTAACCATGCACAAACCATAGGCTTCTAGGCAACTTACACATACTTGCACTTATATAACACGTTCCGTGTCATATATCGTAATCATCTCTTCGTGATTCATTCACGAGTACATGTTTTCACTCTTTCACATGACTTTAGTACCATTCTCATTTCTACCTCTAGACTCATCTATCTGTCCCATTGATCACTAGGGATAATCAAAGACGTATGTTCATCGTCCTTCATGTAGGTATGAAACCAATGCCACATTCCCGAGGTGGTCTTATATGGAGTCACCTCTAAATGCCAATGCCATATCCCTGATAAGGTCTTATATGGACTTCCTCATCAAATATCGATGCCATATTCTGGATATGGTCTTATACGGAATCTCAACTTGGTGCCGAGGCCATGTCCCGGTCATGGTCTTATACGGGACCTTGTCTATCTCATATCTCGATGATAGCCTCATCATTTTAGTCCTCTAGGACTTAAACCTCATGTTCAACAACAGTTACTCTATTTAGTAGAGTATTATGCATCGATGTGATACAAGGCATTCTTAATCATGCTAGCATAATTATTGCATTAATCCGATGCAAACTTACTCAACTTAACTCTTATAACGTCTCATCAAAATTCAACAGTGGTAAGGGAGTGAGGTTGCAAAGTCCCTTAGCCTAACTCTCGTGACTACATACATATGATTTACTATTCATTATCAATTAAATATCATCATAGTCACATAACTCGTCTCAAGTGAGTTTTCACATTTATCACATTACAATTATCTCTATCACTCATACTTTTGAACTGTGACTTTAATAACTCAAGTTTCACATTAATATCTACTTGAGTACTCAACATTTAACTCTAATTCCTCTTACTATTTCTTATTAATCTAGAGTATGTCTTACGGGTTTTGAGTACGTCGTTTACTTGATTGCCATAGTCTAACTATGGTCTTACTCGTATCACAACATCATAGCCCAGCTATTGATTTACATGTCGTCACGATGCCATAGCCTCGCTATGGTCTTACACGAAATCTCATATCAACACCAATGCCATATCCCAGATACGGTCTTACATGGAAACTCATATCGATGTCGATGCCATATCCCAGATATGGTCTTACACGAAATCTTATATTGATGTCGATGCCATATCCCAAATATGGTCTTACACGATCTCATACCGAAGCCAGGTCCCAGACGTGGTCTCACACGGGATTACTATTTGATGCCGATGCCATATCCCAGATATGGTCTTATACAGGATCTCACAACAAATATCGATGCCATATCCCAGATATGGTCTTATCCGATTAACTTGTTCAATACCAAAGCCATATCCCTGATATGGTCTTATACGGGATCTCATAACAAATATCGATGCCATATCCCAGATATGGTCTTATCCGATTAACTTATTCAATACCGAAGCCATATCCCTGATATGGTCTTATACGGGATCATGTATCGATGCCAATACCATGCCCCAGACATGGTCTTATATGGGATCACATATACCGCCATGGTCCAACCATGGTCTTATTCATCATTTTATCATTGAACGACCGTACTCATCTCCTGCATTCTACTTAATCAAACTTTTCAGTTTTACTCTCACACCATAATATGTGTGACTTTATAATAGGGTCATAAGACGAAACATTATACCTTCTCTGCTTTAACAGTCACACGTGAGATTTAACCATGTGGACATATTTATCATAAACAATGGCATCACAAATCTCAAATGCTTACTTACTCTTACTGCTTCTCACATACATCATGGTACTTACTAGTCTCATGTTTGTTAGGTAAACAAGGTACCTGTAACACTTGATCACATAGATCAGTATACTTTACTATAACAAGCATAATCTCAACATCATCATTCATAACATGAATTATACTTGTTAGTCAGCCTTCACTAGCATGACATGATATCAACTTTACTACTAACTT
The DNA here is from genome assembly GCA_025698515.1 of Gossypium sturtianum. Classification (NCBI taxonomy): domain Eukaryota; kingdom Viridiplantae; phylum Streptophyta; class Magnoliopsida; order Malvales; family Malvaceae; genus Gossypium; species Gossypium sturtianum. The sequence goes on along the minus strand of CM046953.1, from coordinate 81,459,708 downwards.
TCTTGCTATCTCATTTAAGCTTGACTCTTTTGCCCGATGAATTACTATAAATGACTGAGGATACTGAATCTCATTTCACATGTATCTTGATGCCAATGCTATATCCTTGATATAGTCTTACATGGGATTACTATTTGATGCCGATGCCATATCCCAGATATGGTCTTATCTGATTATCTTATTCAATACGGAAGCCATATCCCTGATATGGTCTTATACGGGATCATGTATCGATGCCAATGCCATGCCCCGGACATGGTCTTATATGGGATCACATATACCGCCATGGTCCAACCATGGTCTTATTCATTTTTTATCATTGAATGGCCGTACTCATTTCCTGCATTCTACTTAGTCAAACTTTTCAGTTTCAACTCTCACACTATAAATGTGTGACTTTGTAACAAGGTCATAAGACAAAACATTATATCTTCTCTACTTTAACAGTCACACATGATTTTTAACCATGTGGACATATTTATCATAAACAATAGCATCACAATTCTCAAATGCTTACTTACTCTTACTAACTCTTACATACATCATGGAACTTACTAGTCTCATGCTTGCAAGGTAAACAAGATAACTGTATCACTTGATCACATAGATCAGCATACTTTACTATGATAATCATAATCCCTAATTCATCATTCATAACATGAATAATACTCATAACCAACTTGATAATAGCTTTACTTACTCATCTTTCTTGTTATCTCATTTAAGCTTTACTTGTTTGCCCGATGAATTACTATGAATGGCCGAGGATACTGAATCTCATTTCACATGTATCTTGATGCCAATGCTATATCCTTGATATAGTCTTACATGGGATCTCTTACTTGGTATTGATGCCATGTCTTGACGTGGACTTACACGAAGTCTTGCTTGTGGGTTCCCTTGGGAACTTACCATTGCCATGTCTTGACATGGTCTTATTGGTAACTTTACTCATGAACTGGTCAATGCCGAGCCTTGGCTTGGACTTACACGAAATCTTCCTTGTTACTCACCAATGCCATGCCTTGGCTTGGACTTACATGGGATCTCTATCTCTTGATAGCTTTCAATGCCAAGACTTGTCTTGGACTTATATGACATCTTTGCTTGGAGACTCGCCAATGCCATGCCTTGGCTTGGGCTTATATGGGTCTTCATCTCATAGTAACTCTTCAATGCCAAGACTTGTCTTGGTCTTACATGATAACTTGCTTGATTGCCGATGCCATGTCTTGACATGGTCTTATACGGACTTTCTTGTCTCATGTGGCAGATTGAGTGTCCTAAGTAATTCATTTTCAATCGGGACTTTCATATACATGCTCTTAGTAACTTATTTGTTTAATAAATCATTAAACATTTTCATGGAAATAATTTACATTTAACAACATAGCAAGCAATTCAATGAAAATATCCATGAAACTTGAAAATCATTAAAACTTACTAAAATTAGCTCGGCTGGGAATCATCTCTGTCTTAACAAAACAATTTCGTTAGAGCCGGGAGACATCACACTATCACTGTCCACATATGGCATGTATAGCTAGACTCTTACTCGTGCTAGGTTAGTCTGAGAACTGACTAAACCATGCTCTGATACCACTAAATGTAACACCCCATACCCGAGTCCGAGGCTAATACCGGATACGAGACATTACTATGCTTGAACTTTCTTAAACATGTACTTACGGGCTATAAAATTTCGTTCTGAATTAAAAACTTCTCTTTTTTAGTCAAATCAGACATTTCATGGGCCTACAAGGCCTCAAACTTACGTCCCGAAGCTTTCAGAACTCATCTGGAAACTTTCTCTCGAAACAGGGGTCACACATCCGTGTGACTTGGGACACGCCGTGCACCCCTAAAACATGCCCGTGTCTTTCACCGTGGAGGATCTTTCGAAAATCCACATGGCCTGGACACGCCCGTGGCCCTAGCCCGTGTGCCAAACCTTGGCATTCTGACTTATCCACATGGTCTGTACACACGTCTGTGTGCGTCAGCTGTGTGACAATTGAATTTCTAAGTGTCAAGTGCAGACTTCACACGGCCTTGGCACACGCTCATGTGCCAACCGTATGTATCACACGGCCTGAACAAACGGCCATGTGACCAGCCCGTGGTCTAATCTGACTTAAGATACTAAGGTGTAGGAGACACACGACCTAGACACACGCCCGTGTGTCTATCCGTGTGGGCACTTAGAGGCTATCTTACCAAGCCTTTTACCACTCTCGTTTGCATACATTCACATACTACTTCAAAACATTCTCAAATCATCGATTAAAACACATGAATTAACACATTTAATCATTAAAGAGATAAAGTCTTTATCCCATACACTAGGGAGAACTACTCCCAATACAAATACAACCAACTTAAGCCATCATCTATTGTCATACACAACAAACTCTAGATTCTCTTAGGCCAATACAATTTGGCTACACCGGTTAGAACTTAATCAACTTTAAAAGAATCCCTATACATGCCATGACTCATAAGGATTTGATACCTCCTACCAAGGGTCTGCTCGATAGTGTGAAAACATCTCCGGTGGCCTCCAACTCGAGCTAATTAAAATAACCTATAAGAGATGAGAAAAGTAAGGGAGTAAGCAATAATGCTTAGTAAGTTCATATGAATAATCTGACAAATATTGACATTCATTGAATATACATAACCACAAAGTATTATACCGAGTTTTCTCATTAACTCACGGTAACTTACTCAACCATTCGTGAAGCTTACTCATTCTATCTCCTACCACATTCTTACCATGCCACAAGTCAATTGCTCATTTAATTAGTACATATATTCCTGCACTGATCACCACATGATCATGTAAAACAACTCGTCAAGCATTTTCAATAAGATACTCATACTATTAATCTCTCGGTGGTTTTGCACTTAGCCCACCATTGAATCTCTAATAGGGTGGTATCACACACAGCCCACCAATCATTTATACTTATGGTGATTTTGCACTTAGCTCACCGTTATTTTACATTCATGGATTATAATCCACATGTATATCTCTATTTCAAATGTTCATCTGAGAACATCCTCACATCCTTCTATTCTTACTTAACTTTCTATGATACTCGTTTGCATTCACACAATACATTAATAAATCTATCTCATGCAACTAAGGTGTATTGAATACACATACCCCACTAAGGGTTCATCATATACTGAATCCATATCAATTCAATTCTAACACACACTTGTGCTTTTCGTTGTACAACCACATACTTTATTTCTTTCAACATATACGTTGAATCACTCAAGTTATTAAATAACTCTCTTGAGTCTCATACTCATAATGTCACATAGAATTTATACCCCAATAGGGTCTTACTTGTATTAACATGTCGATTCCATGTCCCTGACATGGTCTTATACGAATTATTACATCGAGGCCATATTACAATATGGTCTTACACGAGGCCTTAACTATCATCATCTCATTCTATATACATTTCCCATTACTCTTAGATTCAATTCTTTTGACCTCTTATCAAAGATATTTCATACATTCATAGAGTAAATATACATTCCATACAACATTGGAACATTAAATTAACTCATACGTGATTGCAACATTTGCACATGAACTTACCTCGATGTCGAAAGGGCCAAAAGGGACCTTTTTGCCCACATTTCTCTTTTCATTCGTTCTAGGTTTGAAACTCGTTTTCTTTGATCTAGAACAATGAAATTTACTGATTTAATCATTTATAAATCATAATACACCATAATCTACACTTTAGGCAAAAATGACTATTTTGCCCTGACACTTTGGCAAAATTACGATTTTGCCCCTAGGCTCGTAAATAAATTTTCATCTATCTTCTTTACTAATCAAGCCTAGCCAAATCATATTCTCTTCTATAGCAACTCAAAATTTCAACTATTTCATGCACTTATTACCAATTTGCAACATTTACAAATTAGTCCTAATTAGGTGTTTTCATAACAACACCTTTCACAAAAGTTGTTTCTCATCTCCCTATCATTCATTTTCTTCCATAAAAACTCTTCAAACAACATAAACTCTATCATGGTAAGTCCCTAGACTTTCAACCATATTGCAAACTAGTCCTCTCATTAGCTAGCTTAAGCTTTGAGGGCTCCAAATTTGCAAAAATCATCAAAAATAAACATCAATTTAACTTACTTGCAAGGATGAGATGTAGCTAAAATTTTCAAGCTTTCAAACCCTTAAGCTTGCTAATATTTTCGGTGGAGAAGAAGGCAAAGTGAAAATATGATAGCCTTGGCTTATTTCATCTTATTTTATTCATTTGTCAACTAATATCACCAACTTTTGACCAACATTTAATGCCTTTGTCCCCCTAGCTTCCTATGTGGCCGGCCATCACTAATTCAATGGCCTAATATCACTTTAAGGACCTCCAATTTATAATCCTTGGCTAATTGGCACCTCTAGCAATTCAAATAGAACTTTCGCACTTTATGCGATTTAGTCCTTTTTCGCAATTAAGCCCTCAATCGCTAAAATTAAAGCACCAAAATTCTCATGCCTCTTTATAAACATATTATAACACATAAAATATCATGCAAATAATTTTATTTAACCTCAAATTAGTGATTCTGAGATCACTGTTCTGACTAGCCCCTAAATTGGGCTGTTACAAGGGCGGTGAGTAGTTGGGCTTTTAAATAAAAATAAGGAAAAATGGCATCTAAGAGTCTTGTGGTGGAGTGGCTAAGTGATGCCACTTAGGGTATAGGCAGGTGGCGTTATGGGCTAGCAATGAGATCCTAGGTTCGAATCCTAGCTTAGTATTTTTTTAGGAGTTTAATTTTGGCCTTCTAGAAGGTTGGAAGTGGTGTGGTGATGGACTCTAAGGAGAGTGATCAGAAGAGAAAATTTAGGAAAAGGATTGGGGAGTTATCAGAGAGAAAATAGAGGAGATGAGATGGGGAAGAGTTGGCGCCGAGTGGAACTTTGCAGAGTTTTGGTTTTGTGTATAAATAGGGGGTGTTGAATTCCCTCTTTGCTATTTCGGCAATTGGAATTCCCTTTGTGCTATTTCGGCAACTATAGTGTTCTGCCGAATTCTCATTCACATTTTCTGTTCTAAACCTCGCCTCTTCCTTATGTGTTTTTCTTTTCTTCTCTCCTAAAGCCTTAAATCAAATATCATTCTCTTCTTTCTCCATTGCTTGTGTCGTACCACCTTCAACTTAATTATTGGGGACCAAATATTTGTGACTTCAAAAGCCAAAAACCTTTGCTTTTGAAGCTGATTTCTTCATCGCCCCAAACCTTGTGCCGAATATTCTAGTGACCAAATCTCTGTCGTGCTGTCATCATTCCTTTGATTTTTGGTGGATTGGATCTTGGAAAAAATTAGAATCAAGCTTGGATCTACAAGTCTCTGCCGAAAAGCTATCCATACGTTTCAGCTTTTGGGTAAGCGTTCTTGATGAGTAGTCTATAGTAAGGGAAATGGTGACTTAACTGGATACAAGTCACCTATTATTTTTTCTTTAACGATTAAGATTGATGCAGATCTAGGGGATATTCGTGAGTGGTAGCTTTGAAAGGGCTATTAGGACTGGTGGCACACGGTAAGGTTATGGTAAGGCTTCGATTTTTGGTAAATATTGTGTTTAAGTGTGTGATTGATTGGAGGTTGGTATTGGTTGTAGGTTCAAGGCTGAGGATAGTGTAATACGTCTCATTTACCAGGTGTGTACATACACTTCACACACGAAAAATAGGCAACAGTCGGAATATCGAAAAACCGAAATGCCAAAAAGCTGAAAAGTTAGCACCGATAACCACACGAGCATGCGAACATTCGTGTGGGAACATCGATATGATTACTGGGACCAAGAGAGCGATCTCATGGTCTCGGGCCTTGTTGCCAGCCAGGGCCGAGAGGGGCTAAATGGGCTTGCCGAGCTCATGAGCTCAATTCGGCAAGAGTTGATATGTGAAATTGAATGATGGATTGATATGGATGGTTGTATGATTTGATTATGATCGGGCCTAATGGGCCATATGAATGTGATTTGGGCCAGATGGTCCATACGAATGTGATTTGGGCCTAGTGGGCCATACGAATGAGATTAGGCCTGATGGGCTATATGAACGTATGTGAATTTGTATGGGCTTTGTAAGGGGTCTTTGGCTTAGTAATTGGTAAATTGCTTAACCTTACATAAAACTTTAATTATTAACTAATTGTGACCGTGGACAAGTCATAAGGTTAAGGTGTGGCAATGGGTATATGCATGTCTAGGATTGGATCTAGGGAGAGCTTGGTACTTAAACGGTCTTAATGACTCACCTCCTCTTCTCTGGAATCCTACCTGGTGCATAGTATCTGTTCACTTTAGCCAGCGAGGACTTGATAACGGACCAAGGTAAGTAATAGACCCATAACAATGAGAAAAGATCGAAATGCCCTTAAGGGCAAAAATGACTAAAATACCCCTATGTGTTGAATGTAAGATTTATGGATGTTACATGTACATTTGCTGCATTTATATGATATTCTGTTTAGGTTGCATATGGGGTGGGAATTATGGAACAGAGGAAGTATATAAGGATCGCATGGTTGCTTGACAACTGTGGATCCACCGATGGCTTTTTAAGCCTATTATATGATAAGCAGCCTTGCTGTAACGTTTAGTAGTTCCGCAACTGGGCTACCCTTGATGTGTATCGGATGGGTGGGTCGATTTAGAAATCCCCACAGGAGTGTAGGGTTGGAAGGGAAATATTGTGTAGCGGATGGATTATTTGGGGAGGGTTTGCATTGCATTGCATGTATGATACTATTATGTTATTATTATGATATGTATGCTATTTGTTTGACTGGGGTTGTACACACTGAGTTTTCAAAAACTCACTCCCTCTTTTATTTTTCTCAGGTGATCCTCAGTAGGCGGTTCGACGGATGGAGGGACTCAAAGGTGGCCAACTAGCAAGACGATTAGACTTGTTTTCCTTAATATCTAAATTCTAGATTTTAAGTTGTTTATTTTAAGTTATTTCGGATTGTAATAAGGTTTTCCCTCTAGTTATTATTCCATTACTTCCACTAGGCTTTGTAATTTTGAAACGGAACTTGGATTTATTTCTTTTAAGCATAATTCAAGTTTTTGAAAATAATTGTGTTTTAATAACGAGCTTCCGCTGTCAAAGGAAATTTTTACATAGTAACAAGGAAATGGTTTTTGGCTACACCTCGTTTTGAAAGCAAAATGGATTTTACTTAACTTTTCTCTAGAAGGGTTTTCAATGAAAATAAGGTTTTCGCAAAAACACTTCAATGTGACATGCCGGATTCGGGCCTAACTTCTAGGCCGGGTTTGGGGTGTTACATTTAGTGGTATCAGAACTCGATTGTAAAACTCGGGCTATGAAATGGGCCTTATTACTTGGTTTTCAAAAAAAAAATTGTTTTTTTGATTGGATCGAAATGTTTTGGAAATTCTTGTGATGTGGCACACCGAGTCTCCGACGTCGAGCCAAGTAAGTTTTTTCTATTATTGCACTTGTTCAAATTACTGAACTATATTTAGATATTGGGCTACTTTAAATAATAGGTTCTTAGAGACTAAAGTCCGTAGAAACTTGAAACTGTGGAGGATCTACGAAACAACCTCTTTACTTAATACTATCATAAAACATTAGAGCTAAAGTGTGTTAGTGTTATTAAAATCAGAGTGCGCAGCGAAAGCATAGTAGTGTGACTTGAGCAGTGCGATTAATAGTTAGTTGGAAATTTCAAGGATGAAATTTCTTTAAGGGGGTAGAATTGTAACGCCCCGAATTTTGGCCTAGTAGAATTGGGCCTATTGGGCTTTGGGTCTCAGAAAATTTTTAAGTGAGCAAGAAAATGACAAATGACATGTTGGCTTTAAGGGTTTAATAAACTTGGAGTGTCTATGGGTGTTGGAGAAGTGCTGAGTTCGAACTTTGAGGAGAAGGAATTTTTTATTAATTATTAAAGGAACCAGGGCGGTGAGTAGTTGGGCTTTTAAATAAAAATAAGGAAAAATGGCATCTAAGAGTCTTGTGGTGGAGTGGCTAAGTGATGCCACTTAGGGTATAGGGAGGTGGCGTTATGGGCTAGCAATGAGATCCTAGGTTCAAATCCTAGCTTAGTATTTTTTTAGGAGTTTAATTTTGGCCTTCTAGAAGGTTGGAAGTGGTGTGGTGATGGACTCTAAGGAGAGTGATCAGAAGAGAAAATTTAGGAAAAGGATTGGGGAGTTATCAGAGAGAAAATCGAGGAGATGAGATGGGGAAGAGTTGGAGCCGAGTGGGACTTTGCAGAGTTTTGGTTTTGTGTATAAATAAGGGGTGCCGAATTCCCTCTGTGCTATTTCGGCAATTGGAATTCCCTTTGTGCTATTTCGGCAACTATAGTGTTCTGCCGAATTGTCCTTCACAATTTCTGTTCTAAACCTCGCCTCTTCCTTATGTGTTTTTCTTTTCTTCTCTCCTAAAGCCTTAAATCGAATATCATTCTCTTCTTTCTCCATTGCTTGTGTCGTCCCACCTTCATCTCAATTGTTGGGGACCAAATATTCGTGACTTCAAAAGCCGGAAACCTTTGCTCTTGAAGCTGATTTCTTCATCGCCCCAAACCTTGTGCCGAATATTCTAGTGACCAAATCTCTGTCGTGCTGTCATCATTCCTTTGATTTTTGGTGGATTGGATCTTAGAAAAAAATCAGAATCAAGCTTGGATCTACAAGTCTCTGCCGAAAAGCTATCCATATGTTTCGGCTTTTGGGTAAATGTTCTTGATGAGTAGTCTATAGTAAGGGAAAGGGTGACTTAAGTGGATACAAGTCACCTATTATTTTGTATTTAACGATTAAGATTGATGCAGATCTAGGGGATATTCGTGAGTGGTAGCTTTGAAAGGGCTATTAGGACTGGTGGCACACGATAAGGTTATGGTAAGGCTTCGGTTTTTGGTAAATATTGTGGTTAAGTGTGTGATTGATTGGAGGTTGGTATTGGTTGTAGGTTCAAGGCTGAGGATAGTGTAACACGTCTCATTTACCAGGTGTGTACATACACTTCACACACGACAAATCGGCAAAAGTCGAAATACTGAAAAACTGGAATACTGAAAAGCCGAAAGGTTGGCACCGACAACCACACGAGCGTGCGAACATTCGTGCGGGAACATCAATACGATTACCGGGACCAAGAGAGAGATCTCATGGTCTCGGGCCACTGTTGGCCAACCGGGCCAGAAGGGGCTAAATGGGCTTGCCGAGCTCGCGGGCTCAATTCGATAAGAGTTGATATGTGAAATTGAATGATGGATTGATATGGATGGTTGTATGATTTGATTATGATCGGGCCTAATGGGCCATATGAATGTGATTTGGGCCAGATGGGCCATACAAATGTGATTTGGGCCTAGTGGGCCATACGAATGAGATTGGGCCTGATGGGCCATATGAACGTATGTGAATTTGTATGGGCTTTGTAAGGGGTCTTTGGCTTAGTAATTGGTAAATTGCTTAACCTTACATAAAACTTTAATTATTAACTAATTGTGACCGTGGACAAGTCATAAGGTTAAGGTGTGGCAATGGGTATATGCATGTCTAGGATTGGATCTAGTGAGAGTTTGGTACTTAAGCGGTCTTAATGACTTACCTCCTCGTCTCTGGAATCCTACCTGGTGCATAGTATCTGTTCACTTTAGCCAGCGAGGACTTGATAACGGACCAAGGTAAGTAATAGACCCATAACAATGAGAAAAGATCGAAATGCCCTTAAGGGCGAAAATGACTAAAATACCCCTATGTGTTGAATGTAAGATTTATGGATGTTACATGTACATTTGCTGCATTCATATGATATTATGTTTAGGTTGCATATGGGGTGGGAATTATTTAACAGAGGAAGTATATGAGGATCGCATGGTTGCTTGACAACTGTGGATCCACCGATAACTTTTAAGCCTATTATATGATAAGCGACCTTTGTCGCAACGTTTGGTAGTACCGCAACCGGGCTACCCTTGATGTGTATCGGATGGGTGGGTCGATTTAGAAATCCCCACAGGAGTGTAGGGTTGGAAGGGAAATTTTGTGTAGCGGATGGATTATTTGGGGAGGGTTTGCATTGCATTGCATGTACGATACTATTATGTTATTATTATGATACGTATGCTATTTGTTTGTGAAGGTCGTACACATTGAGTTTTTGAAAACTCACTCCTCTTTTATTTTTCTCGGGTGATCCTCGTGAGGCGGTTCGACGGATGGAGGGACTCAAAGGTGGCCAACTAGCAAGACGATTAGACTTGTTTTCCTTAATATCTAAATTCTGGATTTTAAGTTGTTTATTTTAAGTTATTTCGGATTGTAATAAGGTTTTCCTTCTAGTTATTATTCCATTACTTCCACTAGGCTTTGTAATTTTGAAACGGAACTTGGATTTATTTCTTTTAAGCATAATTCAAGTTTTTGAAAATAATTTTGTTTTAAGAACGATCTTCCGCTGTCAAAGGAAATTTTTACATAGTAACAAGGAAATGGTTTTTGGCTACACCTTGTTTTGAAAGCAAAATGGATTTTACTTAACTTTTCTCTAGAAGGGTTTTCAATGAAAACAAGGTTTTCGTAAAAACACTTTAATGTGACACACCAGATTCGGGCCTAACTTCTAGGCCGGGTTTGGGGTGTTACAAAGCTGATCTTGAAGCTAGAGACTCAAGGAAAAGACCGATGAGTAAGTAATTTCCATCTCAGTCTAAGAAATTGAAAGATATGTATTCCCGTTCGAATGTTTCAGTGGGGTATTCACGCAGAGATCACGAGAAACAACATTCAAGTTTTAAATCTCAAGGTAGTTTGATGGCAAGTGTGGGTAATGTAAAGTCTAACAGACCCGAATGTCAACAATGTGGAAGAAGACATCCCAGTGAGTGTAGGATGAATGACCGGGCTTGTTTCAAGTGTGGTTCTCAAGAGCACTTTATCCGAGATTGTTCTGAAATGGCTGAGAAGGAAAAATTTCAGAGTGTGAGGCCGAGTAATACTGCTAATAGAGGTAGTCCACTGAGAAATACCAAAAATAGAGCTAGCAGTAAATGTGTGATGAAGGATACAGCTGTGAGATCCGAAGCTCGAGCACCTACTAGAGCTTATGCCATCCGTGCTCGTGAAGAAGCGACATCTTCCGATGTTATCACTGGTACTTTTTCTCTCTATAATACTAATATAGTTGCATTGATTGATCCTGGATCGACGCATTCTTATGTATGTGTGTAATAGGTAGCTAGTAAGAGCTTGCCTGTTGAGTTTATTGAGTTTGTGATTAGAGTGTCAAACCGGAAGTCAATCCGGAAGAAATTTACTAACGGAAATCAATCCGGAAGAAATTCTAACAAATAGATACTTTAGACACCATACATAAATGAGTCGATAAGCTGAGACTAGCTTTTTTCTTTAACCGTGACATTGCGTAATCTGAATAATCTTTAGAACAATCTGATGTCTCTTCCAGAACTATATTCGCTTGCCAAACTATTCTTATCTCTGCCCGTATTAATAATTACTCTACCACTGAGCTCTTTAGTTTCACACTTGTGAGCTTATTCAATATAAATCTCGTGAAATTTCGTTATAAAATACCACATTGGTAAGGGGGTGAGGTCGTAAAGCCTCTAACTAATCTCTCGTATATACACACATGTGACTCAACGTTCATCATCAACACCATATCTTCACAATCATATAGTTCACTTTAAGCTAATCAATATATTTATTTATGTTACACGAACTTTTCAATTATCTCATTCATACAAGTGCACTAATACATGCATTTCATAGATTTTGAGTAAGTTTACTTATCACATTCACTTAATCAAACAAATTAGGCACATAACATTATATGAATGCCAAATAAACATAGATGAGCTTATCACAATATAAACTTTCATTTCATTTTACCTTTTATATTTCAAGAATAATCCCCATTGAACTATTGTAATTTCGATGGATACTAGAGTAGTATACTCAAGGTATGCATGTCAATAATCCATAAATTCATATTCAAAAGTGCCCCTTTGGCACATAGTCAGAGAGCACACTCTCGAGCCACATATTACATAACAAGACTGCTAGTCTAGGCTAAATCCTTTCGATAACGTATGCTCTAAAGGCTTACTCTGGATTACCCGTTCGGGCTAAATCCATTTCATAACATATGCTCGAGAGGGCTTAATTTAGGATTTCTGTTTTGGGCTAAATCTTTTTTGCAACATTTAAAACATTTTATCTGTTTCATAAAATCACCATAATCCATCGAAATAAAACGTTCAACCAGAACAATGACATTTTATCTATATTTCTCAACTTATGGTCATTTCATTTTGTACATCATCATATACACATTTTCAAGTACCTTAGTATCACTTTTAGCGGTTTCGAAACTAGCTCGGATGGAAAGCATCTCTGCCTCAACAAAATAATTTCATCAGAGTCGGGAGATATCACACTATCACGGGTGGTAATATGGCATGTATAGCTAGACTCTCACATATGCTAGGTTAGTCCGAGAATTGACTAAACCATAGCTCTGATACCACTAAATGTAACACCCCTTACCCGTATTCGACGCCAAGATAGGGTACGAGGTATTACCGGACTTATTCACAAGCAAACATTCAAAACCGAGACATGAAATTCCACTCAAATTTAAAGCTTTTCAACACATCCATATCGTCCCTATAACGAGCCTACGAGGACAAAAACATGCATTAGAAGTGGTTCGAGACTAAACCGAGAACTTTGGAAACTATTGGAAAACTTAGAAAATTTTTCATGGAAAAGGGGTCACACGCCCGTGTGAGTTCGGGACACGCCCGTGTGATCCTAAGACACGCCCGTGCTTTAGGCTGTGTTCAAATTAGGCAGCATTCTATTTATGATGTCATGATCAATTTAAGGTCACACAGCCAAGTCACACGCCCGTGTGCTTAGGTCGTGTGATCGATTAAATTTTCATAATTTTTCATAAAATAGGTGAAGACTTCACACTACCAGGGCACACGCCCGTGTTCGAGGCCGTGTTGTCCAGACGGCTGAGACACACGCCCGTGTCTCTGCTTGTGTGCTCATTACTAAGCATTATGTTTTGCAATTATTTAGGGTGCAGGGGACACACGGCCAGATCACATGCTCGTGGGGCAGACCGTTTTCACACTATCGAGCCCGTTAAAAACAAAAACCACAACAAAACAATAACATGTCATTCTTATACCATCATTTATCATGCTTATAACATCGTACTTAGCCCGTTAAAAACATGCTAATTTCACATTCACAAGAGGGCATTAGCATATGAATAAACTTATGATCAACATAAGCCATCATTCATGGCTGCATATACAAGATGAAGTATTAGCAATTACAAGCTAACACATATGGCCAAATTATCAAAACAAGCATTTGGCAATCACAAGCCAACACATTGGCTACAATCACAATGACACATTTAACAAATGACTAAGTCCCTATACATGCCATAGACTTAAAATACTTGAATTCACTTATACCCAAAATGATAGCTTGATAGTGTGATAGGATCTCCGGCAATCTCCAACTCGAGCTAGCTTAATAATCCTATAAGACATGGGAAAGGAAGGGGGGTAAGCTATATAGCTTAGTAAGTTCATATGCAAATAATAAACAACATTAATTATATATTGTCATATGAATAACATGACATATATTAACATAAATGTCATTAAACTTCATGAGCATAACTTATTCAATCATATGAATAACATAACTTATACCATCATAAACGACATTAAGCTTAATGAGCACATCTTGCTTAGTCATAAGAATAACATATCATTTACCACAATCAACAAACCATTTCAAACCTCACATAAAACATACACATTAATTATGAGCATTTACATTTCAAGCATATACTCTTACATCTTTCAATTGCCTAAACTCTTATCTTTCCATGCTTCCATAATCATTTTAATAGGTAATTTTTCCAATCTTTCCTTTATCTCATATCCGATAAATCACAATTTAACTGAATACAACATGCTATGTCATAACTCAATCTAGCCCGAAAGCCAATCACAAAATCGTCAATCGAATTTACTATATATTTCATACATCACAAGTATAGACCCATAATCACAAGGTTTTCATAAAATCATTCTCGTGGAAATCATGAACTCATAATTTCATGAAGTCAATGCTTATAATCTTTACGTACATACCTGTACCGATTTGTAATACTCACGTACTTTTTCTCTTCTTTGACATACCCGTTGAATTTCCCGTTGAACCATTTGGAATACTAAAGAATACTCGGGAATCTCGTACATAAAGTAACGTACCAATGCCATATCCCAGATATGGTCTTACATGTAATCTCATATCGATGCCAATAGCCCATCTATGGTCTTACACGATATCTCATATCGATGCCATATCCCAGATATGGTCTTACACGAAATCTCATATCAATGACATATCCCAGATATGGTCTTACACGTAATCTTAGTGACCCTAATGTCATGACATTTGTATCCTAACTATTCCTAAGGTTCAACCGGGATTTACACGCTTGTCGAAACTTCATCAATTTCATCCATAAAGTCAATCATACAATTCATGCAATAACAAAGCATTATAAATACAATTATAACGTTGCATTATTTACATACAAACTTACCTCGACATAAAAATGGTGAAAAGGACTTAATCGTCAATTACTCATTTTTCCTCCGTTCTAGGTCTGAACCACGTTTTTCTTGATCTATAATATCACATTTAACTCATTTATTGTTCACATTATTCAATTCAGTCCAAAAATCACATTATGGCAAAATGACATTTTTGCCCCTAAACTTTGACATATTTACAATTTAGTCTTTAGGCTCGTAAAATGAATTTCATTCAATTTCTTCACACCCAAGCCTAGCCGAAACTATTTTCATACTCATAACAACCCACATTTTCATTTATTCACATTTTTACACACATTTTAAAACTTTTACAAACAAGTCCTTTTTGACATTTTTACCGAATATCACTTAGCAAAAGTCGTTTATCATACATTAAACTTTCATTTTATACCATAAAACATCAAAACACATACATGTCATACATGGGTAAAATTTTAAAAATGAACCCTACTTCAAAATGATGGTAGAAATAGAAAGATCGGGTGAATACGACTTCAAAAACATAAAGAGCATTAAAAACGGGGCTAAGATGTACTTACAATCAAGCTTGAAAGTTAAAGAAAACCCTAGCTATGGTGTCTTGAAATTTTCAGCCAAGGAGAGAAGATGGACACCAATTTTGACTTGATTTTTTCCCTTTTTATTCTTTTATTAACCAAATGACCAAAATGCCCCTAAAGCCTTTCTTTTAAATTTTTCCTAAACATGTCCATTTTTGCCTATAAAAATAGAAATTGGTCAAATTTCTATTTAAGGACCTCGAATTAAGAATCCATAACTATTTCATACTTAAAGCTTCTAGAACATACATTTTGCAACTTTTGCAATCTACTCCTAAAAGTCAAATTGGACGATTTACCAACAAAATTTCTCAATAAAACTTTCACACAATCAAGCAATCATATCATGAACCTTAAATTAATCATAAAATAAATATTTACACTTTGGATTTTTGGTCTCGAAACTAGTATTTCGACTAGACCCTAATTCGAGCTGTTACACAAACCCCTTAGGCAAACATGTACTAGTTGATGAAAGTTTGAAGAATTGTCCATTAATGATTCGAGGTCACTGTTTTCCGGCAGATTTAATGTTGTTGCCATTTGATGAATTCGATGTTATTTTGGGCATGGATTGGTTGACATTGCATGATGCCGTAGTGAACTGTAAAAGAAATATTATTGAACTGAAATGTGAAAATGGTAAAATTCTTCGGATTGATTCAGATGAGTCGGGTGAGTTATCTGTTATGATTTCTTTGATTAATGCCCAAAGATATGTAAGAAAAGGATATGAAGCTTACCTTCCTTATGTGTTGAATACAAAAGAATCTGAATTGAAAGTTGAGTCGGTGCCGATAGTTTGTGAATATCCGAAAGTGTTCCCGGAAGAGTTACCTGGATTACCTCCAGTTAGAGAAATTGAGTTTGGTATTGACTTAGCACCAGGGACCTTGCCAATATCTATTGCTCCGTATAGAATTGCTCCGAACAAATTGAAAGAGTTAAAGACTCAGTTGCAAGAGTTTACAGATAAGGGTTTTGCGAGACCAAGTTATTCTCTCTAGGGTGCTCCAGTGTTGTTCGTAAAGAAGAAAGACGAGACTATGAGACTTTGTATAGATTACCGACAGCTCAATAAGGTAACCATTAAGAACAAGTATCCTGAACCGGGAAAGGAGTTTGTGATTTATAGCGACGTGTCACTAAATGGATTGGAGTGTGTGTTGATGTAAGAGGGCAAGGTGATAGCCTATGCATCGAGACAATTGAAGCCACATGAGAAGAATTACCTGACGCATGATTTGGAATTAGCTGCTATTGTGTTTGCTCTAAAAATTTGGAGACGTCATTTGTACGGTGAGAAATGCCATGTTTTTATTGATCATAAGAGTTTGAAGTATTTGATGACTCAAAAAGATTTAAATTTGCGGCAACGAAGATGGCTTGAGTTACTGAAAGACTATGAGTTGGTGATTGATTATCACCCGGGCAAGGCGAATGTAGTTGCATATGCCCTAAGTAGGAAATCTTTATTTTCCTTGAGAGAAATGAATACGAGGTTAACATTATCTGATAATAATTCGATTATAGCTGAGTTGAGAGCTAGGCCGTTATTTTTTCAGTAAATTTGTGAAGCTCATAAATGTGACCGTGATTTGCAAGCCAAGAGAGCTCATTGTAAATCGATTAGTGATTCAGATTTTCATGTCGGATCCGATGATAGTTTGATGTTTCGAGATAGAGTTTGTGTACCAAAAAATGATGAACTTATTCAGAAAATTCTTCATGAGGCGCATAATGGCTGTTTATCTGTGCATCCAGGTAGTACGAAAATGTATAATTATTTGAAGAAATTGTATTGGTGGTCTGGTATGAAAAGAGATATCTCCGAGTTTGTTTTGAAATGCTTGATTTGTCAATAAGTAAAAGCCGAACACCAAGTACCTTCGGGTTTACATCATCCAGTGATGGTACTCGAATGGAAATGGGACAGAATTACGATGGATTTCGTAACTGGATTACCTCTGACTCCGAAAAAGAAAGATGTCGTTTGGGCCATTGTTGATAGATTGACGAAATCGGCTCATTTTATTCTGGTACATACCGATTATTCACTTGATAAGCTAGTTGAGTTGTACATCTCTGAGACTGTAAGATTGCACGGGGTGCCTACTTCGATTATTTCAGAGAGAGATCCGAGGTTCACTTTGAGATTTTGGAAGATGCTACAAGAGGCATTGGGTATGAAATTGAATTTTAGTACTGCATTTCATCCACAAATCGACGGTCAATCTGAAAGGGTAATTTAGATACTTGAAGATATGCTTCGATGCCGTGTTCTAGAATTTGAGGGTAGTTGGGAAAAATATCTACCACTGGTCGAATTTGCCTATAACAACAACCATCAGTCGAGTATAAAAATGGCACCTTATGAGGCATTGTATGGCCGCAAGTGTCTAACACCTTTGTATTGGACCGAGCTTAACGAGAAATAGATTCATGGGGTTGATTTGGTTAAGGATACCGAAGAAAAAGTAAAGGTAATCCGAGATTGCTTGAAATCCGCTTCAGATCAACAAAAGTCGTATACAGACTTGAAAAGAAAAGAGATCGAATTTTAGGTCAGTGACAAAGTCTTTCTGAAAGTATCTCTGTGGAAGAAGATTCTAGGATTTTATCGTAAAGGCAAGTTGAGTCCATGTTTCATTGGGCCGTATGAAGTTATTGAAAGAATAGGGCCAGTGGCATATCGGTTAGCTTTACCGACAGAGTTGGAAAGAATCTATAATGTGTTTCATGTGTCTATGCTACGACGCTATCGATCAGAGCCTTCACATTTGATTTCTCCGATAGAGGTTGAGATTCGTCCTGGTATGACCTATGGTGAATAATCGATCAAGATTTTGGCTCGGGAAGTTAATCTGTTAAGAAATAAGAGTATAGCCCTAGTGAAAGTTTTATGGCAACGACACGGAGTCAAAGAGGCTACGTGGGAACCTGAGGAAGCTAGGCGAAAACAGTACCCAAACCTATTCTCTAGTAAGATTTTCATGGACGAAAATCCCTAAGGGGAGAGATGTAATAGCCCGATTTTGGGCCTAGTCAGAACAGTGGTTTTGGGACCACAAATCCGACACGGAAAAGTTCATTTTTATTATACTTTTATGGTCTACAGTTTCACAAAATGATTTCATGAAAATTTCGTTCAAAAATTTAGACGTTTGGGCACTCAATTTAGTCAAAAGGACTAAATTGAAAAAAGTGCAAAAGTTGAGTTCTACATGTTAGAGGTGCCTAATTGCTATGGGATTTTAAATTAGAGGTCCTTATATGATAATTAGACCATTTCTTAAGATAGTGGACAAAAATGGACATGGTGAGAAAAAACTTTAAAGTTTGGCAAAAAGGGTATTTTGGTCATTTGGTTAATAAAAGAATAAGAAGGGAAAATAAAGCCAAAATTTGCTCATCTTTCTTCAAACTTGGCCGAATTTTATAAGGGCTCCATAGCTAGGGTTTTGCCACTTTTCAAGCTTGATAGTAATTGCATCCTAGCCTTGTTTTTAATGCTCTTTACATTTTTGAAGTCCTCGTAACCCGGTTTACCTATTTCTACCGTTATTTTGAAGTAGGGTTCATGTTTAAAAATTTACCCATGTGTGACATGCATGTATTTTGATGTTTTATGGAAGATATTGATTGTTTAAGGTGTGATAAACAACTTTTACTAAGTGATTTTTAGTGAAAATGTATAAAAAGGACTTATTTGTAAAAAGTTGTAAAATGGGTAGTAAAAATCTAATTTGATGAAAAATGTTAGCTGTTATGAGCATGATTTAGGTTTGACTAGGCTTGGGATTCAAGTAAAATGGATACATTTCATTTTACGAGCCTAGGGACAAAAATGTAAATATGTCAAAGTTTAGGGGCAAAAGTGTAATTTTGCCATAATAGGATTTTGGACTGAATTGAGTAATGTGGATAGTAAATAAGTTAAATTTGCTATTATAGATTAAGAAAGACAAGGTTCAAACCTTGATCGGGTGAAAAAACAAGGTTATTGACGATTAGGTCCAATTCTGCTATTTTTGTACCGAGGGAAGTTCGTATGTAAATAATGCATTATTATTTATGCTTTAATTGTGTTATTACTGTATGAATTGTGATTTACTCTTTGAATGAATTCGACAAAGTTTGACAAGCGAGAAAAAAATCCCGATTGAACCTTAGGAATTGTTAGGATACAAATGTTATGACATTAGGGTTAGTTGAAATTACGTGTAAGACCATATCTAGGATATGACATCGATATGAGATTTCGTGTAAGACCATAGCTGGGCTATTGGCACTGATATGAGATCCCATGTAAGACCATATATGGGATATGGCATTGGTATAGTACTATGTGTGTGAGATTTCCCGAGTATCCTTTAGTATTCCAAGTGGTTCAACGGGAAACTTAACGGCAAAGTTTAAGTTGTGAAAGACTATGGCATGATGGAAAGATTGTGGTAAGTTGCAAGTTGGTACAGGTATGTACATAAAACTCATGCTTAATGAGCTCGATATGTGATGAAACCTCGGATTGGTTCGATTGAGTAAGTTATGATGTTAAGATTTTAATAACATCTATGCTAAGCTTGGTTATGAATTCACAATGACATTTATGTTAAATATATGTTAAAGTGTGTATGATGCTTATTATTTGTATAGGAACTTACCAAGCTTTAAAGCTTACTCCTTTTCTCTTTCTCTTGTCTTATAGTGTCACCAAGCCAGCTCGGGGATCGAAGACGGTCAGAGATTCATTCACACTATCAAATTATCATTTTGGGTACTTATGATTTCAATATTTTGGTATCGCACACAGCCCACCAATAATAGTAAATACGGTGTTCATCCGTATCCTTTTTCTATTCCGAAGGTTCATCCGAGAATTTCCCCACTTTTCATCGTTTTAATAAATATCAATAATATTCACTCACATTTCACATAAGACATTAATATGTAAAAACATAAATAAAAAGGATGTATCGTTTACATAAAAACTTACCTCAATACAAAATGTGTAAATTTGCAATTTAGTCCGAAACCTTGCCTTTTCCTCGGTGAAGGTCGATTCCACGTTCTTCTTGATCTATAATGACACATTTAGCTTATTTAATATATACATTATTCAAATCAGTCCAAAATCTTCCTATGGAAAAATTTACAATTTAGCCCCTAACTTTCTCAATTTTTACACTTTAGTCCCTAGGCTCGTAAACTGAAATGTGTTCATTTTTCACACACCCAAGCCTAGACAATTCATATTCTTTCTTATAGCAGCCCACAATTTTAACTATTTTACATTTTATACACGTATTATTTCATCTTTTGCAAATAAGTCCTTTTTATCAATTTCACCAAAAATCATCTAGCAAAAGTTGTTTATCACACTTCAAGCTTTCATATTCTACCTCTAGACATCAAAATACATGTATGTCATCTATGGGAAAAATTTTAAACCCAAGCTCTAGCTCAAAATAGTGGTAGAAATAGCTAGATCGAGCTACGAGGATTTCAAAAATACGAAGAATATCAAAAACGGGGCTAGGAGGTACTTACAATCAAGCTTGAAAGTGAAGCAAAACCCTAGCTATGGCTCCTTGCAAATTTTGGCTATGGAGGATGAAGATGGACAACATTTTAGCATTATTTTCCCTTTTATTTCTTTTATTAACCAAATGACCAAATTTCCCTTCATCAATCCTTTAGTTATTTTATCCCACTATGGGCATTTTGTGTCCAAACTATAATATAATGGTCTAATTACAAACTAAGGACTCTCAATTTAAAAACCCATCTCAGTCAAGTACCTTTATGGATTATAATAGACACTTTTCACCCATTGCAATTTAATCCAACTTATCAAATTGAACATTCAAACAATAAAATTTCTCAACCAAAATTTCACACAAACATTCAATCACTCAATAAACACTAAAACTCAATCGGAATAAATATTTTGACCTCGAATTCATGGTTTCAAAACCACTATTCCATTTAGGCCCTAATTCAGGCTGCTACATAGGGTTTGGCCAAGCTTTCCAAGCTCCATAGTAAGTGCATCCTATCCCTGTTTTTAATGTTCTTTGCATTTTTGAAGTCCTCATAACCCGATTTACTTATTTCTACCATTATTTTGAAGTAGGGTTCATGATTAAAAATTTACCCATGTCTGGCATGCATGTGTTTTGATGTTTAATGGTAGAAAATGGATGTTTATGGATAGAGAAACGACTTTTACTAAGTGATTTTCGGTAAAAATGTCAAAAAGGACTTATTTGTAAAAGTTAAGAAATATGTGTTAAAAATCTGATTTTATGGAAAATTTGGGCTGCTATAAGCATGAAAATGGTTCAGCTATGCATGGGTAGTATATAAATTGAACACATTTCATTTTACGAGCCTAGGGGCAAAAGTGTAAATATGATAAAGTTTAGGGGCAAAAATGTAGTTTTGCCATAGTATGATTTTTGGGTCACAATGAATAATGTGGCTAATAAGTAAGCTAAATGTGATGTTATAGATCAAAGAAAATGAGGTTTAGACCTAAAACGGGGGGAAAAAACGAGTAATTGACGGTTAGGTCCCTTTTTGCCATTTTGGTATCGAGGTAAGTTCGTGTATAAATAATACAACCTTATGTTCTGTATTAAATATTTCGATATTACATGAATTGTATATTGTCTCTATGAAATTGATTAATGACGATTTTGACGAAATGTCGAGGAATGAAAATCCCTGATAGAACCTTAGGAATGGATAGAATACAAATGTCATGACACTAAGGTTACTGAGGTTTCGTATAAGACCATATCTGGGATATGGCCTCGGTATGCGATTTCGTATAAGACCATGTCAGGGACATGGCATCGATATGATATTTCATGTATGACCATATCGAGGATATGGCGTTGATACGGTACTATATGTATGAGATTCCCGAGTATCTTTTAGCATTCCGAGTGGTTCAACGGGTACGTTAAAAACGAGAAAGTAAGTGACTATGTTACAAGTGGTACATGTATGTACATAGAACTCATGTGAAGTGAATTCGTTATATGATGAATTCTTGGGAAGAATGTACACGAATAAGTTATACTTATGAAATATTGATAACCTTGTGATTAGTGATCTACATTCATGATGAATGGATACATGATAAGATTTTATAATGATCATGTGATAGGTTTATGAACTAAATTGAATTGTGATATAGTATGGTTTATTTATTTAAATTTGTGTTTCATTGGATATGAGAGAAAGGAAAGACATGCATAATTTCCGAATAAAGTCACTATGAGAATATAGTATGATACGAGCTTTGACAAATGAATGGTTGTCAAACCATATGTTGAAACTATGATTACTCATAAATGATGTGCATGTGATTAAGAGGATGGAAATAACTTGTAAAATAATGTGATAAGTTATAATGGAGAGACTATGGTGGTTAGGCTAATGCCAGGGCACGTAAATGGTATTTATAAGATAAAAGAGTAAGCATTATGAATGATTAAGTGGCAATCATGAGATTAAATGCAAATTGTATTGTAACATCTTTATGGTTGGGTAAAATAAATGAATGTCAATAGTTGTTTATTATTTGCATATGAACTTACTGAGCTTTATTGCTTACCCCCTCCTTTTCCTATCTCTTATAGGTTAATTTAGCTAGCTCGGGTTGGAGATCGCTGGAGATACTATCACACTATCAAGTTGACACTTTGGGTATAAGTATTCAAGCCTTCTTGAGATATGGCATGTATAGGGACTTTGTCTTTTGATTAATTAAGTCATGTTAATGTAGCCAAATGTGTTGGCCTAAAATGGTTTATGGTTCAATTTGAATATATCCATGAATGATGGCTTATGTTGATTATATGTTTATGCATGTGTTAATGACCTCTTGTGAATGTGAAGCTAGTATGGTTATCATGAGCTAAATGTGATGATTAAGTATGAAAAATGATGATATGAGAATGACATGTGATGTTGTGTGAATATGTGCAAGTGAGGGTGGCAAAATGGCTTGGAAAATAGTCTTGTATTTGTCCATACGGGTAGACACGCGGGCGTGTGTCTAGGCCGTGTGTGACACACGGTCTGCCCCCATGGGCGTGTGATCTGGCCGTGTGTCCCCTACACCCTAATTAATGCAAAACAGAATACCCAGTAGTAAACACACGGGAAGAGACACGGCCGTGTGTCTCAACCGTGTGAAGGACACGGCCTCAGGACATGGGCGTGTGCCCAGGCCGTGTGAAGTCTGCACATTAAGTGCGAGAATTAAATTCGCCAGACGGCCTAGCACACTAGCGTGTGACTTGGCGGTGTGACCTTAAATATCTGCTGACGTCATAAACAGAATGTCAAGGTTTTCACACACGGGCTAAGACACGGGCATGTCATGGCCGTGTGAGGGACGCGGGCTATAGACACGGGCGTGTTCCTTTCCACACGGGCGTGTGGTCCTGTTTTGAGTAAAAATTTTCTAAGTGTTCGTAAGCTTCCGGTTCAGTCCCGAACCACCCTATATGTATGATTCGGGTCTCATAGGCCCATAATAGGGAAGATATGAATGCAAATGAAAGGTTTTAAATTTGAGTGGAATTTCATGTCTTGGTTTTGTATGAATGCGTGTATTTATGTCCGGTAATGCCTCGTACCCTGTTCTGGCATCGAATACGGGTAAGGGGTGTTACAGAAATGAATTTATAACATACGAACTTACCTCGTTCGCTGTAACGACGAATTAGGTCGACTAATCCGATACTTTGTTTTCCCCCGTTCTAGATCCAAATCTCGTTTATCTCAATCTATATAATATCAAAATTTACTTATTTAATCATTATTTTATTCAATTTAGTACAATTTACTCATTTTGGCAAAATTACATTCTTGCCCCTATTATTTCATATTTTTGCAATTTAGTCCTTATCACATAAAATCACAATTCATTAAATTTAATACAAATTCATGCTGGCCGAATATTACCCATTCTCATATTAGCCCATATTTTTCATCTATTTTAAAATTCAACCACTAACTTTACACTTTTCTCAATTTAATCCCTATTTTGCATTTTTACTAAAAATCACTTTATAAAACTTGTACATCTAACAACAATGATTTATTTTCCATCATAAACTAACAAAATACTCATTCATTCAACAATGGAAACATTCAAATACTTTAACAGTTTTGAAATCGAAGATATGGGCTAGCTAGATTACGAAGCAACGATCACAAAAACATAGAAATCATTAAAAACGGATGAAAAATACTCACTTGCATAAGAAATAAAGATGGCCGAGTTCTTGGATGGTCTTTAATGGCTTCCCAAGCAAACTTTTAGTTGAAAATTCAAGGAAGAAAGGTGATAGCCATATTTGTTTTATTTAATATACTTATTTAATTAAATTACTAAATTAACATTTAATAAATAATCACTTAAAACACTTATTATAAGCCCATAAATGTCCATTTAGACAACCAATGGTCTAATTACAACTTAAGGACTTCTAATTTAAGATTCCATAGCTATTGAATACCTTTAGCTAATGGAACTCCACTTTTACACTTCACGCGATTTAGTCCTTTTTATCAAATTGACCATTTAAACGGTAAAATTTCTTCACGAAATTTTCACACATACATGCTATCATGCTGTAAACATTAAAATAATAATAAAATAAATATTTTGACTTCAGATTTGTGGTCCCGAAACCACTGTTCTGACTTGACCCAAAAACGGGCTGTTATAACTCTCCCCCGTTAGAGATTTTCGTCCTCGAAAATCATATCAGAGATTAAATTAGAGATTTGCTTTCTTATAACCTTAACAATTTATCACATAGCCTTGGATTTCTCAACTCTTTAATCTCACAAGCTAAGATTCTGATCTGTCCTTCGCTATACGTCATATCAAGCTGAATTTCAACTTCTGAAAGAGATATTATATACAAAGGGTCTTATCTGAATCATCGCATCATAGATATAAGAAACACATTATGGATCTTCTCAAGTTCTGACAATAATATAAGTTGAATAAGCCACTGGCTTTATTTTCTCAATAATCTCATACGGCTCGATGAATCACGAACTCAACTTCTCTTTATAGCTAATTCAAGAAATTTTATTCTTACAACAATACTTTCACAAACACTCAGTTCACTAATTGAAATTCAATGCTTTTACGTATCAAGTCTGCATATGTTTTCTGTCAATCTGAACTGTTACGAATTACTTTTACTTTCTCTTTAATTTCTCTGTTAAAATCAATCCCGTAAATGTTTTTCTCACCAAGCTCGATCCAATAACAATGGAGTTCGGTAATTGCAATCATACAATACTTCATACAATGCCATCTTTATACTCATATGATAACTATTAATATGCTCAAACTCAACCAACAGTAATTGTCTTTCTTAATTGCTTTCACATTCTAAAATACAGTAACAGATCATATCTTCGAGAATCTGAACCACTTTCTCATATTATCCATCAGTTGGAGAATGAAATGTGGTGTTACAATGCAACTTCATACCCAAAGTTTACAGTAGTTTTCTTTAGAAACACAATATAAACCTTGGATCTCTATCCAAAATAATGGAAACTGGCACTCTGTAAAAACTAACAATTTCAGAAATGTATAACTTAGCTAGTCTATCAAGAGAAAAATTATACGTACTGAGATAAAATGTTCTGACTTCTTCAACGATCAACAATAGTTCAGATAACATTTTCCTTTTACAAAATCCAATGAAATTCTATTTCATCTCTACTCAGATAACAACCCAGACTGTAATAGTCTCGAAGGTACTTGATAATCAGCTTTAACCTGTTGATAAATCAGACATTTGGATACAAGTCAGAAGTATCACGTTTCATACTCACTCACCAGTATTCAGATTATTTTACATCTTAGTATTCCCCGAATAAACAGATAATTACCACTGTGAGCTAGATATAACAATTATTGTATAATCTCTAGTTTTCTCGGTACACAAACTCTGTCTCAAAACAACAAATATTCATCGTTCCAATCTAAAGCTCTAAATCAGAGGTCAATTCACGTTGAACTCTTTTAACTTGCAATTCACTGATACATTTCAGAGTTTCACAAAATCGCGGAATAAATATCAATTTAGCTTTTAACTCAGCTAATATCTATCCATCATCCGATAAGATCAATCGCGTATTCATCGCTTGTAAAGCACACAAAGATTTCTTGTTCAAAATATCCGTGACTATATTCATTTGTCCAGGATGATAACCAATTACTGACTTAAAATTTTTTTGACAGTTCAAACCATCTTTGCTGTACCAAATTCAGATCTCTCTGTAACATCAAATATTTTAAACTCTTGCAGTCATCAAATAGGTTACATTACTCACAAAACAATTAATGTCGCTAACTATTCGATGCAATTACAATGTCAACCATCTCTAATTCATGCGTCGAATAACTCTTTTCATGCAATTTCAACTGTATGGAAGCATAAGCCATCACTATACATTCTTGTACTAAAACACACTCCAAACCATTCAATGACGCATGACTGAAAATCATAAACTCTTTATCCGATTCAGGCTGAACCAAAACTGATGCTTCAATTAACAGTGTTTTCAACTGTTTACAACTTTATTAACATATATTAAACCAAATCAAACATCGCACAAATGAAAACTTCAACAATTGAAACAACTTTAATTTACAATAATATTTCTCAAATAGAACCATTCTGATAGATATAATTCTGTATCATGTCTTCGAAAATATGGATTCTTCATTCAGACTATCCATCTATTTACCTGTGAATGCACAAAATTCATTTCTGGACCCAAGGATAAACTCAAACACATATAACTCAATTAACCTTTCAAACAAATAACCCAATCAAACTAAACAACTGAACCGATCTTGGCTGTCAAACAATAACTTTTCAAAGAAAACCTTTCTTCTTGTTCAAGATAATTCAGACATACAATTTATCGCAATTTCTTCAGGATACTAGTTAAAGATCTTCTTAAAAACTGCATAACTCGAATATGACATAACATTCCGTCTTACTCATTGACATATATCAAGATTTACCTGGAAGTGATAACTATTATACAGATTTGAAATTGATCTTCTATCGTCTATGTTTTTGCCGATGTCAATTTCCCTTCAAGAAAACTAGAAAGGATTATATAATAAAGCTATCTCAACTATTAATCATCAAAGCGTTGTACTATATTGAAGCCACTTCCGTTAGATACAAAATCATCATGCCATAATAAGACCGACATCTCAACCGTATAAATAGATAATATCCCAGCTGTTAATAATACATTTTGAACACAAAAGAAAATCAAATATGGTTTCAACAAAAATAAATGCGGAAACATAACCTCTATAAATCTGAATAATGTAACGCCCCAAATTTTGGGCCTAGAAGTATTGGGCCTTGTGCATGGATCAGTAAGGAGGTTGTACATAAGTATTTAATTGTGCAAGGAAATGACACAATTAAATGTCTGCTTTAGTGGTTAAGGGTCCTAAGAAGTGTTGGAGAAGTCCTGGGTTCAAACCTGGGCTTTAGCAAAAATTTTAGTTTTTAAGTGAATAAAACCCTTGTTGCTTGATACTAGGCCTTTTAGATTTGTGTGGTTAAAATATGACACAAAAAGCCTATTGGTGCAGTGGTGTGGCGTTACAAGTGTGGCAAGGGGGTCTGAGGTTCGAGTGTTAGCACAGCATAGGGGGCATTTATTTTGCAGCTCGGACGGCTAGAGTTTGTGTTGCAGTGGAAGTCTGATGGATGAGAGGAGTTTGAATTGGTCATGGAGGGATTTTAGGAACAAATCATGGAGAGGATTATGGAGAGATTGGTGGAGTGAAATTAGGAATTTGAAGTGTGTGGGATGTGTAGTACTGAATGGGGAGTGCCACTACTCAGAATTTCGGCCAAGGTGGCTTTTGAGAGTAGTTCTGGTTTCGGTTTTTGATCGCTGCTCGAAACTAACTCTGACAACGAATAAGGTAAGCGCACCTATCGTTTAGTAGTATAGCTATGGCAAGACCAGAAGTATCGTATCCTCAAGGACCAAGAGTACTAGTAGTTACTATCTTTTTATTATTTAGCCTAAGTATTAAGAGAATCGATGTTTAATTAACTAATTTCTTAACTAAAGATGCTAAGACACGATGAGAGAGTGAATTGGGAAAATACTTTTGGGAAAACCGGTTGATTAAGACAATGCAGAGGAAGAATCCACCTATACTTCACTTGTTATTTAACTCTGAACCAGATGATTTATTCACTTGACTTGATCCGTAGGATTCCCTAATTTATATTAATACCTCTTTCGAGGCTACTAACATCTAACCCTAGGTTGATTAATTGAAATCTCTTTCTAATTAAAACCCCTAGTGTTGCATTAACTCGATCTATGGACTCCCATATTAGGTTTGAACCAAATCCTGCAGATTTTCGTCATCCTATCTCTAGGGTTGTGATCAACTCTGCTTAACTATGCTAGATCTACTCTTAAACAGAGACTTTTGCTCCACTGCCTAAGCACATCAATACTTGAATCATTATCCTGAAATATTAAAACAAGAATTAATTACATATAATTAAGAACAAATCAAGTATTTATCATACAGTTCAGAAAACAATAACAAGATCCGTCTTAGGTTTCATCCCTCTCATGTATTTGAGGGGTTTAGTTCATGTTTAATAACGAATACATCTTAGAAGAAAGTAAATAACAAAACATAAGAAAAACCCTAAAACCCCCTGAAGGAAATTGAAGGGAAGATCTTCCGTCTTGAGCGTGATTCCGGCTTCTGAGATGGATCAACTGGCTTTCTTGGAGTAATTCCTTGTGTTCAGCCCTCTCTGGCTTCGCCCCTTCGTCAAAAGCCCTAACAGAAGGCTTCTGTCGAACTCCCCTTTAGGTTGCACTCTAGGTTGTTTATATAGGCTTTCGGGATGCCTTACTTGGCCCACAAGTATCCTAATCTGAATGGAATTAAAACAGGTCAAGGCAGGGGTACGCTCGTGTGAAACGCCCGTGTGAGTCAAGCCCAGGCCGTGTTTGAGTCTGCAAAAGTGTCACGGTGGTGTGGTGAACTCCAGGCCGTGTTGATTTCCTACTTTGGCGCATTTTCTCCGTTTTCGGTCCGTTTCTCGTTCTTTTCATTCTCCAATGCTCTCTTAAGTATAAAACATGGAATTAAAGGATTAGGAGCATCGAATTCCACAATTCAAGGGATTAATCATCCAAAAGTACGCTAAATGTGGGATTAAAATATGTTACTTTTATGGTTTATCAAATACCCCCACACTTAAGCATTTGCTTGTCCTCAAGCAAAATTCTCAACTCACAATTAAAATTAACTTCCGTCAATTCATAATTCTCATCAACAATATCTTATCATAATTCATAGATAATTCATACATGGATAATTTAACTAAAAGAGTCCTAGAGATTCAAACAATCTAAGTCATAGATTTTTATAGCATGAAAACATAGGTGTTTCCCCTTACCTAAATAATTACCTCTGATTCAAAACCGACAAGTATTGACATCCTAACTAAAGATTCACTCAAATCACTCAAAGTGTTTTAAGGCTCAAAAATTAAGCACTCAAAAGTCAAACATGAAAAGTTAATCCCATAGGCTTGCTCGAAAATCAAATCTCCATCACTGTAAAATGAGATGATAGACAAATCAAAAGGTCTTTGAAAGGGTTGTAATAGGGCTTGGGTTAAAGGTGTGGATAAAGGCTGAATTAGAGGGTTAGTGTCGATATTGAATTGATAAATTACCTAACTAGAAAAATAACTATAACTTAAATAATTACATTAATTAAGAATTCATCACCAATAACACGAGCTTCTTCTTAAAATGTAACATTAGCGCTTAAGCTCAAATAACATAGAACTAATAATGAATATACTTCTTTCTTTCTTTCTTTCTTTCTTTCTTTCTTTTTTTTAAGAATAATACAAGTAACAAGAAAGAACTTAACAATGGAAATAAAGAATATAGTTAGGTAACTGCTCAAGTCAAATCTCGACAAAAGGGACGTCAAAAGATTAGGGGAATCAAAAATTTGGTTTTAGGTTAATATTAGTGGGTGAGTAAAAAAAAATGGTTTATTAGGCTAAAAGGGGTTCATTAGGGGTTAATTATGAGGGTAGGCTTTTGGTGGAGTAAGTGGGTTAAAACCTAGGTGCCTTTATCATCTCTGTATATCAAATCAAAGGTGTGGTCTCAATATGTATAAATGAAGCAAGTTCTAGAATAACAAATCAATGTTGACACACTCATAATCAATAAAATGAGCACGAAAAGAATATGCTCTAAAAGGCTCAAAATCTCACAAAAATTATGGTTTTTGATGTCAACATTGCAAATTTCAAACTTCAAAGTAATATTTAAATGTAGGAAAACAACCTAAAAATTTTAATTACGGAAAATAGACTTATCATGCTTGATTCTCTAATATCTTAAAGTTTAAATCATCAATACACAATTAACTATGACTTAATCTGAAACATATCAATGAAAATCATAAATCAAAAGAAATTTCATTCTAACAGTAATATGAAAAAATTACTTAAGAGTCAAGGCATAATTCAGGGATTTTCAAATAATATTAATAGTTCCCCCCACACTTAAGATGTACATTGTCCACAATGTACAAAAATAAATAGTGACAATATAGTAAGAAAATCATAAGATAGGGAGAGGAGTAAAACTTCTTAAATTTTGGATGGAGTCAATGAAAAGAAACGGTAAAGTTGGAGAGAGGTAAAGGTGGGGAGGATACTCCGGTGGTGGTGTGGTCGTTTGTTAACAGCCCCTTGAACCTAAATTAAAGAAATCAAAATATAATAATATAAATTAAAGACAATAAAGATAAAAGAAAAGAAATTAAAAATGAAAATAAAAGAAAAAGAAAAAAATAAATGGGCTCAAGGGTCCCACGAGCGTGTCGCATGCCCGTGTAGATTTCTCAGTTTCGACCACGGCCGAATCGCACGGCTGTGGCATTTTATCGCAACCCATGTTTTGGGATCAGTTTTGTCCTATTTCCACACGACCACGACCACGCCCGTGTGTAAGGCCGTGTGGGTAGGGAAACCTGCGCCTAAAAATTTGGTTAGTTTTTAGTTAGGTGCTAAAAATCGAAAATATGAAAATTAATGGGGCTAGTGCTTAGGTTGCCTCCCGAGAAGCACTCGTTTAAAGTCTTGAGCTAGACTTACCTGTTATTTGCATAATGGTTGTTTGAGGAGCATATTATAGGGCATGACATTAATACTTGCCCCTAAATCAGCCAAAGCATGGTTAACATTTAAACTACCAATTAAATATGGAATAGTAAAACTCCCTAGATCTTTCAATTTTGTTGGTAGTTTATTTTGGAGAATAGCTGAGCATTCCTCGTTAAGTTCCACTCTTGATAGCTCTTCAAACTTCCTTTTATTTGTTAAAATTTCTTTTAAGAATTTTGCGTACGTAGGCATCTGTGAAATAGCTTCAACAAAAGGTATGTTAATATGTAATTGTTTAAAGAGTTCGAGAAACTTACCGAATTGTGCGTCCATGCGGTCTTTCTTCAACTTTGCTGGATATGGGATCGGTGGGTTATACTCTTTAGGTTCCGGTATTACATTCTCGTTTACTTCTTCACCTTTTTCCTTATTAATTTCTCGTGGCATCTTCTTTTCAGCTTCAACCAACCCCTTTCCACTCCTTAGTGTAACTGCCTTCACGTGTTGTTTTGGGTTGGTGTTACTATGTAAGTTACCTGGTTGCCTTTCGGAAACTATCTTGACTAACTATCTTGACTAATTGTCCAATTTGATTCTCAATCCTTTGAATCAATTCTTGTTGAGTTTTAAGCATTGTTTCATTGTTTTGGAAACGTGGTTCTGATACCGAAATAAATTTCGTTAGCATCTCCTCAAGGTTCGCCTTCTTCTCCTACTGGTAAGGTGGTTGTTGAAAACCTGGAGTAAGTTGCGGTCTTTGATTTCCTTGACCACCCCACGAGGAATTGGGATGGTTCCTCCAATCTACATTATAAGTGTTACTATAGGGATTATTTTGAGGTCTAGAATTGTTACCCATATAGTTGACTTGTTCGTTCTCTGTACTAGGGTTGTAGGATAGATATTCTGTGTTGTTCACCCCTCCTCCATTTGTACCGTACTGTATTATCGGATGTACCTGCATAGAACCATACAAACCATCAATTTTTTTATTAAAAAGCTCTACCTGGTTAGATAACATGGTGACCGCGTCAGGGTTGAAAACACCGGCTGCTTTATTAGGCTTTGTCCTCATGACTTGCCACTGATAATTATTCAGTGACATCTCTTCGGTTTGAGCGGTATGTTCTATTTCACTGTAAAAAATCAAGGGTCCTGACGAGTTTTTCTAGTCATAAACTAGAGATACCTATCAGAAACAAATAAGAGAAAAATTAGCAAAGTTAAAAATAAAAATATAAAAATGGCTAAAGTAATAAAAATCAAGTGTTCCTAATATCTTAGTCCCCGGCAACGGCGCCAAAAACATGATCGTTGCTCAAAATTAACTATGACAACGAATAAGGCAAGCGCACCTATCGTTCGGTAGTATAGCTATGGCAAGACCGGAAATATCGTATCCTCAAGGACCAAGAGTACTAGTAGTTACTATCTTTTTATTATTTAGCCTAAGTATTAAGAGAATCGATGTTTAATTAACTAATTTCTTAACTAAAGATGCTAAGACACAGAGAGTGAATTGGGAAAATACTTTTGGGAAAACCAGTTGATTAAGACAATACCCGAGGAAGAATCCACCTAGACTTCATGTAACACCCCAAACTCGGCCCAAACATTACGACCAGATCTGGTATGTTACAGGGTGAAGTAAAAACAAACTGTTGTTTAATTTAGGAAAAACCATGGATTTGGAAACGTTTCGATTAAGGCGATGTTAGAAAACAGTGGTTTAGTAGTGTAGGAAAATTTTCATCTTTTAGTTGTTTAAACATTCATTAAAATTGGTGATATTTGAAAGAAAACATGTGTATTGAATTACTCGTATTTTGAAAGCGTTATTTCCAATTTGGTGATTAAGTTTGCGTAGTGTCACCTTTTTAATGAAATAATAGGAAAATGAAATAAACCCGAATGTTAATTTAGAAAGGCCTTATTACATAACAAAAATTCCCAAATTAAAATAAAATAAAATAAAGCAGGCAATAGTTATACGAAAGATAAAAATCCTTATGGCCTCCACGAGTCCGCCTCGGCTCCCAATCCATAGTCTACTGATTACCTGAAAAAGTTAGAAAAAAGGGTGAGTCACAGAGACTCACTGTGTAAAACCACCAAAACTCATGACATGGCCCACGGCCCAAAACCCCATACTCTGCTCATACACAATATTATTTAACAAACATGGATGCATCAGCCCAGCCCATCCTAGCATTTTCCATCCTCTACAGGCCAGCCCGTACCAACCATCACACCGTGGGGATTTCTACAATCAACCCTCCATCCGCTACACGCTGTCTCGACAGTCACGCTGCCGGTTATAATAACGATCACTATGTGACTTGAAAATCCACTGTGGCCTAGCCACCGATCACCATGTGACCTCATAAACATATGTGGCAGAGCCACCGATCACCATGTGACCTTATATCATATCATCAACGTGGCAGAGCCACCAATCACTGTGTGACCTTATCACTTCCCCTTTATCATCATTCCCACACCCCATGCACAATATATGTGTCATAATCAATGTAGCATGCTAATAACAAGGCAAAGATTTATTACATACATCAAAACTCACATTAAATCATTAGAACCCATACCTGGCACTCTGTGCCTTACCCACAATGGCATTTCGACTTTACACACAGCCTTCTCCGGCTTTTCAGCCCATATAATTAATAATAATAAAATAGGTAACATGAAGTGTGTTAGGGTCTACACACCTGGTAACACGCAAGATAATACTTTCTATATCGACACTATCGGACAGTGAAACGACCGCTATATCGCCTCGACGACTGATCTGGTGGCCCACAACCCGGTGGCCAATCCCGTACTGTTGACACGGCACGTCTCTTAAACTTAGGGGCTGGGTTCACGGGTCCAACCCCCTCCTTAGGATCGCTGGCATTTGAGTCCATAGAACAGATCTTGGTCAGAAGACTGAGTTAAAATAGAGAATAAGATATGAGTTGGATTATACATTTAGCCGAACAGATCTCCTTACCTAGATCGATAAAAGCCGAAGGTTTTAGGCTTGGCTCACTAATCGAGTGAATCCCGAAAGTCTCCCAAAAAGAATGCAAACACGACCCTCACCTATATTCGGCCAAAGCATACATATCAACAAACCAATTAGCCATTCGGCTTTGGTTTCAAAAACCCGAAGGGAATAAAGGAATAGGAGAAATCGCTTGATTACCTTAACTCGTGAGATCCGATTACACCTAGGAGAATTTGACAAAGACTATGGCAGAGATCAAAGATCGAAGTAAAAGAACCAAAAGTGGAGATAAGAGGGCTTCGAATAGGGACTCAGAGGTTTTCGGCTTTTAGAGAGAAATGAAGAGAGATGCAGGAGAATGGATGGGGAGATTCAGCCAATGAAAGGAAAGGAGAAGAGAATAACGAACGCAGTGTATTCGGCTTGTATGAATGTGGGGGCGAGAGGATGGTATCGGTTTGAAATGGAAAAAGTAAAGAAGAGGAAGAGAGGAGAAGTGATCAAGGAATGGTATTTCGCTGGTAGTCTAAGGCTTAAGAGTTTGAGTGGAGTGGATGAGAGATTCGGCCAAAGAGAAGAAGTGAAGAATGGTGAAATTTCGGCTTTTGATGCAACGAATGAAAAGTGAAACAAATAAGAAAGATAGAAGGAGGGTTCGGCTAACCTAGAGGGATGGTTCTCAAGTCGATAGAAGAAAGCTCCAAATGCCAAAAAAAGAAGAAGAGAGCTTTCTAGCTTGGCTACTAAATACTTCCACAATTTCGGCACCCTCCCTAAGTATACTAGAATCGATTCCTACACTCCCCCCAAGCATCCTAAATCCGGCCACTACCTTCACCCCTTGCTAAATCCCTTGTTTTTCTCCTCAATTTACTCCTGATCACCCATTCAAGAAAGTTTGAATGAGTCAAACTCCTTTATTTTCTCTCAGCCACACATTCAAATATTTTGACCCAATCAACACTCCATCCTGAAGTGTCCCGGTCGGTTCCGCCTCTGCTCTCCTTGACGCTAAAAAGAAATCCAAGTTGAGCTCCACGCAACTCGAACCTGCTCCCCCTCAGCTCCCTTGAGGCATCACCTTCCTGGGCTTTAAGTGGCGCCTCCTTGCCACTTTACTAAAGCACTTCATGTGTCAGCAATTACTAGCAACAAGCCATATGTCCTACCCTAGCCAGCTCTCCCTTGAAAATGCCCCAAAACAAAAATTTTTGGCAAAGGTTCCGGCTCATACCTGGGCCTTCCCGAAGACCCCAAACGCACATAAACAACATACAAAGCATACCAAACACATCGAAACAAGACAAATGCAGAGCCCCTAAATCCCAGATGTTACAGTTCTACCCCCTTAAAGAAATTTCGGCCTCGAAATTACCTGGTCAAAAGAGATGAGGGTATTGCTGCTGTATAACATCCTCTGGCTCCCACGTAGCTTCCTCAGACCCATGGTTCTGCCACAATACCTTAACCAAAGGGACTGATTTCCTACGCAATACTTTGACTTCACGATCCAAGATTTGTACCGGTTCTTCCTCAAAAGATAGATCAGGCCCTACTTCAATCTCTTCCACTGGCACAACATGGGATAGATCCGAACGGTAGCGTCTTAGCATCGAAACGTGGAACACATCATGGATCTGACTTAACTCTGAAGGTAACTCGAGCTGATAGGCTACTGGTCCCACACGCTTCAATACCCGATACGGTCCAATGAACCTGGGGCTTAGCTTACCCTTCCGTCCAAACCTTAACACCTTCTTCCACGGTGACACCTTTAAGAAAACTTTGTCACCCACTGCAAACTGTATGTCCTTACGCTTCAGGTCTACATAAGACTTCTGCCTGTCTGATGCTTCTTTCAACCGAGCCCTAATTAGCTTAACCTTCTCCTCTGTCTCAGCAACCAATTCTGGCCCCAACATCTGACGCTCACCCAATTTAGTCCAACAAGTAGGAGTGCGACACTTCCGACCATACAACGCTTCATACGGTGCCATCTGAATACTAGATTGGTAACTGTTGTTGTACGCGAACTCCGCTAACATCAGAAACTCCTTCCAGCTTCCTCTGAAGTCCATAACGCAACCTCTCAACATATCCTCCAATATCTGAATTACCCTCTCCGATTGCCCATCAGACTGTGGATGAAACGCTGTGCTGAAGTCTAACTTCGTACCCAGCGCTTGATGCAAAGCCTTCCAAAATCTCGACGTAAACCTAGGGTCCCTGTCTGAGATGATAGATGCCTGTACCCCATGCAATCTCACGATCTCTTCTATATATAACTTAGCCAATTTCTGCAGAGAGTAATCAACCCGAACCGGTATGAAATGAGCAGACTTCGTCAGACGATCCACTATCACCCATATCCAGTCTTTCTTGGTAGGTGTAAGGGGTAGCCCACTAACAAAATCCATCGTGATCCTTTCCCACTTCCACTGCGGAATCTTAATAGGCTGCAACAACCCCGAAGGTAACTGGTGTTCTGCTTTTACCTGCTGACAAGTCAAGCACTTACTCACAAATTCGGTTACCTCACGCTTCAACCTGACCACGAATTGCTCTCGCGGTCTCGATACATCTTACTTCCCCAGGATGCATAGCGTACGGGCTGCTATGCGATTCCTGTAAAATCTTACCCCTTAACTCAGGATCTCTTGGCATGCAAGCCTTCCCTCGAAAGCACACTACCCCATCATTATTCACACTGAATTTCGTGGTCCCCTACTTTGATCCCAACCGAAATTTTGACTTCAACAACTCATCACCCACCGCTTCTCTTAATCTGACAGACCAAGAAGGTTTCACTTGCGATTCAGCTAGTATACTTCCATCATCGTATAAAGTGAGGTGAGCAAACATTGCTCTCAAGTCGAGAGATCACCCTACGACTTAATGCATCCGCCACCACATTAGCTTTACCCGGATGGTACTCAATCGAGCAATCGTAGTCCTTCAGTAGCTCAATCCACCGCCGCTGCCTCAAGTTCAATTCCTTCTGGGTGAGAAGGTATTTTAAACTCTTGTGGTCTGTATAAATAACGGACTTCTCCCCATACAGATAATGCCTCCAACTCTTCAGAGCAAACACCACCGCCGCTAATTCCAAATCATGCGTGGGGTAATTTAACTCATGCGGTCCCAACTGCCGAGATGCATACGCTACCACTTTCCCATCCTGCATCAAAACACATCCTAACCCTGTGTGTGATGCATCGCAGTAAACCGCAAACTCTTTCCCACCTCAGTGTATTAACACCTGGAGCCTCAGGACAAAATCCTTTTCAGACCTTTCAAAACTCTCTCCTGCTGCTTATCGGACCAAACAAAAGATACCCATTTCCTCAACAGCTTGGTTAGAGGTGCCGCAATTAGTGAGAACCCTTCCACAAACCTCCTATAGTAACCAGCCAGCCCAAGAAAACTCCAGATTTCTGCCACAGACTTAGGGGGCTTCCACTCCAACACGGCCTCGATTTTTTGAGGATCAACCCTAATCCCCTCGGCGGACACTACATGGCCCAAAAGGTAACTTCTCTAAGCGAGTGCACTTGCTAAATTTGGTGAACAACTGCTTCTCCCTCAGGACTTGTAGAACCACTCGAAGATGCGAATCATGCTCCTCCTCTGACCTCGAATAAACCAGTATATCGTCTATAAATACCACGACGAACCGATCCAGATAGGGTTGGAAGACCCGATTCATCATGTCCATAAACGCTGCTGGTGCATTGGTCAACCCGAACGGCATTACCAGGAATTCGTAATGGCCATAGCGAGTCTTGAAAGCCGTCTTTAAACCGAACACAGCGCTCATGGTCTGTGGCCACTATCCCACGGGCATAACGGCTAAGGCGTAAGAATTTCGCCTCATACTCAGCCACTGACTTGTTCCCCTGTACCTGATTCAAGAATGCTCTTCGCTGCGCATCTACATAACTTGACCCAATGTGCTTACCCTGGAATGACAGTTTAAAGAAATCCCAGGTAATGCGGTCAGCCACAGCACCATCTCTGACCATAAGCCACCATTGATACACCTCATCCCACAGAAGAGACACGACTCACTTCAACTTTTCCTCCTCCGTGAAATCGAGGTCATCCATTATACGTTCGACGGCCTCCAACCAATACTCAGCTGCGTTAGGGGCTACGCCGGAAACGCCCCTAAACATTTCCGCTCCATTAGCTCGAAGTCATTCTGACACCGATTTCTGAGCCCCTGTACCCAAGCCTGCCCCAGCAACTCTCTCCAAAACCCGTAACATCGCCTGGGACACCGCATCGTCTCCACCCGTTTGGTCCTGAAACTCCACTTCCACAGCTGGCGGTAGCGGCATCTCATTTCCTAACCCATGACCAGACCCTACTGGTTCCGACACAGTAACCCATGCCTCTACCACGTCCATGCGCATTACGTCCTCGTCCCCTAGTACTCATGACTACTGTCGCGTTGTAATCTGATTTAGAAGTTTTATGCATTAGTATCTTTCACTGTTTAATACCGAGCAGTTTTATGTAAGATATCCTTAAAGGATAGTTTTCGCAGAACACAACACATCCTAGAGGTTTTTTATCTCTAAAGTTTGAAATTCCTAGAACTGATCATGCATATTTCCTCATACTAACAATTATTCCATACATACAACATCAAATGGTCGAGCACTTACAGGTGGATCGGTCTTGGTGAGACTCGGATGCCATATCCCCATCAAACCATTTTCTTTGTTTAACCTTAACACTGATTTTGTAAAACACCATTGAGCCCTTTTCACAGCCCGGGTTTTGCAACCTAGGCTCTGATATAAAAGTGTAACACCCCAAACCTGGCCCAAATGTTACGACCGGATCTGGTATGTTACAGGGTGAAGTAAAAACAAACTATTGTTTAATTTAGGAAAAACCGTGGATTTGGAAACGTTCTGATTAAGGCGATGTTAGAAAATAGTGGTTTAGTAGTGTAGGAAAATTTTCAACTTTTAGTTGTTTAAACATTCGTTAAAATTGGTGATATTTGAAAGAAAACATGTGTATTGAATTACTCGTATTTTGAAAGCGTTATTTCCAATTTGGTGATTAAGTTTGCGTAGTGTCACCTTTTTAATGAAATAATAGGAAAATGAAATAAACCCGAATGTTAATTTAGAAAAGCCTTATTACATAACAAAAATTCCCAAATCAAAATAAAATAAAATAAAGCAGGTAATAGTTTTACGAAAGATAAAAATCCTTATGGCCTCCACGAGTCCGCCTCGGCTCCCAATCCACAGTCTACTGATTACCTGAAAAAGTTAGAAAAAAGGGTGAGTCACAGAGACTCAGTGTGTAAAACCACCAAAACTCACGACATGGCCCACGGCCCACGGCCCAAAACCCTATACTCTGCTCATACACAATATTATTTAACAAACATGGATGCATCAGCCCAGCCCATCCTAGCATTTTCCATCCTCTACACGCCAGCCCGTACCAACCATCACACCATGGGGATTTCTACAATCAACCCTCCATCCGCTACACGCCGTCTCAACAGTCACGCTGCCGGTTATAATAACGATCACTATGTGACCTGAAAATCCACTGTGGCCTAGCCACCGATCACCATGTGACCTCGTAAACATATGTGGCAGAGCCACCGATCACCATGTGACCTTATATCATATCATCAACATGGCAGAGCCATCGATCACTGTGTGACCTTATCACTTCCCCTTTATCATTGTTCCCACACCCCATGCAAAACATATGTGTCATAATCAATGTAGCATGCTAATAACAAGGCAAAGATTTATTACATACATCAAAACTCACATCAAATCATTAGAACCCATACCTGGCACTCTCTGCCTTACCCACAAGGGCATTTTGATCAGACACACACACGCCTTCTCCGACTTTTCAGCCCATATAATTAATAATAATAAAACAGGTAACATGAAGTGTGTTAGGGTCTACACATCTGGTAACACGGAAGATAATACTTTCTATATCGACACTATCGATAGCAGAAACGATCGCTATCTGCCTATGACTCTGATCTGAAGTCGGCCTACAACCCAGTGGCCAATCCCGTACTGCTGACACAGTACGTCTCTTAAACTTTGGGGCTGGGTTCACGGGTCCAACCCCCTCCTTAGGATCGCTGGCATTTGAGTCCATAGAACAGATCTTGGTCAGAAGACCAAGTTAAAATAGAGAATAAGAAATGAGTTGGATTATACGTTTAGTCGAACAGATCTCCTTACCTAGATTAATAAAAGCTGAAGGTTTTAGGCTTGGCTCACTAATCGAGTGAATCCCGAAAGTCTCCCAAAAAGTATGCGAACACGACCCTCACCTATATTTGACCAAAGCATACATATCAACAAACCAATTAGCCATTCGGCTTTGGTTTCAAAAACCCGAAGGGAATAAAGGAATAGGAGAAATCGCCACTTACCTTAACTCAGCAGATCCAATTACACCTAGGAGAATTTGGCAAAGACTATGGCAGAGATCAAAGATCGAAGTAAAAGAACCAAAAGTGGAGATAAGAGGGCTTCGAATAGGGACTCAGAGGTTTTCAGATTTTAGAGAGAAATGAAGAGAGATGCAGGAGAATGGATGGGGAGATTCGGCCAATGAAAGAAAAGGAGAAGAGAATAACGAACACAGTGTATTCGGCTTGTATGAATGTGGGGGCAAGAGGATGGTATCAGTTTGAAATGGAACAAGTAAAGAAGAGGAAGAGAGGAGAAGTGATCAAGGAATGGTATTTCGCTGGTAGTTTAAGGCTTAAGAGTTTGAGTGGAGTGGATGAGAGATTCGGCCAAAGAGAAGAAGTGAAGAATGGTGAAATTTCAGCTTTTGATGCAACGAATGAAAAGTGAAACAAATAAGAAAGATAGAAGGAGGGTTCGGCTAACCTAGAGGGATGGTTCTCAAGTCGACAGAAGAAAGCTCCAAATGCCGAAAAAAAGAAGAGAGCTTCCTAGCTTGGCTACTAAATACTTCCACAATTTCGGCACCCTCCCTAAGCTTACTAGAATCGATTCTTACACTCCCCCCAAGCATCCTAAATCCGGCCACTACCTTCACCCCTTGCTAAATCCCTTATTTTTCTCCTAAATTTACTCCTGATCACCCATTCGAGAAAGTTTGAATGAGTCAAACTCCTTTATTTTCTCTCAGCCACACATTCAAATATTTTGACCCAATCAACACTCCATCCTGAAGTGTCCCAGTTGGTTTCTGCCTCTGCTCTCCTTGACGCCAAAAAGAAATCCAAGTTGAGCTCCACGTAACTCGAACCTGCTCCTCCTCAGCTCCCTTGAGGCGTCACCTTCCTGGGCTTTAAGTGGCGCCTCCTTGCCACTTTACTAAAGCGCTTCATGTGTCAGCAATTACTAGCAACAAGCCATAAGTCCTACCCCAGCTAGCTCCCCCTTGAAAATGCCCCAAAACAAAAAATTTTGGCCAAGGTTCCGGCTTATCCCTGGGCCTTCCCGAAGACCCCAAACGCACATAAACAACATACAAAGCATACCAAACACATCGAAACAAGACAAATACAGAGCCCCTAAATCTCGGATGTTACACTTTACTTGTTATTTAACTCTGAACCAGACGATTTATTCACTTGACTTGTTCATTAGGATTCCCTAATTTATATTAATACCTCTTTCGAGGCTACTAACGTCTAACCCTAGGTTGATTAATTGAAATCTCTTTCTAATTAAAACCCCTAGTGTTGCACTAACTCGTTCTATGGACTCCCATATTAGGTTTGAACCTAATCCGGTAGATTTTTGTCATCCTATCTCTAGGGTTGTGATCAACTCCGCTTAACTATGCTAGATCTACTCTTAAACAGAGACTTTTGCTCCACTGCCTAAGCACTTCAATACTTGAATCAATATCTTGAAATATTAAAACAAGAATTAAGAACACATTATTAAGAACAAATCAAGTATTTCTCATAAAGTTCAAAAAACAATAACAAGATCCGTCTTAGGTTTCATCCCCCTCAGGTATTTGAGGGGTTTAGTTCATGTTTAATAACGAATACATCTCAGAAGAAAGTAAATAACAAAACATAAGAAAAACCCTAAAACCCCCTGAAGGAAATTGAAGGGAAGATCTTCCGTCTTGAGCGTGATTTCGGCTTCTGAGATGGATCAGCTGGCTTTCTTGGAGTAATTCCCTGTGTTAAGCCCTCTCTGGCTTCACCCCTTCCTCAAAAGCCCTGACAGAAGGCTTCTATCGAACTCCCCTTTAGGTTGCCCTCTAGGGTGTTTATATAGGCTTTCGGGATGCCTTACTTGGCCCACAAGTATCCTAATCTGAATGGAATTAAAACAGGTCAAGGCAGGGGCGCGCCCGTGTGGAACGCCCGTGTGAGTCGAGCCCAGGCTGTGTTTGAGTCTGTTAAAGTGGCACGGCCGTATGGTGAACTCCAGGCCGTGTTGATTTCCTACTTTGGCCCATTTTCTCTGTTTTTAGCCCGTTTATCGTTCTTTTCATTCTCCGATGCTCTCCTAAGTATAAAATATGAAATTAAAGGATTAGGAGCATCGAATTCCACAATTCAAGGGATTAATCATCCAAAAGTACGCTAAATATGGGATTAAAATATGTTACTTTTATGGTTTATCAGTTTTCTTTCTTTTGGGCACTTTACTTCTTTTGTGTTTCCTTCTGGCCGAATGGCTGTTGTTTCTTGGTAACATAAAATCATTTTGGTTAATTCCTGGTAAGCGAGTGCCTCTCTGTACCTTTCGGGTTTCTTTCATCTGCCATTCTCATTTTGCCGAAAGTGTCAATTACCGAAACCTCTCCTTTTCTCTTCTCATTCCCATATTTTCCCTCTACCGAAACTATTCTTCTCCTCTTAGTTCTCCTCCATTTTTCCCTTTTAGCCGAATACAGTCTCCTTCTTCCCTAATATTCTACTCTTCCTTCGATCTTCTCTGAGCCGACCGTCCCTCCTTTTTCCCTTTTGGGTTTTTGTCTGCTACTTGGTGTTTGGTGGATTGTTTCGGTGCGCTGGGGGTGGTGGTTCGGTCTTGCTGGAGTTTTAACAAATCGGTGGGATGCGTTGGGGTAAGAGATCTTGAGAAGCGAAGTAGGCAAAGATTATTCAAGTCAACAAACTCTATCTCTCGTTAAGGGTAAGATCACTACCATACTCTTAGATTAGGCCGAATATCCCTGTGGTTAATAAGTTAGCATTTGTGGATTAAGGCCTCATATTTGATCACTGTTTTGGTTATTAAGATCTATTTTGATACAGATATTCGACATAGGCGTGTGATTAATCCTGATCGATGGTCTTAAGAGATTAAAGTCAGTCGTTAAGCAAGGTTGGTACTTGGAGATTTCTCGCGTGACTCCACAAACAGGTGTGTATCTGTACACCATAAATCATTACTGTTGTAAAGCTTAAAGAGTGTGTGTAATCACACTATCTCCGCTATGAATCGAAAAAAGTCGAAAAGCCAAAACTTCGGCATTTAAGGCCTCACGAGCGTACGATCGCTCGTGTAGAAAAACTGAGCCCACAACGGAGGGCGGTAGACTAAAGAGGCCACTACGAGTTTTCTCGTGTACTTGGGCTGTTATGGGCCTCGTTGGGCCGAAATGGGCCGTGTGGGCCCAATGGGCACGTGGGCCCCACACGGATAAAATTTACGAAAAGTAGCAGAAACTGGATTGGGCTATGAAGTTCGCATAGCCATGTTTGAATTTGGGCCAAATGGGCCACACGAGCGTATGGGCCCATTTGGGCCGACTTGTAACACCCCAAACCCGGTCAAAACGTTACGATCGAATCTGGATTGTTACAGGATGGATGGTTTAAAAAAAATTTTAGGTAAAACATCGGGATTTGAGAAAACACTTTGTTTAGGGAGTTCAAGCTAAGGCTAATTGAGAATTTTGATTAAGAATGTTTTACCAACTTTATATCAAAACATCTTAGAGTTAAAACGGGTTCGTTATAAAAACCGGACATGGAATGTTTGATAAGGTAAC
The DNA here is from genome assembly GCA_025698515.1 of Gossypium sturtianum. Taxonomy (NCBI): domain Eukaryota; kingdom Viridiplantae; phylum Streptophyta; class Magnoliopsida; order Malvales; family Malvaceae; genus Gossypium; species Gossypium sturtianum. The sequence goes on along the minus strand of CM046953.1, from coordinate 81,415,124 downwards.
ATTTGAGATCGAAGTTGAGATTCGTGATCTTTTGAAAATAATATTTGTGGTGTTAAGAAAAAATCCCAAGTTTTAATTATTTACGTCTTGTGATCCAATCGTTGATATTTTGGAAAACCTCTATTTACGTTTTTAAGTAAACTTTATACTAACCGTTTATAAAACATTTAATAACAGCATTGAAATAAAACCCAAATTTAAGTTATAGTGGCCTTAATACAAAATAAAAACCCGTTTTAAACTAAGTTCAAATAAAGTAATGCAATTTACTAGAGAAGGAAAGAAAAAAAACATCGCATGGCCACCTCGAGTCTGCCTCAGCTCCAAACCCACGATCTACTGACTACCTGCAAAATTTAGTTGAGGGGTGAGTCATGAAGACTCAGTGTGTAAATCCCCAACATAACTCAAACCGGATTCAGTATGGCATATGTCACATGTATGCAATGCGGCCCAACCCAGTCTAGCCTTTCCTCTAAACACCCGTGGCATTATGCCACTGTGGTTCTTGACCACCGTGGTCCTAGACCACTCGTGACAATAGTCACTCGTGACAAAGGCACTAAATATATAATTGTTCGACCAACCCACTGTGGTCATAGACCACCGTGACGATCTCTGATAAATTTATGCATACGTGGGGCCAACCCACTGTGGTCTTGGACCACTGAGATAAGTCACTGATATCCGTATACGTGGTTTCAACCATTGTGGTTCTTAGACCACCGTGACATTAGTCACGGATTCTCCCTCTCCTTTCATTCAATCCCGAGCCCATGCTCTTTACTTTTTGTTAAGTATGAATGCAACTATAATCATATTGTGTAATAGATAACTATCTCATACAGGCATATTATCGAACATTCGTACATGCACATAATCAGAAATATCAACATTGAAGAACTTACCCGGTGTCTCTAACCTTACCCACAAGGGTAACTCGACTATCGAATTAGTCGTTCCGGCTTTCAGCCCATACAGTTAATTACACAACAACAAGAAATGTGTGAGTAATACACACCTGATAACACGTAACACTAGGCTTTCTACGTTGACGCTTTCACTAGCAGGGACGATAGCTATCTGTCTATCCCAAGCAGACGTCGGCTCTCTACCACAGCCCGGCAAAAAATCTCGAACCGCTGATACCACACGACGCTTAAAGTTTGGAATGGATACTATAGGTACACTCCCCTCCTTGGTTTGACTTACACTTGCATCCATAGAGAATCTTTGATCAGTACACAAGAAGGCGTGGATTGACTAAATAACAGAATTTGGTTAAGGCATATCACATTTGAAAGGAATGAATAACCGAAAAATCACGAGATGACCCCTTACCTTAATATCCCGAATGGAGTGATCCGATTCGGCAAACAGTAACTCTCTGACTTCGGACTACAAACACTTCGACTAGAGAAGTGTCCCGGAGTAACGTCCCAAAATGAGAAAAGATGAAGGGAGAAAAGATTAGTCGCAAACCATAACTCAGGAGCAACATAACTCAGGAGCAACATAACCATTCGGCTATGGCCAAATAGAACCGAAATAAAAGAAGGAAAAAAAATTGCCTTTTTGCAATAAGAGAGAAAAGAAATATTACCTTCAAAAATCCAGAAGCAGAGTGAAACTGATTCGCTTGGGTTTACAGGACCTATTCGGCTAAAAGAAAGAAAACAAACGAGAGGGTGTCAATAGAATGGATGCAAAGTTTTGGCTAAAAGAAGAAGTAGAGGAGAGGAGGGTTTCGGCCAAAAGAATCAAAGAAAGTAGAAGGAAAAAGAAAATGAAAAGAGAGTGTGATGATTAAGGGAAGGTTCGGCTAAGGAGAAATAGAATGTAGAAAACCAAAAGAAGAGAAAAAGTTGTTCAAGCAAGAATCCGAAATGGTGAGGAGAGATTCTGCTAGCACCCACAAAGATGGTTCGGTTCTAGAGAGGATGGAAGAGAAAAGAAATGCGTAATAAAAGATAAAGTATTGCCAAAAAAATGAAGAAGGTTATGGACTTTCGGCACTTACAAGGAGTAGGCTACCAGCAAAACGGCACACACACACTCCCTAAACCGAAAAAATGCCCACAAGACTAACCTCAAAACAAAGCTAAATTCGGCATACCCCAACCTAGCACTAAAACGAATTCTCTTCCCCCACTTCAAGCTTCCCACATTCGGCCACCACTCCACCAACATCAAATCCCATATTTTCCTCCTACATTCACTCCCCTCCAACAATTTGAATCGGTTTGACCCATTCAAACCCCATCATCACCTCATGGCCATTCATTTGAAGTCTTTGACTCATTCAACCAACAACCTTGGAGAGTCCAGCCGCAAGCCACCACCTTAGCTTCTCAGGCGCAAAAATAAAGCTTCAAAGTGAAGCTTACAAGACTCGAACCTCCTCCCTACTGCTTCTTCCTTCTGATGCCACTTCCCTGCACTCTAAGTGGTGTCTCCTTACCACTTTACCACCTCACTTCTTGTGTCGTCAAACACAAATATTTAAACTTAAGACCTGCCTCTGCTAGCTCTCCCCTAAAGTGCCTAAAAACAAAATTTTCACAAGGCTCAAGCTTATCCACGAGCCTTCCCAGGATCCCAAAACATACCAAATTAATAAACAAACAATGCAAAACACACAGAGACATAAAATGCAAAGCCCCTAATACTAGGATGTTACAGTTCTACCCCCTTAAAGAAATTTCAGCCCCAAAATTTACCTGGTCAAAAGAGATGAGGGTATTGCTGTCGCATCACATCCTCTGGCTCGCACGTGGCTTCCTCTGAACCATGATTCCGCCACAACACTTTAACCAGTGGGACCGCCTTTCTCCGCAACACCTTAACATCTCGGTCTAGGATTTGAACTGGTTCCTCTTCAAAAGATAAATCAGGTCTTATCTCGATTTCTTCCATCGGCACTATGTGAGACGGATCCGAACGGTAGCGCCTTAACATCGAGACATGGAATACATCATGAATCTGCCTCAATTCTGAAGGTAGCTCGAGTTGATAAGCTACTAGTCCCACACGTTTCAACACACGATAAGGTCCGATGAACCTGGGGCTCAGCTTGCCCTTCCGTCCAAACCATAGAACTTTCTTCCACGGTGAAACCTTCAGAAAAACCTGATCACCCACAGAGAACTCTATATCCTTACGCCGGATCTGCGTAAGATTTACGCCTATCGAAGCTTCCTTCAACCGCGTCGAATCAACTTAACCTTTTCCTCTATTTTAGAAACCAATTAGGACCCAACAAGCGCCGCTCACCCAACTCTATCCAACAAGTAGGAGTGCGACGACATTCGACCATACAACACTTCATAGCGTGCCATCCGAATCTTTGGATTGATAGTTGTTGTTGTATGCGTCGCCAGCGGTGAAAATCCTCCCAACTACCCCGAAGTCGATGACACGACCTCTCAACATGTCTTCCAAAATCTGAATTTCCCTCTCAGATCGACGATCACTGTGGATGAAACTGTTGTCTTTGAAATCTAGTTTTGTACTCAATGCCTGATGCAATGCCTTCCAGAATCGAGACGTAAAACACGGGGGTCTCGTCCGATATGATAGACACAACTACCCCATGTAACCTCACAATCTCCGCCACATAAAGTTTGGCCAACTTCTGTAGAGAATAATCAACCCGAACCGGTATGAAATGAGTGGACTTTGTCAACCGATCGACAATTACCCACACTGAATCTTTCTTCGTAGGCGTAAGGGGTAGCCCACTCACAAAGTCCATTGTTATCCTTTCCCACTTCCAAAGTGGGATCTTCACTGGCTGTAGCAACCCCAAAGGCAATTGGTGTTCCACCTTCACCTGCTGACACGTCAAGCATTTACCCACAAATTCAGTCACCTCTCGCTTCAAACCCAGCCACCAGAACTGTTCTCGCAAATCTCGATACATCTTACTCCCACCAGGATGCATAGCGTGTGGGCTACTATGCGCTTCCTGTAGAATCTTCCGCCTCGGTCGGGATCCTTCGGCATACAAGCCTTTCTCGAAAGCACAATACCACATCATTATTCACACTAAAATCTGCTATCTCACTATCTGCCCCTGGCTAAAATTTCAAACTTAGCGATTCATCAGACAACTGCTTCTCTCTAATCTGACTGACCCAAGAAGGCTTCACTTGCAGTTCAGCTAGCACACTTCCATCATCATACAAGCTGAGATGAGCGAACATTGCCCTCAAATCCGATATCACCTTACGACTTAACACCTCTGCCACAACGTTGGCTTTACCCGGGTGATACTCGATCGAACAATCGTAATCCTTCAACAATTCAATCCACCTCCGCTGCCTTAAATTCAACTCCTTCTGGGTAAGGAGATACTTCAGGCTCTTATGATCTGTGTAGATAATGGACTTCTCCCCATACAGGTAGTGTCTCAAGATCTTCAGAGCAAACACCACCGCAGCTAACTCCAGATCATGCGTGGGATAATTCACTTTATGCAGTCTTAACTGCTGCGACGCATATGCTACCACCTTCCCTTCCTGCATCAACACACATCCTAACCCCGTGTAGGACGCATCACAGTAAACGACAAACTCCTTCCCAGCCTCAGGCTGAACCAACACTGGAGCCTCAGTCAAGATCCTCTTCAACTTCTCAAAACTTTCCTGTTGCTTATCTGACCAGACAAATGGTACCCCTTTCCGTAACAACTTGGTTAATGGTGCAGCTATTAGTGAGAACACCTCAACAAACCTTCTGTAGTACCCAGCTAACCCAAGAAAACTCCGAATTTATGCCACAGACTTAGGCGGTTTCCATTCTAACACAGCTTCAATTTTTCGGGGATCCACCCTAATTCCCTCAGCAGACACGACATGTCCCAGGAAGGTAACTTCCCTTAACCAGAATTCACATTTACTGAATTTGGCGAACAGCTGCTTTTCTCTCAGAATTTGCAGAACCACCCGAAGATGTGAATCATGTTCCTCTTCCGTCCTTGAATAAACCAAAATATCATCTATGAACACCACGACAAACTGATCCAAATAGGGTTGGAATACTCGGTTCATCATGTCCATAAACGCAGCTGGTGCATTTGTCAACCCAAACGGCATCACCAAAAACTTGTAATGACCATAACGAGTTCAAAAAGCTATTTTCTGAATATCTGCCTCATTGACCTTAAGCTGGTGATAACCTGACCTCAAGTCTATCTTTGAAAAGACCGAAGCGCCTCGCAACTGATCGAACAGATCGTCTATCCTAGGTAGCGAGTACTTGTTCTTAATCGTCAGCTTGTTCAGCTGCCTATAGTCAATGGACATCCGCATCGACCCGCCCTTTTTCCTAACGAACAACATCGGTGCTCCCCACGGAGAAACACTTGGTTGGATAAAACCTCGGTCTAACAGTTCCTGAATCTGCACTTTAAGTTTCACGAACTCTTTTGGCGCCATCCTATATGGGGCAATAGACACTGGCGCTGTTCCCGGAAGAAGATCAATACCGAACTCCACCTCGCGGTCCGGAGGTAACCCCGAAAGCTCTTCTAGAAAAACATCAGAGATTTCCTTCTCCGTTCTGACATTCTTTATAGTCAACTCCTTGGCCTCCAGAGCACTGACAAAAGTTAAGAAAGCCTCGCATCCTTTTCTCACCATTCTTTCAGCCTTTAAAGCAGACACTACATTAGACAAGTAGTTCCTTCTTTCCCCTATCACAAACACCTCATTACCTTTAGGAGTCCTTAACACCATGCGCTTAGCGGCACAATCCAAGTTTGCTCGATACTTCACTATCCAGTCCATTCCTAAGATCAAATCAAACTTGCCGAACGGTAGTTCCATCAAATCAGCCGGGAAAACCATCCCTTGTACTTCTAGAGGTACATCCCTAAAGAGTTTGTTCACCACAACAGATTGTCCTAAAGGGCTAAGCACAGTCATCTCCCTAGAAGCAATCTCAGAGTCTATGTTCAGAGTTCTAGACACCGTACTAGCAACATAGGAATGTGTTGACCCAATATCAATCAGTGCAGTAAAAGGCAAACTAAAAATAAGGAACGTACCGGTTATGACGTCCGGTGCATCGCCCTCCTCTTGGCGTCTAGCTGTATAGACCAACCCAGGCTGTCTTGCATCTGTGTTCCCAGCACCTCTGCCTGGTGCTCCACGTCCACGACCAAAACTATTTCCTCCTTTGGCCGGACCACGGCCTCTCTGTAACTGCTGACCACCCCTACCAGGCTGAACATAATTCTGACCTATTGGTCGCGTTCTGTTTGGCTCTTGCGGGCAATCCCTAACCCAATGTTCCACTGATCCACACATGAAACATCCATTACTTCTTGCCCAGCACTCTCCTGAGTGAAACTTCCAACTCATAGCACATTCTTTGAGGTCGCCCGATGGAACAATGAAGGCTGGCGGCTCGACTTCGGCCCATCAAACCTTGTCTTCTTACGAAATTCCAGCAGATCTTGACGATCGAAAACTTCTTTTATTTCTACCCTTGTCCCTATCCACGGTTCGCGCTTTGGATCGCTTTGCCTCTTCGGCTATCTTAGCCTTTTCTACCAAAACAGCGAACTCCCTTTCCCGTTGCGGAGCTATCAGTACTCGCAACTCGTCCCTCAAACCATCCTCAAATCGGACACAACGCTCATGATCTATTGACACAATACCCCGGGCATACCGACTAAGACGTAGGAATTCTGCCTCATACTCGCCCACTGACTTACTCCCCTGAACCAAGTTAAGGAATGCCTTACACTGAGCGTCCACATAGCTCAACCCAATGTATTTTCCCTGAAACGCCGACTTAAAGAAGTCCCAGGTAATGCGATCCGCTGCAGTACCATCCCTAACCGTGTGCCACCATTGGTAAGCCTCATCTCGGATAGGAGACACAACTCCTTTCAGTTTCTTCTCCGCAGTGCAGTCAAGATCATCCATGATGCGCTCAACCGCCTCAAGCCAGTACTCAGCTACATTAGGAGCTACACCATAAACGACCCTAAAAATTTTAGCCCCGTTCGCTCGAAGTCGTTCCGACACAGATTTTTGGGCCACTGATCCCGTGCTCGCTCCAGCAACTCTTTCCAGAACACGTAACATGGCCTGAGACACAGCACCGTCTCCACCAGTTTGATCCTAAAATTTTGCTTTCGCAACTGGCGGTGCGGGCACTTCACCTTCCGGCCCAAGCTCAGATTTCGAAGGCTCAGCCCCAACATCTCGACCTCTCCCACGGCCTCGCACACTACGACCACGGCCTCTAACGTTCATGACTATCGATTCGACTTAATCTGATTAAAAGTTTTATGAATTAGTATTTTCTTCTACTATTTGTTACAGAGCAGTCCTATGAGAATAGCATTATGAGTAATTCTCGCCAATTCATGCATACCTAAAGTTTCAGTCTCTAGAGTTTGCACATCTTAGTACAAGCAATCATAGCACATTACAACTACTTCATGTAAAACAACCAATAGTCAGAAGACTTACCTTGCGGATTTGGTGCCGGAGACTCGGGTGCCATGCTTCTAGAAAACATGTATATTTCTAAACTATTTTCTAAACCATCATTTGAAACGTGTTTGAACCTTATACCCACAGCCGAGTTTTTGAAACCTCGCTCTGATACCACAATTGTAACACCCCAAACTCGATCAAAATGTTACGACCGAATCTGGATTGTTACAGAATATATGGTTTAAAAAAATTAGGTAAAACATCGGGATTGGGGAAAACACTTTGTTTAGGGAGTTCAAGCTAAGGCTAATTGAGAATTTTGATTAAGAATGTTTTACCAACTTTATATCAAAACATCTTAGAGTTAAAACGGGTTCATTATAAAAACCAAACTTGGAATGTTTGATAAGGTAACATTTGAGGTCGAAGTTGAGATTCGTGATCTTTTAAAAATAATATTTGTGGTGTTAAGAAAAAATCCCAAGTTTTAATTATTTACGGCTTGTGATCCAATCGTTGATATTTTGAAAACCTCTATTTACGTTTTTAAGAAAACCCTATACTAACCGTTTATAAAACATTTAATAACAGCATTGAAATAAAACCCAAATTTAAGTTATAGCGGCCTTATTACAAAATAAAAACCCGTTTTAAACTAAGTTCAAATAAAGTAATGCAATTTACCAGAGAAGGAAAGAAAAAAAACATCGCATGGCCACCTCGAGTCCGCCTCGGCTCCAAACCCACGATCTACTGATTACCTGCAAATTTTAGTTGAGGGGTGAGTCACGAAGACTCAGTGTGTAAATCCCCAACATAACTCAAACCGGATTCAGTATGGCGTATGTCACATGTATGCAATGCGCCCTTGATCTAGCCTTTCCTCCAAACACTGTGGCATTATGCCACTGTGGTTCTTGACCACCGTGGTCCTAGACCACTCGTGACAATAGTCACTCGTGACAAAGTCACTAATTATATAACCGTGGGGCCAACCCACTGTGGTCATAGACCACCGTGACATTCTCTGATAAATTTATGCATACGTGGGGCCAAACCACTATGGTCTTAGACTACCGAGATAAGTCACTGATATCCGTATACGTGGTTTCAACCACTGTGGTTCTTAGACCACCGTGACATTAGTCACTAATTCTCCTTCTCCTTTCATTCAATCCCGAGCCCATGCTCTTTACTTTATGTTAAGTATGAATGCAACTATAATCATATTGTGTAATAGATAACTATCTCATACAGGCATAATATCGAACATTCATACATGCACATAATCAGAAATATCAACATCGAAGAACTTACCCGGTGTCTCCAACCTTACCCACAAGGGTAAGTCGACTATCGAATTAGTCATTTCGGCTTTCAGCCCATACAATTAATAACACAACAACAAGAAACGTGTGAGTAATACACACCTGATAACACGTAACACTAGGCTTTCTACGTCGACGCTTTCACTAGCAGGGACGACAGCTATCTGTCTATCCCAAGCAGACGTCGGCTCTCTACCACAGCCCGGTAGAAAATCTCGAATCGCTGATACCGCACGACGCTTAAAATTTGGAATGGATACTATAGGTACACTCCCCTCCTTGGTTTGACTTACACTTGCATCAATGGAGAATCTTTGATTAGTACACAAGGAGGCGTGGATTGACTAAATAACGAAATTTGGTTAAGGCATATCACATTTGAAAGGAATGAATAACCGAAAAATCACGAGATGACCCCTTACCTTAATATCCCGAATGGAGTGATCCGATTCGCCAATGATAATCTCTCGACTTGGACTACAAACACTTCGACTAGAGGAGTGTCCCGGAGTAACGTCCCAAAATGAGAAAAGATGAAGGGAGAAAAGATTAGTCGCAAATCATAACTCAGGAGCAACATAACCATTCGGCTATGGCCAAATAGAACCGAAAGAACAGAAGGAAAAAAAAAGATTCGGCTTTTTGCAATAAGAGAGAAAAGAAATATTACATTCAAAAATTCAGAAACAGAGTGAAACCGATTCGCTTGGGGTTACAGGACCTATTCGGCTAAAAGAAATAAAACAAACGAGAGGGTGTCAATGGAATGGATGCAAAGTTTCGGCTAAAAGAAGAAGTAGAGGAGATGAGGGTTTCGGCCAAAAGAATCAAAGAAAGTAGAAGGAAAAAGAAAATGAAAAGAGAGTGTGATGATCAAGGGAAGGTTCGGCTAAGGAGAAATAGAATGTAGAAAACCAAAAGAAGAGAAAAAGTTGTTCAAGCAAGAATCCAAAATGGTGAGGAGAGATTCTGCTAGCACCCACAAAGATGGTTCGGTTCTAGAGAGGATGGAAGAGAAAAGAAATGCGTAATAAAAGATAAAGTATTGCCAAAAAAATGAAGAAGGTTATGGACTTTCGGCACTTACAAGGAGTAGGCTACCAGCAAAACGGCACACACACACTCCCTAAACCGAAAAAAATGCCCACAGGACTAACCTCAAAATAAAGCTAAATTTGGCATACCCCAAGCTAGCACTAAACCGAATTCTCTTCCCCCACTTATAGCTTCCCACATTCGGCCACCACTCCACCAACATCAAATCCCATATTTTCCTCCTACATTCACTCCCCTCCAACAATTTGAATCGGTTCGACCCATTCAAACCCCACCATCACCTCGTGGCCATTCATTTGAAGTCTTTGACTCATTCAACCAACAACCTTGGAGAGTCCAGCCGCAAGCCACCACCTTAGCTTCTCAGGTGCAAAAATAAAGCTTCAAAGTGAGGCTTACAAGACTCGAACCTCCTCCCTGCTGCTTCTCCCTTGTGTCGCCACTTCTCTGCAGTCTAAGTGGCGTCTTCCTGCCACTTTACCACCTCACTTCTTGTGTCATCAAACACAAATATTTAAACTTAAGACCTGCCTCTGCTAGCTCTCCCCTAAAGTGCCTAAAAACAAAATTTTCACCAAGGCTCAAGCTTATCCCCGAGCCTTCCCGGGAACCCAAAACATACCAAATTAACAAACAAACCATGCCAAACACACAGAGACATAAAATACAAAGCCCCTAATACCGAGGATGTTCTGAGCTTCTACCCCTTAAAGAAATTTCTACTGAAATTTTACAGTCAAAAGAGATGAGGGTATTGCTGTCGCATCACATCCTTTGGCTCCCACGTGGCTTCCTTTGAACCATGATTCCGCCACAACACTTTAACCAGTGGGACCGCCTTTCTCCGCAACACCTTAACATCTCAGTCTAGGATTTGAACTGGTTCCTCTTCAAATGATAAATCAGGTCTTATCTCGATTTCTTCCACCGGCACTATGTGAGACGGATCCGAATGGTAGCGCCTTAACATCGAGACATGGAATACATCATGATTCTGCCTCAATTCCAAAGGTAGCTCAAGTTGATAAGCTACTGGTCCCACACGCTTCAACACACGATAAGGCCCGATGAACCTGAGGCTCAGCTTGCCCTTCCGTCCAAACCTTAGAACTTTCTTCCACAGTGAAACCTTCAGAAAAACCTGATCACCCACAGAGAACTCCATATCCTTACGCGGATCTGCGTAAGATTTACGCCTATCGAAGCTTCTTTCAACCGCGTCGAATCAACTTAACCTTTTCCTCTGTTTGAAACCAATTAAGACCCAACAAGCGCCGCTCACCCAACTCTGTCCAACAAGTAGGAGGGCGACACTTCCGACCATACAACACTTCATAGGGTGCCATCTGAATACTGGATTGATAGCTGTTGTTGTATGCGAATTTTACCAACGGTAGAAAATCCTCCCAACTACCCCCGAAGTCGATGACACAGCCTCTCAACATGTCTTCCAAAATCTAAATTACCCTCTCAGACTGACCATCAGTCTGTGGATGAAACGCTATGCTGAAATCCAATTTTGTACCCTATGCCTGATGCAACGCCTTCCAGAACCGAGAAGTAAACCTGGGGTCTCTGTCTGATATGATAGACACAGGTACCCCATGTAACCTCACAATCTCCGCCACATAAAGTTTGGCTAACTTCTGTAGAGAATAATCAACCCGAACAGGTATGAAGTGAGCGAACTTCATCAACCAATCGACAATTACCCACACTAAATCTTTCTTCGTAGGCGTAAGGGGTTGCCCACTCACAAAGTCCATTGTTATCCTCTCCCACTTCCAAAGTGGGATCTTCACTGGCTGTAGCAACCCCGAAGGCAATTGGTGTTCCACCTTCACCTGCTGACACGTCAAGCATTTACCCAAAAATTCAGTCAGCTCTTGCTTCAAACCCGGCCACCAGAACTGTTCTCGCAGATCTCGATACATCTTACTCCAACCAGGATGCATAGCGTATGGGCTACTATGCGCTTCCTGTAGAATCTTCCGCCTCAATTCGGGATCCTTCGGCATACAAGCCTTTCCTCGAAAGCACAATACCCCATCGCTGTTCACACTAAAATCTGCTATCTCACTACCTGCCCCTGGCTGAAATTTTGAACTTAGCGATTCATCAGACAACTGCTTCTCTCTAATCTGACTGACCCAAGAAGGCTTAACTAGCAGTTCAGCTAGCACATTTCCATCATCATACAAGCTGAGATGAGCGAACATTGCCCTCAAATCCGATATCACCTTACGACTTAACGCGTCTGCAACAACGTTGGTTTTACCCGGGCGGTACTCGATCGAACAGTCATAATCCTTCAACAATTCAATCCACCTCCGCTGCCTTAAATTCAACTCCTTCTAGGTAAGGAGATACTTCACGCTCTTATGATCTGTGTAGATAATGGACTTCTCCCCATACAGATAGTGTCTCCAAATCTTCAGAGCAAACACCACCACAGCTAACTCCAGATCATGCGTGGGATAATTCACTTCATGCGGTCTTAACTGCCACGACGCATATGCTACCACCTTCCCTTCCTGTATCAACACACACCCTAACCCCGTGTGCGACGCATCACAAGATGGCGACAAACTCCTTCCCGACCTCGGTGAATCAACACTGGAGCCTCGGTCAAGATCCTCTTCAACTTCTCAAAACTTTCTGTTGCTTATCGACTGACAAGCGGTACCCCTTTCCGTAACAACTTGGTTAATGGTGCGGCTATTAGTGACAACCCTCAACAAACCTTACAGTAGTACCCGGCTAACCCAAAAAAACTCCAATTTTCGCCCACGGACTTAGGCGGTTTCCATTCCAACACAGCTTCAATTTTCTGGGGATCCACCCTAATTCCCTCAGCGGACACAACATGTCCCAGAAAGGTAACTTCCCTTAACCAGAATTCACACTTACTGAATTTGGCGAATAGCTGCTTTTCTCTCAGAATTTCCAGAACCACCCGAAGATGCGAATCATGTTCCTCTTCCATCCTTGAATAAACCAAAATATCATCTATGAACACCACGACAAACCGGTCCAAATAGGGATGGAATACTCGGTTCATCATGTCCATAAACGCAGCTGGTGCATTTTTCAACCCAAACGGCATCACCAAAAACTCATAATGACCATAACGAGTTCGAAAAGCTGTCTTATGAATATCTGCCTCCTTGACCTTAAGCTGGTGATAACCTGACCTCAAGTCTATCTTTGAAAAGACCGAAGTGCCTCGCAACTGATCGAACAGATCGTCTATCCTAGGCAGCGGGTACTTGTTCTTAATCGTCAGCTTGTTCAGCTGCCTATAGTCAATAGACATCCGCATCGACCCGTCCTTCTTCCAACGAACAACACCGGTGCTCCCCACGGAGACACACTTGGTCAGATAAAACCCCGGTCTAAAAGTTCCTGAATCTGCGCTTTAAGTTCCACCAACTCTTTTGGCGTCATCCTATATGGGGCAATAGACACTGGCGATGTTCCCGGAAGAAGATCAATACCGAACTCCACCTCGCGGTCTGGAGGTAACCCCGGAAGCTCTTCTGGAAAAACATCGGAGAATTCCTTCACCGTTCTGACCTCATTTACAGTCAACTCCTTGGCCTCCAGAGCACTGACAAAAGTTAAGAAAGCCTCGCATCCTTTTCTCACCATTCTTTCAGCCTTTAAAGCAGACACTACATTAGACAAGTAGTTCCTTCTTTCCCCTATCACTTACACCTCATTACCTTCAGGAGTCCTTAACACCATGCGCTTAGCGGCACAATCCAAGTTTGCTTGATACTTCACTAACTAGTCTATTCCTAAGATCAAATCGAACTCGCCGAACGGCAGTTCCATCAAATCAGCCGGGAAAACCATCCCTTGTACTTCTAGAGGTACATCCCTAAAGAGTTTGTTCACCACAATAGATTGTCCTAAAGGGCTAAATACGATCATCTCCTAGAAGCAATCTCAGAGTCTATGTTCAGAGTTCTAGACACCGTACTAGCAACATAGGAATGTGTTGACCCAATATCAATCAGTGCAGTAAAAGGCAAACCGAAAATAAGGAACGTACCGGTTATGACGTCCGGTGCATCGCCCTCCTCTCGGCGTCTGGCTACATAGACCAACCCATGCTGTCTTGCATCTGTGTTCCCAGCACCTCTGCCTGGTGCTCCACGTCCACGACCAAAACCATTTCCTCCTCTGGCCGGACCACGGCCTCTCTGTAACTGCTGACCACCCCTACCAGGCTGAACATAATTCTGACCTATTGGTCGCGTTCTGTTTGGCTCTTGCGGGCAATCCCTAACCCGATGTTCCACTGATCCACACCTGAAACATCCATTACTTCTTGCCCAGCACTCTCCTGAGTGAAACTTCCCATACGTAGCACATTGTTGAGGCCACCCAGTAACAACAGGCCTGGCAGCTCGACTCGGCCCATCAAACCTTGTCTTCTTCTGGAAATTCCCAGCAGATCTTGACTATCCAAAACTCCTTTTTTTTCTACCCTTGTCCCTATCCTGGTTCTGCCTTTCAGATCGCTTTGCCTCTTCGGCTATCTTAGCCTTTTCTACCAAAATAGTGAACTCCCTTTCCCATTGCGATGCTATCAGTACTCGCAACTCATCCCTCAAACCATCCTCAAATCGGACACAACGCTCATGATCTATTAACACAATACCCCGAGCATACCGACTAAGACGTAGGAATTCTGCCTCATACTCGCTCACTAACTTACTCCCCTGAACCAAGTTAAGGAATACCTTACGCTGAGCGTCCATATAGCTCAACCCAATGTATTTTCCCTAAAACGCAAACTTAAAGAAGTCCCAGGTAATGCGATCCGCTGCAGTACCATCCCTAACCGTGAGCCACCATTGGTAAGCCTCATCTCGGAGAAGAGACACAACTCCTTTCAGTTTCTTCTCCGCAGTGCAGTCAAGATCATCCATGATGCGCTCAACCGCCTCAAGCCAGTACTCAACTACATTAGAAGCTACACTAGAAATGCCCCTAAACATTTCAGCCCCGTTCGCTCGAAGTCGCTCCGACATAGATTTCTGAGCCACTGATCCTGTGCTCGCTCCAGCAACTCTTTCCAGAACACGTAACATGGCCTGAGACACAGCATCGTCTCCACCAGTTTGATCCTAAAATTCTGCTTTCGCAACTGGTGGTGCGGGCACTTCACCTTCCGGCCCAAGCTCAGATTCCGAAGGCTCAGCCCCAACATCTCGGCCTCTCTCACAGCCTCGCACACTACGTCCACGGCCTCTAAAATTCATGACTATCGATTCGACTTAATCTGATTAAAAGTTTTATGAATTAGTATTTTCTTCCACTATTTGTTACAGAGCACTCTTATGAGAATAGCATAATGAGTAATTCTCACCAATTCATGCATACCTAAGGTTTCAGTCTCTAGAGTTTGCACATCTTAGTACAAGCAATCATAGCACATTACAAGTACTTCATGTAAAACAACCAATTGTCAGAAGACATACCGTACAGATTTGGTGCCGGAGACTCGGGTGCCATGCTTCCAGAAAACATGTATATTTCTAAACTATTTTCTAAACCATCTTTTGAAACGTGTTTGAACCTCATACCCATAGCCGAGTTTTTAAAACCTTACTCTGATACCAAAATTGTAACACCCCAAACCCGGACAAAACGTTTCGACCGAATCTGGATTGTTACAGGATGGATGGTTTAAAAAAAATTTAGGCAAAACATCGGGATTTGGGAAAACACTTTGTTTAGGGAGTTCAAGCTAAGGCTAATTGAGAATTTTGATTAAGAATGTTTTACCAACTTTATATCAAAACATCTTAGAGTTAAAACGGGTTTGTTATAAAAACTGGACTTGGAATGTTTGATAAGGTAACATTTGAGATCGAAGTTGAGATTCGTGATCTTTTGAAAATAATATTTGTGGTGTTAAGAAAAAATACCAAGTTTTAATTATTTACAGCTTGTGATCCAATCTTTGATATTTTGGAAAACCTCTATTTACGTTTTTAATAAAACCCTATACTAACCGTTTATTAAACATTTAATAACAGCATTGAAATAAAACCCAAATTTAAGTTATAGCGGCCTTATTACAAAATAAAAACCCGTTTTAAACTAAATTCAAATAAAGTAATGCAATTTACTAGAGAAGGAAAGAAAAAAAACATCGCATGGCCACCACGAGTCCGCCTCGGCTCCAAACCCACGATCACGATGACACTGCAAAATTTAGCTGAGGGGTGAGTCACGAAGACTCGATCTGTAAATCCGCAACATAACTCAAACCGGATTCAAAGTATGGCGTATGTCACATGTATGCACACGGCCCAACCCAGATCTAGCCTTTCCTCCAAACACCCGTGGCATTATGCCACTGCGTGGTTCTTGACCACCGTGGTCCTAGACCACTCGTGACAATAGTCACTCTCGACAAAGTCACTAATTATATAACCGTGGGGCCAACCCGCGTGGTCATAGACCACCGTGGCGATCTCGATAAATTTATGCATACGTGGGGCCAACCCACTGTGGTCTTAGACCACCGAGATAAGTCACTGATATCCGTATACGTGGTTTCAACCACTGTGGTTCTTAGACCACCGTGACATTAGTCACTGATTCTCCTTCTCCTTTCATTCAATCCCGAGCCCATGCTCTTTACTTTATGTTAAGTATGAATGCAACTATAATCATATTGTGCAATAGATAACTATCTCATAAAGGCATAATATCGAACATTCATACATGCACATAATCAGAAATAGCAACATCGAAGAACTTACCCGGTGTCTCCAACCTTAACCACAAGGGTAACTCGACTATCGAATTAGTCGTTTCGACTTTTAGCCCATACAGTTAATAACACAAAAACAAGAAACATGTGAGTAATACACACCTGATAACACGTAACACTAGGCTTTCTACGTCGACGCTTTCACTAGGAGGGACGACAGCTATCTATCTATCCCAAGCAGACCTCGGCTCTCTACCACAGCCCGGTGGAAAATCTCGAACTGCTGATACCGCACGACGCTTAAAGTTTGGAATGGATACTATGGGTACACTCCCCTTCTTGGTTTGACTTACACTTGCATCCATGGAGAATCTTTGATCAGTACACAAGGAGGCGTGGATTGACTAAATAACGGAATTTGGTTAAGGCATATCACATTTGAAAGGAATGAATAACCGAAAAATCACGAGATGACCCCTTACCTTAATATCCCGAATGGAGTGATCCGATTCGGCAAACAGTAACTCTCCGACTTCGGACTACAAACACTTCGACTAGAGGAGTGTCCCAGAGTAACGTCCCAAAATGAGAAAAGATAAAGGGAGAAAAGATTAGTCGCAAATCATAACTCAAGAGCAACATAACCATTCGGCTTGGCCAAATAGAACCGAAAGAAAAGAAGGAAAAAAAAGATTCGGCTTTTTGCAATAAGAGAGAAAAGAAATATTACCTTCAAAAATCCAGAAGCAGAGTGAAACTGATTCGTTTGGCGTTACAGGACCTATTCGGCTAAAAGAAAGAAAACAAACGAGAGGGTGTCAATAGGATGGATGCAAAGTTTCGGCTAAAAGAAGAAGTAGAGGAGAGGAGGGTTTCGGCCAAAAGAATCAACGAAAGTAGAAGGAAAAAGAAAATGAAAAGAGAGTGTGATGATCAAGGGAAGGTTCGGCTAAGGAGAAATAGAATGTAGAAAACCAAAAGAAGAGAAAAAGTTGTTCAAGCAAGAATCCGAAATGGTGAGGAGAGATTCTGCTAGCACCCACAAAGATGGTTCGGTTCTAGAGAGGATGGAAGAGAAAAGAAATGCGTAATAAAAGATAAAGTATTGCCAAAAAAATGAAGAAGGTTATGGACTTTCGGCACTTACAAGGAGTAGGCTACCAGCAAAACGGCACACACACACTCCCTAAACCGAAAAAAAGCCTACAAGACTAACCTAAAAACAAAGCTAAATTCGGCATACCCCAAGCTAGCACTAAACCGAATTCTCTTCCCCCACTTAAAGCTTCCCACATTCGGCCACCACTCCACCAACATCAAATCCCATATTTTTTTCCTACATTCACTCCCCTCCAACAATTTGAATCGGTTTGACCCATTCAAACCCCACCATCACCTCATGGCCATTCATTTGAAGTCTTTGACTCATTCAACCAACAACCTTGGAGAGTCCAGCCGCAAGCCACCACCTTAGCCTCTCAAGCACAAAAATAAAGCTTCAAAGTGAGGCTTACAAGACTCGAACCTCCTCCCTACTGCTTCTCCCTTGTGACGCCACTTCCCTGCACTCTAAGTGGCGTATCCTTGCCACTTTACCACCTCACTTCTTGTGTAATCAAACACAAATATTTAAACTTAAGACCTGCCTCTGATAGCTCTCCCCTAAAGTGCCTAAAAACAAAATTTTCACCAAGGCTCAAGCTTATCCCCGAGCCTTCCCGGGACACCCAAACATACCAAATTAACAAACAAACCATGCCAAACACACAGAGACATAAAATGCAAAGCCCCTAATACCAGGATGTTACACGAATACTGGGCTTTGAGCCAATTTACAATGTTTTGGCCGTATAGATTATTTGTGTCGCTCGAGGTGACTATAGGCCTTTGGAAAGGTCGTTAACTGTACCGAGACCCCAAGATAGGTAAAATGACCAAAATACCCCTAAAGGGTGAAATGACTATTTTACCCCTAATAAATGGAAATGACTAAAATACCCCAATAGGGTAAAATGACTAAAATACCCTTATAGGGTAGAATGACCAATATACCCCCATAGGGTAAAATGACCATAATACCCCTATAGGGTAAAATAACTGTAATACCCCTGTAAGGCCTGTAGGGTAAAATGACTGTAATGCCTCTATAGGGTAAACTAAACGTAATACCCTTGTAGGGTAAAATGACTGTAATACCCCTGTAGGGTAAAATGACCGATATACCCCCATAGGGTAAAATGACCGTAATACCCCTGTAGGGTAAAATGACCATAATACCCCTGTAGGGTAAAATGACCGTAATACCCCTGCAGGGTAAAATGACTGATATACCCTCATAGGGTAAAATGACCGTAATACCCTTTTAGGGTAAAATGACCATAATACCCCTGTAGGGTAAATGACCGTAATACACATGTAGGGTAAAATGACGTTAATGCCCCTGTAGGGTAAAATGATCGTAATACCCCTGTAGGGTAAAATGACCGTAATACCCCTGTAGGGTAAATGACCGTGATGCCCTGTAGGTAAAATGACTGTAATACCTCTGTTAGGTGAATTGACCGATATACCCCCAAAGGGTAATATGACTATTTTGCCCCTCGAGGGTAAATGATTGATTTGTCTACGATGTAAATGATTGATGTGTATGTGACGTAAATGGCTGATCTGTCAGTGATTTAAATGACTGAATTGTCTGTGATTTGTATGACTGATTCTAAGCATGGCATTTTGCATACACGACATACTGCATGAGGATGGGATACTATTATGGAGGAAGTACTGTACTGGTGGCTCTGCCACAATCACTGTTACTAGTGGATTTGCCACATATATCGTTATTCTTTGGAAGCTTTGCCGCGATATCATTATGGCGACTTTCTTTATGCGATATCGTTCTTTCGCGACTTTGCTGCGATGCTACTGATGGCTTTATACCGATCATATTACTGTTACTGATGGCTGTGTGCCGATCATATCATTACTACTGATGGCTCTGTGCCGATCATATTACCGTTACTGATGGCTGTGTACCGGTCATATTACTACTACTGATGGCTTTGTGCCAATCATATTACTGTACTCACAGCGTTGTGCCATTCTGTTTATGGCTTGTAGCCATTCATTTATCTTGGCGACTTTCTTTCGCGATCATCGATTAGTGCCGCAACCGGTGCTAATATTGGTTTGATGTCTGGGTGGGTCGATTTTATCCCCACATAGTGTGTTGGTTGGTACAGGTGGTGTGTTGGCTGGATTGGGATGGGCTACATAATTACATTGTTGCATTTCTATTACTGATACTGTCATTGTATTGGGCTTAGGCCCACATGTATCCTGTTTCTGATTCTGATACTGTAATGGGCTAAGGCCCACACTACACTGTTACTTTTTTGGGTTAAAGCCCACATTGTTATTCTTGAAAAGGCTCGTGCCCTGCATCATATCGCTTATATTCTTGATGAATGATAGGGGATTACACACTAACTTTTCATAAACTCACCCTTTCTTTTAACTTTACAGGTAATCCCCAGCCTTAGACGATTTGGAGTCGCGAGGGACACGGAGGTGGCCACACGTTCGCTGATGATTGTTTTAGACTTATATATTTCTTTTATATTGGGCTATTGATTCTGTAATAAAACCTCTTAAACCTCAGTTATGTTATTTTGGCTTTATTTATTTGATACCTAACTGATAGTGATAGATCGTTGGTTTTCCAAAAGATTAAATGTTTTCAAAACACGGCATTTTCGCAACATTTTGGGTATTGCTTCTGCAACAAATAATGTTTTAAAGTAAAGACGTTTTAATTGGTTAGTAAATGGTTAAGTTGTTTTGAATTTTAATAAAGAGATTTCAAATCAGAAATAATTTTCTCCCAACAAGTCCAATTTTTTAAAGACACATCAACGTGACACGCCAGATTCGGCCATTACGTCTAGGTCGGGTTTGGGGTGTTACATTTAGTGGTATCAGAGCTCGATTGCAAAACTCGAATTTGGAATGGGTTTTTAAATTTTTGGATTTCAAAAGATTGTTTTCGAATATGTGAAGTGTTTTGAGATACTTCTTCTGAAAAGTGTGGCACAATGAGTCTCCAGCGCCGAATCTGTAAGTTTTCTTAATACTTTTGTCTATTTAGAAATTGAAATGCGGTAAGTTAGGAAATACTGTGACTACTTTAGAAATTAGACCATACCACTCTATATAGAGCAAACTGAAACTATAAGAAACTGAAAACTGTAGTGAAATTTCGATCTGCATAAAACTATTAGTTCTGATAAAACGCGAATAGACAATGGGCACAAGAGATACACGAGAACGTGGTTCAAGAGGCTGTAATAATGTTTTGAAATCAGAGTGCGCAGCGGGAGCGTGGTGGTGAAGTCTGGGTTGTGTGACTATTCTGACAGTTGGAAATTTCAGGGACGAAATTTCTTTAAGGAGGGGTGAATTGTAACACCCCAAATTTTGGGCCTAGAAGTATTGGGCCTTATGCATGGATCAGTAAGGAGGCTATAAATAAGTATTTAATTGTGCAAGGAAATGACACAATTAAATGTCTGCTTCAGTGGTTAAGGGTCCTGAGAAGTGTTGGAGAAGTCCTGGGTTCAAACCTGGGCTTTAGAAAAAATTTTAGTTTTTAAGTGAATAAAACCCTTGCTGCTTGATAGTAGGCCTTTTAGATTTGTGTGGTTAAAATATGACACAAAAAGCCTATTAGTGCAGTGGTGTGGCATTACAAGTGTTGCAAGGGGGTCTGAGGTTCGAGTGTTGGCACAGCATAGGGGGCATTTATTTTTCAGCTCGGACAGCTAGAGTTTGTGTTGCAGTGGAAGTCTGATGGATGAGAGGAGTTTGAATTGGTCATGGAGGGATTTTAGGAACAAATCATGGAGAGGATTATGGAGAGATTGGTGGAGTGAAATTAGGAATTTGAAGTGTGTGGGATGTGTAGTACCGAATGGGGAGTGCTACTACTCAAAATTTCAGCAAAGGTGGCTTTTGAGAGTAGTTCTAGTTTCGGTTTTCTTTCTTTTGGGCACTTTACTTCTTTTGTGTTTCCTTCTGGCCGAATGGCTGTTGTTTCTTGGGAACGTAAAATCATTTTTGTTATTTCTTGGTAAGCAAGTGCCTCTCTGTACCTTTCGGGTTTCTTTCCTCTGCCATTCTCATTTTGCCAAAATTGTCAATTATCGAAACCTTTCCTTTTCTCTTCTCATTCCCATATTTTCCCTTTACCGAAACTATTCTTCTCATCTTAGTTCTCCTCTATTTTTCCCTTGTAGCCGAATATAGTCTCCTTCTTCCCCAATATTCTATTCTTCCTTCGGTCTTCTCTGAGCTGACCATCCCGCCTTCTTCCCTTTCAGGTTCTTGTCTGCTACTTGATGTTTGTGGATTGTTTCGGTGGGCTGGGGGTGGTGGTTCGGTCTTGCTGGAGTTTTAACAAATTGGTGGGATGCGTTGGGGTAAGTGATCTTGAGGAGCGAAGTAGGCAAATATTATTCAAGTCAACAAACTCTATCTCTCGTTAAGGGTAAGATCACTACCATACTCTTAGATTAGGCCGAATATCCCTGTGGTTAGTAAGTTAGCATTTGTGGATTAAGGCCTCATATTTGATCACTGTTTTGGTTAATAAGATCTGTTTTGATATAGATATTCGGCATAGGCGTGTGATTAATCCTGATCGGTGGTCTTAAGAGATTGAAGTCAGTCGTTAAGCAAGGTTGGTACTTGGAGATTTCTCGCGTGAATCCACAAACAGGTGTGTATCTGTACACTGTAAATCATTACTGTCGTAAAGCTGAAAGAGTAAGTGTAATCACACTATCTCCGATATGAATCGGCAAAAGTCGAAAAGCTGAAAGTTCGGCATTTAAGGCCTCACGAGCATGCGATCGCTCGTGTGGAAAAACCAAGCCCACAACCGAGGGCGATAGACTGAAGAGGCCACTACGAGTGTTCTCATGCACTTGGCCGTTATGGGCCTTGTTGGGCCGAAATGGGCCGTGTGGGCCCAATTGGCACGTGGTCCCCACACGAATAAAATTTACAAAAAGTAGCAGAAACTGGATTGGGCTATGAAGTTCGCATAGCCATGTTTGAATTTGGGCCAAATGGGCCACACGAGCGTATGGGCCCATTTGGGCTCTATACTGGGCTTTGAGGCCATTTACACTGTTTTGGCCGTATGGATTATTTGTGTCGCTCGAGGCGACTGTAGGCCTTTGGAAAGGTCATTAACTGCACCGAGACCCCAAGGTAGGTAAAATGAAAAAAATATCCCTAAAGGGTGAAATGACTATTTTACCCCTAATAAATGGAAATGACTGAAATACCCTAATATGGTAAAATGACTGAAATACCCTCATAGGGTAGAATGACCGATATACCCCTATATGGTAAAATGACTGTAATACCCCTGTAAGGTAAAATGACCGTAATGCCACTATAGGGTAAAATGACCGTAATGCCCCTATAGGATAAAATGACCGTAATACCCCTGTAGGGTAAAATGACCGTAATGCCCCTATATGGTAAAACGACCGTAATACCCCTGTAGAGTAAAATGACTGTAATACCCCTTAGGGTAAAATGACCGTAATACCCCTGTAAGGTAAAATGACCGTAAATACCCTGGTAGAATAAAATGACCAAGTAATACCTCGTAGGTAAAATGACCGTAATACCCCTGTAGTGTAAAATGACCTTAATGCCCCTGTAGAGTAAAATGACCGTAATACCCCTGTAGGGTAAAATGACCGTAATACCCCTGTATGGTAAAATAACCGTGATGCCCTGTAGGTAAAATGACTGTAATACCTCTGTTAGGTGAATTGATCGTTATACCCCCAAAGGGTAATATGACTATTTTGCCCCTCGAGGGTAAATGATTGATTTGTCTGTGATTTAAATGATTGATGTGTCTGTGACGTAAATGACTGATCTGTCAGTGATTTAAATGACTAAATTGTCTGTGATTTGTATGACTGATTCTGAGCATGGCATTTTGCATACACGACATACTGCATGGGGATGGGATATTGTTATGGAGGAAGTACTGTACTGGTGGCTCTGCTATAATCACTGTTACTGGTGGATTTGCCACATATATCGCATTCGCGACTTTCTTCGCGATATCGTGCTTGGCGGCTTTTGCTGCGATACCATTGTTGGCAACTTTGCTGCGATGCTACTGATGGCTTTGTGCCGATCATATTATCAAGTATCGATGGTCGTGTGTGCGATCATATCAACGCTATCGATGGCTCGCTGTGCGATCATATTATTACCGCTATCGATGGTCGTGTGTGCGGTCATATTACTACTACTGATGGCTTTGTACCAATCATATTATTGTACTCACGGTATTGTGCCATTCTGTTTATGGCTTGTAGCCATTCATTTAATCTTGGCGACTTTCTTTGCGATCATCGATTAGTGCCGCAACCGGTACTAATATTGGTATGATGGCTGGGTGGGTCGATTTTATCCCCACATGGTGTGTTGGTTGGTACGGGTGGTGTGTTGGCTGGATTGGGATTGGTTGCATGATTGCATTGTTGCATTTCTATTACTGATACTATCATTGTATTGGGCCTAGGCCCACATGTATCCTATTTCTGATTCTGATATTGTAATGGGCTAAGGTCCACACTACACTTATTCTATTCTCATTTTTGGTTAAAGCCCACATTGTTCTCATTCTTGAAAAGGGCTCGTGCCCGGCATTCATCGCTTATATTATCGATTGAATGATAGGGGATTACACACTGAGTTTTCATAAACTCACCCTTTCTTTTAACTTTACAGGTAATCTCCAGCCTTAGACGATTTGGAGCCGCGAGGGACATGGATGTGGCCACATGTTCGCTGATGATTGTTTTAGACTTATATATTTCTTTTATATTGGGCTATTGATTCTGTAATAAGACTTCTTAAACCTCAGTTATGTTATTTTGGCTTTATTTATTTGACACCTAATTGATAGTGATAGAACGTTGGTTTTCAAAAAGATTAAATGTTTTCAAAACACCGCATTTTTGCAACATTTTGGGTATTGCTTCTGCAACAAACAATGTTTTAAAGTAAAGACGTTTTAATTGGTTAGTAAATTGTTAAGATGTTTTGAGTTTTAATAAAGAGATTTCAACTCAGAAACAGTTTTCTCCCAACAAGTCTAATTTTTGAAAGACACATCAACGTGACATGCCAGATTCGGCCATTACGTCTAGGCCGGGTTTGGGGTGTTACATTTAGTGGTATCAGAGCTCGATTGCAAAACTCGGATTTGGAATGGGTTTTCAAATTTTTAGATTTCAAAAGGTTGTTTTCAAATATGTGAAGTGTTTTGAGAGACTTCTTCTGAAAAGTGTGGCACACTGAGTCTCCAGCACCAAATCCGTAAGTTTTTTGAATATTTTTGTCTATTTAGAAATTGAAATGCGGTAAGTTAGGAAATACTGTGACTACTTTAGAAATTATACCATACCACTCTAGATAGAGAAAATTGAAACTATAAGAAACTGAAAACTGTAGTGAAATTTTGATCTGCATAAAACTGTTAGTTCTGATAAAACGCAAATAGACAATGGGCACAAGAGATACACGCGAACGTGGTTCAAGAGGCTATAATAATGTTTTGTAGTCAAAGTGCGCAGCGGGAGCGTGGTGGTGAAGTCTGGGTTGTGTGACTATTCTGACAGTTGGAAATTTCGGGGACGAAAATTCTTTAAGGAGGGGTGAATTGTAATGCCCTGAATTTTGGGCCTAGAAGTATTGGGCCTTGTGCATGGATCAGTAAGGAGGCTGTAAATAAGTATTTAATTGTGCAAGGAAATGACACAATTAAATGTCTGCTTCGATGGTTAAGGGTCCGAGAAGTGTTGGAGAAGTCCTGGTTCAAACACAGGCTTTAGCAAAAATTTTAGTTTTTAAGTGAATAAAACCCTTGCTGCTTAATAGTAGGCCTTTTAGATTTGTGTGGTTAAAATATGACACAAAAAGCCTATTGGTGCAGTGGTGTTGCATTACAAGTGTGGCAAGGGGGTCTGAGGTTCGAGTGTTGCACAGCATAGGGGGCATTCATTTTGCAGCTCAGACAGCTAGAGTTTGTGTTGCAGTGGAAGTCTGATGGATGAGAGGAGTTTGAATTGGTCATGGAGGGATTTTAGGAACAAATCATGGAGAGGAGTATGGAGAGATTGGTGGAGTGAAATTAGGAATTTGAAGTGTGTGGGATGTGTAGTACCGAATGGGGAGTGCTACTACTCAAAATTTCGGCAAAGGTGGCTTTTGAGAGTAGTTCTGGCTTCAGTTTTCTTTCTTTTGGGCACTTTACTTCTTTTGTGTTTCCTTCTGGATGAATGGCTGTTGTTTCTTGGGAACGTAAAATCATTTTGGTTAATTCCTGGTAAGCAAGTGCCTCTTTGTACCTTTCGGGTTTCTTTCCTCTGCCATTCTCATTTTGCCGAAAGTGTCAATTACCGAAACCTCTCCTTTCTCTTCTCATTCCCATATTTTCCCTTTACCGAAACTATTCTTATCCTCTTAGTTCTCCTCCATTTTTCCCTTTTAGCCGAATATAGTCTCCTTCTTCCCTAATATTCTATTATTCCTTCGGTCTTCTCTGAGCCGACCATCCCTCCTTCTTCCCTTTCGGGTTCTTGTCTGCTACTCGGTGTTTGGTGGATTGTTTCGGTGAGCTGGGGTGGTGGTTCAGTCTTGCTGGAGTTTTAACAAATCGGTGGGATGCGTTGGGGTAAGTGATCTTGAGGAGCGAAGTAGGCAAATATTATTCAAGTCAACAAACTCTGTCTCTCGTTAAGGGTAAGATCACTACCATACTCTTAGATTAGGCCAAATATCCCTGTGGTTAGTAAGTTAGCATTTGTGGATTAAGGCCTCATATTTGATCATTGTTTTGGTTAATAAGATATGTTTTGATACAGATATTCGGCATAGGCGTGTGATTAATCCTGATCGGTGGTCTTAAGAGATTAAAGTCAGTCGTTAAGCAAGGTTGGTACTTGGAGATTTCTCGCGTGAATCCACAAACAGGTGTGTATCTGTACACCGTAAATTATTACTGTCGTAAAGCTAAAAGAGTAAGTGTAATCACACTATCTTCGCTATGAATCGGCAAAAGCCGAAAAGTCGAAACTTTGGCATTTAAGGCCTCACGAGCGTGCGATCGCTCGTGTGGAAAAACTTAGCCCACAACCGAGGGCGGTAGATTGAAGAGGCCACTACGAGTGTTCTCGTGCACTTGGGCCGTTATGGGCCTCGTTGGGCCGAAATGGGCCGTGTGGGCCCAATTGGCACGTGGGCCCCACACGGATAAAATTTACGAAAAGTAGCAAAATTTGGATTGGGCTTTGAAGTTCTCATAGCCGTGTTTGAATTTGGACCAAATGGGCCACACGAGCGTATGGGCCCATTTGGGCCGAATATTGGGCTTTAAGCCCATTTACACTGTTTTGGCCGTATGGATTACTTGTGTCGTTCGAGGCGACTGTAGGCCTTTGGAAAGGTCGTTAACTGTACCGAGACCCCAAGGTAGGTAAAATGACCAAAATACCCCTAAAGGGTAAAATGACTATTTTACCCCTAATAAATGGAAATGACTGAAATACCCCAATAGGGTAAAATGACTGAAATACCCTTCTAGGGTAGAATGACCGATATACCCCCATATGGTAAAATGACCGTAATACCCCTGTAGGGTAAAATGATCGTAATACCCCCGTAGGGTAAAATGACTATAATACCCTTGTCGGGTAAAATGACTGTAATGCCCCTGTAGGATAAAATGACCTGTAGGGTAAAATGATCGTAATGCGTCTATAGTGTAAAATGACCGTAATACCCCTGTAGGGTTAAATGATCGTAATGCCCCTATAGGGTAAAATAACCGTAATACCCCTGTAGGGTAAAATGACTGTAATACCCCTTAGGGTAAAATGACCGTAATACCCCTGTAAGGTAAAATGACCGTAATACCCCGATAGGGTAAAATGACCGTAATACCCCTGTAGGGTAAAATGACCGTAATGCCCCTATATGGTAAAACGATAGTAATACTTCGTAGGGTAAAATAGTATAATACCCCTTAGGGTAAAATGACCGTAATACCCCTGTAAGGTAAAATGACCGTAATACCCCGGTAGGGTAAAATGACCGTAATACCCCTGTAGGGTAAAATGACCGTAATACCCCTGTAGTGTAAAATGACCTTAATGCCCCTGTAGAGTAAAATGACCGTAATACCCCTGTAGGGTAAAATGACCGTAATACCCCTGTATGGTAAAATAACCGTGATGCCCTGTAGGTAAAATGACTGTAATACCTCTGTTAGGTGAATTGATCGTTATACCCCCAAAGGGTAATATGACTATTTTGCCCCTCGAGGGTAAATGATTGATTTGTCTGCAATGTAAATGACTGATGTGTCTGTGACGTAAATGGCTGATCTATCAGTGATTTAAATGACTGAATTGTCTGTGATTTGTATGACTGATTCTGAGCATGGCATTTTGCATACACGACATACTGCATGGGGATGGGATACTGTTATGGAGGAAGTATCTTTGGTGGCTCGCCACAATCACATTCTATCGTGGATTTGCCACATATACTGTTACTAGAAGCTTTACTGTGATATCATTCATCGGCGGCCTTTGCTACGATACGTTCTTTGGCGGCTTTTATCTGCGATGCTACTGATGGCTTTGTGCCAATCATATTACCGTTACTGATGGCTGTGTGTCGGTCAAATCACTGCTAATGATGGCTCTGTGCCGATCATATTACTGTTACTTATGGCTGTGTGCCGATCATATTACTACTACTGATGGCTTTGTGCCAATTATATTACTGTACTCATGGCGTTGTGCCATTCTGTTTATGGCTTGCAGCAATTCTGTTTATTACTGGCAGCTTTGCTGTGATACTGATTAGTGCCGCAACTGGTGCTAATATTGGTGTGATGGCTAGGTGGGTTGATTTTATCCCCACATGGTGTGTTGGTTGGTACGGGTGGTATGTTGGCTGGATTGGGATGGGTTGCATGGTTGCATTGTTGCATTTCTGTTACTGATTCTGTCACTGTATTGGGCTTAGGCCCACATGTATCCTATTTCTGATTCTGATACTGTAATGGGCTAAGGCCCAACAACACTGCTACTATTTTGGGTTAAAGCCCACATTGTTCTCATATCTTGAAAAGGGCTTAGCCCGCATCATATTCGCTTATATTATCGATGAATGATAGGGGATTACACACTGAGTTTTCATAAACTCACCCTTTCTTTTTACTTTACAAGTAATCCCTAGCCTTAGACAATTTGGAGCCGCGAGGGACTCGGAGGTGGCCACACGTTCACTGATGATTATTTTAGACTTATATATTTCTTTTATATTGGGCTATTGATTCTGTAATAAAGCCTCATAAACCTCATTTATGTCATTTTGGCTTTATTTATTTGATACCTAACTGATAGTGATAGAACGCTGGTTTTCAAAAAGATTAAATGTTTTCAAAACACCGCATTTTCACAAAATTTTGGGTATTGCTTTCGCAACAAACAATGTTTTAAAGTAAAGACGTTTTAATTGGTTAGTAAATGGTTAAGATGTTTTGAGTTTTAACAAAGAGATTTCAACTCAGAAACGGTTTTCTCCCAACAAGTCCAATTTTTGAAAGACACATCAACGTGACACGCCAGATTCGGCCATAACGTCTAGGCCGGGTTTGGGGTGTTACATATAAACATAATAAAAATGAACCAAAATAAGCCAACTCACATGGCTAAATATACAATCCAAATCTTAAACATTTACAAGCCAATTCAAATGGCCAAAATCATACCCAAAACATAACAAACATGACGAAAGTCCCTATACATGCCATATACTCAAATTACCAAAGTTCATTGATACCAAGATATAGATGGATAGTGTGAAGCGATCTCCAATGATCCCCGAATCTGAGCTAGGTTTAAAATCACTATAAAACATGGAAAAGTACACAAAGTAAGCTATATAGCTTAGTAAGCTCGTATGTTAACATTGAGTAATTATCATCATTTATAAATCATTTATATAATAGAAAACAATGTGCAACAAATCTATTAAATTTCAAGCCATTATATGATCATTCATATAGCTTACCAAGAAACTCATCAATTTCATAATTTTCAATACTCAATTCATTTTCGTACGTACCTGTACCATCTCATACCAATCTCATAATCAACTACATTATTCTTTTACCCATTGAACCATTCAGAATAGAAGTCGAATACTCAAGGTCTCAGTCGATAAGTACCTATACCATGGCCCGTAGCCAAATCAATGTAACTTATCCGAAATTTTGATATCATGGCTCGAAGCCAAATCAGCCGATATGCATGGCCCGTAGCCAAATCGTTTTATCTCGCACACATAGTGCTAAATTATGGCCCGAAGCTAAATCAAGTATACCTAATGACACGTCACTAGCATCCTAAACTATTCCTAAGGTTCAATCGGGATTTCAACTGTCGAATCTTCATCGAATCATTTCCGAACTCGTCCGTAATCAGTTAATCACAATTCATGCTATATCGAAGCATATAAAATACATTTAAAATGAATTTATAACATACGAACTTACCTCGTTCGCTGTAACGACGAATTAGGTCGACTAATTCGATACTTTGTTTTCCCCTGTTCTAGATCCAAATATCGTTTATCTCAATCTATATAATATCAAAATTTACTTATTTAATCATCATTTCATTCAATTTAGTACAATTTACATGTTTTGACAAAATTACATTTTTGCCCTATTATTTCACATTTTTGCAATTTAGTCCTTATCACATAAAATCACAATTCATTCAATTTAATACAAATTCATGCTGGCCGAATATTACCCATTCTCATATTAGCCCATATTTTTCATCTATTTTAAAATTCAACCGCTAACTTTACACTTTTCTCAATTTAATCCCTATTTTGCATTTTTACTAAAAATCACTTTATAAAACTTGTACATTTAACAACAATGATTTTATTTTCCATCATCAACTAACAAAATAATCAAGCATTCAACAATGGCAACATTCAAATACTTTAACAATTTTGAAATCGGAGATATGGGCTAGCTAGATTACGAAGCAACAATCACAAAAACATAGAAATCATTAAAAATGGATGAAAAATACTCACTTGCATAAGAATTAAAGATGGCCGAATGCTTGGATGGTCTTTAATGGCTTCCCAAGCAAACTTTTGGTTGAAAATTCAAGGAAGAAAGATGATAGCCATATTTTTTTATTTAATATACTTATTTAACTAAATTACTAAATTAACCTTTAATAAATAATCACTTAAAACACTTATTATAAGCCCATAAATGTCAATTTAGACAACCAATGGTCTAATTACAACTTAAGGACTTCTAATTTAAGATTCCATAGCTATTGAATACCTTTAGCTAATGGAACTCCACTTTTACACTTCACGCGATTTAGTCCTTTTTATCAAATTGACCATTTAAACGGTAAAATTTCTTCACGAAATTTTCACACATACATGCTATCATGTTGTAAACATTAAAATAATAATATAAATATTTTGACTTCATATTTGTGGTCCTGAAATCACTATTCTGACTTGACCCAAAAATGGGTTGTTACAAGGGTGTTACATTTATTGGTATCAGAGCTACGGTTTAGTCGATTCTAGGACTAATGTAGCGTATGTGAGAGTCTAGCTATACATGCTATATATATCCTATGATAGTGTGATGACTCTTAACAATTTAAACTGTGTTTTCGTATAGTAAATGGATCCTAATCGAGCTATAGCTGATGATGTTGAGAGTAATGCGCCAGCTCCCGCTCAAGGGACAGTGCCATCTGAATCTAGACTCGTATCGAGTATTCAAAGAGGAGAGGCTAAAGAAGCATTTTTTTCCAAATTATGAATGAGTGGTGCACGGAGTTTGTTCGGACAAATCCGGCTGCTCAACAACTTCCACCCCCACCTAATCCCCAACCGGTTCCTGTAGCTCCTCAAAATGTGGAACTTTTACGATTAAATAAGCCATCAGTTGATAAGATTCGAAAGTACGGGGCTGAAGAGTTCAGAGCTATTGTTGACTATGATCCTGAGAGAGCTGGGTTTTGGCTTGAATACACTATCAGAGTTTTTGATGAACTTTCTTGTACACCGGTGAAGTGTTTAAAATGTGTTGTATCACTTCTGAGGGACACTGTGTATCAATGCTGGAATACTTTGGTGTCTGTGGTACCGAGAGAAAGAGTTACCTGGGAATTCTTTCAGACTGAGTTCCGGAAGAAATATATAAGTCAGCGATTTCTTGATCAAAAGTGCAAATAGTTTATAGAATTGAAATAGGGTCGTATGACTGAGACCGAGTACGAAAGAGAATTCGTAAGATTAAGTAAGTATGCTCGGGAGTATGTTTCTACTGAAGAAATCATGTGCAAACGGTTCATTTATGGGTTGAACGAAAATATTAAACTTCTAGTCAAAATTCTAGAATTGAAAGAATTTGTTGTCTTGGTTGATAGAGCTTGAAAAGCCGAGGAGCTTAACAAAGAAAAGAGAAAAGCATATTCAGATGCTAGAGACTCGAGAAAAAGATTGATGAATAAGCCAGATCAATCTTTCTCAAAGAAATCCATAGACTCGTATACTCGTTTGAATGCTTCAGTGGGATATCCAAGTAGAGATCGAGGGAAGCAATACATCAGTCCTAAAGCTCAAGCTACATCAGTATCGAGTATTCGCAGTATGAGAAATAATAAACCCGAGTGTCAACAGTGTGGGAGTTGACATTTTGGAGAATGATGGAATAAAAGTAATAAAGCTTGTTACAAATGTGGTTCGTCAGATCATTTTATTCGGGATTGTCCTGAGTTATCCGAGAAAGGCAAATATCAGAGTGCAAGACCGAGCAATACGACTGCTAGAGGGAGACCACCTAGATATGTGAGGAATGTGTCTAGTGGAAAAGGTACGACAGAAGACTCTGTGATGAAATCCGAGGCTAGAGCACCAGCCAGAGCTTGTGCTATTCGCGCTCGCGAAGACGCGTCATCACTAGATGTTACCACCGGTACATTTTCTCTTTATGACACTAATGTGATTGCTTTGATTGATCCTAGATCAACTCATTCGTGTATTTTTATGAATTTGGTGTCTAATAAGAGTTTGTCTGTTGAGTCTACTGAGTTTGTGATTAAAGTATCGAACCCCTTAGGCAAGTATGTGTAGTTTGCAAGAACTGTCCTTTAATGACTCGGGGTTACTGTTTTCTGGCTGATTTGATGCTATTATCGTTTGATGAGTTTGATGTAATTCTGGGTATGGATTTGTTGACTTTGCATGATGCTATTGTGAATTGTAGACGAAAGATTATTGAATTGAAATGTCAAAATAGTGAAATCATTTGAATTGAATCAGATGAATCGAGAGAATTGCTTGTTGTGATTTCGTCTATGTCAGCTCAGAAATGTGTGAGAAAAGGTTGCAAAGCTTACCTTACGTATATGCTAGATACAAAAGTGTCTGAATCGAAGATTGAATCAGTGCTGATAGTCTGTAACTTTTCGGATGTGTTTCTAGAAGAGTTACATGGGTTACCACCGATCAGAGAGGTCAAGTTTGCTATTAAATTAGTGCCAGGAACATCACCGATATCTATAGCTCTGTACAGAATGGATCCAACAGAGTTGAAAGAGTTGAAAGCTCAGTTACAAGAGTTAGCAGATAGAGGCTTTACACGACCTAGTTTTTTGCCCTGGGGTGCGCCAATATTGTTAGTAAAGAAGAAAGACGGATCAATGAGAATGTGTATTAACTATCGTCAACTCAACAAGGTTACGATAAAGAACAAGTATCCTTTTCTGAGAATAGATGATTTGTTTGATCAGTTGAAAGGGGAAACATTATGTTCAAAGATTGATTTGAGATCGGGCTATTATCAGTTGCGAGTTAAAGATTTGAATGTGCCGAAAACTGCTTTCTGAACGAGGTATGGACATTATAAATTTCTTGTTATGCCTTTCGGATTGACTAATGCTCCTGCAGTTTTTATGGATTTGATGAATCAAATTTTTAGACCGTATTTAGACAGATTTGTTGTAGTTTTCATTGATGACATTCTAATTTATCCACGAGATGAGTCTGAGCATGCCAAACATTTGAGAATTGTGCTTCAAACCTTGAGAGATAAGCAACTGTTTGCTAAATTCAGTAAATGCGGGTTTTTTCTCCGAGAGGTTGGATTTCTAGGACACATTGTTTCAGCGAAAGGTATACGAGTTGATCCGAGCAAGATTTTCGCAGTTGTTGATTGGAAACCACCGAGAAATGTATCTGAAGTTAAAAGCTTTTTAGGGTTAGCTTGTTACTATCGACGTTTTGTTAAAGGATTCTCGATAATTCCTACACTGATGACCAGATTGCTACAAAAAGATTTGAAATTTGAGTGGTCCGAGAAATGTCAATAGAGTTTCGAACAGTTGAAAGCATTCTTAACTAAGGCACCAGTGTTGGTTCAACCTAAGTTGGGTAAAGAGTTTGTAATTTTTAGTGATGCATCATTGAACGGTTTGGGTTGTGTTTTGATGGAAGAAGGAAAAGTGGTAGCTTATGCCTCCAGACAGTTAAAGCCGCATGAAAAGAAATATCCGACGCACGATTTAGAGTTGGCCACCATTGTATTTGCATTGAAAATTTGGTGACATCATTTGTACGGTAAAAAGTGCCATATATTTACTGATCACAAGAGCTTGAAGTATATAATGACTCAGAAAGATTTTAATTTGCGACAACGAAGGTGGCTCGATTTGCTAAAAGATTATGAGTTAGTGATTGATTATCATCTGGGGAAAGCAAATGTAGTCGCGGATGCTCTGAGTAGAAAATCATTATTTGCTTTGAGAGCGATGAATACTCAGTTAACCTTATCTAATGATGGTTTGATTCTAGCAGAGTTAAAAGCTAAACCGGTATTTCTTCAGCAAATTTTTAAAGCTCGGAAGTTTGATAACGAGTTACAAGCTAAAAGATTGCAATCTGAGTCGACTAGTGATTCAGACTTTCAGATTGAATCCGATGATTGCTTATTGTTCTGAGGTAGAGTTTGCATACCGAGAGATCCAGAGCTTATACAGAAAATTCTGAATGAAGCACACAGTGGTTGTCTATCTGTTCAACCAGGGAGTACTAAAATGTACAATGACTTAAAATAGTTGTACTGGTGGTCGGGTTTGAAACGAGACATTTCAGAGTTTGTACCGAGATGTTTAGTTTGTCAACAAGTTAAAGCTGAACATCAAGTACCTTTAGGATTACTACAGCCTGTGATGGTACCAGAATGGAAATGTGATAGAGTTACGATGGATTTCGTATCAAGATTACTCGTCTCCGAAGAAGAAAGATGCTATTTGGGTTATCGTTGATCGACTGAAAAAATTAGCACATTTTATTCTGGTACGTACAGACTATTCGCTTGATAAATTGGCTGAATTATACATTTCAGAGATCGTTAGATTGCACGGTGTGCCAGTTTTAATTATTTCAGATAGAGATCCGAGGTTTACATCGCAATTTTAGAAGAAGTTGCAAGAAGCTCTAGGTACAATTTAGTACAACATTTCATCCACAAACTGACGGTCAATCTAAGAGAGTAATACAAATTCTCGAAGATATGCTTCGTTGTTGTATTTTAGATTTTGAAGGCAATTGGGAGAAATATTTGCCGTTGGTTGAATTCGCGTATAATAACAATTTTCAATCTAGCATAAAGATGGCACCGTATGAAGCTTTGTATGGTCGCAAATGCCGAACTCCATTGTATTGGACCGAGCTTAGTGAGAAAAAGATTCATGGGGTTGATTTGATTTGAGAGACTGAAGAAAAAGTGAAAGTAATTCGTGATAGTTTGAAAGCAGCTTCAGATTAATAGAAATCTTACGCGGATTAAAAATGAAAAGACATTGAATTTCAGATCGGTGAAAAAGTATTTTTGAAAGTATTTTCATGGAAGAAATTTCTTCATTTTGGTCGTAAAGGCAAACTGAGTCCACGATTCATCGAGCCGTATGAGATTATCGAAAGAATAGGACCAGTGGCATATCGGCTAGCATTATCGTCAGAATTAGAAAAGATCCATAATGTGTTTCATGTGTCGATGTTGTGTCGATATAGATCGGATCCATCACATGTAATTTCTCTGGCAGAAATTGAAATTCAACCCGACACGACATACAACGAAGAACCGATCAGAATTTTAGCTCGAGAGGTTAAAGAATTGAGAAATAAACACATAGCTTTAGTGAAATTACTTTGGCAACGACACGATGTTGAAGAATCCACGTGGGAGCCCGAGGAAGCTATGAGAAAATAGTACCCGAACCTTTTTGCTGGTAAGATTTTCGGGGACGAAAATCCCTAAGGGGGAGAGTTGTAACAACCCGTTTTTAGTTAAATCAGAACAGTGGTTTTGGGACCACAAATATGAAGTCAAATTAATTATTTTATTATTATTTTAATGCCTACAGCATGAAAATATGATTGTTTGAAATTTTCGTTAAGAAATTTTATCGTTTGAATGGTTAATTTGATAAAAAGGACTAAATCGCGTAAAGTGCAAAAGTGATGTTCTATTAGCTAAAGGTGTCAAATAGCTATGGAATATTAAAGCAAAGGTCCTTATGTTGTAATTAGACCAATTTTTTATTTGGTGGACATTTATGGACACTTTTATTAAGTGTTTTAATGTTAATAGTTAAGGTTAATTTAGTAATTTAATGAATTAAATTAAGTAAAATAACAAAAACAAAGCCATCATCTTCCTTAGTACATTTAATCCACCAAAAATTCAACCTAAATTAGCCATGGGATAAGCTTGATATTCGGCCAAGCAAACTTTCATGCATGTAAGTTTAATTTTGTCCCGTTTTAACTGATTTCTATGTTTTTGAGATCGTTGCAACTAGGTCTAGCTAGCCCAGGGACTATTTTGCAAAACTGTTAAATATTTTAGATGTTGCCATTGATGAATACATAAGTATTTTGATGATTGATGATAGATTATGAATGGTTGATGATAGTTATACAAGTTTTGTTAAGTGATTTTTAGTGAAAATGCAAATTAGGGATTAAATTGTGAAATGTGTAAACTTTGTGGTTAAAATATGAAATAAATGAAAAATATGGGCTACTAGGGGCCTAATTGAAATTCGGCTAGCATGGGTTTGCGTGGAATTGCACGAATTTGTAATTTTATGAAATAAGGACTAAATTGTAAAAGTAGTGAAATACTTGGGGCAAAAGTGTAAAAGTGCCTTAATGTGAATTTTGGATTAAATTGAATAGAGAGATAATTAAATAAGCTGAATTTGATATTATATAGATCAAGAAAAGCGAAGTTTGGATCTTGATCGGGGAAAAATAAAGTACCAGACTAGTCGGTTCATTTCATCGTTTTTGTGAATCGAGGTAAGTTCGTATGTAATAAGCATTGTTATTTTTGTGTTTTAAATGCTTTGATATTGCATAAATTGTGAATTATGAACTTGCATACACATTCAATGAAGATTCGGCATTGAAAATCCCGGTTGAACCTTAGGAATAAATTAGGATATGAAGGACATGTCATTACAATCTTCATTGAGTTGGCTTGTAACAGCTCGATTTAGGGCCTAGTCGGAACAGTGGTTCGGAACCATTAATCTGAGGTTATAGAAAATTATTTTAATGTTATTCTATAAGTTAGAGCATGATTATATATGTGTATGAAAATTTTGGTGCTTTAATTTTAGCGATTTCATGCTTAATCGCGAAAAAAGACTAAATCGCATAAAGTGCGAAAGTTCCATTTTATAGGCTAAAGGTGTTTAATAGCTAAATTATATTAATTGGAGGTCTTTAAAGTGCAATTAGATCCCTAAAGATATGGTGGCCGGCCATAGGAGATAAAAATTGTCAAAATTGGTCAAAGTTGGTAAAGTTGGTGACTAAATTGATTATTTTATATTAAAATAAAGAAAAGATGATATTCATCTTTTTACTCATCTTCCTCCACCAAAATTTTCAGCAAACAAGGGGTTTTAGAACTCAAAAATTTCAGCAAACCTCTCTCTTTACAAGTAAGTGTTCTAGTGATCATTTCTTGATAAAAAATTGTACATTTGGAACCCCTAAAGCTTAGGCTTTCTAATGAGGGGACTATTTTGCAAAAATGGTAAAAAGTTTAGGGTTTT
Source organism: Gossypium sturtianum (assembly GCA_025698515.1). Classification (NCBI taxonomy): domain Eukaryota; kingdom Viridiplantae; phylum Streptophyta; class Magnoliopsida; order Malvales; family Malvaceae; genus Gossypium; species Gossypium sturtianum. Next base: position 81,377,257 of record CM046953.1, on the reverse strand, counting down.
GCCATGAGAGCTTTTATGTGATTTGCTGCATTTTTATGGAAGAAAATGAGTCTTAGTTGTTAGATGAACAACTTTTGAGAAAGGTGTTACCATGAAAACACCTAAATGGACCTTTTGTAAAGGTTGTAAATGTGAGAAATGTTGGGTTTTGATGATAGCCATAAGAGAAATAAATGTTCACCTAGGCTTTTTAATGGTAGAAATTTGATTAGAATTGATTTCCGAGCCTAGGGGTAAAATGGTCATTTTGCCAAAGTCTAAGGGTAAAATAGTAATTTTGCCAAAGCATGATTATTGAAATGCTTTTATAAATGTGATATTAAAATGAGCTAATTTGCTATTATAGAGCAAGAAGAACCAAGAATCAACCTCGACCGGGGAAAGAACAAAATATCGGACTAGATCGACAATCTAGCCTATTTTGAAATCGAGGTAGGTTTGTATGTGATAAATTCAACATTTATGCTAGTATCTTTGAGAATGTTTGATGTTATCATGACACATTATATTCTATGAAATTAAGTATTGTTGTTGAATGAGAAAGTTGAAAAACGTACGTTGTTGAAGTCCCGGTTGGACTATAATAAATATGAAAATACCATTATTGAGGTATGAAATAAATAAGATCCCGTGTAAGAGCATGTCAGGGACATGGCCTCGGCACCAAATTGAGATCCCCTATAAGACCATATCTAGGATATGGCTTCGGCATTGAATATTAAAAATCGTATAAGACCATATCTGGGATATGGCATCGGTATTCAGAGGTGATCCATATGAGACCACATCCGGGATGTGGCACTGGCTTCGTGTTTATGCTAATGATAATGCATATGTATCTTAGAGTGTCCCTAGTGATATATTGGGATAAATAGATCAGCTTAGAAATAGAAATGAGAATTTTATTAAAGCTATGTGATTGAGTTAACACAGGTACCCGTGAGTAATTCACGAAGAACATTTACGATATGTGGCATGGTATGTGCTAGATAAGGGCAAGTTTGAGTAAGTATAGCAATAAGCCTAAGACTTTGTGTGTGGTTATTTAATGCCATGGATGGATATTGTTATGAGCTTATTGTTGCCATTTATTTCCATGCAAACTTACTAAGATTTATGCTTACCCCTCTCATTTACCTTTTCCTTGTAGTATTGCCAAGTTAGCTCGAGAATTCACGGACGTCAGAGTTTGGAGATCACACTATCGACCACTTTTTGGTATAGTCAAATTAGATTTATTTTGAGTATGGCATGTATAGGACTTGGGTGTTTTGTAATGGCATATTTGTAAGCCAAATGTGTTGGCTACTGTAGTTGTTCTTTTTATTTTGTAAGAGGTCATGGGAAGTTGGCCTATACTTGATATGTTCATATATTCAATGATGATGGATTTCATGAAGTTATTCTTGTGTGGATGATTGATTTGAGTTGGTATAAGTATGGTTGCTATGTAGGGTGGCATTTGGCTTGGAATATAACCTTTTTAATGTCCACACGGGTAGACACACGGGTGTGTGTCTAGGACGTGTGTGACACAAGGTCAGCCCCATGGGCGTGTTGATCGACCGTGTGTCCCCTTGCATGCTAGAGGTGCAAGTCAGTATGCTCAGTAGTAAACACACGGGCAGAGACACGACCGTGTGGGAGGCACGGCCAAGGCCATGGGCGTGTGCCCAGGTCGTGTGAAGTCTGTACCTAAAAATTAGGATTATAATTCGACACACGGTCTAAGGACACGGGCGTGTGCCTTGGCCTGTGACCTTAGTGAGGTGATGACGTCACAAACAGAATGCCAAGGTTTTGGCACACGGGCATGTCGAGGCCGTTTGAGGGACATGGGATAAACACATGGGCATGTGAAATGCCACACGGGCGTGTGACCCTGTTTCATGTCATAATTTTCTAAGTGTTTGAGAGTTTCCGGTTTATTTCCAAAACATCACGAGTATACGTATAGGGTCTCGTAGAACCAGAATATGGAAGTTAGGATTGTAAATGAAAAAGTTTTAAGTTAGGACAAAATTTTATAGCCCAAAGTTGTAAGTTTAAGCATGACAAGTTCGGTAATGCCTCGTATCTGGTTCCGGTGTTGAACACGGGTAAGGGGTGTTACATGGCTTGGGGCCATGATATTAGCACTTCGGATGTGAGTTCATTGAGTTGGCTTGGGGCCATGATATTAGCACTTCGGGTGCGAGTTCATTGATTTGGCTTCGGGCCATGATATTGACACCTAGGGTGCGAGACTTCCAAGTATCTAAATTTTATTCCGAATGGTTCAACGAGTGTATTGAAGATGTTAAATGGTGAGAAATAGATACGTGTCGGTACATGTATGTACATAAAACTATACGAGCAATGAGTCAAAGAAAGTTGTGAGTTTATGATCAAGTATGTGGTTAAGTTCATGTTAGCTTGAGATTAATGCATTGTTGCATATTATGTCATTTAATTTGAATGGTAAATGAATGTTGAGACTTGCTTATTATTTTTATACGAGCTTACTAAGCTTTATAGGTTACTTTGTTTATTATATTGTATTTTATAGTGACTTTAAAGCTAGCTCGAATTTGGGGATCGTCGGAGACTACATCACACTATCCTGCTATCACTTTGGTACTATTGAGCTTATGTTTTAAGTATATGGCATGTATAGGGACTTTGGTCATTTTGGTTATGTGTTGGTAATGAATTTAGCCATTTGAATTGGCTTGTAAATGTTTAAGTTTGGTATTGTATATAGTCATGAAAGTTTGCTAAACTTGGTTGTTTTGATTGTGTATATATTTGTGCATATGGTTCTTATTATGTGCTTGGTTGATGATTTTGTAATGCTTGATGGTAATAGGTATTATGAGTATCAAAAGGTTGAGTTGTGGATATTGGTATACTTGTGAGATTAGGCTAAATAATGCATAATTGAGTTTGGTCATTTTTTTATGTTGGAGTAAGTAAAGTTTGGTAGGAATTTGGATGGCATATTGAGTATTTATGTTTTGTGTTGATAGGTATTGGAAATTGTATAAAATATGCTTGAGTGAGGTTGATTGAATTCCTATTATATGCTATGTTTTGTGCCAATTGAGTTGGTATAGGTGTGCACAAGTTTGGGTGGCAAATTGGCTTGGTAAATAACCTATTTTTGTCCACACGGGCGTGTGTCTCAGCCGTGTGTGACACACGGTCATGTACACAGCCGTGTGTCCCCTAGTGTTGAATTAGAAACCAAGTCAATATGCTCCAAACGGCCTCACACACGGGCGTGTGACTTGGCCGTGTGGCATAAGTCAGTATACCCTACAGGTTTGGCACGGCCTGGCACACGGGCGTGTATGGCCAATTTTAGGGCACACGGGCTAGTCACACGGGCGTGTGTGTTGGTCATGTGACCCAAGTCAGAGATTACACGGGGTCGAACACGGCCATATGCTCCCATTTCAAATGTCCACACGGCCAGCGACACGGGCGTGTCTCACACGGCCGGGCCACACGGGCGTGTGTCCCCTGTTTTTGGAAAAAAATTCTAAGTGTTCGAGAATTTATAAAGTTATCAGTTTAGTCTCAAACCATCCCGAATGTATGTTTTGAGCCTCGTAGGCTCGTTGTAACACCCTGAATTTGGGCCTAGTAGAATTGGGCCTTGGGCATGGGGAGCGTTTAATTTTATTTTTTGAGAACAAGAGAACGGAACTAATGCAAGTTGGATCTATTAGGTGAGTGATTTTGGAAGGTTAGGGGGCTTCCATGAAGTCTTGGGTTCAAACCTGGGCTTTAGGAAAAATTTTGGTTTAGGTGTATAAAACCCTGGACGTAAGTGAGTAGGCTTTAAGAATATTGTTGGGGAAATTATGACACAAGGAAGCATGTGGCCTAGTGGTTGTGGCATCATTAAGGGTGTAAGGGAGCCTGGGTTCAGGTCTTGGCCCTTGTAGAACTCTTAAATTTTGCTCTTAAAAGAATCTGGGCACTGGCACATAGGTTTTATAAATATTTGCGCATGTTTTAAGTCACAAAAGGAGCTTGTGTTGTGGTGGCATGTAGCGTCTGGAGCATAGGAGAGGGCAAGGGTTCAAATCCCATTGCACACAAAAAGGGATATTTATTTTGTAGTTGGGACGGTTTTGGTGGATTGGTGGAGGGATCCCACATCAGGAAGCTAGCATGAGAGTAGGCGAGAAGCTGGCTTTAAATAGAGTGATCTATGAGAAGAGTAAGCATACCTTGGTTGGCGTTTGGGCATAGGAGTGTTCGAAGCGCGGATTAACTCCAGATTCCTATCAGGTGTGTATCGCACTACTCTAGCTGTAGAGCGGCAAATGTCGAAATGCCGGTCACACGGTGATGGTAGCCACACGAGTGTGTGAGCGCACGTGTGGGAGCTTCGACGCGATAGTTGAGGCCATCATGATTGTTCTTGTGGGTTTAGGCTGTTTGGGCCACGATGGGCCGAAAGGGGCCATGTGGGGCCAATGGGCCCGTGGGCCCAATCGGACAAGTTGTATGATTGTGTAGTAAATATTGGACTGGACTATGTGAATCTCATATCTGTGGCTAGGTTTGGGCTAAATAGGCCACACGAGCATGTGGGCCCATTTGGGCCGAGAATGGGCCCTAGGTGTAACATCCCAATTTAGGGCCTAGTCAGAATAGTGGTGCGAGACCACAAATCCGAGGTATATGATTGAGTTTTTGAGGTTTATGCTATGAATGCATGCTAGTGTGAAAGTTTCATGAAGCAATTTTGTGAAATTGCGGTTGAATTGTCCAAAAGGACTAAATTGTAAAAGTTACAAAATGTGAGTTTCTAGAAGGTATTTGTGTGAAATAGCTTTAGAATATTAATTAGAGGTCCTTAAATAGCAATTTTCCCAATTTCTAATTTTTGGACAAATTTGGGCATGGATGAGTTAAAATAGAAAGTTTATCAAAAAGGGCATTTTGGTCATTTATCAATTAAGTGATTAAAATAGGAGAAAAGATGACAAAATTCATTCATCTTCTTCTCCAAGGTCTATAGAAAATTTGAGAGAGCCATTGTTAGGGTTCTTCAAAAATTTCAAGCTTGCTAGTAAGTGCATCTAGCCTCGTTTTTATATTCTTTGTATTTTTGAAGTCCTTGTTGCATGAGTAAGCTATTTTTAGCTATCTGATGAGCTATGATGGATGTTCAAAAATGTGGCCATGTATGACATGCATGTATTTTGATGTTTTATGGAAGATTATGAAAGCTTGATGTGGTAGAAACATCTTTTGCTAAATGAGTTTCCATAGAAAATGCATGTAGGGACTAGTTTTTAAAAATCTTGAGTTTGGTCATACATGTGTGATGTAGTGAGAATTGATGATTGCCTTAGTTGAGTAAGTGATTTGGCTAAGCATGAAAGGCTAGAAAGTTGAATAAAAATCACTTTACGAGCCTTGGGGCAATAGTGTAATTATGAGAAAGATTTAGGGCAAAAGAGTAATTTTGCCAAAGTATGAGATGTGAGTCAATGTGTGTATTGAATAAGCTGATTTATTCATTATAGATCAAGAAAGACAAAGCTCGGATCGAAATCGAGGCAAGAGCAAAGTGGTGGACTAAATTGCACGTTTCTATACTTTTGAGTATCGAGGTAAGTCTATGCATAAACAATGCATTCATACTTACAATTTGTTAATGCTAGATAGTGTATAGCATGGTTGAGAATGATTGAGAACCTATGTGGTTCAAGTGAATGAATGGATGAATGATTAAGTAAGTAGATTTGTGAATGTGTTGTGATAATGCTAAATGGTGGGCTAAGTGCAATACCATCCTAATGCATACTGACGACGAGCTGGTTATGTGCGATGCTATCATTAGATATATTATCTAGTGGGCTATGTGCGAAACCACTATGAATACCTTGTTGGTAGGCTAAGTGCGATACTACCTTATCAATTGATTGTTGTGGGCTTAGTGCAGAACCACCGAGAGATTTGCTGTGTGGATGTGATAGTGAGTAGCATAACTGTGTGGATGTATTATTGAGAAATAATGATGTGTTGTATATTGTGTGAATGTGATATTGAAAGCAGGGGTGCATGTCAATGGTTATGAGTAAGTGACTCATGATGTGTTGGAAATGTGGTAAGGGATAGAAAGAGTAAGCATAGTTGTACATTATATGTTAGCATAATGCTAATTGTTGTTTAGCTTATACTATGTTGCTTAATTGTTTATGTGTAAATTTACTAAGCTCAAAGCTTACTCCCTTTCTTTTCCCTTGTCTTATAGATCAAAAGTGTTGAATCGAGATACGAGGATCAATTGGAAGATCGCCCACATTATCAGTACACTCTGGTACATGAGACTCAATGTTTTATATATGGCATGTATATGGGCTAGACAAGTTAGTGAATTTTGTTGTATATGGCTATGATGTGTGGACCTTTAGATGGATAATCTATTTTGTATAATGCCATAGTTGTTGGCACTTTATTATATGAAAAGATGTAGTTATCTAATTGAGATTGTAAGATTTTGAGTTGATTATGGATGTGTTGAATGAGTGCATGATTGTATATGCCAGGAGGGTGAAAAGAACTTGGCAAATAGCTTTGTTCTTATCCATGTGGGTAGACACACGGGCGTGTGTCTAGGCCATGTGTGACACACGATCAGCCCATGGGCGTGTGACTTGGCCGTGTGTCCCATGCATGTTTGTATTTTAAGTCAGAATAGACCACGGACTAGTCACACGGGCGTGTGCCTAGAACGTGTATGTTAATTAGTGTTGGACACGGGCTAGCCACACGGGCGTGTGTCTAGACTCTAGGCCGTGTTAAGGTAGTCAGTGTGCACCACGGGTGGAAGGCACGGGCGTGTGCCCTTACCGTGGGGCATTGGCAGAATGCTTGAGTTTTCATGCACAGGTAGTGACCATGGGCGTGTGTGACATCCACGGGTGTGCCAAATCTTACACAGGCGTGTGATCCCTGTATAGATGGAAAAATTTTAAGATCGTAAGAGTTTTTGATATGGTCTCAAGAGCCCTCGTGTGTTTGAGAGAGGCCTCGTAAGTCGGGATTGAGGTTGTTGTGATGGCCAAAGAGAGTGGTCATGTTGTGCCTAAGTGGTGATCTTGAGGTTTTAATACGGTAACACCTCGTGCCCGGTTTCGGCATTGAATACGGGTAAGGGGTGTTACATTTAGTGGTATCAGAGCTATGGTTTAGTCGGTTCTAGGACTACCGTAGCAGGTGTAAGAGTCTAGCTATATATGCCATAAGTGTACAATGATAGTGTGGTGGCTTCTGATGATTTTAAATCTTGTTTTATATAGAATATGGATTCTGATCCATTGACTACTGATGAAGTAGCTAGTAATGCACCGGCTCCTGCGCAAGGAACCGTGCCTGTTCAGAGTGGACCCGAGGCTTGGGGTCAAGGGGAAAGGGCTCGGGAAGCCTTTCTCCAGATGATGAGCAATTGGTACTCGGATTATGTTCGAGCGAACCCTAATGCTCAACCTCCTCCTCCTATACCTCAGCCAATTCATGTGACTCCTCAAGGTATTGATGTAGTGAGGATATCGAAACCCCCGATAGATAAGATTAGAAAACACGGGGCTGAGGAGTTTAGAGCTAAGGTTGATGATGACCCTGAGAGGGCAGAGTTCTGGTTAGAGAACTCGATGAGAGTATTTGATGAACTCTCTTGTACACCTGAAGAGAGCTTGAAGTGTGTCATATCCTTGCTGAGGGACTTGGCATACCATTGGTGGAAGACGTTGACGTCAGTGGTCCTGAGAGAGTGGGTGACGTGGGACTTCTTTCTGGAAGAGTTCCAGAAGAAGTATATGCTTTGAGGTTTCTTGATCGGAAAAGGAAGGAATTCCTTGAGTTGAAGCAATGAAGAATGTCAGTAGCGGATTATGAGCATGAGTTTGTTAGGCTTAGCAAATACTCTCAAGAATGTGTGTCGACAGAGACCATGTTGTGTAAGAGGTTTGAAGACGGACTGAATGAGGACATCAAACTCTTAATGGGTATATTGGAGTTGAAAGAATTTGTGGTTCAATACGTACCTTGGCCAACACTTAGTTGCTCACCATTCATGCTACTCAAAGCTCAATACTTCATTTTGATCAACCTTTATTATTCATTCGATTTATTCGCACACTTAGTGCCAAATTTATAGCTGAAGCTCAAATATTATCGCACACTTAGTGCCTTTACTTTAAATCAAATCTAACTCGGTATCGCACACACAGTGCCAATCAAATAAGTCGAAGCTTCTATTTCTTCACACACACAGTGCTATTTATCCTTGTCTCGATTTTATTTACGCACACTTAGTGCCACATATTTCAATCTCACATATAACATTTCTAATTCAATAACCATACATTCATACATTTCATAACACATTGATATGAATTTAACAATTCGTATTATATCCGAACTTACCTTGGACGTAAAAATACCGAGACTAGTCGTTCAATCGAGCACTTTGTCTTTGCCTCGATCTCGATCCGAATCTCTCCTTTCTTGGTCTATACATATTCAAATTTAGCTCATTCATTCACCAAACCATTCAATTTAATCCAAACACACATATTTAGGGCATTTTACAAAATAGCCCTCACATTTTCACATTTTGACACTTAAGTCCCTATTTCACGAGATCATCAAATACACATAATTTCATTTCACCTATGCCTAGCCAAATTCTCTTTATATCCATACAAGCTCACACATTTCATTTATTTCACATTTTAGTCCTTCAATTTCTTATTTTCTCAATTTAGCCCAAATTACTCAATTTCACCAAAAATTCAAAGATAAAATATGTTAATCTATCACATATATTTCATATTTCATCATCAACTATCACAAAGCTCAAACATTCATCAATGGAATCTTTCAAAATCACCAACAAATTCAAAAATTAAGACATGGGCTTGATAGAACATAAAGCAACGATCACAAAAATGTAGAAATTATCAAAAATCGAGCTCAAAACACTTACCAATTGAAGCTTCAAAGGGCCGAACCCTATTTTGCTCTTAATCTTTCTTTTTCCTTTGTTATTTCGGTGGATGAACACTAAAATGGCCACCATTTAACTTTGTTTTTATTATTTTAACATTAATATACTAATTACCATTTTTACCCTTAATATTAACATTAAAATCCCGTTAACTTATATCCATAACCGTCCATACATGCTCCCAAGGGTAAAATTTCAATTTAAGGACTCCACATTATAAAGACAATAGCATTGTAGCACTTTAGCAATCAGCACACAGCTTTTGCATTTTATGCGATTAAGTCCTTTTTACAAATTTAGCACACAAACGTTAAAATTTTCACACAGAACTTTCACACATGCTCAATCACATATTGTAAATACCAAAAATAAGTTTAAAATATTTTTATGACCTCGGATTTGTGGTCCCGAAACCACTATTCTGACTAGGGTCTAAATCGTGTTGTTACAACTCTCCCCCCTTAGGGATTTTTGTCCCCGAAAATCTTACCAGTGAATAGGTTCGGATATTGTTCTCTCATAACATCTTCAAGCTCCCACGTAGCCTCTTCAACTCCGTGTTTATGCCACAACACTTTCACTAACGAAATTCTTTTGTTTCTCAATTATTTGTTCTCACGTGCCAGTATTCGAATCGGTTTTTCACTATACGACAAATCTGACTGAATCTCAACCTCAATAGGAGCAATTATATGTGAGGGATCAGATCTGTATCGTCGAAGCATTGATACGTGAAACACATTATGAATCTTTTCTAATTCAGGTGGAAACAACAATCTATAAGCAACTGGCCCAATTCTTTCAATAATCTTATACGTCCCGATGAAACTCGGACTCAGCTTGCCTTTTCGGCCAAATCGAAGTATTTTCTTCCACGGAGACACTTTCAAAAACACTTTGTCACCAACCTCAAATTTGATATCTTTTTGTTTCAAGTCTGCATAAGACTTTTGACGATCTGAAGTCGCTTTCAAACTGTCACGAATCACTTTCGCTTTCTGCTCGGTCTATTTGATTAAATCAACCTCGTGAATCTTATTCTCGCTAAGCTCAGTCCAGTACAATGGAGTTCGGCATTTTCGACCGTAAAGAGCCTCATATGGAGTAATTTTGATGCTAGATTGAAAACTATTATTGTATGTGAATTCAATCAATGACAAATGCTTTTCCCACATACTTTCAAATTTAAGAATACAACATCTCAACATATCCTCAAGAATCTAAATGATCCGCTCGGATTGACCATTCGTTTACGGATGAAATGCAGTACTGAAATGCAACTTTGTGCCTAAAGCCTCTTGCAATTTCTTCCAAAACCGCGAGGTAAATTGATCGTGGCCAAACTAACTATGACACCGAATAAGGCAAGCGCACCTATCGTTAGGTAGTATAGCTATGGCAAGACTGGAAATATCGTATCCTCAAAGACCAAGAGTACTAGTAGTTACTATCTTTTTATTATCTAGCCTAAGTATTAAGGGAATCGATGTTTAATTAACTAATTACTAAACTAAGGATGCTAAGACATAGAGAGTGAATTGGGAAAATACTTTTGGGAGAACCAGTTGATTAAGACAATACCCGAGGAAGAATCCACCTAAACTTCACTTGTTATTTAACTCTGAACCAGGTGATTTATTCACTTGACTTGATCCGTAGGATTCCCTAATTTATATTAATACCACTTTCGAGGCTACTAACGTCTAACCCTAGGTTGATTAATTAAAATCTCTTTCTAATTAAAACCCCTAGTGTTGCATTAACTCGATCTATGGACTCCCATATTAGGTTTAACCCTAATCCAGTAGATTTTCGTCATCATATCTCTAGGGTTGCGATCAACTTCGCTTAACTATGCTAGATCTACTCTTAAACATGGACTTTTGCTCCACTGCCTAACCACATCAATACTTGAATCAATATCCTGAAATATTAAAACAAGAATTAAGAACACATAATTAAGAACAAATCAAGTATTTATCATATGGTTCAGAAAACAATAACAAGATCCGTCTTAGGTTTCATCCCCCTCAGGTATTTGAGGGGTTTAGTTCATGTTTAATACAGAATACATCTCAGAAGAAAGTAAATAACAAAACATAAGAAAAACCCTAAAACCCCCTGAAGGAAATTGAAGGGAAGATCTTCCGTCTTGAGTGTGATTTCGGCTTCTAGGATGAATCAACTGGCTGTCTCGGAGTAATTCCCCTGTGTTCAGCCCTTTCTGGCTTCGCCCCCCTTTTAGTTCATACTTAGGGTGTTTATATAGACTTTGGAATGTCTTTCTTTGCCCCTAAGTATCCGTTTTCGAGTAGTACTACAACGGGTCATGACAGAGATACGCCCATGGAGCACGCCCGTGTGAATCGAGCCTAGGCCGTGTTTGGGCCTGCTAAGGTGGCACGACCGTGTGATTCGAGCCCAGGCCGTGTTGATTTCTCACTTTGGCCCATTACCTCCATTTTTGGCCCGTTTCTCGTTCTTTTCTTCCTCCGATGCTCTCCTAAGTATAAAACATGAATTTAAAAGATTAGGAGCATCAAATTCCACAATTCAAGGGATAAATCATCCAAAAAGTATGCTAAATGTGGGATTAAAATTTGTATATATTATGGTTTATCAAATACCCCCACACTTAAGTATTTGCTTGTCCTCAAGCAAAATCCTCAATTCACAATTAAAATAGAATTTTCTCAATTCATAACCTTCATCAATAATGCTTCATCATAATTCATAGGTAATTCATACAATGATAATTTAACCAGAAGGTTCCTAAAGATTCAAACAATCAAAGTCATAGTTTTTATAGTACGAAAAATAGGTGTTTCCCCTCACCTAAATAATCACCTTTTAATTCAAAATCAACAAGAATTGACATCCTCACTAAGGGTTCACTCAAATCACTCGAGGTGTTTAAGGTTCAAAAATAAGCACTCAAGAGTCAAACATGAAAAGTTAATCCCATAAGCTTGCATGAAAATCAAATCTTCACCACTATAAAATGATATGATACACAAATCAAAAGGTCTTTTTATGGGTTATAACGGGGCTTGGGTTAAAGGTGCAGATAAAGGCTGAATTAGAGGGTTAGTATCGATACTGAATTGATAAATTACCTAACTAGAAAAAATAACTAAAACTTAAATAATTACATCAATCACTAATAACACGAGCTTCTTCTCAAAATGTAAAATTGAATGTAAGCTTAAATAACATAGAACTAATGATGAATATACTTCATTTTTTTAGAACAAATCACATACAATAATAATAAGATAGAATTTAACAACTAAAATAAAGAAAATAGTTAAGTAACCGATCAGATCAAGTCTCGACATAAGGGTAGTCAAGAGAAATGGTGATAACAAATACAAAGTGAGTTTTGGGTTAATATTAATGGGTGAGTCAAGAAATGGTTTGTTAGGATTCAAAGGGGTTCACTAGGGGTTAATTATGAAGGTAGGCTTTTTTTATGGAGTAAGTGGGTTAAAACCTAGGTGCCTTTATCATCTCAGTATATCAAATCAAAGGTGTGGTCTCAATATGTATAAATGAAGCAAGTTCTAGAATAACAAATCAATGTTGACACACTCATAATCAATAAAGTGAGCACGAAAAATGTATGCTCTAAAGGCTCAAAATCTCACGAAAATTATGGGCTTTTGATGTCAACCTTGTAAATTTCAAACTTCAAGGTAATAATTAGATTCAGGTAGACAACCTAACAAATTTTTAATTTTTAAAATAAACTTATCATGCTTGATTCTCTAGTCTCCTAAAGTTTAAATCATCACTGCACAATTAACTATGACTTAATCCAAAACATATCAATGAAAATCATAAATCAAAAGAAATTTCATTCTAACAGTAATATGAGAAGATTATTGAAGAACAAGATATAATTCAGGGATTTGAGAGTAATGCAAAAAGTTAGGAACTTTTTAAGATAAAATTCACCCCCACACTTAAGATGTACATTTCCCTCAATGTACAAAGATAGATAATGATTAGTAAGGAAGTAATAAGAGAGGGAGAGAGGTGAAACTTCCTGAATTATGGATGAAATCCTTGGGGGACGATCAATGATGAACAGGATGACTTGGTATAGGTGATGTGTTCATTCCTTGAGTGGCACATTGAACCTTTTTATACTGCAAAGTCATCAGTTAAATTTTAAGGAGTACTAGTTAATGAATGTTGTTATAGATACTCAGAGTTAGACAGCCAGCGATAAAGGAAATTCAACTATACTAATGAAAGTTTTAAAACAAAAAAAGTAAAAAGTTTAATTATAAACTAAAATAAACTAAAATAAAAAGAAAAATGAAAATAAAAATAAAAATAACAATAGAAATAAAAAAAATAAAAGGACTCAAAGGTCCTCGTCATCTGTTGGGTCACGAGGTGGGGGCGGCAATGAAATGTGAAGGTACTGACATATCTGGTGGAGGGTGGCGTCGATGTGATCGAAACGCTAGAAGCATTGCTGCTCGAATCGTGTTAGGCGCTCAGATATGTCTGGACTTGAAACAGCCACATGAACTGGTCGGCGAGGGGGGTGTGGTGCCAAAGGTGGCTCCTTGTGCTGTGGAGGGACATCATCAGTAATGTCATCTGGGTCGATGGTAGCTTGTGATAGCCTATACTGGGGAGGATCGAACCCACGGCGGTGCTCAATCATCCTCATGTGGATCATTGTCTGGATGCCCTGTGGGGGCATCTGTCCTATCAGTGTGAGTGAGGAGGACTGAGCAGCGGTGTTGAGGAGCCCAAAATACCGAGCCAGACGTGTGATGTAGGGACCCATGGAGATGACCCCTCTCCTATACTACTCCGTCTGATGTTGAATGGCGCGAGCTATGAAGTAGGCTAAGTCAAAGACGTGCTCGTTCGCCATGCACCATAGGAAGTAGGCGTCGTGAGTTTTAACGACACTAGTGCTCTCTCGCCTACCTGTCAATGTATGAGCTAAGATGGCGTGTAAGTACCTCAGGGATGGGGCTAGAGCTGTCGCCTTGGAGCGACTAGGGTCATAGGAAGCCGAAGCGAGGGCTATGTTATTCCAACATCTAGAAGAGGAGTTATGGATGTGGCGATGGAGTTTCTCGAGATCATTGTCCGCCATGAATTCATCAGTGTAGAGCCTTAAGGCGACCCCGAACTGTGGGACACTCAGTTCACGTACAATGCCTTCGAGACAGAATTGGACTGTGCCGGGGTCATCGTGGTTCGTCATCACCATCTGGAGGTGGAATGTGGAACAGAGCTCCAAAGTGAGCTCTAGGTATGTGGGCTCAATAATCTCGAAGAATTACCCCCATGGGTTGGTAGTCAGGAGGGCCCGGACGTCGTCGGCTAGTTGGACCTGCTCCAAGGCAGTCTAATCAATGTGCCCACCTATGCCGAGGGGTCACGCGCAAAGTATTTGAAAAAGGTCCTCCTGTGATCCCGGAGGAAACTGTAAGAATGGGTGTCGTACTTCAGCAGATGCGCGTGCCGATGATGAACCGGGTCCCTTTCGTTTTTTCGAAATAGGGACTGTGGTTTTCTTGCCTCAGGAAGACGACATTATGTTCCTGTAGAATAGAATGAAAAACATCATCCCATAATGATAGTACCTATGAGTCCAAATTTGTAATCTTATGATATTAACAATGACAATTTTTCCTAACTATTCTCTTAATACTAAGGGTTCAAGGCATTAAAAAATCATAGTTTAACAATCCATAATGCTCAAGTGATCATTAGTACTGAGAATAATTAACAAGAATGAATGCTAAAGAAGAAAACAAAGAATTTAAGGGAATAAATATAAGATCTAAAAAAAAACAAGCATGGAATATATAGGATTAAACAGTAAAGTAGAGAGTGGAGGGTGTAGAATGGACCGACGAAGGTGTGGAAATGGCGCACGGTCGTTGAGGGATGATGCACAGGCGTGTGTTGCGGTTAGGTGATGGAACACAGCTGTGTCGTCCTTTTACGGGCGTGTATAGCGTTTACACGGGCGTGGTCTGGTGTGCGTGGAGAGGGGGAAGGGAAAATAGAGAAGGGAATAAGGAAAAAGGGAGAGGAGACAGGATAAGGGGGTGTTGATGGTGGTGGCCGGACTTAGTAGGGGAAGAAGGGAAAATGGCTAGGGTTTGGGGAGAATAATTTGGGGAAAAAGATGATGAATAGTGAGGGGTTTATATAGAAATAAGGGCACGTAGATCGTTTTTAGCCCTTGTGTTTCGAATGTTTAGGGGTTTGGCGTGCCTGTTTTGTGTCCCACGCCCGTGTGCTGTGGGCGTGTTGTCCCACACGGCCGTGTCGCACGGCCGTGCCAAGCTTTGTTCGCTTCTCCCATGCCTGTGTTGATTTAGTCAATGTCGACCACGCCCTATAGGCACGGGCGTGTCTTACGCCCGTGTCGTTTACTCAGTATCGACCACGGCTGCATCGCACAGCCGTGGCCCTTTAATTGCAGCCCATGTTGTTTATTCAGTTTCGGCCACGGCCTCATCGCACGGTCGTGGTGTTTTATCGTAGCCTGTGTTGGGAAAAAAATTCTCTTCCTTGGCCCACACGGTCTTCACCACGCTCATATGCTTTCTCGTGGTGTGCACACGGCCACGGCCACGTTCTTGTTTTAGGTCGTGTGGGAAGGAAATCCCTGTTTTCATTTCTATATGAAGGTTCACGGAGCTGAAGCTCCTCTCTCATATCCCTAAAATCTTCACCATTATAAATTTTCAGTCACTGACCGTTTACCTTGAAAGTGCCATAAGTCGGATGAGTTACCTCGATTGTGCCGTAGGGGAAAATAGTTTTGATTACGAATGGACCTGACCATCTTGATTTCAGCTTTCCAAGGAATAATTTGAGTCTTAAATTATAAAGTAACACGAGATCTCCAACTTCAAATTGTTTAGATCGCTTTAGACGAGCATCGTGGTGTCGCTTTGTTGCTTCTTTGTATAATCGTGAGCTCTCGTAGGCTTTTGCTCGCCACTCATCAAGCTCGTTCAACTGCATCAATCTTTTCTCGCTTGCAAGTTGAAGATCGTAGTTTAAAATTTTATAGCCCAAAATGCTTTATGTTCGAGTTCAAATGGTAAATGACAGCTCTTCTTGTAAACAAGTTTGTATGGGGATGTTCCTATGGGAGTTTTAAAGGCGGTTCTATAGGCCCATAAAGTGTCATCTACTTTTGCTACCCAATCTTTCCTGTTTGATTCTACAGTTTTCTCTAGGATACGTTTAAGTTCTCTATTGGATCCTTCGACTTGTCCACTAGTTTGAGGGTGATAAAGGGTAGCTGTTCTGTGGTGTACTCTATATTTCTTTAAGATTTTCTCGAATTGAGTGTTACAAAAATGAGTACCCTATCACTAATAATTGCTCTAGGTGTTCCAAATCGAGAGAAGAGTTTCTTAAAAAATCGCACTACCACTCTTGCATCATTACTGGGTAAAGCTTGAGCTTCCACCCATTTTGACATGTAATCAATAGCTACAAGGATGTATTTATTCCCAAATGAGCTAGGGAATGGGACCATAAAATTGATACCCCATACATCAAATATTTCACATGATAGCATATATGTTTGAGGCATTTCATCGCGTTTAGAGATATTACCTGTTCTCTGACATTTATCACATGAATTAACATACCTGTTAGCGTCCTTGAATAGAGTGGGCCAATAAAAACCTGATTCGAGTGTTTTGTGTGCTGTTTTCATCCCACTGTAATGTCCTCCTGTTGGTCCTGAATGACAATGTTCTAGGATTTTGCTTGCTTCTTCCTTCGCGACACATCTCCGAATTACTTGATCTCGCACATATACGAAAAAGAAAAGGGTCCTCCCAAAAATAGTTTTTCACATCGTAAAGAATCGCTTCTTTTTGTCGATGTGTCAACCCTTGGTAAGGCGTTAGCGACTAAATAATTTGCGATATCGCAAACCGAGGTACCTCGGCGTCGGATATATCCAAAAGTTGTTCTTCAGAAACGAATCATTAATCTCACTTTCATCAAGTTCTTTAAGATGTGGATTTTCAAGTCTAGAAAGATGGTTTCTTTGCTGAGTTTTCAGCTCATTTCTTGTCCCGAATTTCCAAATCAAATTTCTGTAAAAGTAAAATCCATCTTATGAGTCTAGGTTTTGCATCGATTTAGTGAAAAGATAACGAAGAAATTTGAATGGTCGATTGTAAAGCAGCGACTTTAGATAATATTAAATATTGTCTAAATTTATCAAATGCAAAAACCATGACTAGCAATTCTTTTACGTGGTGGTGTAATTCTCTTGTGCGATCGTCGGTGTCTTGCTAGCTTAATAGATCGGTTGGAAATGCTTGTCTCTTCACGACCTAAAATCGCACTCTCTGCAAAATCACTTGCATCACACATTAGTTCAAAGGGTAAATTCCAATCAAAAAGTGCAATAATAATTGGGGCATTTGTTAATTTAGTTTTTAGAGTACTAAATGCATCTAAACATTCCTGATCAAAATTGAAAGGTACATCTTTTTCTAGTAATTTCGTCAAAGGCTTAGCTATTTTAGAAAAATCCTTAATAAATCTTCTATAGAAATCGACATGTCCTAAAAAACTTCTAATAGCCTTAACTGAACTGGGAGGAGGTAATTTTTCTATGGTTTCAATTTTTGCTTTATCAACCTCAATCCCTTTACTAGAAATTTTATGACCTAACACAATCCCTTCTCGAACCATGAAGTGACACTTTTCCCAATTAAGCACAAGGTTCATTTCCTCACATCTCATTAAAACTCGTTATAAATTTTTAAGGCAAAGGTGGAACGAATTACCGAATACCGAAAAGTCATCCATAAATACCTCCATGATATCTTCCACAAGTTCGTCAAAGATGGCTAGCATGCAGCTCTGAAAAGTAGCAGGAGCGTTACATAATCCAAAAGGCATTCTTCGATAAGGAAACGTACTGTATGGACATGTGAATGTTGTCTTTTCTTGATCCTCAGGAGTTATGGGGATTTGGAAGTAGCTAGAGAGTCCGTCTAGGAAGCAATAGTACATATGCCCAGATAATCTTTTTAGCATATGATCAATGAAAGGTAAAGGAAAGTGGTCTTTTCTTGTGTCATCGTTCAGTTTCCTATAGTCGATGCAAGTTCTCCAACCTGTGACTGTTCTTGTTGGAATTAATTCATTCTTTTCGTTAGCTATGGCAGTCATGCCTCCTTTCTTTGGAACAACCTGCACAGGACTTACCTAAGAACTATCAGAAATAGGATAAATAATTCCAGCATCTAGAAGTTTAATTACCTCGATTTTGACAACTTCCTTCATATTGGGATTTAATCGTCTTTTAGGTTGCACACATGGTTTATATTCATCTTCCATTAAGATTTTATGGGTGCAAAACGATGGGCTTATCCCTTTAATGTCAGAGATTTTCCAGGCTATGGCTCTTTTATGCTCTTTTAACACCTGTAGTAACTCTTCTTTCTCATTGGGTTCTAGGTCTGAAGAAATAATTACCGGTAGTGTAGAATTGCTCCCAAGGAATGCATACTCTAAGTGTGTTGGTAACTGTTTTAATTCCAATTTGGGGGGTTCGTCAATAGAGGGCCTTTGTTTAGATTCGTCGTTTATTTCAATGCCCTCATACTCTTTTTGTCTTGGGGAGGAATTATTAGGATTTATTTCGATTTTTGTCTCCCACATCTCATTGGCATCACCATCTGCCTCCTCGCCTTGAACAACACACAGTTCCAACGTGTCTTTATGTATTATTTCCTGAAAAGCATCTTGAATAAAATGATCAATAGAGTCAATAAAATTACAGGAATCATCTTTCTCTTTAGAGTATCGCATAGCATCATAGATTTTAAAGATAATCTCCTCATCACCTACCCTAAGTGCAAGCTTACCATTACCTATATCAATATTAGCCCTAGCAGTGGCTAAAAATGGGCGTCCTAAAATTAAAGGTACTTCAACATCCTCATTCATGTCGAGCACAACAAAGTCAACAGGGAATATGAATTTATCAACTTTAACTAAAACGTCTTCAATAATTCCCCTAGGGTATTTAATAGATCTATCGACTAGTTGGATACTCATCCTAGTGGGTTTTGGTTCCCCAAGACCGAGGTGCTTGAACATTTTATAAGGCATTAAATTAATACTGGCACCTAAGTTAGCTAATGCCTTCTCAATATTTAAACTACCAATTAAACAAGGAATAGTAAAACTTCTTGGATCTTTTAATTTGGTTGGCAACTTATTCTAGAGAATAGCTGAGCATTCCTCGTTAAGCTCTGCGGTTGACAGTTCTTCAAGCTTCCTTTTATTCGTTGAGAGCTCCTTTAGAAATTTTGCGTATGTAGGCATCTGTGAAATAGCTTCAACAAAAGCTAAGTTAATATGTAATTGTTTAAAGAGTTCAAGGAACTTACCAAATTGTGCGTCCATGTGGTCTTTCTTCAACTGTGCTGGATATGGAATTGGTGGTTCTTTAAGTGCCAGCGTTACATTCTCGTTTACTTCCTCTTATTTTTCTTTAGCAATTTCTTTTGGCATCTTTCTTTCAGTTTCAACCAACTCCTTTCCACTCCTTAGTGTAACTGCTTTCACATGCTATTTTGAATTAGTTGAATTACCTGGTTGCTTTTCGAAAACTAACTTGATTAGCTGTTCAAATTGATTCTCAATCCTTTGAAGTGATTCTTGTTGAGTTTTCAACGCCGTTTTGGTATTCTGGAAATGAGTTTCTGATGTCGAGATGAACCTTTCCAGCATCTCCTCAAGGTTCAGCTTCTTTTCCCGTGGGTAGGGCTATTGTTGAAAGCCTGGAGAGGGTTGTTGTCTCTGATTTCCTTGATTTCCTTGACCTCCCCATGAAAATTTGGGATGATTCCTCCAACCTGCATTGTACGTGTTACTATAAGGATTATTTTGAGGTCAAGGATTATTACCCTTATAGTGAATTTGCTCGTTTTCAACGCTCGGGTTGTAAGGCTGGTACTCTGTATTGCTCATCCCTCCTCCATTTACATCGTACTGCATCACTGGATGTACCTGCGAGGAACCACACAAACCATCAATTTTCTTACTTAAGAGTTCTACCTGATTTGATGCATGGTTACTGCGTCGAGGTTGAAAACACTGGCGGCTTTTGTTGGCTTTGTTCTCATAACTTGCCACTGATAATTATTCAGTGACATCTCTTCAATGAATTCATAAGCAGCCTCAGGTGTTTTGTTGTTTAGTGTACCGCCGGCGGATGCATCAATCAACTGCCTAGTTGAGGGGTTCACACCATTGTAAAAGGTTTGAACCTGTAGCCATAATGGTAACCCATGATGCGGGCACCTTCTCAATAAATCCTTATATCTCTCCCATGCATCCTAAAGTGTCTCCAAATCCATTTGCACAAAAGAAGAGATATCATTCCTCAACTTACCGTTTTAACCGGCGGAAAATATTTTAACAAAAATTTTTTGGTCATTTGCTCCCATGTAGTGATTGATCCTCATGGAAGAGAATTTAACCACTGTTCGGCTTTATACCTTAAAGAAAAAGGGAAATAACCGAAGGCGAATGGCATCATTAGAAACGCCATTAATTTTAAACGTATCGCATAATTCCAAAAAGTTCGCTAAGTGTGTGTTAGGATCCTCGTCCTGCAAACCATCAAACTGAACGAACTATTGTATCATCTATATAGTGTTAGGTTTCAGTTCAAAATTATTTGCAGTGACAGCAGGTCTAACAATACTTGATTCAGTTCCTATTAAATTAGGTTTAGCATAATCATACATAGTTCGAGGAACAGGATTTTGATTAACCGGGTTTGCGGCGACTATAGGAGGTAGCAGATTATTACCAGCCATCTCTTTGGTAGTATTGGTATCGTTCTCGTGCTCTTCTTGTGTGTACTGTAGGCTTTGCCTAATTTCTCTTTGGGTTTTACGAACGGTTCCTTCTATATCACTATCGTAAAGTAGAGGTCCTGACGGGTTTCTTCTAGTCATAAAATAGAATACCTGCCAGAAGTAAGGAAAAAGAAAAATTAGCAAAGTTAAAATAAAAAAAAGAATAAATTGCAAATAAATAGAATGGCTAAAGTAATAAAAATCAAGTGTTCCTAATATCTTAGTCCCCGGCAACGACGCCAAAAACTTGATCGTGTCCAAACTAACTATGACAACGAATAAGGCAAGCGCACCTATCGTTAGGTAGTATAGCTATGGCAAGACCAAAAATATCGTGTCCTCAAGGACCAAGAGTACTAGTAGTTACTATCTTTTTATTATCTAGCCTAAGTATTAAGGGAATCGATGTTTAATTAACTAATTAATAAACTAGGGATGCTAAGACACAGAGAGTGAATTGGAAAAATACTTTTGGAAAAACCAGTTGATTAAGACAATACCCGAGGAATAATCCACCTAGACTTCACTTGTTATTTAACTATGAACCAGATGATTTGTTGACTTGACTTGATCCGTAGGATTCCCTAATTTATATTAATACCTCTTTCGAGGCTACCAACGTCTAACCCTAGGTTGATTAATTGAAATCTCTTTCTAATTTAAACCCCTAGTGTTGCATTAACTTGATCTATGGACTTCCATATTAGGTTTGACCCTAATCCAGCAGATTTTCATCATCCTATCTCTAGGGTTGCGATCAACTCCGCTTAACTATGCTAGATCTACTCTTAAACAGGGACTTTTGCTCCACTGCCTAACCACATCAATACTTGAATCAATATCCTGAAATATTAAAACAAGAATTAAGAACACATAATTAAGAACAAATCAAGTATTTATCTTATAATTCAGAAAACAATAACAAGATCCGTCTTAGGTTTCATCCCCCTCAGGTATTTCAGGGGTTTAGTTCATGTTTAATAAAGAATACATCTCAGAAGAAAGTAAATAACAAAACATAAGAAAAACCCTAAAACCCCCTGAAGGAAATTGAAGGGAAGATCTTCCGTCTTGAGTGTGATTTCAAATTCTGGGATGAATCAACTGGCTGTCTCGGAGTAATTCCCCTGTGTTCAGCCCTCTCTGGCTTCACCCCCCTTTTAGGTCATACTTAGGGTGTTTATATAGACTTTGGAATGTCTTTCTTCGCCCCTAAGTATCCGTTTTCGAGTAGAATTACAACGGGTCATGACAGAGACACGCCCATGGAGCACGCCCGTGTGAATCGAGCCCAGGGCGTGTTTGGGCCTGCCAAGGTGGCACGACCGTGTGATTCGAGCCCAGGCCGTTTTGATTTCTCACTTTGGCCAATTTCCTCTGTTTTCGGCCCATTTCTCGTTCTTTTCTTCCTCCGATGCTCTCCTAAGTATAAAACATGATTTTAAAGGATTATGAGCATCAAATTCCACAATTCAAGGGATAAATCATCCAAAAAGTATGCTAAATGTGGGATTAAAATATGTATATATTATAGTTTATCATAAATCTCGGATCTCTGTCAGAGACAATAGAGAGTGGCACCCCGTGTAATCTCACAATCTCAGAAAATAAATAATTCAGCTAATTTATCAAGAGAATAATCTGTTCTCACCGGAACAAAATGAGCTGATTTCATCAATCTGTCAACTATCACCAAGATTGCATCTTTCTTTCTCGGAGATAAAGGTAATCCCGACACAAAGTCCATCGTGATTCTCTCCCATTTCCACTCAGGAATCATAATTGGTTGTAACAAATCGGATGGAACCTGATGTTCAGCTTTAACTTGTTGACATACTAAACATCTCGAAACAAATTATGAGATATCTCGTTTCATACCATGCCACCAATAGAACTGTTTCAAGTCATTATACATTTTTGTACTCCCAGGGTGAACAGCCAAACGACTATTGTGAGCTTCGTTCAAAATCATCTGAATCAACTCTGAATTCCTCAGAACACAAATCCGATCTCTGTATCTCAAACAATCATCATTATCAACTCGTAATTTTGAATCAGAATTCAAATCACATTGAGCTTGTTTTGTCATCATCTCATTATCACTTTTCTGGGCATCACAAATCTGACGTATAACCATTGGCCTCACTTTCAACTCAGCCAAAACTGAACCATCATCACGTAAATCTATTTGAGTACTCATTGCACGCAAAGCAAATAAAGACTTTCTGCTCAAAGCGTCAGCAACAATATTAGCTTTTCCCGGATGATAATCAATTACTAATTCATAATTTTTTAGTAATTCTAACCATCTTCGCAGTCTCAAATTCAATTCTTTTTGAGTCATCAGATATTTCAAACTCTTGTGATCAGTATAAATGTGACATTTCTCACCAAATAGGTAATGACGCCAAATCTTCAAAGCAAATACAATTGCAGCTAATTCAAGATCATGCGTCGGGTAGTTCTTTTCATGCGGCTTTAACTGTCTCGAATCATAAGCTATAACTTTTCCCTCTTGCATCAGCACACAGCCCAAACCATTCAACGATGCATCACTGTAACTATAAATTCTTTACCTGATTCAGGTTGGACTAACACTGGTGCCTCTATCAACAATGCTTTCAACTGTTCAAAACTCTGCTGGCACTTTTCTGACCACTCAAATTTAACATCTTTCTGTAACAATTTTGTCAACGGAGTCGCAATCATCGAAAAGCCTTTCACAAACCGTCTATAATATCCTGCTAGTCCCAGAAAACTACGGACTTCAGACACATTCCTCAGTGGTTTCCACTCTAAAATTGTTGAAATCTTGCTCGGATCAACTCGTATTCCCGTAGCTGATACAATATGCCCCAGAAAACCAACCTCACTCAGCCAAAACTCACATTTACTGAACTTTGCATACAATTGCTTCTCACGCAGAGTCTGTAACACGATTTTCAAATGCTCGGCATGTTGCGTCTCATCACAAGAATAAATCAGAATGTCATCAATAAACACTACGACAAATCGATCCAAATACGGTCTGAATATTCGGTTCATCAAATCCATAAACACTGCAGGAGCATTCGTTAGTCCAAATGGCATAACTAAGAATTCATAATGTCCGTACCTCGTTCTAAAATCAGGTTTCGGCACATCTGATTCTTTAACTCTTAGCTGATAATAGCCCGATCTCAAATCTATCTTCGAAAATACTGTAGCTCCTTTCAGCTGATCGAACAAATCATTAATACGAGGCAAAGGATATTTATTCTTTATTGTCACCTTGTTTAACTGTCGGTAGTCAATACACATCCTCATAGTTCCATCTTTATTTTTCACAAACAACACAAGAGCACCCCCGGGGCCAGAAACTCGATCGTGCAAATCCTCTATCTGTCAACTCTTGCAACTGTGACTTTAATTCTTTCAATTCTGTTGGTGCCATTCTATACGGAGCTATTGAGATAGGAGTCGTCCCTGACACTAAATCAATACCAAACTCAACTTCTCGTATTGAAGGTAATCCCGGTAATTCTTCGGGAAACACATCTGAAAACTCACAAACTACATGCACTGATTCAACTTTCTTTTCAGTCACTTTTGTATCTATCACATACGCATCGCAACCCTTTTTCACATAACTCTGAACTTTCATCACTGAGATCACAGCCGGTAACCCATTCAAATCATTGGATTCAATTCGAACTATCTCACCATTCCGACTTCTCAAATCAATACTCTTCCGTTTACAATTCACAATAGCATTATGCAAAGTAAGCCAATCCATACCCAGAATTATATAAAATTCATTTAAATGGTAGCAACATCAAATTAGCTGAAAAACAAATATCTCGAAACATCAACGAACAGTTCTTGCACACTTTATCAACCAGGACACACTTGCCTAAGGGTTTCGATACTCTAATTACGAACTCAGTAGACTCAACAGGTAGAGTCTTACAGGATGCTAAGTTCATGCATACATACGAATGAGTAGACCCTGGATCTATCAATGCAATCACATCAATATCAAATAGAGTAAAAGTACCAGTAATGACGTCTGGAGATGATGCTTCTTCTCGAGCGCGAATAGCATAGGCTCGGGCAGGTGCCCTCGCCTCAGATCTCACAGCTGTATCCGTCGTCCCTCTCTGACTACCACTTACATTTCTAGTGTTTCTGGGTGGTCTACCCCTAGCCGTCGTATTGCTCGGCCTCACATTCTGAACATTATCTTTCTCAACTAACTCTTGGCAATCTCGAATGAAGTGATCTCGTGATCCACACTTATAACAAGTTCTATTATTATACTTGCCCCAGCATTCTCCAACATGTCGTCTTCCACACTGTCTACACTCGGGCTTGTTACTTTTAACACTACCAACACTTAATTCAATCGGAGTTTGAGTTCTTGGACCAATAGTTTGCTTCACACGATCTCTACCCGAATGTCCAAATGAAACATTTGAGCGATTAGCTGCGTCTCTGAATCTCTTTGATGGAGGTTGATACGACTTGCTCATCGATCTTTTTCTTTCATCTTTAGCTTCAGAATCTGCTTTCTTCTTTTCTTCGCTATGCTCCTCGGCTTTGCAGGCTCTTTCAACAAACACTACAATTTCATTCAAATCAAGTATTCCAACCAATAATTTGATGTCTTCATTCAACCCTTCAATTAAACGTTTACACATAATAGCTTCGGTCGATACACATTCTCTTGAATACTGACTTAATCTCACAAACTCCCGCTCATATTTAGTAACTGACATACGGCCCTGTTTCAGCTCAAGGAATTCTTTACGCTTCTGATCTATGAATCGTTGACTGATATATTTCTTTCGAAATTCTTCTTGAAAGAAATCCCAGGTGACTCTTTCTCTCGGAACCACAGATATCAACGTTTTCCACCAATTATATACCGTATCTCTCAACAATGAAACAACACATTTAATGCATTCATCAGGAGTCAATGACATCTCATCAAACACTCGGACTGTATTCTCGAGCCAAAATTCAGCTCACTCAGCATCATCATCAACTGTGGCCCTAAACTCTTCGGCCCCATACTTTTGGATTTTATCTACAGGAGGTTTATTCAATCGGATCGGATCTACAACTTGTGGCACAACGGGTACTTGTGGGGGTGGAGGTTGTGGAGCAGCCGGATTCGTTCGAACGAACTCCGTAAACCACTCACTCATCATTTGGAAGAAGGCTTGCTTAGCCTCTCCCTCGTGGCTACTAACATTCGGCCTAGATGTGGCCGACGATGTCCCTTGAGCGGGAGCAGGCGCATTGCTCTCTACATCATTAGCAACTGCTCAATCGGGATCCATTTACTATACGAAAACACATTTTTAACTGTTAGGATACATCACACTATCGCAATTATATATATGGCATGTATAGCTAGACTCACACGCGCTACGTTAGTCCTAGAATCGACTAAACCGTAGCTCTGATACCAATCAAATGTAACACCCCTATCCCGTATCTGTCGCCAGACTAGGGTTAAGAGGCCTTACCGGACATATCGAAACATTTTACACTCATTTTACAACACCAAGTCAATCATCATTCAAACATTTCAAGATATAAGTATATAGTTCTTTAATGAGGTCTACGAGACCTTAAACACGTGTTAAAGACGAGTCAGAACTAAATCAAACACATACGAAAATTTTTGAAAACCAAACATTTTTCTAAGTTACAGAGGTCACATGCCCGTGTGGGTAGGCCATGTGCCTCAGACGGCCTCAGACACGCCCGTGCGTCCAAGCCGTGGCTAAACAGGGCATACATACTGACTTGTCCACACGGCCTGAGACACGCCCGTGTGTCTCACCCATGGTCGACACTGACTTGCACCACACGACCAGTCACACGCCCGTGTGTCCAGCCCGTGGTCGAGTCTGACTTGTTTTGAAATACAACCACGAAGGACACAGTCGAGCCACACACCCGTGTGCTCAACCGTGTGGGCAATTATAGGCCATTTGCAAGGCCAAATTTGCCACCCACACTTGGGTCACACCTACATGCAATAATCAATACCATTTCATATCCTAATTAGCATCCAAACATACCAAAACATACTCAAATTGAACCTCTTAATAGCATCAATCATCATTCTCTATAATTCCATCTAAGCACAACTATACAAAGATATAAATTACATATTAAAAACATGTAATTCATGCTTCAATTACTCTCAACCATATCATAGCATGAACTCACTATCTCCATGTTACCAAAACATACCATAAGGTCATTCACTAGAACAAACATTCACATATTAACCAATATTTAATCAAGCCAAAAACATATACCAAAATCATTTGCTACCAAGCCAAATCACATGGCTAAGATCATACACTTCAAAACATACCATATTAACTAGCCTATACATGCCATATTCAAATTTATACAACTTTCCAAAAATACCAAAATAGATAGCCGATAGTGTGATTGAGTCGCTGACGATCCCCGGGTCCGAGCTAGCTTTTAAGACACAGTAAAACAGAGAAACACTTCACACAGTAAGCTTTAGAGCTTAGTAAGTTTGTAATATAATACATCTAAATCAATGATTCAATTACAATATACAAATTAACCCATCACATAGATCAACTCATAAATATGTACCATATCATCCATTCATAAATCCATTTACAATTTCATCAACCACATAGGTTTAATATGTACCTTGGCCAACACTTAGCTATTCACCATTCATGCTACTCAAATCTCAAAACTTCATTTCGATCAACCATTATTATTCATTCGATTTATTCGCACACTTAGTGCCAAATTTATAGCCGAAGCTCAAATATTATCGCACACTTAGTGCCTTTACTTTAAATCGAATCTAACTTGGTATCGCACACACAGTGCCAATCAAATAAGCCGAAGCTTCTATTTTTTCGCACACACAGTGCTATTTATCCCTGTCTCGATTTTATTTACGCACACTTAGTGCCACATATTTCAATCTCACATATAACATTTCTAATTCAATAACCATACATTCATACATTTCATAACACATTGATATGAATTTAACAATTCGTATTGTAACACCCCATACCCGAGTCCGAGACTAAGACTGGATACGAGACATTACCATGCTTGAACTCACTAAACATGTACTTACGGGCTATAAAATTTTGTTCCGAATTAAAAACTTCTCTTTCTTAGTCAAATCAGACATTTCATGGGCCTACGAGGCCTTAGACTTACGTCCCAAAACTTTTAGAACTCATCTGGAAACTTTCTCTCGAACAGGGGTCACACGTCCGTGTGACTTGGGACACGCCCGTGCACCCCTAAAACATACCCGTGTCTTTCACTCGTGGTGGATACTGGCAAATTACACACGGCTTGGACACGCCTGTGGCCCCAAATCGTGCCTAAAACCCCAGCATTCTGCCAATGCCCCACGGCCAAGGCACACGCTCGTGCTTACCACTCGTGGTGCACACTGACTACCTTAACACGGCCTAGAGTCTAGACACACGCCCGTGTAGCTAGCCCGTGGCCAACACTGATTAATCCTGCACGCCCTAGGCACACGCCCATGTGACTGGTCCGTGGTCTATTCTGACTTAAGATACAAAGGTGCAGGGTGCACACGGCCTAGACACACGTCTGTGTGTCCATCCGTGTGGGCACTTAGAGGCTATTTACCAAGCCAATTGCCACCCTAAAATCAAGACCAAACTCATGCTCAATTCAGCAACTCAAGTATTACATCTAACATGAACAAGGATGCATACTTCATTGATAGATTAAAACATACATACTTAATCATTCATGAATCATCTCTTTGGCCATATACAAAAAGAATACTAAGCTTGATAACCAACACTTTGGCTAATTTTAAAACATAACTCAAAATGAAATGCTTCCTATACATGCCATACTTAATATAAACACTTGGCTATACCAAAATATCGATTAATAGTGTGCTCCGAGCTCCGATGATGATAATCCACGAGATTAGCTTGGCGGGACTACATGGAAAGAAAGAATAAAGGACGTAA
Organism: Gossypium sturtianum; assembly: GCA_025698515.1. Taxonomy (NCBI): domain Eukaryota; kingdom Viridiplantae; phylum Streptophyta; class Magnoliopsida; order Malvales; family Malvaceae; genus Gossypium; species Gossypium sturtianum. The sequence goes on along the minus strand of CM046953.1, from coordinate 81,348,305 downwards.
GCATTTAGCTTAGTAAGTTTGCATGTAATTCTCATAGCAATATATTTGCTTAACATTAACCATTCATCATAAACAATGGCATTATGAATCTCAAGTATTCAAGCTTGCTTACTCTTCATCGATTCTTACATATCTCATGGTACTTACTATTCTCATGCTCAAATCACGATAAACAATATACCTATATCACTTGATCACATAGATCGAGTATACTTTACTATGATAAGTATAATCTCAACTTCATCATTCATATCATGAATAATACTCTTAACTAGCATAACTTGATAATAACTTTACTTACTTAACTTTCTTACTATATCATTTGAGCTTTACTCTCTTGCCCGATGAATTTCTATGAATAGCCGAGGATCTTGAATCTCATCCCACATAACTCGATGCCAAAGCCATATCCTCGATATGGTCTTACATGGGATCTCTCGTCTTGGTATTGGTGCCATGTCTTGACATGGACTTACTCAAAGTCTTCCTTGTGTGTTCCCTTGGGAACTTACCATTGCCATGTCTTGACATGGTCTTACTTGGTATCTTTACTCATGAACTGGTCAATGCCGAGCCTTGGCTTGGACTTACATGAAATATTTCTTGTTACTCACCAATGCCATACCTTGGCTTGGACTTACATGGAATCTCTACCTCATGCCAAGACTTGTCTTGGACTTACATGACATCTTTGCTTGGAGACTCACCAATGCCATGCCTTGGCTTGGGCGTACATGGGTCTTCATCTCATAATAACTCTTCAATGCCAAGACTTGTCTTAGACTTACATGATATCTTGCTTGATTGCCGATGCCATGCCTTGGCTTGGTCTTATACGGACTTTCTTATCCCGTGTGGTAGATCGAGTATCCTAAGTAATTCAACTTCAATCGGGACTTTCTCATGCTTAATCTCATTAATTTCTTTATTTAACATAGCAATAAGCATTTCTATGGTAATAATGTACATTATACTAAGCAATTCAATGATAATAATCATAAAGCTTAGAAATCATACAAACTTACCTCAGTATACAAAATGTATGTAGATATGCAATTTAGTCCTCGACTTTGTTCTTGCCTCGGTTTCGATCTGGGCTTTATTTTTCTTGATCTATAATAATAATTAGATCATTTAATACTCACATTGACTAAATTGACTCTTAACTCATACTTTGGAAAAATTACTCTTTTGCCCCTAAACTTTCTCATATTTGCACTTTTGCCCCTAGGCTCGTAAAATAATTCTCATTCAACTTTCTTAAACATCATGTTTAGCTGATTCATTTTATCTACTATAACAATCATCAATTCTCACTATTTCTAATAAGTATGACCAATTTCATAACTATTACAAATTAGTCCATACTATCATTTTTCATGAAATTCACTAAGGAAAAGATGTTTATCTAACATCAAACTCCCATAATCTTCCATAAAATATCATTTTACATGCATGATACACATGGGTAGATTTTTGAACATGCTTCTTAGCTCATCTTATAGCTAAAAATAGCTAATTCATAATACGAGGACTCCAAAAATGCGAAGAATATTAAAAACGGGGCTAGGATGACTTACTTGCAAGCTTCAAAAATTTGAAGAACCCTAGCTATGGAGTCTCCCAATTTTCGGCACAAGGAAGAAGATGAATGAAATTTTTATCATCTTTTTCCCATTTTAATCATTTAATTGGTAAATGACCAAAATGCCCTTCTCTTTAAAAATTTACAATTTACTAACTCATGTCCATTTTTGTCCAAAACTTATAATTTGGGAAAATTGCTATTTAAGGACTTCTAATTAATATTCTAAAGCTATTTCATACAAAAAGCTTCTAGAAACTCATATTTTGCAACTTTTGCAATTTAGTCCTATTTGATCATTCCATGTCAATTTCACAAAATTTCTACATGGAACTTTAATACTATCATGAAAACATGTCATAAACCTTAAAAACTCAATTTACTAACTCAAATTTGTGGTCTCGCACCACTATTTTGACTAGGCCCCGAATCGGGCTGTTACACGTATTATATCCAAACTTACCTCGGACGTAGAAATACCGAGACTAGTCATTCAATCGAGCACTTTTTCTTTGCCTCGATCTCGATCCGAATCTTTCCTTTCTTGGTCTATACATATTCAAATTTAGCTCATTCATTCACCAAATCATTCAATTTAATCCAAACACACATATTTAGGGCATTTTACAAAATAGCCCTCACATTTTCACATTTTGACACTTAAGTCCCTATTTCACAAGATCATCAAATACACATAATTTCATTTCACCTATGCCTAGCCGAATTCTCTTTATATCCATACAAGCTCACACATTTCATTTATTTCACATTTTTGTCCTTCAATTTCTTATTTTCTCAATTTAGCCCAAATTACTCAATTTCACCAAAAATTCAAAGGCAAAATATGTTAATCTATCACATATCTTTCATATTTCATCATCAACTATCACAAAGCTCAAACATTCATCAATGGCATCTTTCAAAATCACCAACAAATACAAAAATTAAGACATGGACTTGATAGAACACAAGGCAACGATCACAAAAACGTAGAAATTATCAAAAATTGAGCTCAAAACACTGACCAATTGAAGCTTCAAAGGGCCGAACCCTATTTTTCTCTTAATCTTTCTTTTTCCTTTGTTATTTCGGTGGATGAACACCAAAATGGCCACCATTTAACTTTGTTTTTATTATTTTAACATTAATATACTAATTACCATTTTTACCCTTAATATTAATATTAAAATCCCATTAACTTATATCCATTACCGTCCATACATGCTCCCAAGGGTAAAATTTCAATTTAAGGACTCCACATTATAAAGACAATAGCAATGTAGCACTTTAGCAATCAGCACACAACTTTTGCATTTTATGCGATTAAGTCCTTTTTACAAATTAAGCACACAAACGTTAAAATTTTCACACAGAACTTTCACACATGCTCAATCACATATTGTAAATACCAAAAATAATTTTAAAATATTTTTCCAACCTCAAATTTGTGGTCCCGAAACCACTATTCTGACTAGTGTCTAAACCGGGCTATTACAACTCGCTCTGACTATCCGTGCATCTGCTAGTGAGAAGCAATGCTGAAATTTAATCTTGTACCTAAAGATTCGTGTAACTGTCTCCAGAATCTTGAGGTGAATCATGGATCTCGATAAAAAATAATTGACATAGGTACATCGTGCAATCTGACTATTTCTAGAATGTATACTTCAACTAACTTTAGAAGTGACCAATCAAATCTAATAGTAAGAAAATGAGCAGACTTTGTTAGTCGATCAACTATCACACAAATGGCGTTTCTTTTTCTTGGAGATAATAGTAACCTTATCACAAAATCTATCGTTATACGCTCCCATTTCCATCCAAGAATCGAGGTAGGCTAGAGAAGTTTAGTATCACCTTAATTCACTGACAAGTTAGACATTTTGTAACAGCCTATTTTTTAGTGGTGTCGAAAACAGTGATTTCGAGGTCACAAATCTAACAAGTGAGTTCATAAATATTATTTTTTAATATTTATGAGTCAAATATATCAATATAATAAATTTTGATTTGATAATTTGTGTTATTTGAATGAATAACTAGGTTCAAGTGGTAAATCCATAAAGTCATGTGGTTTCAAAAACTAAGGTTTTGGGACCTCGTTTCTATAAATTGAGCTTGTAAATATTTTATTAAATATTTATCGAGTGTTATTAGGGTTATATTAAAATTTTAATGTTTAAATACTTAATTAATTAAAAAGGACTACAAAAGTTGATTTCTATTAGTTAAATGGATCAAATGGCTATGAAAATGTGGATTAAAGGACTTAGATGGTAAATGTACTATGCATATTGATAGTGGAAAATTATGGGCATGTTTTTGTTAATTTTAAATTAAATTCATAAGGGTAAAAATGTAATTTGATAATTAAAATAAAACATGAACAAAAGATGAGTGGTATCATCTTCTTTCTCATTTTAAAAAACTTATTCTTTCATGGATGGCTAAGCTAGGGTTTGGTCAAGTTTTGTATCACCATGCATGGTATGTAATTTAAGTCATTTTAGTAATTTATTTTTTTTAAGCTCATTTTAGCTTAATCTAGCTAGCCCGGGGGTCAAATTGTAAAACTATTAAATGTTATAAATTATGTCATGGATGAATTTTATATGTTTTTGAACTTTTTTGGTAGATTGTTAAGCTTGGTTGTTAAATAGACATATTTTGTTAAGTAATTTTGATAATTTTAAGGTTTAGGGACTTATTTATGGAAATAGAAAAATTCAAAGGGAATTTTGTAAAATGATGATAAATATAGGTTGTTATAATACTAGGGAAAAATCAGCTAGCATGGATTTTAATTAAAAGTGGTTAAATTGAAAGTTTCGGGTTTAAAGACTAAATTGCAAAAAAGGGGTAAACTAATATGTTTGTGGTGTTTAGGGAATTAAATGGATATACGAGTATTTTTCGAGTAGTCAATGTTATTCTTTTTTTGTTCAACGGATAATTAAGGTTTGAATGGAAAAAAAATACATGTACATAAAGAGCTATATTAATGAATGTGTGACATGGAAATTTGTTATGTAAAACCTAAAGAAAATGAAAGAACATGGTATATGAATTGATCGCTGTAAATCAGAGTTTTAAAATTTATAAAAGAATGATCGAACCTGGAAACTAACTCTGACAACGATTGAGGCAAGTGCACCTATCGAACAGTAGTATAGCTTAGGCAAGACCGGATTATCGAACCCAAAGGAACTAAAAGTACTAATACTCACCGTCTTTTTATTATTTAGCCTTAATGTAAAGTGATGGTTGTTAAACTAAAACTAATCTACTAACTAAGCTAAGACGCAAAGACAAAAAGAATGAATTCGGGAAATAACTTTTGGAAAAACTCAGTTGACTCAAGCGATACCCTTAGGAAAAATCCACCTAGACTTCACTTGTTATCTAACCTTGAACCATATGATTTATTTACTTAGTTTTATCCGTGAGACTCCGTAACATATATTAAACCCTCTCTTGAGGTGAATAACGTCTAACCCTAGGTTAATTAGTGGAACTCTCGTTCGCTTATAATAACCCCCTAGAATAGCAGTAAATCGATCTGTGGACTCCCATATTAGGTTTCACCCTAATCCCGCAAAATCTCGTCACCCTATCTCTAGACGTGCGATCAACTCCGCTTAATTATGTTGGATCTACTCTTAGGCAGGGTCTATTCCTCCTCCACCTAAGCACATTAGATTTGGATTAAGTTCACACAATTAAGAACAACTAAGTTATTATCATATAATTCAAAAATCAAATAACAAGATTCATCATAGGTTTCATCCCCTTCGGGTATCCGAAGGTTTAGTTCATAACAATAAAGGAAAACATCTCAAGAGAAAAGATAACACAAAACATAAGAAATCCCTAACACCCCCTGAAGGAATTGAAGAGGAGATCCTCCGTCTTGAGTATAATTTCGGCTTCTTGAGATGGATCAACTGGCTATCTTCGAGTGATTCCCACAAATCTGACCTTTTCGGCTTGGCTTTTTAGCCTAGCTTTCCGCCCCCCTTTCAGCAGGTACCTAGGGTGTATTTATAGGCTTTTGAAACACGTTTCTTTCTCCCTAAGTATCCTTTTGTAACATCCCAAAATTGGGCCTAGTAGGATTGGGCCTTGAGCTTTAGGAAAAATTTGAGTATTATTTTTGTGTTGGCTCGGGTAGGAATTTTGTGTGTTAGCATAGTCTTGTGAAGGCTTGATTTTATTTAGGAAGTTAGATAACTTTTAGTAAGGTTTATTTAATGAAGTGGATTAAGTGAGCTTAGCACTTAAGTTAATTAAAGTGTTAATTAAAGCACATGAGGAGTTAGTGGCAAGGTGGTTATGAGCTTGAAAGGTTACTTGAGGGAAGTGGTTCGAGTTGCTTGGAAAGCATTTTGAAGACTTTATTTTTGTATCCTAGCATTGATGGACGGTCAAACTCTAATTATGATAGGTTGGACCTTAAGTTTTTGGTAAGTTGAATATTGGTTTAAGGAAAGCTTGAAATAGGGGATAAGAATCTTAAAGTTAAGGAAGGTTTAGGGGACAAAAGGCTTGAAGAGTGGATGATGTTTTGGAAGCTTTTCCATGGTCATTTGACCATGAACCTAGACGGCATAAGGGGCTAAGGGGGTTGGTTTAATTGGGACGGAGATTAAGGGGTTGATAGGGAAGAATTGAGGAGGAAAAAGGGGGATTGTGTTGGCTAATGTGTTGACCGAATATGGTATGGATTAGGGAGGTGTTAGTTGACCAAAAGTTGTCAATTTGTGCATCTTTTTCCTTTGTCCAAATATTTTCTCTTAGCCGAAATTGTCAATTGGCATTTGGTAAAAACTTTGCTTTGTTTTGGCCATTACATTTTGACCAAATTGGTATTTTTTTATTTCTTCTTTTCCCTCTCAAGTTTTACTCTCTTTTTGGTACCAAAACATTGCTACTTTTGAAGACATTTATCATTTCTTTTCTTTCTCTCTAGTGCCGAATTCATTCTATCACCAAAAGCATTTCTCATATTTTCGTTTTCTTTTTCATTCTCTTTCTCTCTTCTCTTTCTTTCTCATAGCCGAAACTATCCTATACTTTTCACCATTTTTCTTTCTTTTCTTTTTGTTAAAACCGAAACCATCATATTTGAAACTACCATCTTTTCTCTTCTTTCGTTAAAGCCGAAATCACCATTTCTCTTCTTTTTAATTGTTAAAGTCGAATCCTTTTATAGTTCAAGTAAGGGTAAATCAATCTCCGTATTTGGGTAAGGATTATCTATCAATCGTTTTCTTTATTTTCCTTTAGATTAACCGATTTTAGGAATCTAATCCTCTTACTCCTTCGTGGCCAAATCTTTGAAGGAGGATTTGGGGCTTCTTGTAGTTGACGATTAGGGAGAGATCATTCGGGTTCGAATAATCCAAGGTAAGGAGATGATGATATTCGCCAAGGGCCATATCTTGTAATGATAGTCGATTTCTATTTTAGTGTTATGTAGGTGCTATCGACGTTGTAGGCAAGGGTCGGAAATCTTAAGTATTATATCGCTTTTCGTGTTTGCAAGGTGTGTAACTTATGCTAAACTTCTAATAGATCAATAGCTTTATTGATAAAAATGTGTTTATAAAGAAATATAAATGTTTATGGCTTCGGGTACCATTCAATGGTACGGTGAATTGAGGTATGTTATTCCTTCGTACTATGTATGATTCTAATATGAAACATATTCGATATTTGATTATGATTTTGATATAATGTACAAGGCATACTATTTACATCGCTAATAATGCTATATGCATAATATGAAATGTGTCCGATTCCAATATGATAATGGGGCATATGGCATGATAATGAAATAATATGTTATTGCATGGGCATATGGGTAATATTGAAAGGGGAAGTGTTCCGGTGGTTTTTACCACATTATCCGGTGACTTCGGTCACGATATTATGAATCCGATGACTTCGGTCACGATATTATGAATCCGGTGACTTCGGTCATGATATTATGAATCCGGTGACTCTGTCACAATTATCTGGTGGCTATGCCACGATTATAAGGGCGATGTGTATGTTGACTGTAGCAACTGCCTTCGATGGTGTGTAGCGGATGGAGGGTCGATTTAGTAATCCCCACGGTGTGATTGGTAGGTACGGGTGGTGTGTAGCGGATGGATATCTAAGTTGGGTTCGGGATTGCATTTCATTTTATATGTACATGTGATTATCTGATTTGCTATATTATGGGCTTATGGCTAAATGTGATTTAAATGGGCTTTATTGCTATGATCGATTGGGTTTTTAGTGTCTTGTTACACATTGAGTCTGTTGACTCACCCTTGATGGGACATCTTTTCGGTGATTCGTGAGATCGCGGATGTGGAGCCGGATGAACTCAAGGAGGCCATGCAATAAAATTTGATTTTACAAGAACTTCCATTTGGGTACCTTATTATATTTTAATTTGGGTTTTCATATTTTATAGATTTGTAATAAGGCCTTTTTAATTATGGTTTTGGATTATTTATATGCTTTGGGATTTATTCTAAACATGTTTAAGTATATCACTTGATTAATTTAATAATTGAGCTAAAGTTTTCTAAACTATAAAAATGCTATGGTATTTTATCTTACCATCAGGTAATCTAAATTATTGATAATAAAATTATAAATTAAGTGTTTTCTACAACTTAAATGATTTCCAAAATTTTAAGTTTCTACATTCAAATGCAAACGGTTTCAAAGTATTAATTCGAGTTTTCTTAAAATGAAACAAATGTTTTCTAACCTATGATTTATCCACTTAGTTTAAAAGTTTTATTTATGGAATTTCAAAGTAAATTTCCAGTTTTTAACTTATTAAACATTTGATTTCTACAAATATAGAATTACAAAGAATTTTTCACTAAAATTTAATCGCTATCTCAATTTTCTTCGAAACATTTTTCTTCGTAGCATGCCAAATTCGGTCGTGGCGAATTGACCGGGTTTGGGGTGTTAAACCTTTCCTGAATGAAATTGCTCTTGTCCATGGCAGAGGCACGGCCATGGCACACGCCCGTGTAAATCGTGGTCAAGCCGTGTTTGGCACTATTAAATGAGGCACGTCCGTGTAAGTCGTGGTCAAGGTCGTGTTCTAGTAAGAAAGGTGGCACGGGCGTGTGGCTTGGAGTCCAGGCCGTGTCGATTTTGTGGCTTGGCCGAACTTGGTCCATTTTAAGCCCGTTTCTCGTTCTTTTCGTCATCGGGTGCTTTCCTGAGTATAAGACATGAAAAGAAAGGATTAAGAGCACCTTTTTACATAAATTAGGGCTTAAATCATCCAAAAGCATACTAAATGTGGGCTTAGAATATGATGCTTTTACGGTTTATCAAATACCTCCACACTTAAGCTTTTGCTTGTCCTCAAGCAAAATTCTCAACTTACAATTAAAACGGACTTCCTGTAATTCAAAATTCCTATTGATAGTGTCTCATCATAATTCATAGATAATTTATACATGGATAATTCAATTCAAAGTATCCTAAAAATTCAAACAGTATAAGTCATAGATTCTGTAGCACAAAACATAGGTGTTTCCCTTCATCTAAATAATTACCTCTGGTTCGAAATCGACAAGGATTGATATCATCACAAAAGATTCGCTCAAATCACTCAAAGTGTTTAAGGTTCAAAATTTAGGCACTCAAAAGTCAAACATGAAGAGTTAATCCCATAGGCTTGCATGATAATCAAATCTCCACCACTGAAATATGAGATGAAACACAAATCAAAAGGTCTTTGTTAGGGTTGTAACGGGGCTAGGGTTAAGGTGTGGAGTAAGGCTGAATTAGAGGGTTAGAATCGAGATTGAACTGACAAATTACCTAACTAAGAACTAATGAACTAATAATAATAATTACATCAATTGAAAACTAATGATGCTAACACTACGAGCTTCTTCTTTGATATCTGGGATTCAAGCGTATAAGCTCATTTAATCCCAATTAATAATGAATAATGAATATACTTTTGAATTTTTTTTTTTGAACAAATCATAAATACATAACTGAAAATAGAAAGCATAGTTAGACTATTAATCAAATCAAATCTCGATATAAGGGTAGTCAAAAGGAATGGTGATAACAAAAACAAAGGGGTTCTAGGTTAATATTAGTGGGTGAGTCAATAAATAGGGTTGTTAGGATTAAAAGGGGTTCACTAGGGGTTCATTGTGAAGGTAGGCTTTTTATGGAGTACGTGGGTTAGATCCTAGGTGCCTTTATCATCTCTGTGTTTCAAAACAAAAAATGTGGTCTCGACATGTATAATCGATGCAAGTTCTAGAATAACAAATCAGTGTTGACATACTCATAATCAATAAAGTGAGTAAGAAAAAGAATATATGCTCTATAGGGCTCAATATCTCACAAAAATTATGGGTATTTTGATGTCAACCTTGTAAATTTTAAACTTCAAAGTAATATTTAAACTCAGTTTGACAACCTAGAAAATTTTTAATTTCTGAAAAATAGACTTATCATGCTTGATTCTCTAGTATTCTTCAAATTTAATTATCAATGCACAATTATCAATGACTTAATCTAAAACATATCAATAAAAATCATAAATCATCAGAAATTTCATCCTAATTAGTAATATGAGTAATTTACTTTCAAACGAGACTAAATTCAGGGTTTTGTTAGGTATCTTTTTAGGTTGTTCACCCCCACACTTAAGATGTACATTGCCCTCAATGTACAAAGATATATAATGACAATTAATATGTAAAATCAAAAGAGAGGGGAGAGAATGACACTCCCTGAATGAATAGATGATCTCTTATGTGGAAAACACGGCGAGGCGTCGGGATGGTGTTGGTGTTGGCTGATGACTTGAGTAGTGGTTTATTGCTTGTTGAAACTGCTAAGTCATCAGTTAGAATTCTATTGGGGTGTAATTAAATAAATGTTAGGAATACTCGAAGGTTAGAAGTTAATGATAATCATGATAAAAGTTATCAAATGTATGATTATAATGTTCAAACTTAAGATGAATCGAAATTAAATGAAAATAACTAGACAAGAAAATAAAATAAAATTAAAAATAAAAAAAAAACTTGAAAGTAAAAGAAAACTAGATAAAAGGACTCAAAAGTCCTCATCCTCGGCCGAGTCTGTGGTGGTCTGGTGGTGAGATATGCAGTCTTTGGCATATTTGTTGAAGGGTGGCCTCTAACCCGTCAAAGCACTGAGTGTTTTCAAGCAAAATACTGCACGGCCCTGGTCAAGCGTGTAGAGATGTCCGCTAATGATGGTTCATGCGGGAGGTCGTCGACTCGAAACGGTACCTCTCCCGTGATGGTGGTGGGACATCAGCAGTAATGTCCTCGAGCTCCCCCTTGTCTGTGGCGGTCACTAATCGGTATTGAGGGGGTTCAGTCCCTCGTCTGTGTTTAATCATACTCATGTGTAGCATTGTCTGGATGCCTTGAGGTACCATGTTGCCGATCAGTATGAGGGAGGTGATCTGAGCTTCAGTGTCGAGGAGGTTGAAGTGCCGAGCCAACCTCGTAATGTATGGCCTCATTGACAAAATCCCCTTCCTATGTTGCTCTGTCTGATGTTGAATCGCGCATGCGATAAAATATGCTAAGTCAAAAACATGTCCTTCAGACATGCATGATAGGAAGTAAACGTCCTGCTTGTTTACGACGCCCGTGCTTTCTCTGCGACCTGTGATGGTGTGCACGAGAATGGCACGAATATACCTTAGAGCTGGGGAAAGTGCCATCGCCTTAAAGCAACTGGGATCGTAGATGCTTGTAGTGGGGTGTAGGTTTTGCCAGCATTCGATTGGAGTGCGGTGGAGCTCACGGTTTAGATCGTCGAGTGGGTTTTCTTCTACGAATTCCGGTGTGTAAAGTCCTAGAGCTGTGCCGAATTGTGGTATGCTGAGTCGACGTACCGTACCCCCTAGACGGAACTGTACCGTTCCTGGATCATCAAACTGCGCCATCACAGTTTGCAAAGTGAAGGTGGTGCAAAACTCGAGGGTAAGCTCCATGTATGTGGGCTCGATGATGGAAAAGAATTGCTCCCACGGATCGGTTGAAATGAAGGCTCGAATATCAATTGCGAGCCCGAAGTGTTCCAATGCGTTCAAATCCATGCACCTACCGGTGCCGAGGGGTCTATCCCGAAGTGCTTTGTAACGCTCTTCCTGAGTGTTCTGAGAAAATCGGAGGAATGGATGCCTAAGCTCGGAAGCAGCACTCGTGGAAGATGATCCGGGCCCCTTTCTTTTCTTACTTGGGGCTGATCGTTTGTAACGTGATGTTGACATGGTACCTGAAATTTGTAATCAGGCAGTTTCAAGCTTCATCAATAGCACAACCATCATATGCCCACTAAGTCAAAAATTTTAGGAGTTTCTACTTGTGAGCATGTTAATTAGTAGGGGAAAAGTTTTCTCGGACAATAGTGGGTAGAGCAATGTATCAATTTCATGGATTCATAATTCAAGAATGAGTATAAAATCTAACAACTAACAAATCTCCTAAATAACAAAAAAATCATGCTTTTTAAGATTTAATCTAAACAAAATCTGGAAATAAGCAAGAATGCTAAAAGACTAAGTCAAGAAAAGGGAACCAGGGATTGTGATGGTGGAGGACGATCAAACACGGGCGGACCACGGTAGTGGTGCAAATTTTTGCAGGACTAACACGGTAGTGGCAGGGACATGGCGTTCAGCGGCATGGCTGTGGTGTGGGCGTGCGAGCGGTTTTTGGGTGGTTTTTGGAGAGAAAAGGCAAGGGGAGGATGCTTTGGATGGGGGACGGTGTATGTGCGGCCAGATTTGGAAGAAAAGGGTGTTTAAAACTGATTCTAAGGTTAGGTTTTGGGGGGGGGAAGACGGTTTGATTTATATAGGGAAGGTGGCACGGTCCATCGCCACTCCCATGTTCTTTTGAAAATGCTCGTGCTTTTCGCGATATCCAAAATTTGGGCGCGTTTTAGGGTTCTTGGCACGGTCGTGGGTAGAGTAGCACGCCCGTGTTTTAATTGTCAATTTGTTGGCACGATGAGGTTGCACGGGCGTGTGTTACCCGTGTTCGATAAGTCAGTAGCCTCGCACTGTTGTAAGCCACGGGCGTGTGCTGATGTCCCAGCCCGTGTGTGGCAAATTATTTCGTCCCTATTTTTGCATGGCTACTGGCACGCCTGTGTCGAATCCCCTTTCTTCCACACGGCCATAGTCACGCCCGTGTCGAAATCCGTGGGGTTTGAAACCTGCTCTTTTATTAGTTTAAGTTAGTATGGAGTTAGATGCTGAGTAAAAGAGAAAATAAAAATAAAATTTTAAAATAAAATGTTAGTGAATTAGTTCTCGGGTTGCCTCCCGAGAAGCGCTCGTTTATAGTCTTAAGCTAGACTTTCCCTGTTTTTGGTTCTGAAAGGAGGCTCATGGAGCATAAGCTCCTCTCTCATATCTCCAAAATCTACCCCATTATAAATTTTAAGTCGGTGGCCATTTACCTTGAATGTGCCTTTAGTGGGATGAGTTACCTCGATGGTGCCATATGGAAAAATTGTTTTGATCATAAATGGGCCTGACGATCTTGATTTTAACTTTCCCGGAAATAGTTTAAGCCTTGAGTTGTATAGTAGGACCAGGTCTCCTACTTTGAATTGCTTTGATCTCTTGAGACGAGCATCGTGGCGTCACTTTGTTGCTTCCTTGTATAGTTTTGAGTTCTCGTAAGCTTCCGTTCTCCACTCGTCCAGCTCGTTCATCTGCATCATTCTTCTTTTTCCTGCATTTTTGAGGTCAGAATTCAAAAATTTTATTGCCTAAAAAGCTTTGTGTTCTAATTCAAATGGTAGATGACAACTTTTCCCGTATACAAGTTTGTATGGGGATTTCCCTAGGGGTGTTTTAAATGCTGTTCTATAGGCCCATAAAGCATCATCTACTTTAACTGCCCAATCTTTCCTATTTGATTCAACTATTTTTTTCTAGAATGCCCTTAAGTTCTTGGTTCGCTACCTCAACTTGCCCGCTGGTTTGAGGATGATATGGGGTGTCTGTCCTGTGGTATACTCCATATTTTTTTAGGACCTTTGCAAATTGAGTATTACAGAAATGAGTACCCCTATCGCTAATGATGGCTCTCGGTGTGCCAAATCGGGAAAACAATTTCTTGAGAAACTTGCTACTACCCTAGCATCATTGGTAGGTAAAGCTTCTGCTTCTACCCATTTTAACATGTAATCAACTGCCACTAGGATGTACTTGTTTCCATACGAACTAGGGAATGGTCCCATGAAATCAATACCCCACACATCAAATATTTCACATGATAACATATATGTTTGAGGCATTTCATCATGTTTAGAAATATTACCTATTCTTTGGCATCTATCACAAAGGTAACATACCTGTTGGCATCTTTAAATAGAGTGGGCCAATAGAAACCTGATTCAGTATTTTTGTCTTTGTCTTAATACCACTGTAGTGTCCTCCTGATGGTCCTGAACGGCAATGCTCCAAAATTTTACTCGCTTCTGTCTTTGTAACACATCTTCGAATTATCTGATCTGTACATATGCGAAAAAGAAAGGGATCTTCCCAAAAATAATTTTTCACATCAGCAAAGAATCGCTTCTTTTGGTGATGTGTTAATTTCCTTGGCAAGACGTTTCCTGCTAAATAATTTGCAATATTAGCAAACCATGGTACCTCAGAATGTGTTATAGAAAAGAGTTGTTCTTCGGGAAACGAATCATTTATTTCACCTTCATCGATTTCTTTGGTGTGTGGATTTTCAAGTCTGGAAAGGTTATCAGCTGCAAGATTCTCGGCTCCCTTCTTACCTTGTATTTCTAAGTCGAATTCCTGCAAGAGAAGAATCCATCGTATGAGTCTGGGTTTTGCATCAGGTTTGTTTAAAAGATAACGAAGAGCGGAATGATCAGTGAAAATGACAACTTTAGACAATATTAGATACTGCCTAAATTTATCAAAAGAAAAAACTACGGCTAGCAATTATTTCTCTGTGGTGGTATAATTTTCTTGTGCGGGTGTTAGTGTTCTGCTAGCATAGTAAATTGGCTGAAAATGCTTGCCTCTTCGTTGTCCCAGAACTGCACCTACTGCGAAGTCACTTGCATCACACATTAGTTCAAAGGGTAGATTCCAATCAGGTGCAATTATAATTGGAGCATTTATTAGTTTATCCTTAAGGATATTGAATGCATCTAAACACTCCTGATCAAAATTGAAAGGAACATCTTTTTCTAGCAATTTTGTTAAAGGCTTAGCTATTTTAGAAAAATCCTTAATGAATCTTCTACAAAATCCCGCATGTCCTAAAAAGCTTCTAATGGCCTTAACTAAACTGGGCGGAGGTAATCTTTCTATTGTTTCAATTTTTGCTTTATCTACCTCGATCCCTTTACTAGAAATTTTATGTCCTAATACTATTCCTTCTTGTACCATGAAGTGACATTTTTCCCAATTCAAAACAAGGTTTGTTTCCTCACATCTCGTTAGGACTCGTTTTAAATTTTTAAGGCAAAGATGGAAAGAATTACCGTAAACAGAGAAATCACCCATAAATACCTCCATGATATCTTCCACGAGTTCATCAAAGATTGCTAGCATGCAACACTGAAAAGTAGCAGGAGCATTACATAATCCAGAAGGCATTCTACGAGAAGAGAACGTATCGTATGGGCATGTGAACATTGTCTTTTCTTGATCTTCAGGTGCTATTTGGATTTGGAAATAGCCGGAGAGTCCATCTAGGAAGCAATAGTACATATGTCCTGATAACCTTTCTAGCATTTGATCAATAAAGGGTAGGGGAAAGTGATCTTTTCTAGTGGCGTCATTCAGTTTCCTGTAATCTATGCAAACTCTCCAACCTATGACTGTCTTGGTAGGAATTAGTTCATTCTTTTCGTTAGCTACCACGGTCATGCCTCCTTTCTTTGGGACAACCTGCATAGGACTCACCCATTTGCTGTCAGAAATAGGATAAATTATTCCAGCATCTAGAAGTTTAATTACCTCGGCTTTCACAACTACTTTTACATTGGGATTTAGACGTCTTTGCAGTTGCACACATGGCTTGTACTCATCTTCCATTAAAATTTTGTGGGTACAAAATGTTGGGCTTATTCCCTTAATGTCAGAGATTTTCCAAGCTATGGCTTTTTTATGCTCTCTCAGTACCTGCATCAACTCCTCTTTTTCCTTGGGTTCTAATTCTGAAGAAATAATTACTGGTAACGTATAATTTTCCCCAAGGAATGCGTACTCTAGGTGCTTTGGCAGTTGCTTTAATTCTAAATTGGGCGGTTCATCAACAGAGGGTTGTCATCAAATTCGATGCTTTCTTTCTTCGTTTGTTTTGATGATAATTTTAGCTCAGAAGCTTCATCTTCTTCTCCCTCTTCTTGAGTGAGACATAGTTCCATCGTGTCATCATGCAGGATTTCCTGTAAAGAGTTTTGAACAAGATGGTCATTGGTATCAACAAAATAACATGAATCATCTTGTTCCCTGGAATATTTCATGGCATCATAAATATGAAAACTAATTTTCTCATCACCTATCCTTAATGCAAGTTTACCATCACTTACATCAATAACAGCCCTAGCAGTAGCTAAAAAAGGGCGCCCTTGTATTAAAGGGACCACAATGTCTTCGTCCATGTCAAGCACAACAAAATCAACGGGAAAAATAAATTTATCAATTTTTACCAGGACGTCTTCGACAACTCCCCTAGGATACTTAATAGATCTATCAGCTAGCTGAATACTCATCCTAGTGGGTTTTGGTTCCCCGAGATCTAGTCGTTTAAACATCTCATAAGGCATTAAATTAATACTGGCACCTAGATCAGCTAATGCTTTCTTAACATTTAAATTGCCAATTAAACAAGGAATAGTAAAACTTCCTGGGTATTTTAATTTGGTTGGTAGCTTGTTTTGGAGGATGGCCGAACATCCTTCATTAAGCTCTATAATTGATATTTCTTCAAGCTTCCTTTTATTCGTCAGGAGTTCTTTCAAGAATTTTATGACACGTCGGCATCTCGTGAAATGGCTTCAACAAAAGGTAAGTTAATATGTATCTATTTAAAAGCTCGAGAAACTTACCATATTGGGAGTCTAATCGTTCTTTCTTCAACCCTTTGGATATGGGATCGGTGGTTTACTTTCTTTATGTCTTTGGAATTACATCCTCAATTTTCATATCCCTTGTTTTGTCATCTATGGGTGGCATTCTTTTCTCTGGTTCGACTAGCTCCTTTCCTCTTCTTAGTGTAACTGCCTTTGCCTGTTCTGTTTCTTTAGAGAGAACCGCTGATCGAATTTCAGAAACCATCTCAGTAAGTTGTTTGATTAACTTAATAAATTCCCCAACTTGACTCTCGATTGTTCTGATCGCTGTTTGCTGATTATCTATTATTTGCTGTAAATCAGAGTTTTAAAATTTATAAAAGAATGATCGAACCTGGAAACTAACTCTGACAACGATTGAGGCAAGTGCACCTATCGAACTGTAGTATAGCTTAGGCAAGACTGGATTATCGAACCCAAAGGAACTAAAAGTACCAATACTCACCGTCTTTTTATTATTTAGCCTTAATATAAAGTGATGGTTGTTAAACTAAAACTAATCTACTTACTAAGCTAAGACGCAAAGACAAAAAGAATGAATTCAGGAAATAACTTTTGGAAAAACTCAGTTGACTCAAGCGATACCCTTAGGAAAAATCCACCTAGACTTCACTTGTTATCTAACCTTGAACCATATGATTTATTTACTTAGTTTGATCCGTGAGACTCCCTAACGTATATTAAACCCTCTCTCGAGGCGAATAACGTCTAACCCTAGGTTAATTAGTGGAACTCTCGTTCACTTATAATAACCCCCTAGAATAGCAGTAATTCGATCTGTGGACTCCCATATTAGGTTTCATCCTAATCCGGCAAAATCTCGTCACCCTATCTCTAGGGGTGCGATCATCTTCGCTTAATTTTATTGGATCTACTCTTAGGCAGGGTCTATTCCTCCTCCACCTAAGCACATTAGATTTTGATTAAGTTCACACAATTAAGAACAACTAAGTTATTAACATATAATTCAAAAATCAAATAACAAGATTCATCATAGGTTTCATCCCCTTCGGGTATCCGAAGGTTTAGTTCATAACAATAAAGGAAAACATCTCAAGAGAAAAGATAACACAAAACATAAGAAATCCCTAAAACCCCCTAAAGGAATTGAAGAGGAGATCCTCCTTCTTGAGTAGAATTCCGGCTTCTTGAGATGGATCAACTGGCTATCTTCGAGTGATTCCCACAAATCTAACCTTTTCGGCTTGGCTTTTTAGCCTAGCTTTCCGCCCCCCTTTCAGCTGGTACCTAGGGTGTATTTATAGGCTTTTGAAACACGTTTCTTTCTCCCTAAGTATCCTTTCCTGGATGGAATTGCTCTTCTCCATGGCAGAGGCACGGCCATGGCATACGCCCGTGAAAATCATGGTCAGGCCGTGTTTGGCACTGTTAAATGAGGCACGACCGTGTAAGTCGTGGTCAAGGCCGTGTTCTAGTAGGAATGGTGGCACGACCGTGTGGCTTGGAGTCCAGGCCGTGTCGATTTTTTGGCTTGGCCCAACTTGGTCCGTTTTAAGCCCGTTTCTCTTTCTTTTCGTCATCGGGTGCTTTCCTGAGTATAAGACATGAAAAGAAAGGATTAAGAGCACCTTTTTACATAAATTGGGGCTTAAATCATCCAAAAGCATACTAAATGTGGGCTTAGAATTTGTTACTTTTACGGTTTATCATGAATGAATGATGTTTGATGAATTTTAATTATTGATATGTCTTATGCCATGCTTTGGTTGACTTATAAGTGCAAGGTCTCACTAACTAACTTTGTGAGTTATGTATAGGAAAGGACGTATGGCCTATAATGTAACAACCGTTTTTAGTGAAATCAGAATAGTGGTTTTGGGACCACAAATTCAACAAGTAAATTAATATTTTATTATTATTTTAATGCCTATGGAATGTTCGAAAGGTCGTATAAAAATTTTATTAAGAAATTTTGACGTTTACCTACTTATTTATGTGAAACGGACTAAATCGTAAAAGGTACAAAAGTGGAGTTCTATTAGTTAAATGTGTCAAATACCTATGAACCTTAAAAGTGAGAGGACTTAGATGATAGTTAGACCATTTAAGTGTTTAGTGGATATTCATAACAAGGTTTACTTGAAATTTTAAATGTTTTTAAAAGTTAAAAAGGAAAATGTGAAAAAAAGGTTAAAATTTAATTAAACAAAAATCACTTTATCTCTTTCATTTTCCATCCACCATAGAATTTTAAAGAAGAAAACCATGGAATCTTGCTAGGGCATTCAACCAAGCTATTTTTGATTGCATGGTATGTAATTTTGCCTCATTTTTAATGATTTCTATATTTTTGGGATCGTTGTAGCCTAATCTAGCTAGTCCAGGGACTAATTCGCAAAACTATTAAAGGTTTAGGGTTTTACCATGAACATGTTTGCATGCTTCTTGATGTTTAGTGAAAGATTATGAGTCCTTGTTGTTAAATAAATAAGTTTTGTAAAGTGATTTTTGATAAAAATGTCATTTAGGGACTTATTTGTAAAAGTGATAAAAGTACATGGTAAAACTGTGAAATGTTGATTTGTATGAGATTGTAAAGGTCCCTAGTGAAATTGGCTAGCATGAAATATGGATGAAATTGCATAAATTTCAATTTATGAGCTTAACTAAATTGTAAAGAAGTTAAAATGTTAGGGGGGAAATTATAATTATGCATAAAAGTGGATTATGGATTGAATTGAATGTTTAAGATTGATTGGAACACTTAATTGAATATAATTATTTATTTAGATCAAGATAAAATCTCAATCAGATCTAAATCGAGGAAAGGCAAAAATCACAGATTAGCTCAATCGTACTTCTACGCTCTAGTTGTCAATGGAAGTTCATAGTATTTCTATACGTAATTGAATACCTACTTGTATGTTTACAATATCGTTATGTAATTAAATGCTTATATTTAATTACTCTCTGAAATGCACATACGTTCCCCTGTTTGTACTTCGGTACCTTTGAAATACACATACGTGCCCCTGTTTGTACTTCAATACCCCTGAAATGCACATACGTGCCCCTATTCGTACTTCGGTACCCCTGAATTGCCCATACGTGCCCCAGTTTGTACTTCGATACCCTTGAATAGCACCTACGTGCCCCTGTTTACACTCCGGTAACCTTTAATTGAGTAAAATATGAGTTGTATTCAATTTTTGTTAAGTTTAATGGCATACTATGTTCTTACTAAGCTCTGTAAGCTTATTCATTTTTGTGAATTGTTTTATAGAACATTGTTGCTGACGTTTGGACGGATCGAATCTTTGGCTCACACTATCCTTTGATGTTGGTAGTTCCTGTGTCCTTTAGGGTATTGGCATGTATATGCGGCTATATAGGTTGTTTTTGGTATAATATGACAATTTACTAAACTAAGTTTATAGGTACCTTATTAAGATTGTAAATAGGTATCTTTGTGGTATAGTTAGAATGGTATGAAATTAAACACTTGTGAATTATTTTGGTTTGTGAGTGAATTAAGTGTTATGATAAAAATGGATCAAGGTTTATATGTTTTAGTTCTTGAAGTTAAATTTAATTGTGGTGTCTATGAAGGCACATTGGTTGGCCGTGTTTAGGTCATTAAGATGGTTTGTTATGTTAAGTTGCTTGTGATCTCAATTGTGGTATGCTTAAAGATTGTTTAATTGTGATTGAGGGCTTACATGGCGTATTGGTTGAATGGATTTTGGTCATTTGAAATAGTCATTTTAAGCATGTTTTGGTATGTTTTTGATGCCTTGGTCATAGTGGTAAATTGCTTGTAAGTACACTTTTCGCTTGGTGATGGAAATGGCTTGATTTTGGCCAATTTCTTTTCCACACGGCCTAAGACATGGGCATGTGTGACACATAGCCGTGCAACACGGCTGTGTGTCCCCTGTAGGTTTCTAAGGTTGCTAGTTAGATCATTACACGACCTAGCACACGGCCTGGCACACGAGCGTGTGAGGCCATTTCGAGTGTTACACGGCCTGGCACACAAGCGTGTAGCTTGGCCGTGTGACCCAACTCAGAGAGTTACATGGGCATGGACACTATCTGGGACACGACTGTGTGTCCCTATTTCGAAGGTTACACGGCCTGAGACACGGGCGTGTGTAACACCCCAAACCCGGCCTGGACGCTATGGCTGAATCTGGCGATGTCACATGGTAGTGTGTTTGAAAATCGTAACTTTGCTTAAAACGTTTTCCATTTAGAAATCCTCATTATCTTTTACTAATTCTAAAATCATGATTCTTATTCAACTGTTAGTTTTCAAAACATTATTCATTTTCAAAACGTTGTTTATTTACAAAGTGTCATTCTTTTCCCAAAACATTATACTTTGCGGAAGCTTTTAAAATAGTTTGCGTGTGCTTAGTATTTTGATAAAACATTCATCTCTTTTGAAAACCTGAGTTTCTCTTACCACTAGCAGTTATAAAACATAAAGCAGTATAAAATCCAAATTTAAGCCAAATGTCCGTAGAGGCCATTATTACAGAAAAATTCCCGCATAAACTTAAAAATCATGATTACATAACAAACAGTATAGAAGGAGTTGTGTGGCCACCGCTAGTCCTTCGCCGCACCGATCCACCTATGACTGGGGATTATCTGTACAGATTAAGCAGAAGGGTGAGTTTTCGTAACCTCAGTGTGTAACCCCCATACACACAAATAGTTAGTATACAAATAATCACAGTGTGGGACTAAGCCCTCTTTCAGTATCAATATCAGTCCATTTTGGGCCTTAGCCCATTTCAGTAATAGTAAGCTTTAGGGCCTTAGCCCATCACAGATATGCAATCAGAAAATCCTACCCAACCAGCCTCTACACTCCATCTCCGTCCAACTCTGCACTCCATGTGGGGATATAATCAACCCACCCATCCCTACACTCTAATTAGAACCGAATGCGGCACTAAACAGTAATTTGCAACTATGCTGCCAGTAAATTAGGCTCGAAGCCTTTCAGTACACTTCCTCCAATCAATATCAACCCATCCCCATGCAATGCATCATACAGTTATGTCATGCCCAGTCATGGTATATCACACATATACAGTACAACACAAACAGCATGCTCAATATAAATTCATATATATAAACATATCGAGTATGGATATAGCAGTCATTTAGTTAGGGGTCTAAGTAATCTTACCGACCCTACAGTAGGTTCACAGTTGTCTCGGGCGACCCGTGCAACCTTAACAATAAATCAGTGGAAATGGGCTCACAAGCCCATATTGTCTGCCCGTGTAGGCCCACACGCCCGTGTGGCCCACACGGACCAAATTGGCCTTGGCCGTGTGGATCACACGGCCTGGCCCAGAATCCCACACGCCCGTACGATTCACCCGTGTGGGCCACACAATTGGTCAAGCATGTATCTCGCACACGGCCTTGCTTGGCCATCCCACGGCCGTGTCACCTGCGCACGGCCTGGCTCGTCAACCACACGGCCGTTTTGTGGCTTACAGCCTTGCACATGGTCTACCACACGGGCTTCCACACGCCCGTGTGGTGTCGACAGAGAGCTTTTTCGACTTTTCGATGAGTCGCGTTTTCTACGTTTTGGTTACACACCTGGTTCGATTTCGATGTCGAAACACTCCCTAAGCCTGAAAACTTATCAGAGAAGCATTCAAAATCAATTTAGCAGACTAATTAACGAGTTTTCAAAAATAACCTATCAACAGTAACTCGACTCACTGCCGACGAAGACTTCCCGTCAACACCGTTTAAACGAGAAATACAAAATTCACTGATCAGAGCCTCCTCCTATGCCATTAACCGCAGAAGAGAAACATTAGTACTCAATCGTTAAGAAATTCATGGCAGAAGAGTAGGGGACTTACCAAAACCGCGTAGGACCAATTCTCAATGCAAAATGAAAGGATGAATTACGGAAAAATGAACAGGAAAAAAGGAGAGGGCGATTCAAAGGGAATTTTAGCAATGTACAAACATGAACTGGAAAATGTTAGAATTATCTTTGAGAGGGGGAAGGAAAACCAAAAATTTCAAAAAGAAAACGAAAATATCTTTTGATAATTCCCAAATCCCTTAATTCTCTCCATCAAACTCCCCACTAAATCCACTACTCAGATTTCTAGTCCATCTCAAACTCTCACACGGCACAAGCAGCAAAATATATCCCTTGTTTGCGCAGTGACTCGAACTCCAGACCTCTAGCTTATTTACACTCCAATTAACCACCAGACCAGTAGGCCCATTCTAACATACTTTACCAATATTTATTCATAAGACTACTGGCTAAAGATAGGGGTTTACTCAGTTAAAAACAAAATTTTGCCCAAGCTAAGGCTTGAACCCAAGACTTCTCAGACACTCCCAGAGCACTTAACCACTGAAGCAGATACACAGTTGTGTCTCAAACATACGAAAATAAGTATAAGAGATTTTTGGGGCGTTACAGCGCGTGTCTCAGCTGTGTGACCCCTCAGTTCAATTTTTCTAACTTTTTCCTCAATGTTTAAAATGTTTTTTATTTAGTCCCGATTCATTTCTAAAGTGTTTTTAAGGCCTTGAGGGCTCGATTAAGGGACGATATGCATGTATTTGAATGGATTATACTATGTTTATTTTAATGTTTAGAAATGTATGTTTTATTTGTTTATATACTGCAATGCTCTATAACCCTATTCTGGCGACGGATACGTGTTAGAGGTGTTACATTTAGTGCTATCAGAGCTAAAGTTTAGTCAATTGTAGGACAAACGTAGAGAAGTAAGATTTAGTATATACATGCCACATATACCCTGTGATAGTGTGATGCTTTTGATCCGTTCTAATATTTTATTTCTTATAGATTCAAGATGTCAACTGAATTAAATTGAGCTATAGTTAATGAAGCTGAATGTAATATTCAAGCGTCGAATCCTGAGGCAAGTAATAGTGCGCCTATTCCTCAATCCGTTGGTGATGAGATGAAAAATGTATTTCTGGGAATAATGAACCAATGGTTCAACGAATTCAAGCAAGCAAATCTTGCAACTCCGTCACCTCCACCCCTTGCTGTGCCTCTTTTGGCAACCCTGAATACTCCAAACCCTATACCTGTAACGGTTACTCAGGTATCTATAGACAAAATTCAAAAATATAGAGTGGAAAAGTTCAGAGGTACAGTAGATGATGATCCTTCAAAAGCCGAGTATTGGCTATTGAACACAAAGAGAGTTTTTACGGAGTTATTGTGCACCCTTGAAGATTGCTTAAGGTGTGCGGTGTCCATACTGAAAGATGAGGCATATCTATGGTGGGATACTTTGAGAACGATGATATCAGATTATCTGGTTAATTGGGAGTTTTTTTAGATTTAATTCAAGAAAAAGTATGTTAGTTGGTTGTTCATCGACAGGAAAAATAAAGATTTCTCGAGTTAAAACAAGGAAAATGGACTGTAGCTGACTATGAACGTGAATTTGTGCAGTTAAGCAAGTATGCTCGTAGCATCGTATCAATTGAGGAGGAAATGTGTATAAAATTTGAAGATGGGTTGAATGATGAGATCCGTATGGCTGTAGCAGCATTAAAGTTACGGGAGTTTGTAGAAATTTCAGAGCGGGCTCAGAAGGTTGACGAGATTTGTAAAAGAAAATGACAGTCAGATTCGAGATTTTGAGATTATAACAAGAGAGGGTCATTCAAGCATGCTCAAACATCTCCATCGAATAAATTTAGAAATGACACCAGTCGATCAGCTGCTCCTTCAAAGTTCGTTAATAGAGAAGGACCGAGACAAAGCAATTTTCAGTCAGTCAATTCTCCAACGGCGAGTGTTGGAAGTGTAAGAAATGTGGATAAAACCATTCCGATGTGTGATGAACACAATAAAAGACATTTTGGAGAGTGTCTATCGAAATCGGAAGCTTGTTTCCATTGTGGGTCTACTAACCATTTTCTTCGTAACTGTTTGAAGAAGCAAAATGATTTTGGAAACCAAGCAACTTCTCAAAAGGTTAGACGATCGGGAAACGTTAGAAATACTACTCCCAGTTAAGAAAAGAACAACGAGATGAACGAATGGTCTAAAGTGAGAACACCTTGCCAGAGCCTATGCAATCCGGGCTCAAGAGGAAGCTACTACTCCAGATGTTAATGTATATGCATTGATTGATCCTAGATCAACTCATTCGTATATATGCACTACATTAGTAGACAAAAATAAAATACCTGTTGAATTCACTGAATATACTATCAAAGTTACAAATCCCTTGGGTTAGTGTGTTCTAGTTAATCAGTTATGTAGATCATGTCCACTGAAAATTAGGGGTTATGATTTCCCCGCTAGTTTGATGTTGTTACCATTTGATGAGTTTGATGTGTTTTTGGGTATGGATTGGTTGACTCTGCATAATGTTATTATGAATTTTAGAAGAAAACATATTGTGCTAAAATGTCAGGATGGTAAATGAGTTCGAATAGAGTCAGACAGATTGGATGGTACATCTAATATAATCTCAGCTATGACGGTACAGAAATATGTTAAAAAAGGCTGTGAAGCATATCTCACTTACATAATTGATTCCAAGGTTTCAAAATTAAAATTAGAATCGATTCCATTTGTGTGTGAGTTCTCGGATGTGTTTCCAGAGGAGTTACCAGGGTTACCTCCGACCCAAGAAGTTGCATTTGCTATTGAATTGGTGCTGGGAACATCCCTGATATCGGTAGCTCCATACAGAATGTCACCTATAGAATTGAAAGAGTTTAAAGCACAGTTGCAAGAGTTGACATATAAGGGCTTTGCTCGGCCTAGTTTTTCTCATTGGGGTACTCCTGTATTATTTGTTAAGAAAAAGGACAGATCTATATGGTTATGTATCGATTATCGATAACTCAACAAGGTGACGATCAAGAACAAGTATCCATTGCCAAGTATTGATGGTCTGTTTGACCAGTTGAAAGGTGTGACAGTATTCTCAAAGATTAATCTTCGTTCTGGTTATAATTAGTTGCAAGTAAAAGACTCAGATGTGCTTAAAACTGCGTTCAGGACCAGGTATGGACATTATGAATTTCTTGTGATTCCATTTGGTTTGACTAATGCACCTGAAGTATTTATTGATTTGATGAACAAAATTTTCAGACTGTACTTAGACAGATTTGTTGCGGTATTCATTGCGATATTCTGATTTATTAATGAGATGAGACAGAGCATGTCGATGATTTGGGAATTGTTTTGCAAACTTTGCGTGAAAAACAATTGTTTCCTAAGTTTAGGAAATGTGAATTTTGGCTTTGGGAAGTTGGATTTCAGGGACATGTGGTATCGGCCGATGGTATTAGAGTTGACCCGAGCAAAATTTTAGCTGTGGTAAGTTGGGAGCCTCCGAGAAATGTGTCTAAGGTCAAAAGTTTTTTGAGTTTAACCGGATATTATAGAAGATTCATCATGGGATTCTCGATGATTTCTACACCGTTGACAAGATTGTTGCAAAAAGATATTAAGTTCGAGTGGTCTGAGAAATGTCAGCAAAGCTTTAATCAATTAAAAGCATTGTTAACCGAGGCACCAGTATTAGTTCAGCCAGAATTAGGTAAAGAATTTTTTATTTACAGTGATGCATCGTTGAATGGTTTTGGTTGTGTTCTGATGCAGGAGGGTAAAGTGATAGTGTATGCTTCTAGACAGTTGAAACCGCATGAAAAGAATTATTCGACGCATGATTTAGAGCTTGCAGCGATTGTATTCTCTTTGAAAATTTGGTGCCACCATTTGTACAGAGAAAAATGTCATATCTTCACGAATCATAAAAGTCTGAAGTACTTGATGTCACAGAAAGATTTGAATTTGAGACGGCATAGATGGCTCGAGTTATTGAAAGACTATGATTTGATCATTGATTATCATCTGAGAAAGACTAATGTTGTTGTTGATGCTTTAAGTAGAAAATCTTTGTTTGCTTTGCGAGCTTTGAACACGCGGTTGACATTGATTGATGATGATTCAATTTTAGCTGAGTTGAAAGCTAGACTGATGTTTCTGCAATAAATTGGTGAAGCTCAGAAATGAGATGATGTTTTGATAGCTAAATAGAAACAAATTAAGATGACACCTGATTTAGATTTTCATGTTGGTTCTGATGATAGCTTGTACTTTAAAGGTATAATTTGTGTTCTGAGAAATTCTGATCTTATTCAGAAGATTTTACAGGAAGCTCACAGTAGTAACTTGTCTATTCACCCTGCTAGCAATAAAATGTACGGTGATTTGAAACAGATGTACTGGTGACTAGGTATGAAATGAGAAATTTCTGAGTTCGTATCGAGATGTTTAGTTTGTCAGCAAGTTAAAGCCGAACATCAGGTACCTTCTGGTTTCTTACAGGCAGTGATGATTCTAGAGTGGAAATGGGAGCATGTCACGATGGATTTTGTATCGGAATTGCCTTTATTTCTGAGAAAGAAAGATGTTGTTTGGGTCATTGTTGATCGTTTGACGAAATCCGTGCATTTCATCCCAGTGCGTATGGATTTTTCACTCGAGAGATTAGTAGAGTTGTATATGGCTAAGATCGTTAGATTGCATGGTGTGCCAGTTTCCATTATTTTCGATAGAGATGCGCAATTTACGTCTCGATTCTTGGGAAAATTACATGAGGCTCTAGGTAATCATTTGCATTTTAGTACTGCATTTCATCCTCAGACAGACGGTCAGTCTAAGAGAGTAATTCAGATACTCGAAGATATGCTTCGATGTTGTAATTTAGAGTTCGAAGGCAACAGGGAGAGATTTCTACCATTGGTTGAATTTGCATATAACAACAGTTATCAGTCGAGCATTAAAATGGCACCGTACGAAGTTTTGTATGGTCGAAATTGTCAAACTCCGTTATATTGGACTGAGCTTAGTGAGAAAAAGCTTTTTTGGGTTGATTTGATACGAGAAACCAAAGAAAAGGTTAAAGTGATACAAGACAATTTGAAAGCAGCTTCAGATCAACAAAAATCCTATGCGGATTTGAAAAGAGAATACACAGAATTTTAAGTCGGGGACAAAGTGTTTTTGAAAGTGTCACCCTGGAAGAAAATTCTTCGATTAAGTCATAAAGGAAAGCTAAGTCTGTAGTTTATCGTGCCGTATGAGATCACTAAGAGAATCGGGCCAGTAGCTTATCGATTCATAATGTATTTCATGTATCTATGTTACGACGGTATTGATCAGATCCATCACATGTGATTTCACCTGTTAACGTTGAGATTCAGCCTAATATGACGTACAATGAAGAACCAATTAGAATTTTAGCTCTAGAGGTTACAGAATTGAGAAATAAAAGTATAGCTTTAGTGAAAGTTCTTTAGCAACAACACGGAATAGAAGAGGCTTGATCGCTGTGATTTCAGAGTTTTAAATTTATAATGATCGAACCTGGAACTAACAATAACAACGATTGAGGCAAGTGCACCTATCGAACAGTAGTATACCTTAGGCACGACCGGATTGTCGAACCCAAAGGAACCAAAAGTACTAATACTAACTTTCTTTTTCTTATCTAGCCTAAAATAAGTGAAGTTGTTATTTAATCTAAATTTAACTAACTACTAAGATAAAGACGCAAAGACAAAAAGAATGAATTGGGAAACATCGTTGGAAAAACTCGGTTGATTAAGACGATACCCTTAGGAAGAATCCACCTAGACTTCTCTTGTTATCTAACTCTGAACCAGATGATTTATTCACTTGACTTGATCCGTAAGACTCCCTAATGTATATTAAATCCTCTCTCAAAGCGAATAACGTCTAACCCTAGGTTGATTAATTGAAATCTCTTTCTAATTAAAACCCCTAGAATTGCATTAACTCGATCTATGGACTCCCATATTAGGTTTCACCCTAATCCAGAAAAATCTCGTCACCCTATCCTTAGGCGCGCGATCAACTCCGCTTTATTATGCTAGATCTACTCTTAAGCAGGGACTTTTGCTCCTCCACTTAAGCATGTCAAACTTGAATCAATATCCCTAAAATATTAACACAAGAATTAAGAACACATAATTAAGAACAAATCAAGTATTTATCATATAGCTCAGCCAACGATAACAAGATTCATCTAAGTTTCATCCCCTTCAGGTATCTGAAGGGTTTAGTTCATAACGATAAAAGAAAACATCTTAGAAGAAAAGATAAAACAAAACATAAGAAATCCCTAAAACCCCCTAAAGGAATTGAATGAGAGATCCGCCGTCTTGAGTAGAATTTCGGCTTCTTGAGATGGATCAACTGGCTATCTTCAAGTGTTTCCCACAAATCTGACCTTTTCAGCTCGGCTCCTTGGCCTAGCTCACCGCCCCCTTCTATGTTATACTTAGGGTGTTTATATAGGCTTTTGAAATAGGTTTCTTTGCCCCTAAGTATCCTTTTCTGAGTGAAATTGCTCTTCCCCACGATAGGGACACGGCCATGGCACACGCCCATGTGAATCGTCTTTAGGCCGTGTTCGGAATTTTAATGAGGTGACACGCCCGTGTAAATCGTGATCAGGCCATGTTCTAGTCTATCACGGAGACACAGCTGTGTTGGCTCAAGTCCAGGCCGTGTCAATTTTTACTTTGGCCCAATTTGGTCTGTTTTGAGCCCGTTTCTCGTTCTTTCCATCATCCGGTGCTTTCCTGAGTATAAAACATGAAAAGAAAGGATTAAGAGCACCCTTTTACATAAATCAAGGGATAAATCATCCAAAAGTATGCTAAATGTGGGATTAAAATATGTTACTTTTACTATTTATCACATACCCCCGCACTTAAGCTTTTGCTTGTCCTCAAGCAAAATTGTCAACTTACAATTAAAATGAACTTTCCATGATTCAATATTCCTATCAACAATGTCTCATCATAATTCATAGATAATTTATACATGGATAATTTAACTCAAAGAGTCCTAAAGATTCAAACAATATAAGTCATATATTTGTAGCATGAAAACATAGGTGTTTCCCCTCATCTAAATAATTACCTCTGATCCAAAACCTACAAGGATTGACATCCTCACAAAAGATTCACTCAAATCACTCAAGTGTTTAAGGTCTAATTAAGCACTCAAATGTCAAAACTGAAAAGTTAATCCCATAGGCTTGCATGAAAATCAAATCACCACCACTGTAATATGAAATGATGCACAAATCAAAAGGTCTTTATCAAGGTTGTAACGGGGCTTGGGTTAAGGTGTGGATAAAGGCTGAATTAGAGGGTTAGAATCGAGATCGACCTGAAAATTACCTAACTAGAAAAAAATAAACTGATAAATAAAAGTAATTACATCAATTGAAAACTGATAATACGAGCTTCTTCTTCAATATTTGGAATTCAAACGTATAAGCTCACTTAATCACATAACTAATAAAACTAATAATGAATATACTTCGTTTTTTTTTAAGAACAAATCAAGTAATAATAAAGAACTTTAACAACTGAAATAAAGAACATAGTTAGGCAACTGATCAAATCAAATCTCGACAAAAAAGGGTAGTCAAGAAGAATGGTGATAACAAATACAAAGGGTTTTGGGTTAATATTAGTGGGTGAGTCAATAAAAAAGGGTTGTTAGGATCAAAGGGGTTTACTAGGGGTTAATTATGAAGGTAGGCTTTTTATGGAGTAAGTGGGTTAAATCCTAGGTGCCTTTATCATTTCTGTATATCAAATCAAAGATGTGGTCTCAACATGTATAATCGAGGCAAGTTCTAGAATAACAGTTCAATGTTGACACACTCATAATCAAAAAGTGAGCATGAAAAAGGATATATGCTCTTATAAGGCTCAAAATCTCACAAAAATTATGGGTATTTTGATATCAACCTCGTAAATTTCAAACTTCAAAGTAATATTCAAATTCAGGTAGACAACCTAGAAAAATTTTTAATACCGAAAAATAGACTTATCATGCTTGATTCTCTAGTATCTTGGAATTTAATTATCAATGCACAATTATCAATGACTTAATCTAGAACATATCAATAAAGATCATAAGTCATGGAAATTTCATTCTAATGATAATATGAGAAATTTACTTTAAAAACAATACATAATTCAGGGATTTAAGAATAATGCAAAAAGTTTGACACCTAAATTCAGGAATTTAAGAATAATGAAAAAAAGTTAGGCACCTTTTTAGGTCGTTCACCCCCCACATTTAAGATGTACATTGCCCTCAATGTACAAAGATATATATATATATATATAGACAATTAAGTATAAATTCAAAAGATATGGAGAGAGGTGAAACTCCCTGAATTATGGATGAAATCCGTGGAGGATGTGGAAAATACGTTGGAATTTTAGCCCGAGCTGGAGTTGGCAGTGGTCATGGTGTGGTGGTTTCCCACTATTACTGTGCTAGATGAAGAAATTGGGTAGCTTGTGGAGAATTAGCCCGGATATAATAATAATAATTCAAACTATACTAATTAAATAATTAAAGAAAAGCAAGCTAAAGTGAAGAGAAATAAAAATTGAAATAAAATTAAAATAAAAGATTGATGGACCGTAGAGTCCTTATTGTTGGGT
Source organism: Gossypium sturtianum (assembly GCA_025698515.1). Lineage (NCBI taxonomy): Eukaryota > Viridiplantae > Streptophyta > Magnoliopsida > Malvales > Malvaceae > Gossypium > Gossypium sturtianum. The sequence continues at coordinate 81,317,032 of CM046953.1, read as the reverse complement.
GTGATTTCTAAGGCTTGGGATATGGTGGTGGTCGTGGTGTGATTCCCAAGCAGCCTGTAGAACCTAAAACCAAGAAACTAAAATAAAATAAGTTGAATTAAGCTGAAGAGAAGTAAAGATAAGGAAATTGAAGCAAAAGAGAAAAACAAAATAAAAACTAAATGGCCTCAAATATCCTTGGCTCGTCGAATGATTAAAGCGGCCGGCATGAACTTATATAGATCGGTCTCCCTCTGGGAGACTATGCTTGATTCCTTCCGCTTCTTCGGCATTTGGTGTAGCTCAAGGGTTTTGGGAATGTATTGGGGAAGAAAAGTAGGGAGAGGGTTGAGAAAGAAAAGAAAAACTAAATGGGCTGAATGGGTGAGAAGAGGGAGGGGTGGGTGGTTTAAATAGAATTCTCAAGTCAGGTACATTCCCACACCCGTGTACCATAGGCGTGTTGATTCACACGGTCGCCTCGCACGGCCGTGTTATGCATCGTATCGTTTCTCCCACGCCCATGTACTGGTTGCCTCGCCCGTGTGTAAACTACCAGTGTCGACCACGGCCGCATCGCACGACCGTGTTAAGCATCGTTCATGTCTCCCACGCCCATTTTACAGATTGCCACGCCCGTTGGTGATAAGTCAGTGTCGTCCACGGCCGCGTCGCACGGCCGTGGCGTTTTTGCTCTGCGTCGTGGGGTGTTGGTTGAGTCCGTGACTTGAAGATTTGATTCTTTTCGACTTGTACCTCTTCTCGCCATTATCGATGCGGAGAGATTCTATACCTCCACACGCCACGCGACCACGCCAGTGTGCAAGGCCGTGTGGCACGGAATTTGTATTTTTGGTTAGTTTATAGTTAGGTACTATAAAGAAAGAATAAAAGTAAAAGAAGAATTAAAAATGTAAAAATTTATGGGGTTAGTGCTCGGGTTGCCTCCCGAGAAGTGCTCGTTTAAAGTCTTAAGCTAGACTTTCCTCGTATTCGCAAAAATCAGGGTGGTTTAAAATTTTGAATATCTTCCCTCATGCTATCAGTTCTATTTCCGTGATAAAGTTTAAGTCGAGAATCGTTTATATTGAAGGTACCAAAAATAGGATTACTTACCTCGACTGTTCCGTATGGGAAAACACCGATTACCCTAAAATGGATTTCTTTGTTTGTGTTAGGGTCAGGAGGAGATATTCGCGGGTCCGCTTTATCTAATAATACTTGATCTCCGATTTTGATTTTGTCTGCTTCGTGGAATGGCTCTGGTTCAGCTTTGTGTATCCCTATTTTTCCTTGAAATGCATCTTCCACTCGTCTAGATCATCGATCTGATTCCTTCGTTCCTCATGAGTTATTTCTTTGTTGGCACAGGGTATAGGATCGGGTTCAGTTATATTCTTTCCTGGTGTTTCCTGAAAAGAAGGGTTAATCGAATGGTTATCAATAGAATTTATTTTCTCACCTGGATTACTCGATCTTCTAGCCGAATTGAGAGCTTGGAGAGTGATTGTCTCATTACCTACACGAAGTATTAGTTCTCCTGCATCAATGTCAATTTTAGTCCTGGCAGTTGCTAAAAAGGGTCTTCCTAAAATTAAGGGAATCGAATTATCCTCATCCATGTCTAAGACAACAAAATCTACCGGGAAAACGAATTTATCAATTTTTATAAGAACATCTTCGATAATACCCTAGGAATTCTAATGATTTTATCACCTAGTTGGATGCTCATCCTAGTTTGTTTGGGTTTTCCTAAACCTAGTTGTTTAAACAATTTATAAGGCATGACATTTATGCACATTTCTAAATCACTAACGCGATTATCAATAGGTAAACTACCAATTAAACATGGAATTGTAAAACTCCCGGATCTTTTAATTTCGTGGTAGTTTATTTTGCAAGATTGCCGAGCACATTGCGTTTAGTTCCACGTGTGATGCCTCGTCTATCCTTCGCTTGTTCGTCAAAAGCTCTTTTAAAAATTTTCTAAAATCGCATCCGCGAAAGGGCTTCAAGTAGCTGTAAGTTAATATGTAATTTCTTTAAAAGTTTAAGAAACTTACCGAATCTGTTCCTCAGATCGCTCTCTTCATCGCTTGGGATAAGGAATGCGAGGTTGGTACTTTTGATTACCGGTTTTGGCTTTTCTTGTGTTACCTCAACTTTACCTTTCTCTACCTTATTTTCTTGTATTGGATTGGGTTCATCTAACCCTATACTATCATGAGCTGTGATAGCTTGGATTTGCTCCTTTGGGTTAATCTCAGTGTTGCTTGGTAGACGCCCTTGCGGTCGTTCGGAAATTATATTTGCAAGTTGGCCAACTGTATTAGTAAGTTCCCCAAATTGACTTTCGATCCCCTTAATTGATGCCTGTTGATTCTTAAGGGTGGTTTTAGTGTCTTAGAGACGATTATCTGTGGCTGCCATGAATTTTGTCAGCATCTCTTCAAGGTTCGGCCTCTTTTCCTGTGGATAGGGCTGATTTTGGAAATTTTGAGGAGGTTGTTGTCTTTGAATTCCTTGATTTCCTTGTCCTCCCATGAAAAATTTGGGTGGTTCCTCCAACTCGGATTATAAGTATTACTATAAGAGTTATTATTAGATCTAAAATTATTACCTATATAGTTCATCTGTTCGCCTGCGTGCCGGTTGGTAGGGTGGGTACTCAGATTCGCCACGCAGTTCCACTTGCGTCGCATCGCATGGATGTACCGTGAAGAACACAAACTATCAAGCTTTTTATTCATCATCTCTACCGTGTTGATAGCATGGTTACTGCGTCGAGGTTGAAAACTCTGGCTGATTTTGTTGGTTTTGTCCTTATAACCTACCACTGATAGTTATTCAGTGACATCTCTTCAATAAACTCGTAGGCTGCTTTAGGAGTTCTGTTGTTCAGGGTTCCATTGGCGGCTGAATCAATTAGTTGCCTCATTGAGGGGTTTACACCGTTATAGAAAGTTTGGACTTGGAGCCACAAGGGTAAACCATGGTGCGGACACCTTCTCAAGAGATCCTTGTATCTCTCCCATACGTCGTATAATGTCTCTAAATCCATCTGCACAAAAGAAGAGATATCATTCCGTAATTTGGCCGTTTTGGTCGGTGGGAAATATTTTAATAAAAATTTTTTGGTCATTTGATCCCATGTAGTGATTGACCCTTGTGGTAACGAGTTTAACCACTGCTTGGATTTATTCCTTAACTAAAAGGGAAATAATCGAATACGGATGGCATCATCGAAATGCCATTTATTTTGAAGGTATCACGTAACTCCTAAAAAATTAGCTATATGAGTATTTGGGTCTTCGCCCCTGTAAACCATCAAATTGAACAAATTGTTGAATCATTTGTATAGTGTTAGGATTTAATTCAAAATTATTAGCAGCTATAGCAGGCCTAACAATACTTAATTCTGCTCCTGTTAAATGAGGTTTAGCATAATCATACATAGTACGTGGAGCATTATTTTCTGCCACATCTTGTGGTGGTGGATTATTCTCGTACATCCCTTCAGTATGATTGGATTCGCCTTCTCGCTCTTTCTGTGTAATTTAGGGCTCGCCTGATTTCTCTGCGATTCCTGTGAGCGGTAGCTTCAATATCACTGTCGTATACTAGTGGTCCTCTCAGGTTCCTTCTAGTCATAAACTAGAAGTACCTGCTAGGAAAAGAATGAAAGAAAATTTAGCAAAGTTAAAAACAAAACAAAAAATAAAAATAAATTACGGAAAATAATGGCTAAAGTAATAAAAATAGAGCTTTCTTAATATTTTAGTTCCCCGGCAACGGCGCCAAAAACTTGATCGCTGTGATTTCAGAGTTTTAAATTTATAATGATCGAACTTGGAACTAACTATAACAACGATTGAGGCAAGTGCACCTATCGAACAGTAGTATAGCTTAGGCAAGACCGGATTACCGAACCCAAAGGAACCAAAAGTACTAATACTAACTTTCTTTTTCTTAACTAGCCTAAAATAAGTGAAGTTGTTATTTAATCTAAATTTAACTAACTACTAAGCTAAAGACGCAAAGACAAAAAGAATGAATTGGGGAAATACTGTCGGAAAAACTCAGTTGATTAAGACGATACCCTTAGGAAGAATCCACCTAGACTTCTCTTGTTATCTAACTCTGAACCAGACGATTTATTCACTTGACTTGATCCGTAAGACTCCCTAATGTATATTAAACCCTCTCTCAAGTTTAATAACGTCTAACCTAGGTTGATTAATTGAAATCTCTTTCTAATTAAAACCCCTAGAATTGCATTAACTCGATCTATGGACTCCTATATTAGGTTTCACCCTAATCCGGAAAAATCTCGTCACCCTATCTCTAAGCGCGCGATCAACTCCGCTTAATTATGCTAGATCTACTCTTAAGCAGGGACTTTTACTCCTCCACCTAAGCACATCAAACTTGAATCAATATCCCGGAAATATTAACACAAGAATTAAGAATACATAATTAAGAACAAATCAAGTATTTATCATATAGTTCAGCCAACGATAACAAGATCCATCTAAGTTTCATCGCCTTCAGGTATCTGAAGGGTTTAGTTCATAACGATAAAAGAAAACATCTCAGAAGAAAAGATAAAACAAAACATAAGAAATCCCTAAAACCCCCTAAAGGAATTGAAGGAGAGATCCGCCGTCTTGAGTAGAATTCCAGCTTCTTGAGATGGATCAACTGGCTATCTTCGAGTGTTTCCCACAAATCTGACCTTTTCGGCTCGGCTCCTTGGCCTAGCTCACCGCCCCCTTCTAGGTTATACTTAGGGTGTTTATATAGGCTTTTGAAATAAGTTTCTTTGCCCCTAAGTATCCTTTTCTGAGTGAAATTGCTCTTCCTCACGACAGGGACACGGCCATGGCACACGCCCGTGTGAATCGTCTTTAGGCCGTGTTCGGACTTTTAATGAGGTGACACGCCCGTGTAAATCGTGATCAGGTCGTGTTCTAGTTTATCTAGGAGACACGGCCGTGTTGGCTCAAGTCCAAGCCGTGTCGATTTTTACTTTGGCCCGATTTGGTCTGTTTTGAGCCTGTTTCTCGTTCTTTCCATCCTCCGGTGCTTTCCTAAGTATAAAACATGAAAAGAAAGGATTAAGAGCACCTTTTTACATAAATCAAGGGATAAATCATCAAAAAGTATGCTAAATGTGCGATTAAAATATGTTACTTTTACAGTTTATCAAGGCTACCTTGGACCCGAAAGAAGCTATGAAAGTACAATACACGACCCTCTTTTCTAGTAAGATTTCGGGGACGAAAATTTCTTTAGGGGGAGAGTTGTAATAGCTTATTTTCAATGAAATCAGAATAGTGGTTTTGGGACCACAAATCTGATGTATAAATTAATATTTATTATTATTTTAATTCCTATGGAATGTTAAAAAGGTCGTATAAAAATTTCATTAAGAAATTTTGACGTTTACCTACTTAATTATGTGAAAAGGGCTAAATCGTAAAAGGTGCAAAAGTGGAGTTCTATTAGTTAAATGTGTCAAATAGCTATGAAACTTAAAAGTGAGAGGACTTGGATGATAATTAGACCATTTGAGTGTTTAGTGCATATTCATGGCAAGGTTTACTTGAAATTTTAAATGTTTTAAAAGGTTAAAAAGGTAAATGTGTAAATAAGGTTAAAATTTAATTAAACAAAAATCACTTCATCTCTTTCATTTGCCATCCACAATTGAATTTTAAAGAAGAAAACCATGGAAGCTTGATAGGTCATTCGACCAAGCTATCTTTGATTGCATGGTATGTAATTTTGTCCTGTTTTTAATGATTTCTATGTATTTGGGATCGTTGTAGCTTAATCTAGCTAGCCCGGGACTAATTTGAAAAACTGTTAAAGGTTTAGGGTTTTAACATAAACAAGTTTGCATGATTCTTGATGTTTAATGAAAGATTATGAGTCCTTGTTGTTAAATAAACAAGTTTTGTATAGTGATTTTTGATAAAAATATCATTTAGGGACTTATTTGTAAAAGTGATAAAAGTACATGGTAAAATTGTGAAATTTTGATTTTTATGAGATTTTATAGGTCCCTAGTGAATTTGGATAGCATGAAATGTGGATGAAATTGCATAAATTTCAATTTACGAGCTTAAGGACTAAATTGTAAAGAAGTTAAAATGTTAGGGGCAAAATTATAATTATGAATAAATATGGATTATGGATTGAATTGAATGTTTGAGATTGATTGAAACACTTAATTGAATATAATTATTTATTTAGATCAAGATAAATCTGAACCGGATCTAAACTGAGGAAAGGCGAAAATCATGGATTAGTTCGATCGTACTTCTACGCTCTAGTTGTCAATGGAAGTTCATAGTATTTCTATACGTAATTGAATTTCTACTTGTATGTTTACAATATAGTTATGTAATTAAATGATTATATTTAATTATTGCTTGAAATGCACATACGTGCCCCTGTTTGTACTTCGGTACCCCTAAAATGCACATACATTCCCTTATTTGTACTTCGATACCCCTGAAATGCACATACGTGCCCCTATTCGTACTTCGATACTCCTAAAATACACATGCGTGCCCCTGTTTGTACTTCTGTACCCCTGAATTGCACATACGTGCCATTGTTTACACTCTGGTAACCTTGAATTGAGTAAAATATGAGTTGTATTCAATTGTTGTTAAGTGTAATGACATATATGTTCTTACTAAGCTTTGTAAGCTTATTCATTTTGTGAATTGTTTTGTAGATCATTGTTGCTGATGTTTAGAAGGATCGAATCTTCGGTTCACACTATCCTTCGATGTTGGTAGTTCTTATATCCTTTAGGGTAGTGGCATGTATATGTGGCTATATAGGTTGTTTTTGCTATAATATGACAATATACTAATCTAAGTTCGTAGGTGTAACACCCCAAACCCGGCCTAGACGTTACGACTAGATCTGACATGTCACATCGAAGTGTTGATTTGAAAACTGGTCTTGTTAATGAAAGTTCGTGACTAAAGTTTTAAGCCCCTTCTAACTAATTGCTATTGGAAACGTTGGTGTTGTAAAACCTTGTTGACCACTTATTGGTCATATCATTTATTACAAGTTTAGTAAACTGAATTAAAAACCGCGGAAGCTTTTCTAGTGTAGCCCTTAAAATTTGAAATGCATGATTTTCCTTGGAAACAATTATTATTTTGAAAAAAAAACAATTATTATTTTGAAAAATGCATGATTTTTCAAAATCTAGCAGGTAGAAATAAGAAGTTAAAACCAAATAAAAGTTAAACCTCAAATGGCCTTATTACGTAATCAAACCCAAAAATAAATTAAAAATACTTAAGTCTCAAGTGAAAAATCAGTGTTCACGTGGCCACCTCCGAGACCCTCGTGGCTTGAAATCGATTAAGGCTGGGGATTACCTGTACAGTTAAAAGAAAGGCTGAGTTTGCGAAAACTCAGTGTGTAATCCCCTATCAATCAAATAAACATCGGTGCAAGCAGAAACAGACTGGGCCTAAGCCCTATATAATAACAGATCAGTCTGGGCTTTAGCCCTATAGAGTAGCAGTGTGGGTCTAAGCCCAAAATAATAACAGAACAGAACAGAAATGCAACCCAACCCAATCCAGCCAACACACCACCCGTACCAACCAACACACCATGTGGGGACTAAGTCGACCCACCCAGCCAACACACCAATATCGCAGCATCACTACTAATAGTAACGCAGCAAAGCTGCTAACAACAGTGATCGTGGCCCAGCTACTAAGATTAGAATACGTGGCGAAGCCATTAGAACAGTAAAAATGTGGCAGAGCCACTAGCACAGTACTTCCTCCAAATCAGAATCCCAACCCCAATGCAGAATGTCGTGTCATAAATATTACGTGTGTGAAATATGTCATATTCACAACCAATCATATAGATATCATATACACATCAATTAAACTATCACTAGGGATAGAATGGTGATTTCGTCAGTTAGGGGTAAAACGGTAATTTCACCCTCAGGGGTATTTTGGTCATTTAACTATTTTTGGGGTCTCGACACAGATGACGACCCTTAGGAAGGTCTACAGTCGTCTCGAACGACTCAGATAACCTGTATGGCCAAAATCGTATAATTGGGCCCAAGGCCCATTACTCGGCTCAAGTGGGCCCACATGCTTGTGAGGCACGTTCAGCCCAAATTCCATCACGCCTATACGAACTTCGCAGCCCAATCCATTATTAGTCACTTACCGTGGATTTTACCCATGTGGGGCCCATGAGCCCATTTGGCCCATCTTGGCCCAACGAGGCCCATTACGACCCAAGCCCACGAGAACGCTCGTGGTGGCCTCTACAGACTTGTAACACCCCAAACTCGGTCTAACCACTACAACCGCGTCTGGCGTGCTACGGGAAAGAAAATGTTTGAAAATCGACTTGTCAATTTCTGCTTAAGGAGAAAATCGTTGAATAATTTTAGAGAAAACGAATTTGAATCTTGTGGTGTTCAAAACGTGTTAAATCTTGCTTTAGAAAAACTTAGTTGCTCAATTGTTACTCCATACTTACTACTTAATCGGTGAATATTTGTAAAACACATTCTTATCGAGGTTTTAAAAACAACCAATTCACATTTACCAAGTATGCTTATCGAAAGTTATAAAAACAACCAAATAAAACATCACGTAAATAAAAGTTAGCGGCCTTATTACAACGAGGAAAACCCAAAATTTAAAGAAAACAAACTAAGTCCAAACAAAAACTTTGATATAAAACAAATGCCGAGCATGGCCACCTCGAGTCCACTCGGCTCCATATCCACGATCTAAGTCCGACCGCAAAATGTAAAGGAAGGGGTGAGTCACCTAGACTCGTGTATAAATCCCCATCCCAAGAGAAGTTATGCTCTTACACAAATTCATTTACACATATGCATGTCATGCAACCCGTCAACCTCAAAGATCCATCCATGTCTCCCAAATCTACCCCTTGTGGTACCAAACCATCGGTGGTACCAAACCACTGGTAACCGGTTACAAAATAACATATGTGGTACCAAACCACCTGGTAACCGGGTTACAAAAATAACATATGTGGTACCAAACCACCGGTCGTGCCAAACCACCGAGACTTAGTCACAATTTTTATAATATGTGGGGCCAACCCATCGTTGTGATGCCAAATCATCGGTGACAAATCGATAGATCACACTTCCTCCTCCTATCATCACCCATAACACGAGTTATGCTAACAATATCGGTGATGATCATGCTTAACATACATAATAATGTATACAGAATATCATGCTCTCATAGATCACAATCAACGCGAGAAACATAACAACTTACCCGGCATCCTCGCCTTTTACCCACAAGGGTAATTTGGTAACCATTGCCGTCATTCCGGATTTTAACAACACATAACATTTAACATAATAAGTAAAGAAAGTGTGTAAGAGTTACACACCTGGTTCTCGTACCAACGCTTTTACTGCTTCTACGCTACCGTCTCTCGAGACTACCACTATAGGCCTACAATCCAACTCCCGATACTTATTTGTTTCTTGTACTTTAGCGTTGGATTTACAGATCCAACCTCCATCGCTTGATCGTTTCTTCGAGTTCAAAATAACCCTTGGTCACTAAACCAATCAAACCGATGAGATCTAATATATAATCATAGTGTTTAGACGAAACCCTTACCTAAACTGTCGAATCCCAAAAGTCTTTAAGAAAACGTCACCACCAACCTACATTCGGCTTCCCCATAAATCAAGCACTACAGCCACAAAGACAACAGATTCGGCTTTCAAGAGCAGAGAGTGAAACTGATAGGGCCTTAGAACAAATGATTCGGATTAGAAACTTGATGAAAAATAGAGAAATCGCAGAGAAGAGAAATCCCAAAAATTCACCAATCTCCCTTGAAGACTATTCGGCTATGGTGCACCTTCGGGAAAACGAAACCACCCTTGTAGATTCGGCTATGGGAGAAGGAGTATGAACAGAGGGGATTCGGCTTTTAGAAGAATTTTGGAGAGGGAAATAAGGCTAGGGAATTTCGGCTATAAGAGAGAAAAGTATGAGAAAAGAAAGAAAAGAAGAAAACAAATGAAAGAAAAGATGGACCACTGGCTACTATTTTCGGCTACACACACACACCTTCAGAGTTGGACTTTCGACCAACTCTCCCCTCTCCTGATAACTTTTATCCATCTATTATCACATCCATTATCCTTTCTTTAGATGAGACCACCTTAAAACAAACTCTTTCCTTCCTTATTATCAAGATTTAATCTCTAAAATAAAAGAATTAAAGCTCCTAAAATGTAGCTCATGTGCCGCCCTTCCTCCCCTAGGAGTGCCGAATTTTGGACCCCTTAAACTTGGGCCCCAAGCGCCACACATGACCCAATCTCCTCCTAAGTGACGCCACCTCTATGCTCACCCATAGCACCTCCAACCTTTGGACCACGAGCCCAACTTACTACTAAAATAATTACTTAACTCAACTTAACTTAAATTATAAACTAGCATTATTTTTAAGCAACTTAACCAGATTTAAGTCCAAGCCGAGCCCAATACATACCTCAAAGCCTCAACCTACCAACTTAGCCACCCAACCTACCAAATGCATGACTCCACCAAATCGTGATATTACGCTTCTACCCCTTTAAAATAAATTTCGACTAAATTTACTCTGGTCGTAAGAGTTGAGGATATTGTTGTCGCATGATATCCTCCCGCTCCCATGTCGCTTCCTCCGATCCATGGTTCCACCATAATACCTTTACCAAAGGGACCGATTTCCACGCATAAAACCTTAAAATCCCGATCCAAGATCCAGATCGTTCCTCCTCAAAAGACAAGTCTGGACTCACCTCAATCTCCTCCATCGCACCACATGAGACGGATCCGAGCGATAACTTCTAAGCATGGAAACGTGAAATACATTGTCAATTTGACTCAACTCGTGGCAACTCGAAGCTGGTAAGCCACCGGTCCTACTCGCCAATACCCGATAAGGCCCAATAAACCTAGGGCTCAACTTGCCTTTCCTACCGAACCTCGTAACCTTCTTCCATGGCGACACTTTCAAGAAGACCTGTTCACCCCCGTAAACTCTATATCCTTCCGGTTAAGGTCGGCATAAGACTTCTTGCCTGTCTGAAGCTTCTTTCAATCGAGTTCTAATCACCTCCACCTTATCTTCTGTCTCAAAGAACCAACTCCGACCCAATAATCGCCGCCTCCCAACTCCGCCCAAAGACGTAGGGGTACGACACTTCCGACCATACAACGCTCGTATGGTGCCATCTTAATACTCGCCTGATAACTATTTTTGTATGCGAACTCCGCCAACGATAACAATTCTTCCCAACTGCCTCTGAAATCCAAGACACAACCCCTTAGCATATCTTCCAAGACTTAAATCACCCTCTCCGACTGTCCATCCGACTAGGGATGGAATGCCGCATCGAAATCCAACCTTGTACCCAATGCCTCGATGCAAAGCCTTTCGTAACCTGGATGTAAATCTAGGGTCTCTGTCCAAATAATCGACATCGCACCCCATGCAACCTTACAATCTCCGCTATATATAGTCTCGCTTAGCTTCAAGAGAGAAATCCATACGCATGTGTATGAAATGAGCAGACTTCGTCAGACGGTCCACAATCACCCAAACTAAATCCTTTTTAGTGGGTGTAAGGGGTAACCCACTCACAAAATCCATTGTGATCCTTTCCCACTTCCACTGTGGAATCTTAATCTACTCAGAATAAACCCGACGATAATCGATGTTCAACCTTGACTTGTCGACATGTCGACACTTACCCACAAATTCCATTACCTCACGCTTAAGACCCGCCACCAAAATCGCTCTCCCGCAAATCCCGATACATCTTACTACCTCCCTGATGCATAGCATATGGATGCTATGTGCCTCTTACAAAATCTTCTCGCCTTAACTCCACATCCTTAGGCATACACACCTTCCCCTGAAAACATAATACTCCATCGCGCTCGGACTATACCCCTCCAATCCACCATTCTCGCACTTGCAAGCATCGAGCACTTAAGACTTCATCTACCACCTGTTTCTCCTTAACTCGATCTACCCATGATGGCTTCACCGCAATTCCGCTAACAAAGCTTCCGTCCTCATACAAACTAAGATGAGCGAACATCGCCTCTTAAATCGACACCACTTTTTGACTTAGCGATCCGCCACTACGCTTGCCTTTCCCGGGTGATACTCAATCGAGCAAACAGAATCCTTTAATAATTCCACCCACCTTCATTGCCTCAAATTCAGCTTTTTCTCGAGTCACAGATACTTCAAGCTCTTATGGTCCGTAGTAGATCACCGACTTCTCCCCGCATAAATAATGCCTCCACACCTTCAAAGCGAAGACCATCGCAGCCTAACTCTGTGATCATGCGCCGAGATAGTTAACTTCATGCGGTCTTAATCGCCGAGACGCATAAGCAAAAACCTTCCTCCCCTGCATCAATACACAACCTAACCCCGTATGGGAAGCGCCATAATACACCACAAAATCTTTCCTCGCCACAGTCGAATCAAGACCGAGCCTTAGTCAAAACCTCTTCACTTCTCAAAACTCTCTTGGTGCTTATCCGTCCATACAAAAGGTACCTCCTTCCTCAAAAATTTTGTCAAAGGTGTCGCTATCGAAGAAAACCCTTCCACAAATCTCCTATAGTAGCTCGCTAACCCCAAGAAATCTGCGAATCCGCCACCGACTTGTGTGGTTTCCAATCCAACATCGCTCAATCTTCCGAGGATCTACTCTTATCCCTTCGCCGATACTACATGCCCCATAAAAGTAACTTCCTTCAACCAAAACTCACACTCAAAGCACCCTCTATTACCAGCCCAACACTCTCCCGAATGAGACTTCCCACATCTAACGCACTGAGGTGGCCACTAAGCAAAGAAGCAGCTTTATGGATCGATCCGGTCCATCAAATCTAGCCCTTTCTCGAGTACTTCCACCAGCACTCGATGGCCCAAAACTCCTTTTATCCCCGCTCTCTCCCGATTCTGCTTTCTCACCGCTTCACCTCTTCACTATTTTGGCCTTTTCCACGAGAACGGTGAATTCTCTTTCACGAGGTGCAATCAACACCCGCAGCTCATCTCTTAGCCCATCCTCGAACCTAACACAAACGCTCATGTTCTCAGAGCCACCATACCCCGAGCATACCTACTTAACCTCAAAAATTTCGCCTGCACTGTGCATCGACTTACTCCCTCGAACCAAATTCAGAACGCCCCACGCTATGCATCAAGATAACCAGCCCCACATACTTCCTCCGATAAGGTCGCTTTAAAATAATCCCTGGTGATATCATCGGCCACTCGCACCATCCCCGACCGTGAGCCACCACCGATACGACTCATCCCGAGAAGAGACACTATCCCCTTCAATTTCTCCTCGCCGAGAAGTCTAAGTCATCCATTATACGCCTGCTACCTCTAACCAAGACTCAGCAGTGTTGGGAGCTACACCGGATACCCCCCTAAACACCTCCGCTCCATTCGCTCGGAGTCGCTCAGCCATCGATTTTCGAGCTCCTGTACCCGCGCCTGGCCCGGCAACTCTCTCCAAACTCGCAGAAGATCGCTCGGGATATTACATCATTATCACCACCGATCCTCGAAACTCGCCTTCCTCCACGGCAGATTCGCCAAAGACATTTCCAGATCCATGGCCGACCGCTGGCTCAAAAGGTCATCCTACCCTACCCCGCCACGCGGTGGACGCCCACGACCTCGTGTACTCATTCTTCCCGCTCGCATTTATCCGGTTAAGAATTTTATGTATTATTAATGCCGTTTCATCGCTTATCCACGAGCAATTTTTATGGAAAATAGTTTTAAAAGTGATTCTTTCAAAGTCGAATCTATCTATAGTTTCAGTTTCAGGCTTATCTCCTAGTTCTAAGTGCATTCATCACACAAATAACATCCACATACCACATTCAACGTGTAGGGGTATTTTCGTCATCTTTACTACCCGGGGGTATTTTCGTAATTTTTACCTACAGGGGTATTTTCAAAATTTTTCCAAAACAAAGTTTCGGGTTATTTTGCAAATTAAGGGTATTTTGGTAATTTCGTGAAGCAGGGATATTTTGGTAATTTTGTAACTCAGGGGTATCTTGGTAATTTTGTCAATCAGGGGTAGTTTGGTAATTTACAAACCAGGAGTATTTTGGTCCTTTTTCCAAATTCAGGGTAGTTTTCACAAATCAAGGGGTAATTTGATAATTTCAAAACTAGGTTTTTACAAAAGAGTGTGGCCTGGTCCTTTCGGGTTTTAATTATCTGATTTAGCCAAATGAACAAGTCCTCATGGTCGAGTGAACAAATACTACGCACTGCAGGATTCGAGCTAAGAGGAGGTGAGTCACTAGGATCGCTTAAATACCAAGCTCTTCCCGAATCCAATCCTAGACATGCGCATGGATGTTGCCACACCCTAACTCGACGACTTACTCATAGGTTTGTTTGATTCGGCTTAAGTCTTATGTAATTAAGAAGTTGTGTAAACTAACCCTATGGTCCATCAGTTCTACCATGCTCAACTATGTAATATCCCGGGTTAGGGGGCTATTTTGTTGTTGCATGATATTGCAGGTGTTGGTGTGCTATGTTGCTATTTCTATGTTTTAGGGGCTTAATTGTAGGCTAGGAGTGTGCCCGAGTAGGTAGGAAAATTTGTGTTTTAGGCTTAAGTCGTGGAGTCATAGAGCCTGGGTATAAGAGTTTTCTTTGGTGTTTCATAGCACAAAAAGTGAGCTGGCAAAGTGGCAAGCATGCGTTACTTGGGGAGCTAGGTGTGGCGTCATCTACAAGGGGGAGAGATCCTGAGTTCAAGCTGCAGAGTTCCCCATTTTGGCTTCATTTTGGACGGCATGGAGGAAGAGGTAGAAGACAAGTAGAATTCTTCCTTGACTTGGTCTCCACATTCAAATGAAAGGTGGAGAGCAAATAGTGGAGGAAGACTTGGTCATGGTTGTTTGAATGTGTGGTATGGAGTGATTGGGGGATTTTAATGAAATTTAGGGAGTTGGAGGGGGAGTGGACGGCTTTGTGTGGGAGAGGGGGGAGGCCGAATGCACTTTTGCTTTTGGTACATTTTCGGTCTTCTTTTTGGTAAGAAAAAGTTCTTTTTGGTTTTTTGTTAGCCGAATGTCAATAGAACTTCTTCACATTTTCTTGTTTTCTTTTTTGTCAAACCGATAGTCCATGTGTTTGTTGCCGAAACTTTGCTAGTTTTCTTCTAACTCTATTGGCTAGCCGAATGCTCCTCCCCACTCTTTCTTCTTTCTTTCATTTGAGTTGAGCCGAAACTTTCACTTCCCAAACACCTTTAACATTCTTTTTCTTGCTCAAAACCGAAAGTTCCCACCTCCTATCCATCTTTTGTTTCTTTCTTTTTCCAAAACCCTTAGCCGTTTTCTCCATTTGCTTTCCTCATTTCTTTTGTGCCGAACCTATATTTCCATCTTCCATTCTCTTTCTTTTCTTTTTCACTAAGAATTGAACATAAGTGTGTGTTAAACACTTAGGCCGAATCTTCTTTTATTCTTGGGTTGCATCTTAGCCGAATCTCTCCTCTCCTTGAAGTCCTCTCTTGGCCGAATATCAGTGAAGGGTGGATCTTGGTTGGTTGTTCAATCCTTGAACAAGGTAAGTGGGGTGGCCGAATGGCCATTTGTCCCTCTCTTGTCTTTTCTTTGGTTATGGTTTGGTTAAGGGCCGAATATGGTTTTTAGAAGGGTATTAATCTCTTCGTTATAGGGTCATTGGAGTGTGGAAGCAAGCAAGAGGAGCCGCTTTTTCATAACCGATTGATAAGTGGTGGTAAGAGGATTATTTGTTAGACTATTCTTTTGGATTTCAATAAGATAAGGCTTCAAGTGTTTTAACCGCTCTCTTTTGAAGGTGTAGCCGATTGTTGGAATGAGAACCATTAGGTTCGGGTTTGATAAGAAATCAAACCAATAGCAAGGTGAGGGATCAACATTAACCCCTTTGGTTAATTGATGTTGGCCGAATGTGGTGATTGTCTAATGCTTTTTCTTTTGGCCGATTATAGAGCTTGCAAGTGATCAAGAAGCCTTAGATCGCTTCTTGTGGTATTAGGGTTGCGCTTTAGCAGTGTGTAAACTAACACACTTCTATTTAGTAATGTGATTGATAACCTTGTTGTGATTAATGAAACAAGAATGATTGATATGATACCCTATTGGGTATGATCTTGACTCGGGTAAGTCAAAGATTATTATTATAAGTTTATCGATGATCTATATGATACCATGACTATGGATATATGCGATATGGGATATGATGTTAAACATATTAGCATGATATGCATGACTTGTATGATATGCATGATCACATGAGTATGGTATGTTGATGGGTGATATGAGTGGAGGGAGAATGATGATATCCGTGTCTTTGGGACACTCGTGTCTTTGGGACACCGTGAGGTTTGGCACCTCCAAAGTGGTTTGGTACCACGCTTGATTTTGTGACTTCGGTCACCAAAGTGATTTGGTATCACATTTGTGTCTTTGGGACACCAGAGGTTTGGCACCTCATTGCGACTCGCCCTCGTGGTTAACACCACCGTGGGTGGGCCCCACTTTGAGATATGGGATCGTCTCGCTAGTGATTTGGTATCACACGCATGGGTTGGCCCCATCATCGGATTTTGTGACTTCTGGTCACCAAAGTGATTTGGTATCACATTTGTGTCTTTGGGACACCAGAGGTTTGGCACCTCATTGCGACTCGCCCCCGTGGTTAACACCACCGTGGGTTGGCCCCACTTTGAGATATGGGATCGTCGCTAGTGATTTGGTATCACACGATGGGTTGGCCCCATCATTGGATTATTCGTGACTTTGGGTCACCGTGGGTTTGGCACCACACTTATGGATATCGTGACTTTGGGTCACCAGTTGGTTTGGCACCACCAAAGTGGTTTGGTACCACACGGGTAGAAAAGGCGATATGGATGGTTAGGATCGGGTTGCATTAATCATGTTGCTATGTATGATGTGTGTTGGCATGTTGTTTTATCTGGGAGCGGGATTTATGCACTCGAGTCATTCGACTCACCCTCTCCTTTGACATTTCAGTGACACATAGACGCGGACATGGAGCCGGATGGACTCGGGTGCTCATGCCACGCTTAATAAAGTTTTACTCAGACTTTATAATTTGGGTACTTTAGCTTGCTTTTTATTATTTGGGTTTTGTTTTGGGTTGTAAAAGGCCTTTAAATTATGTTTTATGATGTTTATGCTTTAAATAGACTTTAATATGCCTTAACAAAATAAGTGGGTTGAAATTTTACTAAAATTTGGAAAGACAATGATTTAAAAACTATAAAGCAAAGTGTTTTAAACTATACCATCGGGTATCTCACCATGACTTGCATTAGAAACTCAAACGATTTCCAAATCAAAACTCGATTTTCTACCAAGTTAAAATGTCTTAAGTAACACTAAGAAGCTATTTGAATAATGAAATGGAATAAACTCGTTTTAACTACATCTTTTGGTTAAGCTTTCAAAATTTTTAGGGTTTTCTAAATACACCACCTGATTTCAAACAAGCCTACCCAAATTTTCTTCAAATACACTATATAGTGAAGTGTTTACATCCCCGCTTTTAAACGAAAAACCTAGACCTCTCAAGTCCGCTTTTCCCGTGAATATACCGCATTCGGGCGTGGTGTACTCGACCGGGTTTGGGGTGTTACAATTGTGGTATCGAGCCAAGTTCAAAGGTTTCGGCTGTGGCCCGAGGCCCAAAATGCTTTCAAAAGTCTATTTTAAGTGTTTTGTTTGAAATAAATGGTTTGAAGGGCATGACACCGAAGTCTCCTGCACTGGTTCACCTGTGTAAGTACCCTTACTATTGCTTGTGATTTGTTGATGTGATGTGATTTGATGATTAGCAATAGTGGATTACTTTAGAAACTAAAACCGATAGGATTCTCGTGAACTCGCGAGAACAAATCTCCTTCAATATTTATGAGATTTGCTTTAAAACAAAGTGGAATAAATATCGATGCATAAAACTTCTAAATCGAGCACGTAGAGAATTTAGTCATGAGCGCTAGAGGTGGACGTGGTCGTGGACGCAGGTCGGGTAGGATGACTGCTTTCAACCCGTAGGATCCGGTCATGGGTCGTAAAATGAGATACCGGCATCGCCACCACCGGAGGTGGTGAGTTTCAAGATCGACGGGATGACGCAGCGGTCACAGCGATGCCGCGAGTGTTGGAAAGAGTAGCCGGAGTAGGGGTGGTACAGAGTTAGGGAAATCAGGCTCGAGCGCTTCGTGCAAATGGGGCCGTAATTCTTTCGAGGTGTATCCTGGTGTTGCTCCTAGCACCGCTGAATATTGGCCGGAGGCAACCGAGCGGATCATGGATGATCCGACTTAATCGCCAAGAGAAGCCAAGGGCATCGACGCTTCTCCGGGATGAGTCATATCGCTGGTGGCTCACGGTTCGATGAAGCTGTGGCAAAGCAGAGGATCCGACATGGGATTATTTTAGGGTCGCGATCAAAAGAAGTACATTGGGGCTAGTTATATTGACTCCCAAACAAAGGCATTTCGAGGCTTGTCCAAGGGAGTAAGTCTGCTTTCCGAGTATGAGGCCGAAGTTCTTGAAGTCGAGCCGGTATGCTAGGGGTATTGTGGCTACCGAACACGCAGAGGTGTGTTCGCTTTCGAGGATGGTCCGAGAGACGAGTTGAGGTCGCTGATTGCTCCTCGCCAGGAGCGTGAGTTTGCTATCTCGGTTGAGAAGGCTAAGGTAGCCGAGGGTGGTAAGGAGTCCGTGAGGCGGTGGTATGGACAGAAATGCATAAGAGGAGCTTTGGGTCTTCTCGGATCGCCGGGTAATCCTCGTAAAAGGGCTAGACAGAGTGGGCCAAATCAGCCTGGGTAGGGTTGTTGCCGCTAGTCGTGGACCGCCGCGATGTAACCATTGTGGGAGATATCATTGGGGAGGTCTTTGGACCGGTGGAAAAGGTTGTTTTGAGTGTGGTTCATGTGTATGCCTTGGAGGCTAAGGAGTCTCATTGCAGAGAAGGTCCGCATCATAAGGAATTTGTCGATGTGTTTCCCGAGGAGCTTCCGGTTTGCCGCCGATCGTGAGGTAGAGTTCGGGATAGATCTGTTACCTCGAATCGCGCTGTCTATTGCTCCGTATAGGATGGCGCCAAAGGAATTGGTGGAGCTTAAGGCTCGATTCGTGGAGTTATTGGATCGAGGTTTTATCAAAGCCAAGCGTTTCGCCGGGTGCGCTGCGCTTTCTCTTTGTTAAGAAGAAAGATGGTACAATGCGGATGTGCATAGATTACCGCCATTGAATAAATCGACGATTAAAAACAAGTATCCGCTGCCACGGATAGATGACTTGTTTGATCACCAAGGTGCAATGCAGTATTTTCTAAGATTGACTCGAGGTCCGGGTATCACCGCTTAAAGGTGAAAGAAGCGGATATTCACAAGACAAAGATTTCGCACTCCTGTGATGGGCACTACGACCGTAATGCCGCTCGGGCTGACTAACGACCGGCAAAGATTTATGGATATGATGAATAGAGTGTTTCAAAGAAGATCCGATCGGGCCTCGTCGTGGTTTTCATAGACTACATCTTGGTGTATTCAAGAACAGAGGAAGAGCATGATGCGATTTGAGAGTTGTGTCGCAGATCTTGAGGGAAAAGCAATTTCTATGCTAAGTTCGCAGAAGTGCGTAGTTCGCTTAGAGAAGTGACTTTCTTGGGACATGTAGTGCCACCGAGGGGATTAGAGTGGATCCTCAAAAATTGAGGCGCTTTTGGATTGGAAACCGCTAAGTCGCTGGTCGAGATTCGAGTTTTCTGGTTTGGCCGGATACTACCAAGGTTTGTTGAGGGTTTCTCGCTGATAGCAAATACCATGACCAAGTTGTTAAGGAAAGAAGTTCCGCTTTGTTGGACCGAGAAACAAGCAGAGAGTTTCGACAAGCTTAAGAAGATTCTAACGTAAGCTCCGCTTTAATTCAACCCGAGGTCGGTAAGGAATTCACGCTCATATCGCGATGCATCACATACGGCTTGGGTTGTGTGCCGATGCAGAAGGTAAGGTTGTGGCTTACGCTTTCGACATACCGAGGCCACATGAGGTCAACTATCCGACGCACGATCCGGAGTTAGCGGTTGTAGTCTTTGGCGTTGAAGATTTGGAGGCACTACTTGTACGGAGAGAGATCAATAGTCTACACCGATCATAAGAGTCCAAGTACCTCTTGACTCGTAAGGATTTGAATTTGAGGCAGCGCAGATGGGTTGAGTTGCTTAAAGATTACGATCGCTCGATTGAGTATCATCCGGCAAGGCTAACGTGGTGGCGCACGCGTTGAGCCGTAAGGTTGTTTCGGACTTAAGAGCGATGTTTGCCCACTTGAGTTTGTATGACGACGGAGTATTCTCGCAGAGTTGCGGTGTTGCTTCACTTGGGTTGAGCAGATCGTAGAGAAACAGCTTAGAGGATGAGGTTCCGAAAGCGCCGAAGGTTGCAAGTGCAGGATGGTGGTTTGGAGGGTTACAGCCTTGTCTAGTGATGGGGTGTCAGTTTCCAAGGTAAGGCTTGTATGCCTAAAGATATTGAGCCGAGGCAGAAGATTCTTCAGACGCACATAGCGCCCTTATGCTATGCATCCCGGAGGTAGTAAGATGTATAGGGATCTCGAGAGAGCTTTTGGTGGCCCGGGTCCAAGAAAGAAGTGACAGAGTGTGTTGGGAAGTGTCCGACATGTCACAGGTCAAGGTGAACATCGCTTGCCGTCCGTGGTTGCTTCACCGTGAAGATTCCTCTCTGGAAGTGGGAAAGGATAACCATGGATTTTGTCGTTGGGTTACCGCTACACCAAGCAAGAAGGATCTGGGCTTTGGGTAGTGGTGGATCGTTCGACTAAATCACCACTTTATTCTCGTGAGGGTTGACTATTCACTCGTGGTTGGCGGTCGTATGTTTCAGAGATAGTAAGGTTGCACGGGCAGCCAAGATCGATCATCTCGGATAGGGATCCCGATTTACGCTCAAGGTTCTCGGAAAGCGTTGCATCAAAGCCTGGTACGCTGTTGATTTTCAAAGACGGCCACTCGCAAATCGACGGCAAATGTAAAGAGTTATTCAGATCTTAGAGGATATGCCGAGAGGTTGTGTCCCGGATTTTAGAGGTAGTTGGGAAGAGTTTCTACCATTAGCCGAGTTTGCCTACAACAACAGCTACTAAGCGAGCATCAAGATGGCACCATATGAGGCGTTGTATGGTAGGAAGAAGTCGATCACCCACGTGTTGGACAGAGTTAGGTGAACGCCGCTTGTTAGGACCCGAGTTGGTTGTCAAACCGAAAAACAAGGTTAAGTTGATTCAGCTCGATTGAAGGAAGCTTCGGACCGCAGTAAGTCTTATGCCGATCTTAAGCGGAGAGACATAGAGTTTGGCCGTGGGGATCAAGTGTTTCAAGGTCTCGCCATGGAAGAAGGTTTTGAGGTTCGAAGGAAAGGCAAGCTAAGCCCGAGGTTTATTGGGCCGTATAAGGTTTTGAGACGAGTGGGACCAGAGCGATCACCGGAGTTGTTGCCGCAGAGCTTAGTCGATTCACGACGATTTCACGCTTCGATGCTTCGACGTTATCGCTCGATCCGCCGCATGTGGTAGCAAAGTGGAAGGGATCGAGGTAAATCTAGACTTGACTATGGATGAGGAACCCGTGCGCATTCTTGATCGGGATGTGAAGGTTCTCGCGTAAGAAGTCCGTGCCTTTGGTTAAGGTTCTTTATGGAATCATGGCGTGGAAGAAGCCACGTGGGAACCCGAGGATATGATGAAACAAAGAAGCACCGCAACTCTTTTGATCGTAATTTCGAGGCCAAATTATTTTAAGGGGGTAGAACCGTAATATCCCTGTTAGGGGGCTATTTTGTTGTTGCATGATATTGCAGGTGTTGGTGTGCTATGTTGCTATTTCTATGTTTTAGGGGCTTAATTGTAGGCTAGGAGTGTGCCTGAGTAGGTAGGAAAATTTGTGTTTTAGGCTTAAGTCGTGGAGCCGTTGGAGCTGGGTATAAGAGTTTTCTTTGGTGTTTCATAGCACAAAAAGTGAGTGGCAAAGTGGCAAGCATGCATTACTTGGGGAGCTAGGTGTGGCGTCATCTACAAGGGGAGAGATCCTGAGTTCAAGCCGCAGAGTTCCCCATTTTGGCTTCATTTTGGACGGCATGGAGGAAGAGGTAGAAGACAAGTAGAATTCTTCCTGACTTGGTCTCCACATTCAAATGAAAGGTGGAGAGCAAATAGTGGAGGAAGACTTGGTCATGGTTGTTTGAATGTGTGGTATGGAGTGATTGGGGGGGATTTTAATAAATTTAGGGAGTTGGAGGGGGAGTGGACGACTTTGTGTGGGAAGGGGGAGGCCGAATGCACTTTTGCTTTTGGTACATTTTCGGTCTTCTTTTGGTAAGCAAAAGTTCTTTTGGTTTTTTGTTAGCCGAATGTCAATAGAACTTCTTCACATTTTCTTGTTTTCTTTTTGTCAAACCGATAGTCCATGTGTTTGTTGCCTAAACTTTGCTAGTTTTCTTCTAACTCTATTGGCTAGCCGAATGCTCCTCCCCACTCTTTCTTCTTTCTTTCATTTGAGTTGAGCCGAAACTTTCACTTCCCAAACACCTTTAACATTCTTTTTCTTGCTCAAAACCGAAAGTTCCCACCTCCTATCCATCTTTTGTTTCTTTCTTTTCCAAAACCCTTAGCCGCTTTCTCCATTTGCTTTCCTCATTTCTTTTGTGCCGAACCTATATTTCCATCTTCCATTCTCTTTCTTTTCTTTTCACTAAGAATTGAACATAAGTGTGTGTTAAACACTTAGGCCGAATCTTCTTTTATTCTTGGGTTGCATCTTAGCCGAATCTCTCCTCTCCTTGAAGTCCTCTCTGGTCGAATATCGTTGAAGGGTGGATCTTGGTTGGTTGTTCAATCCTTGAACAAGGTAAGTGGGTGGCCGAATGGCCATTTGTCCCTCTCTTGTCTTTTCTTTGGTTATGGTTTGCTAAGGGCCGAATATGGTTTTTGGAAGGGTATTAATCTCTTCGTTATAGGGTCATTGGAGTGTGGAAGCAAGCAAGAGGAGCCGTTTTTTCATAACCGATTGATAAGTGGTGGTAAGAGGATTATTTGTTAGACTATTCTTTTGGATTTCAATAAGATAAGGCTTCAAGTGTTTTAACCGCTCTCTTTTTGAAGGTGTAGCCGATTGTTGGAAGGAGAACCATTGTGGTTCGGGTTTGATAAGAAATCAAACCAATAGCAAGGTGAGGGATCAACATTAACCCCTTTGGTTAATTGATGTTGGCGAATGTGGTGATTGTCTAATGCTTTTTCTTTTGGCCGATTATAGAGCAAAGTGATCAAGAAGCCTTAGATCGCTTTCTTGTGGTATTAGGGTTGCGCTTTAGCAGTGTGTGTAAACTAACACACTTCTATTTAGTAATGTGATTGATAACCTTGTTGTGATTAATGAAACAAGAATGATTGATATGATACCCTATTGGGTATGATCTTGACTCTGTAAGTCAAAGATTATTATTATAAGTTTATCGATGATCTATATGATACCATGACTATGGATATATGCGATATGGGATATGATGTTAAATATATTAGCATGATATGCATGACTTGTATGATATGCATGATCACATGAGTATGGTATGTTGATGGGTGATATGAGTGGAGGGAGAATGATGATATCCGTGTCTTTGGGACACTCGTGGTCTTTGGGACACCGTGAGGTTTGGCACCTCCAAGTGGTTTGGTATTACGCTTGATTTTGTGACTTTGGCCACCAAAGTGATTTAGTATCACATTTGTGTCTTTGGGACACCGAGGTTTGGCACCTCATTGCGACTCGCCCCCGTGGTTAACACCACCGTGGGTTGGCCCCACTTTGAGATATGGGATCGTCCGCTAGTGATTTGGTATCACACGATGGGTTGGCCCCATCATCGGATTTTGTGACTTCTGGTCACCAAAGTGATTTGGTATCACATTTGTGTCTTTGGGACACCGTGAGGTTTGGCACCTCATTGCGACTCGCCCTCGTGGTTAACACCACCGTGGGTTGGCCCCACTTTGAGATATGGGATCGCCTCGCTAGTGATTTGGTATCACACGATGGGTTGGCCCCATTATTGGATTATTCGTGACTTTGGGTCACCAAAGTGGTTTGGCACCACACTTATGGATATCGTGACTTTGGGTCACCAAAGTGTTTGGCACCACCAAAGTGGTTTGGTACCACACGGGTAGAAAAGGCGATATGGATGGTTAGGATCGGGTTGCATTAATCATGTTGCTATGTATGATGTGTGTTGGCATGTTGTTTTATCGAGCGGATTTATGCACTCGAGTCATTCGACTCACCCTCTCCTTTGACATTTCAGGTGACACATAGACGCGACATGGAGCCGGGATGGACTCTGGGTGCTCATGCCACGCTTAATAAAGTTTTACTCAGACTTTATAATTTGGGTACTTTAGCTTGCTTTTTATTATTTGGGTTTTGTTTTGGGTTGTAAAAGGCCTTTAAATTATGTTTTATGATGTTTATGCTTTAAATAGACTTTAATATGCCTTAACAAAATAAGTGGGTTGAAATTTTACTAAAATTTGGAAAGACAATGATTTAAAACTATAACGCAAAGTGTTTTAAACTATACCATCTGTATCTCACCATGACTTGCATTAGAAACTCAAACGATTTCCAAATCAAAACTCGATTTTCTACCAAGTTAAAATGTCTTAAGTAACACTAAGAAGCTATTTGAATAATGAAATGGAATAAACTCGTTTTAACTACATCTTTTGGTTAAGCTTTCAAAATTTTTGGGGTTTTCTAAATACACCACCTGATTTCAAACAAGCCTACCCAAATTTTCTTCAAATACACTATATAGTGAAGTGTTTACATCCTGCTTTTAAACGAAAAACCTAGACCTCTCAAGTCCGTTTTCCCCGTAACATACCAGATTCGGTCGTGGTGTACTGACCGGGTTTGGGGTGTTACAAACTACGTCTAAAGCCCCCAAAGCCCACACATAAACATTAAATCAAAGGTTAGGTATTTACAGGTGGATCAGCCAGGAGACTCAAAGTGCCATGCTTTCCGAGATATTCATCTCCTTAAAAATCATTTTACACCCTCAAAACATATTTTGGGCCTTAAACCCACAACCGAGCTTTTGAACCTGGCTCTGATACCAAAATGTAACACCCCAAACCCGGTCTAACCACTACAACTGAGTCTGGCATGCTACGGGAAAGAAAATGTTTGAAAATCAACTTGTCTATTTTGTTTAAGGAGAAAACTGTTGAATAATTTTAGAGAAAACAAATTTGAATCTTGTGGTGTTCAAAACGTGTTAAATCTTGCTTTAGAAAAACTTAGTTGCTCAATTGTTACTCCATACTTACTACTTAATCAGTGAATATTTCAGAAAACACATTCTTATCGAGGTTTTAAAAACAACAAATTCACATTTACCAAGTATGCTTATCGTAAAGTTATAAAAAAACAACCAAATAAAACATCATAGAAATAAAGTTAGTGCCTTATTACAACGAGGAAAACCCAAAATTTAAATAATACAAACTAAGTCCAAACAGAAAACTTTGATATAAAACAAATGCCGAGCATGGCCACCTCGAGTCCACTGCTCCATATCCACGATCTAAGTCCGATCCAGAAATGTAAAGGAAGGGGTGAGTCACCTAGACTTAGTGTATAAATCCCCATCCCAAGAGAAGTTATGCTCTTACACAAATTCATTTACACATATGCATGTCATGCAACCCGTCAACCTAAGTATCCATCCATGTCTCCCAAATCTACCCCTTGTGGTACCAAACCATCGGGTGGTACCAAACCACTGGTAACCGGGTTACAAAATAACATATGTGGTACCAAACCACCGGTAACCGGTTACAAAATAACATATGTGGTACCAAACCACCTGGTGGTGCCAAACCACCGAGACTTAGTCACAATTTTTATAATATGTGGGGCCAACCCACTGTTGTGATGCCAAATCACTGGTGACAGTCTGATAGATCACACTCCCCCTCCTCTCATCACCCATAACACAGAGTTATGCTAACAAAATCAGTATGATCATGCTTAACATACATAATTATGTATACAGAATATCATGCTCTCATAGATCACAATCAATGCGAGAAACATAACAACTTACCCGGCATCCTCGCCTTTTACCCACAAGGGTAATTTGGTAACCATTGCCGTCATTCCGACTTTTAACAACACATAACATTTAACATAATAAGTAAAGAAAGTGTGTAAGAGTTACACACCTGGTTCTCGTACCAACGCTTTTACTACTTCTACGCTACCGTCTCTCGAGGCTACCACTATAGGCCTACAATCCAACTCCCGATACTTATTCGTTTCTTGTACTTTAGCGTTGGATTTACAGATCCAACCTCCACCGCTTGATCGTTTCTTCGAGTTCAAAATAACCCTTGGTCACTAAACCAATCAAACCGATGAGATCTAATATATAATCATAGTGTTTAGACGAAACCCTTACCTAAACTGTCGAATCCCGAAAGTCTTTAAGAAAATGTCACCACCAACCTACATTCGACTTTCCCACAAATCGGCACTATAGGCCACAGCACAACAGGAGTCGGCTTTCAAGAGCAGAGAGTGAAACCGATAGGGCCTTAGAACAAATGATTTGGATTAGAAACTTGATGAAAAATAGAGAAATCGCAGAGAAGAGAAATCCCGAAAACTCACCAATCTCCCTTGAAGACTATTCGGCTATGGTGCACCTTCGGGAAAACGAAACCACCCTTATAGATTCGGCTATGGGAGAAGGAGTATGAACAGAGGGGATTCGGCTTTTAGAAGAATTTTGGAGAAGGAAATAAGGCTAGGGAATTTTCGGCTATAAGAGAGAAAAGTATGAGAAAAGAAAGAAAAGAAGAAAACAAATGAAAGAAAAGATGGACCATGGCTACTAATTTTGGCCACACACACACCCTTCAGAGTTGGAGTTTCGCCAACTCTCCCTCTCCGATAACTTTTATCCATCTATTATCACATCCATTATCCTTTCTTTAGATGAGACCACCTTAAAACCAACTCTTTCCCTTCCTTATTATCAGCATTTAATCTCTAAAATAAAAGAATTAAAGCTCCTAAAATGTAGCTCATGTGCCGTCCCCTTCCTCCCCTAGGAGTGCCGAATTTCGGACCCCTTAAACTTGGGCCCCAAGCGGCCACACATAGCCCAATCTCCCTCCTAAGTGACGCCACCTCTATGCTCACCCATAGCACCTCCAACCTTTGGGCCACGAGCCCAACTTACTACTAACATAATTACTTAACTCAACTTAACTTAAATTATAAACTAGCATTATTTTTAAGCAACTTAACCCAGATTTAAGTCCAAGCCTGAGCCCAATACACACCTCAAAGCCTCAACCTACCAACTTAGCCACCCAACCTACCAAATGCACAGACCCACCAAATCAGGATATTACAAGACTAGCGCCCATGTTCATGGGCTCAGTTCACCATACACACGATCGCACGCTCGTGTGGCATCATACGCCATATTTTCGACTTTTCGGCATTATGCCGATCTACAATCATAATAGTGTAAACAACACATACTTTCGGCTTTTCATCCGATCATCGAATACCGCACACAAATACACACCTGATTGCAACAACGAAGAGTGCAAATAATCTAGAGCACACAACCTATAACCAACACAACACAAGGTTAACGCATACTCTTAATCCACAAACTTTATTTACTAAACCACAACCACTCACCTTGCTAGAACTAACAGATACTAGCGCCTCCCTGCTGATCAAGGGTGATTCCCCCTCCTAACATGATTCGGTAGATCAAAAGTTGTTAGAAGACAACCATACATTCGGCCCCCAAGAGAAAGAAAAGGGAAAATCGGAGCTTGTTAATAGAGCCAAAAGAAATTTGACTAAGAACGAAATGATAAAGGGATTGTAGCACCTCCTTACCAATACCAATAAATAAACGTATTTCGGCAATAGTCAGCCAAGAAGATTCGGCCCAGAACAAGAAGAACAAAGAGATTTGAGAGGGAGAGAGTATGAGAATTCGGCTTAACAGAGAAATAAAAACGAAATTTGGAAAAGAAGTAGAGATGGAAGTAAAAGGGAGGGTCGGCTATAGAAGAAAATGATTAAATAAGAGATGAGAGAAAAAGACTTCAAAAAGAAATGATTAGAATTAGGCACTTGATGTCTAGTGTTTCCAGCAGAGTGACCAAAAGCCAACCGAGAAATAATGTTGAAAGAAAAGAGGACCCGAATGGTCAAAAATGTGCCAAGATAAGAAAACAAAACCCGAAATACCAGAGGAAGTCGGCATCTACTCACTCTCACATTGCCGAAATGCACCAAATGGGTTCCTCTAGCCGAATTTGCACATAGAAGTTGCACAATTCAGCTACAACACTCCTCTCCTCCAAATCCCTTAAAAATCTCCACCCCCCTCTCCTTTCTTTACTCCAAACCCCTCATTCAAATCCATTAAAATTTTGATGACCAATTCTCCAACCGCCTTTGCAGAGTTTAAATCAAACTCTACCTCTCATGCCACAGGGACATAAAATAAAACCCCATTTTTGCATGCCATGGGATTCGAACCCACTCCCTCTTAAATGCCCCAACACGCCACTTGCAACCACAACACAAGATCTATTGTGTCATAAAACAAACACAACTTAATATATGCCCTTTAAGCTAACATCCAAGTTTCCAAAAGAGCAAAAAATCAAAATTTTGCCAAAGGCCATACTTGAACCCAGGCTTCCTAAAATCCCCAAAACATGCCTAGATTACCTTACCCACAAGCAACCATGATATTTACGTCTAAGCTTGCAAAAACAATAACCCTAAATTTTAGGAGCGTTACAATAGGTACCTTATTAAGATTGTAAATAGGTATCTTTGTGGTATACTTAGAATGGTATGAAATTGCACACTTGTGAATTGTTTTGGTTTGTAAGCGAATTAAGTGTTATAATAGAAATGGATCAGGGTTTATATGTTTTAGTTGTTGATGTTGAATTTAGTTA
The DNA here is from genome assembly GCA_025698515.1 of Gossypium sturtianum. NCBI lineage: Eukaryota > Viridiplantae > Streptophyta > Magnoliopsida > Malvales > Malvaceae > Gossypium > Gossypium sturtianum. Next base: position 81,287,804 of record CM046953.1, on the reverse strand, counting down.
TGGTGTCTATGAAGGCACATTGGTTGGTTGTTTTTAGGTCATTAAAATGGTATGTTATGTTAAGTTGCTTGTGACCTCAATTGTGGTATGCTTAAAAATGATATTGAATTAGTTGTGTATGTTTTTAGTGTGGTAATGCATATGTGTGGGTAAGATTGTTTGGTTTTGATTGAGGTGCCTTATATGGCATATTGGTTGAATGGATTTTGGTCATTTTAAATAGTCATTTTAAGTATGTTTTTGTATTTTTTTTATGCCTTGGTCATAGTGGTAAATTTTTTGTAAGTACACTTTTGGCTAGGTGATGGAAATGGCTTGATTTTGGCCAATTTCTTGTCCACACAGCCTAAGACACGGGCATGTATCTCAGCCATGTGTGACACACAGCCATGCGACACGGCCGTGTGTACCTTGTAGGTTTCTAAGGTTGCAAGTCTGGCACATGGGCGTGTGAGGCCATTTCGAGTGTTACACGGCCTGTCACACAGGTGTGTAGCTTGGCCGTGTAACCCAACTCAGAGAGTTACACGGGCACAGACACAGGCAGGGACACGGTCGTGTGTCCCTATTTCGAAGGTTACACGGCCTGAGACACGGGCGTGTGTCCCAGCCGTGTGACCTCTTCAATTTAATTTTTCTAAATATTTCCTCAATGTTTCAAATGTTTCCAATTTAGTCCTGATTTGTTTCTAAAGTGTTTCTAAGGCCTCGAGGGCTCAATTAAGGGATGGTATGCATTTATTTGAATGGATTATGCTATATTTATTTTAACGTTTGGAAATGTATGTTTTATGTTGTTTTTATACGATAATGCTCCGTAACCCAATTCTGGTGATGGATACAAGTTAGGGGTGTTACATATAATAAAAAGGAATCTATTTTGATTGTTTAATTTAATGCATACGGTAAGTTAAGTTCCTTAGTATGAACTTCTAAGCACTAATTGCTTATGTAGTTTTTTCCTCTGTTTTGTAGATTATCGGAAAGCTCGATCGGTTAGAATCTCATCAGAGCATCGTCACACTATCCATTCATCACATTGGTAGTTTTGGTTGTTTTGGTTAATGGTTATAAATGGCATGTGATAGGTTTACAAGGTCATTCAAGTGAATTTGCTTGTTTTGAGTTTTTCCAAGCTTGTTATGATTAATGATGTTAAATAATGGCATGTAAATAATATGTGCAAATATGAGTGGATGAACCCTTATGCATATTCTATAGATAGTAGATATTACATGGTATGATGGCATGTTTTGGGAATGGTTATTTTGGCATGGTTGGCATAGGTTCTAATTAGGACATTGAGATGTTGAATGGGACTAAGTTTGGAGTGTAAAATGTGGTGCCCTTGAATGGCAATTTGATTAGACATAGGATGGTTGACTTCTTGACATGTTTTAGATGATTTTGAATGTGATTTAAGCATGTGAAAGTAGCTATTGATGGTATGGCTTGATGGTTAAGAAATGGTATTTGAAACGGCTTGTTTTAGGGGTAATTTGGGCTGCACACGGGCTGTCACACGGTCATGTGCCACACACAACCACCCCACATGGCCGTGTGTCATTTTAATTTCGAGTGTAGGTTCCAAACGGCCAGGGACATGGCTTACAACACGGCCATGTGACCCAAGTCAATAAGTTACACGAGTACACACAAGGGCTGGGACACAGCCATCTGTCCCATAATTCGAATGCCCACACAACCTGGGCAAAGTCACATGGCCGTGTGACCCTTGTTTCCCCAAATTTTCAAATTTTCCCAAAATTTTTTGATTTGTTTCAAATTGATCCCTAAATGTTTCCAAACTATTTTTAAGGCCCTTAAGCTCAATTTAAGGCCCAAGGATGTATTTTTGCTATGATTGTATTGTGTTATTAGAAGTTAATATGAAATTGTATTATCGTTCTATTTTGAAGTTAAAGTTTCTATTTTATATTGTAATTCTTAGTAACCCTAATCTGATAATGGAGACTGGTTAGGGGTGTTATACATTTTGCAACAAACTCGATTGTCTGTCTTTTCATACCGGACCACCAATACCATTCTCATAAATTGCGATACATTTTCATTCCTCTAAGGTGCATAGCAAAAGGGCTATTGTGGGCTTTACAAAGTATCAATTCTTTTAATTCGACAACGACTGGAACATAGATTTGATTACAATATCTCAGACAACCACGATTATCATTGCTGAAGCTTTCTACCGAGCCATTTTGATCCATTTCTCTTTTCCCCAACAACTTAGCATCAACAAACTGTGCCTCTCTAGATTATTCAAATAACATCTGTTTGATTCTCAATTCGGCTAACAAGCTACCATCATTGCTAATACTTAGCTGAGCGAACATTTCCCACAACTCAATTGCTTCCTTTCTGCTTGATGTGTCAGCTACGACGTTAGCTTTACCAGGGTAGTAATCAATAACGTAATCGTAATCTTTTAGAAGTTTGATCCAACGATGCTGTCTCAAATTCAACTCATTTTGATTTAGGAGCTATTTAAGAAATTTTTTTGATCGGTATAAATATGACATTTTTCATCTTATAAATAGTGCCTCTAGATCTTTAGAGCAAAAACTACAATGGCTACCTCTAAATCCTGCATTGGATAGTTACGTTCATGCGTTTTTAGCTGGTGAGACGCATAGCAATTACTTTTCCATATTGTATCAAAATGCATCCCAACCCACTCGACGAGGCATCGCTGGAAAACATAATATCTTTCCTCGATTCATGCAAAGTTAAAAACAACACTTTAGTTAACATCAATTTTATCCTCTCAAAACTCTCATCACACTATTCATTCCAAAAAAAACTAGACATTCTTTTGCAACAATCTCATCATCAACATACCTATCTTCGAAAACCCGTTTACAAATATTCAATAGTAACCAGCTAATCCAAGAACGCTATAGACCTCTAACACATTTCTCAGTGCTTTCCACTATAAGATAGCCTCGATCATTTTCGGATCAACACATATTCCATCTACACAAATGACATGTTTTAGAAACATGACTTCGATAACTAGAACCTGCATTTACTATGCTTCTTGTATAGTTGTTTCTCTCGCAAGACTTGCAAAATAGTTTTGAGATGTTGTTCATGTTCAGCCTCTGATTTTGAATAGATTAGGATGTTATCGATAAATACAACCACGAATTGATCTAAATAGGGTTGGAAAATGTGGTTCATGAGATCCATGAATGTCGTAGGAGCATTTGTCAATCCAAATGGCATTACCAAGAATTCATAGTGGCCATAACGCGTACGGAATGCTATTTTTAGTACATCACTATTTTTTCCTTTCAACTAATAGTAACCCGATCTTAAATCAATCTTAGAAAATACTGAAGCTCCTTTCAACTGATTGAATAACTCATCGATATGAGGTAGGGGTACCAATTCTTAATCATCAATTTATTCAGTTTTTGATAGTCAATGCAAAGCCACATTGAACCATCCCTCTTTTTAACGAACATAATTGGAGTTCCCCAGGGCGATATATTAGGGCGTATAAAGTTGCGGTCCAGTAAATCTTACAATTGAACTTTCAATTCCTTTAGCTCTGTCGGCGTCATACGATAAGGGGCAATTGACACTGCTATCATTCTAAGAAATACTTCGATCGCAAATTCCACTTCTCCTTCTAGTGGTAACCCCGATAATTCCATGGGGAATACATCAGAAAATTCACACACGATCTGAATCTTGCTCAATTGGTTTTCATTAGTGGTCAAATTAATCACATAAGCTAGAAAAGTTTCATAACATTGATTCAACAATTTATTGGCTCGAACAGATGAAATGATCCGAGTTGAACCACTCGTTCTGATGCTATTAACTTCCATGATCTCAACGTTCGGGCTCTAAACAAAAAACATAAACCGCTTCATGTTTGGTCAACTAGTCCATTCCCAAAATCAAATCAAAATCACTAAAAGGCATGATCAACAAATCTACCAAAAATGCTAAGCTTTGAATTTCTAACGGGCATTGTCTACACACTTAATCAACTAGCACCGTTTGACCCAAAGGACTTGATATTGACATAGCTACTTTCGAAATTTTAGGTTTCAGACTCTTAGATTTAACCAGATTAGCATTAATATACGAATGAGAGGAATCGAGATATATCAAAGCATAGACAAGTGTAGAGAATAGTAGAAATATACTAGCTAGGAAATCGGTAGTATTGTCTTCTTCTCAAGTTTGAACCACGTAAGTTCGCGTTGGAGCTCTAGCCACTAATTGATGTACCAAAAATTCCTTTCCCTTCCTAGCATCACCTCTGGTTACTAAACCACCATGACTAACACCACTACCCTTAACCGAAGGTGCAGATCTCTGAGTGACAGTAGGTGCAACATTATCATCTCTCAGACACTCATGAGAAAAATGCTCTAGTGGTCCACATCGAAAATAAAAATTAGATAATTTCTAACATTTCCCCCACTGTTTCTTCCTATAATGCTCACAACTTGGCACTTTGGGAATTCTAGTCGGGCCTTTTACACTACCAACTGAAACTATCGGTTAATAGTATCGTATCATGTTCAATGTAACCGATCTTGCAGGTGCTTTCCAAGGCTCACGAGATTCTGTAGTTTGTTTAGTCATCGGATGTGAACTAGGGGTTCTGAATAGTTTTCTCAAAGCACGAGGAGGTTCAAACTTCTTATCCAATCACATAGACCATTCGACCATTTTTGCCCGTTCTGATAGATCAACAAATTCCTTTATCTTCAACAAGTTCGACATGCAACTCACATAGAAATCATTTACAACTTGCCTATTCATTTGGTATAAACTCCAAAGCAAATATTCTCACTCGTAATCTACCACGGAATTCTTATTTTCGGTCTTCCAAGTATAGTTCCCCGACATACTTTTTTTGGAACTCTGAAAGAAAGAATTGCTAACTGATAGAATCAACATGAATGTGTCACGTAACAATTTGCAACCAAGTATAAGCTTCACCCTGTAACAAAGAAACAACGCAAGTAATGCTCTCACGGGAATTACACTTTAGCTGTTGAAGTACTCGTGTTGTTGATTCTAGCCACATCTCGACTACTGACGGGTTCACCCTATTAACTCCAGTGAATTCAGTTGCACCAAATCTTTAACCAGAGCCCGTCAAACCATAAAAACAAGTACTACTGTAGAAGTAGCTCCCGCCATCCTTTGAAGGGCTTCACCTATAGTATGTAGTATATTTGAACCACTTTGACCCTCGTTATCACTTCTATCAACCCTAGGTTGTTAAGCACCAGCTGAACCAATGCTCGATTCTATCGATTCGACTCTATTTATATTCTTAGCAGTGTGACCGCTACTATGAATATCTTGATCAACTTCATTTATTGATTCTCCCAACATCTTTTAACTATAAAACAAAAAAGATTTATAATCAGCATCCAAATCCCAACTCAGAATTGACTCCACTTTTCTATGTATCTTTGGACTTGATTCTGAGCTCGATTTAGTTCGAGAATCAGCTAAACCAATAGCTCTGTTACCACTAAATGTAACACCCCATACTTGGTCCAGTTGTCGGACACACGCTATAAGGTTATACAATTAATTACAGAACATTTGATTTCATTTCATAATCCAAATATCAATTCAATATTAATTTATTCATATATATAATCAATACAACATGAAATTCAATAAATTTTGGATTTATATCGAGCTTACGAAAGTTAAAACCAACCCAATATCTATCAGTGGTAAAAATGAAACAAAAACAAAAATATAGAAAAAATTTACAAACAAGGGTCGCACGCCCATGTCCTCTGGCTGTGTGAAGGGATTGAGGTCGTGTGGGATGCGACACATGGTCGTGTGGGTAAATCGTGTAACATACAAATTTCTTTTGCAGCTAGAGTCACACGACTGTGTCACTAGGTGGTGAAACAAAATGTGGTCTTGTGCACCAATGTAACACCCCTTACCCGGGTTCTACGCCGGAACCGGGCCCGAGGCATTACCGAACTCAAACCACCTGATCGCCACTTAGGCTCGTCGTAACTACTCTCTGAAGTAATCTCAACAACCTCATTCTTGACTTACGAGGCCTCACTCCTACACACGAGGACTCTCGAGACTAAACCGGAACTTTTTCCAATCTTAAAAATTTTCTCTTTATACAGGTCTCACACGCCCGTGCAAGATTAGACACGCCCGTGCATGGACACACACACCCATGTCCCCAAACCGTGCCTAAAACCCCAGCATTCAACCAATGCCCCACGGCCAAGGCACACGCCCGTGCTTACCACCCGTGGTGCACACTGACTACTTTAACACGGCCTAGAGTCTAGACACACGCCCGTGTGGCTAGCCCGTGGCCAACACTGGATAATCCCACACGCCCTAGACACACGCCCGTGCAGCTAGTCCGTGGTCTATTCTGATTTATAATACTAACATGCAGGGGACGCACGGCCAAAGCGCACGCCCGTAGGCTGACCGTGTGTCACACATGGCCTAGACACACGCCCGTATGTCTATCCTCATGGACAAGAACAAAGATATGTGCCAAGCTCTTTTCACCCCTCTAGCATACACAACATATACTCATCTAACACCATCATAATCAACTCAAATTGAAGTGCATTCTCACATAGAAAACTACATCTTTATTTCATATAATGTAATAGCCAACAACCATGGCATTATACAAAATAAGCTATACATCTAAAGGCCAACACATCTTAGCCATTTACAACAAAATCCACTAACTTGTCTAGCCCCTATACATGCCATATACAAAACATTAAGTTTCATGTACCAAAGAGTGTTGATATGGTTTGTCTTACGATGATCCTCGTGTCTCGATTCAACGCTTTTAATCTATAAGACAAGGGAAAAGAAAGAGAGTAAGCTTTGAGCTTAGTAAGTTTACACATAAACAATTAAGCAACATAGTATAAGCTAAGCCACCATTAGCATTATACCAACAAGTAATTCACAACTATGCTTACTCTTTCTATCCCTTACCACATTTCCAACACATCATGAGTCACATACTCATAACCATCGAAGTGCACCCCTGCATTCAATGTCACATTTACACAATATACAACACATCATTATTTCTCAATAATTCATCCACACAGCTAATTAACTTAATAATACATCCACACAGCTATTTTACTCAATAATGCAATCACATGGCTAATCCACACAGTTAACCCACACAGCAAATGTCTCGGTGGTTTCGCACTTAGCACACCACAATCGATTAATAAGGTGGTATCGCACTTAGCCTACCACAAAGATAATCATAGGGGTTTCTCACTTAGCCCACTAAACGATATACCTCACAATAGCATCGCACATAGCCAGCTCATCGTCAATATGCATTAGGATGGTATCGCACTTAGCCTACCATCTAGCATTATCACTACACATTCACATGTCTACTTACTCAATTAAACATCCATTCACAATTCTACTACATTCATTCTACTTGGACCACATAGGTGCTCAATCAATCTCGAACAAGCTACACACTAGCTATCATCAACAAATTATAAGTATGAATGCATTGTTTATGCAAAGACTTACCTCGATACTCAAAAGTATAGAAATATGCAATTTAGTCCACCACCTTGCTTTTGCCTCGGTTTCGATCCAGGGCCGTCTTTCTTGATCTATAATGAATAAATCAGCTTATTCAATACATACATTGACTAAATTGACCCACATCTCATACTTTAGCAAAATTACTATTTTGCCCCTAAACTTTCTCATATTTACACTTTAGTCCCAAAGGCTCGTAAAGTGATTTTTATTCAACTTTCTAGTCTTTCATGCTTAGCCGAACCACTTATTCAACTAAAGCTATCATCAATTCTCACTAAACCGCATATGTATGACCAAACTAAAGTTTTTCACAAACTAGTCCCTACATGCATTTTCATGGAAAATCACTTAGCAAAAGATGTTTCTACTACATCAAGATTTCATATTCATCCATAAAACAACAAAATACATGCATGTAATACATATGTACATTTTTGAACATCCATAACAGCTCACCAAAAAGCTAAAAATAGCTTACTCATGCTACTAGGACTTCAAAAATACGAAGAATATCAAAAACCGGGCTTAGGAGCACTTACAAGCAAGCTTGAAAAATTGAAAGAGCCCTAACAATGGCTATTGAAATTTTTGGCAACTTGGGGGAGAAGATGAGTGAATTTTTGCCATCTTTTCACCTATTTAATCACTTAATAACTAAATAACCAAAATGCCCTTTTTGATAAACTTCAAATTTTAACTCATCCATTCCCATTTTTGTCCAAAAATTAGAATTTGGATAAATTACTATTTAAGGACCTCTATTTAATAATCTAAAGCTATTTCACACATATAGCTTCTAGAAACACACATTTTGCAACTTTTGCAATTTAGTCCTTTTGGACAATTCAACCACAATTTCACAAAATCGCTTCATGAAACTTTCACACTAGCATGCATACATAATATAAATCTCAAAAACTCATTCATAACCCTCGAATTTGTGGTCTCGCACCACTATTCCGACTAGGCCCTAAACCGGGATGTTACAACTCTCCCCCCTTTAGAGATTTTCGTCCTCGAAAATCTTACCAGTAAAGAGGTTTAGATGTTGCTCTCTCATAGCTTCTTCCGTTTCCCACGTAGCCTCTTCCACACCATGTTTCTACCATAACACTTTCACTAGTTCTATGCTCTTATTTCTCAACTGTTTCACTTCTCGAGCCAAGATCTTAATCGGCTCCTCTTCATAAGACATATCCAGTCTTTACTCAATTTCCGTCGAAGGAATCACATGTGAAGGATCAGAGCGATACCGTCGCAACATCGATGTAACACCCAAAACCCAGTCAATACGTTACGACCAAATCTAGTATGTTACAGAAAAGATAGTTTTGAAATTCTTTTGCCGGAGCATCGTAATTTGAGAAAAACTTTTTGTTTAGTGATTCCCTTTTAAGGTTAATTTAAAGATTCCGTTTGAGAATATCTTACCGACTTCTTATTAAAATAACTAAGAGTTGGAAACGGGTTTCTTTTGTAAAAGCCGATCTTAGGAAATTTTAGAAATGTGATGATTGAAAACCATGTAGTGGTTTTAATAAAATCTCCAAATTAATTAGCCATTGGTATGTCATCTTTTGTTAACACCATTTTAGGAAAATATTGATTTATGTTTCTATTTTAGGGAAAAAAAATCCCATGTTCGATAAGTCATAAAAAAATGTGATAACAGTGTAAATGCAAATCCCAAATTTAGAGTTATAGTGGCCTTATTACATAATTAAAATCCCCAAAATTTAAGAGTAATATTAAATAAGAACTGAAAGTTTACGTGGAAAACAATGCATGGCCACCTCGAAGTCCGCCTTGGCTCCCAAAACCGCAATCTATGGATTACCTGCAAAATTAAGCGAGGGGGTGAGTCATCGAGACTCAGTGTGTAAAACCCCTTTTAACGCAATCACGGGCTTTAAGCCCTGGATGCACATTAGGCCTTAGCCCACACAATACAGCATATTAAACATGTATGCAATGCAGCCCAACCCAACCTAGTTTTCCATCCTCTAGGTCTCCTAAATCAGCCAAACACCCGTGGCGTTATGCCACCGTGGTTCTAGACCACCGTGGTCCTAGACCACTCGTGACAAAGTCACATGATATATAATTGTAGGGCCAACCCACCGTGGTTTTAGACCACGCGATGACGATCTCGAATAACATACGTGGGGCCAACCCCGCGTGGTCTCGAGACCACCGAGACAAGTCACTGATATATGTATACGTGGTTTCAAACCACCATGGTCCTAGACCACCGTGACATCAGTCACTGAATAAATACGTAAGGCTAGCCCACCGTAGTTCCAGACCACCGTGACAGAGTCACATAATCACACTTCCCCTTTTTAATCATTTCCCACAAGCCCATGCAACATATTGTCATACTGTGATGAATGCAACATACTTTCAGTGTATAACATATAATTAATTAAAACATACAATAATCTGTAAGTGACGTAATAGCGGAACTTACCTGGTGTCTCCAACCTTACCCACAAGGGTATCTCGACTATCTAAACAGTCGTTTCGGCTTTCAGCCAACACAAACATTAACATAGATTAATAAGGTGAAGTGTGAGCATTACACACGACACGCGTAAAACTAGACTCTCTACGTCGACGCTCTCACTAGCAGGGATAACAGCGATTTATCTATCCCAGGCAGACGTCGGCTCTCTACCACAGCCCGACGGAAAGTCTCGAATCACCGACACCGCACGTCTTTTAAACTTAGGGGCAGAGGCTACTAGTCCACTCCCCTCCTTAGTTTGACTGGCACTTGCATCCATGAAGAGATTTGATCAGTACTCAGAGTGAAACGTCACTTATCTAACAAGAGAATCGATTAAGGCAGACCACAACCAATAAGGGATATAACAGCCAAGAATTGAAAAGAAGTGACCCTTACCTTGGTAAACGATGAACCACACAATCACTGATTCGCCCCGAATTAGAGATGAATCGCGAGAGAAGCAAAGATTCGGCCTAACAGTCAAGAATAGGCCTTGAGCATTCGGCTTAAAAGAAGTCTTTAAATAAAGATAATAAGGTATTGCACGAAGTTACCTTGTGTTGAAACGGATGGTGAAAAGCCAAAGCAGATTCGGCAGGAAAGTAACCCTTCACACCCTAGGCTACTCAAACAGCATTGATTCGAGATGAAAAGAAGAAACAAAGATTCGGTTAGTGAAGATGGAGATAGAGGAGTTTAGAGAAGAAGAGAGAAAGAAACTAAAAAAAAAGGAGAAGGAGAGGAGATTCGGCTCTTGCGACAAGAGAGAAAAGAAACATACCTTCAACAGTCTAGAAGCAGGGTGAAACCGATTCACTTGGAATTAATGGGACAATTCAATGGAACAAATGCAAGGGTTCGGCTAAAGAAGAAGAAGTAGAGGAGAAAAGAGTTTCGGCCAAGAGAAACAAAGAAAGAAAAAGAAAAGAAGAAATGCCCGAATGGTGACCACTTTCGGCTAGAGTCAAAAGAGCAAAAGAGATGAATAGCAACAAATAAAATTTCGGCACAGAGAAAATAGGTAAACCAAAGAGAGAAAAAGAGAGCTCAAGAAGGCTTGCAAAAATTGGCACTCACTCCCCCTTAATGACCGAATATGCACCAAAAGAAATGAGAGAAATGCCTAAGACCTATGGAATTTTTGGCACACTCACCTCTCTTAGCACTAAACCGAAATTTTTCCCTCTTTAAGCTCCCCACATTCGGCCAATACCTCCACCAACACCAAATCCCTTGATTTGCTCCTACTTTCACTCTCCAACACCCATTTGAATTGGTTTGACCAATTCAAACTCCACCAACTCCTCGTGACCACTCATTTCAAATGCTTTGACTCCTTCAACAACCACCAAGGAGAGTCCCAGCCGAAAGCCAACACTCCACCACCTTGAGCATAAAAATAAAGCACCACTTGCTGCAGAGGAGACTCAAACTCCTTCCCTCCTACTGCTCCCTTGTGATGCCACTCCCTTGCACCTTAAGTGGCGTCACTTGCCACTCTACCACACTCCTCTTTTTGCAAACAACTACAAGCAATTACACATAAGACCTGCCTCAGCTAGCTCTCCCTTCTAGAGTGCCCAACAAGCAAAATTTTTTAAAGTTCTGGCTCGAACCCGAGCCTCCCCAGGACCCCCAAACATACCAAAATAACATGCTAAACAAACCAAGCACCTCAATTAGCATAAAATGCAGAACCCCTAATTCTAGGATGTTACAATCGACACATGGAACACGTTATGAATCTTTTCCAACTCTACCAGCAAAGCCAACCGGTATGCTACAGGCCCAACTCTATCTGTAATCTCATATGGCCCGATGAACCTTGGACTCAATTTTCCTTTTCGTCCAAATCTCATAATCTTCTTCCACGGGGACACTTTCAAAAACACTTTGTCGTCCACTTCAAACTCAATTTCTTTTCTTTTCAAATCCGCGTACGATTTCTGTCGGTCCGAAGCAGCCCTAAGACTATTACAGATTACTTTCACCTTCTCTTCGGTTTCTTTCACTAGATCGACCCCATGGATCCGCTTCTCACTAAGCTCGGTCCAATACAAATGAGTCTGACACTTACGACCATACAAAGCCTATTACGGTGCCATCTGTATACTCGACTGATAACTGTCGTTATAGGCGAATTCGACCAAAGGTAGATATCTCTCCCAGCTACCTTCGAATTCTAGCACACAGCATCGAAGCATATCTTCAAGAACTTGAATCACTCTATCAGACTGACCATCGGTTTGCGGATGGAACGCAGTGCTGAAATTCAATCTCGTACCCATGGCCTCTTGCAACTTCATCCAAAATCTCGAAGTAAACCTCGGATCTCTATCCGATATAATAGACAGAGGTACACCATGCAATCTCACTATCTCTACCACATACAACTCAGCTAAGTTATCCAGTGAATAATCAACACGTACTGGAATAAAGTGAGCCGACTTTGTCAATCTATCCACAACAACCCACACAGCATCTCTCTTTCTCAGAGTCATCGGCAACCCCGTCACAAAATCCATGGTAACCCGATCCTATTTCCATTCGGGAACCATCACTGGCTGAAGCAATCCCGAAGGCACTTGATGCTCAACTTTCACTTGTTGACAAATTAGACACTTTGCCAAAACTCTAAAATATCTCTTTTCATTCCTGGCCACCAATAAAACTTCCTCAAATCGTTGTACATTTTTGTACCGCCGGATGTCTTGACAAACATCCACTTTGTGGGCCTCATGCAAAACCTTTCGAATCAACTCCTCATTTTTAGGAACACAAATTCTGTCGCGATAAAGCAAACAACCATTCGAACCCATTCGAAAATTAGAATCACATTCTGACCCGCACCTAGCTATCTTAGCTTGCATCTCGCTGTCATTTCTCTGAGCCTCACACATTTGTTGAACAAATAGTGGCTTAGCTCTCAACTCTGCCAAAATAGCAGCATCATCAGACAATGCTAAACTCGCTCTCATAACTCTTAGAGCATACAAGGATTTCCTACTCAAGGCATCCGCAACCACATTCACTTTTCCTAGGTGGTAATCAATGACTAACTCATAGTCTTTCAACAACTCAAGTCACCGTCTCTGTCTTAGATTCAGATCCTTCTGATCCATCAAATACTTTAAACTCTTGTGATCCGTAAAGATTCGACACTTCTCACCATACAAGTAATGTCGCCAAATCTTTAACGCAAAAACAATCGCAGCCAACTCTAAATCTTGAGTCGGATAATTCTTCTCGTGCGACTTTAGCTACCTCGAGGTGTAAGCGACTACCTTACCCTCTTGCATCAACACGCAACTGAGACCATTAAACGACGCATCATCAGAAACCACGAATTGCTTCCTCGATTCGGTTGAACCAAAACCGGTGCCTCAGTCAACATTGTTTTCAGTCTCTCGAAGCTCTGTTGACATGTCTCAGTCCATTCAAACTTGACTTCTTTATGCAATAGTTTCGTCATCGGGGTGGCAATCACAGAGAACCCCTTTACGAAACGTCTGTAATATCCCGCTAATCCCAAGAAACTTTTGATTTCTGACATGTTCCTCGGCGATTTCCAATCCACAACAGTAGATATAAGAATGAGAATGAGTATACTCAACGGTCATACTCAACGGTTTCCAACCCCTTAACCACTATGTCCGTAGACTCAACGGTCATACTCAAACTAGATGCTAATCTCATGCAAATATAAGAATGAGTAGACCCTGGATCTATTAAAGCAATAACGAAGGTGTCATAGAGAGAAAAAGTACCTGTTATCACATCAGGGGAGGATGCTTCTTCGCGAGCGCGAATAGCATACGTCCTTGCAGGTTCCCGACCCTCTGGTCTCACAGTAGAATCTCTGGGCGCACCTCTACCACTATTCCCGCCTCTCGGGTTCCTTGGTGGTCTACTCCTCGTAGACATATCACTAGGTCTCAGCTCTTGCCTCTCTTCCTTTTCATCCCTCTCAGGACAGTTACGGATAAAGTGGTCAGGGGAACCACACTTATAACATTTTTGAGTATTTCCCCAACACTCTCCGGTGTGATACCTACCATAATTGGGACACTCCGGTTTACTCTTTGTATTGCCCACACTTTCCATCGAGAGAGCTTGGGCTCTCGAACCCGAGCGAGTATTTCCCAAGTCTCGATGCGAATAACCCACTGGTGCTGTCATCCTAGGATTCACTTCCTTGGATCTTTTCGACTGGGCTTGATATGACTTGCCCATCGGCCTCTTTCTAGCATCTCGGGCTTCACTCACAGCCCTCCTCTTTTCTGAACTCAGCTCTTCAGCCTTACTTACCCTCTCAACTAATACCACAAATTCTTTCAACTCCAAAATGCCCACTAGGAGTTTGATGTCTTCATTCAGCCCATCTTTAAACCTCTTACACAAGATGGTCTCAGTCGATACACATTCTTGAGCATATTTGCTAAGCATAACAAACTCACGCTCATATTCTACCACTGTCATTCTTCCTTGTTTCAACTCAAGGAATTCCTTCCTTTTTCGATCAGTAAACCTCTGGATTATATGCTTTTTTTGGAACTCTTCCAGAAAGAAGTCCCATGTCACCCGCTCTCTCGGGACCACTAGCGTCAACGTTTTCCACCACTGGTATGTCGAATCTCTCAACAAGGATACGGCACACTTCAAACTCTCTTCAGGCGTACATGAGAGTTCATCGAACACCCTCATCGAGTTCTCCAACCAGAACTCTGCCCTCTCAGGGTCATCATCTACCTTAGCTCTAAACTCTTTAGCCCCGTGCTTCCTAATCTTATCCACTGGGGGCTTCGATATCCTCACTACATCCATACCTTGAGGAGCCACTGGATTTGGCTGAGGTATAGGAGGAGGAGGTGGAGGAGGTTGAGCATTAGGGTTCGCTCGAACATAATCCGAGTACCAATTGCTCATCATCTGGAGAAAGGCTTCCCGTGCCTCTTCCCCTTGACCCCTAACCTCAGGTCCACTCTCAACGGGTGCGGTTCGTTGCGTAGGAGCCGACGCATTACTAGCTGCTTCATCAGTAGTCAATGGATCAGAATACATATACTATATAAAACAAGATTTAAATCATCAGAAACCACCACACTATCATTGTACACTTATGGAATCTATAGCTAGACTCTTACTCCCGCTACGGTAGTCTTAGAAACGGCTAAACCATAGCTCTGATACCACTAAATGTAACACCCCTTACCCGGGTTCTACGCCGGAACCGGGCCCAAGGCGTTACTGAACTCAAACCACCTGATCGCCACTTAGGCTCGTCGTAACTACTCTCTGAAGTCATCTCAACAACCTTATTCTCGACTTACGAGGCCTCACTCCTACACACGAGGACTCTCGAGACTAAATCAAAACTTTTTCCAATCTTAAAAATTTTCTCTTTATACAGGTCTCACACGTCCATACAAGATTAGACACGCCCGTGCATGGACACACACGCCCATGTCCTCAAATCGTGCCTAAAAACCCAGCATTCAACCAATGCCCCACGGCCAAGGCACACGCCCGTGCTTACCACCCGTGGTGCACACTGACTACTTTAACACGACCTAGAGTCTAGACACACGCCCGTGTGGCTAGCCTGTGGCCAACACTGATAATCCCACACGCCCTAGACACACGCCCGTGCAGCTAGTCCGTGGTCTATTCGATTTATAATACTAACATACAGAGGACGCGACGGCCAAAGCGCGCGCGCGTGGGCTGACCGTGTGTCACACATGGCCTAGGCACACGCCCATGTGTCTATCCACATGGACAAGAACAAAGCTATGTGCCAAGCTCTTTTCACCCCTCTAGCATACACAACATATACTCATCTAACACCATCATAATCAACTCAAATTGAAGTGCATTCTCACATAGAAAACTACATCTTTCTTTCATATAATGTAATAGCCAACAACCATGGCATTATACAAAATAAGCTATCCATCTAAAGGCCAACACATCTTAGCCATTTACAAAAAAATCCACTAGCTTGTCTAGCCCCTATACATGCCATATACAAAACATTAAGCTTCATGTACCCAAAGTGCTTGATATATGGTTTGTCTTCGATGATCCTCGTGTCTAGATTCAACGCTTTTAATCTATAGGACAAGGGAAAAGAAAGAGAGTAAGCTTTGAGCTTAGTAAGTTTACACATAAACAATTAAGTAACATGGTATAAGCTAAGCCACCATTAGCATTATACCAACAAGTAATTCACAACTATGCTTACTCTTTCTATCCCTTACCACATTTCCAACACATCATGAGTCACATACTCATAACCATCGAAGTGCACCCCTGCATTCAATGTCACATTTACACAATATACAACACATCATTATTTCTCAATAATTCATCCACACAGCTAATTAACTTAATAATACATCCACACAACTATTTTACTCAATAATGCAATCACATGGCTAATCCAGATAGTTAACCCACACAGCAAATGTCTCAGTGGTTTTGCACTTAGCACACCACAATCGATTAATAAGATGGTATCACACTTAGCCTACCACAAAGATAATCATAGGGGTTTCTCACTTAGCCCACTAAACGATATACCTAACGATAGCATCGCACATAGCCAGCTCATCGTCAATATGCATTAGGATGGTATCGCACTTAGCCTACCATCTAGCATTATCACTACACATTCACATGTCTACTTACTCAATTAAACATCCATTCACAATTCTGCTACATTCATTCTACTTGGACCACATAGGTTCTCAATCAATCTCAAACAAGCTACACACTAGCTATCATTAACAAATTGTAAGTATGAATGCATTGTTTATGCATAGACTTACCTCGATACTCAAAAGTATAGAAATATGCAATTTAGCCCACCACATTACTTTTGCCTCGGTTTAGATCCGGGCTCCATCTTTCTTGATCTATAATGAATAAATCAGCTTATTCAATACATACATTGACTAAATTGACCCACATCTCATACTTTAGCAAAATTACTATTTTGCCCCTAAACTTTCTCATATTTACACTTTAGTCCCAAAGGCTCGTAAAGTGATTTTTATTCAACTTTCTAGTCTTTCATGCTTAGCCGAACCACTTATTCAACTAAAGCTATCATCAGTTCTCACTAAACCACATATGTATGACCAAACTAAAGTTTTTCACAAACAAGTCCCTACATGCATTTTCATGGAAAATCACTTAGTAAAAGATGTTTCTACTACATCAAGCTTTCATATTCTTCCATAAAACAACAAAATACATGAATGTCATACATATGTACATTTTTGAACATCCATAATAGCTCACCAAAAAGCTAAAAATAGCTTACTCATGCTACTAGAACTTCAAAAATACGAAGAATATCAAAAATCGGGCTTAGGAGCACTTACTAGCAAGCTTGAAAAATTGAAAGAGCCCTAACAATGGCTATTGAAATTTTCAACAGCTTGGGGGAGAAGATGAGTGAATTTTTGTCATCTTTTCACCTATTTAATCACTTAATAACTAAATGACCAAAATGCCCTTTTTGATAAACTTCAAATTTTAACTCATCCATGCCCATTTTTGTCTGAAAAATTAGAATTTGGATAAATTACTATTTAAGGACCTCTAATTAATAATCTAAAGCTATTTCGCACATATAGCTTCTAGAAACACACATTTTGCAACTTTTGCAATTTAGTCCTTTTAGACAATTCAACCACAATTTCACAAAATTGCTTCATGAAACTTTCACACTAGCATGCATACATAACATAAACCTCAAAAACTCATTCATAACCCTCGATTTTGTGGTCTCGCACCACTATTCCGACTAGGCCCTAAACCGGGATGTTACAACCAAAATCATTCTAAACGTGTAGATAACACGGTTGTACCACATGCCCGTGTATGGCATACGATTGTGTGGTCGAGTATCAGGTCGTGCCAACCTATAGATACCTTCCAAAAAAATATTTTTAACCCTAATCACTTATACCACAAGTAACACTTCATACCAAGTTTCAACCAATTAAAATACATCAATATAGCACCAAAAGCAACACTTGTATTAATCAACCTAAGTGCCTAACCAATATGCCACATTTGACACCTTAATAGAACAATTTAAGTTCAAGCATAATACCATATTCAACTAATTCAATATACCTTTAAGGCACCTCAAAACAATTAGTATATCATACATCAATTGACCATTTCTAACACCCTAAAATAATTATTACAAGCAACCATTCAAACATACACAAAACTTACTAAATCCATTCACACCTAGCATACACATATCGTTCATTTGCTAACATGTTTTAAAACACATTACCTTTATCACCATATAACCCTTTTAACACCAACCAATTCCACAAGACAACATTTCCATCACTCTTATATATATAAGCATATATACAAGGTTCTCAAAATGCCAATAAAATCCAAGATAAACATTGATTAACCGAAGACTCCTTATGTAACGCCCTGAATAATTTATTTATGTTTCTGTAAATATCTGACACAAATATGTATCTGCTTCAGTGGTTGAGTGTTTTGGGTGTGTGTGGGAGGTATTGGGTTCAAGTCTCCCTTTTGCAAAATTTTATTGTTTTAGATCCAAGCCTTACCCTTATTGAGTGGGCTTATATTAAATTATATATTAATCCATATCAAAATGAGCCTGCTGGTTCAAGTGGTAAGGGGGTTGTTGTGCTGGAGGTCCTGTGTTCGAATCCCTACGTGAGCGAGGGTATTAATTTTTGGTCGTTGTCTAATAGAGTTTCGGTAGAGCTAAAATTCTGAGTTACTGGTTGGTTAGTGGTGGATTTAGTGGGATATTGGGGGATTTTAAATCTTTTATTTTTATTTTTATTTTTTCTTTCCAAAATTTCTGATGTCAAATTTCTTCTGCTTTACCTCTTTCTAACATTTTTTCCTTTCTCGGTAAATCATTGTTTTGTTCTTCTTCTTCGATTCTGTTAGTGGTACTATAGTTCAATCGTGCCATTGGTTTTGTCGGGTTCTCTAATCGGTTTGTAAGTAAAGCTTTGCTTCCATTTAATTTTTGATTTGGTATTTTAGCGATGCCAATCTGTAGCGATTGCTTAGTGGAATTTCGTGCTTAGAAGCAGATTGTGGAGCAGGGAATTGCACTCCAACGGTTTAGTTCATGTTGAGGTGGTTTGTTGTCGATGGTAAGTCGATTTCATTTTGTTTCTTATCGTCAAATTCGTTAATCAATCGGCTAAGTCGATGTTGGGTACTCTGATTTTAGGTTTTGAAAGGCTCAAGAGTGTTTTCGCATCAAAATCGTACCAGGTGTGTACCCAAAATGATGAAAATCGGGTTTCAGTGAAAGCCAAACAAGCATTTTGTCGATGCCACACGGGCGTGTGCCTAATCGTGTGGTTGGCCGTGTGCAAGACACGGCCGTGTGTCTGACGAAGGCATGGTCGTGCGTAAGACATGGCTGTGTAGTGGTGTGAGTGTGGCCGTGTGAGCCACATAGGCTAGGCCAAGTTAGCCGTGTGAGACAGAGTCCGTGTACTCAAGAATTTGGAGCTAGTACATAAAATTTTACATGACTGATCACAGTGGTACTATGTCTGTTTATCTGGAGAATGATAAAATGCATAACGATTTGAGAAAGAGGTATTAGTAGCCCGAAATGAAATGTGGTATTTCTGAATTTGTATTTAAATGTTGGGTGTATTAGCAAGAAAAAGATGATACTTTCAATATGGTTATAGTCAGCGAAAATACTGAAATGGAATTTGGACAAAGTTTCCATGAATTTTATATCGGGATTCTCCCTGTCTATGAAAAAGAAAGATACTATTTGAGTAATTGTTGATTGTATGACGAAGCTTGCACATTTTATCCTGGTATGAATGGATTTCTCACTTAATAGATTTCTTGAATAACCTGTTTTTGAGATTGTCAGATTACATGATGTGCTAGCTTTTGTTATTTCTGATAGAGATCTATAGTTCATATTCCAACTCAGAAACAAGTTACAAGAATCTCTGGGTATATGGTTACATTTTAGTACCGTATTTCATTTTCATACGGATGATCAATCTGAACATATGATTTAGATTTTGGAAGATATGCTTCGATGTTGTGTACTTGAATTTGATGGTAACTGAGAAAAGTAATTGCCTTGGGTTGAATTTGCTTATTATAATAGTTAACAGTCAAGTATAAAATTATACTGTACGAGGCTTATATGGTCACAAATATAAAACTTCGGTGTTTTGGATGGAGTTCAGTGAGAAAAGATACATGTAGTAGGTTTGATTCTTTGAAACCGAAGAAGGATGAAAGTGATCTGAGACAGTTTAAAAAAAAGCAGTATTTGATCGTCAGAAATCCGATGTGAATCAAAAAAGAAAAGAAATAGAGTTTTAGATTGGCGACAAAATATTTTTGAAAGTTTCGCCATGGAAGAAAGTTCTCCGATTTGGCAGCAAATGCAAATTAATTCTGTGGTTTAATGGGTCATATGAGATCATTGAAAAGAATTAGACCTGTTGCATGTTGATTGGTATTATTATCAGAGTTCTACAAAATTTACAATGTTTTATGTGTATAGGTATTATGACAGTATCGATCAGACCCGTCATCTGTTATTTCTCTGATAGAGATTGAAATTCAGCTTGGCATAACTTACAATGAGTGACTAGTTGAAATTCTGGCATGTGAAGTGAAAGAAATGAAAATATAAAGGTAGCTTTAGTGAAAGTTCTTTGACAATGATACGATATAGAGAAAGTTACATGGGAACCGGTTGGAAACATGAAAAAGTAATGTTGGAATCTCTTTGCTGGTAAAATTTTCGAGGACGAAAATTCTTTAAGGGGGAGAGTTATAACAGCCCAATTTTGGTGAAACTGGAATAGTAGTTTCGGGACCACAAATCCGAGCAGAAAATAAAATTTATTTTTAATTTATTATATGGACCTTATTATGTTAGAAACGTCATGTGAAAATTTTGAAAAGAAAATTTTACCGACTATGTGCTTAATTACGAGAATGACCAAATCGCTTAAAATGAAAAAGTTGAATTCTAGTAGCTATAAGGATTAAATAGCTATGGAATTCAAAACTTAAGGTCCTTATAAGGTAATTAGACCATTAAAGAAAAGTATGTAGATATTTTGGTTACTCATCCATGTAAATTTAGAAAAAGGGCAAAGACTAAATTGGAAAGTGTAAATATTTAATTAATTAAAAGATGATAAAAGAGATATCATCTTATTTTCTCATCTTATTCCCCAAAATAATACATGGAAACCCTAGGAGAGAGAGAAGAAACTTTCATGGCCAAATTGGGTAAGTTTCCTTGTCCCGTTTTTAGTAATTTTGATATTTTTGAAACCGGGATAGCTTAATCTATCTATTTGGGGGATTAATTTGAAAAGTTATCAAGGTATAAAATTTGGGTCATGGATGAATATGCTAAAAATTAGAAATCTATAGTAGAAAATGAAAGGTTGTTGATATATAAAAAACTTTTACAAAGTGATTTTTGATGAAAACATGATTTAGGGACTAAAATGTAAAGTTGTGAAATTTGATGAAAAATTCTAAATTTTTATGAATACATTTGCTGTAAATTTTATGATGGAATTTTGGTTAGGCTTGGAATAGGGAGTAAATTGCACAAATTTCATTTTCCGAGCCTAGGGACAAAATTGGAATTTATGGAAAAGTTAGGGGCAAGATGGTAATTTTACCTAGGATGAAAATTGAGTCCACTTGAATATTAAATATGCTAAATTGATGTTAAATTTACTCCTATAGACCCGGATAGACCAAATTCAGAGCTAGAACGAGGAAAAGAGGAAAATGTCGGATTAGTAGATTTTACGTACACGAACATTTGTCGAGGTAAGTTCGTGTAATTAAATTGTATATAATTTTTAAGCTTGAATTAAATGTTGTGTTTGTGAATTATATAAATGCCATAAATATGTGAAATGATCACATATTCATTAAAGCCCGATAAATGAAATATGCCCGATCAACAATAATGCCCGATAAATGATAAATGATAAAAAATGTTAATTTTATGCTTGAGTGAATGTGAACATTTGAGTTGCATAAATGCATAAATATATGAGATTGATCACATGCCTGATAATGCCTGAAAAATGTTAAATCCCGTTTGAATAAATGAATAATTGATGGATATGTGATTTTCGAAAGGAATGAGGTCCTTCAATTGTTGCGGACTAGTAATTCTGAAATAAGTCCTCTCGAGCAAATGTTATAGATTGGATATAGCCCGGGCGGGTAATCCAGATCAAACTATTAGAGCATATATCATAAAAAGGATTTAGCTGGGACTGGTAATCCTAACTAAACTCTATTGAGTATATATATTGGAGACGGGATTTAGCCTGGACTGGTAATCCTGACTAAGCTCTATTGAGTATATATATTGGAGACGGGATTTAGCCTGGACTGGTAATCCTGTTGTGTACATGTGTGGTGAGAGTGTACTATTTGAAATAGTACATTATGGGTACCATTGGACATGAATTGACGAATTCTGTTTTGTGCACCTTGGGTGTACCACCTGTGTATCCATCGATATTCCGAATAAATTCAATGGGTAAAAATCTTGACATGAAAGGACATGAATAAGAGATGAGTTATTACACGTAGTTGTCTGAAATCCATGAAAATGATGCTACATGAAAATTGATATATGAAAACATGAGGTGATGATATTTGTACATGGGATTCATTTGATGAATATGTTCATCCTTGGTTATAGACTTGTACACATTGAGTGTACTACTACTCTTGTGACATTGATATTTCGAGTAAAATGTGTAAAGTTTTGATATGAAATAATCTGAACTCGAGATGTATTATATGAAAATATACTTGAGATATAGCAATGTGATTTATACATGATTTGGAAAGCCTATGTGCATGGAAACTTGATTGTTATTGAGCCAATACATGTTTTTGATGTTATTATGGAATATATGACTAACAAGGGCAATGAGGATATGTGTAGGGCTTGAGGTCAAATTGATTGAATATGCCTTACATAGTTACCTCAAAATAGAATGAATGGTAAGTTAAGTACCATGTTATACAAACTTGCTAAGCATTTTATGCTTACTTAGTTTTATTTCCCTGTTTTAGAGTAAATCGGAAGCTCGTTGGATTAGAAGCTTGGCGGAGATCACTCACACTATCCATCGGCCTATTGCGGTGCATATGGTAAATCAATTATGGTTATAATGGAATATATAGGTTATATTGGCCATATTGGCATGTAAATGTATAGGATAGCTTGGCCTTTAGGTGGCTTGAAAACGATGCTTGTAATCTAGCCATTGGAATGGCTAGTAATGGTTGTTTTGATATACTTGTAATGTCATGCTATGGTAGTTATATATATGTTAAGTAGTTGAGCAAATCATGTTTAACACATGGATTGAACCAAGGTAAGATAGTAAACATGTATGCATGCAATGATATGCCATGTTGAACTATGGAAACTGCTTAATTTGAATGCTTAGAATGGTTGGTATTGGATGTGTGTTTCAAGTGCAGGTCATGGGTGTGATTTTGGGTGAGAAATGAAGCTAGAAATGGCTTTATTTTGTCCACACGGTAAGACACACGGGTGTGTGTCTAGGTCGTGTGTGACACACAGCCGAGTACATGGACGTGTAGTTAGGCCGTGTGTCCCCTGTATCTTAAATTCGAGAAAACAGAATGCTAAGAATTGAGAACACGGGCAGAGACACGGGTGTGTGTCTCAGCTGTGTGTGCTATACGGCCTAGAACACAAGCGTGTGTCCCAGCCGTGTGTGCTACATGGCCTAGAACACAGGCGTGTGTCTTGGACGTGTGAAACCTGCACCTAATTTCGAAATGAATTAATTAACCACACGGCCTAGCACACGAGCGTGTGGCATGGCCATGTGCACAAGTCAGAGGGTTACACAGGGTCGAACACGACCTGTAGCACGGGCGTGTCCCTTGGACCACACGGGCATGTGACCCCTACACCTTGGAAAATTTTTGATATTTCGCGAAAAATTCTTAGAGTTCGCGATTAAGTCCCGACTCGATTCTAATGCTCGAATTGGGCTTCGAGGGTCCAATTAAGGGACATTTTGAATGATCTCGGTTTATGAATAGTAAGTTACATGATTTATCTGTAAATGTCCTGAAAACTCTAGTAACGCTCCGTAACCCTGTTCTGGCAACGGAAATGGGCTAGGGGTGTTACACGCCTTAGGTACATGCCATGACCAAAATAAACTATCACCAACACTTGATTCAGAGATTGCTACTGGATGCTGGAGTTGACGATAGAATCAAAAAGTACCTAACTTGCGCACAGAAAAACAAATTGTACATTGAGTATACTTAGTGGTGTTTCTATAATCCAAACATAAGTACAACATAAGTCAATTGAAGTGCATAAGCTAAAATGAATGATGATATATTATTAATATGTCATCTAAACCATCTTTTACATTCATTAATCAAAACTAACACTATCTACCAGTATTAAAGCATGACAAAACAACTTCACATATCATTTGACATTTTAATCCATAAGATGGCACATTCCATTTCAATTTCTAATTTCATATTTTCAATGAAAATATCTATCATTGTTCCAACACATTTCATAAATAGACATTCCTTTTTACATATCACCTCCATTTTTCAACCATTTGCATTTGTATGCATTCCAAATATCATACTCATCTTTATTTCAATTTGTTTCACATTTTGTAGTCATGATTCCGATTTTTATTTCCTTATTAACATGACCAGACTTGGACAAATACGTGGATCCAACCAACACACCGAATTGGCTCCACTACCTGTCGGATAAATCTAAAATAATAAGTTGTGCCCTGTACTAGCCGGTAACAACCGGCAAATAGATGTGCCCAACAATAGTCAGTATAACCAACAAATGGGGTGCCCAACACTTTCTGACACATAGTCGTATAACCTTGAATCTTCCTATCCTATAGCATGCCAATTATACCCGACCCTACCCGAACAGTTAATAGGAAAAAAGTTTCTCGATTCCATTAATAACCAATTCTTCAGTTCATATCCCAAATTCAAACACCAATCAACCATTCATATATTCATAACAACATGATTGATCTCCATACCAATTCAATTTCACATCTAAAACAATATACATGAATTTTTACAACTATGCAATTTTGTCCTTTATCACAACTAAGAATTGAATTAAATCCATTCAACTAAAATTTCACATCTTTCCCAAGAACTAACTCACCTTGAGATCTTACCATGCAACTATTCATAATGCAGCAAGAAATTAATTAGTTCAGATTATAGAAACTTAAACTGTAAACTCTGAGCTATTCATCGACAACTTTATCTTTTCCTTTTGTTTTCGAGGGATCCGGGTCAACGTTAGCTACGGATTAAATCAAACAAGAAATTTCATCAATATACAACCAAATTTCATATTCAATTTCTAATTTAAGCAACTTTTGCATTTTATTCAATTAGCTCCCTAAAATCAGGACTAACATAACTTTCAAATTTAGCTTCAATATTTCATACCAATTACTTTCTATTCCTGATATGACTTCCTATTCTTCATTTATACAACATATTTTGAATTTTATTCACTTTAGTCCCTATAGAACAAAACCATCAATTTGCTTTACAATTTAATCCTTTTTCAACTTTAAGCTAACAATCTATCAAATAAAACTCTAGAACTTTAACTATCCATCAATGGTAGCTTTCAAAATCTTTATCAGTACCGAAACATATGGCATGGGTAAGCTAGTTCAAGCTATCAGGATTCTGAAAACGTAAAAATTACAAGGAAATGACTAAATTGAGCTTACCAAGTTGCTGATTGAACTTCAAAACCCCTATGCCGAAAGCTTCTAGCTAATTTTCTACGTTGGTACGATCTGTGGAAGAAGAAGAGAAAATACTTTTCATTCTTTCCACTAAATAAGTTTAACAAAACCATTTTCTTACTCATTTCCTTTTTATTATTAAAATTATGCAAAAATTATAGCACGATAATACACCTATAGTCCACACATGTATATAAGGATGGAATAATTACCATTTAAATCCTTAACCTTTGTACATAATTAAAAATCCTTTAATAATTAAATTTTTAATGTAACACCCCATATTTGGCCTAGACGACAAAGCCAAGCCTGGAGAGCTACAAAGGACGGCAATCAAAATGCATTCAATAATTTAAGATAACTCACTTTTAAATCCAATAGAGTTTAAAAAAAAAGAGTCAATATCTCGACATTATCTTTTAACTACTAATACTACGAAAATATCTAACATGGTTCAAAATACTAAACCGTAAAACACCCATAACCGAGCACCCTATCCGTTGACCCGATCAACACTGTGATTTTACCTGAAATTCACACAACATTACATGTATTAATATACCAGAAATGACCCAACTAATTACATACTCAAAAGACTATCGGCAATCAAAGTATCCAATATATTGATGTAGAATCAAGAACAGTTCATTCAATTACAATTAAGAGTCCTACAGATGGATAATAGATCGAGCTATAGTCAGATACAGAACAGACTAAACAGATGCAATTTCTTCATACCAACCGCTACACACCATCTCTGACCAACCTAACACACCAATAGGGTATTCATTGCCCATCCAGCCCTGCACACCACTCAGTGTCTATCTAACACATTTCAAATATTGTAGACTAACTGCAATATTAATATACAGATTCCAGGGAGTTAACCTTTGGTTCAGAACAGAATACTTCCTCCTAAATCGATTCCTATCCAATGCATACACGTATTTCACATAACAGTCAACACAGAGTTTCATCCAATTATTCAGATATACTCATGTTCATATACAGTAATTCAATTCTAGTGATTTTAGTCAGCATTCAAATTACAGATCACAAAGCAACAGTTTATGCAGTCAATTTTAGTTCAAACGACCTCACAGAAGGCTCATATTTAACTCAAGTGATGCTCAGTATAGGGCAAGAATTTCATAATTGGCCTACACGCCTGTATATTCCCCACACGACCTAGCACATGTGCGTGTGCTTTCCCGTGTGTCCCACACGGCCTAACACTCTACCGTGTCCTCCACCTGTGCACTCCTTATTTGTAATCAGTGAGTTACACGGCCTGGACACATGCCCGTGTCCCTTGTCCGTGTGACTCGTATTTGACAGATATTCAGTTACACGGCTTACCACATTGCCTGTCACACGACCGTGTGGCTCACATGGCCTGGCACACTCTTGTGTGGCGTCGACAGCCATGTTTTTCGGCGTCTGAAATTCACAAAAACTCGGGTTTCGGTATATACCTGAAGTAGTTTCAAAAAAGAGATCAACATAGAGGACTCCTTAGACCTAAAACGAACATTCAAGAACCAATTAAGCAATAATTTGCAAAAAAGCCTAGATTAAAGCTCAACCAAACTCGTCGAAACGTTTCGACACAAACCCAACTCAATAGCACAATTACCTCTGTTCAACATTAGGATTCACGAATTAAGAATGTTACTGGAATCGTTAACTCGAGACCTTTCTCTAAGGACAGTAATCAAACATATAAACAAATGATTCATACAATTTAAGCAAGAAACCAACTTGGCGAAAGCAAGAACACTAACGATTACAGTTACGGAATAGCCAAAATCAC
Source organism: Gossypium sturtianum (assembly GCA_025698515.1). NCBI lineage: Eukaryota > Viridiplantae > Streptophyta > Magnoliopsida > Malvales > Malvaceae > Gossypium > Gossypium sturtianum. The sequence goes on along the minus strand of CM046953.1, from coordinate 81,259,990 downwards.
GAAGTTAACGAAAACAGACTTACCCTACAGCAGCAGTTACGAACAAATAGTCAAATGATTGATAAAAGAGAAAGAAAAAGAAGTGTGAAAACAAAGTAGAAAAAGGAAGAAAATAGAAAAAGAAAGGAAAAAAACCAAGAGAGAAAGGGAAGAAGATAAACCTTTTTTTAAAATTATTTTAACCACCAACAAGTTTTCTGGCAGTAGGCAAAAATATTTCCTAATGCATACGCGGAGACTCGAACATAGGACTAATAGAATATAGAAACTTAACCAGTGAACCAACAGGCTTATTCTTGATATAGATGTACACCGAATTAAGTTTAAGTCAACAGATCAAGAGCAGAGATTAGTTAAAATTGAATTAGCAAAAACTTCTAAAGACGCGACTCGAACTTCCGACCTCAAGCACATAAGCAGAGCACATAACCATAGATACAGAGATTCAATTATGCTAGAACCCAATATTTAAACACTTAAATTTTTGAGGTGTTACAACTCTATCTCTCTGTAAAAGAAATTTTGGCCCTAAAATTTACTTGACTCAAACAGATATGGATATTGCTGATGAATCGACTCTTCAGGTTCCCAAGTGGCTTCTTTAGTGCCATGGTTTCGCCAAAGGAACTTAACCAAAGGAACAGTTTTCTTCCTAAATACCTTAACATCTCGATCTAGAATATGAATAGGTTTCTCCTTAAAAGTTAAATCCGGTTGTATTTCAATTTCCTCAACAAGGACGATGTGTGACGAGTCAGATCGATACCTTCTCAACATCGAGACTTGAAATACATGATGGATCTGATCCAATTCAGTGGTAATTCTAACTGATACGCAACAGGTCTAACACGTTTCAAGTTACGAAAAGGTCCAATAAACCTCGGGCTCAACTTACCCTTACGTCCAAATCGAAGAACCTTTTTCCACGAGGAAACCTTTAGGAACACCTGATCACCTACAGAAAACTCAATATCTTTCCACTTTAAATCAACATAAGATTTATGTTGATCAAAAGCGGCTTTAAGACAGTTTCAGATCAACGTAACAGTATTCTTCCTCTTAGAAACTAGCTCGAGACCCAAAACTCGATGTTCACTTAATTTAGTCCAACACAAAGGAGTACGACACTTACGACCATATAGAGCCTCGCAAGGTGCCATTTGGATACTAGAATGGAAATTGTTATTGTACGCAAACTTAGCTAACGATAAGTAATCTTCCGAACTACCCCAGAAATCTATTACACAACCCCGAAGCATATCCTCTAGGATCTAAATAACTCGTTAAGACTGTTCGTCGGTCTGAGGGTGATACGCTGTAATGAAATCAAGTCGGGTGCCTAAAGCCTCATGAAGCTTCTTCCAAAATCGAGATGTGAAACGTGGGTCTCTATTAGAGATAATCGTGCAGTCTCACAATTTCAGCAATATACAGCTTAGCGAGCTTCTGCAGTGAGTAGTCTATTCTAGTAGGAATGAAATGAGTGCATTTGGTCAATCAATCAACAATGACCCAAATTGAATCTTTCTTAGTGGGGGTTAAAGGTAACCCACTAACAAAGTCTATCGTTACACGCTCCCCCTTCCACATAGGATCTTAACCGGCTGAAGCAACCCTAAGGGCAACTGATGTTCGACCTTAACCTTTTCAGACCACTTCCTGTTTTAGACCAGGCAACCAATAAAGTTTTCAGACGTCCCGATACATTTTGTTTCCACAAGGATGCATAGCATAAAGACTACTATGCGCCTCCTGTAGAATCGATCACCTCAACTCCTTGTCATTAGGCACACAAATCCGACCCCTAAAACACAAAACTTTGTCACTATTCAAACAAAAATCTGACAATTCATCTAACTTAAGCTGACGCAGACGCTGTACCAGTGACTCATCACTTAACTGTTTAGTTCGAATCTGGTCGACCCTGTAACATCCTGAAAAGGGCCTATGCATTTTTGGTTTAATTGTACGAAATGACATATCTTATGTGTTATGAATATATTTTGAACACTTTTGGAAACCTGGAAATGTATGGAAATGTTAAGTTTAAAGAGGAAAGTGAACATTTTTAGAACCTTGGAAATGTAAGGAAATGTCTTGTAAGGAAATGTCATGGAAATGTAAGGAAATGTCTTGGAAATGTAAGGAAATGTCTTGTAAGGAAATGTCATGGAAATGTAAGGAAATGTCAAGTTTCTGAGCCAATCGAAAATTTTTGGAAACTTAGAAATGACCTAGAAATGACGAGTTTTAATGTTTAAAAGGGGAAATTAAGGCAAGGTGGCCTTAAAAGAAAAAGTTTGTGAAATTTGACACACAAACAGCTTGAAAAAGTGGTGGTCGAAGATGCCACTTAGGGCCTATGGAAATGGCGCCATATGCAAGAGGAATGGGCCTGAGTTCGAGTCACTTGGGAAGCAAATAAAGGAGGTTTTATTTTTGCTTCCAACAGAGAGGTGGACGGCACATGGCTATAAATTAGGAGCTTTTATTATTTTATAAATAGTGGATAAATAAGGGATTTATTTATCATTATTTTCAAGAGATAATTGTTGGATTAAATTCTTTTAATTTGAATAAAGAGATAAAGAGGAAAATAAGGGAGAAGTGATGGCCAAGTAAGGGACTTTGAGTTTAATAATTTCGGCTAAGTAAGGATAGTTGCTGAATTATCTTTTAATTTAAGTGATAATTAAAGGATAAAGTTATCAGATAGAGGAGTGGTGGCCAAGTAAGGGACTCCTTAGATGATAATTTCGGCTATAAAAGGAAGGAAGGAGGGCTACTCATCAATTTGTGCTTCCTCCTTTCTCTGCCGAATTCTTAGTGCTCTCTTCTCTTCTTTTCTTTCTTTTCTTTTGTCAAGTCGAGATTAAGTAATTGTTGGAACCTAGCCGAATATTTTCCTCTCCATTAGAAGCCATAGCCGAATCCTCCATCTTTATTCTTCCTTCTCTTTTCTTTCCAATCCATCAAAAGCCGAATCTTTAAGGGGCTTCAAGCATAGGTGCTGTCGAATTCTTCAAGGAGATCTTTCGGGATTTACTAAGTGTCGACTACAAGGAAGGAGAAGTTCTTTTCCCGAAGGTACACCATAGGCCGCGTGTTCCCTAGTTATTCGGTGAGTTTTGGATTTAGAATCCACAAGGTAAGTGTCTATAGCATTCGGCCAAGGCCATGTTTGGTATTCTAGATCTATTTCTCATATGTTTTAAGAGCCGAAAACTAACTAGTTAGGAGTTTTGGTGGCTAGCCGATTTCAAGAAGGAAATCAGCAAGTTTTCGGGATTTGATTTTTAATCCAATCGGCACAAGGTAAGTTTAAGTATACTAATCCTACTAGGATTTGGATTTATGGCCGAATGGCTTTTTATTAAATTAGTAAGTGATTAATCAAATGTAGGGATTAAGGATCTAAGCGGTAGATCAGATTTCGGGATTTCAAGGAAATTATTAAGCAAATCAGGTGTGTACCCCACACTAATTCTTAATATGTTTTATGGCTGTGTTTAGTTAAAATATGTGATATTAAGAATATGAAAGTGGCTAAGGTACCATGTTATGGTACTAAATACTCAGGTACGTTTCCTACTTCTACTAGGAATATGAAAAATGTTATCTATGACATGTGAAAATTTATAAGAATGTGAATTTAAGTATGATATGCATGATATGAATAATATGGGGCATTCGGGTTATATGAAAAAGGGGAAGTGAATGTGACGACTTCGGTCTCACTATATGAATGTGGTGACTTCGGTCACATTATCCGAATGTGGTAACCGGTTACATTATTCGAATGTGGTGTCTCATGACACAATTATCACAGTGGCTATGCCACAAATTTTATATGGGCGATGAGCACGTCGATCGCAAATGATCGCCTTCGATGGTGTGTAGCGGATGGAGGGTTGACTTAGTAGTCCCCACGGTGTGACTGGCGGTATGGGGGTGTGTAGCGGATGGACAACTAGGTTTGGGTTTGGGAATGCATCATAACTTTGTATTCTATGTTTTGAATGTGTAATATGTGATATGCCCGATTCTATTATGATTTAGTGTCGTGTACACATTGAGTCTGTTTGACTCCTGTTGGGGAACATTTTTTTGGTGATGAGCAGTGATGGATCGGGGACGGCGAGAACTTGTGGTGGCCATGCTCAACATGAAGTTTATATTTTGAGGACTCTTGAATTTATTTTAGTACTTTGAATTATTTTGGGAATTATTTGATGTAATAAGGCCATAAGGCCATAGTTGAATTACTTTACACTTATTTTTATTTATTATGATTATGAATTTTATCTATTAAAATTTAATTAAAATTTCTTTTAAACTAAACCCTAAATATTTTGTCACTTAAGATAAAAGGGATTTCAATATAAAACGAACCTGTTTTCAACACAAGCCCAACCCAAAACAATATTTTTCTTAAAATCACACAAGTTTTCCTAAGAACAAAAGAATTTTGAACCGGTTTACTTGAGGAACATACCAAATCTGGTCAAAGCTCGTGGGCCGGGTTTGGGGTGTTTCAGTTTGGTATCAGAGCCTAGTTTTAAACTCTCAGCCTGTGGGCTAAGGCCCAAAACGTTTTCAAATCGAGCCCAAATGAGTTTTATGAAAGTATTTTTGAAAATGAGCAGGTTTTCTGGCATGGCACCTAAGTCTCGACCCCATGATCCACTGTAAGTACCCCTAACCATTTGTGTGATTATGTGGTTTATATTATGATTTGTAGAAGGGTAGAAGTGGAATGGAACGTAGAATAGCATGATAGGTACTTGAACCCTAGGACTAGTTTACTCAAACACAAACACATAAGACTTAATTCCATTAAACAAACCTATGACTAAGACAGAGAGTTAGGGTGTGGTAACCATTGTGCGCATGTCTAGGATTGGATCGGAAGAGCACTGGTACTTTAGCGCCCTAGTGACTCACCTCCTCTTATTTGGAATCTGCTGGTGCGTAGCTTCGGTTCACCCTAACCAAGAGGACTCGGTCATAAGCTAAACACAATGGCTAAAACCCGAAAGGGAACTAGCCGTGTTTTTATAAACCCTAGTTTTAAAACTCTTAAAATTACCTTTTAATTTGTGAGAACTATTTTTACAAAATTCTTTCGAAAAAATTTTTGATTTATAAAATTACAAAAATACCCTAGTGGTAAATTACAAAAATACCTTTGGTTTATGAAATTCCCAAAATACCCATAGTTCTTATCAAAATTTTCATTACTTTATAAAATGTTCAAAAACCCTAATTTGCAAATTATCAAAAATACCTTGATTTGAGAGAAAATTACGAAATTGCCCTTAACTCACAAAATTACCAAAATGACCCGATTTTCAAAATTTTTGCAACATCACCGTTTTGGAAAGTAAAATTCTCAAAAGAACCTCAAAGTTTTGCAAATTTTGAAATATCCCCTGATTTATTAAACTTTACAAATTTACCCTAGTTAATTACCAAAATACCCCGAGTTCCAAAATTATCGAAATACCCCGAATTTTAAAATTTTTCAAAATACCCCCGGGATTTCAAAATTACCAAAATACCCTTATTGACAAAATCACCAAGGAACCTTATTTTGAAAAATTACGAAAATACCCCTGTAGGACACATTACGAAAATACCCCTGGGTAGTGGAAAAACAACAACAATGAAAACTACAACATTTCTCGAATGAACGAAAGTTCATAATTGGTTGATGAATGTGAACGTGACTTTACGAATAGTGAATTTGAGTTGAGAACTTTGTTTGATCGAAAGAACCACTTTTAAACATCTCTTTTCATAAAGCTGTTCGCGGTTAATAAGTGGAACAAAAAAATTTCGATGCATAAAACTCTTTAATCGGATTAAATCGCGACGTTAGAAATGAGTTCTAGGGACGTGAACTTAGAGACTGTGCCTAGAAAGTATGATGGTTCTATTAAGATCGAGTGCACAGCATAAGCGTAGTGCGGTGAGTTAAGATGTACGATTATTCGTTAATAAGTAATTTCGAGGACGAAATTATTTTTAAGGAGGGTAGAAGCTGTAACATCCTGAAAAGGGCCTATGCATTTTTGGTTTAATTATGCGAAATGACATATCTTATGTGTTATGAATATATTTTGAACACTTACGAAACACTGAAATGTATGGAAATGTTAAGTTTAAAAAGGAAAGTGAACATTTTAGAACCTTGGAAATGTAAGGAAATGTCTTGTAAGGAAATGTCATGGAAATGTAAGGAAATGTCTTGGAAATGTAAGGAAATGTCTTGTACGGAAATGTCATGGAAATGTAAGGAAATGTCAAGTTTACAGAGCCGATCGAAAATTTTTGGAAACTTAGAAATGACCTAGAAATGACGAATTTTAAGGTTTAAAAGGGGAAATTAAGGCAAGGTGGCCTTAAAAGAAAAAGTTTGTGAAATTTGACACACAAACAGGCTTGAAAAAGTGGTCTGAAGATGCCACTTAGGGCCTATGGAATTGGCGCCATATGCAAGAGGAATGGGCCTGAGTTCGAGTCACTTGGGAAGCAAATAAAGGAGGTTTTATTTTTGCTTCCAACAGAGAGGTGGACGGCACATGGCTATAAATTAGGAGCTTTTATTATTTTATAAACAGTGGATAAATAAGGGATTTATTTATCATTATTTTCAAGAGATAATTGTTGGATTAAATTCTTTTAATTTGAATAAAGAGATAAAGAGGAAAATAAGGGAGAAGTGATGGCCAAGTAAGGGACTTTGAGTTTAATAATTTCGGCTAAGTAAGGATAGTTGCTGAATTATCTTTTAATTTAAGTGATAATTAAAGGATAAAGTTATCGATAGAGGAGTGGTGGCCAAGTAAGGGACTCCTTAGATGATAATTTCGGCTATAAAAGGAAGGAAGGAGGGCTACTCATCAATTTGTGCTTCCTCCTTTCTCTACCGAATTCTTAGTGCTCTCTTCTCTTCTTTTCTTTCTTTTCTTTTGTCAAGTCGAGATTAAGTAATTGTTGGAACCTAGCCGAATATTTTCCTCTCCATTAGAAGCCATAGCCGAATCCTCCATCTTTATTCTTCCTTCTCTTTTCTTTCCAATCCATCAAAAGCCGAATCTTTAAGGGGCTTCAAGCAGAGGTGCTGTCGAATTCTTCAAGGAGATCTTTCGGGATTTACTAAGTGTTGACTACAAGGAAGGAGAAGTTCTTTTCCCGAAGGTACACCATAGGCTGCGTGTTCCCTAGTTATTCGGTGAGTTTCGGGATTTAGAATCCACAAGGTAAGTGTCTATAGCATTCGGCCAAGGCCATGTTTGGTATTCTGGATCTATTTCTCATATGTTTTAAGAGCCGAAAACTAACTAGTTAGGAGTTTTGGTGGCTAGCCGATTTCAAGAAGGAACTCGGCAAGTTTTGGGATTTGATTTTTAATCCAATCGGCACAAGGTAAGTTTAAGTATACTAATCCTACTAGGATTTGGATTTATGGCGAATGGCTTTTTATTAAATTAGTAAGTGATTAATCAAATGTAGGGATTAAGGATCTAAGCGGTAGATCAGATTTCGGGATTTCAAGGAAATTGTTAAGCAAATCAGGTGTGTACCCCACACTAATTCTTAATATGTTTTATGGCTGTGTTTAATTAAAATATGTGATATTAAGAATATGAAAGTGGCTAAGGTACCATGTTATGGTACTAAATACTCAGTGCACGTTTCCTACTTCTACTAGGAATATGAAAAATGTTATCTATGACATGTGAAAATTTATAAGAATGTGAATTTAAGTATGATATGCATGATATGAATAATATGGGGCATTCGGGTTATATGAAAAAGGGGAAGTGAATGTGACGACTTTGGTCTCACTATTTGAATGTGGTGACTTTGGTCACATTATCGAATGTGGTAACCGGTTACATTATTCGAATGTGGTGTCTCATGACACAATTATCCGAGTGGCTATGCCACAAATTTTATATGGGCGATGAGCACGTCGATTGCAATGATCGCCTTCGATGGTGTGTAGCGGATGGAGGGTTGACTTAGTAGTCCCACGGTGTGTGGTGGCGAGTACGGGGTGTGTAGCGGATGGACAACTAGGTTTGGGTTTGGGAATGCATCATAACTTTGTATTCTATGTTTTGAATGTGTAATATGTGATATGCTGATTCTATTATGATTTAGTGTCGTGTACACATTGAGTCTGTTTGACTCACCCCGCTTGGGAACATTTTTCAGTGATGAGCAGTGATGGACCGGGACGGCAGAACTTGTGGTGGCCATGCTCAACATGAAGTTTATATTTTTGAGGACTATTGAATTTATTTTAGTACTTTGAATTATTTTGGGAATTATTTGATGTAATAAGGCCATAAGGCCATAGTTGAATTACTTTACACTTATTTTTATTTATTATGATTATGAATTTTATCTATTAAAATTTAATTAAAATTTCTTTTAAACTAAACCCTAAATATTTTATCACTTAAGATAAAAGGGATTTCAATATGAAACGAACCTGTTTTCAACACAAGCCCAACCCAAAACAATATTTTTCTTAAAATCACACAAGTTTTCCTAAGAACAAAAGAATTTTGAACCGGTTTACTTGAGGAACATACCAAATCTGGTCAAAGCTCGTGGGCCGGGTTTGGGGTGTTTCAGACCCAAGATGGCTTAACTTGTAGTTCAGCCAGAAAACTTCCATCCTAGAACAAACTAAGGCGTACAAACATTGCTCCCAGTTCAGTCATCGCTCTATGGCTAATAGCATTGGCTACCATATTAGCCTTACTAGGGTGATACTCTATAGTGTAGTCATAGTCCTTAAGCAACTCAACCCACCTATGTTTCCTGAGATTTAACTCTTTTTGAGTTAGCAATTACTTGAGGCTCTTGTGATCAATGTAAATGATACGCCTCTCACCATACAGGTAATGTCTCCAAATTTTTAAAGCAAACACGACTGCAGCCAGTTCAAGATCATGCGTAGGGTAGTTACCCTCGTGTGTCTTAAGCTGTTGCGACTCGTAAGCTACACTTTACCGTCTTACATTAAGACACATCCTAGTCCGACGTGTGACACATCACTAAAAATGACAAACTCTCTATCCGACTCAGGTTGAACTAGCACAAGAGCTTGCGTCAGAACAAACTTGAGCTTTTCGAAACTAGACTGTTGTTCTTCAGACTACACAAACGGTGCGTTCTTATGCAGTAACTTTGTTAGTGGTGACGCAATCAAGGAAAATCCCTCGACAAACCTTCGGTAGTAACCTGCAAAACCCAAGAAACTCCGAAGGTTAGGCATATTTCTCGACTATTTTTGCTCAACTACAGCTTCTATTTTCTTGGGATGGACCCGAATCCCCTCAACAGTTACTACATTTCCTAGAAAAGAAACATCCTGCAACCAAAACTCGCACTTGCTAAAATTAACATATAATTGCTTATCTCGCAGTGTCTGGAGAACAATACGAAGTTGTTCATCCTGCTCGAACTCAGTCTTGGAATAAATTAATATGTCGTCGATAAAAACTACCACAAACTGATCTAAATACGATTGAAACACTCAATTCATTAAATCCATGAATGCAGTCGGGGCATTTTTCAACCCAAAAGGATCACTAGGAACTCGTAGTGCCCATAACGAGTCCTAAAGGCGGTCTTGAACACATCAGTCTCTTAACCTTAAGCTGATGGTAACCAGAACGGAGAACAATCTTGGAGAAAACAGATGCCCCGTGGAACTGATCGAACAAGTCATCAATCCTCAATAGCGGATACTTATTCTTTACCGTCAACTTGTTTAGCTGTTAGTAATCTATACACATTCTCAGTGATCCGTCCTTCTTAACAAACAATACCGATGCCCCCCATGGAGACACACTCAGTCGGATGAACCCTCTATCAAGAAGTTCCTAGAGCTGAGCTTTTAGCTCCGTAAGTTCCTTCTGTGCCATGCGGTATGGTGCAATGGACACAGGAGCGGTACCCAGTAACAGATTGATACTGAACTCAACTTCTCTATCCAGAGGTATTCCAGGTAATTCCTTGGGAAAAACTTCCAAGAAGTCCCTCATAGTACGGATATCTCCCACGTAGAGCTTTACAGGGAAAAAATCAGATACGAAGGTGAGGTAAGCCTCACACCCTTTTCGGACAAGCTTATCAGCTACAAGGGCGGATATAACATTAGAGAGGTAATCTCGACGCTCACCAACCATTACAACCTCGCTATTCTCATCCATCCTTAGAGTAACCCTTTTAGAAGCACAGTCTAGACTAACCCGATATTCCACGAGCCAATACATATCCAAAATCAAATCAAACTCACCAAAATACAATCCCATCAGATCCACCGAAAATACAATCCCCTGTATTTCTAGGGGTACTCGTCTATATACTTTATCAACTCGAACCGGTTGACCCAAAAGACTAATCACAGAGAACTCCCTAGCAGTATTTTTAGCAGGTATACATAGATTGGCAAACAAAGTAATAGCTATGTATGATTGAGTTGATCCAATATCAATGAGACAAAAATACAGAATAGAATGAATAAGGAACGTATCCGCTATGATGTTGGCATCATCGCTATCCTTGTGGCTTCACACTACATAAACCAATGCCGGTTGTCGTGCCTCAGTTTGACTTACACCTCTACCTGGTGCTCTCTGACCTCTACCAAAACCATTACCCCTTGTAGTAGTACCATGAACCATAGGTGGTTGCTGAACCATTCTCGGAAGCTAAGTAGGACTCGGAATGAAAATCTGTGCCATAGTTGGCACCTAATCCAATCGACGAGGACAATCTCTAACTTGGTGCTCCATCAACCCATAACGGAGACTTGCCCCCAACTTTCTCCAACACTCGCCCGGATGGTGCTTCATGCAGTTGATACAAAGATGAATCTCAATCACTGTAGCTGATACCTCAATCCTCGGGGGCCTGTCAAACCTTGCCCGTTTCTTAGGGCGCTGTCCAGAACTAGAGGGACCCAAATCCCTCTTGGTCTTACATTGATCTCTTTCCCGGTCAAACCTCTCACACTCACTACGCTTCACCTCCTCCACTATCTTAGCCTTCTCAAATAAGGCTACAAAAACTCGCTCCCACTGAGGAGCTATCAATGTAACACCCCTAACCCGTATCCGTCGCCAGATTAGGGTTACGAGGCATTACCGATCTAAACCCAACACAGAATAAACATTAATATACAAAGCTTCCTAAAATAATTATTTATAAATCATGCACATCTTTGCTCAATTAAGACATATGACCCAAAATATCTTTCATCCATAAACACCTTTCATTAAAGCAAATTTACTATTCATTTGGTCATTGCCATTTCCTTAGCCGAAAATGCACATATTATACTCACTATACTAAATAAACTATCTATTATCAAAACCAAAAATACATATACCAAAATTTACTTAAATGAATCTAGGTTATACCAAATTCACTATCAATTACCGAAAGTATCCAAAACATATAACAAACCACATCGCTTACAATTATCATGGTCACATTGTCAAAATCAAACCTATCTTATAAACAACCTAAAACATACAAACCAAACTCACTATACACATATATGACTATCATGACTAATTTTGCATAATCAAAACATACAAACCTATATTGCCATTTTTACTTATCATGAAATGTTATTTATCAAATTACACAAACACCATATTCGGCTTTGCACAACAAAATTTTAACCAAATGGTCATTCAGGCTACATTTTCATACATCAAGCATAAACACATTAGTAATTGTGCTTTCATAAAAAATTAACATCATGGCCGAATACACATAAGACCAAATTACCACAATTTAGCCATTTTCGAATGGCATACATTCACGTACACACCAGTTGAAGTCAATTCAAAAAGTAACTTAGCCTATACATGCCATAGTTTCAAACGATGTACTACTTATAAAGTACCAAAGATAGCTGATAGTGTGTTAGACTTGACGATGATCCCCGAGCTCGAGCTTAGACTTCAAAACCTAATAAGCAACACAACAACCACACAAAGTAAGCTATCTTAGCTTAGAAAGTTATAAGCAATTACATAAAACAATGCTTTTAAACATTTTAAAAGAAAATTTACACATTTCATAACCCTTTAACCGAATATACCAGCATTCAATAATAGGCTTCACACAAGTATATAATCCATTCCTCAATTTAATACAAATGCATACCAAACTATTAACTTTCATAGCTCCAAAAATCGCATATGCATACATTTAACAATTGATATCTTATACATATATTACTTACAAAATCTATACTTACCAATTAAATAATAATCTCTCATAGCATCGAAACTTACCAAAATCAATCTTTGAATTTATATTTACTCCTACCTTTATTGCTCATCAACCGAATTTAAGCACCCGAAATGTCCTGAAGTTCAATTTATACACTTAAAGTTTTCATATCCGATTCCGCACACTTAGTGCTCGGAAGTTCAATACGCACACTTAGTGCTTATTATCCGATTTTGCACACTTAGTGCTCGGAAGTTCAATTCGCACACTTAGTGCTCAATATTCGCTCTTTTCTCCATCCATACAAATACATATATCCTTGTCCTCAAATACTATATATATATATACATATACTCATTTCCAATTCAACTCATTCATCCCATAGAACATTATCACATTCGGAATTATACATATATACACCTTATTCGAATACAACCATCTCACATTTCATTACCACATTTGATCATATCAATGATATATATATAAATATACACATTCCATTCAATTGAACAAAAGGCTTAAATGTCTACCCCACATTCGGCTAAATACATTTCTTAATCAACATCACATTCGGCTTTAAGACATTATACATACTTACTTTTATTAAATACATAAACAGTCATATAGTTTAGAACAATTTCATTACAACCCAATTGCTTAAAAACTACTTCGAGTATCGACGAACTTTGTTTCCCGACTATTCGATTAACTTCGCCTTTCCCCGATCCACTCCTGATCCTTTTTGTTCTTGGTCTAAATAAATTACAAATTAAACTCATTCAACATGTTTTCATTCAATTTGGTCCAAAAATACATAATTGAGCAATTTATAATTTTACCCCTGACATTTTACACTTTTTGCAATTTAGCCCCTATAACATAAAACACAAAATATGCAAAATTTGCACACACCATGCTTAGGCCGAATGTTGCTCATACTCATACAAGTCCATACCTTCGATTTATTTTGTGTTTTAGTCCCTCAAAAATTTATTTTTTTTCAATTTAATCCAAATCACTGAATTTCATAAAAAAATCAAGAACAACACTTGCTAATCTATCACATATAATTAATATTTCATCTTCAAATAACAAGAACAACAAGCTCTCTTCAATGGAATCTCATGAAATACACAACCAATTCAAAAATTCAAACATGGGCTAGCTAAAACTCAAAGCAACGATCTCAAAAACGTAAAAATTATCAAAAATCGAGCTAAGCTCATACCTTAATCAAGCTTGAACAATGCCGAACCCTATCAAGTTTTTCTTTTCTTTTTCTCTTTTTAGTTTCGGCAATAAGGATGAACAACCATAAAAAAAATTGCATGGTAGTTTTTATTATATTATAATATACTTTATAATATAATAATATTATTATTAACTTATAATATAAACATATATATATATAATAAAGACATAATTCATGCATGTTACCGTCCACTAGTCTTAATTTTGGCCAAATTGCAACAAAAGTCCTTCTATATAAGAAGACACAACAATTAAGCCATTAAATCAAATAGAAGACTACTTTTACCTTTTTCGCGATTTAGTCCTTTTTCTTAAATTAAACACACAAACGGACAAATTAACTTACGAAACTTTAACACATGCTCAATCATATATAATTAACACGAAAAATAATATTATAATATTTTTCTAAGTCGGATTCGTGGTTCTGAAACCACCGTTCCGATTAGGGTCAAAAATCGGACTGTTACAATCAAGACCCGCAGATTATAACGTAACCCTTTCTCAAATCTCATATATTTATCGTAGTCAAACGCTACTAGAACCCGCGCATACCTGTTCAATTTCAGAAACTAGGCCTTATACTCAGCCACAGATCGATCACCTTGAACCAAACTCATAAACTCGCACCGACGAGCCTCCATGTAACTTGCCCCCATATACTTACTCTGGAAGGCATTCTAGAAGTAGTCTCAATTAACCTGTTTGGGTTGAGCACCCTACTCAACTCTCAGCCACCACTGATAGGCTTCATCCTAGAGTAGGGACAGAGCACCCCTAAATTTCTGAGTGGGAGTGCAGTCAATATCGGCCATAATACTATCAATGGCCTCTAGCCAATATTCTGCAGCAGTAAGGGTGACTTCTATGACGCCCCTAAACAACTGAACACCATTCTACTGGAGTCACTTAGTAACCAACCCCCAGCCTCTAAATCCAGAATGGGTCCCAACGACCCTTTCTAATGCCCGAATCATGGCATGGGTAGTGCGTCGTCCCCAGCCGTCGGAGTCTAGGACCCCGTCTCAGCAATAGGAGTACCAATTGTCTCACTGGTCTCTAGATTGGGCATACTGCCCATAAAGGATGACTCCACTCAAGCTCCTCCTCGACATCCATGAAACCCACGTCTACGACTATCGCACAAACTCATAGTATCAGTTTGTCTACAATATCAGAAGTGCACTGATCAATTCAGAAGCTTTAGTGTAGTGTTCATACCAGTTCAAAATAGCATATCTTGTAACACCCCTAACCCGTATCCGTTGCTGGATTAGGGTTAAAGGCATTACTGGACAGATCAAAAACTTTTATAGACATTTCATATTGTAAATCATCAATTGCAATCACTATGTCCCTTAGTTAGGTCACCGAGACCTTAAGCATGCTTTAGAGAAGGGTCACGACTATACCAAACATATCCGGAAATTCTCAGAAATTTTAAACTTTTGAACATCAGAGGTCACACGCGCCGTGCGATGCGGCGGCAGCCTGCCTCCCACGCTACAAGACACCCCCATGTGTCCTGGCCGTGCCAAAACAGGGCAGGTATACTGACTTATCCCCACGGCCACCAGGCACGCCCGTGTACCATGGCCGTGTACTCTTAGGCTATATACTGACTAAATCCCACGGCCACTAGGCATGCCCGTGTGCCTCAACTGTGTTGGCAAAAAAGGCCGCTCGCATGGCCAAAATGCCACCCACAAAGGATCAATCCTACAAGCCATCCACCAATTCATTTCAAACACATTTGGCAACCAAGAATCATACCAAACAACATTTCATCTCATTCATTCTCAATTCTAATTATGCCAATTTGCACAACTAAAAACACTTATACATCCAAGCATGATTCAACCACATTATTCATCCATGTAGCCATTTCATTAATCAACCATACATACTCATTATGCATTCATAAGCTTACCATAACATTGATCATTGTAATAGCTAACTTGCCATACCAAAACATGCATCATATACCACATTTACTCATGCACATTACTAACATTAGCTAGCCAAATCACATGGCTATTTACAATTCAAACATATACCAAAACACTAGCCTATACATGCCATACTTCATATATACATTTTCAAATGGTACCAAAATGAATTTGAGTAGTTTGATGACGATCCTCGATGGTCCCGAGCCTTCAGTAGCTTTGACGATATATGAAACAGAGCAAACACACACTTGAGAGTAAGCTTTCAAATGCTTAGTAAGCCATATACAAATAAACTTAACATAAAATGCATATAATCATATTATATCAATGCTATTATTAGTTCACATAGAAATCTAATCACATACATTCTTTGGCTCATTGTTTAGCCACACTTTACCACATTCTTCAATTCAAATATCACATATGCACAAAGCTTATTCAAGCATATCTTTATATGTTATCTCATCATTTCTTTACACATGTTAATCATAGTAAGTTCACATAGATACTTACCTTTCATACACACATAGTGTACTTTTTAAACGTACCTGAAACAGATGTACAAATCATAGAGTTGTTCATTTCTTAGACTTGCCCGTTGAACCATTCGGAACTAAATAGGATATTCAGAAAGCTCGGAATAGTCGTACAATGCCAACGTCCCAGACGAGGTCTTACATGTACTCAGATATCGATGCCACTGTCCCAAATAGGGTCTTACACGTAATCAAATATCGATGCCTCTGTCCCAGACAGGGTCTTACACGTAAAACTCATATCGATGCCAACGTCCCAGACATGGTCTTATACGAAATCTCGAATCAATGCCAACGTCCCAGACGTGGTCTTACATGATATCACACAACAGACACCTATGTCATGACATAGCTAATCTTATCTATTCCTAGGTTTGTACGGGGCTTCTCGGATATTATCATTAAGTCGATCTTATCTTAGAATTCATATATACAATATCTTGTAAGCATTTATCACTATCAGTAGTCACATAAACACACATAATTCAATACAAAGATGTTTATTTGTATAATGACTTACCTCAGATTCGATTTTAAAGAAATGCGTAAAACTCGGTTACTTTTCGCTTTCGCTTTCCCGCGATCTAAGTCCGATTTCTTCGGTTCTTGATCTATACATATTCAAATTTAACCATTTTATTTATCAACACATTCAATTCAATCCAAAAACACACATTTAGGGCAATTTGCAAATTAGCCCTCACATTTTCATATTTGGACATTTTAGTCCCTATTTCACAAAATCATAAATTACACAAAATCACTAAATACCCATGCTTAGCCGAATTTCACTCATACTCATATGAGTCCATACATTTCATTTATTTCACAAATTAGTCCTGCAAAATGCTATTTTCTCAATTTAGCCCTAATTAGCTAAATTCATCAAAAATTCAAGAACAACACATGTTCATCTAACACATATCTTTCATTTAACACCAATAATCATCACAAAGCTCACCATTTCATCAATGGCACATCTCATAAACATCAAAAAACCTTCAAATTATAACATGGGCTTGATAATAGACTAAGCAACAATCTCAAAAACATAAAATCATCAAAAATCATACTCAACACATACCTTAATTCAAGCTTGTTATTGCCGAAACCTAGCTCAACTTTCTTCTTTTTCTTTCTTTCAATTTCGGCTAGAATGGATGAACACATCCACTATCATATTCATTTGTTTTACTTAAATTAACATAATTATTCAATTACTATTTTACCCATTTATTAAACATACAAGACAAAGTAACACTATGGTCTTTATGTCATTTAAACTCCCACTATCTTATAATTGGCTTAATTGCCACATAAAACCTCCATACTTTTAAAGACATGGAAAATAGGTATCTTTTCATGAAGCATGCTAATTTTGCATTCAATGCAATTTAATCCTTTGCTCAAATTAAACACACGAACAGACAAATTAACTTACGAAAATTTAACACATGCTTAATCATATATCATAGGCACAGAAAATAATATTAAAATATTATACAGACTCAGATTTGTGGTTCCAAAACCACTATTCCAACTAGGGTACTGATAAACCGTAAAAGTAACATATTTTAATCCCACATTTAGCATACTTTTGGATGATTTATCCCTTGATTTATGTAAAAAGGTGCTTTTAATCCTTTCTTTTCATTTTCTATACTTAGGAAAGCACCGGAGGATGAAAAGAATGAGAAACGGGCTCTAAACGGACCAAATTAGGCCAAAGTGAAAATCAACACGGCCAAAACTTGAGCCAACACGGTCGTGTCTTCTTGATAGACTAGAACACGGCCTAATCACGATTCACACGGGCGTGTCACCTCATTAAAAGCCCAAACACGGTCTGAAGATGATTCACACGGGCGTGTGCCATGGCCGTGTCCCTGTCGTGGAGAAGAGAAATTTCACTCAAAAAAGGATACTTAGGGGCAAAGAAACCTATTTCAAAAGCCTATATAAACACCCTAAGTATAACCTAGAAGAGGGGGGTGAGCTAGGCCGAGGAGCCGAGCCGAAAAGGTCAGATTTGTGGGAAACACTCGAAGATAGCCAGTTGATCCATCTCAGCCAGAATTCTACTCAAGACAGCGGATCTCTCCTTCAATTCTTTCAGGGGGTTTTAGGGATTTCTTATGTTTTGTTTTATCTTTTCTTCTGAGATGTTTTCTTTTATTGTTATGAATTAAACCCTTCAGATACCTAAAGGGGATGAAACTTAGATGAATCTTGTTATCGTTTGCTGAACTATATGATAAATACTTGATTTGTTCTTAATTATGTGTTCTTAATTCTTGTGTTAATATTTCTGGGATATTGATTCAAGTTTGATGTTCTTAGGTGGAGGAGCAAAATTCCCTATTTAAGAGTAGATCTAGCATAATTAAGTAGAGTTGATCGCGCGCCTAGAGATAGGGTGACGAGATTTTGTCGGATTAGGGTGAAACCTAATATGGGAGTCCATAGATCGAGTTAATGCAATTCTAGGGGTTTTAATTAGAAAGAGATTTTAATTAATCAACTTAGGGTTAGACGTTATTCGCTTCGAGAGAGGGTTTAATATACATTAAGGAGTCTTACGGATCAAGTCAAGTGAACAAATCGTCTGGTTCAGAGTTAGATAACAAGTGAAGTCTGGTGGATTCTTCCTAAGGGTATCTGATCGATGTTAAGTCAGAGTTTTAAAATTTATAAAGAGAATGATCGAACCTGGAAACTAACTATGACAACGATTGAGGCAAGTGCACCTATCAAACAGTAGTATAGTTAAGGCAAGACCGGATTATCGAACCCAAAGGAACTAAAAGTACTAATACTAACTTTCTTTCTATTATTTAGCCTAAAGTAAGTGAAGTTGTTTATTAATCTAAATTAACTAATTACTAAGCTAAAGACACAAAGACAAAAAGAATGAATTGGGGAAATACTTAGAAAATACTCAGTTGATTAAGACGATACCCTTAGGAAGAATCCACCTAGACTTCACTTGTTATCTATCACTGAACCAGATGATTTATTCACTTGACTTGATCCGTAGGACTCCCTAACGTATATTAAACCCTCTCTCGAGGTGAATAACGTCTAACCCTAGGTTAATTAATTCAAATATCTTTCCCATTAATAACCCCCTAGAATAGTGGTAAATCGATCTATGGACATCCCATATTAGGTTTCACCCTAATCCGGCAAAATCTCGTCACCCTATCTCTAGGCGTGCGATTAACTCCGCTTAATTATGCTAGATCTACTCTTAAGCAGGGACTTTTGCTCCACCACCTAAGCACATCATACTTGAATTAATATCCGCGAAATATCAACACAAGAATTAAGCACACATAATTAAGAACAAATCAAGTATTTATCATATAGTTCAGAAAACAATAACAAGATTCATCTAGGTTTCATCCCCTTCAGGTATCTGAAGGGTTTAGTTCATAACGATAAAAGAAAACATCTCAGAAGAAAAGATAAAACAAAACATAAGAAATCCCTAAAACCCCCTGAAGGAATTGAAGAGGAGATCCTCCGTCTTGAGTAGAATTCCGGCTTCTTGAGATGGATCAACTGGCTATCCCTTGAGAGTTTTCCACAAATCTGACCTTTTCAGCTCGGCTCCTTGGCCTAGCTGACCACCCGTCGACTCCCCCTTTTAGGTCATACTTAGGGTGTATTTATAGGCTTTTGGAATGTGTTTCTTTGCCCCTAAGTATCCAAATCTGAGTGAAATTACTCTCCTCCATGGCAGGGGCACGGCCATGGCACATGCCCGTGTGAATCGAGGTCAGGTCGTGTTGGACTCTGTTAGTGAGGCACGGCCGTGTAAATCGTGGTTGTGGCCATGTTCTAGTATTTTGAGGAGGCACGGCCGTGTGGGCTTTAGTCCAGGCCGTGTCGACTTCTTTTTTGGCCCATTTTGGTCCATTTTGAGCCCGTTTCTCGTTATTTTTATTCTTGGGTGCTTTCCTGAGTATAAGTCATGAAAAGAAAGGATTAAGAGCACCTTTTTACATAAATCAAGGGATAAGATTAAAATATGTTACTATTTCGATTTATCAAATACCCCCACACTTAAGCTTTTGCTTGTCCTCAAGCAAAATTCTCAACTTATAATTAAAACGAACTTTTTATAATTCATAATTCCTATCAACAATATTTTGTCATAATTCATAGATAATTTATACATGGATAATTCAATTCAAAGAGTCCTAAGGATTCAAACAATCTAAGTCATAGTTTTGTAGCTCGAAAATATAAGCGTCTCCCCTTATCTAAATAATTACCTTTAATTCAAAACCGACAAGGATTGAAATCCTCAATAGAGATTCACTCAAATCACTCAAGGTGTTTAAGGTTCAGGAAAAAGCGCTCAAAAGTCGAACATGAAAAGTTAATCCCATAGGCTTGCCTAAAAATCAAATCTCCACCACTATAATATGAGATGATGCACAAATCAAAAGGTCTTTGTCGGGGTTGTACTTGAGGCTAGGTTAAGGTGTGGATAAAGGCTGAATTAGAGGGTTAGAATCGAGATCGAATTGATAAAATACCTAACTAGAACAATAAACTGAATAAAAGTAATTACATGAACTAAAAGCTAATAATACTAATAATCTGGGCTTCTTCTTCAATATTTGGAATTCACACGTATAAGCTCACTTAATCACAAAACTAGTTATGAATAATGAATATTCTTTGTTTTTAAACAACTCATAAATATATAACAAAGGATAAATTACTGAAATAAAAACATAGTTAGGCTATTAATGAAATCAAGTCTCGATATAAGGGTCGTCAAAAGGAATGGTGATAACAAAAACAAAGGGTTTTGGGTTAATATTAGCGGTTATGTCAATAAAAAGGGTTGTTAGGATTAAAAGGGGTTTACTAGGGGTTAATTGTGAAGGTAGGCTTTTTATGGAGTTAGTGGGTTAAAACCTAGGTGCCTTAATCATCTCTGTATATCAAATCATAGGTGTGGTCTCGATATGTATAAACGAGGCAAGTTCTAGAATAACAAATCAATGTTGACATACTCATAATCAATAAAGTGAGCATGAAAAAGAATATATGCTCTATAAGGCTCAAAATCTCACAAAAATTATGGGTATTTTGATATCAACCTCGTAAATTTCAAACTTCAAAGTAATATTTAAACTTAGTTCGACAACCTAGAAAGTTTTTAATTTTTGAAAAGTAGACTTATCATGCTTGATTCTCTAGTATTCTTAGAATTCAATTATCAATGCACAATTATCAATGACTTAGTCTAAAACATATTAATAAAAATCATAAATTATTAGAAATTTCATCCTAATTAGTAATATGAGGAAATTAAATAAAAACAAGACTAAATTCAGGATTTTGTGAACAATGCAAAAAGTTTGGCACCTAATTTTAGAAATTTGAGAATAATGAAAAAAATTAGGCACCTTTTTAGGTTGTTCACCCCTCCACACTTAAGTTGTACATTGTCCTCAATGTACAAAGTTAGCTATATAGACAATAACACTAAAATCATAAGATATGAAGAGAAGTGAAACTTCCTAAATTTTGGGTGGATTCCTTAAGTCGGAGGTGAAAGATAAGTTGGAGGGGCCGGTCTGGATGACGATCCTGCTTAGATGAAGAAATTGGGTAGCTCATGGAGAATTAGCCAGGATATAATAATAATAATAATTAAAACTATACTAGTTAAATATTTAAAAAAAAGCAAGCTAAAGTGGAGAAAAATAATAATGAAACTAAAATTAAAAGAAAATATGGATGGACCGTAGAGTCCTTATTGTTGGGTGTGATTTCTAAGGCCGAGGATATGGTGGTGGTCGTGGCGTGATTCCCTAGCAGCCTTTAGAACCTAAAATCAAAAAACTAAGATAAAATAAACTAAATTGAGCATAAGAGTGTTAAAGAGCAGGAAAATAAAGGAGAAAATAAAAATAAAAGAACAGATAATTGGTCTCAAAGACCCTTGGCTTGGCGAGTGATTGAAGCGGCCGGCATGAACTTATATGCATCGGTCTCCATGAGGGAGACTATGCTTGGCTTCTTCTGCTTCTTTGGCATTGTTTTGGTGTAGTTCAAGGGTATAGAGAAGAGGAAAATGAAGAGTTGAAGATTAAAAGTTAGTAGGAGAAGAGGGAAGGGAGGGGGGATTAAATAGATTTTTAAACCTGGTACAATCCCACGCCCGTGCTCCTTAGGCGTGTCGATTCACACGGCCGCCTCGCACGGCCGTGTGTCTAGGTGTGTTGGTTCACCCACGCCCATTTTACAGATTGCCACGGCCATTGGTGATAAGTCAGTATCGTCCACGGCCGCGTCGCACGGGCGTGGCATTCTGTCGGTGCCTGTGGGGCGGTGGTTAGAGTCCGTGCTTTGAAGATTTGATTCTCTCTGACTCATACCACCTCTGCCATGTCAGTACGGCGATCCGGGGTATCCACACGGCCACGACCACGGCCGTGTGCTAGGCCGTGTGGCCTGGAAATCTGTACTTTTTGGTTAGTTTAAAGCTAGATACTATAAAGAAAAGGTAAAATAGAATAAATAAGAAAAAATAAAAAATGTAAAAGTTAATGGGGTTAGTGCTCGGGTTGCCTCCCGAGAAGTGCTCGTTTATAGTCTTAAGCTAGACTTTCCTCTCGTTTGCATCATCAGGGTGGTTTGAAGAGTTGGAAGTCCTTCCTCATGCTATCATTTTTATTCTCGTGAAAAAGTTCAAGTCGAGATGCGTTTATAGTGAAAGTACCAAAAATTGGATTACTTACCTCAACTGTTTCGTATGGGAAAACACTGGTTACCCTAAAAGGTATTTCTTTGTTTGTGTTAGGGTCCGGAGGAGATATTTGAGGATCTGCCTTATCTAACAGTACCTGGTCTCCTATTTTGAAGTGGTTTGTTATTCCTATGAGCTCTTCTAGGGGCTCCTTCGGTTTTACCTTGTGTGGTTTCGGTTCATCGTCGTGTATCCCTAATTTTTCCTTGAAGTCTGTCTTCCACTCATCTAGATCATCGATCTGAATCCTTCAATCTTCATGAACTACTTCCTTGTTTGCATGGGTTTTAGGATCAGGTTCAGTTGTATTCTTTTGTGGTGCTTCTTGAAAATAAGGGTTAACCGAATGGTTATTAGTAGAATTTACGTTCTCACCTTGATTACTCGATGTTTTGGCTGAGTCGAGAGCCTTGAGGGTGACCGTCTCATTACCTACACGAAGTATGAGTTCTCCTGCATAAACATCAATTTTAGTCCTAGGAGTTGCTAAAAATGGTCTTCCTAATATTAAGAGAATCGAATTATCCTCATTCATGTCTAAGACAACCAAGTCTACTGGGAAAACGAATTTGTCAATTTTTACAAGAACATCTTCGATAATACCCCTAGGAATTCTAACAGTTTTATCAGCTAATTAAATGCTCATCCTAGTTTGTTTGGGTTTCCCTAGACCTAATTGTTTAAACAATTTATAAGGCATGACATTTATGCTTGCCCCTAAATCAGCTAACGCATTATCAATAGATAAACTACCAATTAAGCATGGAATTGTAAAACTCCCTAGATCTTTTAATTTTCGTGGTAGTTTATTTTGCAAGATTGCTGAGCACATTGCGTTTAGTTCCACGTGTGATGCCTCGTCTATCCTTCGCTTGTTCATCAAAAGTTCTCTTAAAAATTTTCTAGAATCTGGCATCTGTGAAAGAGCATCAAGTAACGGTAAGTTAATATGTAATTTCTTTAAAAGTTTAAGAAACTTACCGAACTCTTCCTCTGTGTCTTCTCTCGTTAATGCTTCAGGATATGGTATGTAACATCCTGAAAAGGGCCTATGCATTTTTGGTTTAATTGTACGAAATGACATATCTTATGTGTTATGAATATATTTTGAACACTTTTGGAAACCTGGAAATGTATGGAAATGTTAAGTTTAAAAATGGAAGGTGAACATTTTTGGAAACTAGGAAATGTAAGGAAAATGGAAAGTGAACATTTTTAGAACCTTGGAAATGTAAGGAAATGTCTTGTAAGGAAATGTCATGGAAATGTAAGGAAATGTCTTGGAAATGTAAGGAAATGTCTTGTAAGGAAATGTCATGGAAATGTAAGGAAATGTCAAGTTTACAGAGCCGATCGAAAATTTTTGGAAACTTAGAAATGACCTAGAAATGACGAGTTTTAAGGTTTAAAAGGGGAAATTAAGGCAAGGTGGCCTTAAAAGAAAAAGTTTGTGAAATTTGACACACAAACAGGCTTGGAAAAGTGGTCTAAAGATGCCACTTAGGGCCTATGGAAATGGCGCCATATGCAAGAGGAATGGGCCTAAGTTCGAGTCACATGGGAAGCAAATAAAAGAAATTTTATTTTGCTACAAGGAGCAGAGAGGTGGATGGCACATGGCTATAAATTAGGAGCTTTTATTATTTTATAAATAGTGGATAAATAAGGGATTTATTTATCATTATTTTCAAGATATAATTGTTGGATTAAATTCTTTTAATTTGAATAAAGAGATAAAGAGGAAAATAAGGGAGAAGTGATGGCCAAGTAAGGGACTTTGAGTTTAATAATTTTGGCTAAGTAAGGATAGTTGCTGAATTATCTTTTATTTGAGTGATAATTAAAGGATAAAGTTATCGATAGAGGAGTGGTGGCCAAGTAAGGGACTCCTTAGATGATAATTTCGGCTATAAAAGGAAGGAAGGAGGGCTACTCATCAATTTGTGCTTCCTCCTTTCTCCGCCAAATTCTTAGTGCTCTCTTCTCTTCTTTTCATTCTTTTCTTTTGTCAAGCCGAAATTAAGTAATTGTTGGAACCTAGCCGAATATTTTCCTCTCCATTAGAAGCCATAGCCGAATATCCCCGTGAATCTAAGCAAGGAAGCAAATGATCAAGTATTAAGGGGATCTCTGGTTTCTACAATCTGTCGACTACAAGGAGGAATATTTCGGGATCTAAGGTAAGAAACTATAAGATCCAAAGGTCTTGTTTTAAGTTTTAATGTTAGATTAAACCTAACATGTGATTATAGGAATTTTGACATCCCTAGGAAAGCAAGGAATACTTTTAGGATTTGAGATCACAAAGAAGGAATACAACAAAGTTTTGGGACTTGATTCTTAAGTCAATCGGCAACAAGGTAGGTTTCAAAGTATACAAATCCTACTAGGATTTGGTTTTAAAGCCAAAAAGGTTTATTAATGTGTTTAAATGATTGGCCGAATATAGGAGTTAAGGATCTAAATCGTGGAGATCGGTTCTTGGGATTTCAAGGACTTCGTTAAACGAATCAGTGTGTGTACTTACACTAACTTTTAATAAGATTGATGGTAATATGTAAAATATGCATGTTTATAAGAATGTGGCTAAGGTACCATAATATGGTACAAAGTACTGTGCACGTTTCCTACTTCCACTAGGATTATGAAATATGTTATTTATAACATCTGAAAATTTATAAGAATGAGAATTTAAGTATGATATGCATGATATGAATAATATGGGTCATTCGGGATATATGAAAAGGGGAAGTGAAGGTGATGACTACGGTCTCACTATCTCGAATGTGGTGACTTCGGTCACATTATCTCGAATGTGGTAACCGGTTACATTATCTCGAATGTGGTGTCTCATGACACAATTATCCGTGGCTATGCCACAAATTTTATATGGGCGATGAGCACGTCGATCGCAAATGCGCTTCGATGGTGTGTAGCGGATGGAGGGTTGACTTAGTAGTCCCCACGGTGTGCGAGTTGGTACGGGGATGTGTAGCGGATGGCACCTAGGTTTGGGTTTGGGTTGCATCATCATTTTTATCTGTTATATGAATAAGTATTGGACATGAAAAATGTATGCCCGATCTATTGAATTTTAGTGTTGTGTACACATTGAGTCATTGACTCACCCCGTTGTGGGACTATTTTTGGTGATGATCAATAATGGACCTGGGTTGCGGAAGCTTAGGGATGGCCATGCTCACTTTGAAGTTTTATTCAATATGGATATTTAAATTTATTTAAGTATTTTAGAATTTTATTTTGGGATTTTTCTTGATGTAATAAGGCCATAAGTTAAATTTCTTTACTTTTATTTTTAATTACTATGTTACGGATTATTTTCAATTAAAGTTAAGTAAAATTTATTTCTTTAAAAATAAACCCTACTTGTTTTTTCCATCTTAATTAATTGGACTTTAAAATAAGATCAATGGGTTTTTTGACTCAAGCCCAACCGAAAACAATAGTTTTTAAAAATCGCACAAGTTTTCCTCTGGTAATAAAAGAATTTTGTAACCAGTTTACTTAAGGAACATACCAGATCCGGTCCAGGCTCGTGGGCCGGGTGTGGGGTGTTTTAGTTTGGTATCAGAGCCCAGTTTTAAACTCTCGGCCTGTGGGCTAAGGCCCAAAACATTTTCAAATCGAGCCCAAATGAGTTTTATGAATGTATTTTTTAAAATGAACAGGTTTTCTGGCATGGCACCTAAGTCTCTGACCCGCAGTCCACCAGGTAAGTACCCTTGACTACTGAAGTGAAATGTGTATGTGAATGTTATAAGTATGAAGGGAACGTAGATTAGTGAACTAGGATCTGTTGAACCCTAGGGCTAGTGCACTCAAACACATGCATAAGACTTAAGGACTATTAAACAAACCTGTGAAGTAAGTCGCCGAGCTAGGGTGTGGCAACTGTTGTGCGCATGTCTAGGAGTGGATTCAGTAAGAGCTTGGTACTTAAGCAGTCCTAGCGACTCACCTCCTCTCTACTCGAATCCTACCTGGTGCGTAGCTACGGTTCACCCTAACCAAGAGGACTTATTCACGGGCTAAACCAATCATTAAAACCCGAAAGGGACTAGCCATGCAGTTTTATAAAATTCCTAGTTTTAAAATCCCTAAATTACCCTTTTAATTGTAGTAAAAGATTATTGTGAAAATTTTTTCCAAAATATCTCTGATTTACAAAATTACAAAAATGCCCCTGTATTGAAAATTACTAAAATACCCTTAGTTTTTAAGATTTTCAAAAATACCCTCGACTTTTGTTAAAATATTTCTACTTTACAAAGATATCAAAAACTACATTTTACAAATAACAAGATACCTCGATTTGGAAAATTTACTTAATCGCTCTCGACTTCCAAAATTACAGAAATAACCTCGATTTCAAATTTTTGCAACACCTCTAATTTGGAAAACAAAATAACCCAGAGATTTTGTAAATTCTGAAATACCTCTAATTTGAAAATTATTTTCGAATTGACCCGATTTATTACCAAAATACCCCTGTAGGGAAAATGACGAAATTACCCCTTGGTAGGGAAATGGATGGAATGGCCATAAAAGTGTAGTGAATGATGTTGTGAATGAATGTGACTTCATGGAGAAATGAAAGTGTCTCTGCTTATGAATGTGAATGTGACTCCCTGAGTTAGAGTAGTGAACTTGAACTGAACCTTTGTGTGATCGAAAGAACTACTTCTAAATACTTTACTTCATAAAATTGTTCGCGGTTAATAAGTGGGACAAAATTCTGATGCATAAAACTTTTTAATCAGATAAGTCGCGACGTTAGAAATGAGTTCTAGGGGACGTCAACTTAAAAAAAAAATTGTTCCTAGGAAGTATGATGATTCTATTAAGATCAGAGTGCGCAGCATAAGCGTAGTGCGGTGAGTTAAGATGTATGATTATTCGTTAATAAGTAATTTCGAGGACGAAATTATTTTTAAGGAGGGTAGAACTGTAACATCCTAAAAAGGGCCTATGCATTTTTGGTTTAATTGTACGAAATGACATATCTTATGTGTTATGAATATATTTTGAACACTTTTGGAAACCTGGAAATGTATGGAAATGTTAAGTTTAAAAATGGAAGGTGAACATTTTTGGAAACTAGGAAATGTAAGGAAAATGGAAAGTGAACATTTTTAGAACCTTGGAAATGTAAGGAAATGTCTTGTAAGGAAATGTCTTGGAAATGTAAGGAAATGTCTTGTAAGGAAATGTCATGGAAATGTAAGGAAATGTCAAGTTTACAGAGCCGATCGAAAATTTTTGGAAACTTAGAAATGACCTAGAAATGACGAGTTTTAAGGTTTAAAAGGGAAATTAAGGCAAGGTGGCCTTAAAGAAAAAGTTTGTGAAATTTGACACACAAACAAGCTTGGAAAAGTGGTCAGAAGATGCCACTTAGGGCCTATGGAAATGGCGCCATATGCAAGAGGAATGGGCCTAAGTTCGAGTCACATGGGAAGCAAATAAAAGAAATTTTATTTTGCTACAAGGAGCAGAGAGAGGTGGACTGCACATGGCTATAAATTAGGAGCTTTTATTATTTTATAAATAGTGGATAAATAAGGGATTTATTTATCATTATTTTCAAGAGATAATTGTTGGATTAAATTCTTTTAATTTGAATAAAGAGATAAAGAGGAAAATAAGGGAGAAGTGATGGCCAAGTAAGGGACTTTGAGTTTAATAATTTCGGCTAAGTAAGGATAGTTGCTTTGAATTATCTTTTATTTGAAGTGATAATTAAAGGATAAAGTTATCGATAGAGGAGTGGTGGCCAAGTAAGGGACTCCTTAGATGATAATTTCGGCTATAAAAGGAAGGAAGGAGGGCTACTCATCAATTTGTGCTTCCTCCTTTCTCTGCCAAATTCTTAGTGCTCTCTTCTCTTCTTTTCTTTCTTTTCTTTTGTCAAGCCGAAATTAAGTAATTGTTGGAACCTAGCCGAATATTTTCCTCTCCATTAGAAGCCATAGCCGAATCTCCCTGTGAATCTAAGCAAGGAAGCAGTCGACTGAAGTATTAAGGGGATCTCTCGGGTTTCTACAATGCATGACTACAAGGAGGAATATTTCGGGATATAAGGTAAGAAACTATAAGATCCAAAGGTCTTGTTTTAAGTTTTAATGTTAGATTAAACCTAACATGTGATTATAGGAATTTCGACATCCCTAGGAAAGCAAGGAATACTTTTCGGGATTTGAGATCACAAAGAAGGAATACAACAAATTTTTGGGACTTGATTCTTAAGTCAATCGGCAACAAGGTAGGTTTTTCAGTATACAAATCCTACTAGGATTTGGTTTTAAAGCCAAAAGGTTTATTAATGTGTTTAAATGATTGGCCGAATATAGGAGTTAATGATCTAAATCAGTAGATCGGTTCTTCGGGATTTCAAGGACTTCGTTAAACGAATCAGGTGTGTACCCCACACTAACTTTTAATAAGATTGATGGTAATATGTAAAATATGCATGTTTATAAGAATGTGGCTAAGGTACCATAATATGGTACAAAGTACTCAGGTACGTTTCCTACTTCCACTAGGATTATGAAATATGTTATTTATAACATGTGAAAATTTATAAGAATGAGAATTTAAGTATGATATGCATGATATGAATAATATGGGTCATTCGGCATATATGAAAAAGGGAAGTGAAGGTGATGACTACGGTCTCACTATCCGAATGTGGTGACCGGTCACATTATCCGAATGTGGTAACCGGTTACATTATTCGAATGTGGTGTCTCATGACACAATTATCTGGTGGCTATGCCACAAATTTTATATGGGCGATGAGCACGTCGATCGCGATGGATCGCCTTCGATGGTGTGTAGCAGATGGAGGGTTGACTTAGTAGTCCCCACGGTGTGCAGGTTGGTACGGGGATGTGTAGCGGATGGCACCTAGGTTTGGGTTTGGGTTGCATCATCATTTTTATCTGTTATATGAATAAGTATTGGATATGAAAAATGTATGCCTGATCTATTGAATTTTAGTGTTGTGTACACATTGAGTCTCGTTGACTCACCCCGTTGTAGGACTATTTTTGGTGACGATCAATAATGGACCTGGGTTGGCGGAAGCTTAGGGATTGCCATGCTCAGCTTGAAGTTTTATTCAATATGGATATTTAAATTTATTTAAGTATTTTAGAATTTTATTTTGGGATTTTTCTTGATGTAATAAGGCCATAAGTTACATTTCTTTACTTTTATTTTTAATTACTATGTTACGAATTATTTTCAATTACAGTTAAGTAAAATTTATTTCTTTAAAAATAAACCCTAATTGTTTTTTCCATCTTAATTAATTGGACTTTAAAATAAGATTAATGGGTTTTTTGACTCAAGCCCAACCCAAAACAATAGTTTTTAAAAATCGCACAAGTTTTCCTCTGGTAATAAAAGAATTTTGTAACCAGTTTACTTAAGGAACATACCAGATCCGGTCCAGGCTCGTGGGCCGGGTGTGGGGTGTTTCATGGTATGAGAGGTTGGTACTCCTTGATTACCAGTTTTGGTTTTTCTTGTGTGACCTCAACTTTACCTTCTTCTACCTCGTTTCTTTGTATTGGACTGGGTTCGTCTAATCCTTCACTTTCTTGAGCTGTTATGGCTTGGATTTGCTCCTTTAGATTAATCTCAGTGTTGCTTGGTAGACGCCCTTGCGGTCGTTCGGAAATTATTTTTACAAGCTGTCCAACTGTGTGAGTAAGTTGTCCCACTGTCTTAGAAACTTCCTCAACTGACTTAGTGACTTCCCTAACTTGGCTCTCGATCCCTTTGATCGATGCTTGTTGGGTCTTAAGCATGGTTTCAGTGTCTTGGAGACGGTTTTCTGTGGATGCCATGAATCTTGTCAGCATCTCTTCAAGGTTCGGCTTCTTCTCCCGTGGATAGGGTGATTTTGGAAATTTTGAGGAGGTTTGTTGTCTTTGATTTCCTTGACCTCCCACGAAAAATTTGGGTGGTTCCTCCAACCTGGATTATAATTATTACTATATGGGTTATTATTAGATCTGAAATTGTTACCTATATAGTTCATCTGTTCATTCTCTGTGCTTGGTTGGTAGGGTGGGTACTCAGGATTCGCCATGGTTCCACTTACGTCGCACTGCATTACTGGATGTACCTGCGAAGAACACAAACTATCAAGCTTTTTATTCATCATCTCTACATGTGTTGATAGCATGGTTACTGCATCCATGTTGAAAACTTCGACAGATTTTGTTGGTTTTGTCCTTGTAACCTGCCACTGATAGTTATTCAGTGACATCTCTCCAATGAAATCGTAAGCTGCTTCAGGAGTTCTATTGCTCAGGGTTCCACCGGTGGCTGAATCAATTAGTTGCCTTGTTGAGGGGTTTACACCGTTATAGAAAGTTTGGACTTGGAGCCACAAGGGTAAACCATGGTGCGGACACCTTCTCAAGAGATCCTTGTACCTCTCCCATACGTCATATAATGTCTCCAAATCC
Source organism: Gossypium sturtianum (assembly GCA_025698515.1). Lineage (NCBI taxonomy): Eukaryota > Viridiplantae > Streptophyta > Magnoliopsida > Malvales > Malvaceae > Gossypium > Gossypium sturtianum. The sequence goes on along the minus strand of CM046953.1, from coordinate 81,228,699 downwards.
ATCTGCACAAAAGAAGAGATATCATTCCGTAATTTGGCCGTTTTGGCTGGTGGGAAATATTTTAATAAAAAGTTTTCGGTCATTTGTTCCCATGTAGTGATTGACCCTCGTGGTAGTGAGTGTAACCACTGTTTGGCTTTATTTCTTAATGAAAAGGGAAATAGCCGAAGCCTTATGGCATCATCAGAAATGCCATTTATTTTGAAGGTATCACAGAACTCTAAAAAATTAGCTATATGAGTGTTTGGGTCTTCGTCCTACAAACCATCAAATTGAACAAATTGTTGAATCATTTGTATAGTGTTAGGCTTTAATTCAAAATTATTAGCAGCTATAGCAGGCCTAACAATACTAGATTCGGCTCCTGTTAAATGAGGTTTAGCATAATCATACATAGTACGCGGAGCATTATTTTCTCGCCACATCTTGTGGTGGTGGGTTATTTTCGTCCATCCCTTGGTAGGATTGGATTGATCTTCTCACTTTTCTTCTTGGTAATTTAGGGCTCGCCTAATTTGTCTGCGATTTCTACGAGCGGTAGCTTCAATATCACTGTCGTATACTAGTGGTCCTCTCGGGTTCCTTCTAGTCATAAACTAGAGGTACCTGCTAGGAAAAGAAAGAAAGAAAAATTTAAACTTAAAAACAAAAGTAAATTGCAGAAAATAAAAAATAGTGGCTAAAGTAATAAAAATAGAGCTTTCTTAATATTTTAGTTCCCCGGCAACGGCGCCAAAAACTTGATCGCTGTGAAGTCAGAGTTTTAGAATTTATAAAGAGAATGATCGAACCTGGAAACTAACTATGACAACGATTGAGGCAAGTGCACCTATCGAACAGTAGTATAGTTAAGGCAAGACCGAATTGTCGAACCCAAAGGAACTAAAAGTACTAATACTAACTTTCTTTCTATTATTTAGCCTAAAATAAGTAAAGTTGTTTATTAATCTAAATTAACTAATTACTAAGCTAAAGACGCAAAGACAAAAAGAATGAATTGGGGAAATACTTAGAAAATACTCAGTTGATTAAGACGATACCCTTAAGAAGAATCCACCTAGAATTCACTTGTTATCTAACACTGAACCAGATGATTTATTCACTTGACTTGATCTGTAGGACTCCCTAACGTATATTAAACCCTCTCTAGAGGCGAATAACGTCTAACCCTAGGTTAATTAATTGAAATCTCTTTCCCATTAATAACCCCTTAGAATAGCAGTTAATCGATCTATGGATATCCCATATTAGGTTTCACCCTAATCCGGCAAAATCTCGTCACCCTATCTCTAGGCGTGCGATCAACTCCGCTTAATTATGCTAGATCTACTCTTAAGCAGGGACTTTTGCTCCACCACCTAAGCATATCATACTTGAATTAATATCCGCGAAATATCAACACAAGAATTAAGCACACATAATTAAGAACAAATCAAGTATTTATTATATAGTTCAGAAAACAATAACAAGATTCATCTAGGTTTCATCCCCTTCAGGTATCTGAAGGGTTTAGTTCATAACGATAAAAGAAAACATCTCAGAAGAAAAGATAAAAAAAACATAAGAAATCCCTAAAACCCCCTGAAGGAATTAAAGAGGAGATCCTCCGTCTTGAGTAGAATTCTGGCTTCTTGAGATGGATCAACTGGCTATCCCTTGAGAGTTTCCCACAAATCTGACCTTTTCGGCTCGGCTCCTTGGCCTAGCTGACAGCCCGTCGACTCCCTCTTTTAGGTCATACTTAGGGTGTATTTATAGGCTTTTGGAATGTGTTTCTTTGCCCCTAAGTATCCAAATCCGAGTGAAATTACTCTCCTCCACGGCAGGGGCACGGCCATGGCACACGCCCATGTGGGCTTTAGTCCAGGCCGTGTCGACTTCTTCTTTGGCTCATTTTGGTCCGTTTTGAGCCCGTTTCTCATTCTTTTTATTCTTGGGTGCTTTCCTGAGTATAAGTAATGAAAAGAAAGGATTAAGAGCACCTTTTTACATAAATCAAGGGATAAATCATTCAAAAGTATGCTAAATATGGGATTAAAATATGTTACTATTTCGGTTAATCAGTATCGTCTTAATCAACTGAGTTTTTCCAAAAGTATTTCCCCAATTCATTCTTTTTTTCTTTGCATCTTTAGCTTACTAGTTAGTTAAATTTAGATTAAATAACAACTTCACTTATTTTAGGCTAGATAATAAAAAGAAAGTTAGTATTAGTACTTTTGGTTCCTTTGGGTTCGACAATCCGGTCTTGCCTAAGCTATATTACTGTTCGATAGGTGCACTTGCCTCAATCGTTGTTATAGTTAGTTCCAGGTTCGATCATTATAAATTTAAAACATTAAAAAAACAACGATCAAGTTTTTGGCGCTGTTGCCGGGGAACTGAAATATTAAGAAAGCTCTATTTTTATTACTTTAGCCATTATTTTCCGCAATTTTATTTTTATTTTTTATTTTTTATTTTGTTTTTAACTTTGCTAAATTTTCTTTCATTCTTTTCCTAGCAGGTACCTCTAGTTTATGACTAGAAGGAACCCGAGAGGACCACTAGTATACGACAGTGATATTAAGGCTACCGCTCGCAGAAATCGCAGAGAAATTAGGCGAGCCCTAAACGACACAGAAAAAGAGCGAGAAGGCAGATCCAATCCTACTGAAGGGATGGACGAGAATAATCCACCACCACAAGATGTGGCAGAGAATAATACTCCGCGTACTATGTAGGATTATGCTAAACCTCATTTAACAGGAGCAGAATCAAGTATTGTTAGGCCTGCTATAGCTGCTAATAATTTTGAATTAAAGCCTAACACTATATAAATGATTCAACAATTTGTTCAATTTGATGGTTTACAGGACGAAGACCAAAATACTCATATAGCTAATCTTTTAGAGTTCTGTGATACCTTCAAAATAAATGGCGTTTCTGATGATGCCATCCGTCTTCGGTTATTTCCCTTTTCATTAAGGAATAAAGCCAAACAGTGGTTAAACTCGTTACCACGAGGGTCAATCACTACATGGGATCAAATGACCGAAATTTTTTTATTAAAATATTTCCCACCGGCCAAAACGGCCAAATTATGGAATGATATCTCTTCTGTTGTGCAGATGGATTTAGAGACATTATACGACGCATGGGAGAGATACAAGGATCTCTTGAGAAGGTGTCTGCACCATGGTTTACCCTTGTGTAACACCCCAAACCCCGTCAAAACGCTACGACCGAATCTGGCATGTCACAGGGAAGAAAACGTTTTTGGAAAACAAGTTGTCGTCTCAATGTTGAAAAGAAAACCTTTGATTTTATAAAACCCGAATTGTGTTAAGCCATTTGTTAAAATTCTTTCAAAACTTAGTTTTAAAGAAGACAGTGTTGCATTGTTATTATTGCGTGTTTGATAAATACCCGACGGTAAAAATTTTGGAAATTCCGAAAATTCGTTAAAGTTTTAAAAGCGTCCATTTTACGAGTTTATTAGGCATGGCTTTAGTGTTTAAACATCGGTTTAAAGAAATTTAACAAAATGAATAATCCAAAAATAAAATCTGAATGGCCTTATTACATAGCGGAAATCCAAACTTAAAGTAAAATAAACCTGAATTAACCTTTTAAACTAAAAACCGAAATTACAGTACATGGCCACCTCGAGACCAATCCCGGCTCTATATCCGCGAACTAGGAATTACCTGCAAAAAGTAATGGAAGGGGTGAGTCACCGAGACTCAGTGTATAAATCCCCATCTGAAAGATTCTAAGCTCTTACACAGTTTCATATACAAATATGTATGTCATGCAATCCATCCAACCTATCCATCCGAACTCCCAATTTTACCCCTTGTGGCACTTAGCCACTGGTGGTACCTAACCACTGGTGGTTCCAAACCACTGGTGACCGAAGTCACAAATAATCATGTGTGGGGCCAACCCACTTGTGGTACCTAACCACTGGTGACGATCCCGTATATCAATATGTGGGGCCAACCCACTGTGGTGCCAAACCACTGGGACGAGTCACAGAATAAGCATATGTGGTACCCAACCACTGGTGGTTCCAAACCACTGAGACTTAGTCACAAAATATTAATATGTGGGGCCAACCCACGTGTGGTACCTAACCACTTGTGACAGTCTGATAATCATACCTTCCCCCTCCTCTCATCATACCAATTTTCATGAACATGCTTTTCAATACAATACAATCATGCTTAACATTTAGGAGTAATCTAATATGGCATATGCAGATTTAACAGAGGCAATTAACGTTAGCCACCAAGATGGACTTACCCGAGTCCTCGCTTACCCACAAGGGTAACTTATCGATTTCTACAGATTATTTCGCTTTTGACAAATCACAAATAACAGCACATTAAACATATGAAGTGTGTAAGAGTTACAGACCTGATTACTCGTAACACGATACTTTCTACGTCAACACTCTCATTAATCGACACTACTGCTATTTGCTCAGATGCCGGCCCACAACCCTGTGGCCAATCCCGAACACGACATCGCGTTGCTTAAACTTAGGGGCTGGATTTACAGATCCAACCCCTCCTATCGCATGGTGGCATTAGGGTCCATGAACACACCTTGATCACTAAACGGATTAAAGCAGTGAAACGAATCGTAAGGAACTAAGACCCAAAGTTAAACCCTTACCTAAATCGGCAAATCCCGAGGCTCAGACTTGATTTACAAACCAATGAATCCCGAAAGTCTCCACAAGAAGGCGTCACCACACCACCTATATTGGGCCAAGCATAAAATAGAATTGGATCTCTGCCTTCGGCATTTAACGCTAAAAGAGATGATTGAATCAACAGAACACTTACCATAACACTAGCAAAACCGATTGGGAATGACGACAGCTCAAAGACGGCAATCCACTGCAACCAAAAGTCAAAAGAGAAGGTTTGAGTGCCCCGGGATTTCGGCTTTTCCTTCCAAAGAAAACAATAGGGAAAGAGAAAAGAGAATGAGAGAGAGTTAGGGAGATGCGGCCAAAATACTAAGAACTTACCCCAAATGCCAAAATCGTTCTGCTATGAAAAGAAAATAGATGAAATAGAAAGGTACCCTTTAACAAGAGATATTCGGCTAAAGTGCTGAATGAGAAGAGATGAGAGTATCAAAGTTTTCGACAAAGGTTAATGCTTCAGGAGGTTTCAGCTAACAAAGAAAAGCGGTGAAGAGAAGAGATGGAAAATGAAGTTTCGGCTCTTGCTGCACCCAAAAGAAAGAAAGAAGAGATGGTAAGGTGCTAGGAGGATTCGGCTATGCACCAAGAGAAGAAGAAAAAGAAACTTGGAAGGCCACTCACTTTTGGTATTTGAGAGAAAAGAAGAATGCCAAATAAGAAGTGTGGTTTCGTTACAAACGAATGAGAGGAAACAAAAAACACCCTAAGGCTCCCTATCTAGCCGAATATGCAACACTTCCCCAAGGCCTTTACCAACATTCGGCCACCCCCCAACCAGCACTTACAAAAACCGAAAATGGAAGAAACCCACACCCAAATTTCGGCACACCCCTAAACACACAAGAACCGAATGCCGAACACCACCTAATACCTTCGAAATTCGGCTAAACCTCCACTCTCCTCAATCCCTTTTTTTCCTCCTAAATTTCCTCCTATTCACTCATTCAAACCAATTTGAATGTTTCAAACTCCTAAGATTTCTCTTCTCCACTTATTCAAATCTGTTGGCTCCTTCAATACTCATCCACCAGAGTCCCAACTGAGTACAACACTTCCTGGTCTTGGCGTCAAAAAGAAATGCTCAAAAGGAGATTCCCGCTGCTCGAACCAAGTCCCCCTTTAGCTTCTCTGAGGCGTCACTCCCTTGTGCCCTAAGTGGCGCCTCCTTGCCACTTTACCAAGGCATTCATTGTGTCAAAACATACCACCAATTACCCTTAACTCCTGTCCCATTCAGCTCCCCCTTCAAAGTGCCCAAAAGAAAATTTTCGCTAAGACTCTAGCCTACCCCTAGCTCATGCCTGGTCCCCAAAATACCCTAAACTAGCATGACAACCATACTATCTACATGCAATCAGATAAAATGCAAAGGCCCCGATTTAGGATGTTACAGTTCTACCCCCCTTCAAAAATAATTTTGACCTCGAAATTACCTGGTCAAAAGAGTTGAGGGTATTGCTGCCGCATCACATCCTCTGGCTCCCACGTGGCCTCCTCTGTTCCATGATTCCGCCACAACACCTTCACCAAAGGAACGAATTTCCTACGCAACATTTTGGTATCTCGATCCAAAATTCGCACTGGTTCTTCCTCAAACGACAAGTCTGGGCTTACTTCGATTTCTTCTATTGGCACAACATGAGACTGATCTGAACGATAGCGTCTAAGCATCGAAACATGAAATACGTCATGGATCTGACTCAATTCTGATGGAAACTCGAGCTGGTAAGCTACTGGTCCCACACGCTTCAACACTCGATAAGGCCCGATAAACCTAGGGCTTAGTTTGCCCTTCCGACCAAATCTCAGCACCTTCTTCCACGACGACACCTTCAAGAAAACCATGTCACCCACTGCAAATTCTACATCTTTCCGCTTAAGATCGGCATAGGACTTCTGCCTGTCCGAAGCTTCCTTTAGACAAGCTCGAATCAGCTTAACCTTATCTTCCGTTTCAGCAACCAACTCTGGACCCAACAATTGCCGTTCACCCAACTCCGTCCAACACGTAGGGGTACGACACTTCCGCCCATATAACGCTTCATACAATTGCCATCTGAATACTTTCCTGGTAATTGTTGTTATACGCGAACTCGCCAATGGTAGAAATTCCTCCCAAGTACCTCTCAAATCCAAGACACAACCCCTTAACATATCTTCCAGAATCGAATCACCCTCTCGATCGCCCATCCGATCGTGGATGAAACGCCCAGATCGAAATCCAACCTTGTACCCAATGCCCGTGCGGTGCCTTCGAGAATCTTGACGTAAATCTAGGTCTCGTCCAAATAATCGACAATCGCACCCCATGCAACCTTACTATCTCCGCTATATATAATCTCGCTAACTTCAAGAGAGTAATCCACACGCATGTGTATGAAGTGAGCAGACTTTGTCGAGACGATCAACAATCACCCAAACCGAATCCTTCTTGCTAGGCGTAAGGGGTAGCCCACTGACAAAATCCATCGTAATCCTTTCCCATTTCCACTATGAAATCTTCACCGGTTGCAACAATCCCGAAGGTAACTGATGTTCTGCCTTCACCTGCTGACACGTCAAACACTTGCCCACAAATTCAGTTACCTCCCATTTTAGACCCGGCCACCAAAATCGCTCTCGCAAATCCGGTACATCTTACTACCCCTGTGGTACATAGCGTATGGATCGCTATGTGCCTCCCAAGTATCCTCCGCCTCAACTCCACATCTTTTGGCATGCAAACTTTTCCCTGAAAACATAACACTCCATCGTTGCTCAAGCTATACCCCTCCAATCCACCATTCTGCACTTGCAAACATCGAGCACTTAAGACTTCATCTACTAAATGTTTCTCCTTAACCTGGTTTACCCATGTCGGCTTCACTTGCAATTCCGCTAACAGACTTCCGTCATCATACAGACTAAGGTGGGCAAACATTGCTCTTAAGTCTGCTACCACCTTGCGGCTCAACGCATCCGCTACCACGTTAGCCTTACCCGGATGGTACTCAATCGAGCAGTCGTAATCCTTCAACAACTCGATCCACCTCCGCTGCCTTAAATTCAATTCCTTCTGAGTGAGAAGGTATTTCAAACTCTTATGATCCTTATACACGATAGACTTCTCCCCATACAGGTAATGTCTCCAAATTTTCAGGGCGAAAACCACTGCAGCCAACTCAAGATCATGCGTCGGGTAATTCACTCCGTGAGGTCTCAATCGCCGAGAAGCATACGCCACTACCTTCCCCTCTTGCATCAAAGACACATCCTGACATCAGAGATGCGACGCATCACAAGAAACCGTAAACTCCTTCCCCGCTTCAGTGAATCAATACCGAGCTTCGTTAAAATCCTTTTAACTTCTCGAAACTTTCTTGTTGTTTGTTTGACCATACAAACGGAACCCCTTTCTCAACAACTTGGTTAACTGCAGACCGCAATCAAGGAAAACCCTTCCACAAACCTTCAGTAGTACCCGCTAAACCCGAGAGAAAACTCCGAACCTCTCGCACATGCACGAGGTGGTTTCATCCAAAGATGACTTCAATCTTCCGAGGGTCTACTCTAATCCCCTCAGCTGACACCACATGACCCAAGAAAGTAACTTCCCTTAGCCAGAACTCGCATTTACTAAACTTTGCGAATAGGTGCTTTTCCCTCAGAATTTGCAAAACTACACGAAGATGTGCATCATGCTCCTCCTCGGACTTCGAGTACACCAGAATATCATCTATAAACACCACAACGAACCGATCCAAATACGGTTGGAAAACCCGATTCATCATATCCATAAACGCTGCTGGTGCGTTGGTCAATCCAAACGGCATCACCAAAAATTCATAGTGACCGTAACGAGTACGAAACGCCATCCTATAGATATCCGCCTCCTTAACCTTAAGTTGATGATACCCCGATCTCAGATCTATTTTCGAGAAAATTGATGCTCCCTTAAGTTGATCGAACAGGTCGTCTATCCTCAGCGACGGATACTTATTCTTAATCGTCAACTTATTCAGCTGACGGTAGTCTATACACATTCGCATCGATCCGTCCTTCTTCTTAACAAAAAGCACGGGTGCTCCCCAAGGAAATATACTTGGCCGGATAAAACCTCGATCTAACAACACCTGAATCTGCGCTTTCAGCTCCACTAACTCCTTCGGCACCATTCTATATGGGGCAATAGACACTGGCGCGGTTCCAGGTAGAAGGTCGATACCAAACTCAACCTCGCGATCTGGAGGCAAACCCGGAAGCTCTTCTGGGAAAACATCAGAAAACTCTCTCACCGTTCAGGCATCCCCCACCGTTGATTCCTTAGCCTCCAAGGCACACACATAAGCCACAAACGCCCTACATCCTTTCCTCACCATTTTCTCAGCTTTCAAAGAGGACACCACATTAGATAGGTAGTTCCTTCTCTCACCTATCATCACCACCTCTTCACCTCGACAGCTTCTCAAGACCATGCGCTTGGTCGCATCTAAACTTGCTTGATACTCCACTAACCAATCCATCCTTAAGATCAAATCGAACTCCCCAAATGGCAGTTCCATCAGTTCAGCCGGAAACACTACCCCTTAAAGTTTTAGGGGTACATCTTTATACAGTTTATTCACTACCATAGAATGACCTAGAGGGCTAATTACAGTCATCTCCCTAGAAGAAATCTCATAGGCTAAGTTCAGAGTTCCCGCTATACTACTAAAAACATAAGAGTGCGTAGAACCAACATCAATCAAAGCAGTATAGGGCAATCCGTAAATTAAAAACGCACGGTTATGACGTTCGATGCATCGCCCTCCTCTCGACGCCTCATTGCATAGACCAACCCCGGGCTGTCTTGCATCAAGTATTCCCGACACCTCTCGCCGGTGCCCACGACGACTCGCCTGCTACCGTTACCACCTGGCCGATCCTCGACCCTCTCGCGGTTGTCGACCATCTCTTACGAATCGCACGTCCTGACCCTCGACCGAGTCCTAGCCGGCCTCCGCGGACAATCCTTATCCGGTGATCCATCAACCCACACTCGAAGCACTCTACGTTACCGCCCAACACTCTCCCGAATGAGACTTCCTACATCGAGCGCACTGCGTGGCGACCACCGAGTAGCAAAGAATAAAGCTTTGCGCCTTGACTCGATCCGCTAAATCTAACCTTTTTCGAGAATTCCCAGCGGACCCGATGGCCCAAAACTCCTCTTATCCTTATTCCCTGTTTCGATTCTCGCTCTCGGCCTGCTTTCACCTCCTCGCCTATCTTGGCCTTCTCCACCGAGACATGCAAATTCTCTCTCCCACGTGGAGCAATCAACACCCGCAGCTCATCTCTCACCGCCCTCAAATCGACACACGGTGCTCGTGTTCTCAGAGCCACGATACCCTGCATAATGACTCAACCTTAAGAATTCCGCCTCATATTCGGATCATCGACTTACTCCCCGGGACGATTCAAGAACACCTGCGGCTGCGCATCTATATAACTAGACCCAACGTATTTCCTCTAGTAAGCGCCTTAAAGAAATCCTGGTGATATCAACGACCATCGTACCATCCCCGATCGTGAGCCACCACCGATAAGACTCATCCCGGAGAAGAGACACTATCCCTTTCACCTTCTCTTCACCAGTAAAGTCTAACTCGCCCATTATGCGCTCATCGCCTCTAGCCAAAGATCACCGGTGTGTTGGGAGCTACACCGGAAATACCCCTAAATACTTCGCTCCATTAGCCCAGAGTCGTTCAGACATAGATTTCCGAGCCCCCATTCCAACGCCTACACCCGTAACTCTCTCCAGAACCCGCAGCATCGCCTGCGACACTGCGTCATCACCACCCGTTTGGTCCTAAAATTCTGCACCCACACCGGTGGCGGCGGCACCTCATTCATTCTCGACCCATGACCGGACCCTAACGGGCTCGACACTGTAATCCTACCCCTACCACGACCACGTACATTACGCCCGCGGCCCCGAGTGCTCATGACTAGCGTTCCCGATTTAATCTGATTTAATAATTTTATGAGTTAGCTTTCTTCCACTATTTATTACGGCACAGTCTTATGAGCAATTTATTAAAGTAGTTATTCTCGCAAGTTCATACAGTCCCACGGGCTTCAATCTCTAAGGTAAAGGTCCTACTACTAGCATTCATAGTGCAAGCATTTAAACCATATAAACACTAGTTAGGAGACTTACCGTCGTGGATTGGTGCCGGAGACTCGGTGCCATGCTTCCCAAAACATGTTTCTCATTCAAACCATTTTGCACACCCCTTCTTTGAAAAACAATTTGGGCCTTATGCCCACAGCCGGGCTTTTAAACTTGGCTCTGATACCATAATTGTAACACCCCAAACCCGATCAAAATGCTACGATCGAATCTGGCATGTCACAGGGAAGAAAACATTTTTGGAAAACAAGTTATCGTCTCAATGTTGAAAAGAAAACCTTTGATTTTATAAAACACGAATTGTGTTAAGCCATTTGTTAAAATTCTTTCGAAACTTAGTTTTAAAGAAGACAGTGTTGCCTTGTTATTATTGCATGTTTGATAAATACCCGACTGTAAAAATTTTGGAAATTCCAAAAATTCTTTAAAGTTTTAAAAACGTCCATTTTACGAGTTTATTAGGCATGCCTTTAGTGTTTAAATGTCGGTTTAAAGAAATTTAACAAAATGAATAATCCCAAAATAAAATTTTAATGGCCTTATTACGTAGCGAAAATCCAAACTTAAAGTAAAATAAACCCGAATTAACCTTTTAAACTAAAAACTGAAATTAATGTGAATGGCCACCTCAAGTCTAATCCCGGCTCCATATCAGCGAACTAGGAATTACCTGCAAAAAGTAATGGAAGGGGTGAGTCACCGAGACTCAGTGTATAAATCCCCATCCGAAAGATTCTAAGCTCTTACACAGTTTCATATACAAATATGTATGTCATGCAATCCATCCAACCTATCCATCCGAACCCCAATTCTACCCCTTGTGGCACCTAGCCACTGGTGGTACCTAACCACTGGTGGTTCCAAACCACTGGTGACCGAAGTCACAAATAATCATGTGTGGGGCCAACCCACTTGTGGTACCTAACCACTGGTGACGATCCCGTATATCAATATGTGGGGCCAACCCACTGTGGTGCCAAACCACTGGGACGAGTCACAGAATAAGCATATGTGGTACCTAACCACTGGTGGTCCCAAACCACTGAGAATTAGTCACAAAATATTAATATGTGGGGCCAACCCACGTGTGGTACCTAACCACTTGTGACAGTCTGATAATCATACCTTCCCCCTCCTCTCATCACACCCATTTTCATGAACATGCTTTTCAATACAATACAATCATGCTTAACATTTAGGAGTAATCTAATATGGCATATGCAGATTTAACAGAGGCAATTAACGTTAGCCACCAAGATGGACTTACCCGAAGTCCTCGCTTTTACCCACAAGGGTAACTTATCGATTTCTACAGTTATTTCGACTTTTGACAAATCACAAATAATAAAGACATTAAACATATGAAGTGTGTAAGAGTTACACACCTGATTACTCGTAACACGATACTTTCTACGTCGACACTCTCGTTAATCGACACTACTGCTATTTGCTCAGATGCCGGCCCACAACCCGGTGGCCAATCCCGAACCGCTGACATTACTCGTTCCTTAAACTTAGGGGCTGGGTTTATAGATCCAACCCCTCCTACCGCTTGGCTGGCTTTAGGGTCCATGAACACACCTTGATCACTAAACGGATTAAAGCAGTGAAACGAATCGTAAGGAACTAAGACCCAAAGTTAAACCCTTACCTAAATCGGCAAATCCCGAGGCTCAGACTTGATTCACAAACCAACGAATCCCGAAAGTCTCCACAAGAAGGCGTCACCACACCACCTATATTCGGCCAAGCATCAAATAGAATTGGATCTCTGCCTTCAGCATTTAACGCTATAAGAGATGATTGAATCGACAGAACACTTACCACAACACTAGCAAAACCGATTGGGAATGACGACAGCTCAAAGACGGTGATCCACTGCAACCAAGAGTCAAAAGAGAAGGTTTGAGTACCCCGGGATTTCGGCTTTTCCTTCTAAAGAAAATGATAGGGAAAGAGAAAAGAGAATGAGAGAGAGTTAGGGAGATGCGGCCAAAATACTAAGAAATTACCCCAAATGCCAAAATCGTTCTGCTATGAAAAGAAAAGAGATGAAACAGAAAGGTACCCTTTAACAAGAGATATTCGGCTAAAGTGCTGAATGAGAAGAGAGGAGAGTATCAAAGTTTTCGACAAAGGTTAATGCTTGAAAGGTTTCCAGCTAACAAAGAAAAGAGGTGAAGAGAAGAGATGGAAAATGAAGTTTCGGCTCTTGCTGCACCCAAAAGAAAGAAAGAAGAGATGGTAAGGTGCTAGGAGGATTCGGCTATGCACCAAGAGAAGAATAAAAAGAAACTTGGAAGGCCACTCACTTTTGGTATTTGAGAGAAAAGAAGAATGCCAAATAAGAAGTGTGGTTTCGACACAAAAGAATGAGAGGAAAAAAAAAACACCCTAAGGCTCCCTATCTAGCCGAATATGCAACACTTCCCCAAGGCCTTTACCAACATTCGGCCACCCCCCAACTAGCACTTACAAAAACCGAAAATGGAAGAAACCCACACCCAAATTTTGGCACACCCCTAAACACACAAGAACCGAATGCCCAACACCACCTACTACCTTCGAAATTCGGCTAAACCTCCACTCTCCTCAATCCCTTCTTTTCCTCCTAAATTTCCTCCTATTCACTCATTCAAACCAATTTGAATGTTTCAAACTCCTAATATTTCTCTTCTCCACTTATTCAAATCTGTTGACTCCTTCAATACTCATCCACCGAGTCCCAACCGAGTACAACACTTCTCGGTCTTAAGCGCCAAAAGAAATGCTCAAAAGGAGATTCCATGCACTCGAACCAAGTCCTCTTCGGGCTTCTCCGAGGCGCCACCCTTGTGCCCTAAGTGGCACCTCTTGCCACTTTACCAAGTCATTCCTTGTGTCAAAACATACCACCAATTACCCTTAACTCCTGTCCCATTCAGCTCCCCCTTCAAAGTGCCTAAAAGAAAATTTTCGCTAAGACTCTAGCCTACCCCTAGCTCATGCTTGGTCCCCAAAATACCCTAAACTAGCATGACAACCATACTATCTACATGCAATCAGATAAAATGCAAAGGCCCCAATTTAGGATGTTACACCTTGTGGATCCAAGTCCAAACTTTCTATAATGGTGTAAACCCCTCAACGAGGCAACTAATTGATTCAGCCGCCGGTGAAACCCTGAACAACAGAACTCCTCAAGCAGCCTACGAGTTTATTGAAGAGATGTCACTGAATAACTATCAGTGGCAGGCTACAAGGACAAAACCAACAAAATTAGCCGGAGTTTTCAACCTCAACGCAGTAACCATACTATCAACACAGGTAGAGATAATGAATAAAAAGCTTGATAGTTTGTGTTCTTCGCAGGTACATCCAGTAATGCAGTGCGACGCAAGTGGAACTGTGGCGAATCCTGAGTACCCACCCTACCAACCAAGCACACGTAAAGTTAAACAGATGAACTATATAGGTAATAATTTCAGATCTAATAATAACTCTTATAGTAATACTTATAATCCAGGTTGGAGGAACCACCCAAATTTTTCATGGGGAGGTCAAGGAAATCAAGGAAATCAAAGACAACAACCTCCTCAAAATTTCCAAAATCAGCCCTATCCATAGGAAAAGAGGTCGAGCTTTGAAGAGATGCTAACAAAATTCATGGCAGCCACAGATAATCGTCCCCAAGACACTGAAACCACCTTTAAGAACCAACAAGCGTCGATCAAAGTGATCGAGAACCAAGTTGGAGAACTTACTAAGTCAGTTGGACAACTTACTAAGATGGTTTCTAAAATTCGATCAGAGATTTTTTTCTAAAGGAACAGAACAGGTAAAAGCGGTTACACTGAGAAGTGGAAAGGAGTTAGCCGAACCAAAGAAAAAAATACCACATGAAGATGACAAAGCAAAGGATGAGGGAGTTGAGGATGTAACTCCAGTGCGCAAAGAAAGTAAACCACCAATCCTATACCAAGCAAAGTTAAAGAAAGACCGATTAGATGCCCAATAAGGTAAATTTCTTGAACTTTTTAAACAAATACATATTAACTTACCCTTTGTTGAAGCCATTTCACAGATGCCAACGTACGCAAAATTCTTAAAAGAACTCCTGACGATTAAAAGGAAGCTTGAAGAAATATCAACAGTGGAGCTTAATGAAGAATGTTAAGCCATCCTCTAAAACAAGTTACCAACCAAATTAAAAGACCTAGGAAGTTTTACTATTCCCTGTTTAATTGGTAGTTTAAATATTAAGAAAGCATTAGCTGATCTAGGTGCCAGTATTAATTTAATGCCTTATAAAATGTTTAAACAACTAGACCTGGGGGAACCAAAACCCACTAGGATGAGTATTCATGTAACAGTCCGAATTTGACCCTAATCAGAATGGTGGTTTCGGGACCACGAATCCGAGTCTGAAAAATTTTTAAATATTATTTTTGGTGCTTATTATATGTTAATTAATGTGTGTGAAAATTTCGTATGAAAATTTGATCGTTTGTGTGGTTAATTTAACAAAAGGACTTAATCGCATAAAGTGCAAAAGTTGCAAACTATAGTGAATAGTGCTAAAGTGATAATGGCTTTTAATATTGGGTATCAAAAGGGAAAATAGCCCATTTTAAAGTTAGTGGATGGTAGAAAGACAAATAAACCATTGTTTATGTTTTATATTATTAATTAGAAAAGGTTAAAATTGTAAATTAGTAATAACATAATATAAGTTAATAATTAAACAAAACAAAAAGGCCATTATCATCTTTTATTTCTTGGCCGAATGTGGAGGAAGAACAAGGGCTTGGTTTCTTTTGATTTTCGGCAATTATAGTCTCAAATTCAAGGTTAGTTTGATTTCGGTTCTTGATAATTTTTACGTTTTTGAGATCGTTGCTTAGAAATCTTCAAGACCCATACTTTAATTTTTGAATTTGGTGGATATTTTGAGTTGAGCTATGGTTGATAATTAGTTGTTTATGATGTTTAAGGATGAATTATGAAATATATGTGTTAGATTAATATGTTTTGTCTTTGGATTTTTGATGAATTTGAGTATTTTGGGCTAAATTGCAAAAATAAATTTTTGAGGGGTTAAAATGCAAAATAAATGAAATAAATGGACTTGTATAGTCATGATTACATGCTGAATTTAAGCAATTTAATATCATTAATATCAGTTATAGTCTTGATTACATGCTGAATTTTTGGATTTAATAGTGTGATGTTGGCCAAGGCCGAATATGATAAGTGAATTTAATAGTCTAATGTAGTTTGAATTATTAAATTTTGAAATGTAATAGTAATGTGAAATTTTATGTGATATCGAAAGTATGAAGTGTGTATGAAAGGGTTCAATTATATTTGTATCGGGCTTATTGCCTAGCAGGCCTCGTGTCAGTGAATTATATCGGGCTTATTGCCTAGCAGGCCTCGTGTCGGTGAATTATATCGGGCTTATTGCCTAGCAGGCCTCGTGCCGGTGAATTATATCGGGTTTATTACCTAGCAGGCCTTGTACCGGTGAAGTATTTCAGCTTTGTTGCTGGCGGCAGCTTAATAGGTGTCTTATTATAAATAGAAGAATTCATAGATCATCGACAAGGTGGAAATTATTTACTGCAAAGAAACTAAATGTTCAGGTATGTGTAATCCTCATAGTTGTGAGAAATGAGGTAAGTTGTTATATCACTATTTGATGTTGGTAAAATGTAGTATAATTGAGGCATTTTCGTAGGTATTTAATAGGTGTATGTGACTTAATTAACAAGGTGTATTATATATATAGTGGTAAATGGTCTTGGTTGTGTTTTTGAGATTCGGCTATATTGGGTAAGTGTAATATGTGAGGGTAATGAATATGTTTACATATGTGACCGATTGGTAATATGTGGTTGATATGTATATGATACTTATTTGATATAGATGTGGAAATGTATTAAATTTAAAATGGATTCGGTGAGTTTACTTATTTAAGGATATGGGAGCATTTTGAGGTTGTTACGGAAATAGCATATGTATTCGGCTTTGATAAATCATATTATCATTATTAAGCTTTAATAGAAATGTTTTGATATTAGTTATGATTTTTTAATTGTCTGAATGATCATAAGTTCTAACTTTGTTGCTTGAGACTTACTAAGCTATTGAGCTTACTTGGGTGATATGTCTTTCCTCTGTTTTATATATTTGGTTAAAGCTACGAGCTCAGGGGATCGTCATTGAAGTCATTCACACTATCGGCTCACTTTGGTATCTTTAAAGTTTGGACTTTTGAACTTAAGGCATGTATAGGCTAGTTTAATATTTGAATGAGATTTTGTTAATGTATAAAAGCCATGCGAAATTGGCTTGTTTTAAATGTTAATGTTTGATGGTTTATTCAATCTTGGGTATAATATGCATGTATGTTATGCTTGGAAGATGAATGTGGCTTTGATGCATGTTTTTCATGATTATATGATTCAGAAATGAATAATGGAAATGTTTATGATTATTTTGGGTTGAACATTGGAGAGTTAAATTGAGAATCGATTATATGGTAAAGAATTAGTTGTACATATGTATTTTGGATTAGTTATTGAGCATATGTGTTTGGTATGTTAATTAATGATCTTTGTGGTTGTGAATCTTCAGTGTGGCTATGGTAAAATGAGCGTAAATTAGAGACTATTTCAATTGAATGTGCTTATAGGTATGCTTATTATGTCGTGTGGATTTCTTAACCTAGATTAATATGCATAACTTGTGAATTGGCATAGTCACAAAACTTGTTAATAAAAATATGATATTATTAAATTGATATTCATGGTTTGATATGGCTTTTATTTCTAGGAATTATGCGCATGTTATATTAGCATTAGGAGCATGTTCGGTTATGCTATAATGTTCTAATGTCACATATGGGAATGGATATTTAACAGAGTATTATGGGTCTATATGTTTTGATATACATATGTGCATAAGTTATGAAATTATATGCTGATATTCGACTAATGAAATAGATGTATTGACACGTATTTGATATATATATATATATATATATAAAGTGAATGATATATGCCTGGATACGTTTAAAAATGTTTGAATATCTTAGATTCGATGGTCAGATGGTTCGTATTTTAGAAGTATGAAACATGTATAATTTGGTTTAATAAATAAATGAATCGTGTGTGTGTGTATGAGATAGAAATGTTAAAGAGTTATAATTGTAACCTGTAGTGTGAATAGTGATGAACTGAGTCTAGATCGGTAATGCCTCATAACCCTAATCCGGCGACGGATACGGGTTAGGGGTGTTACATTTGATTGGTATCAGAGCTTAACAGTTTAGTCGATTCTAGGACTACCGTAGCGCGTGTGAGTCTAGCTATACATGCCTTAACCTTATAATATGATAGTGTGGTGACTTCTGACATTTAAATTGTGTTTTATATAGTAAATGGATCCTGATAGAGCCGTAGTAGATGATGTAGAGAGTGTAGTGCCTGATCTTGCACATGGGTCAGCGCCGGTAGACTCTCGACCTGTTTCGGGTAGCCATGTGGGAGAGGCTAAGCAAGCCTTCTATCAGATGATGAATGAATGGTTTACCCAATTTATTCAGACTAATCCGGCTGTACAACAACCTCCACCCCTAAATAATCCAACTCCGATACCTTCAGCACCTCCGATGATAGATCCGATGAGATCTAGCAGGCCTATCGTTGATAAAATCAGGAAACACGGGGCCGAAGAATTTAAAGCTAATGATGATGATGACGCGGAACGAGCTGAGATGTGGCTTGATAATACTATCCGTGTGCTTGATTAGCTGTCATGTACTCCAGACGAATGCTTGAAGTGTGCTATATCCTTATTACGGGACACCGTATATCACTGGTGGAATACACTAGTATCGGTGGTTCCGAGGGAAAAAGTGACCTAGGAATTCTTTCAGATAGAATTCCATAAAAAGTACATCAGTCAGAGATTCATTGATCAGAAACGAAAAGAATTTCTGGAATTAAAACAGGGTCGAATGACCGTGACTGAGTATGAACGAAAATTTGTCAGACTGAGCCGATATGCTCGTGAATGTGTGTCAACTGAAGCCATTATGTGTAAAAGATTTGAAGACGGTCTGAATGAAGATATTAAGTTGCTAGTCAGCATACTCGAGATTAAAGAGTTCGTGGTACTTGTCGAACGAGCTTGCAAAGCTGAAGAGCTTGGAAAAGAGAAAAGAAAAGCCGAGTTCGAAGCTAGAGACATTTGAAAAAGGTCATCGAGTAAGACCTTTCATTCCGCATCAAAGAAGTTTAAAGATGAATCCAGTCGACATAAGGCTACTTCAAACTTCTCTAGACGAGATCGACCTCCTGTGGGTTCCCGAGCCACTTCGATGGCTAGTGTTTGTAATGTTCAGCAGAACCGAGCTGAGTGCAAGCATTGTGGAAAATGGCATTCTGGGAGTTGTAGATTCCATGACCGGTCCTGCTTTAAATTTGGATCATTAGATCATTTTATTTTAGAGTGCCCGATGCTAGCCGAGCAAAATACGGCTCAGAATACAAGACCGAGCAACACGTCAGCACGAGGTAGACCACCCCGACATTCGGGGAATGTAGGTGGCAGTCAGAGAGGAACAAAGGACACTGCAGTTCGATCAGAGGCTCGAGCACCTGCTAGAGCATATGCTATACGTGCCAGAGAGGATGTTTCTTCTCCAGATGTTATCACTGGTACTTTCACTCTTTATGATACTACTGTGATTACATTGATTGATCCGGGTTCGACTCATTCATATGTGTGTGAAACTTTAGTATCCAGTAAGACTCTGCTTGTTGAGTCTACTGAGTTTGTGATTCGTGTATCAAACCCCTTGGGTCGATGTGTTTTGGTTGATAAAGTGTGTAAAAGTTGCACGTTGATGATTCGAGATTCATGCTTCCCAGCTGATTTAATGTTGTTTCCTTTTGACGAGTTCGATATAATTTTGGGAATGGACTGGTTAACTTTGCACGATGCTGTTGTTAATTGCAAAAGAAAGACCATTGATTTGAGATGTCAGAAAGGTGAAATCATCCGGATTGAATCTAATGACTTGAATGGGTTACCGGCAGTAATATCCTCGATGTTAGCTCGTAAGTATGTGAGAAAAGGGTGTGAAGCTTACTTGGCTTATGTGTTGGATAGTAAAGTGGACCGGAAAGCGATTGAATCTGTACGATTGTGTGTGAATACCCAAATGTGTTTCTGAAGAATTACTGGGTTTACTGCTTGATTCGAGAGATAGAGTTTGGCATTGAATTAGTGCAGGGGCGACTCGATTTCAATTACTCCGTGATCGAATGGAACCCACTGAATTGAAAGAGTTGAAAGCACGATTGCAAGAGTTAACAGATAGGGGCTTTGCACGACCGAGTTTCTCTCCTTGGGGTGCACCAGTTTTATTTGTGAAAAAGAAAGATGGGACTATGCGAATGTGCATTGATTATCGGCAGCTGAATAAGGTGACTATAAAGAATAAATACCCGTTACCACTCGATTGACGACTTGTTTGATCGGTTGAAAGGGGCTCAAAGTGTTTTCAAAGATAGATTTGAGATCGGGCTATTATCGGCTAAGTAGTCGAGATTCCGATGTGCCAAAGACTACTTTTCGAACGAGGTACGGACATTATGAGTTTCTGGTTATGCCTTTTGGGCTTACTAATGCACCTGCTATTTTTATGGATATGATGAATCGAATTTTTAGACAGTATTTGGATCGATTCGTGGTAGTGTTTATAGATGATATTCTAATCTACTCTAGAGATGAAACCGAGCATGCTGAGCATCTAAGATTGGTGCTACAAACTTTGCGAGATAAGCAATTGTATGCGAAGTTTAGCAAATGTGAGAGTTGGTTAAGTGAAGTCGACTTCCTAGGCCACGTTATTTCAAAGATCGTGAATTCGGGTTGATCCGAATAAAATATCGGCTATACTCGATTGGAAACCCCCAAAGAATGTTTTCGAAATTCAAGCTTTAGGACTTCTTTGGTTACTATAGACGATTTGTGAAAGGTTTTTCTATAATAGCTACCCCGTTGACAAAGCTATTACAGAAAGACACTAAATTTGAATGGTCAGAAAAGTGTCAGAAAAGTTTCGATCAGTTGAAAGCCCATTTGACCGAAGCTCCAGTGTTAGTTCAGCCTGAATCGGGTAAAGAATTTGTTGTTTATAGTGATGCTTCGTTGAATGGTTTGGGTTGCGTTTTGATATAGGAAGGAAAAGTCGTAGCCTACGCTTCGAGACAATTGAAGCCACATGAAAGAAATTACCCGACGCATGATTTGGAGCTAGCAGCTATTGTATTCGCGTTGAAGATTTGGCGTCATTACTTGTTCGGAGAGAAATGTCATGTCTATTCAGATCACAAAAGTTTGAAGTATCTGATGACTCAAAAAGATCTGAACTTGAGACAACACAGATGGTTAGAGCTGTTGAAAGATTATGAGTTAGTGATTGACTATCATCCGGGAAAGGCTAACGTTGTTGCAGATGCTTTAAGTCGGAAGTCATTATTTGCTCTTCGTGCGATGAACGCACATATGGCTATGTCTGGTGATGGTTCGTTAGTAATCGAGTTAAAAGCAAGACCGTTGTTTATACAACAAATTTGTGATGCTCAGAGAGTTGACAAAGATAGGATGGCAAGACGAATTCAGTGTGAAAGTAATGCAGAGTCAGAGTTTCGAATTGACGAAAATGACTGTTTGAACTTCAAAGGCCGAATATGTGTTCCGAGGAATGTGGATTTGATTCAGATGATATTGAATGAGGCGCATAATAGTCGATTGTCGGTACATCCGGGTAGTACGAAAATGTATAATGATTTGAAACAATTCTATTGGTGGCCTGGTATGAAACGGGATATATCCGAATTTGTCTCGAAGTGCTTAATTTGTCAGCAAGTAAAAGCCGCACATCAGGTGCCTTACGGGCTACTTCACCAATCATGATACTGAATGGAAATGGGATAGAATTACTATGGATTTTGTATCCGGCTTGTTTACGACGACATCGAGCAAGAAAGATGCGATCTGCGTTATAGTGGATAGACTAACCAAATCACTCATTTTGTTCCAACAGATGCAGATTATTCGCTCGATAAGCTTGCTGAGTTATATGTATCTCAAATTGTGAGATTACATGGTGTGCCGATTTCCATTGTTTCGGATAGAGACCCGAGATTCACGTCGCGATTTTGGAAGAAATTCCAAGATGCTTTAGGTACCAAACTAAACTTTAGCACAACCTTCCATCCGCAGACAGACGGTCAGTCTGAGCGAACCATTCAGATACTTGAGGACATGTTGAGATGTTGCGTCCTTGAGTTTGAAGGTACGTGGGAAAGATACTTACCTTTGATTGAATTTGCTTATAATAACAGTTTTCAATCTAGTATCAAAATGGCACCTTACGAAGCTGTATATAGCCACAAGTGTCGTACACCGTTGTACTGGACCGAGCTCAGTGAAAATAAGATACACGGGGTTGATATGATTAAAGAGACTGAACAGAAAGTGACTGTAATCAGAGATAGTTTGAAAGCTGCATCGGATCGCCAAAAGTCCTACGCTGATTTGAAACGTAAAGACATTGAGTTTCAAGTCTGAGACCGAGTATTTTTGAAAGTTTATCCGTGGAAGAAAATACTACGATTTGGTCGAAATGGCAAATTAAGTTCGAGGTTCATCGGACTGTATGAGATCATCGAACGTATCGGGCCTGTTGCTTATAGATTAAAGTTGCCCTCTGAATTAGAAAAGATGCACAACGTATTTCATGTTTCGATGCTCTGTAAATATCGATCAGATCCGTCACATGTGATTTTTAAATCTGAGATTGAAATCCGATCCGATATGACGTACGAGGAGGAACCGATTCGTATTTTAGCTCATGAAATGAAAGAGTTGAGAAACAAGAAAATTTTGTTAGTAAAAGTAATATGGAATCGAGACGGAGTAGAAGAGGCTACGTGGGAGCCTGAGGATTCAATGAGGCAACAATATCCGACTTTGTTTAACAGTAAGATTTTCGGGGACGAAAATCCCTAAGGGGGGAGAGTTGTAACAGTCCGAATTTGACCCTAATCGTAACGGTGGTTTCGAGACCATGAATCCGAGTCTGAAAAATTTTTAAATATTATTTTCGGTTCTTATTATATGTGAATTAATGTGTGTGAAAGTTTCGTATGAAAATTTGATCGTTTGTGTGTTTAATTTAACAAAAGGACTTAATCGCGTGAAGTGCAAAAGTTGCAAACTATAGTGAATAGTGCTAAAGTGATAATGGCTTTTTAATATGGGGTATCAAAAGGGCAAATAGCCCATTTTAAAGTTAGTGGACGGTAGAAAGACAAATAAACCATTGTTTATGTTTTATATTATTAATTAGAAAAGGTTAAAATTGTAAATTAGTAATAACATAATATAAGTTAATAATTAAACAATACAAAAAGGCCATTATCATCTTTTATTTCTTGGCCGAATGTGGAGGAAGAACAAGGGCTTGGTTTCTTTTGATTTTCGGCAATTATAGTCTCAAATTCAAGGTTAGTTTGATTTCGGTTCTTGATAATTTTTACGTTTTTGAGATCGTTGCTTAGAAATCTTCAAGACCCATACTTTAATTTTTGAATTTGGTGGATATTTTGAGTTGAGCTATGGTTGATAATTAGTTGTTCATAATGTTTAAGGATGAATTATGAAATATATGTGTTAGATTAATATGTTTTGTCTTTAGATTTTTGATGAATTTGAGTATTTTCGGCTAAATTGCAAAAATAAATTTTTGAGGGGTTAAAATGCAAAATAAATGAAATAAATGGACTTGTATAGTCCCTATAAATATTCGGCCCTTAGGTGATGAAATCAATTTTTTTGTATTTTTTGTTTTGTGCAAATAGGACTAAATTGTAAAAATGTGAAACATTAGGGGCAAAATGGCAATTTGCCCATTTAAGTGTTTTTGGATTAAATTGAAATGAAATGTGTTTGAATGAGCTCAAATTGAATGTGTTTAGATCAAGAACAAAGAAAAACGGACTTGGATCGGGGAAAGGCAAAAGTTATTGAATAGACGGTTTTGCTGTCCGACGATTTCCAAAGTAAGTCTTTAAGCAATTTAATATCGTTAATATCAGTTATAGTCTTGATTACATGCTGAATTTTTGGATTTAATAGTGTGATGTTGGCCAAGGCCGAATATGATAAGTGAATTTAATAGTCTAATGTAGTTTGAATTATTAAATTTTGAAATGTAATAGTAATGTGAAATTTTATGTGATATCGAAAGTATGAAGTGTGTATGAAAGGGTTTAATTATATTTGTATCGGGCTTATTGCCTAGCAGGCCTCGTGTCGGTGAATTATATCGGGCTTATTGCCTAGCAGGCCTCGTGTCGGTGAATTATATCGGGCTTATTGCCTAGCAGGCCTCGTGCCGGTGAATTATATCGGGTTTATTACCTAGCAGGCTTAATGCCGGTGTCTTATTATAGATAGAAGAATTCATAGATCATCGACAAGGTGGAAATTATTTACTGCAAAGAAACTAAATGTTCAGGTATGTGTAAGCCTCATAGTTGTGAGAAATGAGGTAAGTTGTTATATCACTATTTGATGTTGGTAAAATGTAGTATAATTGAGGCATTTTCGTAGGTATATAATAGGTGTATGTGACTTAATTAACAAGGTGTATTATATATATAGTGGTAAATGATCTTGGTTGTGTTTTTGAGATTCGGCTATATTGGGTAAGTGTAATATGTGAGGGTAATGAATATGTTTACATATGTGACCAATTGGTAATATGTGGTTGATATGTATATGATACTTATTTGATATAGATGTGGAAATGTATTAAATTTAAAATGGACTCGGTGAGTTTACTTATTTAAGGATATGGGAGCATTTTGAGGTTGTTAACGAAATAGCATATGTATTCGGCTTTGATAAATCAAATTTTTATTATTAAGCTTTAATAGAAATGTTTCGATATTAGTTATTATTTTGTAATTGTCTGAATGATCATAAGTTCTAACTTTGTTGCTTGAGACTTACTAAGCTATTGAGCTTACTTGGGTGATATGTCTTTCCTCTGTTTTATAGATTTGGTTAAAGCTACGAGCTCAAGGGATCGTCATTGAAGTCATTCACACTATCGGCTCACTTTGCTATCTTTAAAGTTTGGACTTTTGAACTTAAGGCATGTATAGGCTAGTTTAATATTTGAATGATATTTTGTTAATGTATAAAAGCCATGCGAAATTGGCTTGTTTTAAATGTTAATGTTTGATTGTTTATTCAATCTTTGGTATAATATGCATGTATGTTATGCTTGGAAGATGAATGTGGCTTTGATGCATGTTTTTCATGATTATATGATTCGGAAATGAATAATGGAAATGTTTATGATTATTTTGGGTTGAACATTGGAGAGTTAAATTGAGAATCGATTATATGGTAAAGAATTAGTTGTACATATGTATTTTGGATTAGTTATTGAGCATATGTGTTTGGTATGTTAATTAATGATCTTTTTGGTTGTGAATCTTCAGTGTGGCATATGTGCATAAGTTATGAAATTATATGCTGATATTCGACTAATGAAATAGATGTATTGACACGTATTTGATATATATATATAAAGTGAATGATATATGCCTGGATACGTTTAAAAATGTTTGAATGTCTTAGATTCGATGGTCAGATGGTTCGTATTTTAGAAGTATGAAACATGTATAATTTGGTTTAATAAATAAATGAATCGTGTGTGTGTATGAGATAGAAATGTTAAAGAGTTATAAATGTAACATGTAGTATGAATAGTGATGAACTGAGTCTTGATCGGTAATGCCTCATAACCCTAATCCGGTGACGGATACGGGTTAGGGGTGTTACAATTCAGTTAGCTGATAGATCTATTAAATATCCTGGAGGAGTTATCGAAGATGTCCTGGTAAAAATTGATAAATTTATTTTCCCTGTTGATTTTGTTGTGCTTGACATGGATGAGGACATTGAGGTTCCATTAATTTTAGGGCGCCCTTTTTTAGCTACTGCTAGGGCTGTTATCGATGTAGGTGACGGTAAACTTGCATTAAGGATAGGTGATGAGGAAATTATTTTTCAAATTTATGATGCCATGCGATATTCTAGAGAACAAGATGATTCCTGTTATTTTGTTGATACCACTGATCATATCATTCAAAACTCATTACAGGAAATTATACATGATGACACGATGGAACTGTGCCTGACTCAAGAAGAGGGGGAAGAAGATGAAGTTGACCAGCTGAATTTGAATACATTTTCATCTAGACATACGAAAGAAGAGAGCATTCAAGTCAATGACGAACTAAAACAAAAACCCTCCATATATGAGCCGCCCAAATTAGAATTAAAACAATTTGTCGAAACACTTAGAATATGCATTCCTGGGGACAATTCTATGCTACCAGTAATTACCTCTTGTAATTAGAACCCAAGGAAAAAGAGGAGTTGATATGGTACTAAGAGAACATAAAAGAGCCATAGCTTGGAAAATCTCGACATTAAGGAATAAGCCCATCGTTTGCACCCAAAAATTTTAATGGAAGAGGAATACAAGTCATGTGTGCAACCTCAAACACGATTGAATCCCAACGTAAAAGAAGTTGTGAAAGCCGAGGTAATTAAACTTCTAGATCTTTGGAATAATTTATCCTAATTCGATAAACAATTGGGTAAGTCCTGCAGCAGTTTTTCCAAAGAAAGGAGGCATGACGGTGGTAGCCAACAAAAAGAATGAATTAATTCCCACCGAGCAGATCCACGAGGTTGGAGAGTTTGCATTGATTACAGGAAGCTCAACGACGCCACTAGAAAAGATCACTTCCCTTTACCCTTCATTGATCAAATGTTAGAAAGGTTGTCTGGGCATATGTACTATTGCTTCCTAGATGGACTCTCGGCTATTTCCAAATCCCAATACTTTTGAAGATCAAGAGAAGACAACATTCACATGCCCATACTGATGACGTTTGCTTATCGTAGAATGCCTTTTGGATTATGTAATGCTCCTGCTACTTTTCAGCGTTGCATGTTGGCAATCTTTGACGAACTTGTAGAAGACATTATGGAGGTATTTATGGACGATTTCTCGGTATTCGGTAATTCTTTCCATTTTTGCCTTAAAAATTTATAACGAGTTCTAATGAGATGTGAGGAAATAAACCTTGTTTTAAATTGGGAAAAATGTCACTTTATGGTACAAAAGGGAATTGTATTGGGACATAAAATTTCTAGTAAGGGAATCGAGGTAGATAAGGCAAAGGTCGAAACCATAGAAAAATTACCTCCTCCTAGCTCAGTTAAAGCCATTAGAAGTTTTTTAGGTCATGCAGGATTTTATAGAAGATTTATTAAAGATTTTTCTAAAATATCTAAGCCTCTAACGAAATTCCTAGAAAAAGATACACCTTTTAAGTTTGATCAGGAATGTTTAGATGCATTTAATATCCTTAAAGAGAAGTTAATAAATGCCCCAATTATAATTGCCCCCGATTGGAATCTTCCTTTTGAACTAATGTGTGATGCAAGTGATTTTGCAGTAGGTGCAGTTTTAGGACAGCGAAGAAACAAGCACTTCCACCGATCTATTACGCCCGACAAGACATTATGATCGCGCAAGCAAGAAAATTATACCACCAGCGATAAAGAATTACTAGTTGTGGTCTTTGCATTTGATGAATTCGAGATAATATTTAGTATTATCTAAAGTTGTCGTTACAATCGACCACTCCGCTCTTCATTATCTTTTAACTAAACTCGATGCAAAACCTCGACTCATAAGATGGATTTTACTTTTACTGAATTTGATTTGGAAATACAGGATAAGAAGGAGTGAAAACCTTGCGTGAGATCACCTCTCCGAGCTTGAGAACCCACATATCAAAGAGCTCGATTTAAAGAGAGATAAATGACTCGTTCCTGAAAAACAACTCTTTTCTATAACCAACTTTGAGGTACCATGGTTTGCAGATATTGCGAATTATTTAGCGGCTAACATCTTACCAAAAAGGTTAACACATCATCAAAAGAAACGATTATTTGCTGATGCGAAAAACTATTTTTGGGAAGATCCTTTTCTTTTCCGCATATGTGCAGATCAAGTGATTCGGAGATGCGTTACAAGGGCGGAAGCAAGCAAAATCCTTGAAAATTGCCATTTAGGACCTTCAGGAGGACACTACAGTGGCATTAAGGTAGCACATAAAATACTCGAATTAGGTTTTTATTTTCCCACTCTGTTCAAAGATGCCAACAGGTATGCCACTTTGTGTGATAAATGCCAAAGAACAGGTAATGCTTCTAAACGTGATGAAATGCCTCAAACATATATCCTATCATGTGAAATATTTGATGTATGGGGTATTGATTTTATGGGTCCATTCCCTAGTTCATTTGGAAATAAATACATCCTAGTGGCAGTTGATTACATGTCAAAATGGGTGGAAGCTGAAGCTTTACCTACCAATGATGCTAGAGTAGTGGTTAAGTTTCTCAAGAAACTGTTCTTTCGATTTGGAACACCTAGAGCTATCATTAGTGATAGGGGCACTCATTTCTGTAATACTCAATTTAACAAAGTCTTAAAAAAATATGGAGTACACCACAGGATAGCTACCCCATATCACCCTCAAACCAGTGGGCAAGTTGAAGTAGCAAACCGAGAACTTAAACGCATCCTAGAAAAAATGGTTGAATCAAACAGAAAAGATTGGGCAATAAAAGTAGATGACGCTTTATGGGCTTATAGAACAGCCTTTAAAACCCCTTTAGGAACATCCCCATAAAAACTTGTCTACAGGAAAAGCTGTCATCTACCATTCGAGTTAGAACACAAAGCTTTTTGGGCTATAAAATTTTTAAATTACGATCTTAAAGCTGCAGGAAAGAAAAGAATGATGCAGATGAACGAGCTAAATGAATGGAGAGCTGATGCCTACGAGAACTCGAAGCTATACAATGAGGCAACAAAGCGGCGCCATAATGCTCATCTAAAGAAATCGAAACAATTCGAAGTAGGGGACTTGGCCCTGCTATACAACTCAAGGCTTAAATTGTTTCCTAGGAAACTGAAATCAAGATGGTCAGGCCCATTCATGATTAAAACAATCTTTTTCTATGGCATAATAGAGGTAACTCATCCCACTCAAGGCACATTCAAGGTAAATGGTCACCGACTCAAAATCTATAATGGTGAAGATTTTAGGGATATGAGAGAGGAGCTTCAGCTCCGTGAACTTTCTTCTAGAAATGAAAACAAGGTAAGTCTAGCTTAAGATTTAAACAAGCGCTTCTCGGGAGGTAACCCGAGCACTAACCTCACTACCATTAGATTCTTAATTTTTAGCATTTAATCCCATACTAATTAATCCAATAAAGTGCAGGTTTTAGACCACATGGCCTTACACATGGGCGTGCCCGTGGCCGTGTGGAAGCCAGGGGACAAACCACAGGCGTGCTAGTAGCCGTGCACGACAAAGAAGAATTTTTTTCCCAACACGGGTTGCGATAATAGTCCACGCCCATGCCGACTTTCCGTAGACTATACTTACTTACCAAACACGAGAAAGACACGCCCGTGCTGAGCAACCGTAGACTATACTGACTTGTCAAACATGGGCTAAACACGCCCGTTCTAAACAACCGTGTGAAGAAGAACACGGGCGTGGCACCTTGACCACGGCCGTGGCCAAACACCCTGAACGCGCCCAAAATTCAAAATCACGAAAAACACGGGCTGATTAAAATCTAATACGGGCGTGGTCCCTACCCGTGCTCCCACCCCTATTTAAGGAACATAAACTCTCATCTTCCCCAAACCCCAACCCTAACCGATTCTCTCAACTCTCTCCCTCCCTAATCCGGCCACCACAAAGAAATCACCACCATTTTGACCCCTATAACTCCTCCACCTTCCTTCCTCTCAAATACCCATACAAAAACGCAGCCACGCCCGTGTCAAACAGGAGCCCACGCCCTCGCCACCGCCGTGCATATTCAGAATTTCACAGCACACGACCGTGCACCACCGTCCACGACCGTGCTGCGCTGTTCACGTCGCCACACACCCCAAAAACACTGCTGGTCACTCTTCACTATTTCATTTTCATCTATTCCAACTATTGTTTGATTAAAATTGCATGTTATTTAGTTTCTTTTTACTTTTAGTATTATTTAGAATAATTTCTTAAATTTTAGAACTAATTTGATTGCTAATTAGTCAATTTTGTCAATATAATTTCTCATGGTTGAAATGTTTTATTTAGCATTCAAATATTGCTCGGTAACGATCAAAGTACTTGATATTATTTAGTAGACAATTATTTGAATATAAACTATTTTCAGGTACAATGTCATCATCACGAGCAAAGCGAACAGCAGTCGCCCCTTCTAAGAAACGGAAGGGACCCGACTCATCCTCCGCTAGCGCATCCACCGAAGTGTGCCACCGGTTTCTCCAATTTACTCAAGAGGCCTAATAGGAACGATACAAGACACTACGGGCACGACCCCTCGGCACCGGTAGGTGCATTGATTGGGCCGTTTTAGAGCAGGTCGGGCTCACAGATGATGTTCGAGCCCTGCTTACAACCGATCCATGGGATAAATTTTTCACCATCATCGAGCCCACGTACTTGGAACTTACCTTAGAATTCTGCTCCACTTTTCAACTCCAGACGGTGATGGCACAATATGATGATCCAGGTGCGATACAATTCCGTTTAAGAGGCAATCGCGACGACGAATCGAATGTGCCACACCGGGGCCGCACTCGGACTTTACACAGATAACTTTGTAGCAGAACATGACCTCTCCGAGCTCCACCGCCACATCCATCATACCCCCGTCAGCTGTTGGTACGACTTAGCCCCCGACAAGGGCAATTACGACCCCAGTCGCTCCAAGGCGACAGCCCTTGTCCCGTCCTTGCAGTACATCCATGCCATTTTGGCTCACACTATTACAGGACGATGCGAGAGCACCGGCGTGGTGAATACTCACGACGTCTACTACCTGTGGTGCATGTCGAACGGGTACATTTTCGATCTTGCATATTTCATAGCCCGTGCGATTCAGCACCAAATGGAGCCACACAGGAGGGGGATTCTATCGATGGGTCCATACATCACATGGTTGGCTCGATACTTTGGCCTCCTCAACACCGACGCCCAGAGTTCCTCCCTCACACTGATTGGGCAGATGGCACCCCAGGGTATCCAGACGATGCTGCACATGAGGATGATCAAATATCATCGTGGGACCGATCCTCCTCAATACCGATTAGCCCTCCCCACTGACGAGGAGGAGCCCGAGGAAATTACTGATGATGTCCCACCACCACAGGAGGCACCACTCCCGAGCCAGTGACCCTCCCATGCAGCAGCTTCACTTTCGGACATTTCTGCACGCCTTACTGGTTCGAGCGATCGCGTAGTCGCAATTCACCGACACGGCTCGACATTTTGATTTCGAGATCGAGGCCACCCTCCAGCCAGATTTGTCATCAGTTTCACATTTCTTCACCGACACCACCGCAGGACCCAGCTGATGATGAGGACCTTTGAGTCCTTTTATTTTCCTTATTTTTAGTTTTCTTTTCTTTATTTTTAGTTCTTTCGTTTTAATTTTTATTTGTCTTAATTTAAACTCTTTTGCCTTTTATGTTTCATACCTTTATTTTATTCATGTTATCATTGGCTATCTAACCTTAGAGTATTACTAACAAACACTTGTTTAATTCTGCCCCCGAGACATCTAACTGATGACTTCGCAGTTTCAATTGTACACTAAAAAATAATGAACAAATCACTAGGAGTAACTCACTACTACATAAGTCATCTGTCACCTCTGACTCAAGGAATCCATCCAAAATTCAGGAAGTGTCACTTCTCCTCTTCTCTTTTGATTTAAGTATTACATGCTTATTTATATATCTTTGTACATTGAGGGCAATGTACATCTTAAGTGTGGGGGGTGAACAACCTAAAAAGGTGCCTAATTTTTTTCATTATTCTCAAATTCCTAAAATTAGGTGCCAAACTTTTTGCATTATTCTCAAATCCCTGAATTATGCCTTGTCTTAAAGTAAATTTCTCTTATTATCATTAGAATGAAATTTCCATGACTATTGATTTTTAGTGATATGTTTTAGATTAAGTCATTGATAATTGTACATTGATAATTAAATTCTAAGATACTAGAGAATCAAGCAAGATAAGTCTATTTTTCGGTTTTAAAATTTTTTCTAGGTTGTCTACCTGAATTTGAATATTACTTTGAAGTTTGAAATTTACGAGGTTGATATCAAAATACCCATATTTTTTGTGAGATTTTGAGCCTTATAGAGCATATATTCTTTTTCATGCTCACTTTTTGATTATGAGTGTGTCAACATTGAACTGTTATTCTAGAACTTGCATTGATTATACATGTTTAGACCACATCTTTGATTTGATATATAGAAATGATAAAGGCACCTAGGATTTAACCCACTTACTCCATAAAAAGCTTACCTTCATAATTAACCCCTAGTGAACCCCTTTGATCCTAACAACCCTTTTTATTGACTCACCCACTAATATTAACCCAAAACCCTTTGTATTAGTTATCACCCTTCTTTTTGACTACCCTTTTTGTCGAGATTTGATTTTGAGCAGTTGCCTAACTATGCTCTATATTTCAGTTGTTAAAGTACTTTCTTATTATTGTAAATATTTAATTATATGATAAAAAATCAAAGTATATTCATTATTAGTTTTGAGATTAGGTGAGCTTATACGTTAAATTCCAATTATTGAAGAAGAAGCTCGTATTATTAGTTTCAAAGTTTCAATTCATGTAATTATTTATTTTTCAGTTCATTTTTTTTCTAGTTAGGTAATTTTTCAGGTCGGTCTCGATTCTAACCCTCTAATTCAGCCTTTATCCACACCTTAACCCAAGCCCCGTTACAACCCTTTCAAAGACCTTTTGATTTGTGCATCATCTCATATTACAATTGTTGGGGATTTGATTTTCATGCAAGCCTATGGGATTAACTTTTCAGGTTTGACATTTGAGTGCTTAATTCTGAACCTTAAACACTTCGAGTGATTTGAATGAATCTTTTGTGAGGATGTCAATCCTTGTAAGTTTTAGATCAGAGGTAATTATTTAGATGAGGGGAAACACCTATGTTTTGTGCTACAAATGTATGACTTATATTGTTTGAATCTTTAGGACTCTTTGAGTTAAATTATCCATGTATAAATTATCTATGAATTATGATGGGACATTGTTGATAGGAATATTGAATCATGGAAAGTTCGTTTTAATTGTAAGTTGAAAATTTTGCTTGAGGACAAGAAAAAGCTTAAGTGTGGGGGTATGTGATAAACCGTAAAAGTAACATATTTTAATCCCACATTTAGCACACTTTTGGATGATTTATCCCTTGATTTATGTAAAAAGGTGCTTTTAATCCTTTCTTTTCTTGTTTTATACTTAGGAAAGCATCGGAGGATGAAAAGAACGAGAAACGGGCTCTAAACGGACCAAATTGGGCCAAAGTGAAAATCGACACGGCCTGAACTTGAGCCAACACGGCCGTGTCTTCTTGATAGACTAGAACACGGCCTAATCACGATTCATACTGGCGTGTCACCTCATTAAAAGTCCGAACACGGTCTAAAGACGATTCACACGGGCGTGTGCCATGGCCGTGTCCCTATCGTGGAGAAGAGCAATTTCACTCGGAAAAGGATACTTAGGGGAAAAGAAACCTATTTCAAAATCCTATATAAACACCCTAAGTATAACCTAGAAGAGGGGGGTGAGCTAGGCCGAGGAGCCGAGCCGAAAAGGTCAGATTTGTGGGAAACACTCGAAGATAGCCAGTTGATCCATCTCAAGAAGCCAGAATTCTACTCAAGACAACGGATCTCTCCTTCAATTCCTTCAGGGGGTTTTAGGGATTTCCTATGTTTTGTTTTATCTTTTCTTCTGAGATGTTTTCTTTTATTATTATGAACTAAACCCTTCAGATACCTGAAGGGGATGAAACTTAGATGAATCTTGTTATCGTTTGCTGAACTATATGATAAATACTTGATTTGTTCTTAATTATGTGTTCTTAATTATTATGTTAATATTTCCAGGATATTGATTCAAGTTTGATGTGCTTAGGTGGAGGAGCAAAAGTCCCTGCTTAAGAGTAGATCTAGCATAATTAAGCAAAGTTGATCGCGCGCCTAGAGATAGGGTGACGAGATTTTGCCAGATTAGGGTGAAACCTAATATGGGAGTCCATAGATCGAGTTAATGCAATTCTAGGGGTTTTAATTAGAAAGAGATTTCAATTAATCAACCTAGGGTTAGACGTTATTCGCTTTGAGAGAGGGTTTAATATACAATAGGGAGTCTTACGGATCAAGTCAAGTGAATAAATCGTCTGGTTCAGAGTTAGATAACAAGTGAAGTCTAGGTGGATTCTTCCTAAGGGTATCGTCTTAATCAACTGAGTTTTTCCAACAATATTTCCCCAATTCATTCTTTTTGTCTTTGCGTCTTTAGCTTAGTAGTTAGTTAAATTTAGATTAAACAACAACTTCACTTATTTTAGGCTAGATAATAAAAAGAAAGTTAGTATTAGTACTTTTGGTTCCTCTGGGTTCGACAATCCGGTCTTGCCTAAGCTATACTACTGTTCGATAGGTGCACTTGCCTCAATCGTTGTTATAGTTAGTTCCAAGTTTGATCATTATAAATTTAAAACTCTAAAAAAACAACGATCAGGTACAAACCAGAGTGTTACATATCTAACAGATAACAGTTTAATCACTACAGTGTTTCCATTAATCACAATAACAGAACATAAATGCTTACAGGTTCGGCGTCGGAAGCCCGGTCATTTATAGAAATAAGTTTTTGGAATGACTTAAATATCAACTTTTCATTTAACTACCTTTGACACACATTAGGAGCCCAAACACAGTATGGGTGTTAACAAACCTGGCTTTGATACCACTAAATGTAACACCCCATACCCGGTGTAACAGCCCGATTTAGGGGCTAGTCGAAACAGTGGTTTCAGAACCACTAATCTGAGGTCAGAGAAAATTATTTTTATATTATTTTAAGAGTTAAAGCATGATTATATAGGTGCATGAAAATTTTGGTGCTTTAATTTTAGCGATTTCATACTTAATTGTGAAAAAGGACTAAATCGCATAAAATGCGGAAGTTCCATTTTACAAGCTAAAGGTGTCTAAAAGCTATAGAATATTAATTGGAGGCCCTTAATGTGCAATTATACCTTTATAAATAGGGTGGCCGGCCATAGGGGACAAAGAGTGAAAAATGAGTCAAAGTTGGTAGAGATTTGGTGACTAAATTGATGTTTTATAATAAAATAAAGAAAAGAAAAATATCACCTTTTCTCTCCATCTTCTCCACCAAAAAAATAGCAGAAAAATAGGGGTTGAGAGCTCAAAAATTTAGCCAAGCTTTTCTCCTTGTAAGTAAGTGCTTTAATGGCCATTCTTTGATAATTTTTGTACTTTTGGAACCCCTAAAGCTTAAGCTAGCTAAAGAGGGGACTATTTTGCAAAAAAGGTTGAAAGTTTAGGGTTTTGCCATGTGAGCATTTATGTTGTTTGCTGCATTTTTATGGAAGAAAATGAGTCCTAGTTGTTAGATAAACAACTTTTGTGAAAGGTGTTTCCATTAGAACACCTAAAAGGACCTTTTTGTAAAGGTTGTAAAATAAGTGTTAAATGTGTGAAATAATGAGTATTGAGAGTTGCTATAAGAGTACTAGATGTTCACCTAGGCTCGTTAAAGGAATAAATTTGATTAGATTTAATTTACAAGCCTAGGGGTAAAATAGTCATTTTGTGAAAGCCTAAGGGCAAAATGATAATTTTGCCAAAGTATGATTATTGAAATTTATTTATTAATGTGGTAATTAAATGAGTGAATTTATTATTATAGATCAAGAAGAACGAGGAATTAACCTTGACCGAGGAAAAGGCAAGGTATCGAACTAGATCGGCAAATTTGCCTATTTTGAAATCGAGGTAAGTTTGTGTGTAATAAATTCAACATCATGTTATTAAGTTTTAAAATGCTTGATATTAGTAAAGATGTATATTAGTTCCATGAAATTGAGTAATGAGGTTGAATGAGAAAATGATAAAAAATTATGATGTTGAAGTCCCGGTTGGACTTTAAGAAGTGAAAGGATATCATCATTGAGATTAGTATGGTCTCGTATAAGACCATTTCTGGGACATGGCCTCGACACAAAATTGAGATTCCAAATAAGACCATATCTGGGATATGGTGTCGGCATCGAATATGAAGATCGTATAAGATCATATCTGGGATATGGCATCGATAATCAATATGAGATCTCGTATAAGACCATATCTGGGATATGGCATCGGCATCTAGAGGTGACCCCATGTAAGACCACATCTGGGATGTGGCATTGGCATTGTATTTAAGTGAATGATGATGATTATGTATCTTTGAGTATCCCAAGTGATTCGATGGGGTAAATAGTCAAGCTTATAATAGAGATGAAATTAGTGCTAAAGCTATGTGATGAAGTGATACAGGTACATGTGAATAATTCACGAGAAATGTTTACGATAAGTGACATGATATGTAATTGGTAAGAGTAAGCATGAGTAAGTTATGGCAATGTGCTTAAGACTTTGTGTTTTTATTCAACGCAGTTGATGGATGACATTATGAGCCTTTATGTTGCTACTTATTTCATGCAAACTTACTAAGCATTATGCTTACCCCTCTCATTTCCCTTTTCTTTGTACTATTGCCAAGATAGCTCCGAAATCGTGGAACGTTGGAGTTCGGAATCACACTATCAACTACTCTTTGGTACAACATAATTTGTCTAATTTTGAGTATGGCATGTATAGGAATTTGGTCATTTTGTGTTATGTCATATTTACTAGCCAATATGTGGCTATTAATGTTATTCAAGTGTTATGTCATATTTACTAGCCAATATGTGGCTATTAATGTTATTCAATTCATTTTGTAAATGGCCATTGGAAACTGCCCAATACTTGACAAGGTTATATATTTAATGATGATGAAGTTCATGAAGTGCATGCTTATGTGAATGTCTTGATTTGTTAGTTCTTAGAAGAGCATTATGGACATGATGTATGTTGAATTGAAATGGTATAAGTGTGGTTGCCTTGTGGGGTGGCAATTGGCTTGGTAGATAGCCTTACAATTGTCCACACGGGTAGACACACGGTCGTGTGTCTAGGTCGTGTGTCACACACGATCAGCCCCATGGGCGTGTTGATAGGCCGTGTGTCCCCATGCATGCTAGGTTTGCAAGTCAGAATACTCAGTAGTAAACACACGGGCTGAGACACGGTCGTGTGTCTCAACCGTGTGGGAGACACGGCATAAGACACGGGCATGTGCCCGGGCCGTGTGAAGTCTACACTTGAAATTTGGAATTTAATTCGAAACACGGTCTAACGACACGGGCATGTGCCTTGGCCGTGTGACCTTATTGAGATGATGATGTTATAAACAGAATGTCAATGTTTTCATACACGGGTGAGGACACGGGCGTGTCATGGCCGTGTGAGGGACACGAGCTATGGACACGGGCGTGTGTCAGGCCGTGTGAAAACCCCTGTAGGTATGTAATGAAAAATAAAATCCACACAGACTAGGGACATGGACGTGTGTGACCACACGACCTGTCCACACGGGCGTGTTCCATTTTACACGGGCGTGTGGCCCTGTCTTGTGTAAAAATTTTCTAAGCGTTCAAAAGTTTCTGGTTTAGTCCCGAACCATTCTATATGTATGTTTTAGGTCTAATAGACCTATAAGATGGATGTTATGATTTCGAATGAGAAGTTTTAAGTAGGAATGAGATTGTATGTTTGAGTAAGTTAAGTACGGTAATGCCTCGTACCCGGTTCAGGTGTCAAATACGGGTAAGGAAGAGACAGTTGGGTAAATCATTTCAATCCTCATCTAAGAATTTGAGAGATTTCACTACTAGATCGGCCACTTCGGCCGGGTTTTCAAATAGAAGTAAAGGTAAACCATACTCGGGATCTAAAGCTCAGACCACTTCGGTTGCTAGTGTTGGCAACACTCGACCAACTAGACCGAAATGTTAGTAGTGTGGCAGACGTCATCCTTGGGAGCGTCGTGCAAACGAGAAAGCTTGTTTCAAGTGTGGATCCCTAGACCATTTTATTAGAGATTGACCCGAGGTGGGTGAGAAAGAGAAACCTCAGAGTACAAGACCTGGAAGTACTGTTAGAGGATGGCCACAGAGAAACCTGGGAAATGAAATGGGTAGTAAGAATACATTTGGAGAGCAGACTGCAGGAGCTGAGGGTAGAGCACCGGCGAGAACATATGCTATTTACGCTCACGAAGAGGCGTCCTCCCCCGATGTGATCATGGGTACATTTTCTCTCTATGATACTCGAGTTATAGTTTTAGTTGATCTGGGATCTACCCACTCGTATATTTAGATGAAATTAGCCTCTAGTATGAACATGCCTGTAGAATCTATCGAATTTGTAATAAGAGTGTCAAATCCCCTAGGCAAATATGTGTTAGTCGATAGAGTATGCAAAGATTGTCCTTTGATGATTAGAGGTCATTACTTTTCGGCTAATCTCATGTTATTGCTGTTTGATGAATTCGATCTCATCCTTGGGATGGATTGGTTAACTACTCATGATGTGATAGTGAATTGTGGAAGGAAGTTTATTGAGTTGAAATGTGAAAGTGGGGATCTTATTCGTGTAGAATTAGATGAGCAAGATAGATTGTCAGTAGTGATATCTTCCTTGTTGACTCAGAAATATGTAAGAAAGGGGTATGAAGCTTACCTTGCCTTTGTGATTAATGCTAGAGAGATTGAGTTAAGAATTGAATCATGCCCATAGTATGTGAGTATCCGGATGTTTTCCCGAAGGAATTGCCAGGGCTACCTCTGGTTAGAGAGATTGAATTTGGGATTGAGTTAGCTCTTGATACTACCCTCATTTCTATTGCTCCATACAGAATGGCTCCAACCAAGCTAAAAAAAATGAAGGCACAGTTACAAGAGTTGATGGATAAAGGCTTCGCAAGACCGAGTTATTCTCCGTGGGGTGCTCCCGTATTATTTGTGAAGAAGAAAGATGGTTCCATGAGGTTATGTATAGATTTTCGGTAGCTCAATAAGGTAACTATGAAGAACAAGTACCCGTTGCCAAGAATCGATGATTTGTTTGATCAATTGAAGGGAGCCATGGTGTTTTCCAAGATAGACTTGAGGTCTGGATTTTATCAGTTGAGAGTCAAGGACTCAGATATGCCGAAAACCGCATTTCAGACAAGGTATGGACACTATGAATTTTTAGTCATGCCTTTCGGTTTAACCAACACCCCTGCTGTGTTTATGGATTTGATGAACCGCATCTTTCGGCCATATTTGGATAAATTTTTTTTAGTCTTTATTGATGATATATTGATCTATTCTCGGGATGAGAACGAGCATGCTGAGCATTTGAGAACGGTTCTGCAAATTTTGAGAGATAAACAATTATATGCCAAGTTTAGTAAAAGTGAATTTTGGCTTAAGGAAGTTGAATTTTTGGGGCACATAGTCTCGGGAGATGGAATTAGAGTTGACCCGAGTAAGATCTTAGCAATTGTTGATTGGAAACCACAAAGGAATGTAACCGAGGTTAGGAATTTTTTGGGCCTAGCTAGCTATTATAGACGATTTCTCGAGGGATTTTCCATGATAGCTACTCCGATGACGAGGTTGCTACAAAGAGATGTAAGGTTTGAATGGATAGAAAAGTGCCAACTGAGTTTTGAGAAACTAAAGGCGTTGTTGACTAAGGCTCCTATTTTAGTACAACCTGAGCCGGGAAAGGAGTTCATAGTCTACAGCGATGCATCCTTGAATGGATTTGGTTGTGTACTCATGCAAGAGAGCAAGGTGATCGCATATGCCTCTAGACAATTAAAGCCACATGAGAAGAATTACCCGACCCACGATTTGGAGTTAGCTGCAATTGTATTTGCACTAAAGATTTGGAGACACCATTTGTACGGTGAGAAATGTCGGATGTTCACCGATCATAAAAGTTTAAAGTACTTGATGACTCAAAAGGAGTTGAACCTTAGGCAACGGAGATGGTTAGAGTGGATAAAGGATTACGAGTTAGTAAAGACTATCATCCGGGAAAGGCGAACGTGGTCGCCGATGCCTTAAACAGGAAATCCTTATTTGTACTAAGAGCCATGAATACACGGATGGCTTTGTCAGATGATGGTTCTATCCTAGCTGAGTTGAGAGCTAGACCGATGTTTCTCCAAGAAATTTGTGAAGCTCAAAAAGGCGACAGAGATTTGCAAGCTAAAAGAGTTCTATGTGAGTCAAATGTTGAGTCGGACTTTTGGATAAGTCCTAATGGATGTTTAATGTTCTGAGATAGGGTCTGTGTACCCAGAGATGATGAGCTTATTCGGAAGATTCTGCATGAAGCACATAGTGGATGTTTGTCTGCACATCCAGGCAGCACGAAGATGTATAATGACTGAAGGAAATGGTATTGGTGGCCGAGTATGAAGAAAGACATTTCTGAGGTTGTATGGAGATGTCTAATTTGTCAACAAGTGAAGGCTGAACACTAAGTACCTTCAGGTTTACTTCAGCCTATTATGGTTCCCGAGTGGAAATGGGACCGTATTACCATGGATTTTGTGATGGGTTTGCCGTTGACACCGAAAAAGAAGGACGCAGTATGGGTAGTGGTTGATAGACTTACGAAGTCAGCCCATTTCATACCAGTACGGGTTGATTATTCGCTTGATAAGTTGGCTGAATTGTATATTTCTGAGATTGTGAGACTTCACGGAGTACCGTTGTCGATTATTTTCGATAGAGATACGAGATTTACGTCACAGTTTTGGAAAAAGTTGCAAGAGGCCTTAGGCACAAAATTAAGCTTTAGTACAGCTTTCCATCTGCAGACCGATGGGCAGTTGGAGAGAGTAATTCAGATACTTGAAGACATTCTTCGATATTGTGTTTTGGAGTTCCAAGTTAATTGGGAGAAATATTTGCCATTGGTGGAATTCGCATACAATAACAGCTTTCAGTCGAGTTTTAAGATGGCGCCTTATGAGGCATTATATAGGCGTAAGTGCCGAACACTATTGTATTGGACCGAACTCAGAGAGAGCCAGATTCACGGGGTCGATTTAGTCAGAGAAACCGAAGAGAAGGTAAAAGTTATACGTGAGTGTCTAAAAGCTGCCTCAAATAGACAAAAGTCCTATGCGGACTTGAAACGGAAAGAGATTGAGTTTCAAGTCGGTGATAAAGTGTTTCTGAAGGTATCACCATGGAAGAAGGTCTTAAGATTTGGAAAAACTCAAATTGAGTCCGCGCTTTATTGGACCATATGAGATTACAGAGAGGATAGGGCTGGTAGCTTATCATTTGGCATTATCACCTGAGTTGGAAAAGATTCATGATGTCTTCCCCGTGTCTATGTTACGCCGATACCGTTCGGACCCTTCGCATGTGATTATACGATCAGAGGTAGAAATTCGACCAGACATGACTTATGGTGAGGAACCGGTTAAGATTTTGACGCGAGAAGTCAAACAGTTGCGAAATAAAAGTATAGCCCTTGTGAAAGAATTATGGCAAAGACATGGAGTAGAAGAGGCTACATGAGAGCCCGAGGAGGCTATGAGAAACCAATATCCCAACCTTTTTACCAATAAGATTTTCGGGGACAAAAATCCTTAAGGGGGAGAATTGTAACTGTAACGACCCGATACCCGAGTCCGAAACTGAGACTGGATACGAGACATTACTATACTTGAACTTACTAAAACATGTACTTTCGGGCTGTAAAATTTCGTTTCGAATTAGAACTTCTCTCTTAGTCAAATCATACATTTCATGGGCCTACGAGGTCTTAAACTCACGTCCGAAAAGTTTCGGAGTTCAATCGGAAACTTTTACCCACTTTGTAAACTTTTCCTCAAAATAGGGGTCTCACGCCAGTGTGACTTGGGGCACGCACTGCAGTGTACCCCTAAGACATGCCCGTGTCTTCCACCCGTGGTCGATCGATCGACTAATTTCACACGGCCTTGACACGCCCGTGGCCCCCGCCCGTGTGCGAAACCTGGCATTCTCGACTTATCCACACACGATCCATACACACGCCCGTGTGCTTCACCTGATGTGGCGATTCAAATTCCAAGTGCAAGGTGCAGACTTCACATGGCACAGGCAAACGTCCATGTTCTAACTGCGTGCCTCCACACGGCCTAGACACACGCCGTGTCTCTACTCTTGTG
Organism: Gossypium sturtianum; assembly: GCA_025698515.1. Classification (NCBI taxonomy): domain Eukaryota; kingdom Viridiplantae; phylum Streptophyta; class Magnoliopsida; order Malvales; family Malvaceae; genus Gossypium; species Gossypium sturtianum. The sequence goes on along the minus strand of CM046953.1, from coordinate 81,186,400 downwards.
GGACATTAGAAGGCTATCTACCAAGCCTTTTCCACTGAAATCAAGATCAATTTAATACCCTATTCAACAACTCAAGTACTACATGAAAACATGAACAATGATGCATAATCATCAACATTGGTATAAATAAACTTGGAAAATATTGGCCAATCTCTTTAGCCATATACAAAAGAATGCTAAACTTGATAGTCAACACTTTGGCTCTCCTTAAAACATAACTCAAAATGAAATGCTTCCTATACATGCCATACTTAATATAAACAACTTGGCTATACCAAAATAGCGATTGATAGTGTGTTCCGAGCTCCGACGTCAATGATCCACGAGTTAGCTTGGCGGGACTACATGGAAAGAAAGAATTAAAGATGTAAGCATTTAGCTTAGTAAGTTTGCAGGCAGTGCATATAGCAACATGTTTGCTTAATATAATTCATTCATCATAAATAAAGGCATTGCCAAACTCATATGCTTAAGCTCACTTACTCTTAATAATTCTTACATATCTCATGGTACTTACTAGTCTCATGCTTGTAAGGTAAACAAGGTACCTGTATCACTTAATCACATAGATTAGCATACTTTGCTATAGTAAGCATAATCTTAACTTCCTCATTCATAACATGAATAATACTTTTAGTTAACTTTAACTAGCATATTTTGATGATAGCTTTACTTGCTTAACTTTCTTGCTTTCTCATTTATTCATTACTTTTTTGCTCGATGAATTACTATGAATAACCGAGGATACTGAATCTCATCACACATATATCTCGATGCCAAAGCCATATCCTAGATAAGGTCTTACATGCGATCTCTCAACTTGGTATCGATGCCATGTCTTGACATGGACTTACATGAAGTTATCCTTGTGTGTTCCCTTCGGAACTTACCATTGCCATGTCTTGACATGGTCTTACTTGGTATCTTTACTCATGAACTGGTCAATGCCGAGCCTTGGCTTGGACTTACATGAAATCTTCCTTATTACTCACCAATGCCATGCCTTGGCTTGGACTTACATGAAATCTTCCTTATTACTCACCAATGCCATGCCTTGGCTTGGACTTACATGGGATCTCTATCTCATGATAGCTTTTCAATGTCAAGACTTGTCTTGGTCTTACATGATAACTTGCTTGATTGTCGATGCCTTGCCTTGGCTTGGTCTTATACGGGCTTTCTTTTCTCATGTGATAGATCGAGTATCCTAAGTAATTCAACTTCAATCAGGACTTTCTCATGCTTAATCTCATTGATTTCTTTGTTTAACATAGCATTAAACAATCTTATGGAATTAAAATATATTCAACATCATACTAAGCAATTCAATGATATTAATCATAAAGCTTAGAAATCATACAAACTTACCTCAATATACAAAATGTATGTAGATATGCAATTTAGTCCTCAACTTTGTTCTTGCCTCGGTTTCGATCTGGGCTTTGTTTTTCTTGCTCTATAATAATAATTTAGCTCATTTAATACTCATATTGACTAAATTGAATCATAACTCATACTTTGGCAAAATTACCATTTTGCCTCTAAACTTTCTCATAATTACATTTTTGCCCCTAGGCTCGTAAAGTGATTTTTATTCAACTTTCATGAACTTCATGCTTAGCTGATTCATTCTCTCAACTATAGCAACAATCAGTTCCCACTATTTCTATTATGTATGACCAATTTCATAAATATTACAAATTAGTCCATACTAACATTTTTCATGAAATTCACTTAGGAAAAGATGTTTATCTAACATAAAAATCTCACAATCTTCCATAAAACATCATTTTACATGCATGTCATACATGGATATATTTATGGACATGAATTCTAGCTCAACTTATAGTTAAAAATAGCTAATTCATGCTACAAGGACTCCAAAAATACGAAAAATATTAAAAACGGGGCTAGGATGCACTTACTAGCAAGCTTCAAAAATTGAAGAACCCTAGCTATGGAGTCTCTCTAATTTTCGGCACAAGGGGAAGAAGATGAATACGATTTTTGTCATCTTTTTCCCTTTTTAATCATTTAATTGATAAATGACCAAAATGCCCTTCTCACTAAACTTTCAAAATTTCTAACTCATGTCCATTTTTGTCCAAAAATTATAATTTGGCCAAATTGCTATTTAAGGACTTCTAATTAATATTCCAAAGCTATTTCATACTAAAAGCTTCTAGAATCTCATATTTTGCAACTTTTGCAATTTAGTCCTAATGGACCATTCAATGACAATTTCATAAAATTTCTACATGAAACTTTCATACTATCATGCAAACATATCTTAAACCTCAAAACTCAGTTTACTACTTCAAATTTGTGGTCTCGCACCACTGTCCCGACTAGGCTCTAAATCGGGATGTTACAGTAACAGCCCGATTTAGGGGCTAGTCGGAATAGTGGTTTTGGAACCACTAACCCGAGGTCAGAGAAAATTATTTTTTATATTATTTTATGAGTTAAAGCATGATTATATAGGTGCATGAAATTTTTGGTGCTTTAATTTTAGCAATTTCATACTTAATTACGAAAAAGGACTAAATCGCATAAAGTGCAAAAGTTCCATTTTACAAGCTGAAGGTGTCTAAAAGCTATAGAATATTAATTGGAGGCCCTTAATGTGAAATTATACCCTTAGAAATAGGGTGGCCGGCCATAGGGGACAAAGAGTGAAAAATGAGTCAAAGTTGGGAGAGATTTCTTGACTAAATTGATGTTTTATAATAAAATAAAGAAAAGAAAAATATCACATTTTCTCTCCATCTTCTCCACCAAAAATTAGCAGCAAAATAGGGGTTGAGAGCTCAAAAATTTTAGCCAAGCTTTTCTCCTTGCAAGTAAGTGCTTTAATGGCCATTCTTTGATAATTTTTGTACTTTTGGAACCCCTAAAGCTTAAGCTAGCTAAAGAGGGGACTATTTTGCAAAAAAGGTTGAAATTTTAGGGTTTTTCCATGTGAGCATTTATGTTGTTTGCTGCATTTTTATGGAAGAAAATGAGTCCTAGTTGTTAGATAAACAACTTTTGTGAAAGGTGTTTCCATTAGAACACCGGAAAAGGACCTTTTTGTAAAGGTTGTAAAATAAGTGTTAAATGTGTGAAATAATGAGTATTGAGAGTTTCTATAAGAGTAATAAATGTTCACCTAGGCTCGTTAAAGGAATAAATTTGATTAGAATTGATTTACGAGCCTAGGGGTAAAATAGTCATTTTGTGAAAGTCTAAGGGCAAAATGATAATTTTGCCAATGTATGATTATTGAAATGTATTTATTAATGTGGCAATTAAATGAGTGAATTTATTATTATAGATCAAGAAGAACGAGGAATTAACCTTGACCGAGGAAAAGGCAAGGTATCAGACTAGATCGGCAAATTCGCCTATTTTGAAATCGAGGTAAGTTTGTGTGTAATAAATTCAACATCATGTTATTAAGTTTTAAAATGCTTGACATTAGTAAAGATGTATATTATTTCCATGAAATTGAGTAATGAGGTTGAATGAGAAAATGATAAAAAATTATGATGTTGAAGTCCCGGTTGGACTTTAAGAAGTGAAAGGATATCATCATTGAGATTAGTATGGTCCCGTATAAGACCATGTCTGGGACATGGCCTCGGCACAAAATTGAGATTCCGTATAAGACCATATCTGGGATATGGCATCGGCATCGAATATGAAGATCGTATAAGATCATATCTGGGATATGGCATCGACAATCAATATGAGATCCCGTATAAGACCATATCTGGGATATGGCATCGGCATCTAGAGGTGACCCCATGTAAGACCACATCTGGGATGTGGCATTGGCATCGTATTTCTGCGAATGATGATGATTATGTATCTTTGAGTATCCCAAGTGATTCAATGGGGTAAATAGTCAAGCTTATAATAAAAATGAGATTAGTGCTAAAGCTATGTGATGAAGTGATACAGGTACATGTGAATAATTCACGAGAAATGTTTACGATAAGTGACATGATATGTAATTGGTAAGAGTAAGCATGAGTAAGTTATGGCAATGTGCTTAAGACTTTGTGTTTTTATTCAACGCAGTTGTTGGATGACATTATGAGCCTTTATGTTGCTACTTATTTCATGCAAACTTACTAAGCATTATTCTTACCCCTCTCATTTCCCTTTTCTTTGTAGTATTGCCAAGATAGCTCGGAAATCGTGGAACGTTGGAGTTTGGAATCACACTATCAACTACTCTTTGGTACAACAAAATTTGTCTAATTTTGAGTATGGCATGTATAGGAACTTGGTCATTTTGTCTTATGTCATATTTACTAGCCAATATGTGGCTATTAATGTTATTCAATTCATTTTGTAAATGGCCATTGGAAACTAGCCAATACTTGACAAGGTTATATATTTAATGATGGTGAAGTTCATGAAGTGCATGCTTATGTGAATGTCTTGATTTGTTAGTTCTTAGAAGAGCATTATGGACATGATGTATGTTGAATTGAAATGGTATAAGTGTGGTTGCCTTCTGGGGTGGCAATTGGCTTGGTAGATAGCCTTACAATTGTCCATACGGGTAGACAAACGGGTAGACACACGGTCGTGTGTCTGGGCCGTGTGTGACACACGGTCGTGTGTCTAGGCCGTGTGTGACACACGGTCAGCCCCATGGGCGTGCTGATAGGCCGTGTGTCCCCATGCATGCTAGGTTTGCAAGTCAGAATACTCAGTAGTAAACACACGGGGTTAGACACGGTCGTGTGTCTCAACCGTGTCAGAGACACGGCATAAGACACAGGCATGTGCCCGGGCCGTGTGAAGTCTGCCCCTGAAATTTGGAATTTAATTCGACACACGATCTAAGGACACGGGCGTGTGCCTTGGCCGTGTGACCTTATTGAGATAATGATGTTATAAACAGAATGTCAAGGTTTTCACACACGGGTGAGGACACGGGCGTGTCATGGCCGTGTGAAGGACACGAGCTATGGACACGGGCGTGTGTCAGGCCGTGTGAAAACCCCTGGAGGTATGTAATGAAAAATAAAATCCACACAGACTAGGGACATGGACGTGTGTGACCACACGACCTGTCCACACGGGCGTGTTCCATTTTACACGGGCGTGTGGCCCTGTCTTGTGTAAAAATTTTCTAAGCGTTCAAAAGTTTCTGGTTTAGTCCCGAACCATTCTATATGTATGTTTTAGGTCTAATAGACCTATAAGATGGATGTTATGATTTCGAATGAGAAGTTTTAAGTAGGAATGAGATTGTATGTTTGAGTAAGTTAAGTACGGTAATGCCTCGTACCCGGTTCAGGTGTCAAATACAGGTAAGGGGTGTTACATTTAGTGGTATCAGAGCTGCGGTTTAGTCGATTCTCGGACTAACGTAGCGTAAGTATGAGCCTAGCTATACATGCCATACATATGAGTATTTACATAATGATAGTGTAACGACTCCTGATGATTCGAATTGTATTTTTATATAGTAAATGGATCCCGATCGAGCTACAGCCGATGATGCTGCAAGTAATACGCTGGCTCCCGCGCAAGGGACCGCACCAGTAGAGAGTTGACCCGAGACTTTGGGTCAGGGAGAGGAGGCTCGAGAAGCCTTTCTCCATATGATGAGCAATTGCTACACTGAGTTTATTCGAGAAAATCCTAATGCTCAACCCCCTCCACCCCCACCTATTCCTCAGCCCACTCTTGTAGCTCCCCAAGTGGTGGAGGTAGTAAGAAGAGAAAGGCCTCCGGTCGATAAGATCCGAAAACAAGGAGCTGAGGAATTCCGAGCTAGTAAAGATGATGATCCGGAGAGGGCGGAATTCTGGCTTGAGAATACCATCAGGGTATTCGATGAGTTGTCATACACACCTGAAGAGTGCATGAGGCGTGTGGTATCTCTCTTGAGAGATTCGGCCTATCGGTGGTGGAACACCCTTGTGCCGGTGGTACCAAGGGAGAGAGTTATCTGGGAATTCTTCCAAGAGGAGTTCCCGAAGAAGTATATTATTCAAAGGTTCATTGACCAGAAAAGAAAGGAGATCTTGGAGCTAAAGCAAGGTTGAATGACGGTGACCGAATATGAGCGTGAGTTTGTAAGACTTAGCAAATACGCTCGGGAGTGCGTATCAACAGAAGCCATTATGTGCAAAAGGTTTGAGGACGGGTTAAATGAAGATATCAGTTTATTTGTTGGTGTCCTAGAACTAAAAGAATTTGCTGTGTTAGTAGATAGAGCCTGTAAGGCCGAAGAACTGGTAAAAGAGAAAAGAAGAGCTGAAATCGAGTCTCGTGACTCGAGGAAGAGATAGTTTGGTAAATCACTTCAATCCTCATCTAAGAATTCGAGAGATTTCACTACTAGATCGGCCACTTCGGCTGGGTTTTCAAATAGAAGTAAAGGTAAACCATACTCGAGATCTAAAGCTCAGACCACTTCGGTTGCTAGTGTTGGCAACACTCGACCAACTAGACCGGAATGTTCGTAGTGTGGCAGACGTCATCCTGGGGAGTGTCGAGCAAACGAGAAAGCTTGTTTCAAGTGTGGATCCCTAGACCATTTTATTAGAGATTGCCCCGAGGTGGGTGAGAAAGTGAAACCTCTCAGTACAAGACACGGAAATCTTGTTAGAGGATGGCCACGAGAGAAACACGGGAAATGAAATGGGTAGTAAGAATACATCCGGAGAGCGGTCGCAAGAGGCGAGGGTAGAGCACCGCGAGAATATATGCCATTCGCTCGCAAGAGGCGTCCTCCCCGATGTGATCACGGGTACATTTTCTCTCTATAATACTCCAGTTATAGCTTTAATTGATCTGGGATCTACCCACTCGTATATTTAGATAAAATTATCCTCTAGTATGAACATGCCTGTAAAATCTATCGAATTTTTAATGAGAGTGTCAAATCCCCTAGACAAATATGTGTTAGTTGGTAGAGTATGCAAAGATTGTCCTTTGATGATTAGAGGTCATTACTTTCTGGCTAATCTCATGTTATTGTCGTTTGATGAATTCGATGTCATCCTTGGGATGGATTGGTTAACTACTCATGATGTGATAGTGAATTGTGGAAGGAAGTTTATTGAGTTGAAATGTGAAAGTGGGGATCTTATTTGTGTAGAATCATATGAGCAAGATAGATTTCCAGTAGTGATATCTTCCTTGTTGACTCAGAAATATCTAAGAAAGGGGTACGAAGCTTACCTTGCCTTTGTGATTAATGCTAGAGAGACTGAGTTAAGAATTGAATCATGCCCATAGTATGTGAGTATCCGGATGTTTTCCCGAAGGAATTGCCAGGGCTACCTCCGGTTAGAGAGATTGAATTTGGGATTGAGTTAGCTCTTGATACTGCCCTCATTTCTATTGCTCCATATAGAATGGCTCCAACCAAGCTAAAAAAAATGAAGGCACAGTTATAAGAGTTGATGGATAAAGGCTTCGCAAGACAGAGTTATTCTCCGTGGGGTGCTCCCGTATTACTTTTGAAGAAGAAAGATGGTTCCATGAGGTTATGTATAGATTTTCGGTAGCTCAATAAGGTAACTGTGAAGAACAAGCACCCGTTGCCAAGAATCGATGATTTGTTTGATTAATTGAAGGGAGCCACGGTGTTTTCCAAGATAGACTTGAGGTCTGGCTATTATCAGTTTAGAGTCAAGGAATCGGATGTGCCGAAAATTGCATTTCAGACAAGGTATGGACACTATGAATTTTTAGTCATGCCTTTCGGTTTAACCAACACCCCTGTTGTGTTTATGGATTTAATGAACCGCATCTTTCGGCCATATTTGTATAAATTTGTTGTAGTCTTTATTGATGATATATTGATCTATTCTCGGGATGAGAACGAGCATGCTGAGCATTTAAGAACGGTTTTGCAAATTTTGAGAGATAAACAATTACATGCTAAGTTTAATAAAAGTGAATTTTGGCTTAAGGAAGTTGAATTTTTGGGGCACATAGTCTCGGGAGATGGAATTAGAGTCGACCCAAGTAAGATCTTAGCAATTTTTGATTGGAAACCACCAAGGAATGTAACCGAGGTTAGGAGTTTTTTGGGCCTAGCTGGCTTTTATAGACGATTTGTCAAGGGATTTTCCATGATAGCTACTCCGATGACGAGGTTGCTACAAAAAGATGTAAGGTTTGAATGGATAGAAAAGTGCCAACTGAGTTTTGAGAAACTAAAGGCGTTGTTGACTAAGGCTCTGTTTTAGTACAACTTTGAAGTAGGAAAGGAATTCATAGTCTACAGCGATGCATCCTTGAATGGATTGGGTTGTGTACTCATGCAAGAGAGCAAGGTGATCGCATATGCCTCTAGACAATTAAAGCCACACGAGAAGAATTACCCGACCCACGATTTGGAGTTAGCTGTAATTATATTTGCACTAAAGATTTGGAGACACCATTTGTACGGTGAGAAATGTCGGATGTTCACCGATCATAAAAGTTTAAAGTACTTGATGACTCAAAAGGAGTTGAACCTTAGGCAACGGAGATGGTTAGAGTGGATAAAGGATTACGAGTTAGTAAAGACTATCATCCGGGAAAGGTGAACGTGGTCGCCGACGCCTTAAGCAGGAAATCCTTATTTGCAGTAAGAGCCATGAATACACGGATGGCTTTGTCAGATGATGGTTCTATCCTATCTGAGTTGAGAGCTAGACCGATGTTTCTCCAAGAAATTTGTGAAGCTCAAAAAGGCGACAGAGATTTGCAAGCTAAAAGAGTTCTATGTGAGTCAAATGTTGAGTCAGACTTTTTGATAAGTCCTAATGGATGTTTAATGTTCCGAGATAGGGTCTGTGTACCCAGAGATGATGAGCTTATTCAGAAGATTCGGCATGAAGCACATCGTGGATGTTTGTCTGCACATCCAGGCAGCACGAAGATGTATAATGACTTGAGGAAATGGTATAGGTGGCCGAGTATGAAGAATGACATTTCTGAGGTTGTATCGAGATGTCTAATTTGTCAACAAGTGAAGGCTGAACACTAAGTACCTTCAGGTTTACTTCAGCCTATTATGGTTCCCGAGTGGAAATGGGACTGTATTACCATGGATTTTGTGATGGGTTTGCCGTTGACACCGAAAAAGAAGGACGCGGTATGGGTAGTGGTTGATAGACTTACGAAGTAAGCCCATTTCATACCAGTACGGGTTGATTATTCGCTTGATAAGTTGGCTGAATTGTATATTTCTGAGATTGTGAGACTTCACAGAGTACCGTTGTCGATTATTTCGGATAGAGATCCGAGATTTGTGTCACGGTTTTGGAAAAAGTTGCAAGAGGCCTTGGGCACAAAATTCAGCTTTAGTACAGCTTTCCATCTGCAGACCGACGGGCAGTCGGAGAGAGTAATTCAAATACTTGAAGACATGCTTCGATGTTGTGTTTTGGAGTTCCAAGTTAATTGGGAGAAATATTTGCCATTGGTGGAATTCGCATACAATAACAGCTTTCAGTCGAGTTTTAAGATGGCGTCTTATGAGGCATTATATGGGCGTAAGTGCCGAACACTATTGTATTGGACCGAACTCCGAGATAGCCAGATTCACGGGGTCGATTTAGTCAGAGAAACTGAAGAGAAGGTAAAAGTTATACGTGAATGTCTAAAAGCTGCCTCAAATAGACAAAAGTCCTATGCGGACTTGAAACGGAAAGAGATTGAGTTTCAAGTCGGTGATAAAGTGTTTCTGAAAGTATCACCATGGAAGAAGGTCCTAAGATTTGGCCGGAAAGTCAAATTGAGTTCGCGCTTTATTGGACCATATGAGATTACCGAGAGGATAGGGCTGGTAGCTTATCGTTTGGCATTGTCACCTGAGTTGGAAAAGATTCTTGATGTCTTCCACGTATCTATGTTACGCCGATACCGTTCGGACCCTTCGCATGTGATTATACGATCAGAGGTAGAAATTCGACTAGACATGACTTATGGTGAGGAACTGGTTAAGATTTTGACGCGAGAAGTCAAACAGTTGCGACATAAAAGTATAGCCCTTGTGAAAGAATTATGGCAAAGACATGGAGTAGAAGAGGCTACATGGGAGCCTGAGGAGGCTATGAGAAACCAATATCCCAACCTTTTTACCGATAAGATTTTCGGGACAAAAATCCTTAAGGAGAGAATTGTAATCAGTATGTGACCGATACCCGAGTCCAAAGCGAGGCTGGATACGAGACATTACTATACTTGAACTTACTAAAATATGTACTTTCGGGCTGTAAAATTTCGTTTCGAATTAGAACTTCTCTCTCTTAGTCAAATCATACATTTCATGGGCCTACGAGGTCTTAAACTCACGTCCGAAAAGTTTCGGAGTTCAACCGGAAACTTTTACCCACTTTGTAAACTTTTCCTCAAAATAGGGGTCACACGCCCGTGTGACTTGGGGCACGACCGTGTACCCCTAAGACATGCCCGTGTCTTCCACCCATGGTCGACACTGACTAATTTCACACGGCCTTGACACACCCGTAGCCCTGGCCCGTGTGCTAAACCTTGGCATTCTGACTTATCCACACGGTCCATACACACGCCCGTTTGCTTCAGCCGTGTGGCGATTCAAATTCCAAGTGCAAGGTGCAGACTTCACACGGCCTGGGCAAACGCCCATGTTCTAACCGTGCCTCCCACACGGTCTAGACACACGCCCATGTCTCTACTCTTGTGGGAGATTAGAAGGCTATCTACCAAGCCTTTTTCCACTCTGAAATCAAGATCAATTTAATACCCTATTCAACAACTCAAGTACTACATGAAAACATGAACAATGATGCATAATCATCAACATTGGTATAAATAAACTTGGAAAATATTGGCCAATCTCTTTAGCCATATACAAAAGAATGCTAAACTTGATAGTCAACACTTTGGCTCTCCTTAAAACATAACTCAAAATGAAATGCTTCCTATACATGCCATACTGAATATAAACAACTTGGCTATACAAAAATAGCGATTGATAGTGTATTCTGAGCTCCGACGTCAATGATCCACGAGTTAGCTTGGCGGGACTACATGGAAAGAAAGAATTAAAGATGTAAGCATTTAGCTTAGTAAGTTTGCAGGCAGTGCATATAGCAACATGTTTGCTTAATATAATTCATTCATAATAAATAAAGGCATTGCCGAACTCATATGCTTAAGCTCACTTACTCTTAATAATTCTTACATATCTCATGGTACTTACTAGTCTCATGCTTGTAAGGTAAACAAGGTACTTGTATCACTTAATCACATTGATTAGCATACTTTGCTATAGTAAGCATTATCTTAACTTCCTCATTCATAACATGAATAATACTTTTAGTTAACTTTAACTAGCATATTTTGATGATAGCTTTACTTGCTTAACTTTCTTGCTTTCTCATTTATTCATTACTCTTTTGCCCGATGAATTACTATGAATAACCGAGGATACTGAATCTCATCTCACATATATCTCGATGCCAAAGCCATATCCTAGATATGGTCTTACATGGGATCTCTCAACTTGGTATCGATGCCATGTCTTGACATGGACTTACACGAAGTCTTCCTTGTGTGTTCCCTTGGGAACTTATCATTTCCATGTCTTGACATGGTTTTACTTGGTATCTTTACTCATGAACTGGTCAATGCCGAGCCTTGGCTTGGACTTATATGAAATCTTCCTTATTACTCACCAATGCCACGCCTTGGCTTGGACTTACATGGGATCTCTATCTCATGATAGCTTTTCAATGCCATGACTTGTCTTGGTCTTACATGATAACTTGCTTGATTGCCGATGTCTTGCCTTGGCTTGGTCTTATACGGGCTTTCTTGTCTCATGGGATAGATCGAGTATCCTAAGTAATTCAACTTCAATCAGGACTTTCTCATGCTTAATCTCATTGATTTCTTTGTTTAACATAGCATTAAACAATCTCATGGAATTAAAATATATTCAACATCATACTAAGCAATTCAATGACATTAATCATAAAGCTTAGAAATCATACAAACTTACCTCAATATACAAAATGTATGTAGATATGCAATTTAGTCCTCAACTTTGTTCTTGCCTCGGTTTCGATACGGGCTTCATTTTTCTTGATCTATAATAATAATTTAGCTCATTTAATACTCATATTGACTAAATTGACTCATAACTCATACTTTGGCAAAATTACCATTTTGCCTCTAAACTTTCTCATAATTACATTTTTGCCCCTAGGCTCGTAAAGTGATTTTTATTCAACTTTCATGAACTTCATGCTTAGCTGATTCATTCTCTCAACTATAGCAACAATCAATTCCCACTATTTCTATTATGTATGACCAATTTCATAACTATTACAAATTAGTCCATACTAACATTTTTCATGAAATTCACTTAGGAAAAGATGTTTATCTAACATCAAACTCTCATAATCTTCCATAAAACATCATTTTACATGCATTTCATGCATGGATATATTTATGGACATGAATTCTAGCTCAACTTATAGCTAAAAATAGCTAATTCATGCTACGAGGACTCTAAAAATACGAAAAATATTAAAAACGGGGCTAGGATGCACTTACTAGCAAGCTTAAAAAATTGAAGAACCCTAGCTATGGAGTCTCTCTAATTTTCGGCACAAGGGGAAGAAGATGAATAAGATTTTTGTCATCTTTTTCCCTTTTTAATCATTTAATTGATAAATGACCAAAATGCCCTTCTTACTAAACTTTCAAAATTTCTAACTCATGTCCATTTTTGTCCAAAAATTATAATTTGGGAAAATTGCTATTTAAGGACTTCTAATTAATATTCCAAAGCTATTTCATACTAAAAGCTTATAGAATCTCATATTTTGCAACTTTTGCAATTTAGTTCTAATTGACCATTCAATGACAATTTCATAAAATTTCGACATGAAACTTTCATACTATCATGCAAACATATCTTAAACCTCAAAACTCATTTTACTACTTCGAATTTGTGGTCTCGCACCACTGTCCCGACTAGGCCCTAAATCGGGATGTTACAGTAACAGCCCGATTTAGGGGCTAGTCGGAATAGTGGTTTCGGAACCACTAATTCGAGGTCAGAGAAAATTATTTTTTATATTATTTTATGAGTTAAATCATGATTATATAGGTGCATGAAAATTTTGGTGCTTTAATTTTAGCAATTTCATACTTAATTGCGAAAAAGGACTAAATCGCATAAAGTGCGAAAGTTCCATTTTACAAGCTAAAGGTGTCTAAGAGCTATAGAATATTAATTGGAGGCCCTTAATGTGCAATTAGACCCTTAGAAATAGGGTGGCCGGCCATAGGGGACAAAGAGTGAAAAATAAGTCAAAGTTGGTAGAGATTTGTTGACTAAATTGATGTTTTATAATAAAATAAAGAAAAGAAAAATATCACCTTTTCTCTCCATCTTCTCCACCAAAAATTAGCAGCAAAATAGGGGTTGAGAGCTCAAAAATTTTAGCCAAGCTTTTCTCCTTGCAAGTAAGTGCTTTAATGGCCATTCTTTGATATTTTTTGTACTTTTGGAACCCCTAAAGCTTAAGCTAGCTAAAGAGGGGACTATTTTGCAAAAAGGTTAAAAGTTTAGGGTTTTTCCATGTGAGAATTTATGTTTTTTGCTGCATTTTTATGGAAGAAAATGATTCCTAGTTGTTATATAAACAACTTTTGTGAAAGGTGTTTCCATGAGAACACCTAAAAGGACCTTTTTGTAAAGGTTGTAAAATAAGTGTTAAATGTGTGAAATAATGAGTATTGAGAGTTTCTATAAGAGTAATAAATGTTCACCTAGGCTTGTTAAAGGAATAAATTTGATTAGAATTGATTTACGAGCCTAGGGGTAAAATAGTCATTTTGTGAAAGTCTAAGGGCAAAATGATAATTTTGCCAAAGTATGATTATTGAAATGTATTTATTAATGTGGCAATTAAATGAGTGAATTTATTATTATAGATCAAGAAGAACGAGGAATTAACCTTGACCGAGGAAAAGGCAAGGTATCAGACTAGATCGGCAAATTCGCCTATTTTGAAATCGAGGTAAGTTTGTGTGTAATAAATTCAACATCATGTTATTAAGTTTTAAAATGCTTGACATTAGTAAAGATGTATATTATTTCCATGAAATTGAGTAATGAGGTTGAATGAGAAAATGATAAAAAATTATGATGTTGAAGTCCCGGTTGGACTTTAAGAAGTGAAAGGATATCATCATTGAGATTAGTATGGTCCCGTATAAGACCATGTCTGGGACATGGCCTCGGCACAAAATTGAGATTCCGTATAAGACCATATCTGGGATATGGCATCGGCATGATCGAATATGAAGATCGTATAAGATCATATAAAGGATATGGCATCGACAATCAATATGAGATCCCGTATAAGACCATATCTGGGATATGGCATCGGCATCTAGAGGTGACCCCATGTAAGACCACATCTGGGATGTGGCATTGGCATCGTATTTCTGCGAATGATGATGATTATGTATCTTTGAGTATCCCAAGTGATTCGATGGGGTAAATATTCAAGCTTATAATAGAGATGAGATTAGTGCTAAAGCTATGTGATGAAGTGATACAGGTACATGTGAATAATTCACGAGAAATGTTTACGATAAGTGACATGATATGTAATTGGTAAGAGTAAGCATGAGTAAGTTATGGCAATGTGCTTAAGACTTTGAAACACCCCACACCCGGCCCACGAGCCTGAACCGGATCTGGTATGTTCCTTAAATAAATCGGTTTTCAATGTTCTAAATGACTTAGAGAAAATTTGTGTAATTTAAAAAAAAATTGTTTTGGGTTGGGCTTAATTTGAAACCTATTTAATAAATTCTGGAAATCCAACTTAAATAAGGTGACAAAATAATTTTTGGGTTTATTATTTTAAAAGAAATAAATTTACTTATCTTTAATCAAACATAATTTGTATCATATTTAAATAAAAATAAACAGAATAGAGAAAATCCAACTGGGCCTTATGGCCTTATTACATCATTCAAACCCAAAATAAAGTACTAAAATTTCATAAAGTCCAAATTCCAAATAATTTCTTCAAGCGATGCATGGCCACCTTTAGCTCCTGCCGACCCGGTCCATTCTTCGCTCATCACCTGAAAAATAATTCCCAACGGGTGAGTCAACAGACTCAATGTGTACATAGTACTAATTTCCAACAAATCAGGCATACAAGTCATATCAATATCATGTTCATACAAAATAAAGGATGATGCAACCCAAATCCAAACCTATTTGTCCATCCGCTACACACCTCCCGTACCAACTGTATAATCGCGGGGACTACTAAGTCGACCCTCCATCCGCTACACACCATCGAAGGCGATCAGCTGAATCGACGTGCTCATCGCCCACTTATGTTGTGTCATTAGACATTGTATTCTTTGGATGTAACCGAAGTTACCACTTTTCACTTTATGTGACCGTAGTCACCACTTTACGTTGGTGAGACCGTAGTCATCACCTTCACTTTCTTCCTCCACAAATATCCCGAATGCCCCAATTATTTCATAACATATTTCACATACTTAATTTTCATTCATGTTACTAATCACATGTTCAAAATATATCACATTCACAATCCTATCAAAAGTAGGAAACGACACAGGTACTCCTTACCACATTTGTGGTGCTTAGCCACATTCACATATTGTTACATATTTACATATCTAATGATTGCCATGCAATTTATTGAAAGTTAGTAAGAGTACACACCTTTTTCGCTTAATAGTTTCCGTGAATTTCGTAGAGAGCGATCTACCGATCTAGATCTTTCACTCCTATATTCGGCCATTAATTAAAACATATAAATAAACCTATTTGGTCTTAAAACCAAATCCTACTAGAAGTAGAATTACTTACCTAGTTGCCGAATTGATTTAATCAAGTCCCAACAGTTGCTAGAATTCCTCTTCCTTGAAATCGGCTAATACTAGGTATGTAACCATGTCGAGTTTTCGGTTTTTGAAATAATGGAAAACACTTAAACAAATTATGCCTTGGCCGAATATCCCTTACCTTATGATGGGATTCCAAATCAAGAGGATTCCTTTATAAGCCCTGTTGAAATCCTATAACTTCGTGTTAGATTAGATCTAACTTTGAAAACGTGAGTCATAATCTTTAACCACATATTTATATTTATAATCCTTACCTTAGATCCTTAGATTTCCGAAAGATCCCCTTTTGATGTTGTGGATGATTGCCTCTTTCTTAGAATCCACAAAGATTCAATTTAATAATAAAGAGAACGGAGAAGAAAATAGAAGAAAAAGAGAGGATTTTTGCTTAATGAAAATTCGGGCAGAGAGGGGTTTTGCCTAGGAGAATTTCGCGAGAGAGGAAGAGGGAGCAAATGTTGATGAGTAGCCCTCCTGTCCTCCTTTTATAGCCAAAGTTATCACCTAGGAGTCCTTTACTTGGCCACCACTCCTCTTTTGATAATATTATCTCTTTTATTTAAAAGATAAAAGCCTTTAATCCATCAATTATCTCCTCAATTATCTCATTAGAAAATAATCCTTTATTTATCTCTTATTATTCACATATTTATGTGAATAAAACTCCTTTATTTATCTCTTATTATTCACATATTTATGTGAATAAAACTCCTTTATTTATCTCTTATTATTCACATATTTATGTGAATAAAACTCCTTTATTTCTCTCTTATTATTCACATATTTATGTGAATAAAACTCCTTTATTTCTCTCATATATCCAAGTTTCCCGAAATGTTCAAGTTTCCATTTTTGGATCATTTCCAAAAATGTTTAGGTTTCCAAAAATGTCTAAGTTTCCAAAAATGTCCATTTCCATTTCCATTTTCATTTCCATCTCCATTTTCATTCATTTCTAGGTTTCCAAAAGTATCAAAAATTTATTCATAAAACTTAAGACTTGTCATTTCATACAATTGATCGAAAAATGCATAGGCCCTTCCTAGGATGTTACAGTTCTACCCCTTAAATAAAATTTCGTCCTCGAAATTTCCTAACTAAACAGCTTGAGGGTATTCTTTGTCGCATTGTCTCTTCCGGCTCCCCACGAAGCTTCTTCCGATCCATGATTGCGCCATAACACCTTGACTAAAGGCACCGACTTCTTTAGAGTGCTTTCACGTCACGTTCCAAGATCTGAATCGGCTCCTCCTCGTAGGATAGATCCGCCTTAACTCCACTTCTTTACTTGGTACCACATGAGACGGATCCGATCGATAGCGACGTAGCATGGACACATGAAATACGTCGTGCATTTGATGCAACTGGTGGCAACTCCAATTGGTATGCCACCGGCCCAACTTCGCCTTGATGCTTGATAGGGCCCTATAAACCTTGGGCTTAGCTTCCCTTTGCGGCCGAACCGCATAACCTTCTTCCAAGGTGAGACCTTTAGAAACACTTGGTCTCCTACTTCAAACTCAATTTCTTTCCTCTTAAGGTCCGTGACGACTTCGCTTCCATCGAAGCTTCTTTCAACCGTGCCCGAATTAATTCCACCTTCTCCTCAGTTTCCGCCACTAACTCTGGACCCAAAACGCGGCGTTCTCCTAACTCGGTCCAACAAGTTGGTGTTCTACATTTCCTTCCATACAATGCTTCGTATGGTGCCATCCGAATGCTTGCACGATAGTTTGTTGTTGTAGGCGAACTCAGCTAGAGGCAAGTAATCTTCCCAACTTCCTCGGAAATCCATCACACACCTCTTAGCATATCTTCCAACACTTGTATAACCCGTTCAGAGTGCCCGTCTGATTGTGGATGAAAAGCCGTAGTGAAGTCTAGCTTAGTGCCTAATGCTTGATGAAGTGCTTTCCAAAATCGAGACGTAAACCTTGGGTCTCTATCAGAGATGATCGACATCGGTACCCCGTGTAGCCTCACGATCTCCGCCACATATAACTTGGCTAACTTTTGAAGGGAATAGTCGATCCTCACAGGGATAAAATGTGCGGACTTGGTCAAACGGTCCACTATCACCCATACCGAGTCCTTCTTAGTGGGCGTGGGGAAGCCCACTAACTAAGTCCATGGTAATTCTTTCCCACTTCCATTGGGGAATCTCAATTGGTTGAAGCAATCCTGATGGGACTTGGTGTTCAGCCTTTACTTGCTGACATGTCAAACATTTCCCCACAAATTCGGTCACCTCGCGTTTGTGTCGACCACCAAAATTGTTCCCTTAGATCTCTATACTGACTTGATGCCTCCGGGATGCATAGCATAAGGACTACCATGCGCTTCCGAAGAATCCTTTGTCTCAACTCCTTATCCCCTCGGCATACAAACCTTTTCCTTGTAGCACAGTACTCCTTCATCATTGACGCCATAATCCTTTAATCCTCCTTGCCGTATTTGTTTGTAACTTAGTACTTAAGTCCTTATCCGCCAACCTGTCCCTCTTTCACCTCCTTGACCGGGTTGGCTTGACTTGTAACTCGCCTAACAAGCTTAGTCATCATACAAACTTAAGTGAGCGAACAAAGCCCTTAAATCCGACACAACCTTCCTACTTAGGGCGTCGGCTACCACATTCGCCTTGCCGGATGGTATTCTATCGAGCAGTCATAATCTTTTAATAACTCCACCCACCTTCGTTGCCTCAAGTTCAACTCCTTACGAGTCAACAAATACTTAAGGCTTTTGTGGTCCGTGTAAATTATCGACCGTTCTCCATAAAGGTAGTGCCTCCAAACTTTGAGGGCGAAAACCACCGCCGCGAGTTCCAAGTCATGAGTTGGGTAGTTCACCTCATGCGGCCTTAGCTGTCGAGATGCATAAGCGACTACCTTTCCTTCTTGCATTAGCACACAGCCTAACCACGTGTGCGAAGCATCACAATATACTACAAAGTCCTTACCGCCTCATTTGAATTAACACCGGAGCTTCACAAGACCTTTTAAGCTTTTCAAAGCTCTCCACATTTGCTTATCCGTCCACACAAGCGGTACTTCCTTCCTTAGTAACTTTGTCAAAGGTGCGGCTATTGACGAGAATCCTTCCACGAACCTTCGTAATAGCTTTGCCAAGCCTAAGAAACTTCTCGATTTCAGCCACCGACCTAGGTGGTTTCCAATCCAACAACTGCTTCGATCTTCCTAGGATCCACTCTTATTCCTTCTGCGGATACCACATGTCCTAGGAACGCCACTTCCTTGAGCCAAAATTCGCACTTTGCTGAATTTGGCATAAAGCTTCTTTTCCTTAACACTTCTAACACAACTCGGAGATGCTCATCGTGCTCCTCCTCCGTCTTGGAATACACCAAAATGTCGTCGATGAACACCACGACGAATCTATCCAAGTAGGGTTGGAAAACCCTATTCATCATATCCATGAACGCGGCCGGTGCGTTTCGTCAACCCAAACGGCATCACCACAAATTCAAAATGACCGTACCTTGTCCTAAAAGCGGTCTTATGAATATCAGCCTCCTTCACTTTCGGGGTTGATGATACCCCGACCTTAAGTCGATCTTTGAGAACTGTTGCCCTCTTTTTCGGTTGGTCGAACAAGTCATCTATCCTTGGCAAAGGATACTTGTTCTTGATGGTCGGTTTGTTCAATCGACGATAATCTATGCACATCCGCATAGTTCCATCCTTCTTCTTCACAAAGAGAACCGGTGCTCCCCACTTTGAGACACACCGGGTCGAATGAACCCACGATCCAACAACTCTTGGATTTGAGCCTTGAGCTCCACTAACTCCTTTGGTGCCATTCGGTAGGGGAGCGATTGACACAGAGAGCTGTTTCTGGTAGCAAATCTATTCCAAATTCCACTTCTCTATCGGGGGTATTCGGGCAACTCCTCGGAAATACAACCTCAAAATCCCTTACTGTTTCTAACTCCCTTAACACCTTCCTCTTCTCCTCTTAACGCACTCACGAAGGCTAAGAATGCCTTACATCCTTTCTTAACCATTTTCTCGGCCTTCAAATCACGAAACTACGTTAGACAAGTAGTTCCTCCTTTCTCCGATCATCACTACTACCTCATCTTCCGGGGTTCTTAGTTCCATACGTTTAGCCGCACAATCCAACACGGCTCGATGCTCTACTAGCCAATCCATTCCAAGTATAAGCTCAAACTCTCCGAAGGGTAATTCCATTAAGTCAGCCCGAAAGTTCGCTCCCTGAATCTCTAGGGGTACATTCCGAAAGATCCTATCTATCCTCACCGTTTGGCCTAAAGGGCTTACTACAGTTATCTGCCTATCAGAAAGTTCAGAGTCTAGGCCTAGTGTTTCAACCACACTACATGCAACATAGGAATGAGTTGAGCCCACATCAATAAGAGCAAAATAGGGTTTGTCATGAATAAAGAACGTACCGGTTATAACATCCGGCGCGTCTCCCTCTTCCCTCCGGCGAACCGCGTAAACCAAACCCGGTTGCCTTGCTTCGGCGTTAGCTGCACCTCGGCCCTGAGCTCCACGGCCTCTGCCACTACCTCTGTTGGCCGACCCACGACCTCTTTGAGGCTGCTGTCCGCCTCTACCAGCCTGGTTAGCATTCTGAGCTGCTGGTTGGCTCTCATCTAATAGCTTGGGGCAATCCTTAATCATATGGTCCTTGGACCCACACTTGAGACATCGTCCCGCCTTTTTCCAACACTCTCCCCCGTGCTTCCTTCCACAATGTTCACAAGGGCGAAATTGCCAGCCCGTACCAACCTGTTGACTTTGTGACCTGTCAACTCTTGGCCTCTTGTGGCCTTTTCCAGATGGCCCAAAACCTCTTTTGGGCTTATTTCTGTCCACAGCCTGCTTGGTGGCGTCCTTAATTCCCTCAGCCACTTTAGCCTTTTCCACCAAGGCAGAGAATTCCCGCTCCTGATGCGGTGCTATCAAAAGTCTCAAATCGTCCCTAAGTCCGTCCTCAAAACGAACACAGCGTTCATGCTCAGTCGCCACTACTCCTCGGGCATATCGGCTCAACCTCAAGAATTCCGCTTCATATTCGGTGACAGACTTACTTCCTTGTACCAACCCCAGAAAAGCCTTCCTTTGCTCATCTATATACCTGGTTCCCACATACTTCTTCTGAAATGCTTCCTTAGCATATTCCCAGGTCAGATCTTCCGCCGTGGCACCGTCCCGAACGGTTAACCACCATTGATACGCTTCATCGCGTAACAGTGCCGTCATCCCTTTCAACTTCTCCTCGGGGGTCAAGTCGAGCTCATCCATGATGCGCTCAGTTGCTTCCAACCAGTACTCAGCTGTACTGGGTGCCACTCCCGATACTCCTCTAAACATTTCAGCTCCATTAGCACGGAGCCGCTCGAGTACATGGACTTACGATTTCTGAATTGTTTCTGCACGACCACCAATTCCAAAACTCGCGGCCACAACTGCGACACGGCATCTTCCCATGCGAGCCTCGCCGCTCAACATTGACAAATTTGTGGGGTGATGGTGGTGGTGGTATCTCATTGTCGAACCTTGTCCCGATCTAACGGTCATCCTTCCTCTACCTCTTCCACGGCGACCACGTCCTCTTGAGCTCATTATCGACGAGATCCGATTAAGGAATTTTATGTATTAGTATTCTTGTTTCACTTATTACCCATGATGATATCTTATGAAGAAGAGTTTAAGAGTGGTTCTTTCGTATTCATACATGCATACTGATCTTGCATTCATTCATTCATCCATCAACAAATATGAACTTTCGTTCATTCAAAGAAACGTTGTAATTCTTGTTGTTGTTTTCGTTATTTTGCTTTTCCACTACCCAGGGGGCATTTTCGTAATTTTATCCTACAGGGGTATTTTCGTAAATTTTCAGAAATAAAAAGTTCCCTCAGTGATTTTGACGAAATTATTTTGGTACTTCTAAAGTTCCGGGAAATTTTGGAAGAATTTTGAAATCCAGGTATTTGGTAATTTTTTGATCTCGGGGCCTTTTGATAATTTTTCTAAAAATCAGGTAAATTTGTAAAATTTAATAAGTTAGGATATTTTCCAAGATTGTAAAACATTGAGGGTTCCTTTGAGAGTTACACTTTTCAAAGCAATGATATTGCAAAAAGTTTGGAAATCAAGGTCGTTTTGGTAATTTTGTAAGTTAGGGGCAATTTTGTAATTTTCCAAAATCAAGATAGTTTGATATTTTACAAATTAGGGTTTTTTGAACATTTGATAAAGTAATGAAATTTTGTTAAAACTATGGGTGGTTTGGTCATTTTATAAACCAAGGGTATATTTTTTTTTATTATTTTTTTATAAAAGAAAAACGGCTAAGTCCCTTTCGGGTTTTATTCTTTGTGTTTAGCCTATGACCGAGCCCTCTTGGTCAGGGTGAACCAAAGCTACGCACCAGGCAGGATTCGAATGAAGAGGAGGTGAGTCACGCGGACTGCTTAAATACCAAGCTCTCACCGACCTTTCTAGACATGCGCACAGAGGTTGCCACACCACTGAGCCTTCTGAGTTAGGGCGAACCGAAGCTACGCACCAGGTAGGATACCTGCGAAGAGGAGGTGAGTCACTAGGACCGCTTAAATACTGAGGCTCTTAGGATCCAATCCCTAGACATGCGCATGGGGTTGCCACACCCTAGCTTAATAACTTAGTCATAGGTTTGTTAAGTTCATTAAGTCTTATGAGTTTCAAGTGTTTGAGTAGTCTAATCCTAGGGTTCAAGTTCCTATCACACTATTCTACGTTCCATGCCTTTTCTACCCTTTTACAATTCATAATTCACATAATCTCACAGATGGTTAAAGGTACTTACCGTGGATCATGGTCGGAGACTTAGGTGCCATGCCATAAAACCTGCTTATTTCAAAGAAATTCATTTGGGCTCGAATTGAAAACGTTTTGGGCCTGAGCCCACAAAGCCGAGAGTTTTAAACCGGGCTCGATATACCAATCGAAACACTCCCACACCCGCCCACGAGCCCGAACCGGATCTGGTATGTTCCTTAAATAAATCGGTTTTCAATGTTCTAAATGACTTAGAGAAAATTTGTGTAATTTAAAAAAATTGTTTTGGGTTGGGCTTAATTTGAAACCTATTTAATAAATTCTCGAAATCCAACTTAAATAAGGTGACAAAATAATTTTTGGGTTTATTATTTTAAAAGAAATAAATTTACTTATCTTTAATCAAACATAATTTGTATCATATTTAAATAAAAATAAACAGGAATAAAGAAAATCCAACTGGGCCTTATGGCCTTATTACATCATTCAAACCCAAAATAAAGTACTAAAATTTCATAAAGTCCAAATTCCAAATAATTTCTTCAAGCGATGCATGGCCACCTTTAGCTCCTGCCGACCGGTCCATTCGCTCATCACACTGAAAAATAATTCCCAACGGGGTGAGTCAACAGACTCAATGTGTACATAGTACTAATTTCCAACAAATCAGGCATACAAGTCATATCAATATCATGTTCATACAAAATAAAGGATGATGCAACCCAAATCCAAACCTATTTGTCCATCCGCTACACACCTCCCGTACCAACCTTGTAACGCGGGGACTACTAAGTCGACCCTCCATCCGCTACACACCATCGAAGGCAGTCGCTGCAGTCGACGTGCTCATCGCCCACTTATGTTGTGTCATTAGACACTGTATTCACTGGATGTAACCGAAGTTACCACTTTTCACTTTATGTGACCGTAGTCACCACTTTACGTTGGTGAGACCGTAGTCATCACCTTCACTTTCTTCCTCCACAAATATCCCGAATGCCCCAATTATTTCATAACATATTTCACATACTTAATTTTCATTCATGTTACTAATCACATGTTCAAAATATATCACATTCACAATCCTATCAAAAGTAGGAAACGTACCTGGGTACTCCTTACCACATTTGTGGTGCTTAGCCACATTCACATCTTTGTTACATATTTACATATCTAATGATTGCCATGCAATTTATTGAAAGTTAGTAAGAGTACACACCTTTTTCGCTTAATAGTTTTCGTGAATTTCGTAGAGCGATCTACCGATCTAGATCTTTCACTCCTATATTCGGCCATTAATTAAAACATATAAATAAACCTATTTGGTCTTAAAACCAAATCCTACTAGAAGTAGAATTACTTACCTAGTTGCCGAATTGATTTAATCAAGTCCCAACAGTTGCTAGAATTCCTCTTCCTTGAAATCGGCTAATACTAGGTATGTAACCATGTCGATTTCGGGTTTTGAAATAATGGAAAACACTTAAACAAATTATGCCTTGGCCGAATATCCCTTACCTTATGATGGGATTCCAAATCGAAGAGGATTCCTTTATAAGCCTGTTGAAATCCTATAACTTCGTGTTAGATTAGATCTAACTTTGAAAACGTGAATCATAATCTTTAACCACATATTTATATTTATAATCCTTACCTTAGATCCTTAGATTTCCCGAAAGATCCCCTTTTGATGTTGTGGATGATTGCCCTCTTTCTTAGAATCCACAAAGATTCAACTTTTTGAAGAGAATGGAGAAGAAAATAGAAGAAAAAGAGAGGGATTTTTGCTTAATGAAAATTCGGCAGAGAGGGGTTTTGCCTAGGAGAATTTTGGCGAGAGAGGAAGAGGAGCAAATGTTGATGAGTAGCCCTCTGTCCTCCTTTTATAGCCAAAGTTATCAGCCTAGGAGTCCTTTACTTGGCCACCACTCCTCTTTTGATAATATTATCTCTTTTATTTAAAAGATAAAAGCCTTTAATCCATCAATTATCTCCTCAATTATCTCATTAGAAAATAATCCTTTATTTATCTCTTATTATTCACATATTTATGTGAATAAAACTCCTTTATTTATCTCTTATTATTCACATATTTATGTGAATAAAACTCCTTTATTTATCTCTTATTATTCACATATTTATGTGAATAAAACTCCTTTATTTATCTCTTATTATTCACATATTTATGTGAATAAAACTCCTTTATTTCTCTCTTATTATTCACATATTTATGTGAATAAAACTCCTTTATTTCTCTCTTATTATTCACATATTTATGTGAATAAAACTCCTTTATTTCTCTCATATATCCAAGTTTCCCGAAATGTTCAAGTTTCCATTTTTGGATCATTTCCAAAAATGTTTAGGTTTCCAAAAATGTCTAAGTTTCCAAAAATGTCCATTTCCATTTCCATTTTCATTTCCATCTCCATTTTCATTCATTTCTAGGTTTCCAAAAGTATCAAAAATTTATTCATAAAACTTAAGACTTGTCATTTCATACAATTGATCTGAAAAATGCATAGGCCCTTCCTAGGATGTTACAGACTTTGTGTTTTTATTCAACGCAATTTATGGATGACATTATGAGCCTTTATGTTGCCACTTATTTCATGCAAACTTACTAAGCATTATGCTTACCCCTCTCATTTCCCTTTTCTTTGTAGTATTGCCAAGATAGCTCGGAAATCGTGGAACGTCGAAGTTCAGAATCACACTATCAACTACTCTTTGGTACAGCATAATTTGTCTAATTTTGGGTATGGCATGTATAGGAACTTGGTCATTTTGTGTTATGTGATCGTGTCCAAACTAACTATGACAACGAATAAGGCAAGCACACCTATCGTTTGGTAGTATAGCTATGGCAAGACCGGAAATATCGTATCCTCAAGGACCAAGAGTACTAGTAGTTACTATCTTTTTATTATCTAGCCTAAGTATTAAGGGAATCGATGTTTAATTAACTAATTACTAAAATAAGGATGCTAAGACACAGAGAGTGAATTGGGAAAATACTTTTGGGAAAACCAGTTGATTAAGACAATACCCGTGGGAGAATCCACCTAGACTTCACTTGTTATTTAACTCTGAACCAGACGATTTATTCACTTGACTTGATCCGTAGGATTCCCTAATTTATATTAATACCTCTTTCGAGGCTACTAACGTCTAACCCTTGGTTGATTAATTGAAATCTCTTTCTAATTAAAACCCCTATTGTTGCATTAACTCGATCTATGAACTCCCATATTAGGTTTGACCCTAATCCGGCAGATTTTCGTCATCCTATCTCTAGGGTTGCGATCAACTCCGCTTAACTATGCTAGATCTACTCTTAAACAGGGACTTTTGCTCTACTGCCTAAGCACATCAATACTTGAATCAATATCCTGAAATATTAAAACAAGAATTAAGAACACATAATTAAGAACAATTAAGTATTTATCATATAGTTCAGAAAACAATAACAAGATCCGTCTTAGGTTTCATCCCCCTCAGGTATTTGAGGGGTTTAGTTCATGTTTAATAAAGAATACATCTCAGAAGAAAGTAAATAACAAAACATAAGAAAAACCCTAAAACCCCTTGAAGGAAATTGAAGGGAAGATCTTCCGTCTTGAGCGTGATTTCGACTTCTGGAATGAATCAACTGGCTTTCTTGGAGTAATTCCCCTGTGTTCAGCCCTCTCTGGCTTCGCCCCCCTTTTAGGTCATACTTAGGGTGTTTATATAGACTTCGGAATGTCTTTCTTCGCCCCTAAGTATCCTTTCTCGAGTAGAATTACAACGGGTCACATCAGAGACACGCCCGTGGAGCACGCCCGTGTGAATCGAGCCCAGGCCGTGTTCGTGCCTGCTACGGTGGCACGGCCGTGTGATTCAAGCCCAAGCTGTGTTGATTTCTTACTTTGGCCCATTTTTTCCGTTTTTGGTCCGTTTCTTGTTCTTTTCATCCTCTGATGCTCTCCTAAGTATAAAACATGAAATTAAAGGATTAGGAGCATCAAATTCCATAATTCAAGGGATAATTCATCCGAAAAGCATGCTAAATGTGGGATTAAAATTTATATATATTACGGTTTATCAAATACCCCCACACTTAAGCATTTGCTTGTCCTCAAGAAAAATTCTCAACTCACAATTAAAATAGAATTTCCTCAATTCATAACCTTCATCAATAATGTTTCATCATAATTCATGGGTAATTCATACATTGATAATTTAACCAGAAGGTTCCTAAAGATTCAAACAATCAAAGTCATAGTTTTTATAGTACGAAAAATAGGTGTTTCCCCTTACCTACATAATTACCTTTAATTCAAAATCGACAAAAATTGACATCCTCGCTAAGGGTTCACTCAAATCACTCAAGGTATTTAAGGTTCAAAAATAAGCACTCAAGAGTCAAACATGAAAAGTTAATCCCATAAGCTTGCATGAAAATCAAATCTCCACCACTATAAAATGATATGATACACAAATCAAAAGGTCTTTTATGGGTTGTAACGGGGCTTGGGTTAAAGGTGTGGATAAAAGCTGAATTAGAGGGTTAGTATCAAGACTGAATTGATAAATTACCTAGCTAGAAAAGTAACTAAAGCTTGAATAATTACATCAATTAAGAATTCATCACTAATAACACGAGCTTCTTCTCAAAATGTGAAATTAACGCTTAAGCTCAAATAACATAGAACTAATAATGAATATACTTCATTTTTTTTAAGAATAAATCATACAATAATAATAAGATAGAATTTAACAACTAAAATAAAGAAAATAGTTAAGTAACCGATCAAATCAAATCTCGATATAGGGGTAGTCAAGAGAAATGGTGATAACAAATACAAAGTGGGTTTTGGGTTAATATTAATGGGTGAGTTAAGAAATGGTTTGTTAGTCTCAAGGGGGTTCACTAGGGGTTAATTATGAAGGTAGGCTTTTTATGGAGTAAGTGGGTTAAAACCTAGGTGCCTTTATCATCTCTGCATATCAAATCAAAAGTGTGGTCTCGACATGTATAATCGAAGCAAGTTCTAGAATAACAAATCAATGTTGACACACTCATAATCAATAAAGTGAGCATGAAAAATGTATGCTCTAAAGGCTCAAAATCTCACAAAAATTATGGTTTTTGATGTCAACCTTGCAAATTTCAAACTTCAAGGTAATAATTAGATTCAGTTAGACAACCTAACAAATTTTTAATTCTGAAAATAAACTCATCATGCTTGATTCTCTAGTCTCCTAAAGTTTAACTCATCACTGCACAATTAACTATGACTTAATCCAAAACATATCAATGAAAATCATAAATCAAAGGAAATTTCATTCTAACAATAATATGAAAAGATTATTTAAGAACAGGATATAATTTAGGGATTTGAGAATAATGCAAAAAGTTAGGCACTTTTCACGATAAAATTCACCCCTCACACTTAAGATGTACATTGCCCTCAATGTACAAAGATAGATAATGATTAGTAAGGAAGTAATAAGAGAGGGAGAGAGGTGAAACTTCCTGAATTATGGATGAAATCCTTGGGGACGATCAATGATGAATAGGATGACTAGGTAGGTGATGTGTTCGTTCCTTGAGTGGCACATTGAACCTTTTTACACTACGAAGTCATCAGTTAAATTTTAGGGATTACTAGTTAATGAATGTTGTTATAGATATTCAGAGTTAGACAGCCAGTGATAAAGGAAATTCAACTATACTAAAGAAAGTTTTAAAACAAGAAAGGTAAAAAGTTTAATTATAAAAGAAAATAAGCTAAAATAAAAAGAAAAATGAAAATAAAAATAACAATAAAAATAAAGAAAATAAAAAGGACTCAAAAGTCCTCGTTATCTGTTGGGTCGCGAGGTGGGGGCGGGGATGAAATGTGAAGGTGCTGACATATCTGGTGGAGGGTGGCGTCGATGTGATCGAAACACTGGAAGCATTGCTGCTCGAATCGTGTTAGGCGCTCAGATATGTCTGAACTTGAAGCAGCCGAATGAACTGGTCGGTGAGGGGGGTGTGGTGCCGAAGGTGGCTCCTCGTGCTGTGGAGGGACATCATCAGTAATGTCCTCTGGGTCGATGGTAGCTCGTGATAGCCTATACTGAGGAGGATCGAACCCACGGTAGCGCTCAATCATCCTCATGTGGAGCATCGTCTGGATGCCCTATGGGGGCATCTGTCCTATCAGTGTGAGTGAGGAGGACTGAGCGGTGGTGTTGAGGAGTCCAAAATACCGAGCCAGACGTGTGATGTAGGGACCCATGGAGATGACCCCTCTCCTATGCTGCTCCGTCTGATGTTGAATGGCGCGAGCTATGAAGTAGGCTAAGTCGAAGACGTGCCCGTTTGCCATGCACTATAGGAAGTAGGCGTCGTGAGTATTGACGACGCCAGTGCTCTCTCGCCTACCTATCAATGTATGAGCTAAGATGGCGTGTAAGTACCTCAGGGATGGGGCGAGAGCTGTCTCCTTGGAGTGACTGGGGTCATAGATGGCCGAGGCGGGGGCTATGTTATTCCAGCATCTAGAAGAGGAGTTATGTATATGGCGATGGAAGTTCTCGAGATCATTGTCCACCATGAATTCGTCGGTGTAGAGCCCCAAGGCGACCCCGAACTGTGGGACACTCAGTTCACATACAATACCTCCGAGACGGAATTGGGTGTCTTGGGGTCATCGTGGTTCGTCATCACCGTGCCGGAGGTGGAATGTGGAGCGAGCCCAAAGTGAGCTCTAGATATGTGGGCTCGATGATCTCGAAGAATTGCCCCCATGGGTCGGTAGTCAGGAGGGCCCAGACGTCGTCGGCTAGTTGGACCTGCTCCAAAGCGGTCCAATCAATACACCTCCCTACGCCGAGGGGTCGCGCGTGAAGTATATGAAAAAGGTCCTCCTGTGATCCTGGAGGAAACCGTAGGAATGGATGGCGCACTTCGGCAGAAGCGCTTGAGGAAGTTGCACTGGTACCTTTCTGTTTTTTGGAAACGGGAACGGTGGTCTTTTTCCCTCGTGGTGGACTCATTACGTACCTGAAAATAAAGGGTATTCAATGATTCAAGTATTATTTCCAGTCAAGAATGCAATTCCTAAAAGTTCTAAATAGTTTCTTAAGTAAATCATCAAGGAATGCTAAAACTATGAAGAAATATCAGAACTAAGTAAAGCAAATACTAAGAAAATCATAAAAATCTAAATCATAAAATAAGAACAATGAAACAAATAATAAAATGAAATAAAATAATGAAAAATTAAAGAAATAAGGAAACGATAGTGGAGAAGGGTGAACCGGTGGAGATTGTTGAGGGAAGTGGCGCAGTTGAGGCGGTGGTCGGAGCACAGGAGTGGTGGTGGCGTGCGGGCGTGTTATCCTCACACGGGCGTGGACTTGCGTGGAGTAAGGGGAAAGGAAGGAAAGGAATGAGGAAAAAGGGAGAGGAGTCAGGATGAGGAGGTGTTGATGGTGGTGGCCGGATTTAGTAAGGGGAAAAAGAGAAAACGGCTAGGGTTTGGGGAGGAGAATTTGGGGGGGGAAGATGAATAGTGAGGGGTTTTATATAGAAATAAGGGCACACAGGCGTGTCACACGCCCGTGTGGATCGTTTTTAGCCCGTGTGTTTCGAGAATTTTGAATTTAAGCGGGTCTGAGTTGTGTCCCACGCCCGTGTTACCTGGGCATGTTGGATCACACGGCCGTATCGCACGGTCGTGTACTATCTTGTTCACTTTTCCCATGCCCGTGTGACCGTTAGAACGCACGTGTTGATTTAGTCAGTGTTGACCATGCCCTATAGGCCCGGGCGTGTCTCACGCCGGTGTAGTTCTTTCAGTTTCAACCACGACTTTTTGGCACGGGCGTGTCTCACGCCCGTGTCGTTTACTCAGTATCGACCATGGCTGCATCGCACGACCATGGCCCTTTAATTGCAACCCGTGTTGTTTACTTAGTTTTGGCCACGGCCTCATCGCACGGCCTTGGTGTTTTATCGTAGCCCGTATTGGGAAAAAAATTCTCTTCCTCGGCCCACACAGTCTCCGCCACGCATTTGTCTCCTGTAACGCCCCAAACCCGGCCCAAACAATATGACCGAATTTGGTTTGCTACAGAGAAAAGATTTTGAAAACCATTTTTAAAACCGATTTTGAAATTAGTCGAAATGCCTTTCAATTTAAATTTTCTTTGTTAAAAACCAAACTTAAAATATTTGCTGAGTCGAGTTGTTTACAAATTTCGAATGTACCCGATGGTACTTTAAAACATTTTGCGTTTAATTTGAGAAAACATGTGCAACCGTTTTAATATCATCAAGTAGTTTAAACCAAACATTCAAACACGCAGCAATAATGAAATCATACTAGGAGGCCTTATTACAAATAAGCAACATAAACCTAAAAGAAAGATAAATAAAATCCAAAATTCATTTATTAAAAGTCTCCCTTTGCATGGCCACCTCGAGTCCATCCGGCTCCTCACCCGCGATCTACGAATCACTGAAAAATTAAAGGAGAAGGTGAGTCACCAAGACTCAATGTGTAACCCTTCCCGGTTTAGTGCAACAACATACACAAATTATAACCAATTAACATGCATAAGTTTAAAATGCACCCAACCTAACCATCCATACGCCTTTTCCTACCCGTGTGGTACCAAACCACTTTGGTGGTGCCAAACCACCTGGTGTCCAAAGACACAATTGTGTTACCAAAACACTGGTGACATATAGTCACAGATGTGATGCCAAATCACTGGAGATACCAAATCTACGGTGTCAGAAGACACAAATCGAATGATGGGGCCAACCCATGGTATGATACCAAATCAGCGTGGCAGACGATCCCATATCTCAAAGTGGGGCCAACCCACGGTGGAATTAACCACGAGGACAAGTCGCTATGAGGTGCCAAACCTCCGGAGGTACCAAACCTCGGTGACCGTAGTCACGTTGTGTTACCAAAACACGGTGTCCGTCGACACGAATATCTTTGCCCCCTCCACTCATCAACCCATATCAAACAATTATGTATATTTATGAAATCATGCAAAAAGGTTTATTTTAACAACATTAATAAATTTATCATTGCCATATGTCCAATAATACACATACCAAATGTGTCATGCTTCCCAAAAGCATCAAATAGTAATCTCATAGTCACAAAGACTTACGAATCCTTGTTAATACCATGATGATATTACATCCATGTCTACATAAATCGATTAGGCATAATATAGCACTTAGCATATTAAAAGTTATAAGATGTGTATGTACACACACTGTATTTAACGAAAGCCTTAAATCCCGATTAGACAAATCGGCCACACAAACTTTCCTTGTCCCCAAAAGCCTTGAACACTATCCAACACACTCCTAAAAGAATCGGCCTCACTTCCCTACAATCAACCATCATCATTAAGGTTTATTAGCCTTCGGCTTAAACGAAACTTAAAAGAATAATCCTTTGAAATAAACCCTTACCACCTTACCAAAAACCGATTGCTAGAGAAGTCCCAAAGAAAACTATGTTACCTTCAATATTCGGCCTAAGAGATTCAAGATAGAAGAAGAATATTTTCGGCACAACAAAGAGGTATATTCGGCTATAGGACAAAAAGAAAATAATGGGAAGAGAAATATAATTTCGGCAAAGAAGAGTGTATAGGAGGTTTTTGATGTTTAAGCAAAACAAATGGGAGAACAAAAAGGTTAATGCAAGTTTCGGTTTTTGAGAGAATGAAAAGGAGAAAATAGCAAATGATCAAAAATGACCAAATGGTCAAAAGTGTTTAGGCTTACCACAATGTAGAATTCGGCCAAAAAGAAAAGTGTTTGAGAGAAAATGTTTTGCAACTTTTGCACCAAATGAAAGAAATGACCAAAAGAAAAGACTTCAATCCTAGCCAAACTAAGGTAAAATTTGGCTCCCCCTTTAGCCACTTTGCCGTCAAGTTCATGGCATAAAGGCCATGAATTTGTTTCCAAAACATTTCCCACAAACCAAGCCTTTGTCCCCTCAATTTACCATAACTTCAAGATATCTTACCATAACCTTAGGAATCTTATCCCTTATTCCATGCTTTCCTTAAACAACAATTCAACTTACCAAAAATTATTAGTCCACCTATCATAATTATGTTGACCGTCCATTAAAGCTAACATACAAAAATAACTTTTAAAAATGCTATACCTACTACTCGAACCACTAACCTCATGCAACCTTTCAAGCTCTTTAACCAACTTGCCACTAATTCATCTTGTGCTTTAATATACACTTAAATTAACTTAAGTGCTAAGCTCATTTAATCCTCTTCATTAAATAAGCCATACTAAGAATTATCCTACTAAACCGAGCTTACTCAAGACCCCTAATTAAGTCTTATAACACCACAAATAATATCACGAAATTTAAACACAAGCAAAATAATTCAATCCCGAATAACCCTATTTCGGGATGTTACATTTCTACCCCTTAAAATAATTTCGTCCTCGAAATTACGATCGAGAAAGAGATGGGGGTATTGCTGCCGTGTATTACATCCTCGGGTTCCCACGTCGCTTCCTCCGTACCATGGTTTCGCCATAGCACTTTCACCAAAGGTACAGACTTTCACGCAGAACCTTGACATCACGATCTAAGATCAGGAACCGGTTCCTCCTCGAATGATAAGTCGGAGTTAACCTCAATCTCGCGCATCGCACGACATGCGATGGATCCGACCTATACCGTCTAAGCATCGACACATGGAAGACATCGTGAATCGACTCAACTCTCTGTGGCGATTCGGTGATAAGCTACCGGTCCTACTCGCTTCAACACGATATACGGGCCGATGAACCTTGGACTTAATTTCCTTTTTGCCCAAAGCGCAACACCTTTTTCCAAGGCGACACCTTCAGAAAGACTTTATCTCCTACCTCGAATTCCATTTCTTTGCGCTTGAGATCGGCGTAAGACTTACGCCTATCCGACGCTTCCTTGAGACGAGCCCGAATTACCTTAACTTTATCTTGATTTGATCACCAACTGGACCCAAAAACGGCGTTCACCCAATTCGCCCAACACGTAGGAGTACGGCACTTCCGTCCATACGATTGCTTCATATGGAGCCATTTGGATACTCGCTTGATAACTATTGTTATAAGCGAATTCCGCCAATGGTAGATACTCCTCCCAAGCGCCATCGAAATCCGTAACGCAACCTCGAGCATATCTTCTAAGATCGAATCACTCTCTCCGATTGTCCGTCGGATTGCGGATGAAAAGGCGTGGTCTTTGAAGTCCAATCTCGTACCCAAAGCTTGATGCAACGCTCTCCAAAACCTCGATGTAAACCTCGGATCCCTATCCGAGATAATCGATCTTGGCACACCATGCAATCTCACGATCTCGGCTACATATAACTTAGCTAACCTGCAGGCGAATAATCTACCCTTACGGTATGAAATGCGCTGATTTAGTCGACGATCCACAATCACCTAAAACCGAATTCTTCTTGCTAGGCGTAAGAGGTAATCCACCGACAAAGTCCATGGTGATCCTCTCCCACTTCCATCGAGGAATCTTCACCGGGTGAAGTAAACCGGATGGCAACCGATGTTCAGCCTTGACTTGTTGACACGTCGGACACTTACCCACGAACTCGATTACTTCCGTTTGGACACTGCCACCAAAATTGCTCTCTCAAATCCCGATACATCTTGCTACCTCCGGGATGCATAGCATATGGGCTGCTATGTGCGTCGAAGAATCCTTTGTCTCAACTCCACATCCTTGGCATACAAGCTCTTCCTTTAAAGCACAAAACTCCATCACCTGGGATGGACTAAAATCCTCTAATCCACCATTACGGACTTGCAACCTCCGATCATTCAAACCATCATCCTCTAACCGCTTCTCCTTAATCTGATCTAACCAAGTCGGCTTGACTTGCAACTCGCCAAAAGACTCCCATCATCGAACAGACTAAGTCGAGCAAACATCGATCTTAAATCCGATACAACCTTACGACTCAACGCGTGCGCGCCACCACGTTAGCCTTACCAGGATGATACTCGATCGAACGATCGTAGTCCTTCAACAGCTCAATCCATCTACGCTGCCTCAAATTCAAATCCTTCTGAGTCAAGAGATATTTAAGACTCTTGTGATCCGTATAAACTATCGACTTCTCTCCGTACAAATAGTGCCTCCATATCTTCAAAGCGAAGACTACAGCCGCTAACTCCAAGTCATGAGTCGGATAATTAGCCTCATGTGGTCTCAGCTGCCGAGATGCATAAGCCACTACCTTCCCTTCTTGCATCAGCACGCATCCCAAACCAATATGTGATGCATCACAATAAACCGTGAATTCCTTGCCTGCCTCAGGTTGAATCAAAACCGGAGCTTCAGTCAGAATCTTCTTCAATTTGTCGAAACATTCTTGCTGCTCCTCGGTCCACACAAATGGAACTCCTTTCCTCAACAACTTGGTCATCGGTGCGGCAATCAAAGAAAATCCTTCCACAAATCTTCGGTAATACCCCGCTTGGACCTAGAAAACTCGAATTTGACCCACATGCAGTTAGGCGGCTTCCAATCCAACAACGCCTCAATCTTTCGAGGATCCACTCTAATCCTTCGGGTGAAACAAGGTGACCCAAGAAAGTCACCTCCTAAGCGCAGTCGCACTTACTAAATTTCGCATACTGTTGCTTTTCCTCGAATCGCAACACTACTCGCAAATGTGCATCATGCTCTTTTTCGACTTGAATACACCAAAATATCATCTATAAAGACCACAACAAACTTATCCAAAAAGCTGTTGAAATACCCTATTCATCATGTCCATGAAATTTCTTTGGTGCATTAGTCAAACCAAGCGGCATCACCGGGAACTCGTAGTGTCCATACCGAGTACGAAATGCCGTCTTATGGATATCGGCCTCTTTCACCTTGGTGATGATATCCGGACCTTAAATCAATCTTAGAAAACCGCACTTTTTTGGTGATCAAACAAGTCATCTATCCTCGACAAAGGATACTTGTTTTTAATCGTCGACTTATTCAATGGCGGTAGTCTATACACATCCGCATCGCACCATCCTTCTTCTTGACAAAAGTACCGGCGCTCCCCAAGGTGAAACACTTGGTCGAATGAAACCTCGATCCAACAACTCTTGTATCTCGAGCCTTCAATTCCAACAATTCCTTCGGTGCCATCCTATACGGAGCTATAGACACCGGCGCCGTCCTGCAATAACAGATCTATACCGAATTCTACCTCACGATCCGGAGGCAACCGGAAGTTCTTCAGAAATACGTCAGCAAATTCCTTTACGGTTTGAACATTCCTCACGAAGACTCCTTAGCTTCCAAAGCACACACATGAACTACAAACGCCTCACACCCTTCCCGACCATCTTTATCGCTTTCAACGCAGATACCACGTTGGATAGATAATCTCTCCTATTACCTATCATGACCACTTCTTCACCTTCAACCGTCTTCAAAACCATGCGCTTAGCAAAGACAATCCAAACTTGCTTGGTACTTGACCAACCAGTCCATCCCAAGAATCGGATCGAACTCCTCAAACAGCGGTTTCATCGGATCGGCTACAAACACTACCCCTTGGAGTTCTAGGGGTACATCTCTATACTGACTTATCTACTTCTACTGAGTGACCTAAAGGACTAAATACAGTCATCCGCCTAGAAGCGGTCTAGGGAACTAAACTCATGGTCTCAACTATACTACTAGCAACGTAAGAGTGCGTCGAACCCACATCTATCAAGGCAGTATATGGAACACCAAAAATTAAAAACGTACCGGTTATGACATCCGGTGCGTCTCCTTCCTCACGACGCCTCACAAAGATACACCAAACCAGCCGCCTAGCCTCCGTGTTGCCAATACCTCTGCCCGTTTGCTCGCGACCTCCACTAGAGCCATAGCCACCTCTACCATAACCACGACCTCTCTGCGGTGCTGGTCCCTCCTTTACGAGCTGGGCACGACCTTGACCTTCGGACTGATTCCTAGCTTGGTAACGCGGACAGTCTCTCACACGATGATCCAACGAACCACACTCGAAACATCTTTCCCTCCGGTCCAACATTCTCCCCAATGGAACTTCCCACAATGATTACACTGGGTCGGTCTCTCGATTAGCACTGTGGACCTTCCCCGCTGATTTGACCCACTCTGCCTAAACCTTTTACGAACATTACCACGACCAGACGATCCAAAGCCTCTCTTGACTTGCTCTTATCATAACTTTGCCTCGCGAACTCCTTGATTCCTTCGCTACCTACGCCTTCTCCACCAAGACAAAGAACTCACGTTCTTCTTTGTGGAGAAATCAGCGACCTTAACTCGTCTCTAAGTCTGTCTTTCAAACGAACACAACGATCATGCTCCGATGCCACTATTCCCCGAGCATAACGACTCGACCTTAGGAATTCCGCTTCATATTTACACGCATTTACTTCCTTGTACTAACCCCGAAAAGCTTTCCTTTGAGCATCAATGTAGCTTGAGCCAACATACTTTTACGATAAGAATTCTTGAAATACTCCCAAGTGAGATCATTTGCCGTAGCACCATCTCGAACCGTGAGCCACCATCGATAGGACTCATCCTTAAGAAGCGACACCGCTCCTTTCAGTTTCTCCTCATTAGACAAATCTATCTCATCCATGATTCTTTCGGTCGATTCTGTACCCAATACTCGGCCGTATTGGGTGCTACACCAGACACACCTCGGAAAAATTCAGCTCCGTTAGCTCGAAGTCTCTCAGGAACCGACTTTCGAGCTCCTTCACCTCCACCAATTCCAGCTACCCTTTCCAGAACCCGTAGCATCGCTTGTGACACAGCATCGTCACCCGTCTGATCTCGCTCTTCACTCCAAAGGTTGGGGGTGGTGGTGGCGGTATCTCATTCTCGAGATCCTTGACTCGACCCGACGGAGTTCGTCACGGCCATCCTACCCCTTCCGCGTCCACGACGGCCACGTCCTCTAAAGCTCATTCTAACTATCGCGCTTTAATCTGATTAGGAAATTTTTATGAATTAGTACATGTTTCACTTGATTATCCGCGAAGAAATTTTATGAAAAGAGTTTAATAGAGATTCTTTCGATCAAACAAGGTTTTAAGTCTTCTATCCTGGTTTACACAGAATAATACATCCATTCCCTATACCTTTCATACCTATGCACTCTTCGGGCATTACTGTCCGTTTCTAACCCAGGGGTATTTTCGTCATTTTTCCTAAAGGGTATTTTTGTAATAAACCGAAGAAATTTTGAAAATTTTCGAAGATAAATTTGTCCTACCATCTAAAAAATAATTTAATGATTTTAAAACTGAAGTTTTCCTTAAAACATGGCTAATCCCTTTCGGGTTTTATTTAGGATTTTGCCTATGACCGAGTCCTCTTGGTTAGGGTGAACCGGCTACGCACTGGTAGGAATCCCACGAAGAGGAGGTGAGTCACGAGGACTGCTTAAGTACCAAGCTCTTAGGATCCAATCCTAGACATGCGCACCAAGGTTACCACACCCTAACTCGGCGACTTGGTCACGGGTTGGTTGTAATTAGGCCATTAAAGTCTTATGTCTTTGTTTGGAGTAAACTAGTCCTAAAGTTTAAAATACTATCACTATCTACGTCCCATGCTTCCTACCCTTCTACTGAATATAATTCATACAAAAAAAGTCAGAGATACTTACTTGGGCAGGTTGGTCTGAGGAGACTCGGTGCCATGCTTATTAAAAACAAATTTTTTTTCAAAAGGCCTACAAAAACATTTTTGGGCCTTGGGCCCCCACAGTGAGAGCTTTGGCTGGGCTCGATACCAATTTTGTAACACCCCAAACCCGGCCCAAACAATATGACCGAATTTGGTTTGCTCTACAGAGAAAAGATTTTGGAAACCATTTTTAAAACCGATTTTGAAATTAGTCGAAATGCCTTTCAATTTAAATTTTCTTTGTTAAAAACCAAACTTAAAATATTTGCTGAGTCGAGTTGTTTACAAATTTCGAATGTACCCGATGGTACTTTAAAACATTTTGCGTTTAATTTGAGAAAACATGTGCAACCGTTTTAATATCATCAAGTAGTTTAAACCAAACATTCAAACACGCAGCAATAATGAAATCATACTAGGAGGCCTTATTACAAATAAGCAACATAAACCTAAAAGAAAGATAAATAAAATCCAAAATTCATTTATTAAAAGTCTCACTTTGCATGGCCACCTCGAGTCCATCCGGTTCCTCACCCGCGATCTACGAATCACCTGAAAAATTAAAGGAGAAGGTGAGTCACCAAGACTCAATGTGTAACCCTTCCCTGGTTTAGTGCAACAACATACACAAATTATAACCAATTAACATGCATAAGTTTAAAATGCACCCAACCTAACCATCCATACGTCTTTTCCTACCCCGTGTGGTACCAAACCACTGGTGGTGGTGCCAAACCCACGGTGTCCAAAGACACAATTGTGTTACCAAAACACTGGTGACATATAGTCACGGATGTGATGCCAAATCACTTTGGAGATACCAAATCTCACGGTGTCCGAAGACACAAATCGAATGATGGGGCCAACCCATCGTGTGATACCAAATCACCGCGCGACGATCCCATATCTCAAAGTGGGGCCAACCCACGGTGGAATTAACCACAGGGACAAGTCGCTATGAGGTGCCAAACCTCGGAGGTACCAAACCTCTGGTGACCGTAGTCACGTTGTGTTACCAAAACAACGGTGTCCGTCGACACGAATATCACCGCCCCCTCCACTCATCAACCCATATCAAACAATTATGTATATTTCTTTGAAATCATGCAAAAAGGTTTATTTTAACAACATTAATAAATTTATCATTGCCATATGTCCAATAATACACATACCAAATGTGTCATGCTTCCCAAAAGCATCAAATAGTAATCTCATAGTCACAAAGACTTACCCGAATCCTTGTTAATACCATGATGATATTACATCCATGTCTACATAAATCGATTAGGCATAATATAGCACTTAGCATATTAAAAGTTATAAGATGTGTATGTACACACACACGTATTTTACGAAAGCCTTAAATCCCGATTAGACAAATCGGCCACACAAACTTTCCTTGTCCCCAAAAGCCTTGAACACTATCCAACACACTCCTAAAAGAATCGGCCTCACTTCCCTACAATCAACCATCATCATTAAGGTTTATTAGCCTTGACTTAAACGAAACTTAAAAGAATAATCCTTTGAAATAAACCCTTACCACCTTACCAAAAACCGATTGCTAGAGAAGTCCCAAAGAAAACTATGTTACCTTCAATATTCGGCCTAAGAGATTCAAGATAGAAGAAGAATATTTTCGGTACAACAAAGAGGTATATTCGGCTATAGGACAAAAAAGAAAATAATGGGAAGAGAAATATAATTTCGGCAAAGAAGAGTGTATAGGAGGTTTTTGATGTTTAAGCAAAACAAATGGGAGAACAAAAAGGTTAATGCAAGTTTCGGTTTTTTGAGAGAATGAAAAGGAGAAAATAGCAAATGATCAAAAATGACCAAATGGTCAAAAGTGTTTAGGCTTACCACAATGTAGAATTTGGCCAAAAAGAAAAGTGTTTGAGAGAAAATGTTTTGCAACTTTTGCACCAAATGAAAGAAATGACCAAAAAGAAAAGACTTCAATCCTAGCCAAACTAAGGTAAAATTTTGGCTCCCCCCTTTAGCCACTTTGCCGTCCAAGTTCATGGCATAAAGGCCATGAATTTGTTTCCAAAACATTTCCCACAAACCAAGCCTTTGTCCCCTCAATTTACCATAACTTCAAGATATCTTACCATAACCTTAGGAATCTTATCCCTTATTCCATGCTTTCCTTAAACAACAATTCAACTTACCAAAAATTATTAGTCCACCTATCATAATTATGTTGACCGTCCATTAAAGCTAACATACAAAAATAACTTTTAAAAATGCTATACCTACTACTCGAACCACTAACCTCATGCAACCTTTCAAGCTCTTTAACCAACTTGCCACTAATTCATCTTGTGCTTTAATATACACTTAAATTAACTTAAGTGCTAAGCTCATTTAATCCTCTTCATTAAATAAGCCATACTAAGAATTATCCTACTAAACCGAGCTTACTCAAGACCCCTAATTAAGTCTTATAACACCACAAATAATATCACAGAAATTTAAACACAAGCAAAATAATTCAATCCCGAATAACCCCTATTTCAGGATGTTACATCTCCTCTCGTGGTATGCACACGACCACAGCCACGCCCGTGTTCTAGGCCTTGTGGGAAGGAAATCCTGTGCTTATGAAATTAGTTAGTTCTTTGTTAGATGCTAAAAATAAAAATACGAATGTTAATGAGGTTAGTAATCGGGTTGCCTCCCGAGAAGCGCTCGTTTAATGTCTTAAGCTAGACTTACCATGTTTTCATTTCTATATGAAGGTTCGCGGAGCTGAATCTCCTCTCTCATATCCCTAAAATCTTTACCATTATAAATTTTCAGTCGCTGACCGTTTACCTTGAAAGTGCCATAAGTCGGATGAGTTACCTCAATTGTGCCGTAGGAGAAAATAGTTTTGATTATGAATGGACCTGACCATCTTTATTTCAGCTTTCCAGGGTATAATTTGAGTCTTAAATTATAAAATAACACGAGATCTCCAACTTCAAATTGTTTAGGTCACTTTAGACGAGCATCATGGCGT
The DNA here is from genome assembly GCA_025698515.1 of Gossypium sturtianum. Classification (NCBI taxonomy): domain Eukaryota; kingdom Viridiplantae; phylum Streptophyta; class Magnoliopsida; order Malvales; family Malvaceae; genus Gossypium; species Gossypium sturtianum. Next base: position 81,144,929 of record CM046953.1, on the reverse strand, counting down.
CACTTTGTTGCTTCTTTGTATATTTGTTGCTTTTTTGTATAATCGTGAGCTCTCGTAGGCGTTCGCTCGCCACTCATCAAGCTCGTTCAACTGCATCAATCTTTTCTCGCCTGCAAGTTTAAGATTGTAGTTTAAGAATTTTATAGCCCAAAATGTTTTATGTTCGAGTTCAAATGGTAAATGACAGCTCTTCCCGTAAATAAGTTTGTATGGGGATGTTCCTATGGGAGTTTTAAAGGCAGTTCTATAGACCCATAAAGCATCGTCTACTTTTGATGCCCAATCTTTCCTGTTTGATTCTACAGTTTTCTCTAGGATACATTTATGTTCTCTATTGGATACTTCGACTTGTCCACTGGTTTGACGGTGATAAGGGGTAGCTGTTCTGTGGTGTACTCCATATTTCTTTAAGATTTTCTCGAATTGGGTGTTACAAAAATGAGTACCCCTATCACTAATAATTGCTCTAGGTGTTCCAAATCGAGAGAAAAGTTTCTTTAAGAAATCGCATCATTGGTGGGTAAAGCTTGAGCTTCCACCCATTTTGACATGTAATCAACCGCTACGAGGATGTATTTATTCCCAAATGAGCTAGGGAATGGACCCATAAAATCGATACCCCATACATCAAATATTTCACATGATAGCATATATGTTTGAGGCATTTCATCGCGTTTAGAGATATTACCTGTTCTCTGACATTTATCACATAAATTAACATACCTGTTAGCGTCCTTGAACAGAGTGGGCTAATAAAAACCTGATTCGAGTGCTTTATGTGATGTTCTTGTAACATCCCGGTTTAGGGCCTAGTCAGAATAGTGGTGTGAGACCACAAATCTGAGGGTTATGAATGAGTTTTTGAGGTTTATGCCTTGTATGCATGCTAGTGTGGAAGTTTCATGAAGCAATTTTGTGAAATTGTGGTTGAATTGTCCAAAAGGACTAAATTGAAAAAGTTGCAAAATGTGTGTTTCTAGAAGCTATATGTGTGAAATAGCTTTAGATTATTAATTAGAGGTCCTTAATGAGCAATTTTTCCAATTTCTAATATTTGGACAAAATTGGGCATGGATGAGTTAAAATAGAAAGTTTATCCAAAAGGGCATTTTGGTCATTTAACAAATAAGTGATTAAAAAGGAGAAAAGATGAAAAAATCATGCTCATCTTCTTCCCCTCATTTCCGAAAATTTGAAGGAAGCCATAGCTAGGGTTCTTCAATTTTTCAAGCTTGCTAGTACGTGCATCTAGCCTCGTTTTTTATAGTCTTCGTATTTTTGAAGTCCCGGTAGCATGAGTAAGCTATTGTTAGCTATTTGATGAGCTATGAAGGATGTTCAAAAATGTGGTCATGTATGACATGCATGTACTTTGTTGTTTTATGGAAGATTATGAAAGCTTGATGTAGTAGAAACATCTTTTGTTAAGTGATTTTCCATGAAAATGCATGTAGGGACTTGATTGTGAAAATCTTAAGTTTGGTCATACATGTGTGTTTTTGTGAGAATTGATGATAGCTTTAGTTGAACAAGTGGTTCGGCTAAGCATGAAAGGCTAGAAAGTTGAATAAAAATCACTTTACGAGCCTTTGGGGCTAAAGTGTAAATATGAGAAAGTTTAGGGGCAAAATAGTGATTTTGCTAAAGTATGAGATGTGGGTCAATTTAGTCAATGTATGTATTGAATAAGCTGATTTATTCCTTATGGATCAAGAAAGACGAAGCCCGGATAGAAATTGAGGCAAAAGTAAGGTGGTGGACTAAATTGCACGTTTCTATACTTTTGAGTATCGAGGTAAGTCTATGCATAAACAATGCATTCATACTTACAATTTATTGATGATAGCTAGTGTGTAGCTTGTTCGAGATTGATTGAGAACCTATGTGGTTCAAGTAGAATGAATGTAGTAGAATTGTGAATGGATGTTTAATTGAGTAAGTAGACATGTGAATGTGTAGTGATAATGCTAGATGGCAGGCTAACTGCGATACCATACTAATGCATATTGACGATGTGCTGGCTATGTGCGATGCTATCGTTAGGTATATCGTTTAGTGGGCTAAGTGAGAAACCCCTATGATTACCTTTGTTGTAGGCTAAGTGCGATACCACCTTATTAAATGATTGTGGTGTGCTAAGTGCGAAACCACCGAGACATTTGCTGTGTGGATTAGCCATGTGATGGCATTATTGAGTAAAATAGATGTGTGGATGTATTATTAAGTTAATTAGCTGTGTGGATGAATTATTGAGAAATAATGATGTGTTGTATATTGTGTAAATGTGACATTGAATGCAGGGGTACATTTCGATGGTTATGAGTATGTGACTCATGATGTGGTTGAAATGTGGTAAGGGTTAGAAAGAGTAAGCATAGTTGTTCATTTCTTTTGGTAGTATAATGCTAATTGTTGTTTAGCTTATACTATGATGATTAATTGTTTATGTGTAAACTTACTAAGCTCAAAGCTTACTCCCTTTCTTTTCCCTTGTCTTATAGAGTAAAAGTGTTGAACTGAGATACGAGGATCAATTGGAAGATCGCCCATACTATCAGCACACTTTGGTACATGAGACTTAATGTTTTGTATATGGCATGTATAGGGGCTAGACAAGTTAGTGAATTTTGTTGTAAATGGCTAAGATGTGTTGGCCTTTAGATGGATAGCTTATTTTGTATAATGACATGGTTGTTGGCTATTACATTATATGAAAGAAAGATGTAGTTTTCTATGTGAGATTGCACTTCAATTTGAGTTGATTATGATTGTGTTAGATGAGTATATGTTGTGTATGCTAGAGGGGTGAAAAGAACTTGGCACATAGCTTTGTTCTTGTCCATGTGGATAGACACACGGGTGTGTGTCTAGGCCATGTGTGACACACGGCCATCCCACGGGCGTGTGACTTAGCCGTGTGTCCCCTGCATGTTAGTATTTGAAGTCAGAATAGACCACGGACTAGCCACACGGGCGTGTGTCTAGACTCTAGGATGTGTTAAGGTAGTCAGTGTGCACCACGGGTGGTAAGCACGGGCGTGTGCCTTGGCCGTGGGGAATTGGCAGAATGCTGGGATTTTAGGCACGGTTTTGGAACATGGGCGTGTGTGACTTCACACGGGCGTGTTGTACCTTGCACGGGCGTGTGAGCCCTGTTCAAAAGAGAAAATTTTTAAGATTGGAAAAAGGTTCGGTTTAGTCTCGAGAGCCCTCGTGTGTATGAGTGAGGCCTCGTAAGTCGAGAATTAGGTTGTTGAGATGACTTCAGAGAGTAGTTACGACAAGCCTAAGTGGCGATCAAGTGGTTTGAGTTCGGTAACGCCTCGGGCCCGGTTCCGGCATAGAACCCGGGTAAGGGGTGTTATAGTTTTCGTCCCACTGTAATGTCCTCCTGTTGGTCCTGAATGGCAATGTTCTAGGATTTTGCTTGCTTCTTCCTTTGCGACACATCTCCGAATTACTTGATTTGCACATATACGAAAAAGAAAAGGGTCCTCCCAAAAATAGTTTTTCACATCAGTAAAGAATCACTTCTTTTGCTGATGTGTCAACCATTTTGGTAAGACGTTAGCAGCAAAATAATTTGTGATATCTGCAAAGCAAGGTACCTCGGCGCCGGATATAGTCGAAACTTGTTCTTCAGGAAACGAATCATTAATCTCACTTTCATCAAGTTTTTTAAGATGTGGATTTTCAAGTCTAGAAAGATGGTTTGCTGCAAGGTTTTCATCTCCATTCTTATCCTGAATTTCCAAATCAAATTCCTGTAAAAGTAGAATCCATCTTATGAGTCTAGGTTTTGCATCAGATTTAGTTAAAAGATAACGAAGGGCTGAATGGTCATTGAAAACGACGACTTTAGATAATATTAAATATTGTCTAAATTTATCAAATGCAAAAACCACAGCTAGCAATTGTTTTTCTGTGGTGGTGTAATTCTCTTGTTCGGCCGTCAGTGTCTTGGTAGCGTAATAGATCGGTTGAAAATGCTTGTCTCTTCACTGACCTAAAATCGCACCTACGGCAAAATCACTCGCATCACACATTAGTTCAAAGGGTAAATTCCAATCAGGTGCAATAATAATTGGGGCATTTGTTACTTTAGTTTCTAGAGTATTAAATGCATCTAAACATTCTTGATCAAAATTGAAAGGTACATCTTTTTCTAGTAATTTCGTCAAAGGCTTAGCTATTTTAGAAAAATCCTTAATAAATCTTCTATAGAAATCGGCATGTCCTAAAAAACTTCTAATAGCCTTAACTGAACTAGGAGGAGGTAATTTTTCTATGGTTTCAATTTTTGCTTTATCGACCTCAATCCCTTTACTAGAAATTTTATGACCTAACACAATCCCTTCTCGAACCATGAAATGACACATTTCCCAATTAAGCACAAGGTTCGTTTCCTCGCATCTCATTAAAAATCGTTTTAAATTTTTAAGGCAAAGGTGGAACGAATTACTGAATACCGAAAAGTCATCCATAAATACCTCCATGATATCTTCCACAAGTTCGTCAAAGATGGCTAGCATGAAGCGCTGAAAAGTAGCAGGAGCGTTACATAATCCAAAAGGCATTCTTCGATAAGCAAACGTACCGTATGGACATGTGAATGTTGTCTTTTCTTGATCCTCAGGAGTTATGGGGATTTGGAAGTAGCCAGAGAGTCCGTCTAGGGAGCAGTAGTACATATGCCCAGCTAATCTTTCTAGCATCTGATCAATGAAGGGTAAAGGAAAGTGGTCTTTTCTTGTGGCATCGTTCAGTTTCCTATAGTCGATGCAAACTCTCCAACCTGTGACTGTTCTTGTTTGAATTAATTAATTCTTTTCATTAGCTATGACAGTCATGCCTTCTTTCTTTGGAACAACCTGCACAGGACTTACCCAAGAACTATCAGAAATAGGATAAATAATTCCAGCATCTAGAAGTTTAATTACCTCGGTCTTGACAACTTCCTTCATATTGGGATTTAATCGTCTTTGAGGTTGGACACATGGTTTATATTCATCTTCCATTAAGATTTTGTGGGTGCAAAACGATGGGCTTATCCCTTTAATGTCAGAGATTTTCCAAGCTGTGGCTCTTTTATGGTCCTTTAACACCTGTAGTAACCCTTCTTTCTCATTGGGTTCTAGGTCTGAAGAAATAATTACCGGTAGTGTAGAATTGCTCCCAAGGAATGTGTACTCTAAGTGTGTTGGTAACTATTTTAATTCCAATTTGGGGGGTTCTTCAATAGAGGGTCTTTGTTTCGATTCGTCGTTTATTTCAATGCCCTCATACTCTTTGTGTCTTAGGGAGGAGCTATTAGGATTTATTTCAATTTTTGTCTCCCCCATCTCATTGGCATCATCATCTACCTCCTCGCCCTGAACATGACACAGTTCCAATGTGTCTTTATGTATTATTTCCTGAAAAGAATCTTGAATAAAATGATCAATAGAGTCAATAAAATAACAGGAATCATCTTGCCTTTAGAGTATCGCATAGCATCATAGATTTTAAAGATAATCTCCTCGTCACCTACCCTAAGTGCAAGCTTACCATTACCTACATCAATATTAGCCCTAGCAGTGGCTAAAAATTGGCGTCCTAAAATTAAAGGTACTTCAACATCCTCATCCATGTCGAGCACAACAAAGTCAACAGGGAATATGAGTTTATCAACTTTAACTAAAACGTCTTCAATAATTCCCCTAGGGTATTTAATAGATCTATCGGCTAGTTGGATACTCATCCTAGTGGGTTTTGGTTCCCCAAGACCGAGGTGCTTGAACATTTTATAAGGCATTAAATTAATACTTGCACCTAAGTCAGCTAATGCTTTCTCAATATTTGAACTACCAATTAAACAAGGAATAGTAAAACTCCCTGGATCTATTAATTTGGTTGGCAATTTATTCTGGAGAATAGCTGAGCATTCCTCGTTAAGCTCCACGGTTGACAGTTCTTCAAGCTTCTTTTTATTCGTTAAGAGCTCCTTTAGAAATTTTGCGCACGTAGGCATCTACGAAATAGCTTCAACAAAAGGTAAGTTAATATGTAATTGTTTAAAGAGTTCGAGAAACTTACCAAATTGTGCGTCCATGCGGTCTTTCTTCAACTGTGCTGGATATGGAATTGGTGGTTCTTTAAGTGCCGGCGTTACATTCTCATTTACTTCCTCTTCTTTTTCTTTAGTAATTTCTTTTGGCATCTTCCTTTCAGTTTCAACCAACTCCTTTCCACTCCTTAGTGTAGCTGCTTTCACATGCTCTTTTGAATTAGGTGAATTACCTGGTTGCTTTTCGGAAACTAACTTGACTAGCTGTCCAAATTGATTCTCAATCCATTGAAGTGATTCTTGTTGAGTTTTCAACGCCATTTCGGTATTCTGGAAATGAGTTTCTGATGTCGAGATGAACTTTTCCAGTATCTCCTCAAGGTTCGACTTCTTTTCCTGTGGGTAGGGCTGTTGTTGAAAAGTCTGGAGGGGGTTGTTGTCTCTGATTTCCTTGACCTCCCCATGAAAAATTGGGATGATTCCACCAACCTGTATTGTATGTGTTACTATAAGGATTATTTTGCGGTCTAGAATTGTTACCCATATAGTTCATCTGTTCGTTTTCTATGCCAGGGTTGTAGGGTGGGTATTCTGTATTGTTTGACCCTCTTCCATTTGTATCGCATTGCATCACTGGATGTACCTGTGAAGAACCATATAAAGCATCAATTTTCTTATTTAAAAGTTCTACCTGATTTGATAGCATGGTTACTGCGTCAAGGTTGAAAACACTGGCAGCTTTTGTTGGCTTTGTTCTCATAACTTGCCACTGATAATTATTCAGTGACATCTCTTCAATGAATTCGTAAGCCGCTTAAGGGGTTTTGTTATTTAGGGTTCCACTGGCGGCTGCATCAATAAGCTGCCTAGTTGAGGGGTTCACACCGTTATAGAAGGTTTGAACCTGTAGCCATAATGGTAACCCATGATGAGGGCACCTTCTCAATAAATCCTTGTATCTCTCCCATGCATCGTAAAGTGTCTCTAAATCCATCTGCACAAAAGAAGAGATATCATTCCTCAATTTAGCCGTTTTAGCCGGCGAAAAATATTTTAACAAAAAATTTTCGGTCATTTGCTCCCATGTAGTGATTGATCCTCGTGGAAGAGAATTCAACCACTGTTTGGCTTTATTCCTTAAAGAAAAGGGAAATAACCGAAGTCGAATGGCATCATCAGAAACGCCATTAATTTTAAACGTATCACATAATTCCAAAAAGTTAGCTAAGTGTGTGTTAGGATCCTCATCCACGCAAACCATCAAGCCCGAACAAATTGTTGAATCATCTGTATAGTGTTAGGTTTCAGTTCAAAATTATTTACAGCGACAGTAGATCTAACAATACTTGATTCAGTTCCTGTTAAATTAGGTTTAGCATAATCATACATAGTTCGAGGAATAGGATTTTGATTAACCGGGTTTGTGGCAACTACAGGAGGTAGCGGATTATTATCAGTCACCTCTTCGGTAGTATTGGTATCGTTCTCTTGCTCTTCTTGTATGTACTGTAGGCTTCGCCTAATTTCTCTTCGGTTTTTGCGAACGATTCCTTCTATATCACTATCGTAAAGTAGAGGTCCTGACAGGTTTCTTCTAGTCATAAACTAGAATACCTGCAAGAAGCAAGGAGAAAGAAAAATTAGCAAAGTTAAAATAAAACAAAAAATAAAAATAGATTGCAAATAAATAGAATGGCTAAAGTAATAAAAATCAAGTGTTCCTAATATCTTAGTCCCCGGCAACGGCGCCAAAAACTTGATCGTGTCCAAACTAACTATGACAACGAATAAGGCAAGCGCACCTATCGTTTGGTAGTATAGCTATGGCAAGACCGGAAATATCGTATCCTCAAGGACCAAGAGTACTAGTAGTTACTATCTTTTTATTATCTAGCCTAATTATTACGGGAATCGATGTTTAATTAACTAATTACTAAACTAAGGATGCTAAGACACAGAGAGTGAATTGGGAAAATACTTTTGGGAAAACCAGTTGATTATGACAATACCCTAGGAAGAATCCACCTAGACTTCACTTGTTATTTAACTCTGAACCAGACGATTTATTCACTTGACTTGATCTGTAGGATTCCCTAATTTATATTAATACCTCTTTCGAGGCTACTAACGTCTAACCCTAGGTTGATTAATTGAAATCTCTTTCTAATTAAAACCCCTAGTGTTGCATTAACTCGATCTATGGACTCCCATATTAGGTTTGACCCTAATCCGGCAGATTTTCGTCATCCTATCTCTAGGGTTGCGATCAACTCTGCTTAACTATGCTAGATCTACTCTTAAACAGGGACTTTTTCTCCACTGCCTAAGCACATCAATACTTGAATCAATATCCTGAAATATTAAAACAAGAATTAAGAACACATAACTAAGAACAAATCAAGTATTTATCATATAGTTCAAAAAACAATAATAAGATCCGTCTTAGGTTTCATCCCCCTCAGGTATTTGAGGGGTTTAGTTCATGTTTAATAAAGAATACATCTCAGAAGAAAGTAAATAACAAAACATAAGAAAAACCTTAAAACCCCTTGAAGGAAATTGAAGGGAAGATCTTCCGTCTTGAGCGTGATTTCGGCTTCTGGGATGAATCAACTGGCTTTCTTGGAGTAATTCCCCTGTGTTCAGCCCTCTCTGGCTTCGTCCCCATTTTAGGTCATACTTAGGGTGTTTATATAGACTTCGGAATGTCTTTCTTCGCCCCTAAGTATCCTTTCTCGAGTAGAATTACAACGGGTCACGGCAGAGACACGCCCGCGGAGCACGCCCGTGTGAATCGAGCCCAGGCCGTGTTTGGTCCTGCTACGGTGGCACGGCCATGTGATTCGAGCCCAGGCCATGTTGATTTCTTACTTTGGGCCATTTTCTCTGTTTTTGGCCCGTTTCTCATTCTTTTCATCCTCCGATGCTCTCCTAAGTATAAAACATGAAATTAAAGGATTAGGAGCATCAAATTCCACAATTCAAGGGATAATTCATCCGAAAAGCATGTTAAATGTGGGATTAAAATATGTATATATTATAATTTATCATTATGTCATATTTACTAGCTAATATGTGGCTATTAATGTTATTCAATTCATTTTGTAAATGGCCATTGGAAACTGGCCAATACTTGACAAGGTTATATATTTAATGATGATGAAGTTCATGAAGTGCATGCTTATGTGAATGTCTTGATTTTGAGTTCTTAGAAGAGCATTATGGACATGATGTATGTTGAATTGAAATGGTATAAGTGTGGTTGCCTTGTGGGGTGGCAATTGGCTTGGTAGATAGCCTTACAATTGTCCACACGGTCAGCCCCATGGGCGTGTTGATAGGCCGTGTGTCCCCATGCATGCTAGGTTTGCAAGTCAGAATACTCAGTAGTAAACACACGAGCTGAGACACGGCTGTGTGTCTCAACCGTGTGGGAGACACGGCATAAGACACGGGCATGTGCCCGGGCCGTGTGAAGTCTGCACCTGAAATTTGGAATTTAATTCGACACACGGTCTAAGGACACGGGCGTGTGCCTTGGCCGCGTGACCTTATTGAGATGATGATGTCATAAACAGAATGTCAAGCTTTTCACACACAGGTGAGGACACGGGCGTGTCATGGCCGTGTGAGGGACACGAGCTATGGACACGGGCGTGTGTCAGGCCGTGTGAAAACCCCTGTAGGTATGTAATGAAAAATAAAATCCGCACGGACTAGGGACATGGGCGTGTGTGACCACACGTCCTGTCCACATAGACGTGTTCCATTTTACATGGGCGTGTGGCCCTGTCTTGTGTAAAAATTTTCTAAGCATTCAAAAGTTTCCGATTTAGTCCCGAACCATTCTATGTGTATGTTTTAGGTCTAATAGACCTATAAGAGGGATATTATGATTTCAAATGAGAAGTTTTAAGTAGGAATGAGATTGTATGTTTGAGTAAGTTAAGTACGGTAATGCCTCGTACCCGGTTCCGGTGTCAAATACAGGTAAGTGGTGTTACACCCGGCCTAGACGACGACAATGGACGGCAATCAAAACGCATTAAAAAATTTAAGATAACTCACTTTTAAATCCAATAGAGTTTAATAAAAAACAAGTTAGTATCTCGACATTATCTTCTAACTACTGATACTACGAAAATATCTAACATGGTTCAACATACTAAACCGTAAAACACCCATAATCGAGCATCACATCTGCCGACCCAATCAAGTCTGTGATTTACCTAAAATTCATACAACAATACATGGATTAATATACAAGAAAAAACCCAACTAATTACATACTCAAAAGACTATCGCCAATTAAAATATCCAATATATTGATGTAGAATCAAGAACAATTCATTCAATTACAATTCAAAGTCCTACAGACAGATTGTAACACCCCTTACCCGTATTCTACGCCGGAACCGGGCCCGAGGCATTACCGGATTAAAACCACTTGATCGCCACTTAGGCTCAACGTGACTACTCTCTCTTAGTCACCATAATGACCTCATTCTCAACTTATGAGACCTTACTCATATACACGAGGGTTCTCGAGACCATATCAGAAACTTTTACTATCTTAAAAGTTTTCCATCTATACAGGGACCACACGCCCGTGTAAGATTAGACACGCCCGTGGAGATCACACACACCCATTCCCCCATCCCGTGCATAAAAACCCAAGCATTCTGCCAATGTCCCACGGCTAGGCACACGCCCGTGTGGCTAGCCTGTGGCCTACACTACTCGAACCTGCCAAATTGACACGGCCAAGTCACACGCCCGTAGGCTACCGTGTGCCACACATAGCCTAGACACACACCCGTGTGTCTATCCACATGGACAAGAACAAAGCTATATGCTAAGCTCTTCTCACCCCTCTAGCTCATACAACATATACATTCAACTCATCCATAACCAACTCATATTGAAACATAATCTTACATGGATAACTACATCTTTTTATATAATAAGTTAGCCATCAACCATGGCATTATACAAAATAGATTATCCATCTAAAGGCCAACACATCTTAGCCATTACAACAAAACTTTCTAACTTGTCTAGCCTCTATACATGCCATATACAAAACATTAAGTCCAATGTACCAGAGTGTGCTGATAGTGTGGGCGATCTTCCGATTAATCCGCGTATCACGATTCAATCCTTTTTCTCTATAAGACAAGGGAAAAGAAAGGAGTAAGCTTTGAACTTAGTAAGTTTACACATAAACAATTTAAGCATTCTAGTATAAGCTAAACAACAATTAGCATTATACTAACATATGTAATTCACATCCACTACTATGCTTACTCTTTCTATCCCTTACCACATCTCCAACACATCATGAGTCACATACTCATAATCATTGACATGCACCCCTGCACTCAATATCACATTTACTCAAAATACAACACATCATTATTTCTCAATAATACATCCACACAGCTAAATTACTCGGTGGTTTCGCACTTAGCCCACCACAATCAGATCATGAGGTAGTATCGCACATAGCCTACCACAAAGGATAATTATAGTGATTCCGCACATAGCTCACTAAATAATATGCTTAAAAATAGTATCGCACACAACCCATCATTGTTAAGTATCAAGGTGGTATCTCACTTAGCCCACCATCAAGCATTATCACTACACATTCACATGTCTACTTTGTAATACATTCATCCATTCACAACTACTATCTCATTCATTCCACTAGAACCGAATAGGTTCTCAATCATGCTACACATTAGCTAGAATTAACAATGTATACACATAAATGCATCGTTCATACGTAAACTTACCTCGGTACTCAAAAAGTATGGAGATGTGCAATTTAGTCCACGACCTTGCCCTTGCCTCGGTTATGATCCAGGCTTCGTCTTTCTTGATCTAAAATGATAAATCAACCCGTTCAATACACACATTGACTAAATTGACCCTTATCTCATACTTTAGCAAAATTACCATTTTGCCCTTAAACTTTCTCATATTTACACTTTTGTCCCAAGGCTCGTAAAGTGATTTTCATTCAACTTTCTAGCCTTTCATGCTTAGCCGAATCATTTACTCAACTAAAGAAATCATCAATTCTCACTAAATCTCTCATGTATGACCAATCTCAAGACTTTCACAAACTAGTCCCTACATGCATTTTTCATGGAATTCACTTAGCAAAAGATGTTTCTACTACATCAAGCTTTCATATTCTTCCATAAAACATCAAAATACATGCATGTCATACATGGGTACATTTTTTAACATCAATCCTAGCTCAACATATAGCTAAAAATATCTTACTCATGTTACTAGGACTTCAAAAATACGAAAAATATAAAAAACGGGGCTTGGATGCACTTACTAGCAAGCTTGAAAAATTTAAGAGCCCTAACAATGGCTTCTTGAAATTTTCGGCAGCTTGGAGAAGAAGATGAATGAAATTGTCATCTTTTCCCCCTTTTAATCATTTAATTGACAAATGACCAAAATGCCCATTTGTCAAACTTTTCTAATATCATCCACTCATGCCCATTTTCGTCCAAAAATTAGAATTTGGGAAAATTACTATTGAAGGACCTCTAATTGATAATCCAAAGCTATTTCATACAAATAGCTTCTAGAATCTCACATTTTGCAACTTTTGCAATTTAGTCCTTTTGGACAATTCAACCATAATTTAACAAAATTGCTTCATGAAACTTTTACACTAACATGCAAACATAGCATAAACCTCAAAACTCATACATATACCTCGGATTTGTGGTCTCGTACCACTATTCTGACTAGGCCCTAAATCGAGATGTTACAACTCTCCCCCATTTAGAGATTTTCGCCCTTGAAAATCTTACCAGTAAAAAGGTTTGGATGTTGCTCTCTCATGCTTTCTTCCAGTTCCCACGTAGCCTCTTCCACACCGTGTTTCTGCCATAACACTTTCACTAGGGCTATGCTCCTATTCCTCAACTGTTTCACTTCTCGAGCCAAGATCTTAATCGGTTCCTCTTCATAAGACATATTCAGTCTTATCTCAATTTTCGTTGAAGGAATCACATGTGAAGGATCAGAGCGATACTGTCGCAACATCGACCCATGGAACACATTATGGATCTAGTCCAATTCTACTGGCAAAGCCAACCGGTATGCTACTAGCCCAACTCTATCTGTAATCTCATACGGCCCTATGAATCGCAGACTCAATTTCCCTTTTCGTCCGAATCTCATGATTTTCTTCAACGGGGACACTTTTAAAATCACTTTGTCACCCACCTCAAACTCAATTTCTTTTCTTTTCAAATCCGCGTACGACTTTTGTCGGTCCGAAGCAACTTTCAAACTATTACGGATTACTTTCACCTTCTCCTCAGTCTCTTTTACTAGATCGACTCCATGGATCTGCTTCTCACTAAGATCAGTTCAATACAGAGGAGTCTGACACTTACGACCATACAAAGCTTCATACAGTGCCATCTGTATACTCAACTGATAACAATTGTTGTAGGCAAAATCGACCAAAGGTAGGTACCTCTCCCAACTACCTTCGAATTCTAACACACAGCATCAAAGCATATCTTCGAGAACTTGAATCACTCTTTCAGACTGACCATCTGTTTGTGGATGGAATGCGGTACTAAAGTTCAACTTTGTACCCAAAGCCTCTTGCAACTTCTTTCAAAACCTCGAAGTAAACCTCAGATCTCTATCCGATATTATAGACACAGGCACACCATGTAACCTCACTATCTCTGCAACATACAATTCGGCTAACTTGTCCAGTGAATAATCAACTCGTACTGGAATAAAATGAGCCGCTTTGTCAATCTATCCACAACAACCCACACAACATCTTTCTTTTTCAAAGTCATAGGCAACCCCGTCACAAAATCCATGGTAACCCGATCCCATTTCCATTCAGGAACCATCACTGGCTGAAGCAACCCCGAAGGCACTTGATGCTCAGCTTTCACTTGTTGACAAATCAGACACTTTGTCACGAACTCAGAGATATCTCTTTTCATACCCGACCACCAATAAAATTTCCTCAAGTCATTGTACATTTTTGTACTACCCAGGTGTACCGACAAATAACCACTATGTGCCTCATGCAAAACCTTTCGAATCAATTCTTCATCTCTAGGTACACAAATTCTGTCATGGTACAACAAACAACCATTCGAAACCACTCAAAAATCAGAATCACTTTCTGATCCACACTTAGCTCTCTTAGCTTGCATCTCACTATCATTTCTTTGAGCCTCACATATCTGTTGAACAAATAGTGGCTTAGCTCTCAACTCTGCCAATATAGCACCATCATCAGACAATGCTAAACTCGTGCTCATAACTTTTAGAGCATACAAGGATTTCCTACTCAAGGCATCCGCAACCACATTCACTTTTCTCGGGTGGTAATCAATGACTAACTCATAGTCTTTCAATAACTCGAGCCACCGCCTCTGTCGCAAATTCAAATCCTTTTGATCCATCAAATACTTTAAACTCTTCTGATCCATAAAGATACGACACTTCTCACCATATAAATAATGTCGCCAAATCTTTAACGCAAAAACAATCGCAGCCAACTCCAAATCATGAGTCGGATAATTCTTCTCATGCGGTTTTAACTGCCTCGAGGCGTAAGCGACTACCTTACCCTCTTGCATCAACACACAATCTAAACCATTAAATGACGCGTCACTGAAAACCACGAACTCTTTCCCCGATTCTGGTTGAACCAAAATCGGTGCCTCAGTCAACAATGTTTTCAATCTCTCAAAACTCTGTTGACATGTCTCAGTCCAATCAAACTTGAATCCTTATGCAACAATTTCGTCATTAGGGTAGCAATTACAGAGAACCCCTTTACGAAACGTCTGTAATATCTTGCCAATCCCAAGAAGCTTCTGACTTCTGACACATTCCTCGACTGTTTCCAATCCACAATAGCCGAAATCTTACTCGGGTTAACTCTAATACCATCACCTGACACAATGTGTCCTAGGAATCCGACCTCTCGGAGCCAAAACTCAGTCTTGCTAAACTTAGCATACAACTGTTTATCCCTTAAAGTTTGCAAGACAATTCTCAAATGTTCCTCATGATCGTTCTCATCCCGAGAATAGATTAATATGTCGTCAATGAAGACAACCACAAACTTATCCACATACGATCAAAAGACACGATTCATCAAATCCATAAAAATTGCAGGTGCATTCATTAAACCAAATGGCATGACTAAAAACTCATAATGGCCATACCTTGTTCGAAATGCAGTTTTCAACACATCTTGCTCTTTCACTCTCAACTGGTAATAACCAGACCTCAGGTCGATCTTGGAGAACATCTTTGTAGTTCTTTCGAGTTGATCAAAAGATCATCAATCCTTGGTAAAGGATACTTATTCTTCATCATCACTTTGTTAAGTTGCCTATAGTCTATACACAACCTCATAGACCTATCTTTCTTTTTCACAAATAGTACTGGAGCACCCCACGATGAGTAGCTCAGTCTTGCAAAACCTTTATCTGACAACTCTTGCAACTGAACCTTCAGTTCTTTCAACTCTAAGGGTGCCATCCTATACGGAGCAATTGAAATAGGTGCCGTTCCCAGAACTAACTCAATCCCAAACTCAACCTCTCTCACTGGAGGTAATCCGGGTAGCTCTTTCGGGAATACATCCGGATACTCACATACCACCGGCACTGTATCAAACTTTACTCCAACCTCTTGAGTATTCAAAACAAAGGCAAGATAGGACTCACACACTTTTCTCAAACATTTCTCAGCCACTAGGGGAGAAATCATCACTGGTAGACTATCCGATCCACCTGATTCAACCTGGACAACATCTCTATTCTCACATTTCAATTCGATAAACTTACTACCACAGTTCACTAAGACACTATGGGTAGTCAACCAATCCATGCCAAGGATTAAGTCAAACTCATCAAACGGCAGCAACATAAGGTTTGCCGGAAAGCAATGACTCTTAATCATCAAAGGAGAATTCTTACACACCTTGTCCACTAACACATGTTTACCTAACGGGTTTGACACCTTAACCACAATATCTGTAAACTCAACGGTCATACTCAAACTAGATGCCAATCTCATACAAATATAAGAATGAGTAGACCCTAGATCTATTAAAGCAATAACAAAGGTGTCAAAAAGAGAAAAAGTACCCGTTATCACATCTGGGGATGATGCCTCTTCGCGGGCGCGAATGGCATACGTCCTCGTAGGTGCCCGACCCTCCGGTCTCACAGCAGAGTCTTTGGATGCACCTCTACCACTAGTCTCACCTCTCGGGTTCCTTGGTGGTCTACCCCTTGCAGACACATCGCTAGGTCTTGTCTCTTGCTTCTCTTCCTTGTCATCCCTCTCGGGGCAATTTCGGATAAAATGGTCAGGGGAACCACACTTATAACAACTTCGGTTGTTTCCCCAACACTCTCCGGTATGATACCTACCACAACTTGGACACTCTGGTTTGTTCTTCAGATTGCCCACACTTTCCATCGAGGTGGCTTGGACTCTCGAACCCGAACGAGTGTTGTCCAAGTCTCGATGTGAATATCCCACTGGTGCTATCGTCCGAGGATTTACTTCTTTGGATCTTTTCGACTGGGCTTGATATGATTTTCCCATCGGTCATTTCTCGCATCTCGGGCTTCACTCACAGCCCTTCTCTTTTCCTTACTCAATTCATCGGCCTTACTTGCCCTTTCAACCAACACAACAAACTCTTTCAACTCCAAAATACCAACTAGGAGTTTGATATCCTCATTCAGTCTGTCTTCGAACCTTTTACACAAAACAGTCTCCGTCGACACACATTCTTGCGCATACTTGCTAAGCCTAACAAATTCGCGCTCATATTCTGCTACTGACATTCTTCCTTGCTTCAACTCAAGGAATTCCTTCCGTTTCCGATCAGTAAATCGCTGGCTTATATACTTCTTTCGAAACTCTTTCAGAAAGAAGTCCCACGTCACCCGCTCTTTCGGGACCACTGACGTCAACGTCTTCCACCAATGGTATGCCAAGTCCCTCAGCAAAGATACGGCACACTTCAGGTTCTCTTAAAGTGTACAAGAGAGTTCATCGAATACTCTCATTAAGTTCTCTAGCCAGAACTCTGCCCTCTCGGGGTCATCATCTACCTTAGCTCTAAACTCCTCAGCCCCATGTTTCCTAATCTTATCCACCGGGGGTTTCGATATCCTCACTACATCAATACCTTGAGGAGCCACTGGAATTGGATGAGGTATAGGAGGAGGTAGAGGAGGTTGAGCATTAGGGTTCGCTCAAACATAATCCGAGTACCAATTACTCATCATCTGGAGAAAGGCTTCCCGAGCCTCTTCCCCTTAACCCCTAACCTCGGGTTAATCGTTGTGTTTATGCGATGTCAAAGTCTCAAAATTTTTAATGAGAATGATCGAACCTGGGAACTAACTATGATAAAGATTTGAGGCAAGCGCACCTATCGAACAGTAGTATAGTTAAGGCAAGACCGGAATGTCGAACCCAAAGGAACTAAAAGTACTTATACTAACTTTCTTTTTATTATCTAGCCTAAAATAAAGGGAATTTGTTTTTTAATCTAAATTAACTAATTATTAAACTAAAGACTCTAAGACAAAGAAGAATGAATTTGGGGAAAATACTTTTGGGAAAAGCCAATTGATAAAGACAATACCCAAGGAAGAATCCACCTAGACTTCACTTGTTATCTAACTCTGAACCAGACGATTTATTCATTTGCCTTGATCCGTAAGATTCCCTAATGTATATTAAACCCTCTCTCGAAGCGAATAACGTCTAACCCTAGGTTGATTAATTGAAATCTCTTTCTAATTAAAACCCTAGAATTGCATTAATTCGATCTATGGAATCCCATATTAGGTTTCACCCTAATCTGGAAAAATCTCGTCACCCTATCTCTAGGCGCACGATCAACTCCGCTTAACTATGCTAGATCTACTCTTAGGCAGGGACTTTTGCTCCTCCACCTAAGCACATCAAACTTGAATCAATATCCCGAAAATATCAACATAAGAATTAAGAATACATAATTAATAACAAGTCAAATATTTATCATATAGTTCAGCAAACGATAACAAGATTCATCTTAGGTTTCATCCCCCTCTGGTATCTGAGGGTTTAGTTCATAACAATAAAAGGAAACATCTCAGAAGAAAAGATAAAACAAAACATAAGAAATCCCTAAAACCCCCTGAAGGAATTGAAGGAGAGATCCTCCGTCTTGAATATGATTCCGGCTTCTTGAGATGGATCAACTGGCTATCTTCAAGTAAACCTCCATAAATCTGCCTCATTTGGCCTAGCAAGATGCCCCTTGACAACAGCCTTGGGCTCCCTTTTTTAGGTCATACTTAGGGTGTTTATATAGGCTTTGGAATGTGTTTCTTTTCCCCTAAGTATCCTAATCCGAGTGAAATTTCTCTTTGTCACGGCAGGGGCACGGCCAGGGCACACGCCCGTGTAAATCGTGGGCAGGCTGTGTGGAGTCTGTTGATGAGGCACGGCCGTATGGTCTTGGACCCAGGCCGTTCGATTTTGTGATGTGGCCCATTTGGCCTGTTTTAAGCCTGTTTCTTATTCTTTTCATCCTTCGGTGCGTCCCTGAGTATAAAACATGAAAACAAAGGATTAAGAGCACCAAATGACATAAAATAAGGGATAATTCATCCAAAAGCATGCTAAATGTGGGCTTAAAATATGTTACTTTTATGGTTTATCAAATACCCCCACACTTAAGCTTTTTCTTGTCCTCAAGCAAAATTCTCAACTCATAATTAAAATGAACTTCCCTCAATTCATAATATTCATCAATAGTGTTTCATCATAATTCAAAGATAATTCATAAATGGATAATTCAACTCAAAGAGTCCTAAAGATTCAAACAATCTAAGTCATACATTTTTGTAGCACAAAACATAGGTGTTTCCCCTTATCTAAATAATTACCTCTAATTTAAAATCGACAAGAATTGACATCCTCACTAAAGATTCACTCAAATCACTCGGAGTGTTTAAGGTTCAAGAAAAAGCACTCAAAAGTCAAACATGAAGAGTTAATCCCAAAGGCTTGCATGAAAATCAAATCTCCACCACTATAATATGAGATGATACACAAATCAAAAGGTCTTTAACAGGGTTGTAACGGGGCTTGGGTTAAAGGTGTGGATAAAGGCTAAATTAGAAGGTTAGAATCGAGATTGAATTGACAAATTACCTAACTAGAAACAATAAACCGAATATAAATAATTACATCAATTGAAAACTTGTAATAATAATACCACTACTAATACGAGCTTCTTTTTCAACAATTGGAATTTAGATGTATAAGCTCACTTGATCACAGAACTAATAATGAATATACTTTGATTTGATTTTTTTTAAGAACAAATCATCACATCATAATAAAGGATAAATTACTCTAATAAAGATCATAGTTAGGCAACTGATCAAATCAAATCTCGATATAAGGGTAGTCAAGAAGGATGGTGATAACAAATATGAAGGGTTTTTGGGTTAATATTAGCGGGTAAGTCAATAAAAAGGGTTGTTAGGATTCAATGGGGCTCACTGGGGGTTAATTATGAAGGTAGGTTTTTAGTGGAGTAAGTGGGTTAAATCCTAGGTGCCTTTATCATTTCTGTATATCAAATCAAAGGTGTGGTCTCGACATGTATAATTGATGCAAGTTCTAGAATAACAACTCAATGTTGACACACTCATAATCAATAAGGTGAGCAAGAAAAAGAATATATGCTCTATAAGGCTCAAAATCTCACAAAAATTATGGGTATTTTGATGTCATTCTTGTAAATTTCAAAGTAATATTTAAATTTAGGTAGACAACCTAGAAAAAATTTTAATTCTGAAAAATAGACTTATCATGCTTGATTCTCTAGTATCCTTCAAATTTAATTATCAATGCACAATTATCAATGACTTAATCCAAAACACATCAATAAAAATCATAAATCAGGGAAGTTTCATTCTAATCATAATATGAGAAACTTACTTTAGGACAAGGCATAATTCAGGGATTTTCAAATAATACTATAGTTAACCCCCCCACACTTAAGATGTACATTGCCCTCAATGTACCAAGTTAGATAATAGCACAATAATAATAAAATCATAAGATATGGGAGGGAAGTGAAACTTCCTGAATTACGGATGAAATCCTTGGAAGATGTTCCATCACAAATGTGATGACTAGGTAAAAGTGATGGTTTCGTTCCTTGAGTTGTATATTTAATCTAATTAATCTGCGAAGTCATCAATTAAATGTCCAGGGGAAAATAAATAATTAGAGTTGTTAGAGATACTCGTGGGTTAGACAGCCAGTTAATAAAAGCAATTAAACTATAAATGAAAGTTTTAAACATAAATTACAAAAAGTCTTAAAAATAAAAATAAAAGATGAAAATGGAAAATAAAACTGAAAATAAAGGAAATAGAAGGACTCAAAGGGCCTCGTCATCGGCTGGATCGCGTGGTGGTGGCGGTGATGAGATATGAAAGTGATGACAGATCTGCTGAAGAGTCGCCTCAATCCCGTCAAATCTTCGAGCGGTGTTATTGAATTGCTGCGTACAATAGTGCTCGAACTGAGTGAGACGTGCAAAAATGTCTGAGAGGGAGGCAGTCGAATGAACTGGACGATGGCCTTGTTGTGGTGCTTCCTGTGGTGGGGGTCAATGGTGGTGAGTTTTGTTGGTAGTGGCCGAAATGGGGGCAAGGGTTTTTGAGAGAAACGGCTTAGGGTTGGGGATTTTTGGGGAGATGAATGTCATGTTCTTTAAATAGGTGTGAGAGCACGGGCAGGAGCCACGCCCGTGCTCCATTTTTTTCTGCCCATGTTTTTCGAAATTTTCAAGTTTTAGCGCGTTTAGGACGTTAGCCACGCCCGTGTTTCATGGGCGTGTGCTATTATGTTCGCTTCTCCCACGCCCGTGCTCATGTTGCCACGCTCGTGTCCATGTAGTCAGGATCTCACACGGTTAGTAGGCACGGGCGTGGCTTATGCCTGTACTAGTTTACTCAGGATAGACCACGGTTGTATCGCACGGCCGTGGCCCTATTGTCGCAGCCCGTGTTGGGAAAATTTTTCTTCTTCCTCTCGCACGACTACCTGCACGCCCGTTCTTTGTCCCATGGTGTTCCCACGGCCACGGGCACGCCCATGTGTAAGGCCGTATGGTTGGTAAATCTGCGCTTCATTGATTCAGTTAGTTTGGGGTTAGTTACTAAAAGTCACAAATAAATTGTTAAGGAAGTTAGTGCTCGGGTTGCCTCCCGAGAAGCGCTCGTTTAAAGTCTTAAGCTAGACTCACCCTGTTTTCATTTCTAATGGAGGTTCACGGAGCTGAAGCTCCTCTTTAATTCCTTGAAATCCTCACCATTATAAAGTTTTAGTCGGTGACCATTTACCTTGAATGTTCCTTGAGTTGGATGGGTTACCTCAATCTGTATGCAGTAGGAAAAATGGTTTTGATCACAAATGGGCCTGACCACCTTGATTTCAGCTTTCCAGGAAATAGTTTGAGCCTTGAATTATACAGCAAGACTAAGTCTCCTACTTCGAATTGATTTGATTGTTTGAAGCGAGCATCGTGACGTCTATTTGTTGCCTCTTTATATAGTCGCGAGTTTTCATAGGCTTCAGCTCGTCATTCATCCAGCTCGTTCAACTGCATCATCCTCTTCTTACCTGCGGTTTTAAGATCGTAATTCAAGAATTTTATAGCTGTAACACCCCAAACCCGGCCCACAAGCCCTGACCGGATCTGGTATGTCACTACGGAAAAACGAATGAAAATTTGTTAACACTTAAAATAAAACTTTAGAATCTGTGATCTCTTGGAAACCATGTCCAATTAAAGTCTATTAAATAATATAAGCTTGAAATGAAATATCCGAATTAAAACTTTATTATAAGTTATTATAATATAAATTCATTTGTAAAAAAATACTTCTAAGTAAACATAAACTTCAACAATCATAAATAGAGTACTTTAAATCAAAAGTGGCCCTTATTACATCAAATAAATTAATCCAAGTACTTCAAATTAAAATGCTTGAAATAAAAATATTCAAAGCGTCTACTTCTGCATGAAAATCCGCTTCTGCATGGCCACCTTTGTATCTACTCCCACCCGGTCCATTAGTCACGACTCACCTGCGATGTTTAAAAAGTTGGGTGAGTCATACAGACTCAGTGTGTAATTAAACCACTGATATCCACCCACACGTTAGCCACAAATCAACCCAATTATAAAATGCATAAATATAATCATTTAAACATTACCATAACTGGCTTGGCCCACAATCAAATCATACTCAAGCCTTTGGGCTAGGCCCTTTTCTCATCAATCCACATCGATCACCGGGCTTGGCCCATTTCCACGTATGTTCTCAAAACATACAAATCCACAAGTCATATTGGGCTTGGCCCATTTCCATATCAATTCATAACGAAACCATGCAATCATGATACCCAACCCAATCCTAAGGTCCATCCGCTACACACCCCCTTATCCAGCCTACCACACACCAGGGGACTATCGAGTCACCCTCTCCTTTTCCCTCCATAAAGGCAACCAATGCCATCCACGATGTAGCGTATAGTCGACATCAAACCACGATGGAGCACACAAAGCAATCCATCAAGCCTCGATATGGCATAGAGCCGATATCAATCAAGGTAACCACGCGAACTAAATCGCAAAGATCCACAACGCGACCTCGATCGGTGCCAATCCACGATGTAGCACAAAGTCGACATCAACCACGCACTCAAGTACACCCGCACCTTCTTTCAAAACCCACCCATGCACATGTAACATAATATGATCTTTGAGATGATGCATGTACATGATATTCACAATCATAGGCATGCTCACATAGTTAAAATCAATTATCACATATTAGCCAATTTGCTACTAACACTGTCGTCATCATACCCCTTTAGGGTATCCATTACACATATGGTAATCGCATTCATTAGTAAACATATAGCACAATGAGATATCATACAAATCCGGAAACAATGGTCTAACCACACACCTTATTACTTGGAGTTCTAGACTCTCGATCCTCGACGCTATCGCTTAGTGAGACTACGCTATTTGCCTAACGTTTTTCATTCTTTGGCCCACACTCGTGGCCAATCCCGAACCACCGAGATGCAGCTCTTTTCTTAAAATTCGGGATAGGTGCTTTCTCTTGTCCTCCTTGGTGGTATTGGTCTCCATCAAAAGCTTAATCGGATAAACGGGTTAAACCTCCGTGTCATAAACTAAATGTTGAACCTTTACCAAATATTGCTTACCAAAATATCTTGAATCCCGGAGAATTGATCTATGTCCCTAAATATCCTTGCTCCTACACCAACCAATCACTAAGATGAGCAACATAGGCCATTCGGCCAAACCAAGCGAATCTCAAAGGGTTAACACATATCTCCCACCTCAAGGTCGATTTGATTTCCAATCAAATCTCGGGACTCTGGAATGGTCCTTTTGCAATCGACACACCCTAAAACGCATAAATGATTAGCCTTAATAGCCTCTGGATTTCGAATAATAAAAGAATAATTACAACATGGATCTTTACCACCACTTACCGAATCGACTACCAACAGTTGAGGAGAAGAATGAAGAAATCCACACCACCCTAGAATTCGGCCAAGGTGCAAACTAATAGGAGAGGAGAAGTTTCGGCTACCAAGGGATTAAAAGAGAATTAATAAAAAGCAACCATTGATTAAATGGTCAAAGAAGAAATTGGCAAAGGTATATCTTTGCTTGGGGTTTTCGGTTTCAAGAAAGACAAAGAGGGAATGTCACCAAGATTCGGCTAGCTATTAAAGCACCAAGGATTAGGCTTTGACTTAAGGTGACCAAAATATACTCTAGGCTCCTAAGAAAATTCGGCAAAGAGTCTAAAAGAAAGCATAAAGAAGGTCGCCCATTTAAAAGAGAATTTCGGCACTTGATTTCCCTATTTATAGCATTCGGCCACCACTGCTAATTCAAAGTAATTTGAATTAGCCCAAATTCCCTATTTTGCTCCATTCAAAATAATTTTGAATGGTTTTAACAATTATCCCCAATAAAATAATAATCCTATAATTATTTAAAATAATAAACTAATCACATGCTTATCACCTCCTACCACCGAATTCAAAAGTGATTAAACAACCTTAGTTTAATCCTTATCCAATGAAGCTCCATGTGCCGTCCCACCTTCAATTTGCTGCCCAAAAAGAATAAAAATTAAAACTCCAAATGCCACTCTCTAGGTTCGAACACGGGACCGAATCTGCCTGCACACCTTTCCTCCAACGCCTGTGCCACTCGGCCACTTTGATTTTTATGCCATAAAGCCACACCATTTAATTTTTAAACCCTTCCTACTCCAGCCCATAACCGCATATAAAAATAAAACACGCCCAAAAAATGTCTGCTGCAGCCCTCGAACCAGCGCCCCCGGCCACCTCTAGCTCCTATGTGCCGTGACGAGAACCACTTGGCAAGTTGTTGCTTGTGTCAAAAACACGCCCCAGCTCCTTTTAAGGCTTCCTACCTTGCAACGGCAACATCCAAAAATTAAAATCAGTTTTGTTGCCGCTTGGACTCGAACCAGTGCCCTCAATGGCGCAACTTCCACCCCTTTAGCAACGCATTGAGCCACTTTGCCAATGCCTTTCTTGTGCCATAACCTTCCAAAAATTATTTTAAGGCCTTCTTGCCCCATTTCCCCTTTTTACACTAAAAATCCAAAATTTTCCAAAGCGTTCCCCTTTTATCCGAGCATTCTTAAAACTCTAAAACACATCCAAAAACACCCAAAAACCTTCCAACACTGGAATTATACCCAAATTGCATAGCCCCTAAATCAGGGTGTTACAATAGCCTAGTAAGCTTTGTGTTCTAACTCAAATGGTAGATGACAACTTTTCCCGTAGACAAGTTTGTACGGGGATGTTCCTAAAGGAGTTTTAAAGGCTGTTCTATAGGCCCATAAAGCATCATCTACTTTTATTGCCCAATCTTTCCTGTTGGATTCAACTATTTTTTCTAAGATCCGCTTAAGCTCTTGATTTGCCACTTCCACTTGCCCACTAGTTTGAGGATGATAAGTGTAACATCCCGGTTTAGGGCCTAGTCAGAATAGTGGTGCGAGACCACAAATCTGAGGGTTATAAATGAGTTTTTGAGGTTTATGCCTTGTATGCATGCTAGTGTGAAAGTTTCATGAAGCAATTTTGTGAAATTGCGGTTGAATTGTCAAAAAGGACTAAATTGCAAAAGTTGCAAAATGTGTGTTTCTAGAAGCTATATGTGTGAAATAGCTTTATATTATTAATTAGAGGTCCTTAATGAGCAATTTTCCCAATTTTTAGTTTTTGGACAAAAATGGGCATGGATGAGTTAAAATAGGAAGTTTATCAAAAAGGGCATTTTGGTCATTTGGTTATTAAATGATTAAAAAGGAGAAAAGATGACAAAATCATGCTCATCTTCTTCCCCTCATTGCCGAAAATTTGAAGGAAGCCATAGCTAGGGTTCTTCAATTTTTCAAGCTTGCTAGTAAGTGCATTTAATTCTCGTTTTTGATATTCTTTGTATTTTTGAAGTCCCGGTAGCATGAGTAAGCTATTTTTAGCTATTTGATGAGATATAATGGATGTTCAAAAATGTGGTCATGTATGACATGCATGTATGTTGATATTTTATGGAAGATTATGAAAGCTTGATGTAGTAGAAACATCTTTTGTTAAGTGATTTTCCATGAAAATGCATGTAAGGACTTGATTGTGAAAATCTTAAGTTTGGTCATACATGTGTGTTTTTGTGAGAATTGATGATAGCTTTAGTTGAATAAGTGGTTCGGCTAAGCATGAAAGACTTGAAAGTTGAATAAAAATCACTTTACGAGCCTTTGGGGCTAAAATGTAAATATGAGAAAGTTTAGCGGCAAAATAGTAATTTTGCTAAAGTATGAGATGTGGGACAATTTAGTCAATGTATGTATTGAATAAGCTGATTTATTCATTATAGATCAAGAAAGACGAAGCCCGAATCGAAACCGAGGAAAAAGTAAGGTAGTGGACTAAATTGCAAGTCTCAATACTTTTGAGTACCGAGGTAAGTCTATGCATAAATAATGCATTTTTACTTACAATTTGTGAATGCTAAATAGTGTGTAGCATGATCGAGAATGATTGAGAACCTATGTGGTTCAAGTAGAATATGTGAATGGATGAATGATAGAGTAAGTAAATATGTTGATGTGTTGTAATAGTGCAAAAAGGTGGGCTAAGTGCGATACCATCCTAATGCATATTGACGATGAGCTAGCTATGTGCGATGCTATCGTTAGGTATGTTATTTAGTGATCTATGTGCGAAACCGCTATGAATACCTTGTTGGTAGGCTAAGTGTGATACTACCTTACCAATTGAATGGGGTGGGCTTAGTGCGGAACCACCGAGAGATTTACTGTGTGGATGTGATAGTGTGTGGACTAGCTGTGTGGATTAGCTGTGTGGATGTATTATCGAGAAATAATGATGTGTTGTATATTGTGTAAATGTGATGTTGAATGCAGGGGTGTATGTCAATAGTTATGAGTAAGTAACTCATGATGTGTTGGAAATGTGGAAAGGGATAGAAAGAGTAAGCATAGTTGTTCATTACTTTTGGTAGTATAATGCTAATTGTTGTTTAGCTTATACTATGATGCTTAATTGTTTATGTGTAAACTTACTAAGCTCAAAGCTTACTCCCTTTCTTTTCCCTTATCTTATAGAGTAAAAGTGTTGAATCGAGATACGAGGATCAATTGGAAGATCGCCCACACTATCAGCATACTTTGGTACATGAGACTTAATTTTTGTATATGGCATGTATAGGGGCTAGACAAATTAGTGAATTTTTGGTATAAATGGCTAAGATGTGTTGGCCTTTAGATGGATAGTGTATTTTGTATAATGCCATGGTTGTTGGCTATTACATTATATGAAAGAAAGATGTAGTTTTCTATGTGAGATTGCACTTCAATTTGAGTTGATTATGGATGTGTTGTTTGAGTGCATGTTGTGTAAGCTATAAGGGTGAGAAGAGCTTAGCAAATAGCTTTGTTCTTGGCCATGTGGATAGACACACGGGCGTGTGTCTAGGCCATGTGTGACACACGGTCAGCCCACGAGCGTGTGCTTTGGCCGCAAGCGCCCCCGCAGGTTGACATATTAAGTCAGAATTGGCCACGAGCTAGACACACGGGCGTGTGTCTAGACTCCAGGCCGTGTGAGGGAAGTCAATGTTTACCACGGTCGGGAAGCACGAGCGTGTGCCTTGGCCATGGGGCATTGGCAGAATGCTGGGGTTTTTAGGCACGGTTTGGGGACACGGGCGTGTGTGTCCATGCACGGGCGCTTCTAATCTTGCACGGGCGTGTGAGACCTGTATAAAAGAGAAAAAAATTTAAGATTGGAAAAAGTTCCAATTTAGTCTCGAGAGCCCTCGTGTGTATGAGTGAGGCCTCGTAAGTCGAGAATGAGGTTATTGAAGTGACCTAAGAGAGTAGTTGTTGAGCCTAAGTGGCGATTAAGTGGTTTGAGTTTAGTAACGCCTCGGGCCCGGTTCCAGCGTAGAACCTAGGTAAGGGGTGTTACATTCAGTGGTATCAGAGCTATGGTTTAGTCGGTTCTAAGACTACCGTAGCGGGTGTAAGAGTCTAGCTATACATGCCATAAGTGTACAATGATAGTGTGTGGCTTCTGATGATTTTAAATCTTGTTTTATATAGTATATGGATTCCGATCCATTGAGTGCTGATGAAGCAGCTAGTAATGCGCCGGCTCCTGCGCAAGGAACCGCACCCGTTGAGAGTGGACCCGAGGCTAGGGGTCAAGGGGAAGAGGCACGGGAAGCCTTTCTCCAGATGATGAGTAATTGGTACTCAGACTATGTTTGAGCAAACCCTACTGCTCAACCTCCTCCACCTCCTCCTATACCCCAGCCAAATCCAGTGGCTCCTCAAGGTATGGATGTAGTGAGGATATCGAAACCCCTGGTGGATAAGATTAGGAAACATGAGGCTGAGGAGTTTAGAGCTAAGGTAGATGATGACCCAGAGAGGGTGGAGTTCTGGTTGGAAAACTCGATGAGGGTGTTCAATGAACTCTCATGTACGGCTGAGGAGAGCTTGAAGTGTGTCGTATCCTTGCTGAGAGATTCGGCATACCATTGGTGGAAAACACTAACGTTAGTAGTCCCGAAAGAGCGGGTGACGTGGGACTTCTTTCTGGAAGAATTCCGGAAGAAGTATATAAGCCAACGATTTACTGATTGGAAAAGGAAAGAATTCCTTGAGTTGAAGCAAGGAAGAATGTCAGTAGCAGAGTATGAGCGTGAGTTTGTTAGGCTTAGCAAATACGCTCAAGAATGTGTGTTGACAGAGACCATCTTGTGTAAGAGGTTCGAAGACGGACTAAATGAGGACATCAAACTCCTAGTTGGTATTTTGGAGTTGAAAGAGTTTGTGGTGTTAGTTGAAAGGGCAAGCAAGGCCAAGAGTCGAGTTCGTAAAAGAGGAGGGTCGTGAGTGAAGCCCGAGATGCTAGAAAGAGGCCGATGGGCAAGTCATACCAAGCCCATTCGAAAAGATCCAAGGAAGTGAATCCTCTCGACGACGGCACCGGTGGGTTATTCGTGACGAGACTTGGGCAATACTCACTCGAAGTTCGAGAGTCCAAGCCCCCTCGATGGAGAGTGTGGGCAATACGAAGAGCAAACCAGAGTGTCCAAGTTGTGGTAGATATCACACCGGAGACTGTTGGGGAAATAGTCAGAAATGTTATAAGTGTGGTTCCCCTGACCACTTTATCCGGAACTGCCCCGAGAGGGATGATAAGGAAGAGAAGCAAGAGATGAGACCTAGTGATGTGTCTGCAAGGGGTAGACCACCAAGAAATCCTAGAGGTGGGAATAGTGGTAGGGGTGCGTCCAGAGACTCTGCTATGAGACCAGAGGGTCGAGCACCTGCAAGGAAGTATGCTATTCGCGCTCACGAAGAAGCATCCTCCCCTAATGTGATAACGGGTACTTTTTCTCTCTTTGACACCTTTGTTATTGCTTTAATAGATCCAGGGTCTACTCATTCTTATATTTTCATGAGATTAGCATCTAGTTTGAGTATGACCGTTGAGTCTACGGACATAGTGGTTATGGTGTCAAACCCGTTAGGAAAGCATTGTTAGTGGACAGAGTGTGTAAGAATTGTCCTTTATTGATTGAGAATCATTATTTTTCGGCAAACCTTATGTTGTTGACATTTGATGAGTTTGATTTAATCCTAGGCATGGATTGGTTGACTACCCATAGTGTCTTAGTGAACTGTGGTAGTAAGTTTATTGAATTGAAATGTGAGAGTGGAGATGTGGTTCGGGTTGAATTAGGTGGATCAGATAGTCTACCAGTGATGATTTCTTCCCTAGTGGCTGAGAAATGTTTGAGAAAAGGATGTGAGTCCTATCTAGCTTTTGTGTTGAATACTCGAGAGGTTGGAGTAGAGTTTGAAACAATACCAGTGGTATGTGAGTATCCAGATGTATTTTCGGAAGAGTTACCCGGATTACCTCCTGTGAGAGAGGTCGAGTTTGGAATTGAGTTAGTTCCAAGAATGGCACCTATTTCAATTACTCCATATAGAAGGGCACCTGTAGAGTTGAAAGAACTGAAGGTTCAGTTGCAAGAGTTGACAGATAAGGGTTTTGCAAGATCGAGCTACTCGCCGTGGGGTGCTCCTGTCTTATTCGTGAAGAAGAAAGATGGGTCTATGAGGTTGTGTATAGACTATAGACAACTGAACACGGTGACGGTGAAGAATAAGTATCCTTTACCAAGGATTGATGATCTTTTGATCAACTCAAGGGAGCTCTGAGTGTTCTCCAAGATAGACTTGAGGTCCAAGTTATTATCATTTCCAGTGAAATAGCAAGATGTGTTGAAAACTGCATTTTGGACAAGGTATGGCCATTATGAGTTTTTGGTTATGCCGTTTGGTTTGACGAATGCACCTTCGATTTTTATGGATCTGATGAACCGTGTTTTCAGACCGTATGTGGAAAAGTTTGTAGTTGTCTTCATTGACGACATATTGATCTATTATCGGGATGAGAACGATCATGAAGAGCATTTGATAATTGTCTTGCAAACTTTGAGAGATAAGCAGTTGTATGCTATGTAACAGCCCGAATTTAGCCCTAATCAGAATGGTGGTTTCGGGACCACGAATTCGGGTTAGATAAATATTTTTATATTTAATTTGATATCTATGTTATGTGTTTTAGCATGTCCTAAAATATGGTAGGTTAATTCGTCTGTTTGAATGCTTAATTTTAGATAAGGGATTAAATAGCATAAGTAGTAAAGTAGTCAATTATTAAATAGAGTGATTGAATTAAATTGTTTTCTTTTGCATGAGGATTTAGGTTGCAAATTTACCTTTTCGGAAAGATAGTGGACGGCATTGACTTTAAAAATGTAGTGGGGAGTGTTTAATTATATTATATAATAAATAATATGTTATGAAATAATATTATAATAAGATGATAACATTAAAATAAGAAAAACAAAAGGAAAAATATCATCATCTTCTTCCCTCATCACCGAAAATAAAAGAAGAAGAGAGGAGTTTAAGCTCTCAACCATTCGGGATTTGCATGTTCAAATAAGGTGAGTGATTGAACTTAGTTTTTGTTAATTTTAACATTTTTGAGGTTGTTGCCATGTAATTTAGCTAGCCCATACCCAAATTCTTGATTTGGTTGTATAATTCGAGTGTTGCCATGGATGGAAATTTGGTGTTTGTGTGGTTAATGATAGAATAGGATATAAGCATGCTAGATTAATAAGATTTTCTTTAGAATTTTTGATGAAGTTTAGTATAAGGATGAATTTATAAAAAGAAAATTCTTCAAAGGACTAAATAACAAGATAAATGGAAGAAATGAGTTGATAAAGGGGCTATGAGTATTCGGCCATTAATAGGTGTGGTTAAATTCTTGATATTTTGTATTTTGAGCTATAAGGACTAAATTGTAAACATTGTAAATGTTGGGGGTAAAATAGTAATTCACACAATTAAGTATATATGGATTAAATTGAATGGAAATGTATTTAAATGAGTTTAATTTGAACTTAATTAGATCAAGAACAAAAGGAAACGGGATTGGATCGGGGAAAAGCAAAATTAAACGAATAGCCGGGAAGCTTAATTCGTCAATTTCCGAGGTAAGTTTTAAACAATTGGATTGATTTGAATTTTATTTTGTACTATGTGCATATGTTAAAGGATTTTAAGCAAGTTAATTGTCATAATGCCAAATGTGAAGATGAATTTAACATGAAGTAACCGAATGAAATACTTGATTTAGATGAGTTGTTGAATATGTTTTTATGCAATACAAGATGGTTTAGGCAAAGATGATACGAAAGGTGATTATTTGAAGATGATGAATATGTGTTAAATATATATATAAGTGTGAGCCGAATGTGATGTATATATATGTGAATAAATGATGTATATGGTTAATCCCTAATTAATAATATGTGTATATATGAATAAAGATTAGAACATATGTGTACTTCTTTGTGAGGAAACATGGGATTGGTGGCACTGTGTGTGCGAACTTATACACCGAGCACTGTGTGTGCGATATCGGTTGTCTAAGCACTATGTGTGCGAACTTATACACCGAGCACTGTGTGTGCGATATCGGTTGTAAAGCATTAAGTGTGCGATTCATAAAGTACCAAGCACTAAGTGTGCGAAATCAGTCGATATGCACTAAGTGTGCGAATAAGATGTCCGGGCACTAAGTGTGCGAAACCGGCGGAGGGGCACTAAGTGTTCGATCAACTTTAATATCAAAAGGTTGAAATTGGTAAGTTGGTTCTATGAAATTCTATTATTCAAATCTTAAATATATATATGTAAAGTGCGACTTGAATGGAATGTTATATTCGTTTTTAATTATAATTTTTAATGCTTGAGTTGGTATGAGATATATTTACTAGAGTAATGAAATGTTGCTTAGCTCATTTGGATGATTCGGTTATGTGAGATGGCATATTATGACTTTGTGAAAGCGACATCACTAACGATTAAAGTTACGGAATAGCTAAAATCACAAAGTTGACAGAAACGGAGTTACCCCACAGCAGTAGTAGTTAGGAACAAAAAGTCAAACAATTGATAAAAGATAAAGAAAAAGAAGTATGAAAAAAAAGTAGAAAAGGAAAGAAAAAAGAAAAAGAAAAGAAAAGAACCAAGAGAGAAAGGGAAGAAGAGGAACGTTTTCTTTAAATTATTTTAACCACCAACAAGTTTTCCGATAGTAAGCAAAAATATTTCCTAATGCATACGCTGAGACTCGAACACAATACTAACAGAATATATAAACTTAACCAGTGAACCAATAAACTTATTCTTGATACAAATGTACACCGAATTAAGTTTAAGGCAACGAATCAAGAGCAGAGGTTAGTTAAAATTGAATTAGCAAAAACTTCTAAGGACGTAACTTGAACTCCAGACGTCAAGCACATAAGCAAAGCACATAACCACAGATACAGAGATTCAATTATGCTAGAACCCAATACTTAAACACTTACATTTTTGGGGTGTTACATTTACTACTTTTGTAGTTTAGTCCCTATACCTTATTTATTCCCTATTTTGATAAAATTACATGACCAAAATTTAACAAACTTCTAATATGACACTGTAAATATTTAATAGAAATATTTACGAGTCCAATTTACAAAAATAAGGTCTCAAAATTATACTTTTTAACACCATTGACTTTCAGGCTGTTACAATATTCTTGAAACCAGATAAGGGAAGTAAACATTCTTAGAGTCATATGAGGTAAGTGTATTTTACACTAAAACTAAAAAAAAAAAAGTATGTAACACCCCTTACCCATATTCAACTCCGAAACCCGGTACGAGGCATTACCGGACTTGACTTGCTTGAGCATTCGACTTTGGGCTATAAAATTTGTCCCAATTTAAAAAATTTTCATTTACAATCGTAATGTCCCTATCATGGGTCTACAAGACCCTTTTCATATACTTGAAATGCTGAGGGACCAAATCGAAACTTTTACACACTTTAAAAAATTTGATATTAAATTTGACCACACACCCGTGTGAGGAGTGGGACACGCCCATGTGACATATCACACACCCGTGTTCTATGCCCGTGTAGAATTATTTTCTTTTCAAACCTACAGGGGTTTTCACACGGCCGGACACACGTCCATGTGCTTGGCCTGTGTAACATCTCAGTTTAGGGCCTAGTCGGAATAGTAGTTCGAGACCACAAATCCGAGGGTCATGAATGAGTTTTTGAGGTTTATATTATGTATGCATGCTAGTGTGAAAGTTTCATGAAATAATTTTGTGAAATTGTGGTTGAATTGTCCAAAAGGACTAAATTGCAAAAGTTGCAAAATGTGTGTTTCTAGAAGCTATTTGTGTGAAATAGCTTTAGATTATTAATTAGAGGTCCTTAAATAGCAATTTACCCAAATTCTAATTTTTGGAAAAAAAATGGGCATGGATGAGTCAAAATTTGAAGTTTATCAAAAAGGGCATTTTGGTCATTTATCAAATAAGTGATTAAATAGGTGAAAAGATGATAAAAATTCACTCATCTTCTCCCCCAAGCTGCCAAAAATTAGAGAAGTCATTGTTAGGGCTCTTTCAATTTTTCAAGCTTGCTAGTAAGTGCTCTTAAGCCCGGTTTTTGATATTTTTCGTATTTTTGAAGTCCTAGTAGCGTGAGTAAGCTATTTTTAGCTATTTGGTGAGCTATTATGGATGTTCAAAAATGTACATATGTATGATATGCATGTATTTTGATGTTTTATGGAAGAATATGAAAGCTTGATGTAGTAGAAACATCTTTTGCTAAGTGATTTTCCATGAAAATGCATGTAGGGACTTAGTTGTGAAAATCTTAAGTTTGGTCATACATGGGTGATTTAGTGAGAATTGTTGAATGCTTTAGTTGAGTAAGTGGTTCGGCTAAGCATGAAAGGCTAGAAAGTTGAATAAAAATCACTTTACGAGCCTTTAGGGCTAAAGTGTAAATATGAGAACGTTTAGGGGCAAAATAGTAATTTTGATAAAGTATGAGATGTGGGTCAGTTTAGTCAATGTGTGTATTGAATAAGCTGACTTATTCATTATAGATCAAGAAAGACAAAGCCCGGATCGAAACCGAGGCAAAAGTAAGGTGGCGGACTAAATTGCACATTTCAATACTTTTGAGTATCGAGGTAAGTCTATGCATAAACAATGCATTCATACTTACAATTTGGTAATGCTAGCTAGGGTGTAGCATGAATGAGAATGAATGAGAATGATTGGGAACCTATGTGGTTCAAGTAGAATGAATGTAATATAGATGTGAATGGATGAATAATTGGGTAAATAGACTTGTGCATGTGTTGTGATAATGCTAGATGGTGGGCTAAGTGCGATACCATCCAAATGCATATTGACGATGAGCTGGCTATGTACGATGCTATCGTTAGGTATATCATTTAGTGGCTATGTGCGAGATCACTATGATTACCTTTGTGGTAGGCTAAGTGCGATACCACCTTATAAATTGATTGTGGTGTGCTAAGTGCGAAACCACTGAGATATTGGCTGTGTGGATTAATTGTGCTGTGTGTAATAGCTGTGTGGATAAGACATGTGGATTAGCTATGTGAGTTAGCTATGTGGATGTATTATTGAGCAATAATGATGTGGTGTATATTATGTAAATGTGATATTGAATGCAGGGGTGCATTTCAATAGTTATAAGCATGTGACTCATGATTAGTTGGTAATATGGTAAGGGATAGAAAGAGTAAGCATAGTTGTATGTTATATGTTGGTAAAATGCTAATTGTGGTTGGGCTTATACTATGATACTTAATTGTTTATGTGTAAACTTACTAAGCTCAAAGCTTACTCCCTTTCTTTTCCCTTGTCTTATAGATTAAAAGTGGTGAATCGAGATACGAGGATCATTGGAAGATAGCCCACATATCAGCACACTTTGGTACATGAAACTTAATGTTTTGTATATGGCATGTATAGGGGCTAGACAAGTTAGTCAATTTTGTTGTAAATGGATAAGATGAGTTAGCCTTTTTATGGGAAGTTTATTTTTTATAATGCCATAGTTGTTGGCTATTACATTATATGAAAAAGATATAGTTTTCTATGTGAGATTGTATTCAATTTAAGTTGATTATGATTGTGTTGGATGAGTATTTGTTGTGTATGCTAGAAGGGTGAAAAGAACTTGGCACTTAGCATTGTCCTTGACCATGTGGTTGACACATGGGCGTGTGTCTAGACCATGTGTGACACACGGTCAGCCCACGGGTGTGTGCTGTGGCCGTGCGTCCCCTGCATGTTAATATTTTAAAACAGAATAGACTATGGACTAGTCACACGGGCGTGTGCCTTGGGCGTGTGGGATTAATCAGTGTTGGCCACGGGCTAGCCACACGCAAGCGCCGTCTGCTCAGACTCTAGGCCGGCCGTGAGGGAAGTCGTGTTCACCACGATTGGGGAGCACGGCATGCCATGGCCGTGGGGCAATTGGCGAATCGCTCAAGTTTTTAGCACGGCTAGGGAACATGGGCGTGTGAGCCCTGTATAAAAGAAGAAATTTTTTAAGGATCGTAAAAGTTCTGGATTAGTCTCGAGAGCCCTCGTGTGTATGAGTGGGGCCTCGTAAGTCGAGAATGAGGTTATAGAGAGTAATGACGTTGAGCCTAAGTGGCGATTAAGTGGGTTGATTTTGTAACGCCGCCCCGCCTCCGATGTAGAACCTGTAAGGGGTGTTACATTTAGTGGTATCGAGTTATGGTTTAGTCGGTTCTAGGACTACCGTAGCGGGTGTAAGAGTCTAGCTATACATGCCATAAGTGTACGATGATAGTGCGGTGGTTTCTGATGATTTTAAATCTTGTTTTATATAGAATATGGATTCCGATCCATTGACTGGCGATGAAGCAAACTAGTAATGCAATCGCTGCGCTCAAGCAAGGAATGAACGTGCAGGTGCAAAGTGGACCCGAGGCTAGGGGTGAAGAGGAAGAGGAACGATAAGCCTTTCTCCATATGATGAGTGATTGGTACTTGGACTACGTTCGAGCGAACCCTAACGCTCAACCTCCTCCACCTCCTCCTATACCTCAGCCAAATCTAGTGGCTCCTCAAGGTATGGATGTAGTGAGGATATCAAAACCCCCGATGGATAAGATTAGGAAACACGGGGCTGAGGAGTTTAGAGCTAAGGTAGATGACGACCCTGAGAGGGCAGAGTTCTGGTTAGAGAACTCGATGAGGGTGTTCGATGAGCTCTCATGTACACCTGAGGAGAGTTTGAAGTGTGCCGTATCTTTGCTGAGAGACTCGGCATACCATTGGTGGAAGACGCTGACATTAGTGGTCCTGAGAGAGCGGGTAACGTGGGGCTTCTTTCTTGAAGAGTTCCGGAAGAAGTATATAAGCCAAAGATTTACTGATCGGAAGAGGAAAGAATTCCTTGAGTTGAAGCAAGGAAGAATTTCAGTAGCAGAATATGAGCGTGAGTTTGTTAGGCTTAGCAAATACGCTCAATAATGTGTGTCGACAGAGACCATCTTATGCAAG
The DNA here is from genome assembly GCA_025698515.1 of Gossypium sturtianum. Classification (NCBI taxonomy): domain Eukaryota; kingdom Viridiplantae; phylum Streptophyta; class Magnoliopsida; order Malvales; family Malvaceae; genus Gossypium; species Gossypium sturtianum. Next base: position 81,108,105 of record CM046953.1, on the reverse strand, counting down.
AGGTTCGAAGATGGGCTGAATGAGGATATCAAACTCCTAGTTGGCATTTTGGAGTTGAAAGAATTTGTGGTATTAGTTGAGAGGGCAAGTAAGGCCGAAGAGTTGAGTTCAGATAAGAGGAGGGCTGTGAGTGATGTCCGAGATGCGAGAAAGAGACCGATGGGCAAGTTGTATCAAGCCCAGCAAAAAGATCCAAGGAAGTGAATCCTCGGACGTCACCTCGTGAGGATATTTCATCGAGACTTGGACAATACTCGTCGTGGTTCGAGAGTCCGAGCCCCTCGATGGAAAGTATGGGCAATACAAAGAGTAAACCGGAGTGTCCAAGTTGTGGTAGGTATCACAATCAAGAGTGTTAGGGAAACAAATGGAAATGTTACAAATGTGGTTCCCCGACCACTTTATCCGTGAATCGTCCCGAGAGGGATGATAAGGAAGAGAGGTAATAAGTGAGACCTAGTGATGTGTCTATGAGGGGTAGACCACCAAGGAACCCAAGAGGTGGGGCTAGTGGTAGAGGTGGGTCTAGGGACTCTGCTGTGAGACCAGAGGGTCGGGCACCTGCGAGGACGTATGCCATTCGCGCTCGCGAAGAGGCATCCTCCCCTGATGTGATAACGGGTACTTTTTCTCTCTTTGACACCTCTGTTATTACTTTAATAGATCCAGGGTCTACTCACTCTTATATTTGCATGAGATTAGCATCTAGTTTGAGTATGACCATTGAGTCTACGGACATAGTAGTTAAGGTGTCAAACCCGTTAGGAAAGCATGTGTTAGTGGACAAAGTGTGTAAGAATTGTCCTTTGTTGATTGAGAATCATTATTTTCCGGCAAACCTTATGTTGTTGCCGTTTGATGAGTTTGATTTAATCCTAGGCATGGATTGGTTGACTACCCATAGTGTTTTAGTGAACTGTGGTAGTAAGTACATTGAATTGAAATGTGAGAGTGGAGATGTGGTTCGGGTTGAATCAGGTGGATCGGATAGTCTACCAGTGATGATTTCTTCCCTAGTGGCTGAGAAATGTTTGAGAAAAGGATGTGAGTCCTATCTTGCGTTCGTGTTGAACACTCGAGGGGTTAGGGTAGAGTTTAAAACAGTGCCAGTGGTACGTGAGTATCCAAATGTATTCCCGAAGGAGTTACCCAGATTACCTCCAGTGAGAGAGGTCGAGTTTGGAATTGAGTTGGTTCCGGGAACGGCACCTATTTCGATTGCCCCGTACAGAATGGCACCTGTAGAGTTGAAAGAATCTGAAGGTTCATTGCAAGAGTTGATGAGATAAGGGTTTTGCAAGATCGAGCTACTCACCGCGGGTGGTGCCTCTGTATTATTCGTGAAGAAGAAAGATGGGTCTATGAGGTTGTGTATAGACTATAGACAAATCGAACACGGTGACGGTGAAGTATAAGTATCCTTTACCAAGGATTGATGATCTTTTGATCAATCAAGGAGCTACTGTTGTTCTCCAAGATAGACTTGAGGTCTTGTTATTATCACTCAGAGTGAAATAGCAAGATGTGTTGAAAATCGCATTTCGGACAAGGTATAGCCATTATGAGTTTTTGGTTATGCCGTTTGGTTTGACGAATGCACCTTCGATTTTTATGGATCTGATGAACCGTGTTTTCAGACCATATGTGGACAAGTTTGTGGTTGTCTTTATTGACGACATATTGATCTATTCTCGGGATGAGAACGATCATGAAGAGCACTTGAGAATTGTCTTGCAAACTTTGAGAGATAAGCAGTTGTATGCTAAGTTTAGCAAGAGTGAGTTTTGGCTCCGAGAGGTCGGATTCCTAGGACACATGGTGTCAGGTGATGCTGTTAGAGTTGACCCGATTAAGATATCGGCTGTTATGGATTGGAAACCGTCGATGAATGTGTCAGAAATTAGAAGTTTCTTGGGATTAGCGGGATATTACAGACATTTCGTAAAGGGGTTCTCTGTGATTGCTACCCCGATGACGAAGCTATTGCATAAGGATGTCAAGTTTGAAAGGACTGAGACATGTCAACAGAGCTTTGAGAGACTGAAAACAATTTTGACTGAGGCGCCGGTTTTGGTTCAACCAGAATCGGAGAACGAGTTTGTGGTTTATAGTGATGCATCGTTTAATGGTCTCGGTTGTGTGTTGATGCAAGAGGGTAAGGTAATCGCTTACGCCTCGAGGCAGTTAAAACCGCACGAGAAGAATTATCCGACTCACGATTTAGAGTTAGCTGCGATTGTTTTTGCGTTAAAGATTTGGCGACATTATTTGTATGGCGAAAAGTACCGAATCTTTACGGATCACAAGAGTTTAAAGTATTTGATGGATCAGAAAAATCTGAATCTGAGACGGAGACGGTGGCTTGAGTTGTTGGAAGACTATGCGTTAGTCATTGATTACCACCCGGGAAAAGCGAATGTGGTTGCGGATGCCTTAAGTAGGAAATCCATGTATGCTCTAAGAGTTATGAGAGCGAGTTTAGCATTGTCTAATGATGGTGCTATTTTGGCAGAGTTCAGAGCTAGGCCACTATTTGTTCAACAAATATGTGAAGCTCAGAGAAATGATATCAAGATGCAAGCTAAGATAGCTAAGTGCGGGACGGAATGTGATTCTAATTTTCGAGTGAATTTGAATGGTTGTCTGATGTATCGCGACGTAATTTGTGTTCCTAAAAATGAGGAGTTGATTCGAAAGGTTTTGCATGAAGCCCACAAAGTGGTGCTTGTCAAGACATCCGGGCAAGACGTAAAATGTACAACGACTTGAGGAAGTTGTATTTGTGGCCGGTCGGTATGAAAAGAGATATTTCGTAGTTTGTGACTAAGTGTCCGATTTGCCAACAAGTGAAAGCCGAGCATCAAGTGCCTTCGGGATTGCTTCACCAAATGATGGTTCCCGAATGGAAGTGGGATCGGGTTACCATGGATTTTGTAACGGGTTGCCGACGACTCCGTAGAAAGAGAGATGCCGTGTGGGTTGTTTGATGGATAGATTGACGAAGTCACCACTTCACTTTCCAAAGACGTGTTGATTATTCACCGGATAAGTTAGTTGAGTTGTACGTGGCGTAGATAGTGAGATTGCATGGTGTACCAGTGTCTCATTATATCGGATAGAGATCCGAGGTTTACTTTGAGATTTTGGAAGAAGTTGCAAGAGACCATGGGTACGAGATTGAATTTCAAGATCGTGGTTCCATCCGCAATCCGATGGTCAGTCTGAAAGAGTGATTCAAGTTCTTGAAGATATGCTTCGATGCTGTGTGTTAGAATTCGAAGGTAGTTGGGAGAGATATCTACCTTTAGTCGAATTTGCCTATAACAATAGTTATCAGTCGAGTATACAGATGGCACCGTATGAGGCTTTGTATGGCCGTAAGTATTGGACTCTTTTGTATTGGACCGAGCTTAGCGAGAAGCAGATCCATGGGGTCGATCTAGTAAAAGAGACCGAAGAGAAAGTGAAAGTAATCCGTAATTGTCTGAAAGCTGCTTCGGACCGACAGGAGTCGTATGCGGATTTGAAAAGAAAAGAAATTGAGTTTGAAGTAGGTGACAAAGCATTTTTGAAAGTATCGCCGTGGAAGAAGATTATGAGATTTGGACGAAAAGGGAAATTGAGTCCAAGGTTCATAGCGCCGTATGAGATTACAGACAGAATTGGGCCTATAGCTTACCGGTTGGCCTTGCCGGTAGAGTTGGAAAAGATTCATAACGTGTTCCATGTGTGGATGTTGCGACGGTATCGCTCCGATCCTTCACATGTGATTCCTTCAACGGAAATTGAGATAAGACCGGATATGTCTTATGAAGAGGAGCCGATTAAGATCTTGGCTCGAGAAGTGAAACAGTTGAGAAATAAGAGCATAGCACTAGTGAAAGTGTTATGGCAGAAACATGGCGTGGAAGAGGCTACGTGGGAAACGGAAGAAGCTATGAAAGAGCAACATCCAAACCTCTTTTCTGGTAAGATTTTCGGGGGCACAAATCTCTAAAGGGGGAGAGTTGTAACATCCCGGTTTAGGGCCTAGTCAGAATAGTTGTTCGAGACCACAAATCCGAGGGTCATGAATGAGTTTTTGAGGTTTATATTATGTATGCATGCTAGTGTGAAAGTTTCATGAAACAATTTTGTGAAATTGTGGTTGAATTGTCCAAAAGGACTAAATTGCAAAAGTTGCAAAATGTGTGTTTCTAGAAGCTATTTGTGTGAAATAGCTTTAGATTATTAATTAGAGGTCCTTAAATAGCAATTTACCCAAATTCTAATTTTTGGACAAAATGGGCATGGATGAGTCAAAATTTGAAGTTTATCAAAATGGCATTTTGGTCATTTATCAAATAAGTGATTAAATAGGTGAAAAGATGATAAAATTCACTCATCTTCTCCCCAAGCTACCGAAAAATTAGAGAAGCCATTGTTAGGGCTCTTTCAATTTTTCAAGCTTGCTAGTAAGTGCTCTTAAGCCCTGGTTTTTGATATTCTTCGTATTTTTGAAGTCCTAGTAGCATGAGTAAGCTATTTTTAGCTATTTGGTGAGCTATTATGGATGTTCAAAAATGTACATATGTATGATTTGCATGTATTTTGATGTTTTATGGAAGAATATGAAAGCTTGATGTAGTAGAAACATCTTTTGCTAAGTGATTTTCCATGAAAATGCATGTAGGGACTTAGTTGTGAAAATCTTAAGTTTGGTCATACATGGGTGATTTAGTGAGAATTGTTGAATGCTTTAGTTGAGTAAGTGGTTCGGCTAAGCATGAAAGGCTAGAAAGTTGAATAAAAATCACTTTACGAGCCTTTAGGGCTAAAGTGTAAATATGAGAAAGTTTAGGGGCAAAATAGTAATTTTGCTAAAGTATGAGATGTGGGTCAGTTTAGTCAATGTGTGTATTGAATAAGCTGATTTATTCATTATAGATCAAGAAAGACAAAGCCCGGATCGAAACCGAGGCAAAAGTAAGGTGGTGGACTAAATTGCACATTTCAATACTTTTGAGTATCGAGGTAAGTCTATGCATAAACAATGCATTCATACTTACAATTTGTTAATGCTAGCTAGGTGTAGCATGAATGAGAATGAATGAGAATGATTGGGAACCTATGTGGTTCAAGTAGAATGAATGTAATATAGATGTGAATGGATGAATAATTGGGTAAATAGACTTGTGCATGTGTTGTGATAATGCTAGATGGTGGGCTAAGTGCGATACCATCCAAATGCATATTGACGATGAGGTGGCTATGTGCGATGCTATCATTAGGTATATCATTTAGTGGCTATGTAAAGAGATCACTATGATTACCTTTGTGGTAGGCTAAGTGCGATACCACCTTATAAATTGATTGTGGTGTGCTAAGTGCGAAACCACCGAGATATTGGTGTGTGGATTAATTGTGTATATTACATGTGTGTAATAAGTGTGTGGATAAGATATGTGGATTATTTGTGTGGATTAGCTATGTGAGTTAGCTATGTGGATGTATTATTGAGCAATAATGATGTGTTGTATATTGTGTAAATGTGATATTGAATGCAGGGTGCATTTCAATAGTTATGAGCATGTGACTCATGATGTGTTGGTAATATGGTAAGGGATAGAAAGAGTAAGCATATTTGTATGTTATATGTTGGTATAATGCTAATTTTGGTTGGGCTTATACTATGATGCTTAATTTTTTATGTGTAAACTTACTAAGCTCAAAGCTTACTCCCTTTCTTTTCCTTGTCTTATAGATTAAAAGTGGTGAATCGAGATACGAGGATCATTGGAAGATAGCCCACATATCAAGACACTTTGGTACATGAAACTTAATGTTTTGTATATGGCATGTATAGGGGCTAGACAAGTTAGTCAATTTTGTTGTAAATGGATAAGATGAGTTAGCCTTTTTATGGGAAGTGTATTTTGTATAATGCCATAGTTGTTGGCTATTACATTATATGAAAAGATATAGTTTTCTATGTGAGATTGTATTCAATTTGAGTTGATTATGATTGTGTTGGATGAGTATTTGTTGTGTATGCTAGAAGGGTGAAAAGAACTTCGCACTTAGCTTTGTCCTTGACCATGTGGTTAGACACACAAGGCGTGTGTCTAGAGACCATGTGTGACACACTGGTCAGCCCACGGGCGCAGGCCGTGGCCGCAAGGCCCCCTGCATGTTAATATTTTAAGCAGAATAGACCATAGACTAGTCACACGGGCGTGTGCCTAGGGCGTGTGGGATTAATCGTTGTTAGCCACGGGCCAGCCACACGCGCGGCGTGTGTCTAGACTCTAGGCCGTCATGAAGGAAGTCGTTGTTCACCACGGTTGGGGGAGCACGCAGGCGTGCCATGGCCGTGGGGCAATTGGTAGAATGCTCGATTTTTTAGCACGGCTAGGGAACATGGGCGTGTGAGCCCTGTATAAAAGAAGAAAATTTTTAAGGATCGTAAAAGTTCCGGATTAGTCTCGAGAGCCCTCGTGTGTATGAGTGAGGCCTCGTAAGTCGAGAATGAGGTTATAGAGAGTAATGACGTTGAGCCTATGTGGCGATTAAGTGGGTTGAATTCGGTAATGTCTCAGACCCGGTTCCCGACGTAGAACCCGGGTAAGGGGTGTTACAGCCCGTGTGCTCCACACGGCCTAAACACGCCCGTTTCCTCGCCCGTGTGTAAAAACCTGAGTATTTTGTTTGTGACATCAGCAACCCATTTATGGGCACACGGCCTAGGCACACGCCTGTGTGTCTAGCCCGTGGTCGACACTGACTTGCAACACTAACATGCAGGGGACCCACGGCCATGTCACATGCACATGGGACCGACCGTGTGTCACACACGGCCTAGACACACGCCCATGTGTCTACCCGTGTGGACCAATTCAAGGCTATTTTCCAAGCCATTTAGCCACTTTCACTTGCACACATTCACACATCACCACAATACATTTTCAAATCATCAATTATAACTCTTAAATTATCACATTTGAATCATGAAAATCAAATCTTCATCCCATATACGAGGGAGAACTATTATTAGTACAATTACAAACGACTTGAGCCATCATCTATGGCTATATACAACCGAACCATAAACTCTTTTAGGCCAACACATTTGGCTACTTTAACTATGACTTAATTAAACCAAAATAAGATCCCTATACATGCCATATCTCAAGAAGACTTGAATCTCATACCCAAGTGTCTGCTCGATAATGTGAAAGCATCTTCGGCGGTTTCCAACCCGAGCTAGTTAAGTTAACCTATAAGAGATGGGAAAGAAAGAGGAGTAAGCAATAACGCTTAGTAAGTTCATATGCAAATGACAAGCAACTATTGACATTTATTTATTACCCTCAACTACAAGGTAATATAATGAGATTTACACTTAAGGTAATAGTTACCCATTCAATCATTCATAATGCTTACTCATTCTAAACTTTCACCTGTCACAAACTCATTTCGTAAAACATTGTTCATCTTTACTTGCATTTATACCCTGCATTTATCACCACAAAGCCACATGCAAATTACACTTAGCCAAGTTTCTCGATATCACACTGGAATAATAATAAATACTCGGTGGTTTCGTACACAGCCCACCATTCAATAATTAATAAGGTGGTATTGCACACAGCCCACCATTGATAATATTGGCGATGGTATCGCACACAGCCCATCGCTAACAATTAATAAGGTGGTATCGCACATAGCCCACCATTTAATAATTAATAAGGTGGTATCACACACAGCCCACCATTATTACACATTCACGGATATTTATCCATGTACATTTTCCTATTTCAAATGTTCATCTGGGAATATCCTCACACACTATCATTCTTAAATAGATTTCTACAATAATCATTCGCATTCACAAAATGCATTTATAAATATAACATATGCAATCAGGGTGCATCGTTAACACATAACTCACCATGGTTTCCTCATATCTGAAATTCACCTCAAATGAGTTCTAGGCACATACCTGTACCTCTCATAGTATAACCTCATACTTTCTCATTTTCAACATACCTGTTGAATTATTCAAATGCTAAAGAACACTCTTGAATTTCATACATATAGTACCAAATCAACATCATACCCCCGATAGGGTCTTACATGAAATATCATATCGATGCCATGTCCCTGACATGGTCTTATACGAAATCTCACACCGAGGCCATATTCCAAATATGGTCTTACACGGGACCTTAATTATCATAGTATCATGCTATTTGCATTCCCTCTATTCTTAGATTCAATTGAAGACTTTCAATTCTTGACATCTCGCCAAGACGTATTTAATATATTCATAGAGTCAATATACAATTCATACATCATCGAAATATTAAATACTTCACTATAGTTGAATTATTAGCACACGAACTTACCTCGATATCGGAAAGGGCAAAAAGGGACCTAATTGTCTATATTTTTCTTTTCTCCCGTTCTAGGTCCGAATCTCATTTTATTTGATCTAGAACAACAAAATTTACTCATTTAATCATTTTATGATCATATTACAACATAATCTCTACTTAGGCAAAAATGACCATTTTGCCCTTGTACTATGGCAAAATTATGATTTTGCCCCTAGGCTCGTAAATCATTTTTCATCTCATTTTCTTATTAAGCAAGCCTAGCTGAACATTTATTTCTCTTACAACTACTCACAAATCCAACTATTTCATGCATTTATTACCAAATTACAACATTTACAACTTAGTCCCATTTAGGTGTTTTCATGATAACACCTTTCACAAAAGTTGTTTCTCATCTCCCTAACATTCATTTTCTTCCATAAAAACTCAGCAAACAACATAAACTCTCTCATGGAAAGTCCCTAGACTTTCAACCATTTAGCAATTTAGTCCCCTCATTAGCTAGCTTAACCTTTGGGGGTTCCAAAAGTACAAAAATTATCAACTAAAACCATCAAAATCACTTACTTGTAAGGAAGAAAGCTTGGATGAAAATTTTCAAGCTCCCATGGCTGTTTTTCTTGAGAAATTTCAGTGGAGAGAAGGGAAAGAAAAGATGATATCTTTTCTTCTTTTTCTTTTATTATAAAAATAAAATTTTATCACCAATTTCACCTAACAATATGACAAAGTCAATTCTTTGTCCCCTATGGCCGGCCACCTCTTAAAATAAGGCCTAATTGCACATTAGGGACATCCAATTAATATTCCTTAGCTAATTAGCACCTCTAGCAAATAAAATAGAACTTTCGCACTTTATGCGATTTAGTCCTTTTTCGCGATTAAGCATGAAATCGCTAAAATTAAAACACCAAAATTTCCATACTCCTTTATAAACATGCTATAACCCATAAAATAAAATTAAAATAATTTTCTCTGACCCCGGATTAGTGATCCCGAGACCATTGTTCCGACTAGCCCCTAAATTAGGCTGTTACAAAGTAAGTGTCTTTTACCTTTTAATTTAACGAGAATAAAAAAAATTCGTAAAGTCACGGTTGTAATGGTAAAGTTGTAAGTTGACTCTAGAGGCAAGGATTCAACACTTTGTAACGTAACCTTTTTTAAATTTGTAAACATAAAAGAAAGTTTTAAGGCAACGATGGATGGATCGTTTTGTTTCTGTATTAATATGTATTTGTTTTTAGTGTGCTTGAACGTACATTTCGAGTTTATTGGCATTTCTCATAATGGGAGGGATCCTATTACACATTGTAAAAACTAAAGTAGTTTTACAAACTTTTGTAACTATTTATATGATTAATATTTTAACGATCCAACCGTTATTTTTTATGATCTATTCATTTAAATCATGCATGCCAAATTTGATACAAATTTAAAACTTCTAACTAATTGTTTATATAAAAAAAAACTTCAACCGTTAAATATATATAAAGCAAAATATTATCAATTACTTACATATAAATAAATATGGTTATATGACAATATACTTTTTAAATAATAAAGATTAAGCATCAAATAAACAAATAAAATATTTAAAAATATAGTAAATTACTATTATTTAGGTTAATCCAATATAATATTTCAATTTTATTTTTAAATGCGTTTATGATAAAAATAAAAATGATCAAGAGAAAAAATCATTAGAAGTTATTTAAACAATTAAATAAATGATTTTTTAAAAAGAAAAAAATCAAAATCAAAATCTTATACGGATAAATATGTACTATCGTGACTAATATTCCTCGGTACATACTATACAAGGCCTATCCAAAAATGTAAACAATGCTATACTATAAAATTGTTTGGGGTCTAAACTGGACCGGGCTATACCTATGTAGGTATTATGATGTTTAAATTCTGTTTGATTTGTAATATAATTTTAAATTTAAGGCGGCATATTTATAAGTAATTAATTTAAATTTATTTTAGATAAGTTTACATTAAATTTTTAATTGTTATTTTTAATTTAATATTTAATATGGTTTTTACTAAAAAATTAAAAACAAATAACTTAACATAAGTATTATTCTAATATACTCATACATGCCATATTGAAGATTTACTGGGATTAGATCAAACTAAATCGACAACCCTAAAACTAAAGATCAAATCAAGTCGATTAATGGGAAGATATTCTGAACTTATTGGAAGACTTATCCTTCATGATTTATGCCATATTTATCTTGCTTATGTTAAGGGATAAATGATTATATAGATGAGATTATGTTAGTAAGTTCATAGTCATATATAAAGTGTGCAAACTTGTATAGGCTTTGTACATGAGTTGAGAACACTTATTTTGTTCAATGAGGAACATATATTGTGAGTGCATTATTCTGTAATAACCAAGTGTGTTACTTAGTTAAGTGTCTTAAGCTTTCAAGGGGAAAATTTAGAGGGGAAATGTTTAGATCTTAGTTATAAAAGTGAAAAGTTTAATTTGGTGATCGTTAGAGCTTGAGTTCACTTGTTGCATGTGGAGTTAAAATACTGAATCTTTTTTCTAGGTAAGGTCCTACAGATGTAGGGAAACCGAATTGCGTAAGCATCACTTGTATTCTTTATTTTTCTGCACCTTACATTTTTGTGCTTGAAGTAGTTGGAATTAGTGTTGGCACTGCTTCTAACATTGCTTGTGTTCATTGTCAAAATATAAATTCAGACCGAACAATTATAACATAAATTACATAATATATAAAAAACACGTAACTATATAATTATAAATAAATATTATAAAAAACGTATATTAACATTCACTTATTGTAAAATTATTGCTTGATAAAATCATTGTTTAACATTGTAAAATATTTTAATAATGTTTAAAACTCCAAACACAAATATATTCAAACATTGAATTTTTAATAATTAAATATTAATTTTTGTATTGCTTGTAACAGCCCGATTTAGGGCCTAGTCGGAATAGTGGTTGCAAGACCACAAATCCGAAGTAGAGATATGTGTTTTATGATTTTTATGAGGCTTGTGATATGTTTCTATGATTATGTGAAAATTTCATGAGGAAATTTTATTAATTAGTGATCAATTTGTCCATTAGAACTAAATTGCAAAGATTAGAAAATATGAGATTCTAGAAGATTTAAGTATAAAATAGCATTTTAAAAATTATTAGAAGTCCTTATTTACCAATTAGACCATTTTATATCAAGATGGACAAAAAATGGACATAGGAAGGAAAAATCTTAAGGGGCCTTAAGGGCAAAATGGTCATTTGGTTAATAAAAGAATTAAAAGAAAAAAAGAAGTCAAAATAGTGTCCATCTTCTCTAAGCTTGGCCGAAAATCACAAGGACTCCATAGCTAGGGTTTCTTCAATTTTCAAGCTCAAAGTAAGTGCATCCTAGCCCCGTTTTTAATATTCTTCGTATTTTTGAGATACTCTAGCTTGATTTAGCTATTTCTAGCTATATTTTGAGCTAGGGTTTATGTTAAAAAATATACCCATGTATGACATGCATGTATTTTGATAATTTATGGAAGAATATGAAAGTTTGATGAATGATAAACATCTTTTTTTAAGTAATTTTCATGAAAGATGCATAAAAAAGGACCAAATTGTAAAAGTTATAAAAATGGTCATACATGAGTGAACTAGTGGAAATTGGGAGCTGTTGTAGTTAAGAAAATGATTTGGCTAAGCTTAAAATACAAGGAAGTTGAATGAAAATCATTTTACGAGTATAGGGGCAAAAGTGTAATTATGTAAAAGTTTAGGGGCAAAATTGTAATTTTGCCAAAGTATGATTCATGGGTTTATTTAGTCAATGTGAGTATTAAACAAGTGAAAAATAAAATCCACACGGGCTAGGAACATGGGCATGTATGACCACACAGCCTGCCCACACGGGTGTGTTCCATTCCCCACGGGTGTGTGGCCCTGTTTTAGGCAAAATTTTCTAAGTGTGCCAAAGTTTCCGGTTTAGTCCCGAACCATTCCGTATGCATGTTTAGGGTCTCGTATACCCATAATAGGGATGTTATGATTATGATTGAAAAAGTTTTAAGTTGAAACGAAATTTTATGGCCCGATGTTATATGTTAGAGCAAGTTAAGTTCGGTAATGCCCCATATCCGGTTCAGGCGTTGAATACGGGTAAGGGGTGTTACATTGCTCTTATCAAAATTTGATTTCAATAAGTAAATATTGTAAACTATTTAATAATTCAAAATTTCAAAACAAATATATATTCAATGAAAACTTTAAAAAAAAAATTGTTTAGACATAAAAAATTGTGACTTAAAAAAAGTTGTCTAACAATTTTTTAATATTTGATTAAAAATTAATACTATTTAAAAACTTAATTAAATATTTTTGTGCTAGAAATGTTTAAAGATGATAATAAACCTTACTATTTTCTAAAATAATATGAATTAAATTAATTTTTTTAAGTAAATATAACTTAAAATTTCTAAACAATAAAGTTTTTGAAGTTTCTTTTGAATATATATATATATTTTTGAAGCTTTAAGCATTACTTAAAATTTAAACAAATATTATAATTAAAAAAGTTTAACATTATTTTTACGTTTAAATTTTGTTTTTAAAACTTTTTTTTAAAAAAATATTTATCAATGTTTTGGAAAATTAACTCTAATGTTAAACATCACTACAAGAAAACAGACTTTTAGCGGCGTTTTTTTTTGCCTTTAGCAGCGTTTATAAGCGCCACTAAAAGTATTTGTGGCACTTTTCGAAGCGCCGCAAAAAATGCCGCTAAATCAAACGCCGCAAACTTTAGCGGCGTTTATGAGAAAAAAACGCCGCTAAAAGTCATGACTTTTAGCGGCGCTTTTCCAACAAACGCCGCTAAAGATCATGACCTTTAGCGGTGCTTTTTTCACAAACGCCGCTAATTTGTAAAGATTTGCAATGTACAATTTTTTTTATATCATACCCCTCCTGCACTAAAAACCAACCAATAACAGTAAATATAGCATATAATTCCAACCCAAAACAGCAAATGTAGAATAAAAATCACACCAAATGCATTAATTGTAAATGAAACTTGAAATTCAATAAATTAAATGAATTATAACTGAAAATATTCTTACAATAATGTTAAATATAATAATGTTAAAATAATCAAACAACGAGAAAGTACATGTCTAAGATGGCGCTTCTCGCGATCACCAAACATCTCGCATCATTTCTCGAAGTCGTATTGGAGCTCATCGTATTTTCTCGCTCGCTCGCTAGCATCGATGTCGCCTCCGCCTCCTCATTGCTGCCGCCGCATCCGCTCTAACATGTTGCTGGAGTTCTTCATATTTTCTTTGAACATCATCAATTTGCTGCCTCTGCTCAACCGTGCTGTCTTGCATCTGAGCTATCTGGTCTTTGAGCCTCTAAACTTCAGCACGAGATTGACTCCCGGAAGGCATGTATTGCTGGGAGCCGGATCCAAAATATTGGGTCGGGGTAACACCAGATCCTTGTAATCGTACCCGACCATACCTTTCAAAACCAAAAACATCAGTGACAATTCTATTATAAATATACTCAAGATTAATAGAACTATCAGTCGAAGCAGTCGTACCTTTCAGGACCCAAAATGTCGGTAATAATTCTGTTATCAATCTCCTCAAGATTAACAGAACTATCGATCGAAGCAACCGCTTCATATACTCCTTCTTCTCCTTTAGTTTATCCTAATAAATCAATGAAAGAGTTAGAAACGAAATATATAATAAGAAGGAATGCAACATAACTTGTAATTGAAGAATTTTATTAAGTAAATATACCATAATTTCGCACTTGGATGTCATCTGAGATCCATCCTTCTTCCTATGCGTAATGTCAAAAAGTCAAGGCGCCCAACTTTTGACCAGACATAAGGCTTCCTACATTTTAGCAGAAAGAATATAATTTAATAGTATAAAGTCATTAATATTTGACATAATTAATAAATTATAATACCTCGGCCTCAGCTACACAAGCAAAACTTCTAGACCCTGCCGTGTGCGTGAATTTTTGTTTCTGTCTGCTGCTTGTTCCAACTTGCTCACGGTCCTACATAATGAAATTTGAATTATGTATTTAGTAAATACCATAAACCGGAAAATTTATAAGACTTTAGAAGTGCATAATACCTCTCCTTTCTTTGAATTCCAGAATCTAACTTGATCTTCCCATTGGTACCTCAACATTCCCGGCGGGACATTTCTTAATTTTTCGTCGAGGCTGATGTCTTTCTTAAAATATTGTTTTTTCAACGTGCTTTTATGGTCTCTCCATTTTTTACCCAATGTCTTCTTCATATAGTCATCGGAGACCTCTAAAGCAAATCTCTCCTGAAAAAACATAAGTTTAAAAAGTACATATAAATGAAAGTTAAACCAAAGTATTATAAATTACATTCACGTTTTTTTACCTTAATATTATCGAGAGCCTGATTTTTGTTGGCATCAGGCATGTGATGCCATGATTCGTAGTTAATGGGCAACATATTGGCATTACGTGCTAGAATGCCCAAATAGCCTGCTAACAGTCGAGCTTCAGATCCAACGGGCTGGCCATGACTGTTTCTCCTTACTTTAACACACTCGACAGGATCTAGCTCGTACAAATCTTTAAGGAGTGTACGCCCCGACCTCTTCAAGCGCCCCACCACCTTGGCTGAAAAATGATATATTATTATTATATTAAAATTGAAAAATGAATCAATAATAAAATTCAACATGCATGTAAAATAAATTAACATTACTCCGAACTTCGCAGCTCGTCATCTATGTCCAAGCACACTAGAAGATCCAACAAACTGTTTGTTGTTCACTATTTGCTTCTTTCTAAATTTGGAGTATTGTGGACAATACTTAAATCTCGTAATCGTCTTCTAGGCATTTTTCCTGCAATACACATAAAATAGTGCAAAATCTTAGTAACAAATAACAATAATAGTACATTTAAAATAGTTAAATTATATAACATGACCAATATTAAAATTATAATATTACATATAAATAAAAATCGTAAAATATTACTACATCATATTTCATAAATATCTTCGTCCACATCGTGATTTGAACCCATTGAAATTGTTGACTAGTACTAGGGATATTTTCATTCAAGTTTTGTTTCGAAAAGGCAAAGTTTCGAGATCTTTCGACTATGTCACCTCTACTTCCATTGCCCATGTCGAACAAGTCTCTAGGGGTGTTCAAGTACAACGTACCAACCCTCATCGATTGGATCTTTTGAGTAAAAAAACTTGTTTCACTTGAGAAGAAAATACATACGGCTCGTCCATCAATAGTTCTCCAAAGTGTGAATCAATCGAGAAAAATTCACCATTGTAAAACCATATTGATCGTTTTTAATTCCGTGAGCCGTATTCACATCAGCCCAATCTCCTCGAAATAAGACAACTTTCCATCTGCCATAATAATCCAACTCAATTATGTCGGTAAGAAGTCCGTAATACTCCAAATTCCCCTCGACAGGATTATTGTCCCTAGCACTAGCATAACTTGTAATTGAAGAATTAACAACAATTCCACAATTTTGGGTTCTCCTCAATCTCTCGCGATACTTTGTATGAAATCTAAATCCATTGATGAGGAAGGCACTAAATCTTTTCACTATTCTATTTGGACCTTGTGAAAGCCATTTAACTTCGTCATTTACTTCATTCCGGCTCCAAACCTATTGAATCGAAAGTAAATTGAGTAATTATAAATGTTACGAGAAAACATTATTACTTGTCAATGAAAACTTCAATTGCATACCGTTTGGCTTTAACCATTCATGAAATGATTCCGTGAACAACTTATTAATTTCTCGTCGATGTAATCTTCGGACCGTGAACGAGCTCTTAATATTTGTTTGTACTCACTATGTTAAAAAGGGTTACTTTGTTAGAAGACAAACAAATTATAATTGATGAGTATTTATCGAATTCTACAACTTACTTGCGTAATGGTTCCATTGAATCGTGATTAAAAAGAACATATCGATGTGCTTGGACCCATGATCTATCATCTAATTCTCGCAATTTCGACTTTGCCGATTGGTTCTCGAAACTTTGAAATAAATAAGTTCCGCCAAGTTATGATCTGTGAGCCCAAAGCATTTCTACTTGGTCTGTTTCATTCTTGTTTCAACATCTTCCAAATACCGGAGCAGAAAGTCATACATTCCTCTCGCCAAGTAGCCTTCGGCAATTGATCCTTCCAGATAACGTTTATTGCTGCAGTAAGACTTCAATTTGGATAGGAACCTAAACACGGTATAGAACACTATCAAAAATTGCAACTAAAGGCATTTAGGTGAATGAAGGAATAATTTACAAATAAATTAAGACCTTTCAATGGGATACATCCATCGATAGAAAACGGGTCCACCAAGTATTGCTTCACGAGGGAGATGAATTAACAAGTGCACCATAATTGTGAAGAAAGAAGGCGGGAAGATCTTCTCCAGATTGCATAAAGTCAATGCGGCTCGATCTTGTAGTGTCTCTAGTTCTTGAATATCCAAAACTTTGCCACAAATGCCTTTCATTATATTGGACAGTTCAATTACAGAAGACGTCACCTTTTTCGACATACAACACCGCATAGCAGCTGGCAGTAAGTCTTGCATCAAGATGTGATAGTCATGTGATTTTAAGCCATATAGTCTTCGATCTTTAAGACTCACACATCGAGATATATTTGATGCATACGCATCCGGGACCTTTATATCCTTCAACACCATATAGAACACTTCTTTCTCCGTCTTCGACATTGAAAAAATAGCAGGCGGCAATCGATATTTCATATTCGAAAGTGCTTCGGGATGAAGCTCACGCCGAATTCCCATTTGGACTAAATCAAGTCGACTCTGAAGATTGTCTTTCGATTTTCCATCAACATTCAAAATAGTCCCAATGATGTTCTCGCAGACATTTTTCTCAATGTGCATGACATCAAGATTATGGCATAAAATCTGATGCTCCCAATAAGACAACTAAAAAAAATACTTCTTTTTTTCCACAGGTCCGCCTCATTAGGATCATCCTCTTCATCAGAATCATCATCAGATTCATCCCTTGATCTTCTATTTCTTTGCATGTTTGCCGGTTGATTCATCTTCCCATAAATGAAATTCATATCTTTCAACATGAACAATCTCCGAACTCTTCTGTACCGTCAAACTGAGTACTCTGATATCTAAATCTATGATTCTCTGGTAACCACCGACGATGCCCCATGTAAGAGAACTTCTTCCCATTATATAACCATTGCGAACGTGTTTGCGCAGCACAACAAGAACAAGCATAACGTCCCTTGGTACTCCAACCAGATAAATTGGCATAGGCCGGGAAGTCATTAATAGTCCACATCAAAGCTGGACGTAAATTGAAGTTCTCCTTTCTTAGTACATCGTAAGTCTCAACACTAGCCCACAATTGTTTTAACTCATCAATAAGTGGCTGCAAATATATGTCAATATCATTCCCGGGCCCTTTCTCTCCAGGAATAATCATAGATAAGATGAAGGATGATTGTTTCATGCAAACCCATGGAGGAAAATTGTAAGGAACAAGCACCACACAGGCGTGCATCAGACGCGCGGTGCTCATGATTTTGTAAGGGTTAAATCCATCGATGCTAGCCCCTGACCTCACACTCCAAGGATCGCTTGCAAAGCTTGGAAATTTGGAGTCAAATGATTTCCAAGCTAAAGAATCTGCAGGATGCCTTAACAATCCATCATCGGTTCATCCATCATGGTGCCACGTCATTGACTCGGCTGTCTTCGACGACATGAAAAGCCTTTGAAGCCTTGGTATTAGCAGAAAATACCGCAAAATCTTAACTGGCTGCTTCCTTGACTGTGTATCATGTTCATCCTCGTTACCATCCTCTGTATTTCTATTAATCCAACGGGGTTGACCGGATACATGACAGCACTGTTGGTTTATCCGGTCACCCCAATACAACATGCAGTCATTTGGGCAACTATGAATTTTGTTGTAGCCAAGGCCCAAATCCTTTATCAGTTTCTTCATGTCTTTGCAAGATCCAGGGATTTTCGCAAACGGGAACATTTCTTACAGAAACTCTAACAGCATTGTCAACGAGTTTTCGGTCCATCCTCCCAAACATTTCAAGTGAAAAAGACGAATACAGTAAAGACGATTTGGAAAATTTTGATCCTCATCTGATCCTTCATTCATTTCACCAAGTAACGTGTAGAACCTCGCCGCTTCTTCATTTGGTGTTCATCAGTGCATCATTCCCCTTCGGTGAAAGTATTTCCACCAAAATTATAATCATCGGTTGCACCCAAGTCAGGTGGAAATGACCCTAAACCATCGCTGCGCATATTAAAAGCATCCCGCAACATGCCTTCCATGTTATTATCTTCTCTAACATTCTGATTGTAAGCACTATGAGGATAACCCAGATTCATCGATGAAGATGCTCCACTAGATGTACACTCTCCATGAAAAATCCATTTTTTGTACCCCCGGACAAAGCCATCAACAACTAGATGTTCGTAGACAACTTCACGATAATGCCAATTGATATTGCAACACTTCTTACACGGGCAAAGAATCATATTCTCTTGGCTTGCATTTTGAAATGCGAAATTCAGAAAAGTTTCTACTCCATTTCGATAGCCGTTGCTTACCCTTGACAAATTCATCCAAGTCCTTTCCATTTTCCTAGTTGTTGAAGTCTAAAGTTGACAATAAATTACACGGCTAAATTGTTAATTTATAATTTATGTAAGTAATGATATGATCATATATATAACTGAGTACTATGTAAGTTATGTAAATTATGTAAGTTATGAAGTTTGATCTTCAAATTATGTAAGTTATGAAATTTGATCTTAAAATTATGTAAGTTATGTATTTTTTAAGATTCATCATACGTGGCATTGTTACATGTAACATCCCAAACCCGGCCTAGAAGTTAGGCCTGAATCTGGTGTGTTACATGGAAGTAAAAACCATCTTTGCGATTATTTAAAAACTTGCTTGAGAAATACAGCCTCTTTGTTAAAACCAAAAACACTTAAGCAATTGTTAACTACTTGAAAACGTAATAATCTTTAAAAAAACCCTTTTAGTAGCGAAAGCATATTTGAAATGAACAAAATAAAAATGTGATGTTTAGAAATAGAGTTGCAGAAGCATTTTGAAATCGTTGCGGAAACGTAGATAAAATACAAGTATTTTTGAAAGATTGATTGATGAGTCAACAATCAAGGTAGTGAACTTTAAAACCGTCTCTTTTGAAAATATCGTTTGAAAGTTCGAGTGAAAACTTTCGTGTTAAAATATTTATAAAAGTTTATTATGAAATCCATTTGTTAATCAATTTTGGAAAACCTTTATTTAAGTTTTAGAAAATTCTCGTTTTAAACAATTTAAGCATAATAATAAGTATATCAACCATAAAGAAAATAATAAAACACTCTAGAGGCCTTATTACAACATAAAAACCCAAAATAGTAAACCGAACGGAATTAAAAATCTAAAGTTCAAAATAAAACACCGTTTCTGAAGTATGGCCTCCACTGAGTCATCCATGGGCCCAAGTCCTCGTCACTGAGCATTACCTGCAAGGGTTAAGAAAAAGGGGGGTGAGTTACAAGAACTCAGTGTGAAATCCCCTTACCGTCATCCACTGGGCCTCGAACCCGCTTAGAAATATCTTGGGCCTAAGCCCATTTAAGATAATCTTGGGCAAGCCCAATTACAAAACAAGATATATATATGAATGCAAAGCATGCAACCCAACCCATCCATCCAATCTCTCCCGTATCAGCCGGGCTCTCTCTGTGGGGATCAAGTCAACCCACCCGCTTGATCACAAATTTGCAGTCAAGCTACCATTTATACTATTTGTGGCTGAGCCACCAGATTCATATAAGGTAAAATGATCGACACAGAGTCATTAATTCATATGTTAGGCACATAGCCATTATCAGAATTTGTGGCAATGCCACCGGTCTATACTTCTCTTAATTCAAATTTTCCCATCCCATGCAATATGTAAAGATGCATCATACATAATCGTAAAACATCCATATAAAAATAACATCCATTAACCTATTGAATACTTTTTATAAATCAGCCCATTAAAGCAATATGACCATTCGGCCCGTAGGGGTATTTCGGTAATTCGATCCATAAGGACATTTCGGTAAATCGGCCCATTATAGCAATCTATCAAATCGGCCCATTATGGCTATATATCAAATCGGCCCGTTAAGGCAATATAACAATTCAGCCCGTTAAGGTAATATAACAATTCGGCCCTTTAGGGGCATTTCCGTAATTCGGCCCATAGGGGCATTTCGGTAAATCGGTAATTTTACCCACTAAGGGTAATTTGGTAATCTCGTAACCCAGGGGTATTTCGGTAATTTACCCTCCAAGGGTATTTTGGTAAATCCGCAACCTAGACTTAACTACTAATGTGGGGCATAAAAATCGAAACTGTCCATCTGCATCGTACTGACTAAATTGACTATAACTCGAGTTAGGAATCTTGAAATCTAAATCCGTAAATTTTCCTTGAAACTAGACTCATATATATTTTTTTTACTATTTTTCCAAAATTTTTGGCTTAACCATTTAGTACAGTTTATTCCTTAAAGTTTCCCTTGTTTCACTGACCAATGGTTCTGACCTCTCTTAACCAAAATTCAAATATCTCACTGTACAGTTTTCATATGTTGCTCCCATTTATTTCTATTGAAAATAGGTTCTCTAATGAATCCATACATATAACTTATAACTCATAATTCACTTTGTACAATTTTAACCAATTTTTCCAAGACAGAATAGGGAACCACGAAGTCCATCAGAACCAGTCTCACTAAAATTAAGATATCGCAGAATATAAACTTCCTCTTCCTCCTCTGTTTCTTTCATATAAAAATAGACAAAGTAAGATTTAATTCGATATCTTTTTCTCTTTCTAATTCCCTTTATCCTATTTTTCGTGATTTTTCCAAAATCACGTCACTGATGCTGACCAAACTGTTTCTTTGCAAAATATGGTTACTACTATGAACATACGCACTCCCGAGTGGTCTCGGATGCCGGTTTTCGATTTTCTTCGGTATTTCGACCGAATCATAGAACATATCATACAAACATTCAGAGAGGTATGAGATTACACACCATTTCAAACATGTATTCGGAAGGGTACGGGATTACACACCATTTCAAACATGTATTCGGAAGGGTACGGGATTACACACCTTGATTACGAGTTGTGCTTTCTACCGTTTCAACACCACGAATGTGATCTCCCTCAGTGCACCAAAACTCGATCCTACCCTTTGGCTACTGAAATCCCGTCCTAACAATATTTGGTGAGCGAAAGAGTCGTTAGCAATTATCCCACCTTTGGCCAAAACAAATCTCATAACAACGTTCTTACCCCACTTGCTTGACTAGTCGACGATAATGATTTGGTTAATACAAATCACTTGTGCTCCTTTACCTTGAAGATTTTTAGGACCGATTCCCAACGATTGTACGATAACTTCGGAAGATTCAAAGTTTCGGCCTTCCACTATATCACTACGAAGAAGGAAAATAATCTCGTTTGAGAGAGAATAAGGTGATGGTCTCGGTCAAAATGACCATCCCAAACCAAAACATAGATTCGATATTAAGAGAAAGAAAATAAGAAATGTTGAGATGAACACTTACTGATTAATCAAGAATTGAGTGTAAATACGGATGAGAAGAAAATATAGAAAAGAGATGAAGGTTCGGTTATAGAAGAAAATGAATATTGATATTCGGCTATGGAGGATAATCAAACAAGAAAATATGATTTTATGGTGGTGTCGATTTAGAGAAGAGAAAAGATTAGAGGAATGGTTAAAAGAAAAGGATGGAAGGTTGGATGGATGCTAGGTGATTCAGCTATCAAAGGGAGATGAACATGTTGCACAAATGTGCTAGGAGGTTTCGACAAAGAAGAAAGAAAGAAGAAAAACTAAAACTCACAAAGAGTAGCAATTTGGAGAAGATGACACTATTGAAGCCAAAGGTATTTTTGACCAAAACAAACACTATAGTTTTACCAAAACACCAAGTAAAATTCGGCTACCTCCCTTTTACCACAAAACCGTCCACAATCATGACCATAATGGTCAAAAATTGGCCAACCACACTTTCCATAACACTTCCCTTGAAAAAGGCCACATGTTCCCCTTACTTTCCCCTTTCTCTTGATTTCTTTCCTCACCTTCATCCTTTCCTATTTTCCTTAGCCATCTTTCCAAAAATAAAAAGTCCACCTTGCCTTATTTACATGCTTGGCCGACACTTAAGGAAAGAATGCAAAAATAATAGTCAAAATTTGCACACAATGGGATTTGAACCTCTTCCCTCCAAGTACTTCATGTGGCGCCATAACCTCTTTACCATATACTCAATTATGCTAGCACATTACCCATTTAATTCCATAAACATTGAGGCCACTTACTATTTCTCCTAAATAGGCTTAAACACCAAATTTTTACTAGGGCCCAATTCAACCCCGAGCCTTCATAGAACCCCGTAACTTTCCAAAATCACCTTCCTAATAAGTCCAACTTGAAATAATGTCGTTCTCTTATTCTCAAAAATTTTTAAAACGCTTCTACGCTCAAGGCCCAATGGGTCCAATAGGTTCAATTCTACTAGGCCCAATTTTGGGATGTTACAATTCTACCCCCTTAAAGAAATTTCGTCCTCGAAATTTCCAACCAACTACCAATCGCAGATTGCTTAAATCATACCACTATGCTTTTATTGCGGCGCTCGATCTTAATAACACTAATGTACTTTTAACATAATCTTGAATCCTCTTTCACACAACCAAACACCTAACCACAGAAGCAAGCAGTTATCTACCACTTATACCTAAAATTTTCTACATTCAATCATCACGTCCAACCAAAACATACCTGACTTGATGGTGATGAAACAATCCCGAGCCTTATGCTCCTTAGACCAACATCTCAAGCATGATCCTGACCTCCTCCAGCATTCTCCCGGATAACGCCTTCTGCAATATTCGCAAGCCGAAAAGTTTGGACGTGCCTTAACACGCTTTACGAAACGATACTGCGACCCAAAAGAACCGTGATCTCTTTTCTTCTTACAGTCCACACACCCAACTCGATGTGCTTCATCGATTCCTTCAACCTCCTCCAATACTTCCTTAACTATCTGAGTTAGCTCATCAACCCCAGCTCGATCATGAGATCCCGTCTCAGCCACTGGCAATGCCAACACCTCCCTTTCAGAAACATGCCCCGATGCTGAAGATCTAGCCTTAGCACCTCGGCCTCTACCACGTCCACATCTATCGCGTCTCACGCCTTAACGCTCATGTTTGCTAAATCGATTTAATCTTATTACGAGTCTTATGAATCAGTATAATTATTCAATGTTTATTAAACAATGTTTTATGGAGTATAGGAAGTAAAGTTGTTTTCGTAGTACGTATCTAAGGTCTCAATTTCTATAGTTTCAGCTCCTAAAGCTAAGAGTTCTAGAGTATTTCTACAGTCATACCACAATAATCATAAATTGAAAACATAACTTACTTGACTTGGTGCCTGATACTCGTGGTGCCATACTTCCTTTAACACTTATATCTATAATTTAAAATTCATACAGCTTTTGAAAACGCTTTTGAACCCAAACCACGATCGAGTTTTGAAACTAGGGCTCGATATTATAAATGTAACACCCCAAACCCGGCCTAGAAGTTAGGCCCGAATCTGGTGTGTCACGTAGAAGTAAAAACCATCGTTGCGATTATTTAAAAACTTGCTTGAGAAATACAACCTCTTTGTTAAAACAAATAACACTTAAGCAATTGTTAACTACTTGAAAACGTAATAATCTTTAAAAAAACCCTTTTAGTAGCGAAAGCATATTTGAAATGAACAAAATAAAAATGTGATGTTTAAAAATAGAGTTGCAGAAGCATTTTGAAATCGTTGCGGTAACGTAGATAAAATACAAGTATTTTTGAAAGATTGATTGATTAGTCAACAATCAAGGTAGTGAACTTTAAAACCATCTCTTTTGAAAATATCGTTTGAAAGTTCGAGTGAAAACTTCCGTGTTAAAATATTTATAAAAGTTTATTATGAAATCCATTTGTTAATCAATTTTGGAAAACCTTTATTTAAGTTTTAGAAAATTCTCGTTTTAAACAATTTAAGCATAATAATAAGTATATCAACCATAAAGCAAATAATAAAACACTCCAGAGGCCTTACTACAACATAAAAACCCAAAATAGTAAAGTGAACGGAATTAAAAATCTAAAGTTCAAAATAAAACACCTTTCTGAAGTATGGCCTCCACCGAGTCATCCATGGGCCCAAGTCCTCGTCACTGAGCATTACCGCAAGGGTTAAGAAAAAGGGGGTGAGTTACAAGAACTCGATGTGAAATCCCCTTACAGTCATCCACCGGGCCTGAACCCGCTTAGAAATATCTTGGGCCTAAGCCCATTTAAGATAATCTTGGGCCAAGCCCAATTACAAAACAAGATATATATATTAATGCAAAGTATGCAACCCAACCCATCCATCCAATCTCTCCCCGTACAGCCGGTCTCTCCTGTGGGGATCAAGTCAACCCACCCCGCCAGCCTCTCTCCAATTTGCGATCAAGTCGCTATTTATACTATTTGTATTTGAGCCACGAGTCATATACTGGTAAAATGATCGACACGAGTCATTAATTCATATGTTAGGCACATAGCCATTATCGAATTTGCGGCAATGCCACCGGTCTATACTTCTCTTCATTCAAATTTTCCCATCCTATGCAATATGTAAAGATGCATCATACATAATCGTAAAACATCCATATAAAAATAACATCCATTAACCTATTGAATACTTTTTATGAATCAGCCCATTAAAGC
Organism: Gossypium sturtianum; assembly: GCA_025698515.1. Taxonomy (NCBI): domain Eukaryota; kingdom Viridiplantae; phylum Streptophyta; class Magnoliopsida; order Malvales; family Malvaceae; genus Gossypium; species Gossypium sturtianum. The sequence goes on along the minus strand of CM046953.1, from coordinate 81,082,750 downwards.
AATACGATCATTCGGCCCATAGGGGCATTTCGGTAATTCGGTCCATAAAGACATTTCGGTAAATCGGCCCATTATAACAATCTATCAAATCGGCCCATTATGGCTATATATCAAATTGACCCGTTAAGGCAATATAACAATTCGGCCCGTTAAGGCAATATAACAATTCGGCCCTTTAGGGGCATTTCCGTAATTCGGCCCATAGGGGCATTTCGGTAAATCGATAATTTTACCCACTAAGGGAAATTTGGTAATCTCGCAACCCAGGGGTATTTCGGTAATTTACCCTCCAAGGGTATTTTGGTAAATCCGCAACCTAGACTTAACTACTAATGTGGGGCATAAAAATCGAAACTGTCCATCTGCATCGTACTGACTAAATTGACTATAACTCAAGTTAGGAATCTCAAAATCTAAATCCGTAAATTTTCCTTGAAACTAGACTCATATATATTCTTACTACTATTTTTCCAAAATTTTTGGCTTAACCATTTAGTACAGTTTATTCCTTAAAGTTTCCCTTGTTTCACTGACCAATGGTTCTGACCTCTCTTACCCAAAATTCAAATATCTCACTGTACGGTTTTCATATATTGCTCCCATTTGTTTCTATTGAAAATAGGTTCTCTAAGTAATCCATACATATAACTTATAACTCATAATTCACTTTGTACAATTTTAACCAATTTTTCCAAGACAGAACAGGGAACCACGAAGTCCATCAGAACCAGTCTCACTAAAATTAAGATATCGCAGAATATAAACTTCCTCTTCCTCCTCTGTTTCTTTCATATAAAAATAGACACAATAAGATTTAATTCGATACCTTTTTCGCTTTCTAATTCCCTTTATCCTATTTTTTGTGATTTTTCCAAAATCACGTCACTGATGCTGACCAAACTGTTTCTTTGCAAAATATGGTTACTACTATGAACATACGCACTCCCGAGTGGTGTCGGATGCCGGTTTCTGATTTTCTTCGGTATTTCGACCGAATCATAGAACATATCATACAAACATTCAGAGAGGTATGAGATTACACACCATTTCAAACATGTATTCGGAAGGGTACGGGATTACACACCATTTCAAACACACCATTTCAAACATGTATTCGGAAGGGTACGGGATTACACACCATTTCAAACATGTATTCGGAAGGGTACGGGATTACACACCCTGATTACGAGTTGTGCTTTCTACCATTTCAACACCACGAATGTGATCTCCCTCAGTGCACCAAAAATCGATCCTACCCTTTGGCTACTGAAATCCCGTCCTAACAATATTTGGTGAGCGAAAGAGTCGTTAGCAATTATCCCACCTTTGGCCAAAATAAATCTCATAACAACGTTCTTACCCCACTTGCTTGACGAGTCGGCGATAATGATTTGGTTAATACAAATCACTTGTGCTCCTTTACCTTGAATATTTTTAGGACCGATTCCCAACGATTGTACGATAACTTCGGAAGATTCAAAGTTTCGGCCTTCCACTATATCACTACGAAGAAGGAAAATAATCTCGTTTGAGAGAGAATAAGGTGATGGTCTCGGTCAAAATGACCATCCCAAACCAAAATATAGTTTCGATATTAAGAGAAAGAAAATAAGAAATGTTGAGATGAACACTTACCGATTAATCAAGGATTGAGTGTAAATACGAATGAGAAGAAAAGATAGAAAAGAGATGAAGGTTCGTTTATAGAAGAAAATGAATATTGATATTCGGCTATGGAGGATAATCAAACAAGAAAATGTGATTTTATGGTGGTGTCGATTTAGAGAAGAGAAAAGATTAGAGGAATGGTTAAAAGAAAAGGATGGAAGGTTGGATGGATGGATGCTAGGAGATTCGGCTATCAAAGGGAGATGAACATGTTTCACAAATGTGCTAGGAGGTTTCGGCAAAGAAGAAAGAAAGAAGAAAAACTAAAACTCACAAAGAGTAGCAATTTGGATAAGATGACACTATTGAAGCCAAAGGTATTTTTGACCAAAACAAACACTATAGTTTTACCAAAACACCAAGTAAAATTCGGCTACCTCCCTTTTACCACAAAACCGTCCACATTCATGACCATAATGGTCAAAAATTGGCCAACCACACTTTCCATAACACTTCCCCTGAAAAAGGCCACATGTTCCCCTTACTTTCCCCTTTCTCTTGATTTCTTTCCTCACCTTCATCCTTTCCTATTTTCCTTAGCCATCTTGCCAAAAATAAAAAGTCCACCTTGCCTTATATACATGCTTGGCCGACACTTAAGGAAAGAATGCAAAAATAATAGTCAAAATTTGCACACAATGGGATTTGAACCTCTTCCCTCCAAGTACTTCATGTGGCGCCATAACCTCTTTACCATATGCTCAATTATGCTAGCACATTACTCATTTAATTCCATAAACATTGAGGCCACTTACTATTTCTCCTAAATAGGCTTAAACACCAAATTTTTACTAGGGCCCAATTCAACCCCGAGCCTTCATAGAACCCCGTAACTTTCCAAAATCACCTTCCTAATAAGTCCAACTTGAAATAATGTCGTTCTCTTATTCTCAAAAATTTTTAAAACGCTTCTACGCTCAAGGCCCAATGGGCCCAATAGGTTCAATTCTGCTAGGCCCAATTTGGGGATGTTACAATTCTACTTTCTTAAAGAAATTTAGTCCTCGAAATTTCCAACCAACTACTAATCATGATCGCTTAAATCATACCACTATGCTTTCACTGCGCGCTCTGATCTTAATAACACTAATGTACTTTTAACATAATCTTGAATCCTCTTTCACACAACCAAACACCTAACCACAGAAGCAAGTAGTTATCTACCACTTATACCTAAAATTTTCTACATTCAATCATCACGTCCAACCAAAACATACCTGACTTGATGGTGATGAAACAATCCCGAGCCTTATGCCCCTTAGACCAGCATCTCAAGCATGGTCCTGACCTCCTCCAAAGCATTCTCCGGATGACGCTTACGCAATATTCGCAGTTTAAAAGTTTGGACGTGCCTTAACATGCTTTACGAAACGAGACTGCGACCCAAAAGAACCGTGATCTCTTTTCTTCTTACAGTCCACACACCCAACTCGAAGTGCTTCACCAATTCCTTTAACCTCCTCCAATACTTCCTTAACTATCTGAGTTAGCTCATCAACTCCAGCTCGATCATGAGATCCCGTCTCAGCCACTGGCAATGCCAACACCTCCCTTTCGGAAACATGCCCCGATGCTGAAGATCTAGCCTTAGCACCTCGGCCTCTACCACGTCCACATCTATCGCATCTACGTCCTTTAACGCTCATGTTTGCTAAATCGATTTAATCTTATTACGAGTCTTATGAATCAGTATAATTATTCAATGTTTATTAAACAATGTTTTATGGAGTATAGGAAGTAAAGTTGTTTTCGTAGTACGTATCTAAGGTCTCAATTTCTATAGTTTCAGCTCCTAAAGCTCAGAGTTCTAGAGTATTTCTACAGTCATACCACAATAATCATAAATTGAAAACATAACTTACTTGACTTGGTGCCTGATACTCGTGGTGCCATACTTCCTTTAACACATATATCTATAATTTAAAATTCATACAGCTTTTGAAAACGCTTTTGAACTCAAACCACTGTCGAGTTTTGAAACCGGGCTCTGATACCATAAAATGTAACACCCCAAACCCGGCCTAGAAGTTAGGCCCGAATCTGGTGTGTCACATAGAAGTAAAAACCATCGTTGCGATTATTTAAAAACTTGCTTGAGAAATACAACCTCTTTGTTAAAACCAAAAATACTTAAGTAATTGTTAACTACTTGAAAACGTAATAATCTTTAAAAAAACCCTTTTAGTAGCGAAAGCATATTTGAAATGAACAAAATAAAAATGTGGTGTTTAAAAATAGAGTTGTAGAAGCATTTTGAAATCGTTGCGGTAACGTAGATAAAATACAAGTATTTTTGAAAGATTGATTGATGAGTCAACAATCAAGGTAGTGAACTTTAAAACCATCTCTTTTGAAAATATCGTTTGAAAGTTCGAGTGAAAACTTCCGTGTTAAAATATTTATAAAAGTTTATTATGAAATCCATTTGTTAATCAATTTTGGAAAACCTTTATTTAAGTTTTAGAAAATTCTCGTTTTAAACAATTTAAGCATAATAATAAGTATATCAACCATAAAGCAAATAATAAAACACTCCATAGGCCTTACTACAACATAAAAACCCAAAATAGTAAAGTGAACGGAATTAAAAATCTAAAGTTCAAAATAAAACACCGTTTCTGAAGTATGGCTCGCACCGAGTCATCCATGGGCCCAAGTCCTCGCCATCGAGCATTACCGCAAGGGTTAAGAAAAAGGGGGTGAGTTACAAGAACTCGTGTGAAATCCCCTTACCGTCATCCACGGGCCCGAACCCGCTTAGAAATATCTTGGGCCTAAGCCCATTTAAGATAATCTTGGGCCGAAGCCCAACTACAAAACAGTATATATATATTAATGCAAAGTATGCAACCCAACCCATCCATCCAATCTCTCCCCCGTACCAGCCAGTCTCTCATGTGGGGATCAAGTCAACCCACCCCGCCGCCTTCTCCAATTTGCAGTCAAGCTGCTATTTATACTATTTGTGGCGGAGCCACCAGAGTCATATACGGTAAAATGATCGACACAGAGTCATTAATTCATATGTTAGGCACATAGCCATTATCAGAATTTGCGGCAATGCCACCGGTCTATACTTCTCTTCATTCAAATTTTCGCATCCTATGCAATATGTAAAGATGCATCATACATAATCGTAAAACATCCATATAAAAATAACATCCATTAACCTATTGAATACTTTTTATGAATCAGCCCATTAAAGCAATACGATCATTCAGCCCATAGGGGCATTTCGGTAATTCGGTCCATAAGGACATTTCGGTAAATCGGCCCATTATAACAATCTATCAAATCGGGCCATTATGGCTATATATCAAATTGACCCGTTAAGGCAATATAACAATTCGGCCCGTTAAGGCAATATAACAATTCGGCCCTTTAGGGGCATTTCCGTAATTCGGCCCATAGGGGCATTTCAGTAAATCGGTAATATTACCCACTAAGGGTAATTTGGTAATCTCGCAACCCAGGGGTATTTCGATAATTTACCCTCCAAGGGTATTTTGGTAAATCCGCAACCTAGACTTAACTACTAATGTGGGGCATAAAAATCGAAACTGTCCATCTGCATCGTACTGACTAAATTGACTATAACTCAAGTTAGGAATCTCGAAATCTAAATCCGTAAATTTTCCTTGAAACTAGACTCATATATCTTCTTACTACTATTTTTCCAAAATTTTTGGCTTAACCATTTAGTACAGTTTATTCCTTAAAGTTTCCCTTGTTTCACTGACCAATGGTTCTGACCTCTCTTACCCAAAATTCAAATATCTCACTGTACGGTTTTCATATCTTGCTCCCATTTGTTTCTATTGAAAATAGGTTCTCTAAGTAATCCATACATATAACTTATAACTCATAATTCACTTTTTACAATTTTAACCAATTTTTCCAAGACAGAACAGGGAACCACGAAGTCCATCAGAACCAGTCTCACTAAAATTAAGATATCGCAGAATATAAACTTCCTCTTCCTCTTCTGTTTCTTTCATATAAAAATAGACACAATAAGATTTAATTCAATACCTTTTTCGCTTTCTAATTCCCTTTATCCTATTTTTTGTGATTTTTCCAAAATCACGTCACTGATGCTGACCAAACTGTTTCTTTGCAAAATATGGTTACTACTATGAACATACGCACTCCCGAGTGGTGTCGGATGCCGGTTTCCGATTTTCTTCGGTATTTCGACCGAATCATAGAACATATCATACAAAAATTCAGAGAGGTATGAGATTACACACCATTTTAAACATGTATTCGGAAGGGTACGGGATTACACACCATTTCAAACACACCATTTCAAACATGTATTCGGAAGGGTACGGGATTACACACCTTGATTACGAGTTATGCTTTCTACCATTTCAACACCACGAATGTGATCTCCCTCAGTGCACCAAAAATCGATCCTACCCTTTGGCTACTGAAATCCCGTCCTAACAATATTTGGTGAGCGAAAGAGTCGTTAGCAATTATCCCACCTTTGGCCAAAACAAATCTCATAACAACGTTCTTACCCCACTTGCTTGACGAGTCGGCGATAATGATTTGGTTAATACAAATCACTTGTGCTCCTTTACCTTGAATATTTTTAGGACCGATTCCCAACGATTGTACGATAACTTCGGAAGATTCAAAGTTTCAGCCTTCCACTATATCACTACGAAGAAGGAAAATAATCTCGTTTGAGAGAGAATAAGGTGATGGTCTCGGTCAAAATGACCATCCCAAACCAAAACATAGTTTCGATATTAAGAGAAAGAAAATAAGAAATGTTGAGATGAACACTTACCGATTAATCAAGGATTGAGTGTAAATACGGATGAGAAGAAAAGATAGAAAAGAGATGAAGGTTCGTTTATAGAAGAAAATGAATATTGATATTCGGCTATGGAGGATAATCAAACAAGAAAATGTGATTTTATGGTGGTGTCGATTTAGAGAAGAGAAAAGATTAGAGGAATGGTTAAAAGAAAAGGATGGAAGGTTGCATGGATGCTAGGTGATTCAGCTATCAAAGGGAGATGAACATGTTTCACAAATGTGCTAGGAGGTTTCGGCAAAGAAGAAAGAAAGAAGAAAAACTAAAACTCACAAAGAGTAGCAATTTGGAGAAGATGACACTATTGAAGCCAAAGGTATTTTTGACCAAAACAAACACTATAGTTTTACCAAAACACCAAGTAAAATTCGGCTACCTCCCTTTTACCACAAAACCGTCCACATTCATGACCATAATGGTCAAAAATTGGCCAACCACACTTTCCATAACACTTCCCCTGAAAAAGGCCACATGTTCCCCTTACTTTCCCCTTTCTCTTGATTTCTTTCCTCACCTTCATCCTTTCCTATTTTCCTTAGCCATCTTGCCAAAAATAAAAAGTCCACCTTGCCTTATATACATGCTTGGCCGACACTTAAGGAAAGAATGCAAAAATAATAGTCAAAATTTGCACACAATGGGATTTGAACCTCTTCCCTCCAAGTACTTCATGTGGCGCCATAACCTCTTTACCATATGCTCAATTATGCTAGCACATTACTCATTTAATTCCATAAACATTGAGGCCACTTACTATTTCTCCTAAATAGGCTTAAACACCAAATTTTTACTAGGGCCCAATTCAACCCCGAGCCTTCATAGAACCCCGTAACTTTCCAAAATCACCTTCCTAATAAGTCCAACTTGAAATAATGTCGTTCTCTTATTCTCAAAAATTTTTAAAACGCTTCTACGCTCAAGGCCCAATGGGCCTAATAGGTTCAATTCTACTAGGCCCAATTTTGGGATGTTACAATTCTACCCCCTTAAAGAAATTTCGTCCTCGAAATTTCCAACCAACTACTAACTGCACTGCTTAAATCATACCATTATGCTTTCGCTGCGCGCTCTGATCTTAATAACACTAATGTACTTTTAACATAATCTTGAATCCTCTTTCACACAACCAAACACCTAACCACAGAAGCAAGCAGTTATCTACCACTTATACCTAAAATTTTCTACATTCAATCATCACGTCCAACCAAAACATACCTGACTTGATGGTGATGAAACAATCCCGAGCCTTATGCTCCTTAGACCAGCATCTCAAGCATGGTCCTGACCTCCTCCAGCATTCTCCCGGATGACGCCTTCTGCAATATTCGCAAGCCGGAAAGTTTGGACGTGCCTTAACACGCTTTAAAAAACGAGACTGTGACCCAAAAGAACCGCGATCTCTTTTCTTCTTACATTCCACACACCCAACTCGAAGTGCTTCACCGATTCCTTTAACCTCCTCCAATACTTCCTTAACTATCTGAGTTAGCTCATCAACCCCAGCTCGATCATGAGATCCCGTCTCAGCCACTGGCAATGCCAACACCTCCCTTTCGGAAACATGCCCCGATGCTGAAGATCTAGCCTTAGCACCTCGGCCTCTACCACGTCCACATCTATCGCATCTACGTCCTTTAACGCTCATGTTTGCTAAATCGATTTAATCTTATTACGAGTCTTATGAATCAATATAATTATTCAATGTTTATTAAACAATGTTTTATGGAGTATAGGAAGTGAAGTTGTTTTCGTAGTACGTATCTAAGGTCTCAATTTCTATAGTTTCAGCTCTTAAAGCTAAGAGTTCTAGAGTATTTCTACAGTCATACCACAATAATCATAAATTGAAAACATAACTTACTTGACTTGGTGCCTGATACTCGTGGTGCCATACTTCCTTTAACACATATATCTATAATTTAAAATTCATACAGCTTTTGAAAACACTTTTGAACTTAAACCACTGTCGAGTTTTGAAACCGGGCTCTGATACCATAAAATGTAACACCCCAAACCTGGCCTAGAAGTTAGGCCCAAATCTGGTGTGTCACATAGAAGTAAAAACCATCGTTGCGATTATTTAAAAACTTGCTTGAGAAATACAACCTCTTTGTTAAAACCAAAAACACTTAAGTAATTGTTAACTACTTGAAAACGTAATAATCTTTAAAAAAACCCTTTTAGTAGCGAAAGCATATTTGAAATGAACAAAATAAAAATGTGATGTTTAAAAATAGAGTTGCGTACATTTTGAAATCGTTATGTAACGTAGATAAAATACAAGTATTTTTGAAAGATTGATTGATGAGTCAACAACCAAGGTAGTGAACTTTAAAACCATCTCTTTTGAAAATATCGTTTGAAAGTTCGAGTGAAAACTTTCGTGTTAAAATATTTATAAAAGTTTATTATGAAATCCATTTGTTAATTAATTTTGGAAAACCTTTATTTAAGTTTTAGAAATTTCTCGTTTTAAACAATTTAAGCATAATAATAAGTATATCAACCATAAAGCAAATAATAAAACACTCCATAGGCCTTACTACAACATAAAAACCCAAAATAGTAAAGTGAACGGAATTAAAAATCTAAAGTTCAAAATAAAACACCGTTTCTGAAGTATGGCCTGCACCGAGTCATCCATGGGCCCAAGTCCTCGTCACTGAGCATTACCTGCAAGGGTTAAGAAAAAGGGGGGTGAGTTACAAGAACTCAGTGTGAAATCCCCTTACCGTCATCCACTGGGCCTGAACCCGCTTAGAAATATCTTGGGCCTAAGCCCATTTAAGATAATCTTGGGCCGAAGCCCAATTACAAAACAGTATATATATATTAATGCAAAGTATGCAACCCAACCCATCCATCCAATCTCTCCCCATCAGCCGGTCTCTCTTGTGGGGATCAAGTCAACCCACCCCGCCAGTCTCTCCAATTTGCAGTCAAGCTGCTATTTATACTATTTGTGGCTGAGCCACCAGATTCATATACGGTAAAATGATCGACACAGAGTCGTTAGTTCATATGTTAGGCACATAGCCATTATCAGAATTTGCGACAATGCCACCTGTCTATACTTCTCTTCATTCAAATTTTCCCATCCTATGCAATATGTAAAGATGCATCATACATAATCGTAAAACATCCATATAAAAATAACATCCATTAACCTATTGAAAACTTTTTATGAATCAGCCCATTAAAGCAATACGGTCATTCAGCCCATAGGGGCATTTCGGTAATTCGGTCCATAAGGACATTCGGTAAATCGGCCCATTATAACAATCTATCAAATTGGCCCATTATGGCTATATATCAAATCGACCCGTTAAGGCAATATAATAATTCGGCCCGTTAAGGCAATATAACAATTCGGCCCTTTAGGGGCATTTTCGTAATTCGGCCCATAGGGGCATCTCGGTAAATCGGTAATTTTACCCACTAAGGGTAATTTGGTAATCTCGCAACCCAGTGGTATTTCGGTAATTTACCCTCCAAGGGTATTTTGGTAAATCCGCAACCTAGACTTAACTACTAATGTGGGGCATAAAAATCGAAACTGTCCATCTGCATCGTACTGACTAAATTGACTATAACTCAAGTTAGGAATCTCGAAATCTAAATCCGTAAATTTTCCTTGAAACTAGACTCATATATCTTCTTACTACTATTTTTACAAAATTTTTGGCTTAACCATTTAGTACAGTTTATTCCTTAAAGTTTCCCTTGTTTCACTGACCAATGGTTCTGACCTCTCTTACCCAAAATTCAAATATCTCACTGTACGGTTTTCATATGTTACTCCCATTTGTTTCTATTGAAAATAGGTTCTCTAAGTAATCCATACATATAACTTATAACTCATAATTCACTTTTTACAATTTTAACCAATTTTTCCAAGACAGTACAGGGAACCACGAAGTCCATCAGAACCAGTCTCACTAAAATTAAGATATCGCAGAATATAAACTTCCTCTTCCTCCTCTGTTTCTTTCATATAAAAATAGACACAATAAGATTTAATTCGATACCTTTTTTGCTTCCTAATTCCCTTTATCCTATTTTTTGTGATTTTTCCAAAATCACGTCACTGATGTTGACCAAACTGTTTCTTTGCAAAATATGGTTACTACTATGAACATACGCACTCCCGAGTGGTCTCGGATGCCGGTTTCTGATTTTCTTCGGTATTTCGACTGAATCATAGAACATATCATACAAACATTCAGAGAGGTATGAGATTACACACCATTTCAAACACACCATTTCAAACATGTATTCAGAAGGGTACGGGATTACACACCATTTCAAACATGTATTCGGAAGGGTACGGGATTACACACCATTTCAAACACACCATTTCAAACATGTATTCGGAAGGGTACGGGATTACACACCATTTTAAACATGTATTCGGAAGGGTACGGGATTACACACCTTGATTACGAGTTGTGCTTTCTACCATTTCAACACCACGAATGTGATCTCCCTCAGTGCACCAAAAATCGATCCTACCCTTTAGCTACTGAAATCCCGTCCTAACAATATTTGATGAGCGAAAGAGTCGTTAGCAATTATCCCACCTTTGGCCAAAACAAATCTCATAACAACGTTCTTACCCCACTTGCTTGACGAGTCGGCGATAATGATTTGGTTAATACAAATCACTTGTGCTCCTTTACCTTGAAGATTTTTAGGACCGATTCCCAACGATTGTACGATAACTTCGGAAGATTCAAAGTTTCAGCCTTCCACTATATCACTACGAAGAAGGAAAATAATCTCATTTGAGAGAGAATAAGGTGATGGTCTCGGTCAAAATGACCATCCCAAACCAAAACATAGTTTCAATATTAAGAGAAAGAAAATAAGAAATGTTGAGATGAACACTTACCGATTAATCAAGGATTGAGTGTAAATACGGATGAGAAGAAAAGATAGAAAAGAGATGAAGGTTCATTTATAGAAGAAAATGAATATTGATATTCGGCTATGGAGGATAATCAAACAAGAAAATGTGATTTTATGGTGGTGTTGATTTAGAGAAGAGAAAAGATTAGAGGAATGGTTAAAAGAAAAGGATGGAAGGTTGGATGGATGCTAGGTGATTCGGCTATCAAAGGGAGATGAACATGTTTCACAAATGTGCTAGGAGGTTTCGGCAAAGAAGAAAGAAAGAAGAAAAACTAAAACTCACAAAGAGTAGCAATTTGGAGAAGATGACACTATTGAAGCCAAAGGTATTTTTGACCAAAACAAACACTATAGTTTTACCAAAACACCAAGTAAAATTCGGCTACCTCCCGTTTACCACAAAACCGTCCACATTCATGACCATAATGGTCAAAAATTGGCCAACCACACTTTCCATAACACTTCCCTTGAAAAAGGCCACATGTTCCCCTTACTTTCCCCTTTCTCTTGATTTCTTTCCTCACCTTCATCCTTTCCTATTTTCCTTAGCCATCTTGCCAAAAATAAAAAGTCCACCTTGCCTTATTTACATACTTGGCCGACACTTAAGGAAAGAATGCAAAAATAATAGTCAAAATTTGCACACAATGGGATTTGAACCTCTTCCCTCCAAGTACTTCATGTGGCGCCATAACCTCTTTACCATATGCTCAATTATGCTAGCACATTACTCATTTAATTCCATAAACATTGAGGCCACTTACTATTTCTCCTAAATAGGCTTAAACACCAAATTTTTACTAGGGCCCAATTCAACCCCGAGCCTTCATAGAACCCCGTAACTTTCCAAAATCACCTTCCTAATAAGTCCAACTTGAAATAATGCCGTTCTCTTATTCTCAAAAAATTTTAAAACGCTTCTACGCTCAAGGCCCAATGGGCCCAATAGGTCCAATTCTACTAGGCCCAATTTTGGGATGCTACATTACACCTAGGGAGGATCTGAAACACCCCAAACCCGGCCCACGAGCTTTGACCAGATTTGGTATGTTCCTCAAGTAGACGGTTCAAAGTTCTTTTGTTACTTAGAGAAAATTTGTGTAATTTTAGAAAATTATCGTTTTGGGTTGGCTTAAGTTGGAGACCCATTTATTTTACTTAGAAATCATTTAATTATGGTGACAAAATAATTTTAGGGTTTATTTTGAAAGAGATAATTTTAATTAAACTTTAATCAAAAATAATTCTTAACATAATAAATTAAAATAAACAGAAGTAAAGAAATCCAACTTGGGCCTTATGGCCTTATTACATCAATCAAAACCCAAAAATAAAATTAAAGTACTTAGTAAAAATAAAAGTTCAAATCTTTAAATTTCTCCTTGCGATGCATGGTCACCTTCACTCCCGCCGACCCGGTCCATTAATGCTCATCACACTGAAGAATATTCCCACAACGGGTGAGTCAACAGACTCAATGTGTAACCAACACTAACATTCAATAGGTCGAGCATACATATTCATATCAAACACTTATTCATACAATGAGATATCAATGATGATGCAACCCGAACCCAAAACCTAGATGCCATCCGCTACACATCCCCGCACCAACTCGCACACCGTCGTAGGGACTACTAAGTCGACCCTCCATCCGCTACACACCTTCAAGGCGATCGGCTGCAATGATCGCGTGCTCATCGCCCATATAAAATTTGTGGCATAGCCACCAGATAATTGTGTCATGAGACACCACATTCAGATAATGTAACCGAAGTTACCACATTCAGATAATGTGACCGAAGTCACCACATTCAGATAGTGAGACCGAAGTCATCACATTCACTTCCCCTTTCTCATAAATCCCGAATGACCCATATTTTTCATATCATGCATATCATACTTAAATTCACATTCGTGTCACTTTTCACATGTTAAAATATAACATATTTCGTAATCCTAGCAGGAGTAGGAAACGTACCTGAGTACTTTGTACCACATTAGGGTACTTTAGCCTGATCACATTCTTATACATTCATATATCAATTATTTGCCATATAACATATTAAAAGTTAGTGTGGGTACACACTGATTCGCTTAGCAATTCCTTGAGATTTCGAAAAGCTTGATCTAATGCTTAGATCCTTAATCCCTACATTTGATTTATCACTTATTACTTAACATAAATCCTATTCGGCTATAATACCAAATCCTACTAGGATTTGTATTCTTACCTTTGATGCCGATTTGATGATTATTCAAATCCGGAATAAATCCTTGCTTCCTTCATCATTGTCGAAAATCCCATAAGCACATGTTAGATTGATTTCTAACACTTAATCATCTTTAAATGGCCTATGGCCGAATATTCATATGACTTACCTTGAGTCTTAGAAATCTCGAAGCTTCGTTGTACTTCTCCTTGTAGTCGACAACTACTAGATCTCAAGAAAACCTTCCAAATTTCGGCCATGGAATTCTAAAGGAGTGAGATTCTATATTTAGGCTAAAGAGAGATTGAAAATCAAATAATAGTTGATCTTACCTTTTGGATGAAATCGGCAACACCTTCTGTCACAACAAAGATTGGCTTTGGTGAATTTTGGCTTTTGGTGCTATGAAGAAATTCGGCTAGGTTGGATTGTGTTTTGGTTTTGAATAAAAGAGAGAGGAGGCTAGGGAATTCGGATAGACAAAGGAAAAGAGAAAAGAAGAGGAGAGAACCCTAAGAATTTGTGCAGAGCAGAGAAAAAAGAAAAGCGATGAGTATCCCTCCTTCCTTCCTTCCTTTTATAGACGAAATTATCACCTAAGGAGTCCTTACTTGGCCACCACTCTTCAATTTGATAGCTTTATCCTTTAATTATCATAAAATAAAAGAGTTTAATCCAGCCTTTATCTCATGGAAATTATGATAAATAAATTTCTTTTTGAAAATACTTAAGATAAATCATCATTTATCTCTCCAATAAAAAAAAAACCTTTATTTATCCTTAATAGCCGAATTTTAAAGAGGATAAACCTCCCTTTTTCTAGAAGCCTTGCCGTCCACTCCTCAGTCTTCTGGAAGCAAAATAAAACTCCTTTTCATTTGCTTCCCAAGTGACTCGAACTCATGCCCAACACCTTGCATGTGGCGCCATTTCCATAGGCCCTAAGTGGCATCTCCAGGCCACTTTTCCAAGCCTGTTTGTGTGTCAAATTTCACCAACTTTTTCTTTTAGGGCCACCTTGCCTTAATTTCCTCTTTTAAACTTTAAAACTCGACATTTCTAAGTCATTTCTAAGTTTCCTAAAATTTTCGATCGGCTCTGTAAACTTGCCATTTTCTTACATTTCCAAGTTTCCAGAAATGTGTACTTTCCATTTTTGAATCATTTCCTTACATTTCCAGGTTTCCAAAAATGTTCATTTCCATATACATTTCCGAATTTCCAAAAATATTAAAAATTTATTCATATTACTTAAGACTTGTCATTTCGTACAATTAAACCGAAAATGCATAGGCCCTTTCCAGGATGTTACAGGATCCATTATATCTAACAGTGAGATATAAGGCAACCCGTCAGGTTTCCAGCCTATATACTTTGAAGCTTTTTTTTTAAGGTATGAAATTTGATCTTTAAACTAAATGCTTATATTTTATTTATTACATTAAACTACATGTATTATGTAAGTTATGTAAGTTATGTGAGATATTTAAGTTATGTAAGTTATGTATGTTGTGTGAGTTATGTCAATTATGTAAGTTATTGAAATAATCATCATTATTGTTATTATATTGATAACAAAAATTTATAAATTTTAAATTACTTATGTAAGTTTTAAATAATAATTATTTACTTAAATAATAATTATGTAAGTTTTAAATTTTCATTTTAAGAAGTTTTTAAATTACTTATTTAAAAAAAAGAATTCGAATTTTATATTAAAAAATATTTAAATAATGATCATTATTATTATATTGATAAAAAAATTATAAGTTTTAAAAACATTTAAAAATATTAAATATAGAAATCCAACATTTTTAATATAAAAAATTAGTAATTTGATTTTTATATGGAAATATATTTAAATAATGAAAATACCATTTTAAGAAGTTTTTAAATTACTTTTAAAAAAAAGAATTCGAATTTTATATTAAAAAATATTTAAATAATGATCATTATTATTATATTGATAAAAAAATTATAAGTTTTAAAAACATTTAAAAATATTAAATATAGAAATCCAACATTTTTAATATAAAAAATTAGTAATTTGATTTTTATATGGAAATATATTTAAATAATGAAATAACCATTTTAAGAAGTTTTTAAATTACTTTAAAAAAAATGAATTCGAATTTTATATTAAAAATATTTAAATAATGATCATTATTATTATATCAAGCGCATATATCAAACGCAAATACTGATATCTAAATAACAAATACGTAACGCATATATCAAACGCATATATCAATTTCTTCAACACCAACGAGATCTAAATAACAAATACGTAAAGCATATATCAAAGCGCAAAAGCAGACACAAAATATAAGTGAAAACTTAGGTTGAAGGCAAATTCCATCTTTTAACTTAGAAAAAGAAGAAGTATAAATCTACATTTTTTTCAACTCCAAATTAACGGCAATAAGCAAATAATACCTCAACAAACTGAATGTCCTTGCCTTGTATCAGTCTTCAGATTGAAAAACAGCAGATGGAACACCGTGTATCTTTTACACGAACCCTACAATTCCTGATGCGGCCAAGTATCGGAAACTATGCTATTCGAAGTGTTTGTGCTCTCTGTTAACCAGAAGATTAAATGTCAGATGGTTCAATCACACAACTACTATACAAATAAATGAAACCCTACATAATGAACCAAAAAGAAACATTTCTTGCAGCAACATTCATGGAGAATAAAACAGAAGTTAATTTTTCATTTACCTCAATAAGATATGGCAAATCAAACTTGCAAATGTTATATCCACTTGTAATATAAGGCTACACTTCACAGATAAATTCCTGCAAGCAAAACCTTCTCATTAAAAAAGGTACCAAAAGAAATCATATATTTCTCTCCCAACGTCCCCAAAGAAAAATTTGCTATAACTCTCAGTGACAGCATCAATAAGCATATGCAGTTTTGAGACCTGAAAAATGAACAACAGCACTCAAGTAACTTACTCTGTAGCATTCAGAAAAAGAATAATCAGCATCAATAAAATAGAAGTTAATTTTTCATTTACCTCAATAAGATATGGCAAATCAAACTTGCAAATGTTATATCCAATTATAATATCAGGGTCCACTTCACGGATAAATTCATGCAAGCAAAACCTTCTCATTAAAAAAGGTACTAAAATAAGAGATAAAAGGAAATATCCTGCAAACATAAGCTTATTAACCCCTCATATGCATGTAATTCTCTATTTCTTTCAAAAAATATCTTGGAAAGAAATAATTTCTTCCCATTTCTATTATAAGAATAGGTTTTAATACTAGCAGAAACTTGAGTCATGTATGTCCATTACCATTGCAAAATCCATATTCTACAAATATCACCTAAGTTAAATTTTAAATAACTCTATCAATTGACATATTCAAAGGTACCACTAGAATACAGAAAATAACCCTAGTGAGTGTTACAAATCGGTTATTACTTAAATGTATTCGATTTGTTTCAGTTTTAAGTTCAAATTTCCAAACCAAACCGAGCCTAAATTTATCTTTTAGTTAATTTATAATTTTTATATTATAAGAATAAATATTTGACATTTGATTTAGTGAAAAAAAAACAAACTAAAAATACTATATAAAAATATTCTTTAAAGAAAACAAACAAATCGAAACTAAATAGAATTCAATTTGGTTTTTAAAACCAAAATTATTGCATAGCAAACACAATTTTTTCCGAACCTATCCAAACCGAAACATTATCACCTCTAATAAACCATAATAACCCAATCATTGAATCCATATAACTAAGCCAAGATGATATATTTAGCTTGAGAGACATCACAAGTTCAAATCACTTCCAATGAAAAGCGGGTAACGAAAAATAGGGAAAACAAAAACCCGTATCCAAATTTCCAAAGCAATGAAATGCATATACATGTTAAATCCGAGAAACCATTGATAATATTCTATATCCTTATAAATCCAACACCAGGAAAGAGTAAAGAAGAACAAATCAAAAGCTTACTTAACAGTTCATTTTGATTTTTTTTCAAAAAGCAAAAGAGTACATAAAAATAAAACATATACTCAATGCATCAAACAACAAGCAAAAAGAAAATAGAGATTAAATATATCAATCAGCACTGGAACACGCATTACAAAATACAAAGTAAATAAAAGGAGTGAAAGCTAAATTCAAAAGCAAATACCAGAAAAAAACTAGAAAAAAACACGAAATAAATACCTAGGTAGATTAAAGAAGAAAACTGGTGGCGCAAGAGGCTGTTCTCAACGAGTTCCTTAACGGCGGAGGAGAGATCTAATACGACTTCACCGGAGCGGATTCTGGGAGTTAGGGATTTTGGGTAATTTTTTAGGGGAAAAGAGTAAGGTTAGGTATTTAGGGATTTAGGGTATACAACGATAAGAGATTTCAGGGTTTGAATGGGTATAAAACCGAGCACACAAAAACGGCGTCGTTTTGCTTAAAATAAAATACATTTTGCGGCGTTTTCACACTAGCGCCACTAACGCCTGACATTTAGCGGCGTTTATTGATGAGCGCCACTAATCTTTTTGCATTTTAACAAAACGGCGTCGTCCCACTTATAAGGGGTTTCCGGAATGGATGAAACAAAAACGACATCGTTTAAACTTTGCATTTTGCGGCGCTTTTAAAAAACGCCGCTAATTCCCGATCTTTAGTGGCGGTTTCAGTAAAAACGCCTCTAATGCCACATCAAAGCACAACTAAAACGATACCATTTTGGCTAAATTAAACGTTTTTGCGGCGTTTTTGTCTTTCATATTAATAAATTTTAATAGTTTTATTTTTTCTTAAATTCCTTTTAAACTAATATTGCTTTGTTTCAAACAATATACCTAATTTGTAAAAAAAAAATAGTAATTGATAATGAAATTAATTTTAACTTGGCCAATAGAATTATTTTTTTTTTTTTGAAATTGAGTTTTAAGCAATCTAGTTTAATATATGATCTCTTTTACGTTTAAATAATTAAAATTATAATGATAATTTAATATAATAATATTAATATTATCTTTTTTACATTTATATAAGAAATTATTTAATATATAAATTTAAAATAAATCAATCATATACCCATAAATCTTTATTATTATTTTAAATAATTGTATTTTCATTTTTTCCATTTTTAACATATATTTTTCTATGTTATTTGTTTCAATTTTTTTCTATGTGTTATTATTTTTTGTAAAGATTTTAAATATTAAATTAAAAAATTACGTTTTAATTAATATAATTAAACTAGTTAAATAATAAATAGAAGAGGCTAGATGAAAGAGTGCTTGACTTTTATTAAAATTTTATATTTAATTATTATATAATTCATATCAATTTTAAATAAATAATTTTTGAAACTTTGAGCAATATTTAAAAGAATTAGATACATGACGTAATTTTTATATAATTTTTTTATGTAAGAAAACAAAAACACTAAGTTTTAAAATATAAACCCTAAACCCTAAACCCCAAACCCCAAACCCCAAACCCTAAACCCCAAACCCCAAACCCCAAACCCTAAACCATAATCCCCTAAACCCGAATCCCTATCCCCTAAACCCGAACCCTATCCCCTAAACCTTAAGCCACAAAACGTAAACTATAAATCCTAAACCCTTAACCCCGTAGTCCCCTAACCATTAACCTGAACCATTAACCAACACTTAAACCTTAATATCGTTAAACACTAAGATCTTAAACCCTAAATTAAAAACACCAAATAAAAAACTTTAAAACACGAAACCCATAACCCAAAATAACAAACCCTAAACCATAAAATTAACTTACTAAACACTAAACCCTTAATCAATTTTAATAGCTTTATAACTTAAATGAAAACTTCTAAATAGTTTAGTTAGCAATTTATAACTTTTCATAATTAAGTAAATAAAATGAAACTTTCTCATTACTTATAAGTGAATGTATCAAAATAAAATATAATTCAAAACAAGAATAAGAAAAATTATGGAATTTAAATCGGATCAAATCGAAACAAGTCCCTTCACAAAAAAGGCAGCTCAACTTTTAGCGGTGTTTTTGTACACAAACGCCGCTATTGCTCACATATAACGGCGCTTTTGTAAAAATGCCGCCAATGCTCAGATCTTTAGCTGCATTTTTGCAAAAGTGCCGCTAATGCTCAGATCTTTAGCGGCGTTTTTACAAAAGCGCCGCTAATGCTCAGATCTTTAGTGGTGTTTTTGCAAAAGCGCCGCTAATGCTCAGATCTTTAGCGGTGTTTTTGCAAAAGCGCTGCTAATGCTCAGATCTTTAGCGGCGTTTTTACAAAAGCGCCGCTAATGTTCAGATCTTTAGCGGCGTTTGGGAAAAAAACGCCGCTATTTATCCTTTTTAGCGGCGTTTGATAGGAAAACGCCGCTATTGCTCAACTTTTTGCTTAAAATGCCGCTAATGTATAATATTTGCGGTGTTTTTAGTTGAAACGCCGCAAAAACGCCGCTAAAAGTCTGTTTTGGTGTAGTGCATGTTTCATTTTTTAATAGTATTATATATATTTTTTTAAAATATGTATTTAACCATTTTTAAATTTCACATAAACTTTTACATTTTCTAATTATGTTTTTAAGTATTGAATATTTTTTAAAATAATTTATCAGTAATCAAGTTTTTTTAAATAATTAATGATTTTAAAAAAATATAAATATATCTTTATAAATATTATTTTTTATTATAAAATATTATAGTATTATTTTAAATGTTTAACATTAAAAATATGTCATTTCAAGTCAAGGTATAGGTACAATCAAAAGTCTGCCCTCTCTAGCACGTCTCTGGTCTGCTTTTTAGCATGCTATTTTTTCTAGGTTTTCTTGTTGTTTTTTTGATTTTCGTGGGTGATAGAGGTTGAAGGCTTCTATAGATCTTGATACTCCAGTGGGTTTCACCTAAAAAAATGGAAGAATAGTTAGCAAGATTACCAATCGCTGAAGAGGAAGAAATTTTACAGATCCATGTCGAGCAGAGCGACGAAGGGAGATAAGAAGTTTTCAGGTTAGTAGGGTGTTTTTTAACTGCTAGTGTTATCCATTTTCCTGCTATGAAAAACACTATGGCAAATCTGTGGCATCCTGTCAGAGGGGTGAATATTCGGGATCTGGGTGAGAAGAGATATCTGTTTCAATTTTATCACATCATGGATTTAGAAAGAGTGATGAAAGGTTCCCCATGGACGTTTAATAATCATCTGTTAATCTTACACAAGTTGAAGTGGGGGGAAGATCCGCTAAATTGCCCTTTATTTATGGTGCCTATTTGGGCTCAAATACATGAAGTTCCCGTTGGTCTATTTTCAGAAAACTTGGCAATTCAATTGGGGAATTTTATAGGAGAATTTGTGGAATACGATGGGTCAAATCTGGGTAAGGAAAATAGAAACTACATGCGGATAAGAGTCAGAATTGATGTAAGGCGTCCGCTGAAGAGGAGAAAATAAATTTTGTTTTGAGGGAATTGCACATATGTCAAGTTTCGTTATGAAAGATTATCTCTGTTTTGTTTCTTCTGTGGGCGTTTGGGTCATGATGATTCTTTTTGTGAAGTGTAAATGATGTTAGGGGTGGAAGTTACTGAGATGGGATGGGATTTAACACTACGGGCTCAACCACGGAGAGTGGTAATACCGAATAGTGTATGGCTGAGAGAGGAGGAGGTTGGGAAGTGGAAAAATGATGATGCTGGTTCTCACACAGATAGAAATAGAGCTTGGACCAAGGAAAATAAAACAGGGAACTATGGAAAGTCAATTGATCCAGTTTTAGGGTTCAGTTTGAATGGTTGAAAGATTTTGGGAACCAATACGGGGGCCATTCAAAATTTGGATGCAAGCTTTTCTGATATGGAACATGATCTGGAGGATGAGGTCTTAATGGGTGAGGAAGGCAAAAAGCGAGCAAGAGGGGAGATGGAGGGGATGACAGTTCTAGAAAAGGAGAATAATCTGATAGGGAGAAATAGAAGGGATTCGGAAGGTACCCACTTTATATCAGCGGCTGCCAAGAGGCAAGCCGACTGGACGCAATGAAACTGTTAAGTTGGAATTTCGTTGATTGGGGGGTCCACGATCAGTTAATAGACTTCGGCATATGCTGAAGATAAAAAACCCCCAAGTGGTCTTCTTTATGGAGACAAAAGTTAGAAAGAGTAAAATGGAAAGAATTCGTTTCAGTTGTGGATATGTTAATGGGATTGAGGTTGATCCAGAGGGTACAAGAGGTGGATTGTGTTTGGCATGGAAGCAGGAGGTGAGTGTTAAACTTCGACAATTTTCAAGAAGATATATCGACGTAGAGATTGATGAGAATGACTCAAGGGGAAAATGGAGGTTTACTGGTTTTTATGGCTCTCCATATGAACACGATAGGAATAATTCGTGGGCTGATTTGAAGAACTTATACACAGACGAGAAGGCTCTATGGTTAGTTTGTGGAGATTTCAATGAAATTATGTACGGGTTTGAGAAGAAAGGAGGGATTCCTAGAGATGAAAGAAGGATGGAGGCATTCCGAAAAGTGATTACAGATTATGGTCTAATGTATATGGGTTTTTCGGGGAGATGGTTCACATGGGAAAGAGGAAATTTACAGGAAATAAACATTCGGGAGCGACTCGACAGAGGAGTTGCAAATCAGGATTGGGTGGCACGATTTCCTGACATTTCTATTCAACACTTAATTCATTCATTTTCTGATCATTGTCCACTTTTAGTGAACACGGAAAAGATAGATCTTAAAGCAAGGGAGATGACTTTCAGATTTGAAGCTTGGTGGATGATGGAGGAGTCATTTGAGGAGGAGGTTAAGAATATTTGGGACTCTTCTTCAGGTAATTTGTTGGTAAACTTAGATGAGTTAAAAACTGGGTTGAGAGGATGGCGAGTCGAATACAAGATGACCGAAAGAAGAGAAAATCTTTTTTAACTGATAGATTAGCAGATCTTCTAGATGCAGAGAGAGACGACAATAATATGGGTGAGTTGATTAATACTAAAGTTCAATTGAATTTGGAAATTGACAAGGATAAACGGTATTGGGAACAAAGAGCGCGTATAAATTGGCTAAAATATGGCGACCGAAATACTGCTTTTTTCCACTGTCAAGCCACATAGCAAAGACGAAGGAACAGGATTCACAAAATGCAAGATGAGAGCGGAAGAGAAACAGAAATCAGTCAAGACATTGCAGATATTGCGAGAGTTTACTTTCAAAAGCTGTTTCGATCTGAAGAAAAGGGAAGAGGTGAGTATTTGTTGTCAGGCATTACGAATTGCATAACAGAGGAGGATAATCATCAACTTATGAAGCCGTTCACAAAGGAAGAGATTAGATCAGCAACATTTGAAATGGGTCCTACAAAAGCTCCGGGGGAAGATGGGCTACCGGCATTATTCTATCAAAAATGCTGGCACATTGTCAGTGAGGCAGTTAGCAAATTTTGTCTACAAAATCTGAATGAAGGGAAAGAATTTAAGCAGGTAAATGCCACAAACATAGTTCTTATTCCAAAAGTTGCAAATCCTGTTAATATGAAACAATTTAGGCCAATTAGCCTTTGTAATGTCTTATATAAAATCATGGCGAAAGCCATAGCAAATAGGCTAAGAGGGGTTATTGGGAAGTGCATAGACATGGCTCAGAGCGCGTTTGTTCCCGGAAGGTTGATTTCAGATAATGTAGTGCTCGCCTATGAACTCCTTCATACATTGAAACAGAAAAGAACAGGTAGGAAAGGATTTATGGCTATGAAGCTTGATATGAGCAAAGCCTATGACAGAGTTGAGTGGAATTTTGTTAAAGATATCATGATCCGAATGGGTTTTGCTTCTAGCTGGGTAGAAACTATCATGAAGTGTTTAAACTCTGTCAGGTATTCAGTGATTGTAAATGGTTGCAAAAGAGATGTTTTTCAACCGGAAAGAGGCTTACGTCAAGGAGATCCACTTAGCCCATTCATATTTCTTTTGTGTGGGGAGGGTTTATCTAGTCTCATGCGCCTTGCAATGCAGGAAGGGCTGTTAAGGAGGGTTAAAGCTAGTAGGAGTGGGCCGCAAGTTTCACATTTATTATTTGCAGACGATTGTATTTTGTTCAGTGAGGCATCTGAAAGGGGAGCTATAGTCTTAAAGGAGATACTGAGAAAATATAGGAGGTGTTCGGGGCAATGCGTAAATTTTGAAAAATCAAATGCTTTCTTCAGTAAGAATACGTCAGATTTGGACAGAAATTTGGTGGGCAAAATTTTAGGAGTCAGATGTTCAACTGATCCAGAGCGTTATTTAGGATTACCCAACATGGTGGGGAGGAAGAAGAAGGAATCGTTCCAGGTACTGAAAGACCGAATGAAGCAACGAATAGATCAATGGAGCATACGACATTTATCACAGGGAGGGAGAGAAGTTTTATTAAATCCATTTTGCAAGCCATTCCAACTTATTCGATGGCATGCTTTTTTTACCTAAGTCATTGTGTGATGAATTTGAAAATATCATGGCCAAATTTTGGTGGCAAAAAGGGCAGGGGAAAAAGGGCATACACTGGTGTGCATGGAAAACGTTATGCATTTTAAAGGAATGTGGTGGTCTTGGTTTTCGTAACATGAGCCAATTCAATATCGCTATGCTTGCTAAACAGGGGTGGCGATTGCTTTGTTATCCAAATTCTTTACTGGCAAGAGTTCTTAAAGCTAAGTACTATCCACAATCAGATTTTTTTAGTGCCCAGTTAGGTAACTCACCTTTACTTACCTGGAGAAGTATTTGGGCGGCCAAGGGTCTACTTCATAGTGGATTGGGCTGGAGAGTGGGGCGGGGGACTGGAATACGAGTATGGGAAGCTAAATGGATACCAGGACAAGTGGTGGAAGAGAGAAGAGACAGAAACAACAATCAAATCGAGTTAGTGTCTGATTTTGTAACATCCTAAATTTACGGGCCTATACATTTAGTGTAGGGATAGGTTTACTATATTAATTAAATTCATAGGACTCTAAATTTGGGCTTAGAATTAGGCAAAAAGGCCCAGATTAAAGTGGCATCATTAACAGTTAAAAATGAACAAGTTTTGGGTCACAAGGAGCCCATGTTTTAGGCCAAATTCGGCACTTTAAATGAAGAGAGGGTGACGTCACACACAAGGAATTAAAGGCCCATGTATTAAGTTTAATGAGGCCCAGATATTTTAATTTAAGTGAGTTAAATTTGGCATTAGGGATTAGTAGAGGTGGACGACTACAAGGCTATAAAATAGAAGAATTTATGTGGATTTTTAAGTGATAATATCATAGATAAAAAGGAGAAAAGTTAGGAGCTTATCTTCAAGGGAAGTGTTGGCCGAAAATCCACCACCTAGAGGAGTGTAAAATTAGAACATCGCATGGCAAAGAGGGTGCCGAATTTCTCCTCTCTTTTAGCTTGAATTTTAAGGGCGTTTTTTGGTTTTTTAGCGAGGTGCCAAAATATCTATAAATAGGGGCTAGCTCCTTGATTCGACAATTGAAAACCCTAAATTTCTCTCCCATTGTGCCGAAATTCCCTAGCCTCTCCTCTCCAATTTCTTTTCTCCAATTTCTTTAAAAGTGAAACTCTTCTCCACTTTTTCCTTCTTGTGCCGATTTCTCTAGGAAGTCAAGCATCCATAGTCTTTTCTTCTATTCATCCTATTTGAGAATTAGTTCTATACTTCCGGCATTTAAATCTTCCATGGGCATTGCCGAATCCTCTCTCTAGTGCTAGCCGAATCTCCTACGCTAAGGTAGGTGTTGATTTTTGATTAGTTCTCATGATCTATTCCCAGTTTTTGAAAGGCAAAAGCCAAAAGCTAATAGTTTAATGGTTTTATGATGGGCGGCAATTCGGGATTTGAAGGAAGCTTAGTCGACTAGGCCTAAAAGCCAAAAATCATAAGTCTCCAATTTCGGGATTTCAAGGTAAGAGGATTTGTTTATTTATATATATAAAATCGGGTAGAATACTAACCATGGCCGAATATAGGAGAGGCCTATTTTTGCAATTGTTTCGGCTTTTAAGCAAGGCTATAGATTGAGGATAATAGATCTAGATAGCAAGGACATCGACTAAGAATATTGGATTTCGCAATATCAGGTGTGTAATTCTCCACACCATCTAGATCTGTTTGATTAATATATGAAAATAAGTATTACATGTTTTGTTAAATGCCAAAACCCCGACATATTAACGGGAACCCAAAGAGGGTAAAGCAAACCACCAGGTTAGTAAATGATCTGATTAAATGTTATAAGTATACTAATTTTATGTGATTGCATGGGTTGGGTTTGATGAAAGGAGGAAGTTATATGTTGTAGCGGTTTTTACCGTGATCTGTTGTAGCGGTTCCTTCACAGTAATCTGTTGTAGCGGCTTCTGCCGTGATTCATTGTAGTGGCTACGGCCATGATCCGATGATGAGCAAGACGATCGCCATCAAGGCGTGTAGCGGTGTGGGTTGATTGTAGAAATCCCCAATGGTGTGAATGGTCGGTACGGGGCGTGTAGCGGATGGACACCTAGGATATGGGTTGGGCTTTGCATATTATTTTTGTTATTTATATTTTGATTATTACATTTTTATGGGGCTAAAGCCCAAATCTAATGGTGCATGAGGTTGCACACCTGAGTCTCGCGACTCACCCTTTAATTTTAACCATCTCAGGTGACACTTAGCGCATCGGACCGGGCCGAGAGGAGAGCAAGGTGGCCATGCGACAGAGCTTTGAGAATTCGCAAAAGACTTAGTATAACTTTTTTTTTTTTTTTTTTTTTCATTTAATTAATGGGTTCAAATTTCCTTGTAATAAGGCCATGGGCCACTAGACTACCATTTATGTCTTGGGATTTTGTTGGGCTTTTATTCTCGGGTTTTAAGTTTTACGTTTTCAATTAAGTTAAGACTGCATGAAATTTGGTTTTTATTTAAAATCTACCAAGATGATTGGTTACTTAATATTTTATACTTTAATGAATTATTAAGCTTTGAAATAAAGGTGTAAACCTAGTAATTGTTTTCCAAAATGCGACATGTTATGTAAAATCTCTTAAGTGACATACTAGATCCGGTTGTAAGCGTTTAATGGGTTTATGTGTTACAAATTGGTATCGAGCCTAGGTTCAAAACTCGGGCTGTGAAATGGGTCTAGTATCTGTTTTAAAAAGTTGAAAAAATGTTTTGGATGAAGATATGGCCTTCGAGTCTCTCGGCACCCAATCCACCTGTAAGTATTCGAACTCCCGATTGTGATATAAATGTGGGCTTAATGGGCCTTATGGGACGTAGACTATCTAGGTTAAAACTTGATGGACTCTAGGCTTAGACAAACAACTCTTCAAATCCATAAGACTTAATTTCACTAAACAAAACTCGTAAACGAGTCGCAAGACTAAGTGTGTGGCAACAGCATATGCATGTCTAGGAATAGATTCGAAAGAGCTTGGTATTTAAGCGAGTCCAAGTGACTCACCTCCTCTTCACTGGAATCTTACCAGTGCGTAGTGACTATTCACCCAAGCTATAAGGACTTGTTCATGAAATTTGAACCCATAATTAAAACCCGAAATGGACCAACCACCCTATTTTGGCAAACAAAAACCCCTAAGTTTTGTACATTTCCAAAAAGATACACTTGATTTGAAAATGTTCACAGCTATGAAAAATTTACCCAAAAACCCTATGTTTACAAGAGTAACTAGATTTTCCAAAGTGCCCCTGTTTTGAAAAAAAAAACATCAAAATATTCCTGGTTTGTAAATTACCGAAATACCTCCAGATTGTAAAATTACCAATATACCCCCAGATTGTAAAAATTACCAAAATACCCTTCTTTCACAAAATCACCAAGGAACTTTATGATGAAAAGTTACGAAAATACCCCTGTAGGATAAAATTACGAAAATACCCTTGGGTAGTGAATCAACGAAAACACCTTTACGTGAAGAATGTAAGTGCTTGGATGATTTTTGTATGATGTATGTGTTTTATTTTAGTTAGAGGTTACAAACTTGAGACTGTATTGTGAATGCGAATTCGAAAGAACTACTATTAAACTATTGTTCATAAAACTGTTCGTGGTTAATCAGCGGAAGAAAACTAATAATTCATAAAATTTCTAAACAGATAAACGCGAATCGGTAAAATAAGTACAAGGGGACGAGGACGCTCTAGATGCTAACACTGGTGCGTACTCTACCATAGTATACTAAGTGTTTCTTTTGGCTTTAGAATCAGAGTGCGCAGTGAAAGCATAGTGGTGAGACTTGGGTAGTACGATTAATAGTTAGTTGGAAATTTCGAGGACGAAATTTCTTTAAGGGGGGTAGAACTGCAACATCCTAAATTTACGGGCCTATACATTTAGTGTAGGGATAGGTTTACTATGTTAATTTAATTGATAGGGGTCTAAATTTGGGCTTAGAATTAGGCAAAAAGGCCCAGATTAAAGTGGCATCATTAACAGTTAAAAAGGAACAAGTTTTGGGTCGCAAGGAGCCCATGTTTTAGGCCAAATTCGGCACTTTAAATGAAGAGAGGGTGACGCCACACACAAGGAATTAGGGGCCCAAGTATTAAGTTTAATGAGGCCCAAATATTTTAATTTAAGTGAGTTAAATTTGGCATTAGGGATTAGTAGAGATGGACGACTACAAGGCTATAAAATAGGAGAATTTATGTGGATTTTTAAGTGATAATATCATAGAGAAAAAGGAGAAAAGTTAGGAGCTTATCTTCAAGGGAAGTGTTGGCCGAAAATCCACCACCTAGAGGAGTGTAAAATCGGCCATTGCATGGCAAAGAGGTGCTGAATTTCTCTCTCTTTTAGCTTGAATTTTAAGGGCGTTTTGGTTTTTAGCAAGAGGTGCCAAAATATCTATAAATAGGGGCTAGCTCATTGATTCGACACCGAAAACCTAAATTTCTCTCCCATTGTGCCGAAATTCCCTAGCCTCTCCTCTCCAATTTCTTTTCTCCAATTTCTTTAAAAGCCGAAACTCTTCTCCACTTTTTCCTTCTTGTGCCGATTTCTCTAGGAAGTCAAGCATCCATAGTCTTTTCTTCTATTCATCCTATTTGAGAATTAGTTCTATACTCCTAGGCATTTAAATCTTCTATGGGCATTGCCAAATCCTCTCTCTAGTGCTAGCCGAATCTCCTATGCTAAGGTAAGTGTTGATTTTTGATTAGTTCTCATGATCTATTCCCAGTTTTTTGAAAGGCAAAAGCCAAAAGCTAATAGTTTAATGGTTTTATGATGGGCTGCAATTCGGGATTTGAAGGAAGCTTAGTCGACTAGACCTAAAAGCCAAAAATCATAAGTCTCAATTTCGGGATTTCAAGGTAAGAGGATTTGTTTATTTATATATATAAAATCGGGTAGAATACTAACCATGGCCGAATATAGGAGAGGCCTATTTTCGCAATTGTTCCGGCTTTTAAGCAAGGCTATAGATTGAGGATAATAGATCCAGATAGCAAGGACATAGACTAAGAATATTGGATTTCGCAATATCGTGTGTGTAATTCTCCACACCATCTAGATCTTTGATTAATATATGAAAATAAGTATTACATGTTTTGTTAAATGCCAAACCCCAAGATATTGACGGAACCCAAAGAGGGTAAAGCAAACCACAAAGGTTAGTAAATGATCCGATTAAATGTCATAAGTATACTGATTTTATGTGATTACATGGGTTGGGTTTGATGAAAGGAGGAAGTTATATGTTGTAGCGGTTTTTACCGTGAATAGTTGTAGCGGTTCCCTACCGTGATCTCGTTGTAGCGGTTCCTCACCGTAATCTGTTGTAGCGACTTCGCCGTGATTCGTTGTAGTGGCTACGGCCATGATCCGATGATGAGCAAAGACGATCGTCATCAAGGCGCAGAAGCGGTGTGGGTTGATTGTAGAAATCCCCAATGGTGTGAATGGTCGGTACGGGGCGTGTAGCGGATGGACACCTAGGATATGGGTTGGGCTTTGCATATTATTTTTGTTATTTATATTTTGATTATTCTATTTTATAGGGCTAAAGCCCAAATCTAATGGTGCATGAGGGTTGCACACCGAGTCTCGTGACTCACCCTTTAATTTTAACCATCTCGGGTGACACTTAGGGCATCGGACCAATTTGGAGAGGAGAGCAAGGTGGCCATGCGATGAGCTTTGAGAATTCGAGAAAAAGACTTAGTATAACTTTTTTTTATTTTCATTTAATTAATGGGTTCAAATTTCCTTGTAATAAGGCCATGGGCCACTAGACTACCATTTATGTCTTGGGATTTTGTTGGGCTTTTATTACTGGGTTTTAAGTTTTACGTTTTCAATTAAGTTAAGACCTGCATGAAATTTTGGTTTTTATTTAAAATCTACCAAGATAATTGGTTACTTAATATTTTATACTTTAATGAATAATTAAGCTTTCGAAATAAAGGTGTAAACCTAGTAATTGTTTTCCAAAATGCGACATGTTATGTAATATCTCTTAAGTGACATACCAGATCCAGTTGTAGCGTTTGGGCCGGGTTTGGGGTGTTACAGATTTAATTGATGCTTCTAATAAAATGTGGAAAACAAATTTGGTGAATTCTACCTTCTCAGAGGAAACTGCACAAAAGATCCTGTGAATCCCGTTGGCGACAAACCTAGGAGAGGACTTTCAGATTTGGAAGGAGGAGCTTTCTGGTGAGTTCTCGGTTAGAAGTGCTTACAAACTATTACAGAATGCTAATCTGGATCCTAGTCACTTATTAATACAGGACGATCTAAAATTTTTTTACAACAAACTCTGGAATATTCAGCTCCCATCAAAGATTTTAATTACAATCTGGAAAGCTTCATGGAATTACTTGCCTACCCTAGTCAATCTAAGATCAAAAAGAATAGCAGAAAGTACTGTTTGTCCTAGATGCAGAACTGGAGAAGAGGATATTGGCCATGTGTTTCGGCTTTGTCCTGTTACAAGAGAGAGATGGCGTTTGTTAGATATTCCCTGGATCAGTGATCAGACAATTTAGGATTTTGGGGACTGGCTCACCTGGGTGTTCACGAACAGCAATTACAAACAAAGCCGAGTGTTTTGTTGCACAATCTGGCTCATGTGAGGGTCGAGAAATAGGCTTATACACGAAGGAAAATCAGATTCGATTAGGGATCTACTATCAAAAGTACGAAGCTATTTGGCTGAGATTGAGGGTCTAGAAGAAAAAAGAGTACCTTAAACACATGCAGGGGTACAGAACCGCAAGATCCATCCTCAGGGGTAATAATTTACTTTGATGCGGCCTTCAGGAGCAGAGAAGCCAAATCGATGGCTGGTCTGGTGGTTATTGACAGAAGGGGTGAAATAATAAACACAAAGTCAGTTTTAAATTTAAATGTACCTTCATCTTTTGCAGCAGAAGCATATGCTGGGCTTCACGCGGTCCGACTAGGTATCTCAATGGGGATTAACTCAGTCACAATTAAAGGAGATTCGCGAGCGGTGATTCAGATATGCAAAACATTCGAGAAAGACAAATCAGTTATTAGTGCCATTATCAGCGACATTCAAGAAGAAGCGAAACAATTCCAAGATATCAGATTTCAATTCATTCACAGAAAAGATAATGTGTTGGCTCACAAAGTAGCAGATGCAGCGATGAAAAGAGATGCAGCAATGTACCTGAGAAGAGTTGAGAGTCATACTCCTCAAGCAAGCCCGGAAGGAAGATGGAGACAGAGGCCAGACTAAGATCGGCATAGCGAAGGAGAAGATGAACAGATAGCATATAAGAAGATTGGAGAAGCTATCGTCTGATATAGATGGAAATACTGAACCTGAAAAGACAAGAGAGAAATGCCATCCAGCTGTATTTGAATCGGCAGCAATTATTATCCTAGTTTCCTTTTTTCCATAGCAATTAATACCCTAGTTTACCTTTTTATAAAAATTATTCTTTTTAGTTTCCTAGGTGTTTTGACGGTTTCCAATTTGGGTTTAGACTAAGGCCTGATGGATAATTATACCAGAAGGCCAATAATGTTTCTTTTGTTCTTTAATTCAATAAAAGGCTGTCGGTTACTATTTCAAAAAAAAATTGTAATATTATTAAATAATTGTCACATTACTTAAATTTGGTTAGTTTCCATATATACAGTAATTAATTTGTTAATTTTCAACATCTGCCACTTGACAAAAATCTAACTTACAGTTTCCATTTTTGAGTCTATATATTACTTATAGATAATATATATATGATAATATAAAATAATATGAAGATAAAAATAAAATAATATATAAACATAATATAAAATAATATATATATATATATATAAATAACATAATTAGAAAATGAACAGGTTGAATTGAGCTCCAACCTAAAATTTTGATGTATAAATCCAGCTCATATTTTAAACTCTGCCCCAGTGCAACATGTTTAAAGATTTCAATTACACATATATAGTTATATACACATATATTTCTTTTTAATCAATATTTTTAGTTAATCAACTAATTGATGAATCTTATTTATTAATTTTTTTTATAATTCTTAATATTTTTTTATAATTCATTAATATAAACAACAATAATCTTTCATAATAATCCTTTACTATTAATGTTTTAAAAAATAAATATTTTTTAATAATTTTCTATAATTATTTAATAGTATTTAATAATTATTTAAAAAAATCACAATATGAATAAATAGTTATTTAAGCTCATTTAGACCTGAACAATCATTTGTCCAAACTCGGTTGGACATTATTTCTTAAATTTTAATAATTTTTTTGATAAATTTTAAATATTTTCTATAATTATTTAAAAAACTCAGGAAGAACCTGGATAACTATTTGTCCATATTTATTTGAACAAAGACAACAATTTGTTCAAGTTCATCCTAGACATGGTTTTTAAATAATCATTAAAATTTATTTAAATTTTAAGATTTTTTTTAATTTTTAAAGAATATTTGTTGACGTGGTAAAATATTACATTAATATTAAGTAGACATGGCACACTAAGTGTCACTGCTTGGTTGCTCTGTCAGTCACTACACCAAAATAGACTTTTAGCGGCGTTTTTAGTGGCGTTTTAAAGAAAAACGCCGCAAATATTACACAATAGCGGCGTTTGAAGGAAAACGCCGCAAAAAATGAGCAATAGCGGCGTTTATTTCGTAACGCCGCTAAAAGGATAAATAGCGGCGTTTTTCCTCAAACGCCGCTATAAACAGAGCATTAGCGCGCTTTTGAGAAAACGCCGCTAAAGGTTCGAGCATTAGCGGCGCTTTTTAAAAACGCCGCTAAAGGTTCTGAGCACTAGCGCGCGCTTTTGAAAAACGCCGCTAAAGGTTCTGAGCATTAGCGCGCTTTTTCACAAGCGCCGCTAAAAGTTTTTCATATTTTTCCTTACTCTTGCTTTGAATTATATTTTATTTTGATAAATTCACTTATAAGCAATGAGAAAGTTTCATTTTAGTTACTTAATTATGAAAAGTTACAAATTGCTAACTAAACAATTTAGAAGTTTTCATTTAAGTTAC
The DNA here is from genome assembly GCA_025698515.1 of Gossypium sturtianum. Lineage (NCBI taxonomy): Eukaryota > Viridiplantae > Streptophyta > Magnoliopsida > Malvales > Malvaceae > Gossypium > Gossypium sturtianum. Next base: position 81,049,585 of record CM046953.1, on the reverse strand, counting down.
AAATTAAGCTGTTAAAATTGATTTAGGGTTTAATGTTTAGTATGTTAATTTCATGGTTTAGGGTTTGTTATTTTGGTGTATGGGTTTAGTGTTTTAAAGTTTGTTGTTTGGGTTTATTGTATAGTGTTTAATATCTTAGTGTTTACCGGTATTAAGGTTTAAGTGTTAGTGGTTAGGGGTTAAGGTTTAGGGTTAGGGGCCCCTAACCCGGGTTTAGGGGGAAATGGTTAATGGGTTAGGGTCTTGGGTTTATGGTTTATGGTTTATGGTTTATGAGTTTAGGGTTAGGGGATTGGGAGGAAATGGTTAATGTGTTAGGTTTTTGAGTTTAGGGTTTATGGATTAAGATTAGGATTTTAGGGTTTAGGGTTTAGGGTGTTAGCTATATGACCCAAAATCCCGAAACCGAAATCCCTCATGAGGGATTTATGGTTAATGTGTTGGCTATTAAAATATATGTTTTGTACTACACTAACATTGGCCACATGAATTCCCAAAAAGTTGGTCTCGGATTATGGTTTAACGTTTGCAGTTTAGGGTTCGAGTTTTATGGTCTAAGATTTATGATTTGGGGTTTTGAGTTTGAGGTTTAGGTTTTGGTGTTTGTGGTTTAAGGTATAATATTTAGGGTCTAGGGTTTAGGGTTTAGGGATTAATCTTGGATTTTTTAGAATATAAATCAAAATAAGATAAATGTAAATTATTATTTAAAAAATATATATATCAAAATGGGTTAAATCCCAAAAGCATACATGAACAATGGTTTAGTGTGCAATTGTATACATGAACTTTAATTTGATCCAGATCTTGTAAAATATTAACACAATTATTGATACAATTAACATAATTTTTTATTTATATATTGCACATACATAAAAATTTATATTTATTCATTATAAAAATATATTGATGTATTTATATTTTAAAATAATGTCTATGATTAAATCAAAATTAAAGTTTCAACTATACATTTAAATCACAATTAGAATTTCACATCTAGAATTACACATTAAACCAAAATTCATATATAATTCTGAGATGTATCTATATCAAAATTTAAGTGTATACATATAATTAAATGTCATTTATATAAAAATCTAAACAACTAATGTAGACCATACTTAAAAGAATAATGTTGATGTAAAAAGAAAGAAAAAAGGAATTCATAAAAGAGTTGATAATGGTAATTAAATTTTTAAAATTTAATAATAAAAAATTAAAAAATTAAAAACTTAAAAACTTAAAAACTTAAAATTTTAAAATTTAATATTTTAGTTAAAAAGTTCAATACTCAAAATATAATAAAAATAAAAATTCAAAAAAAAAATAATCTCAACACAAATTTTAGAAGAAAAAATATAGAAAAATATAGGTTAAAAATAAAAAAAATTAAAATTATGTAATAGTGGCGTTTTTAATAAAAACGCCGCAAAAAATAGAGCTATAGTGGCGTTTCTAGTAAAAACGCCGCAAAAAATAAGCTATACTGGCGTTTTTTACTAAAACGCCACAAAATTTCTCTGCCAAAACCTATTATCGTTTCCCCAAAACCTAAATTTCCTTAAGTCCCCAAAATTTCCCTCCCAAAATCCCCAAACTAAAATCCCCAAATCAGTTTCCCCCACCAATCTTCATCCATATCTTCGACAATGGAGTTTACTGTTTCGTATTTGAATATTTTTCTTCTTTATTTCCCTGATATTTTTCCGTATTTGATTCACCATTTTGAATATTTTAGAGTGATTCAGAGGGCATGCTTTGCAACTGAACAACACTCGCTCAGATGAGATGTCCTCTCTTCCCTTCGACTTGTCTAGGCTTCATCCCCGAAAGATCAACTGGCGCAAGACAAGCACACTCATCGACAATCAAGATAAGAACCCATCGGTAAGGAAGATCTCCATCCATGCCCTTATCTTCTTCAAGCCAAGCCTTCCCTAAGCCTTAAAGGGGCTAAAGCGACGAACCTACCTCTTTTCTTTCTACGAGCGCTGGAACTTGAGTACCAAACCGAACCACTGGTTTTTCTTCGAGTGATGGCTCTCTTAGGTGACGCCCGCCCTACACCGCAATAAAATTTAATGCTCTCCCTCCCGCCCCAATACCAATTATCGGCTTTCTTGGTTCCTTCTCTTCTTCTAAAAGTGCGAGTTCAAAAATATTGTTTCGTTTTATAAAATCATCTTGTTTCAATCTGCAGGTAATTGGAAAGTTAAGTGAAGGAAAAGCATCCCATGTTCCTTATCGAGACTCAAAGCTTACCCGCCTTTTGCAATCTTCACTTAGTGGGCATGGACATGTTTCGGTGAGTTGTTCATTTTATTTGAACTTTTTTTAATAATTATTTAGGTCTATTTGATTTTACCTCCCTCCAACAGAAAAATGAATTTGTTTTTTTCTTGCATCTTTAAATTATTTTTCTAATTTCGATATGTAATTTTGATATGCAATTATATCATCCTTCCAGAAGAGTGGGATGAACAACTCAGTGTGCATCAATTTGTTCAAAATCATAGCAGATTAGTTCTCCATCATCTACAAATATGCACAAGTTTTATATGTTGAAATCGTCCCAAGCAAAATGCTAAATTCATGGTGCTTGATATTTCTCTCATGATTTATGGATTTTATGTAATGTTATAGTCATTAACATCAATCAATTGTTTCACTTTGCTTGATTTGTTCTACTAGAAATGATCTCGCTCTTGCCGGTTGTAAGACATTTTGCACCAATGGTACTTTGACTAGCTAGGTCTTGTTGCAGCCACTTAAATCTCCTGTTTCGAATCGAGTATTTGGAAACATTATATTTATTATTTCGTTATTCATTGAACTCGTTTTAGCCAATTTTTTTCTTTGTCTGTCGAATCGATAATGCAAGTTTTAGTTTGTTTCCAACTACAACATTGTCTAAGCGCATCTTTGGTTTCATTGGATTGATCACATAAAAGCTTACGCCTTATTATTGGTAAAGGCTTCAATCTCGATTGTATCTGGTAGGTAACATCAAATACTATACAATAAGAAAATGAACAATAGAATGGCTAGACTTCAATTCGGAATTGAGCTAATAAGGAGTTTTACTTTTTACCAGATTTTTTAGGGTATATAAAAAGTTATATAGTACGGTTTTCCCTTTATTTGGTTTCCCTTCATCTCTTGTATAAGGATTCTTATATCACACTTTTTGGTGCAATTGCTATGGCTACCTTTATTTCTAGGGAAAAGTTAATTATGTTGTCAGACCAGTATTACCTTCTGGTTGTGAAGCAGAAGTTGGCCTCTGTGGAGCTGTTGGTGCAAGGGATTCCTTAAACTTGGGTGGCTATGGTGTAGAGCTTGCTTTGAAGAATATGGAATATAAAGCCATGGACGACAGTGCCATAAAGAAAGGTTAGAACTTTTGATGTAGCAGTTGCAAATTCAGAAGCCTGAACTAGTGCATGACCTAAGTATGCTAATAGGTTTATTTTTTCCGATGTATGCTTTCTTGTTTGTTTAATAATCACTTGCTTTATTGATTTGATTTCTGAGGTATCTAAGGGCTTGATGTATGAGTTTCAGGTGTAACTCTAGAAGATCCTCGGACCGAAGATCTTAATCAAGAAGTTAGAGGGTTTATATTTTCAAAAATTCTGGTATGTTATCCATATGTTTCACCTATACTGCTCCTATTTTCTTCCAATACAAGTTACAAATTGTTTCAAGGAACATAAATTACATGGACATTTATCTAAATGAATAAACTAAAATTGAAAATCTTTCTCTTTGGAAAGGGGTCAACTATGTTCATAATGATTTGCAACCATAAAAGCTTCACCATGTTGTCCTTAATGTTAACATTTTCGTTATTCGTTTTTGCAGAATGCAAACCCGACCTTACTTACGAGATAATGGCTTTCGTGGATTACCGTTGTCATCAACAATATCGAGACACACTTGATGTTTGGGAACTGAAAGGTCCTTTGCTAAAGGGTCGTTTTCTTCTTGTTACAACATTTTTATTCTTGATTATAAAAGTTTCTCCCTTGAACAGATTTAGGGCATCAAACCGCATGAGAGAATAGTACAAGCCTCTAATCCTTTTGCGATCAATGCAGGAAATCAACCAAAATTTTCCTAGTGTAGTTTCTTCTTTATCTCGGATGAAGGTAATTTCTTGGTGTCACTTTCAATGTTGGGCATTTGTAGAATATTTTTAATATTGGCTCCAGATATCGGGAATCCAATTGGGGTTTTCTAATCAATTTCTAAAAAGTTGTACATTCTGCGCACTCAACGATTCAATCAAAGATGAAATAATTGCAAACCAGAAAATGATCCCACCCGCAAGTCCTTAATGGCTCTGAATGGTGCTTTAATCAATATCGAAGATATTGACCTCTATTTGTAATGCTCTTTCCTCCTATTTCTTTCTGTGTTTATCAAGATATTGTTTTGAGATCATGACAAAGTTGGATATTTATCTTTGGTCCATCTATAGTGAAGTTTTTGATCTGTAGTCACCTAAAAATTTTGATTGAATTATTTCTTAAAATTTTAAAATGAAAAATCATTTGTATACAATCTGTAGCTGCTGTGGTTTTTGGTGCGTAATTTTAAATTCTAACAAATCCTATCATGAAATTTCAGACTAAATTAAACTTTTGTAGCAGTAAAAACAATTTGTTTGTTGGACTAGGCCTTTGTCCATGGAAAGTTTGATGTTTGGTATGATATGTATTTTTCTCGAGAGCTTTAGTGTTGAATGTTTTGTCTTAATCTAGCGATATCACTTTTGAACCAGGGTCATTATAGTTGAATTTCTTGTTTTGTCTTAACTTATATGGTAAATTTGCATATATCTTTTAAGGTCCTTAGTGTTTTTCTACATATAGATTCAGAATTTGGAAAGAGAGATTCAGGAGAAGAGAAGGCAAATAAGGGTGTTAGAGCAGCGTATAATTGAGAGTGGTGAAGCTTCAATCGCTAATGCTTCATTTATGGATATGCAGCAGGTAGTTTTGCATCCTGTTTATTATGTTGTCCATAGTAATATTTCAAACTTATGTTAATTTGTTAGGGAACTAATGCCATTGGCATTGGGTTAACAAATTCTAAATGCTTTTTTGTTGCAACAGACAGTTATGAGACTGATTACACAATGTAACGAAAAGAGTTTTGAGCTTGAGGTGAGTGATTTGGTTTCATTCTTCTCATTTATGGAGTTGAAAAGCATTTGATGGGCACTGCTCTGCCATTGATTAGGCAGAATAAGGTGAATCTCCTGGAGCAGCGGTTGGCATCTTTGTCTGGCGACAAATTATCCTCGTCCTCTGAACAAGGAATATCTGAAGAATATGCTGATGAGTTAAGAAAAAAGGTTCAATATAAGGTAAACACTTATTGCTGGGATTGTCCAACTCCTAATGGCTTTAGTTTTCTGTTGTCACAAGTTTTGGGCTTCAACTGCTTTATTTTCATTTAGTAGTATTTCCTCTTCTTATATGATTTCATGAAAAATTGTCAACATGCTACGCGTAACTCATCATTATGATAATTGCGAAGAATATAATTTTAATCATGTGTCAATCAATTGCTTGTTTCTTTTGTTTCATATACCTTGGGAATGTTTTACACAATAAGTTGCAAGTAGCAATTAAAGTTTTGCAACGCCATTTGATATCTTAGTGCAGCACGACAATATCTTTAGACATTTTTCTGCTTTTTTCTCCTATTGAATGTTGATTCTACTTCCTACCTGTAAATCAGTTGCATTTTTTGGTTGATTTTAAGACCCTTGCTATGAAATTCTAAGGTACACAAATGTTGGGTTTTACCCTGTTCTTAAATATTTCTTCTCAATTTAAAATTGGATGAATTTTTATATTAAGATGGTTCATTAGATTGCCTTTTCATGTTAATAATTGTGTGTTATAACTTCCACGGGTTAAGAGAAAGATTTGCTTGTCTTTAGCATGGTCCTTTGTCTTCCTTGCACCTTTGAACCGATTAAGACTAAGTTGTGCTTATGTATGCGAGGGACCGAGAATGAAAAACTAAAACTAGAACAGTACAACTTTCTCTGCTTTCTTTGTTGAGTTAAAGAATTTGGCTAGTGAGGTGACAAAGCTCTCAAGACAGAATGCAAAACTCGGAGAAGGAATTATTGGTCGCTCGAGAGTCCGCAAACACTAGAGCTTCTTCTAATCGATCTGTAAATGGTTTCAACCGCAAGTACAAAGTGTGAGTGGGAGACACAGGAGGAAGGGGCGGCTCTCGGCCGCCTCATGACCTATCTGGATCGGTGGTGATGATTTTGAGTCATGGAATCTTGATCTAGATGATCTAAAGATGGAACTGCAGGCTAGGAAACAACGGGAGGCAGCTCTTGAAGCTGCACTAGCTGAGAGGGAATTCATAGAAGATGAATATAGGAAAAAGATATATTTTAGATGTTGGACTAGTGACAATTGAGGTTTTATTCAATAGGGCCATGGGATTTCCACCAGAGTTTTTCACTGTGTTATTTGCAATCCCATGTTTAAAAAAGTTAATCAGATTAAAATGTAAAATAGGCTTTTTTATAATATTTTAATTTTTTTTATTTTTCATGCTCTTTAGCGGCGTTTTTTGGAAAAGCGCCGCTAAAAGTCATGACCTTTAGCGGCGTTTGTGGAAAAGCGCGCTAAAGGTCATGACCTTTAGCGGCGTTTGTGGAAAAGCGCGCTAAAGGTCATGACCTTTAGCGGCGTTTGTGGGAAAAGCGCCGCTAAAAGTCATGACCTTTAGCGGCGTTTTTTCTCATAAACGCCGCTAAAGTTTGCGGCGTTTGTTTTAGCGGCGTTTTTTGCGGCGCTTTTAAAAAGTGGCGCTTATAAGCGCCGCTAAAGGCCTAAAAAACGCCGCTAAAAGTCTGTTTTGCTGTAGTGAGTGATGTCATCACTTATCTACAGAAATAGATGAAATTTTTAACAGAAAATCTTATTTTATCATTGATATAATGTATAAAATTAATTAATTTATTTTCTTTAATAAAAAGAATAAAATAAAATCCAATTCTTAATTAAAAAAAATTACATCACAGCTATCTAAACCGGAACATAGACGGATACAGCGAATACATAACCACCCAAGTTTAGACACGCAATCCCACTTGAAATGAGTTAATTAAATAGAGTGTGTGAGTGATAGTTGTAAATAAAGAAAACGTCTCTTTCTGTTAAATTAAATCTAAAATAACCTGAAATTAAAAACTATATTATATGATATGGTTGGTGAAGTCTTTAGTCGTTACTTTATACTTGAACTAATATTAATATACAATTTAATAGCGGAAAAAAATTAATAATTCGTACTACTTATCAACAAGGTATTGCATGTTTCTATCTGGCTAGTGCATGCAGCCAAGCCAATGAACTTCTCCTCTCCATGCATATACTGATTACTTACCAAAGAAACCTTATTTTAAAGAAAAGCAGAAGTTTAAAACAAAGAGAATTTATAAAAACAGACTAAATCAACAGGAAACATGAACGTTATTCACCCAAAATATAAACGATAAAACACAATAACACAGCTAATTAAGCATTAATACATGTAATTATTTTATACACTGTAAATAAAGTTTTTAAATTTCATAAACATATTTGAAAAAGTTATATGTGTTTTATTTTGTCTTCTACTATATACCTTACAGTTACATGTCACTCTTTCGATTTACTTATGGATAGTGTTTGAAATAAATTATATAATATCATAACGCGAGGGTGCAGAAATAGGTAATTGACTATGCTGCATTGCTGGACCCCTGGCATTCGTTCCCAGCAGAGTCTGGAAGGGAAGTGAAATTCCCAGGGTGAACCTTATTCCTTCCGGAAACAGTAGGTTTTCTCTCTTCAATGGCACCAGTAGTACCACTGGTTTCCCCTCTCCTTGCACTTTCTTCTTCCATTCTCTTCATCTTTTCCTTCTGGCGCTTACGCATCAGATAAACCTCAGCACAGCTAGCTCCAATGGAAGACATGATAACAACACAACTCAAAAACAATGGAGAATAATTTGTCAAATATTACTTGTATTGTGGGATGAAGTGGAATCTCCAAGGCAGGACTATTTATAGACTAAGAAGGGGGGTGACTGGTGAGCTAGCCATCACTAATCCACACTTCTAAGCTAATTAATTTAATTATGGAAAGCATTAATTATTATCTTAATGCAACAGAATTAAAGAGTTTTAAGAATACAAAGAAATGTAAAAACTAGTGGCGCAGCTGGTCCTGACCCTGACCCTTGACCCTTATGTTATTTTAAGACGAGAAAATTAAAAAAAAAAACAGGGTTTTCATTTGTTCATTTGAACAAGTGGACGTTACATAATATATAAGAAGTGTGGATCGATAAAATAGTGGGGTTTTACTTTTGGAATGGCTTTCTTATTGCGGTATGGCCAATTCCAAAAACTTAGTGCCCTTAAACTTACAGGCACATGCAACACGTCATGGAGAAAAATGGAAGGTGCACAGTTGGTCATTAATAAGGTTCTATATGGATCTGTAACTGGTTAGATGGGTTAAACAAGTAATTGAAGCTTCTTTGAATAAATTTCTGAGGCAGCAGTTTCTGTTTTGCAGAAATGGAGCTGCATGTGCATAGTTAGCTGTTTTTAATTTTGGCGGAGCCCTGAAGGCCACTAATTAATCTGTTACTATTATATTATTATTTCTTAATTATTATTTATAATGATAAGGACCTACTCTTTTAAAGCTGCCTTATAATAAAATTTTCCTGCTTTAGCCTTTGATTATTGGCATGTGGCACCACTAATGAGTGATAATCCTTAATTATTGGGAGCACTTGATTGATTTCTATTTTCAATGCTGAGAATGAAAGGAAGGAAGCTAACCAGGTTTGGCTGTGTTAAAAAAAAAAGAAAAAATTAAGGTTTTGAGTTTAGGGGGCTTATATTTAGTCACACTCTATAAAATTATTTGTGAGTTAATTTAAATTAGATTAATTATTTTTGGTTTAAATTTGATAATAATTTTTACTTATTTTTCTTTTTAAGTTAATTTTTGAACTTAGGTTGAGGTTTAAAGTTATTTTTGGTCTAATTTTTTAAAGAAAATATCAAAAATTAACTTAAACCAAAACAAGTTCATATCTTAATATAAGAATAATTACTAAATTAAATTATTAATTTAAATAAAAAATTTCAAATATCAATGTGAAAACATTTATCATACCCAAATAGTTATTTTAACTTGAATTAAACAATCAAGTTAGTGCTTGAAGTAATCCATACAAACCAACTACACAGCAGGGTAAGCGAAAACCCTAACCATCGAAAATCAGTTTCAACTGTTTTATTCAATTTCGTGTTGATTTGGTTTTATTAAATTCAGTTTTATTTTAGTATGTTAATATTTGAATGTGTTCGAATTTCAATTTATAAGATAAATACTATAATTATTTGATCCAAATTGAATAAAAGCTAATGTTTTATTTAATTTTTAATTAGTTTATAACATTTTAATATAAAATATATAAATTAATAAAATATTTTTAAACAAATTTTAAAAACTGATGAATCAAACCGATTCAAACCTTTAGAATTCGAATCTGTCCAGTTTGATATTTTTTGACATTCAATTTGATTCCGGTTTGCTTTTTAAAAACTAGAATAGAATATAACAACCGTAACTTTATTTTTCAAAATTAATTTGAACTGAAACGTTATCACTCATATCGGAAAGAAATAAGGTGGACAATAATTGTTTTATTTATCTATTCCTTATATTTTGTACTAATCTTGAAAACATTTATCCTTACGAATATTTAATTATATCTGTAATTAGTTATGTCATTCAATCCTAATTTTGACTATATCTTTTAATTTAATATGATAAAAAATATTAAAATTTAATTATTAAGTAATTTTAAAATATAAAAATTTAATATTGTTCCACATACTTCGCCTGACCTTCGACAGAGAGATACCTTTGCCACAAAAGTTACCTTGCCTAACTCACGCCTCGTCTAGGTCTGAGGACACATCACTCAACCACTCAAAGAAGATGGTTGTCACTCATCATCAACATACCTTGCAACCCATTGATGTCAAGTCATGCAACCGACTTGACAAGGGAATTATTGAATAACAAGCTCACTAATGAAAGAAGGACATGTGGCTTATAAAAGTCAACCTTCTATTAATTTCCAAGCATTATAGTGAGGGATCCTTTACACTCTTCACTCACACCCCCTCTCTCTCTCTCTCAACTTCCTTACTATATACAATTCCTCCACCTCTTCCACCTACAATTCTCTGTCTTGAACCATTAGTGTCACCTCCATCAACAGTTACCTTTCAAAAATTGGTGTGGTGAGCACGAACTTTAACCTTTCAAATCCGGCTTAAACGTTATAACCGAATCTTAAAGACTACATTGGCTACTAAAATGACTTAGAAAAACTTTCGTATTTTAAATCATACTTTAAAACCATTTGTCTTTTTATTCAAAACTAGTGAACTTAGTTATTTGCCTTTGTTATGAGAAAACATGTTAATTTTAAAAACCAAGCGTCTTTAGAATTTCATTTGTAAAGATTAATTATTTCAGAAAACTAAGTTGTATTTTATTAAAAACTTATTTTCAATATTGTAGCGAAAATCAGTGATAAAATCATATTTCGTTAAAAAACTGATTTTTCATGTATAATCATTAAAATATCGAATAAGCAGTTTAAAACTTCAAGTAATGCAAAAAAATAGAATAAAAATCCTAAAAATAAAGTCTCATGCCACCGTCCATAAAGAAAAATATTATAGTCCCAAAATAATCATTAAAATAAAGTTTAAAGTACTTGTAATTAAAATCATCCGAGAAGCTCTTCGATAGCCGCGTCCACGACCTAACCTCCGGGGTTATCTGTAAAATCAATAAACTAAGTAGTGAGCTAATAAGCTCATTGTGAGTCTTAACTTTAGTAAATAGTAAATAACAATAAATGTATCACTCAGTCCAGTAAATATACAAAATATTAAGAACAGTACAGAATTACATAATTTATGCAGTGCATGAACATGTTAATACAGTGTTTTCAGAAAAAAGATCCTACCCAACTCCGTTACACACCATAATAAGAGTTCTCCAGAACTCATCCAGCCAATAACACACCAGTTTGTGGACAAGCCACCAATAATGCATATAAACTGCTAGAAATATGGACAAGTCACCAATACTGCAGACGAGTTGGCAATATTGTGGAAAAGCCAGAAGAATTGCAGACAAGCAGTCAGTACTTCCTCCTTACAAAATCGTCCCAACCCCAATGCAGAATGACATTTTTTTAATGATACAAAGTAGTACAGTAAGCATGACTAAAACATGCAATCAATAGGCTTGTTTTAGACATGTGATCATTAACAGAAACAGTGGCATAAAATGTCACGCATTCAGTAAAATAGTACAGTAGGCACATTTAATGATACTTTCAGTGTTAACAATACCATCAGTCACATTTTTAACATGTGACTAAAATTTCAATAATAATATACATAATCTATCATGTAATCAGTCTCAATAGCATATCAGTAACATGTTTTAATATCACATATTATGAGAAATATCACTTAGTCATATAATAACACACAAACACATATGGCATCATAGTTTCATCACATCGGAGGTACTTACTAGAATTCAATCCTATTAAAGTATTTATCTTCACCTAGAATACTTATCGTATTCATTTAGCAAATATTTTGAAGCAGATTAATACGGTTATTATTTGTCACACCCTAAATCTGGTTGATCCAAATATAAGGCACGTAGACAAGGTTGTCTATTCTGGCGCACTCTGGTATTCAGTCTGCAAATTTATAAGCTTTTGGCGAACTCATGTTTTGGAGTATAGAGTATCTGCCCAAGATGTATCTCAATAGTTAGTTCTTGTAGTATTTTTCAATTAAAGAAATGAATTCGACAAAAAAGAAAGTAAGCCTTGTGTAGGTTACCGCCAAAGGTATAGTACGTCCAGCTTGTTCAAGCATTGTGCTAGTTGGGTTTGTAATGTGATCTAGTTAGGAACCAACTGAATTGATTGGTTAAATAATATTTTTACAGGATCCTCATTTATACTTCTCTTAGACTTTGTAGGCCATTTATTAAGACAAACTCTGGATTCAATTGGCATTTTTCAAGTTCCACTAAGGGGAAATTAGATATATATATTGTGAGAAGGATTCGTATGGATGGTTTTCTTCTTTTAATACTACTCTCTAGTTCTTTCTATTAGAACTTATATGTTTCCTTCTCCTTTATTAAGCTGGAAGCTAAGGTTCTGGATTAATGAGTGGATATTCTATCTCCTGGTAAGTTTGATAGCTCTGTATGTTAAATTCTTGAAAGAATAAGAATATTAAGAAGCATATGAACAGTGAGTTGTGAATAAAAAACTCTGCATGGGGGTCGTCTGTAATTGTGATGTTAGCCATTTGTTTGTAAATGAGTTTTAATAGTGTTTTTATGTTCTTTAAACATTTGTTGTTGATTCGATAGGGATGTTCGAGTTTAGAAATTCAAGTTGTAGTTTGGGTGAGTGGTGAGTTTCTACCTTGACTCATATAAGTTATGTTAAAAAGGTAAATGTATATGTTAATATCACCACGAATAAATGTTAAGTGTGGGAAATATGGAAATATCATTGCATGTTCATCTTGGAGGTAAGTGAGTCAATATACAAATAAGGTGTTGTGTGATGGTAAGGTATACGAGTATCAGGTATGTAAAGATAAGTTTTTTTATGAGAAAAAGAATAAGACAAGTATGAAAATGAATCTGGGCAAGTATATCTGTGTTGGGTAAGTAAAACATCAGTTGTGATGCTTCTGGTAAGACAGCTATATGCTAACTAGACTGGCAGAATATGATGTGAAGATGCGTAAGCCCATGTGGTAGAGACCCATGGCTTTATATGATAAATACATTCATGGTGATACCTCTAGTGAGATGAAGACTAGATTGGTAGATCACGACATGAAGGTGTGTAAATCCATGTGGCTGAGTCCCATGGCATAATGTGATGATAAGAATATTCATGGTGATGCCTTCGATGATATGTAAATCGAACTGGCAGATCACGACATGATGTAATGTATAAGTCCATGAGGGAGAAACCCATGACACATTCTATGAAAATCCACCGGGACAGTAAACATGTGAGTCTGTATGTTGCTTGTGTGGCGTGATCTACTAAGCCTTTGTGGCATATTCTGTATGGAATTTGTGGCAAGATCTGCATTGTCTCATTGGCGTATTCAGTGTTTTTTGTGTGGTATAATATGGTTATTCGCCTTTGTGGTAAGTTTTGGGTAAGTTTTGAGAGATTTTTGTCAGATAATTCCATGATAAGATATGATATGTCTGAAGTTAATTTGGTTTGATTAGTTCTTCAAATATCCATGTTAAGATATGATATGGATTTTGTATGGATTTTTTTCAGATAATTCCATGATAATTCCATCATCATGCATCATGCATCATTCACTTTATCAAATGGGCACCAAAATGTTCATCAAATGTAAAGTCCATAAGTCCTAAGGCATAATAATCATGTAAATAACTTAAAAGTCATAGCAAAACCACTGCATATAGTCTACCACATTGCCACAAGGACAAAATATCTATTATTAAACACATATATTGTTTATTGATTTTCTGCTCATTACTACTACATATTTGCATCATAAGCACAATATTATCACTAACACTTAGCTTGTTTGACATGTTCACATATATAATTCCACAATAATAATCACGAACACATAACACATGTAATGGCATATCATCTTAATACACATTTTCACAATTCAATGAGCACATCATACACAAGTTAAACATGAGCACAAGAGAACTTACACTTGGAATTTAGAGTAGGGGTTTAGGCTAAAACTAAATTCCCTAACAACGCATTAAATTGTGTCCACAAGCAGTTAATCTAAATACTCACCAATTCACTTTCGTTGAAATGTCGAAAGCTCAACTACCCTTTCCTAGCTCGTAGATGGTCCTAGCAAATCCAAAACTTCAACACAACAATTCACACAACAACAACAGATTCAGAAATCAGCTAAGGACTCACCACAAGCAACCAAAAACATAAGCCTAAGATATGTTCCCATGTAATCGAAATCTTTAACATAACAAACTTTAAAATCGAATATCTCATTCTATACTCAATCTTTTTATCTAAAACCAATTCCGTTCATCTTATAATTTGCCTACGACTAATTACCAACCTTTAAACTACACAAAACTACACAATTCATGGTATCGACATTTTTTGACAAGTTTTTACTATTTTCACAAAAATTCATTAAAAATAAGAAAATCTTTATTGAAGCTTCAAAACAAGTCTAGGAACCTCTTAATCATGTCAAAATCTTTAACTTTGAAATCATATTTTTACTCGAAAATTTGAAATTCTCCATTAACGACCCTATTTTCAGATTTTAATCAAAACATGTGATTTAGCGGCTAAAAAATTCAATTTCAAAGGACTAATAACATTAAAAACTAATGAGTAGATGATTAGTTACCTTTAATAGATGAAAAATAGACTTTTAGCGCGAATCCAAGAAAACCCACATGTGAGGAAGATGATGATTTTAATGAGATTTTAGGATGTTTTCTTGAAGATTTATTAAGGTTTAAGGCTTTTGGAATGATGTGAATCAAAGTAATGTAGTTGGAAATGAAAAATCAATTGGGAGAGTAAGGGAAAGCAAGGGACGACAACACTATGGAGAGAGGAGAAAACTATGGTGAAAATAAGCTAAGAATGGGGTTTTTAGGTTCAATTTTAAAATTTAGTCTAATTTCCTCTTAAAAACTCACAATTTTGACTCTGTTACAAATCAGTCCTTTTTCTAAAATTAAAGGTTTCTAAAACACTTTTTCAAAAATTGATTTGACCTTTTAAATACTATAATAATAAAAAATCACCGATATACCTTGTCGCATAATTCCAAGCACTCTAAGGCCATAATTCCTAAAATACCTCTAAAACTCCTAGGTCTTATTTTAGGGTGTTACAGGTTGAGTTTATCTGCGCTATGTAAGGTAGAAGTATGAGTTACCTAGTATCAATCATATCTTGATAGTATCATGTTTCATTCTGGAACCGGATTTGTATGTCATCTCGGGTATTCTTGTGTTTTGTAACAAATGAGTGTGGGAATTCTTTTGAATGATTTGAATAGTTCATTAACAGCATGAGCATGTGTTGGGTTTTGAACTAGGATATGAATTTATTGGTATACAGATAATATCAAATAAGTATGGGAATATGCCAAATCTGAGTTCAAATAATAAGTATCCGCCAACAAATAATATCTATGAACGAACATTCTATTAAAAAGATAAGTTTTATGTGAAGAGGAAATCCATAAGAAGTGGGCTCTATAGAGATATTCCTTTGACAAGTATCTTCGTTGTTCTAAGAGGAAAAATATAATTGAATATTGTTTGTAATATCTAAAGTCAACCAAATGGTTAAGAGAAAGTTGGTACATTAAGTATGGTAGCTCGCATATAAATGCAAGTCAGATATCATGAGAGTGTCCGCACAAAACAGAAATGATATGTCAAGTATGAAAATTGGCATTGTAACAACCCATTTTTCAGTGAAATCGGAATAGTGGTTTCGGGACCACAAATCCAATCTGAAAATAAAATTTATTTTTATTTTATTACATGGTCCATAATATGTTAGAAATGTCATGTGAGAATTCTGATAAGAAAATTTTACTAATTATGTGCTTAATTACTAGAAGGACTAAATCGCATAAAATGCGAAAGTTGAATTCTAGTAGCTATAAGGATTAAATAGCTATGGAATTCAAAACTTGAGGTCCTTATATGGTAATTATACCATTAAAGAAAAGTATGTAGATATTTTGGTGACTCATCCATGGAAATTTAGAAAAAGGGTAAGGACTAAATTGGAAATTAGAAATAATTAAATTAATTAAAAAGATGATAACAGATATCATCTTATTTTATGTCATCTTCAGCCCCAAAATTCTATGGATACCCTAGGAGAGAGAGAAGAAACTTTCATGGCTTAATTGGGTAAGTTTCCTTGTCCCGTTTTTAGTAATGTTGATATTTTTAAAACTGGGATAGCTTAATCTATCTATTTGGGGGATCAATTTGAAAAGTTATCAAAGTATGGAAAATGGGTCATGGGTGAATATGCTGAAAATTAGAAATTTGTGGTAGAACATGAAAGGTTGTTGATAGATAAACAACTTTTACAAAATGATTTATGATGAAAACATGATTTAGGGACTAAAACGTAAAGTTTGAAAATTGATAAAAAATTCTGATATTTATAGAAATATGTGCTGTAAATTCTACATTGAAATTTTGATTAGGCTTGGAATAGGGAGTAAATTGCAAAAATTTCATCTTTTGAGCCTAGGGACGAAATTGGAATTTATGGAAAAGTTAGGGGCAAAATGGTAATTTTGCCTAGGACGTAAATTGAGTCCAAATGAAAATGAAATGTGTGAAATTGATGATTAAAGTTATTTATATAGATCCGGACAACACAAATTCAAGGTTAGACCGTGTAACAGCCCAATTTAGGGCCTAGTCAGAATAGTCATTGCGAGACCACAAATTTGAAGTAGAAATATGTGTTTTATGGTTTTTATAAGGTCTATGACATGTTTGCATGATTGTGTGAAAATTTCATGAAGAAATTTTATAATTTAGTGATCAATTTATTCATTAGGACTAAATTGCAAAGATTGAAAAATATGATATTCTAGAAGTTTCAAGTATGAGATAGTATTAGAAAAATTATTAGAGGTCGTTATTTAGTAATTAGACTATTATATTGTATGATGGACAAAAATAGACATGGGAAGGAAAAATCTCAAGAAAGGGGCCTTAAAGGCATTTTGGTCATTTGGTTAATAAGTTAATTAAAAGGGAAAAAGAAGTAAAAAATGGTGTCCATCTTCTCCATGCTTGGCCGAAAATTTCAAGGACTCCATAGCTGGGGTTTCTTCAACTTTCAAGCTTGATTGTAAGTACCCCCTAGCCTCGTTTTTCATGTTCTTCGTATTTTTGAGATCCTCGTAACCCGATTTAGATATTTCTAGCTATATTTTAAGCTAGGGTTCATGTTCAAAAATTTACCCATGTATGATATGCATGTATTTTGATGTTTAATGGAGGAATATGAAAGTTTGATGTATGATAAACATCTTTTTCTAAGTGAATTTCATGGAAATTTCATAAAAAGGACCTAGTTGTAAAAGTGATAAAATATGTAGTAAAAATCAGTTTTGAAGGAAAGTGTGAGCTGTTATAAGCTCAATAAATGTTCGGCTAGACTTGGGTAACCAAGGAAATGAGTACATTTCATTATACGAGCCTAAGGACCATTTTGTAAATATGTGAAAGTTTAAGGGTAAAATTGTAATTTTGCCAAAGTATGATTCAAGGGTTATTTTAGTCAATGTGATCATTAAATAAGTGAAATTGTCATTATAGATCAAGAAACACGAAGTTCAGACCGAAACCGAGGATAGAACAAGATGGTGGACTAAATCGAACAACTATATATATATATATTTTGGTACCGAGGTAAGTTTGTGTGTAATAAGTCAACGTAATGTTATTATGTTTTAATATGCTTGATATCATGAGAAATGTATATTATCTTTATGAAATTGATTAATGAGGTATCCATGAAAGTATGATGAAATTATATCATGTGAAAGTCTCGGTTGAACCTTAGGAATAGAAAGGATACTATTGTCACGACATGAGATTAAGGAGGTCCCGTGTAAGACCATGTCTGGGACATGACCTCAGCACCAAATGGAGATCCTGTATAAGACCATATCTGGGATATGGCATCGGCATCGAGTAGTAATTCCGTGTAAGACCACGTTTGGGACCTGGCTTCGACATGAAATCGTGTAAGACCATGTCTGGGACATGGCGTCGATATACGATCTCGTATAAGACCATATCTGGGATATGGCATCGTGTAACAGCCCGATTTAGGGGCTAGTCAGAATAGTGATCTCGGGGTCACTAATCTGAGACTTGAGAAATTTATTTTTCATGTTATATTATAAGTCGGAGCATGATAGTATATGTGCATGAGAATTTTGGTGCTTTAATTTTAGTGATTTCACGTTTAATCGCGAAAAAAGACTAAATCGCATAAAGTGCGAAAGTTCCATTCTATAAGATAAATGTACCAAATAGCCTTAGAATGTAAATTGGAGGTCTTTAAAAGGCAATTAGACCCCCAATATATGCTTGGCCGACCATGGACTAGCATAGGAGACAAAGATGGACAAAAAATTGGTCAAAGTAGTTGATAGTTGGTGACTTGTTTGACTAGTTTAATATTAGAATAAAGAAAGAGAAAATATCATCTTTCTCTCCATCTTTCTCCACCGAAATTTGCAAGCAAAATAGGGGTTTGAAAGCTCACAATTTTCAATAAGCTCTCCCCCATTCTAGTAAGTGATTTTGATGATTTTTCTTTATGATAATTGTACTTTTGAGACCCCTAGAACTTAAGCTTTCAAATTAGAGGACTATTGTACAATATGATGCAAAGTTTAGAGTTTTACCATGAGAGCTTTCATTGCTATTTGCTTCATTTTTATGGAAGAAAATGAGTCTTAGTTGTTGGATGAACAACTTTTGTGAAAGGTGTTGTCTTGAAAACACCTAATTTGGACCTTGATGAAAAGGTTACAAAATTGTAGTAAATATGTGAAATGTTGAGTTTTGATGATAGCTATAAGAGTATTAAATGTTCACCTAGGCTTGTTGAAGATAGAAATGTGATTAGAACTTATTTCCGAGCCTAGGGGCAAAATGGTCAATTTGCCAAAGTCTAGGGGCAAAATAGTAATTTTTGCCTAAGCATGATTATTGAAATGCTTTATTAATGAGATGATTCAAATGAGCTAAATTGTTGTTGTAGAGCAAGAAGAACCGAGGATCCGCCTCGATCGGTGAAAGAACAAAGTCTCGGACTAAATCATCGAGCTAGCTCATTTTGAAATCGAGGTAAGATTGTATGTGATTAATTAAATATTTATGTTAGCATAATTGAAAATGCTTGGTATCACATTGATGTATGATACTTCATTGAAATGAGAAATTGATGTTAAGTATGATGTTGAAGTCCTAGTGGACTATAATGAATATGGGATTACTATCATCGAGATGTGAATCGGATAAAGTCGCGTATAAGACCATGTCCGAGGACATGGCCTCGTGATTGAGTTAAGATCCGTATAAGACCATATCAGGGATATGGCTTGAAAAAGAATAAGAAACTCGTTAAGACCACATTCGGGATGTGGCATCGATAATTGATGTGAAAGTCCATATAAGACCATATCAGGAATATGGCATTGGCATTTAGAAGTAACTCCATGTAAGACCACCTCGGGGATGTGGCATTGGCTTCGTCTCTACATGAACGACGTCGAATATACGTCTTTGACTATCCCTAGTGATTAAAGGGATAAATAGATGAGTTTAGAAGTAGAAATGAGATTTGCACTAAAGTCATATGAATGAGTGAATACAAGGACTCGTGAATGAGTCACGAAGAAACGTTTACGACATGTGGCATGGTATGTGCTAAATAAGGGCAATTGTGAGTAAGTATGGCAAGATGCCTATGACTTGTGTATGGTTAGTTAATATCATGGATGGAATATTCTATGAGCTTATTGTTGCTATTTATATTGATGCAAACTTACTAAGCTTTATGCCTATCCCTCTCATTGCCCTTCTTCCTTGTAGTATTGCCAAGATAACTCGAGGATCGTGGACGTAGGAGTTCAAAAATCACACTATAGACATCACTTTGGTATAACAATTTAGACTTATTTGAGTATGGCATGTATAGGACTCGAGTATTTTGTTAAGTTGTAATTGTTAGCCAAAGTGTTGGCTATGTATGTTACTAAAGTCATTTTGTAAATGGCCTTAAGTTAGGCAAATACTTGGCAAATTCTTTTGTTAAATGAAAGTGATTTTCTTGAAGTGTATGCCCTTGTGTATGAATGTTGAATTGAGTATTTAGATGTGTCTTTGGGTCATGAATTACGTTGAATGGAATTGGAGTATGTATGTTTGCAATGTAGGGCGGTAAAGGGCTTGGTAGATAGCCTTCTAATTTTCTACATGGGTAGACACACGGGTGTGTGTCTAGACCGTGTGAGCGACACGGCTAGCACATGGGCATGTGCCCAGGCCGTGTGAAGTCTGCACCATGCACTTGGAATTTAAATCGCCAAATGGTTGAAACACACGGGCGTGTGTGTAGGCCGTGTGGATTAGTCAGAATGCCAAGGTTTGGCACACGGGCCAAGGCCACGGGCGTGTCAAGGCCGTGTGAAATTAGTCAGTTTCGACCACGAGTGGTAGACACGGGCATGTCTTAGGGGCACACGGGCGTGTCCCTAGACTCACACGGGCGTGTAACCCCTATTTTGTTGAAAAGTTTCTCAAACGTGTAAATGTCCCCGGAATGGTCCCGATACCTCTCGAAAGTATGTTTAGGGCCTCTTAGGCCAAGTATAAGTAAGTGATGGGTTTAAACGAGACTTTGTAACCCTATTTGAGATGTTTAAGCAAGATTAGTAGGGTAATGCCTCGAACCCTGTCCCGGCTTGAAGATGGGTAAGGGGTGTTACATTTATTGGTATCAGAGCTACGGTTTAATCAGTTCTAGGACTAACGTAGCGTAAGTACGAGTCAAGCTATACATGCCAATGTAAGGGTGTCTGAGTAATGATAGTGTTATGGCTCCTGACGTATGAAATTGTGTTTTATGTAGTATATGGATTCTCGATCCGCACCGAATCGAGCTGCGATCGATGATCTGAGTAACGCGCTGGCTCCCGCTCAAGGGACCGCGCCAACTAATAGTAGACCCGAGACCTTGGGTCAGGGGGAAGAGGCTCGAGAAGCCTTTCTCCACATGATTAGCAACTGGTATACTGAGTATACCTGAGCAAATCCAAACGCTCAACCCCCTCCACCCCCACCAATCCCTCAACCTGCTCCAGTAGCTCCTCAAGTAGTTGAGGTGGTGAGAAAAAAAAGACCTCCGGTGGATAAGATTCAGAAGTAAGGAGCCGAGGAATTCCGGGAAAATAAGGACGATGACCCGGAGAAAGCGGAATTCTGGCTTGAGAATACCATCAGGGTATTCGATGAGTTATCCTGCACACCTGAGGAGTGCTTAAAGTGTGCGGTATCTCTCCTGAGAGATTCAGCCTATCGATGGTGGAATACCCTGGTGTCGGTGGTGCCAAGGGAGAGAGTTAGCTGGGAATTTTTCCAAGAGGAATACCGGAAAAAGTACTTCAGTCAGCGGTTCATCGACCATAAGAGGAAGGAGCTCTTGGAACTGAAGCAAGGCCGTATGTCAGTAACCGACTATGAATGGGAGTTCGTAAGGCTTAGCAAGTATACACGAGAGTGCGTGTCTACCGAAGCCGTCATGTGTAAGAGATTCGAGGACGGATTAAATGAAGATATTCGTTTATATCTGTGAGTCCTCGAACTAAAGGAATTTGTAGTGTTGGTAAATAGAGCCTGTAAAGCCGAAGAGTTGGCTAAAGAGAAGAGAAGAGCTGAGAATGAGTCTCGTGACTCGAGGAAGAGACAACTGAATAAGTCTCACCAATCCTCATCTAAGAAATCGAGGGATTTCTCTACTCGATCAGTCACTTCAGTGGGGTTTTCAACCCGAAGTAATGGCAAGCAATTTTCGGGGTCGAAAGGGCAGACCACATCAGTTGCTAGTGTGGGCAACGTCTGACCATGTAAACCGGAATGCCCTCAGTGTGGCAGGCGCCATTCTGGTGAGTGTTGAGCTAATGAGAAAGCTTGCTTCAGATGTGGGTCCTTAGACCACTTTATCAGAGACTGCCCCGAGGTGGGCGAGAAAGAAAAGCCTCAGTATGCAAGATCGTGAAGTACTGCTAAGGGAAGACCACTGAGAAACCCGGGAAATGAGATGGGTAGCAAGAATCCATCTAGAGAGCAAGTTGCTAGAGTCGAGGGTAGAGCATCGGCGAGGACATACGCCATTCATGCTCGTGAAGAGGCATCTTCCCCCGATGTAATCACGAGTACCTTTTCTCTCCATAATACTCGTGTTATAGCTTTAATTGATCCGGGATCCACCCACTCATACATATGCATGAAATTAGTCTCTAGCATGAGCATGCCTATAGAGTCTACTGAATTCATAATAAGAGTGTCTAATCCCCTAGGCAAGTGTGTGTTGGTTGATAGAGTTTGCAAAGGTTGCCCTTTGATGATTAAGGGTCATTGTTTCCCGGTCGATCTTAAGTTATTACCGTTTGATGAGTTTGATGTCATCCTTGGGATGGATTGGTTAGTTACTCATGGAGTAGTGGTGAATTGTGGGAAGAAGCATATTGAGTTGAGAGATGAAAATAGTAATCTTATTCGTGTTGAATCAGATAAGCCAGATAGGCTACCAGTAGTGATGTCAACCTTGTCGACTCAGAAGTATTTAAAGAAGGGATACGAGGCCTATCTTGCCTTTGTGTTGAACACTAAAGAGACTGAATTGAAAATGGAGTCGGTACCCATAGTATGCGAGTACCCAGATGTTTTCCTGGAAGAGTTGCCAAGGCTACCTCTAGTTAGAGAGATCGAATTTGGGATTGAGTTAGCTCCGGGTACTGCCCCTATTTCTATTGCTCCCTATAGAATGGCTCCAACCGAGCTAAATGAGCTAAAAGAACAGTTGCAAGAGCTATCAGATAAAGGTTTTGCAAGGCCGAGTTTTTCTCCGTGGGGTGCTCCCATTTTATTCGTAAAGAAGAAAGATGGTTCCATGAGACTATGTATAGATTATCGGCAACTTAACAAGGTAACTGTGAAGAACAAGTACCCGTTGCCGAGGATCGAGGATCTATTCGATCAATTGAAGGGAGCCACGGTATTTTCCAAGATAGATTTGAGGTCAGGGTACTATCAGCTAAGAGTCAAGGACTCGGATGTGCCGAAAACCGTGTTTAGGACTAGATATGGCCACTATGAATTTTTGGTCATGCCTTTTGGTCTAAAAAATGCCCCAGCGATCTTCATGGATTTGATGAATCGCATTTTTCGGCCATACTTGGATAAATTTTTTGTGGTTTTCATTGATGACATACTAATCTACTCTCGGGACGAGAAAAAACATGCCAAGCATTTGATTATGGTTCTGTGAGTTTTGAGAGAAAAACAATTGTATGCTAAATTCAGTAAGAATGAATTTTGGCTCAAGGAAGTGGGATTTTTGGGACACATTGTCTCGAGAGACGGGATTAGAGTCGACCCGAGTAAGATTTCAGCAATTGTTGAATGGAAACCGCCGAGGAGCGTAACTGAAGTAAGGAGTTTTCTAGGCCTAACTGGCTATTATAGGCGTTTTGTCAAGGGGTTTTCCATGATAGCTACCACGATGACTAAACTTTTGGAAAAAGATGTGAAGTTTGATTGGACAGAAAAGTGCCAACAGAGTTTTGAGAAACTGAAGACACTGTTGACTGAGGCCCCTGTTTTGGTGCAACCTGAGCCGGGAAGAGAATTTGTGGTTTATAGTGACGCGTCCTTGAACGGATTGGGTTGTGTACTCTTGCAAGAGGGTAAGGTGATTGCTTACGCCTCTAGGCAATTGAAGCCACACGAAAAGAATTACCCAAATCATGATTTAGAGTTGACCGCAATTGTGTTTGCGTTAAAAATTTGGAGGCATCATTTATATGGTGAAAGGTGTCAGATTTTCACCGACCATAAAAGCCTAAAATATTTGATGACTCAAAAGGAATTGAATTTGAGGCAACGAAGGTGGTTAGAGTTGATTAAGGATTATGAGTTTGAAATTGACTACCATCCGGGAAGGGCGAACGTAGTCGCGATGCTTTGAGCAGAAAATCATTGTTTGCACTAAGGGCCATGAGTATTCAGATGACCTTGTTGGATGATGGTTCCGTTTTAGCCGAATTGAGGGCTAAACCCTTGTTTCTCCAAGAAATCTGTGAAGCTCAGAAAGATGATAACAGTTTGCAAGCCAAGAGAATTTTATGTGAGTCGAGCGTGGAGTCAGAATTTCGGGTAAATCCTGATGGATGTCTGACATTTTGAGATAGGGTCTGTGTACCCAGAAATGACGAGCTTATTCATAAAATCTTGCATGAAGCGCATAGCGGATGTTTGAATGTACACCCAGGCAGCACGAAGATGTACAATGATTTGAAGAAATGGTATTGGTGGCTTGGTATGAAGAAAGACATTTCCGAGTTTGTATTGAAATGCCTAATTTGTCAGCAAGTGAAGGCTGAACATCAAGTACCTTCGGGTTTACTTCAGCCCATTATGGTTCCTGAGTGGAAATGGGACCGTATTACCATGGACTTCGTGACGGGCTTATCGTTGACTCTAAAGAAGAAAGATGCAGTATGGGTAGTGGTTGATAGACTCACAAAGTCAGCCCATTTTATACCAGTACGAGTCAACTACTCGCTTGATAAATTGGCAGACTTGTACATGTCAGAGATAGTAAGACTCCATGGTGTACCGTTGTCGATCATTTCGGATAGAGATCTGAGATTCACGTCACGGTTTTTGAAAAAGTTGCAAGAAGCCTTGGGCACGAAATTAAATTTCAATACAGCCTTCCATACACAAACCGACGGACAGTCGGAGAGGGTAATCCAGATACTTGAGGACATGCTTTGATGTTGTGCTTTAAAATTCCAAGGTAGTTGGGAGAAATACTTACCGTTGGTGGAATTTGCCTACAACAACAGCTTTCAGTCAAGTTTGAAGATGGCACCTTATGAGGCATTGTATGGGCGCAAGTGCCACAGGCCCTTGTATTGGTCAGAACTCAGAGAGAAACAGATACTCAGGGTCGATTTGGTTAAGGAAACTGAAGAAAAAGTAAAAGTGATAGGTGATTGTCTGAAAGTCACCTCAGATAGGCAAAAGTCCTATTCGGATTTGAAAAGGAAAGAGATAGAATTCAAAGTCGGTGATAAAGTGTTCTTGAATGTATCACCTTGGAGGAAAGTCTTCAGATTTGGCCGGAAGGGCAAATTAAGTCCGCGCTTTATTGGACCTTATGAAATTACTGAGAGGATAGGACCGGTAGCTTATCGGTTGGCCTTGCTACCTGAACTAGAAAAGATTAATGATGTCTTTCACGTATCCATGTTGCATCGATAACGTTCAGATCCTTCACATGTCATTGTACCAACAGAGGTAGAGATACAACCGAACTTGACTTATGGGGAAGAGCCGTTTAAGATTTTGGCGCGAGAGGTCAAGCAGTTGAGAAACAAAAGCATAGCCCTTGTGAAAGTTTTATGGAAAAGGCACGGATTAGAAGAGGCTACATGGGAGCCCGAGGAAATGATGAGAAACCAATATCCCAACCTTTTTACCGGTAAGATTTTTGGGGACGAAAATCCTTAAGGGGGAGAATTGTAACAGCTCGATTTAGGGGCTAGGCAGAATAGTGATCTTGGGGTCACTAATCTGAGACTTGAGAAATTTATTTTTCATGTTATATTATTAGTCGGAGCATGATAGTATATGTGCATGAGAATTTTGGTGCTTTAATTTTAGCGATTTCACGTTTAATCGCGAAAAAAGGACTAAATCGCATAAAGTGCAAAAGTTCCATTCTATAAGATAAAGGTACCAAATAGCCTTAGAATGTAAATTGGAGGTCTTTAAAAGGCAATTAGACCCCTAATATATGCTTGGTCGGCCATGGACTAGCATAGGAGACAAAGATAGACAAAAAATTGGTCAAAGTAGTTGATAGTTGGTGACTTGTTTGACTAGTTTAATATTAGAATAAAGAAAGAGAAAATATCATCTTTCTCTCCATCTTTCTCCACCAAAATTTGCAAGCAAAATAGGGGTTTAAAAGCTCACAATTTTCAGCAAGCTCTCCTCCATTCTAGTAAGTGATTTTGATGATTTTTCTTTATGATAATTGTACTTTTAAGACCCCTAGAACTTAAGCTTTCAAATGAGAGGACTATTGTGTAATATGATGCAAAGTTTAGAGTTTTACCATGAGAGCTTTCATTGCTATTTGCTGCATTTTTATGGAAGAAAATGAGTCTTAGTTGTTGGATGAACAATTTTTGTGAAAGGTGTTGTCTTGAAAACACCTAATTTGGACCTTGATGAAAAGGTTACAAAATTGTAGTAAATATGTGAAATGTTGAGTTTTGATGATAGCTATAAGAGTATTAAATGTTCACCTAGGCTTGTTGAAGATAGAAATGTGATTAGAACTTATTTCCGAGCCTAGGGGCAAAATGGTCAATTTGCCAAAGTCTAGGGGCAAAATAGTAATTTTTGCCTAAGCATGATTATTGAAATGCTTTATTAATGAGATGATTCAAATGAGCTAAATTGTTGTTGTAGAGCAAGAAGAACCGAGGATCCGCCTCGATCGGTGAAAGAACAAAGTCTCGGACTAAATCATCGAGCTAGCTCATTTTGAAATCGAGGTAAGATTGTATGTGATTAATTAAATATTTATGTTAGCATAATTGAAAATGCTTGGTATCACATTGATGTATGATACTTCATTGAAATGAGAAATTGATGTTAAGTATGATGTTGAAGTCCTAGTGGACTATAATGAATATGGGATTACTATCATCGAGATGTGAATCAGATAAAGTCGCGTATAAGACCATGTCCAGGACATGGCCTCGGTACTGAGTTAAGATCCCGTATAAGACCATATCCGGGATATGGCTTCGAAAAAGAATAAGAAACTCGTTAAGACCACATTCGGGATGTGGCATCGATAATTGATGTGAAAGTCCATATAAGACCATATCCGGAATATGGCATTGGCATTTAGAAGTAACTCCATGTAAGACCACCTCGGGGATGTGGCATTGGCTTCGTCTCTACATGAACGACGTCGAATATACGTCTTTGACTATCCCTAGTGATTAAAGGGATAAATAGATGAGTTTAGAAGTAGAAATGAGATTTGCACTAAAGTCATATGAATGAGTGAATACAAGGACTCGTGAATGAGTCACGAAGAAACGTTTACGACATGTGGCATGGTATGTGCTAAATAAGGGCAATTGTGAGTAAGTATGGCAAGATGCCTATGACTTGTGTATGGTTAGTTAATATCATGGATGGAATATTCTATGAGCTTATTGTTGCTATTTATATTGATGCAAACTTACTAAGCTTTATGCCTATCCCTCTCATTGCCCTTCTTCCTTGTAGTATTGCCAAGATAACTCGAGGATCGTGGACGTAGGAGTTCAAAAATCACACTATCGACATCACTTTGGTATAACAATTTAGACTTATTTTGAGTATGGCATGTATAGGACTCGAGTATTTTGTTAAGTTGTAATTGTTAGCCAAAGTGTTGGCTATGTATGTTACTAAAGTCATTTTGGAAATGGCCTTAAGTTAGGCAAATACTTGTCAAATTCTTTTGTTTAATGAAAGTGATTTTCTTGAAGTGTATGCCCTTGTGTATGAATGTTGAATTGAGTATTTAGATGTGTCTTTGCGTCATGAATTACATTGAATGGAATTGGAGTATGTATGTTTGCAATGTAGGGCGGCAAAGGGCTTGGTAGATAGCCTTCTAATTTTCTACATGGGTAGACACACGGGCGTGTGTCTAGACCGTGTGAGTGGCATGGCTAGCACATGGGCATGTGCCCAGCCCGTGTGAAGTCTGCACCATCCACTTGGAATTTAAATCGCCACACGGTTGAAACACACGGGCGTGTGTGTCGGCCGTGTGGATTAGTCAGAATGCCAAGGTTTGGCACACGGGCCAAGGCCACGGGCGTGTCAAGGCCGTGTGAAATTAGTCAGTTTTGACCACGGGTGGTAGACACGGGCATGTCTTAGAGGCACACGGGCGTGTCCCTAGACTCACACGGGTGTGTAACCCCTATTTTGTTGAAAAGTTTGTCGAACGTGTAAATGTCCTCGGAATGGTCTCGATACCTCTCGGAAGTATGTTTAGGGCCTCTTAGGCCAAGTATAAGTAAGTGATGGGTTTAAACGAGACTTTGTAACCCTATTTGAGATGTTTAAGCAAGATTAGTTAGGTAATGCCTCGAACCCTGTCCCGGGTTGAAGACGGGTAAGGGGTGTTACACATCGACATCGATAAGAGATCCCGTATAAGACCATATCTGGGATATGGCATCGGCATCGAGATGTGATCCCATGTAAGACCATATATGGGATATGGAATTGGCTTCGTATTACGTGTATGATGAGTTTGAGTATCCTTCGATATTCCAAGTGGTTCAACGGGATAAAGAGCTAAGTCTATGTTCAAGATGGTAAAAGTGTTAAAGTTATGTGATGAAGTGACACAGGTACCTATGAGTAGCTTACGAGGAATAAGTTCGATATGTGACAAGTGATTGGTAAGAGTAAGCATGAGTAAGTTATGTCAATGTGCTTGAGAACTTGTGTTATAACTCAATGTAATGTATGGATGTTATCATAAGCTTTCATGTTGATACTTATTTCATGCAAACTTACTAAGCTTTATGCTTACTCCCTCTCTTTTCCCTTTCCTTGTAGTATTGTCAAGCTAGCTCAGGGATCGTAGGACGTCCGAGCTTGGTTCACAGTATCAAGCTATTCTTTTGGTACAGTAAAGTTTGATTATTTTGGGTATAGCATGTATAGGAAATTTGGTCATTTTGTTAAATGTCATATTGGTTAGCCAAAGTGTTGGCTATTAATGTCGCTCAATTCATTTTGTAAAAGGCCATTAGAATCAGCCAAATTAGCTAAGTTATATCTATTCAATAATGGTGAATTTCATAAAGTGCAAGTTTGTGCTATTGATTGAGTAACGCGTAAGGAATATGCATGATTAAGTAGGTTGATACTAAGGTGTGAATGACTTAATAGTATATGATAGAAAGGCATTATTGTTAAGTGTTGCATAAAATGGAATGAATATGGTTTCTTTTCAGGGTGGCAAATGGCTGGGTAGATAGCCTTGCATTTGTCCACACGGTTAGACACACGGGCGTGTGTCTATGCCATATTTGACACACGGTCAGCCCTATGGGCATGATGATAGGGCGTGTGTTCCCCTGCATCCAAAGTTAGCAAAATAGAATGATTAGTAGTAAGTACACAGGCAGAGACACAGCCGTGTGAAGGCCACGGCCTTAGGACATGGGCGTGTGCCAGACCGTGTGAAGTCTGCATCTAATTTACGAAAAATTCAGTTCATCACACGGGCTAGCACACGGGTGTGTGACCTGGCCGTGTAGCCCTAAATGGTTGCTGATGTCATAAACAGAATGTCCCTTATTTTGGATACGACCTGAAGCATGGGCGTTTGATTTGTCATACGGGCGTGTCACTTCTCTCAAACGGGCATGTAGCCCTGTCTTAAGCAAAAATTTTCTAAATGTTTGTAAGTTTACGGTTCAGGCCTGAACCCGTCTAGATGTATTTTTAGGGTCTAGTAGACCTATAATAGTGATATTATGAGTACAAATGAAGGGTCTTTAAGTATGAATGAAATTTTATGGCTCGATATTGTATGAAGAAGTCTGTTAAGTTCGGTAATACCTCGTACCTTGTTCCAACGTCGGATACGGGTAAGGGGTGTTACAGACCAAGGAAAAGAAAAGGTTTCGGATTAGTAGATTTTGTACGCGAACAAGTGTCGAGGTAAGTTCGTGTAACTTGATCGAGCATGTGAATATGGTTAATTGAATGTTGTGTTTGTATGTAATTTGACTTATATTGATGTGAATTAGTTGATTGCTATAATGAAAAATCGAATGCATGCTTAAAATGGTGAAAAAGGGGTTAAGTCCCGTTTGAATATTGAATTGCGATGAATATATGTGCTTTTCCCTAAATGAATGAGGTCCTGCATTTGTTGCAGACGAGATTTAGCTCAGACAGGTAATCCTATTGACCTCATTATAGAAAGGATTTAGCCCGGACGGGTAATCCTGATATAATACCTCTCGAGTATACGTTACAGTTAGCATTTAGCCTGGACTGGTAATCCTAATTAGCTCTTCTGAGCATACGTTAAATAAAGGATTTAGCCTGGACTGGTAATCCTGTTATACGATATGTGGCTCGAGAGTGTGTTCCTTGATTAAGTGCCCTAATGGGTACTCTTGAAAAAGAATTGACGGGTTATTGAATCGTACACCTCGAGTGTACCACTTGAGTATCCATCGAAACCTCAATGGTTCAACGGACAAAACTCTTGGCATGATAAGAGAATTATGGAATGAAGTGAATGATGTCTTCAAGAAAATAGTATGATGAGCTCATCTGTGTTATTTGATGTATATGAGGACTTGGTGACTAACATGTTTGATTGAATGTTTGTATTTAGGCAATTTTGCCAAGTTGATGGAAAACATGTTATTGTATGCTTACATTTAATAAACAGGATCAATAAGTTTAGTTTTCCGTTATACGAACTTACTAAGCATGTAATTCTTACTCTGTTTTATTTTCCCCTGTTTTATAGTGCTCGGAAGCTCGCAAAGGTTGTTGATCATTGGAGCATCATCACACTATCCACTAGTTTATTTTGGGTATACATAGTAAAATCATTTTAATATAATGGCACGTATAGGACAACTTGGCCATTAGTGGCTTGATGATGATGTTTGTTGTAACACCCCAAACCCGGCCTAGACATTATGACCGGATCTAACGTGTCACATCAAAGTGTTGTTTGAAAATTATGGGTTCATTGAAAACCCTTCTACAAAATTAAAACTTTCTACCACTTAAAACCCCAATTTCAGTTGCTTAAAATAAAACAAGATTTACTCAGAGTCGTTCTCTTGCAAAATATTATTATTTTTAAAACCTCGATTGTTGCGGAAGTTTGTTTCAAACAGTTACGAAAACGTGATATTTTGAAAACAGTAGTTATTGTTTTAAAAAAACCCATGTTTAATAGACTCGCAGGTTGAAAATAAAAAAAAACACCATATAAAAGTTAAAAATCCCAAAGGCCTTATTACATAATTATTAACCCAATAAAATAAAATAAAATAAAATAAAGTCGCTAAGTTTAACTTTAAAGCATATCAGACGTGTGGCCACCTCCGAGTCCCTCGCAGCTCCAAATCCTCTAAGGTTGGGGATTACCTACACAGTTTAAAGAAAAAGGTGAGTTACGAGAACTCAGTTTGTAATCCCCATCACGATCCTGATGCAGGCCCAAGCCCATACGGTATCGGCCAGGCCTAAGCCCTATTCGGTAATAGTATGGGCCTAATCCTTATTGGTAACAATGCGGGCCTAAGCCTATTCGAGAATGATGCGGGCCTAAGCCCTATGATATGCAAAAGCGGACATGTAACCCAACCTTGATCCAAACCAACACACCACCCGTACCAACTAACACACCATGTGGGGACCAAGTCAACCCACCCAACCAGCACACCAATAGCGCAGTCTAGCTGCTAATATCAACACAGCAAAGCTGCTAATAATAGTATATGTGGCTGAGCCACTAGAATCAGTATACGTGGTAAAAGCCACTTAATCAGTATAATGTGGCAGAGCCACCAGTACAGTGCTTCCTCCAAAATCCATAACCCAACCCAATGCAGTATGTCATGTCATAATTAGCTCATGTATGTAGTGCATCACAATCAAAATCAATCATACAATTAATACTCATACATCAATGATACTACCACAAAGGGTATAACAGTCATTTGGTCGTTTGGGGTTCAATCAGTAATTCACCCCGCAGGGGTATTCCAGTAATTTTACCCATCGAGGGTAGTTTAGTAATTTCACCCATTGAGGGTATTTCAGTGATTTACCCATCGAGGGTATTTCAGTAATTTTAGTCATCTAACGGCCTTTCTAGAGGCCTACTGTCGACTCAAGTGACACAAGTTCCCTTTCTAGTCAAAATGGTGCAATTGGGCCTAAAGCCCAATTTCGGCCCAAGCGTGCCCACACGCTCGTGTGGCCCATTCAGCCTATTTTTTTCACGGTTTTACGAACCTCGTAGCCGCATCTATTATCCAGCACTTACCATAGATTTCGCCTCTGTGGGCCCATTAGCCCATTGGGCCCAGTTGGCCTACTTTGGCCCAACAAGGCCCACTACGGCCTAAGCCCACGAGAAAGGTCGTGACACTCCCAACGGTCTATCGCCAACATTTGTGGCTCGGTTTATCTCTATGAGCGCTTGAAGGCTCGAGTGACCTTAGATGCCGATATTCTGGCTTTTCGATATTTCGGCTTTTAGGCGATTCACAGATCATCAGGGTTTGAGTACACCCCTTCACTCATCGCATTGAAAGAACAAAAAGGGGTGTAAGATTACACACCTTGATTACGAATGTGCCACCAATCCCTTAGCACCGATCCTTGTTTCACCGGGTTTTGCTAAGTTCTTTCTGAATTTCAGTGAAGATTAAGAATCCCTGAAAGTACCTTGCGTTACAAAGCACCCTTATTAAAAGAGTTTGAATAAAAATGTGGTTAACACCTACCTTGACAAAAACAAAGCGAGAGTGCTTACTTGATCAAGGCTAAGAGTAGCAATCAATTGTTTCCGAACGCTTGCCCCTTCTTACACTTCGAGTGAACCTACATACCAACCCACATCAGACTATAGAAGGTGGGGAAGATTCGGCACTAGAGGGACAAGAATGATACCCACCCCGAAAATAATTGAAAGAAAGTCAATATACTTACTCTTCAAATTTGGCAAGACAGGTTTCCTTGAGTTCGGTCCCAGAGATGTGACTATAAAAGAAGGATAAGAAGAGATTGATCTCGATTTACTCAACTTAAATCACAATAGAAAAACGTTGAGGACAATGAAGAAGATAGGTTTGGCTAACTTGAAGGGTACAGAAAAGAAGACAAGAGGAAAAGAGGAGATTGAATTTGGCCAATAAGCTGCCGAGAAGAAAGAGAACGAACTTGCACACAGGTCAAATCGATAAGGAAGCAAATGAGAAAAGAAAGAAGTTCTCCCAGAGATTTCGGCACTAAAAAATTGTTCTCACTTGATTCTAAAAGCACCAAAATGTCACTTGCAACAGACACTTAGGAAGAAAAGAACACGAAAATGCCAAAAAGAACCAAAACCCGAAAATGCTCCCAATAGACCCCTCAGCCGAATTTGTATCATACCCATCTCTTAGCTGATATTTTCATCCTATCAACACTCCCAATTTTGGCCAACACTCCCACTCTCATCTATCTCCCCGATTTTCTCCACCACCACCACCTAGAATCACTCCCATCCATCCATTTGAAACTTTTGACCAAGTCTCCAACTTCTCTTGTAGAGTTTGATCCGAACTCTACTTCTTCCACTCTCAAGTCAAAAAATAAAAGTCTCCAATTTCAGTTCGTGGGATTCGAACCCCACACTTCCTTGTTATCCCATTGACGCCACACCACTAAGTTCGAACAGGCTCTTTGCATCACAAAGCACACAAAAATATACTTAAGTCCTACTGCTAACAGCCCTCTCCTCTTAAGGGCCAAAAACTAAAATTTTCCAAAGATCAGACTTGAACCCAGGCCTCCTTAGAACCCCCGAATACACTCAAATAGCTAGCCGTTCAAGCACAACATGAATTTTAAACAACAAAAAAAAATACAGCCCCCAACTTGGGACTTACATTTGTAATATAGCCATTGGAATGGCTAGAAATTATTGTTTTGATATACTTATAATGTTAAATTATGGTAGCTACATATATGTTAAGTAGTTAATCAAATTATGTCTAACATATGAATTGAACCAAGGTAAGATGGTAAACATGTATACATGTAATGGTATGCTATGTTGAATGATGGAATTTGGTAAATTTGAATGCTTGAAATGGTTTGTATTGGATGTAAGTTTTAAGTGCAGGTCAATGGTGTGATTTCGGGTGAGAAATGAAGCTAGAAATGACTTTATTTTGTCCACACAGGCAGACGCACGGGCGTGTGTCTATACCTTGTGTGACACACGGCCTGGTACATGGGCGTGTGGTTAGTTCGTGTGTCCCCTGAACCTAAATTTTGAGAAACAAAATGTTTAGAATTGAGCACACGGACAGAGACACAGGCGTGTGTCTCAACTGTGTGTGCCACACGGCCTAGAACACGAGCGTGTGTATTGGTCGTGTGAAACCTACACCTAATTTTGAAAGAATTTAATTAACCACACGGCCTAGGACACGGGCGTGCGGCATGGCTGTATGCACAATTCAGAGAGTTACACGGGGTCGAACATGGCCTGTAGCACCGGCGTGTCCCAGGGTCACACGGGCGTGTCCCTCGGACCACGCGGGCGTGTGAGCCCTGCAACTTGAATTTTTTTTTGTAATTTCGCGA
Organism: Gossypium sturtianum; assembly: GCA_025698515.1. NCBI lineage: Eukaryota > Viridiplantae > Streptophyta > Magnoliopsida > Malvales > Malvaceae > Gossypium > Gossypium sturtianum. The sequence continues at coordinate 81,015,113 of CM046953.1, read as the reverse complement.
AAAATTCTTAGAGTTTCTGATTAAGTCCCAACTCGATTCTAATGCTTGTATTGGGCCTCGAAGGTCCATTTAAGGGACGATATCAATAATCTCGGTTAATGAATAGTAATTTACATGAATTATTTGTAAATGTCTTGAAAGTTTTAGTATTGCTTTGTAACCCTATTTCGATGACGGATACGGGTTAAGGGTGTTACATTTAGTGGTATCAGAGCTACGGTTTAGCCGATTCTCGAATTGAACGTAGCAAATACGAGTTTAGCTATACATGCCATTATATAAATTGTGATAGTGTGATGTCTCCTGATCATTTTAAATGTGTTTTTCATATAGTAATGTCATCCAATTGAGCTAGAGCTGAATCCGAGGAAGCTTAGAGCAATGCTTCAGCTTTAGTTCAAAGAGTTGCATCTGCGTCTGGTAGTGATAGGCCTGTATCTGAGGGCCAAAGTGAGGGGGCAAAACAAGCCTTCTTTCAAATGATGAATGAATGGTTTACACAGTATCTGAGAACAAACCCTGCTGTACAACGACCTCCCCCACCTGTTCCTCAACCGGTTCCTGAGGTACCATATGGTGCTGAACCCGCTAGAACTGGTAAGCCTCCTGTAGATAAAATTCGTAAATATGGGGCAGAAGAATTTAGAGCTACTGCAAATGATGATCCGAAAATGGATGAATTTTGGTTGGAAAATACCATCCGGGCTTTTGATGAATTATCTTGTACACCCACCGAATGTCTGAAATGTGCAGTATCTCTGCTGAAAGACACAACTTATCATTGGTGGAATACCATAACTTTAGTAGTACCGAGGGAGAATGTTACCTGGGAATTCTTCCAGGCTGAATTCAAAAAGAAATATGTTAGTCAGAGATTCATGGATCAGAAAAAGAAATAATTTTTAGAACTCAAGCAAGGAAATATGACTGTATCCGAGTATGAACGAGAATTTGTTCGATTGAGCAAATACGCCAGAGAATCGGTCCAGTCTGAGTTCGAGATGTGTAAACACTTTGAAGAGGGTTTAAATAAATATATCAAATTGTTGATCAGAATTCTCGAAATAAGGGAATTTGTGGTACTGGCAGAACGAGCACATAAAGCTGAAGAATTGAGTAAAGAGAAGAAACAGGATGAAAGAGAAGCTTGGGTTTTTGGAAAAAGAACTATGAGTAAGTTACAATCATTTTATTCTAAGAAATTAAAGAAGTATTATGATCGTGTTACCACCTCTACGGGATATTCTGGAAGAGAGAGGGCTCTCAACATTCTAACCCGAGGTCTTCATCTCCATCTGTGACCAGTGTGGGTAGTGTTGGTAATCCCAAACCGAAATGTAAATATTGTAACAAATTTCATCATGGGGAATGTAGGTCTAGAAGTGAAGCTTGTTATGGATGCGGGTCACTTGACCATTTTCTCAGAGATTGTCTAGAAAGAGTCGAAAAAGAAATAGAACCTGCTCCAAAGCCTAATAATCCTGTCTCGAGGGGCAGACCACCCCGTCACCCCGGTAATGTTAGTGGTAGTCGAGGTACTACTAGGGATACAACAGTTAGATCTGAGGCACGAGCACCTGCAAGAACATATGCTATTCGTGCTAGAAAAGATGCCTCTACACCAGACGTCATTACTGGTACATTTTCTCTACTCGATACTGATATTACTACATTGATTGATCCTGGTTCCACAGATTCATGCATATGCACAAATTTAGTGTTTGTTAAGAATTTATTTGTCAAATTCACTGAATTTTTGGTTTAAGTTTCAAACCCCCAAGGCCAATGTGTTATGGTGGATAAAGTCTATAAAAACTGTCCATTGATGGTAAAAGGTTATTGCTTTTTGGCTGACTTGATGTTATTGCCATTCGATGAATTTGATGTGATTTTGTGAATGGATTGGTTAACCCAATATGATGCAGTGGTGAATTGTAAACAGAAATATATTGTATTGAAATGTCAGAGTGGTGAATTACTTCATGTTGAATCTGATAAAATGGATGGATTACCTAATGTGATTTCAACAATATCAGAACGAAAATATGTTAGAAAGTGTTATGATACTTATCTTGCATATGTGTTGGATACTAAAGTATCTGAGTCGAAGATTCAGTCAGTGCCGGTCGTATGTGAATTTCCTGATGTATTTCAAGAAGAATTACCTGGTTTACCATCGGATAGAGAAGTGGAATTCTCTATAGATCTTGTTCCGGGTACAATACCTATATCCATAGCACCTTATAGAATGGATCCTACTGAACTAAAAGTGTTGAAAGCACAGTTACAAGAATTGATTGACAGAGGTTTTGCTCAACCTAGTTTCTCACCTTGAGATGCGCCGGTTCTGTTTGTAAAGAAGAAAGATGGATTGTTGAGGCTGTGCATTGATTATAGACAGCTCAACAAAGTTACAATAAAGAACAAGTATCCATTGCCTCGTATTGATGACTTGTTTGACCAGTTAAAATGTGCCACTGTATTTTCAAAGATTAATCTCCGTTCTGGTTACTATCAACTACGGGTAAAAGATTCAGATGTACCCAATACAACTTTTAGAACCATGTATGGACACTATGAGTTTCTTATGATGCCATTCGGTTTAATAAATGCACCTGCAGTGTTTATGGATCTGATGAACAAAATTTTTAGCCCATATTTAGACAGGTTTATGGTGGTATTTATAGATGATATTTTGGTTTACTCCTGAGATGAAAATGAACATGCTGAGCATTTGAGAATAGTGTTGCAAACTCTGCGAGAGAAACAATTGTATGCCAAATTTAGTAAATGTGAATTTTGGCTACGAGAAGTTAGTTTTGTTGGGCATATAGTATCTGCTGAAGGTATCAGGGTAGAGCCGAATAAAATTTCAGCCATTGTTAATTGGAAGCCCCCGAAGAATGTGTCTGAAGTCTAAAGTTTTCTGGGACTAGCTGGTTATTATCGGAGGTTTGTAAAAAGTTTTTCAATGATAGCTTCTCAGATGACTCATTTACTACAGAAAGATGTAAAGTTTGAGTGGACTGATAAATGCCAGAAGAGTTTTGACAGATTAAAGGCTTTATTGGCAGAAGCACCAGTGTTAGTTCAGCCTGAATCGAGTAAGGAATTTACAATTTATAGTGATGCTTCGTTAAATGGTTTAGGCTGTGTTTTGATGCAAGAAGGTAAAGTAGTAGCCTATGCTTCAAGACAACTAAAACCACATGAAAGAAACTACTCGACACATGACCTTCAATTGGCAGCCATAGTGTTTGCATTGAAAATCTGGCAGCATTATTTATTTGGTGAAAAATGTTATATATTCACTGATCATAAAAGTTTGAAATATTTGATGTCACAGAAAGATTTGAATTTGAGACAGCGCAGGTGGCTTGAATTACTGAAAGATTATGATCTTGTCATTGATTATCATCTGGGAAAAGCCAATGTAGTGGCAAATGCTTTGAGAAGAAAATCCCTGTATACTTTGTGAGCAATGAATACCCAATTGTCATTATCTGATGATGGTTCAATCATAGATGAGTTAAAAGTTAGACCAATTTTTTTGCAGCAGATCACTGAAGCTCATAAAAATGATAGTAAGTTGCAAGCAAAACAAATACAAAGTGAATCGACTTCTGACTCAGAATTTCAGGTCGGGATCGATGGTTGTTTATTATTTAGAGGAAGAGTATGTGTACCGAAAGGTTCAGAACTAGTACAGAAGATTCTGAATGAAGCTCATAATGGTAACATGTCTATTCATCCTGGTAGTATTAATATGTACAACGATCTGAAAAAGAGGTACTGGTGGCCGGGAATGAAACGAGATATTTCTGAGTTTGTATCCAAATGTTTGATATGTCAGCAAGTAAAAGTTGAACATCAATTTCCTTCTGGACTATTACAGCCGGTTACGATACCAGAATGGAAATGGGAAAAAATTACTATGGACTTTGTATCAGGATTACCTCTGTCTCCAAAGAAGAAATATGACATTTGGGTAATTGTCGATCAGTTGACAAAGTCTGCACACTTTATTCCGGTGTATGGACTTTTTCCTTGGATAGATTGGCTGAATTATATGTTTCTGAGATTGTCAGATTGCATGGAGTGCCTGTCTCCATTGTTTCAGATAGAGACCCTCAGTTTACATCTCGATTTTGGAGCGAATTGCAAGAATCTCTGGGTACTCAGTTACACTTTAGTACTGCATTTCATCCCCAGACAGATGGTCAGTCTGAACGAGTAATACAGATTTTGGAAGATATGCTTCGGTGTTGTATACTTGAGTTTGAAGGTAACTGGGAAAAATATTTGCCTTTGGTTGAATTTGCTTATAATAACAGTTATCAGTCTAGTATGAAAATGGCGCCGTATAAAGCTTTATATGGTCACAAATGTAAAACTCCATTGTATTGGACTGAACTCAGTGAGAAAAAGTTACATGGAGTTGACTTAGTCCGTGAAACCGAGGAAAAAGTGAAAGTAATTCGAGACAGTTTGAAAGCATCCTCTGATCGTCAAAAGTCCTATGCTGATCTTAAACGAAAAGAAATAGAATTTCAAGTCGGTGACAAGGTATTCTTGAAAGTATCGCCTTGGAAAAAAGTTCTCCGGTTTGGTCGTAAAGGAAAACTGAGTCCACGATTCATTGGACCATATGAGATTATAGAAAGAATTGGACCGGTTGCATATCGGTTAGCTTTACCACCAGAACTTGATCAGATTCATAATGTTTTCCATGTGTCTATGCTACGTCGATATCGATCTGACCCTTCACAAGTTATTTCTCCGACAGAAGTTGAGATACAACCTGATATGACATATAGTGAAGAACCGATCAAAATATTAGCTCGGGAAACAAAAGAGTTAAGAAATAAAAAGGTAGCATTGGTAAAAGTTCTTTGGCAATGACACGGTATAGAAGAGGCTACCTGGGAACTGGAGGATACTATGAGAAAGCAATATCCGAATCTCTTTACTTGTAAGATTTTAGAGGACGAAAATCCTTAAGGGGGGAGAGTTGTAACATCCCATTTTTCAGTGAAATCCGAATAATGGTTTTGAGACCACAAATCTGATTCGAAAATAAAATTTATTTTTATTTTATTACATGGTCTGTAATATGTTAGAAATGTCATGTGAGAATTCTGATAAGAAAATTTTACTGATTATGTGCTTAATTACGAGAAGGACTAAATCGCATAAAATGCAAAAGTTGAATTCTAGTAGCTATAAGGATTAAATAGCTATGGAATTCAAAACTTGAGGTCCTTATATGATAATTAGACCATTAAAGAAAAGTATGTAGATATTTTGGTGACTCATCCATGGAAATTTAGAAAAATGGCAAGGACTAAATTGGAAATTAGAAATAATTAAATTAATTAAAAAGATGATAAAATGTATCATCTTATTTTATGTCATCTTCAACCCCAAAATTTTATGGAAACCCTAGGAGAGAGAGAAGAAACTTCTATGGCTTAATTGGGTAAGTTTCCTTGTCCCGTTTTTAGTAATTTTGATATTTTTGAAACCAGGATAGCTTAATCTATCTATTTGGGGGATCAATTTGAAAAGTTATCAAAGTATGGAAAATGAGTCATGGATGAATATGCTGAAAATTAGAAATTTGTGGCAGAAAATGAAAGGTTGTTGATAGATAAATAACTTTTACAAAGTGATTTATAGTGAAAACATGATTTAGAGACTAAAATGTAAAGTTGTAAAAATTGATGAAAAATTCTGAAATTTATAGAAAATATGTGCTGTAAATTCTACATTGAAATTTTGGTTAGGCTTGGAATAAGGAGTAAATTGCATAAATTTCATTTTTCGAGCTTAAGGATGAAATTGTAATTTATGGAAAAGTTAGGGGCAAAATGGTAATTTTGCCCCTAACTTTTCCATAACTATGACGTAAATTGAGTCCAAATGAATATGAACTGTGTGAAATTGATGATTAAAATAATTTATATAGATCCGAACAACACAAATTCGAGGTTAGACCAAGGAAAAGAAAAAGTTTCGGATTATTAGATTTTATACGCGAACAAGTGTCGAGGTAAGTTCGTGTAACTTAATCGAGCATGTGAATATGGTTAATTGAATGTTGAGTTTGTATGTAATGTGACTTATATTGATGTGAATTAGTTGATTGCTATAATGAAAAATTGAATGCATGCTTGAAATGGTGAAAAAGGGGTTAAGTCCCATTTGAATATTGAATTGCGATGAATATATGTGCTTTCCCCTAAATGAATGAGGTCCTGCATTTGTTGCAGACGGGATTTAGCTCCGACGAGTAATCCTATTGACCTCATTATAGAAAGGATTTAGCCCGGATGGGTAATCCTGATATAATACCTCTTGAGTATACGTTACAATTAGGATTTAGCCTGGACTGGTAATCCTAATTGAGCTCTTCTGAGCATACGTTAAATAAAGGATTTAGCCTGGATTGGTAATCCTGTTATACGATATGTGGCTCGAGAGTGTGTTCCTTGATTAAGTGCCCTAATGGGTACTCTTGAAAAAGAATTGACGGGTTATTGAATCGTACACCTCGAGTGTACCACTTGAGCATCCATCGGAACTTCAATGGTTCAACGGGCAAAACTCTTTGCATGATAAGAGAATTATGGAATGAAATGAATGATGTCTTGAAGAAAATAGTATGGTGAGCTCATCTGTGTTATTTGATGTATATGAGGAATTGGTGACTAACATGTTTGATTGAATGTTTGTATTTAGGAATATTTGCCAAGTTGATGGAAAACATGTTATTGTATGCTTACATTTAATAAACATGATCGGTAAGTTTAGTTTTTTGTTATACGAACTTACTAAGCATGTAATGCTTACTCTATTTTATTTTCCCCTGTTTTATAGTTCTCAGAAACTCGCGAAGGTTGGAGATCATTGGAGCATCATCACACTATCCACTAGCTTATTTTGGGTATACATAGTAAAATCATTTTTGTATAATGGCAAGTATAGGACAACTTCGCCATTAGTGGCTTGATGATGATGTTTGTAATCTAGCCATTGGAATGGCTAGTAATGGTTGTTTTGATATACTTATAATGTTACATTATGGCATCTACATATATGTTAAGTAGTTAATCAAATTATGTCTAACATATGGATTGAACCAAGGTAAGATGGTAAACATGTATGCATGTAATGGTATGGTATGTTGAATGATGGAATTTGCTTAATTTGAATGCTTGAAATGGTTGGTATATGGATGTAAGTTTTAAGTGCAGGTCAATGGTGTGATTTTGGGTGAGAAATGAAGCTAGAAATGGCCCGTGTGTCTAGACCGTGTGTGACACACGGCTTGGTATATGGGCGTGTGGTTAGGCCGTGTGTCCCCTACACCTAAATTTTGAGAAACAGAATGTTTAGAATTGAGCACACGGGCAGAGACACGGGTGTGTGTTTGAGCCGTGTGTGCCACACGGCCTAGAACACGGGCATGTGTCTTGGCCGTGTGAAACCTGCACCTAATTTTGAAAGAATTTAATTAACCACACGGCCTAGCACACGGGAGTGCGGAATGGTCGTGTCCACAAGTCAGAGAGTTACACAGGGTCAAACACGGCCTGTAGCACGGGCGTGTCCCAGGGTCACATGGGCGTGTCCCTCGGACCACACAGGCGTGTGAGCCCTGCGACTTGGAATTTTTTTTGTAATTTCACGAAAAATTCTTAAAGTTTCTGATTAAGTCCCGACTCAATTTTAATGCTTGAATTGGGCCTCGAGGGTCCATTTAAGGGACGATATCAATAATCTCGGTTAATGAATAGTAAATTACATGAATTTTTTGTAAATGTCCTGAAAGTTCTGGCAATGCTCTGTAACCCTGTTCCGGCAATGGATACAGGTTAGGGGTGTTACAGGCGTACAGGTATACATTCGATATTTGAAAAGTACCCGCCAAGGTATTCTATACTCAAACTCACTAAGTTCTCTTTAACTTACAAGTTCTTGTTCTTGTTTCAGGTACTGTTGTATGTTCTGATATACCAAGAGGGATAAGCCAGAAATATGTCATAGAAATAGTGAGCTGGACTATTATGCATACAAGGAACATTCTAGTAATATGGCATATAGTAGGATTACACCTTAACGAGTCTAGTTTTAGCATGTTTTAAGTAAAGTGTACATGTCAACTGTTTTAAAATTTTTGCTAAATGTAATGTACAGTAATACCCGAGATCCATACCCGATAATTCGGGCCGGGCTGAAGCCGTTACATTATTATTTTTTAATCATAGATATATGATTTTTATGGACAAACATATGAAACTTTAGTAGGTTAAAACCCACACTTGAAATAAGACCTTGTGTCTCTAGATCTACTCAACCACATTTCAACGACACCGATCTAGTCAGATCTCGCCTTGATTTGTTCATACATAATGGTACCAACACCAAAATATTATCATGTTAATTTCGACCATAGTCAATAAAATCCTCTTATTAAAAATAATTAAGGACTACTTACTCAATTATTCTTTCGAACGGTATTCAAAAGGTTTCTCTTGTATTAAAATAAATCAAAGCGATTTGTATAGTCACCTTTGAAGAAAACAATATGAACATACAACATGTTAGATTCGACCATACCAAAATAAAAAGATTTCAGTATTAGACTATTACAATCTTTACTTACTCTAAAACGACTATATTGAAAGACTTAGGATTCAATCAGAGAATTTTGAGAGAATGAAGAAGGGATGACTAAGGAGAAAATAAAACAAAATAAAGGTGAGTATATTAATATAAATCGAATAGAATAAGAATAAAAATAAAATAGAAATAGAAATAGGAAAAAGGGTGATAAGAGTTCGATTTTGACTAAAGAAAAGGAAAAAGATGAAGAAAATCAGGTGGTGGTGACGGTGCTGGCAAGGAGAGGATAAGAGGGAAGGGACGGTGGTGCAGTGGCAGTGGTTTGGTGTTGCAATAGAGGTAGAAGGTGGTGATATGGTGGCAAAAATATGAAAGATGGTGGTAAGTGGAGGAGGAGAGAAAAAGATGGTAGGAGAGAAAGAAAATGAAGGGGGAAACAAAAGAATTATTTTTTTAGGTGCTGGGGACAACTAACAAGGCAAAGGGAAGGAAAATATGGCAATGAGTAAAACAAGTGGAAGAAAAGGAAGGAGGGGGAACAAGGAGAGTGAAAAGGGAGATAAGAAAGGAAGGAGGAGAAAAATAAGGGAGGAAAGAATCTCCCTTGTACCAAGATGTTTTTGTTGAAATAAAAAAAATAAAAGTGGGGGAGGGGACTCAAACTTGGGTCTCAAGGGAAACTATACTTGTTCTTAACAACTATGCTAGCACACGATCCTGCTCATAACTTAACAATAACTAAATCTAGATAAGGCATGACATGCACAAACGTGGCTCAGTCAAGCTCAAGCATTCCCTCAAATAGAGATGAATAAGGAGAAGATCCAAAAACTCGACCACAACCTCAAGCAACCCAAGACACACCACATATTCAACCAAGTTGTCATTATGATCTATATAATCTCCATGATTCACACTACTCGTATTATGCGATTTATGACCATAATCCCCCGCTAAGATATTATACTCACTACCCACCACCTCTCTAGAATTACCCCTAATCTACCCTAAGAGAAAAAACCTCTCAAAATCCTAATACAAGTTCACGTCGATTAACAAAAATGCAAGGAAAAAATGAAAACCTTAAAACAAAAACTCTCTATGAAATAATGAATTTATCAACATCAATAGGAGGGTAATACTCCTAATGAAAAATTGTTAAAGAGTCCAGAGCTAACTATATAGCAAAAGGGTCAACGAGAAGAAACAACTCATTCATTTTCTGGTAGTCGAGAAGCCTAAAAATTAACTCATACCAGCTACAAATGCAAAACCCTCAATAGCAAGTCAACCTTTTTAAAGGTCATATGCAAGACCTTAGGAAAAAAAATGCAATCTTTCCAAAAAACCAAGTCCATTGAGTTTGAGTGAGACTATTCCAATGAGCCTTTTGCTTCGAATGTAGTAAGAGAATATATGTAACCAACCTCTAAACTATTAAAATTCCAAGGAAATGTATAATGGCCAAGGAAATTGTCAAGACTACATGGCACACTACAAAAGCCACATGAACATGCTAAGTGCTTCCAATGCATTGAAGTGTCATGTCTTCTCAATGAACTTAAAGGACCATGCTAGATTTTGATACTTTTCTTTTTTTGACGAGTTTTCATTTTTTCAACAGGTTAGAAAACCTGTTCATAAGCAAGCTTCTCACCAACAAGACATCACAACGAAGTTTGGTGTACATTTTTTTACTAAGCAAAAGAAGAGCGAGCCTTTAAGGGGTTTTTCCATTAGGTTTATTGCCATGACGATAAAAACCAAGGGTTTGATAGATGAGTAGGATCTCTAGGAATTTATTGTAGGTGTAGCCTATGGACACATAAAGTATGGACTAGTAAATGAAAAACTAGAAAGACTTTTAGCTCTATATGAAAAGTCAATAAATACTCAGAAACTAAGGAACTTCAAGGAGTCACACACAATCAAATAAATCCCTTATCGACCTTGCAATTTAAAAGGGTTGCACTCCTCTACTTGAACATCAAAGATGAAATCCTAATGTTGGCATACACTTGGGTAGGCAACGATTTTCCGGCCTCATCAATTCTCCACAATGCTAAAGAATGGAAAGGAGTGACAAAAAATACCAATAGTAGGAAAGGCATGCTACTAAGGCACCTTACAATAGGTTCGAAACTTATACCCCTATTGTTTCCCCGCCTACTTATAGCTTTGGCCAAATAGAGAATCAATGAATTTTGGAGCTCCTCGCCTATAAGACCAAGCTAGTATAGAAGAGAATTGCCTCACCTATGGCAATTTTACAATACACCTGATCAAAAAATTTAAAATTACATCCATTTGAAAGATGTTTGAATTGTTAGTGTGAAGGGGAAAATTGAAATAATATGTCGTTGAACCCTCTACAACAGAAACAACTAAGAATATGGAAACTATGTGTTGGAAAAAATATGATTCAGAAACGATTTTCTCGCATAGTGGAAAATAAAATTTTGAAAATCGAGTCGCTTTGTGATATTTATAGCAATAAACTTTTCCTGAAATCGCACATGTGTTTTTGGCAGAATTGTAGCACCTTAAACTCAACCTAATCGCCGGATCAGGGTATGTAATGTTATAATTTAGAAACAAAATGGGATGGCGAACTAATTAAAAATCCCAACACCTTCAGTCCGGTGGACACTCTATGATCTACGGTGTTAACCCATAATATCCAATGACATATAAGCCTTAAAAGTGCACTTTATGCAGTAATACGCTATGTACAAATAAATAATGTCTAATCACACGTTTGGCAAAAGCCCTTTAATCAATGATACATATAAAATAGAAATATGATAACTCTCATTCAAAAATTCAAATTTCATTTTTTGCTGACTGACATGAATTAAAAGCAGTTTGGCAGAATGGCCAACCATAATGCTTATGGGAACCCAACAGTACAAAATCAAGTGTTCAAATACAAGTTTTTTTTAAAATTAGAACTGGGGAAGTCTAACATTTGTCCTATCTCCATCGAATACATATTACGAGCGTAAAATAAAAGATGGCTCACTAAAGAGGCCGCGATTCTGGCTGAATCCCCTTCTAGATATAATCTTTCCACATAAACACCTAAAATAATAATAAAAAAGAAAGTAAGTTCATAAGAAATCAATGAGTTCCATAGAAGAATCACCTTGCATCATGGTTCAACCAAAATTACAAGTCGAATTACTTAAACCCTTTAAAAGGCATAACAGAATATGAATACACTTTCCCCTTTTAGAGTATCCGCTGGCGGATACCATCTGCAAGTGGATACAGTCAATTAGTAGATATTACCTGCTACCAGATAAAAATATTTTGCAGGCACATGCCACGATGACTCTCTTAGTTTACCACCTTTTTAAACTAACCTTTATATCCGTTTCAATGTGCTATTTGCACTTCATGCACATAGTCACGCATCAGCTAGACATGTTTATGCTCCTTTACACTAATATACCATTTCCTTGTGCTAGCTTTCGATCTTTTTTTCGAGGAACCAATTTTTCGTTTCCATCCGCCGCTCCGTAGATCAAATAGACCAGTTGTTCTAGTCGAACCTCCACAAACCCTTCTTGTTAATTTGAACACTTGAGTGTTCCCTCACAAGGCTAGATATTCACCAGTCACGGTTTGCATCAATGTGCCATACCGAAGGCGAAACATATAATAACAATTCTTCTTTCTTCTTTCCACCATCGTACGTATCACATTCTGGTGCCTCTTTTCGTCAATGGTTACTTTGTTTAGCTGTGGATAATTTATACATAAATGAATAGACCAATCCTTCTCTTTAACAAATAATATCACCGCACCCCACGGCGAAACACTAGGTTGGATAAATCCTTTGTCTAACAGCTCTTGTAACTGAGTCCTTAACTCCTTAAATTCCACTGGCACCATTCGGTACGGTGCACTCGAAATAGGAGCAGTTCTTGACACAACTTCAATTGAAAACTCCACATCTCAATTCGGCGGTATCCCAAGAAGCTCTTTAAAAAGAAATACTCTTTCACCATTGTTGAATCCAAGATGTATACCAAATAAGCGTCTTCACTTTTCACAATCATCTTCCAAGATGAAATTGTCAATATTATGTTGTTTCTAATATTACGCTTCATTCCCGAAATAAAATCCTTGTTGCCATCTGTAGTTAATAGCCAAACACCTCTGGATTTACATTCAGCAATCGCGTTATGTCGGGTCATCCAATCCAACCCTAAGATGGCATCAAACTCATGGAAATTTAACAGCATCAAGTTCACCAAAAAGATATATCTAACAAAATCCAACGAACAATCCTTTATTACTCTACTGAAAATAGTACTCTAATTGAGTGGCTTGGTAACTATTACACTAGTCTCATTAGGGAAAACCTTAAGACTTTTTTCATCCACAAATTTATCGCATACATATGAATGAGTTGATCCAAGGTCTATCAATGCATGAATGTTGTTGAATAAAGAAAAATTACCAATGATGACATCGAGGGCTTCAGCGTCCTCCTTTGCTTGCAAAACACAAACTCTGGCTCAGTCCTTCGGTCCCGGCTTTGTTACGTTCTTCTTGGAGCCCCCTGCATAGACCTAGACTTCATAATGGTCCTAGTCTTTACCTCCTACTGAGACTGACGGGCTACTTGAACAAAATGTTTAGGATTCCCTCCTCCTTTGGTTGGGCAATCTCGTTTTTGATATTGAGTGCCTTAAAGATGAAACAAGCCCTGGAAACTTTCCAGCATGTTCATACATGGTTTTTCCCACAACTATTGAAGACATGCACCTTCATCTTCCTTGATCCACCTGTACTAGCCATGGAAGTGGCTTGCCATCCACTTCGATCTCCATGGAAGCCAACTATTTGAGACTCCCTTACTAGAGTAGCAGGATAAACCCTTACCTCCCTAGACTTTTTAAATCCCATATTTGAGAATGCACTAGAGGTTCCACGTCTGTTCCTCTCCCTGTCTCTAACTTTATTTCTTTCTTGAATCGCTGACTCCATTCTCTAAGCCTTTATCGACAGGGCAGAAAAGTCTCGAATTTCTAATATGGATAGCAATACATAGAGTTCTTCATTCAACCCTCCTTCAAATTTGATACATAGGCCCTCCTAATCTCGGACCAAATCTTTTGCATATTTATTCAACCGAAAAAATTCCCGTTCGTACTCAAACACAATCATTTTCCCTTGTTTGAGCCCCTGGAATTCCTTATTCATTTGCTCAATAAAGAGTCTGTTAATAAAATTCTCTTTAAACTTATTCAAGAAAATTTCCACTTCACCTAATCTCTAGGAATAGTACTGGTAATGGTCTTTAACCATTGATAGGCTTCATCTTCTAGTAAGGAAATTACGCATCGAATACTATCAGTTGGAGAGCAATGTAGCTTTTCTGTCACACGGAAGACTCGCAAGAGCCAGTTCTTGGCCACCATTGGGTCATCTTCCTTACTTCTTTTAAATTATTTTTCCACATGCTTGCGAATTACCTCCACTGGATCCCCACAAAACATTATTACGATAGGAACAGAAGGTGCGGGATTTAAAAGTTGTGTAGCTTCAGTGGTTCTCAAAGTTTCTTTCTGTCTCTCCACCTAATCATGTTGTCGATGAGTAAAGGATGGAACAGTGCCCATATATCGATCAAACCATTGTCCTATAATATGACCCATCATTTCCAGTATGGTTTCTCTAGCTTTAGCTCCCAGAGTTCCCTGGCTTGCTGTGGAACCAGGGCTACTTGCTTGAGGAGAAGCATTGCTCTCAATCTCCTCTCTTTAAGCATTTATTGAGTTCACAGAAATTTTTATATTATTCATTAAAAAACACAAACTTAATGGGGTTTCTAACTAATGTTGGTTTCCGAGAATCGGCTAAACAAAAGCTTTGATACCAATAAAACTATAACATCCTACACTTGACCAATTAAAAGTTCAACTTTTATTTTTGGCTGACTGACACCAATTAAAAATAGTTTGATGAAATGCCCCAACCATAATGGTCCTAAGAACCCAAGAGTACAAAATCAAGTGTTCAGATACAAGTTTTTTTTTAAAATTAGAACTGGCGGAGTCTAACTTATGTCAAATCCCAAACAAATACATGTTACGAGTGTAAATAAAAGATGGCTCACTAAAGAGGCCGCGATTCTAGCTAAATCCCCTTCTAGATATAATCTATCCACCTAAACACTTGAAATTAGAAAAATAAACTAAGTAAGTTCATAAGAACTCTGTGAGTTCCACAGAAGTACCACCTCGCATCAAGGTTCAATCAACACTACATGTCGAATTACTTAAACCCTTTAAAAGACACGCCACTACAAACTGATACACTTTCCCCTTTTGGAGTACCCGTTGGCGGATACCATCTGCAAGTAGATACAGTTAATTAGAGGATACTACCCGCAACCAGATGTAAATATTTGGTGGGCACATGCCCCAATGACTCTCTTAGTTTACCACCTTTTTTAACTAACTTTTAGAATCATTTCAACGTGCTATTTACATTTCATGCACATAGTCACACATCATCTAGACACATTTATGCTCTTTTATACTAATCCACCCCCTTTCTTGTGCTAGTTTCTAATCCTTGGTCAAAAGAACCAATATTACATTTCCATCATGCCGCTCGTACAGCCAATAGACCAGTTACTCCGATGGAACCTCCAAAAACCCTAATTTTTAATTTGATCACTTGTGTGTTCCCCCGTAAGACCGAGTATTCACCAGTCACGATTTACATCAATGTGTCATACTAGAGGCAAAACATATAGTAATGATTCTTGTTTCTTCTTTCCACCATCGTACATATCACACTCCGATGCATCTTTTCATCGATCCGAATATAGATCTTATGCACGAAGAAAGGTGTATTCATAACGATGCACATGTAGTACTCATATCTATGGTTTACTGAGACTAATAGTACGTGCATCGTTTCACTTCCACATTCCTTTGACAGACACACCAAAACCAAATGTTATGACCTTCATGCAAAAGTTAGAATGACTTACCTGAACAAAAGTAGGACAATTTAAACATGTTAATACAACTAACAGACATAATACAAAGGAACTCACCAGAAACCTTCACATAGGTCTTTATCTACTAGACGAGTTCTTTTCCCTTTGCATTAGGACCTCCCGTTTCTTTGGCTAGAAATAATCAAATAACTCTTTTAAATATAAAAACAATCAGAATTCAAAATAATAGTATGAATTGGTAAACATGCAAATAGTTTCCAGAAGGAAGTTTTCTTACTGTCCAATATTTCAAATGAAAACCCTAATGAACAACTCCTACACTACCTCTTCCTATCTGGTAAAACTTAAAGAAGGAATTAAGAGTTTACCAGTAGACAACTTAAAAGAGGTAACTTCTACAAGCTTAACGATTTGTTCCTCTATTAACAATGAAGAACACTTTTGACTTTTCTTCGATGATAAAGAAGGTGAGTAGAGAAGATGAAAATAAAAGCATTTGTTCCACTAGCATGTTTTCCTATTTATAGCCAAAATCTAATCCAAATTTCCACTCTAAGTATGTTCTGTAATCAATATTCATACACACACGTTTCAACTAATTAATCACATCCTACGAGGTTTTTCAGGTGTCTTGGTTATTGACACGTTACCTCCACTAGGATACCACAAGACTTATACGTGTCCCACTCACCATGATCCCTAACATAACTAATACGTTTACAGTAACACAAAAATTGGGTGGTAAACTTATTAGCAGGAGAATCTGCCAAACAAGGATCTTGCGAACAAAGAACTTGCCAACTGTGGAATGAGAGTTCGCAAGCTTGGTGAAGCTCAATGAAATACTTCGCCAGAGAATTTTTCATCACCAACCAATCTATATATCACGACTTAAGTGTTTTCACCGGTACAACCTTCCAAAAATACCGGTTCGCTAAGCGATGGTGTGACAACTCTCCCAACCTTAAAGAAAATATTGTCTCCAAAATTTCTTACCTAAGAAGAGGTGAGGGTACTACTCTTTCATGGTGCTTACTCTCTCTCATGTAGCTTCTTAAACCTTATGGTTCCTCTACAGAACTTTTACTAAGGAAATTTTTTTATTCCTTAGTTTCTTTATCTTTCTATCCAAAATGTGAACAGGCTCTTTTTCGTATGACAGGTTCGACTCCACTTATAACGCCTCTAATTGCACCACATGATATGGATCAGAACAATATCTTCTTAGCATCGACACATGGAATACATTGTCGATCTTGGACAATTCTAGCGGGAGCGCTAAATGATACACCACAGGTCCTATACACTCTAATACCTCATAAGGTCCAATGAACCTTAGTCTAAGTTTCCCTTTTAACCCAAAATGAATGATTTTCTTCCAGGGTGATACCTTGAGGAGTACTTTGTCACCAACTTCATAGGATGCATCTTTCCTTTCTCGATTTGTATACACTTTTTGGAGATCCTGTGTAGTCTTTCAAATGATTCTTAATTATTAACACATTCTAATTTACTTCACAAACCAATTTTGGACCCACAAGCTTCCTTTACTAAGGTTTAAATAGTAGAATGGAGACTTATATTTATAACGCCTCGAATGGAGACATGCCCAAACTAGCGTGGGAACTATTGTTGTAAGCGAACTCTGCCAAAGCCAAGTACTTTTCCCAATTCGTTTTAAAGTTGATCACGCAGCATCTAAGCATATCCCCAACACTTGGATTACCTTTTCTGACTGACCACCGGTTTGAAGATGGAAAGTAGTATAGGACCGAAGCATGGTTCTGATAGACATCTGCAGTTGCTTCCAAAATATTGACGTGAATCTGGGATCACGATCAGAAATAATTGATGAGGGGATGCCATGAAGACAAACTATCTCTGAAATATATAGCTCCACAAGCTTTTCCGAGGAATAGTTCATACATTGATAGCACTAGAAAGAGCATAGGTTTTCCCCCTTACTTATTCATTAAATTGTTCCCATTTAGTTATCCTTAGCATACATTTTAGCATTTTTAGTTTAGTAAATTACATTTTATAATTTAGTAAATCCTAGCCTATTTTATCCTTAATTTTGCTATCTTTCTACATTAATGTCGCTGCATGAGTTAATCCCATATTGCGTCCAAAATTGTCGCCGCACCTGACAGCTGTCTGGATAAGAACCAAAATTGCGTGATTGTCCAGTCTAGTATAACCAACTTGTACGTACAAGGACATAATAATTTTGATGAAAGGACACCTGTACTGTTGGAGGAGGACATAAAAGGTGGACGTGAGAAGAAAAAGAGGATTTTTTTTATCTCCATCATCATCTTCATCATCCTACTTTGAAGCCTGCAGCCATGGTAGCTTAAGCCTCTCACGGGTGAGCCAACGTGAAAACTAGATGCAGACTAGCTTCTGACGAGAAGACCTAAGTGCGAGATAAGAGGGGATAGAGAGATTCAGTCGAGTTGTCTAGAAATAGTATTTCCATTCTATTCTTTCTTATTTCTTTATGAATGCTGGTGATTATGCTCTATTTTCTATTTGTATGGAAGTACACATGAATTCTTAATTAAATGTTATCTTATTTAATCTTGCTTTAATTATTTAATCTTAGGGTTTGAATGTTTTTTTAAGATGGAAGTGTAATTGTAGTAACTAACACTAGAAAGTGCAGTGACAGTTTGAGCCAACAAGCATTTCAGTGGAAGTTGAGTGAGGATTAGAGGAATTTAGTCCACTTGTTCTTAATAGTGTCATTTTTTCATCATCGAAAGGTGAGGTAGTATGCATGTTTAAGTCTCAGATTAAATACAGGAATGACACTGAGTAAGATATATATTGAACTTTATTGCTTCGACAATCACCTATCTTTTTATACCTTGTAAGCACTTAGTATTGTGCTGAAGATTCATGTTGGGGATCCCAGGTTATCACTATCATATCTTATTTTATTATTTTCAAGTTATTGTATCGACAAATTTCCTCACAATTTATCTTATTTATATCTAGTTATTGCACTGACATTAATAGACAAAAGACTACCATCCCAGTGGGTTCGATATCCGACAGACTCACATCTGTCTACCGTACTTGCATCGACAGTGTACGCTTGCACATTGTTGTGTGACGTTAAACAGTCGGTCAAGTTTTTGGCGCCGTTGCCGGGGAATTGCGTTTGTTTGATGTTTATTTTTGTTTTTGTGTGTTTTTGCACTTTATTTTCCTTATATAATATTTAGTATTCACTAACTAGTTTTTCTTTGTTGCTAATTCTTTAACTTTAATTTAGGTGTTTTATGACCCGAAGAAATTTGGATTTTTTTTGCCGATTTTGATCGAGAAATTGAAAGGACTGTTTAGATTACACTTCGAGAATAATGAAATATGGCTCTACCAGGGAACAATGCAGCCATACCCCCGATACAACAACAAAATGTTAATAACCCATTATTGCCGCAAGATGCTCGCTTACAAAATAAGACTATACGAGATTTTGTAGTACCTGTTTTGGACGATTTACAACCAAGAGTTGTTAGGCCAACAATCCAAGCTGGGAATTTTGAACTCAAGCCAAGAATGTTTCAAATTGTAACATCCCAGTTTAGACCCTAGTCAGAACAGTGGTTCGAGACCACAAATTCGAGGTCATAAAAATATTTTAATGATATTTTTGTGTGAATAGTATGTGAAATAGCCTGTGTGAAAATTCTGTGTGATAATTTGATTGTTTGAGTGTCGAATTAAGAGAACGGACTTAATTGTATAAGGTGTAAAAGCTATGTGCTGAATTATAAGTACTTAAATGTTGATGGCTTTTTAAGGAAGAGGCCTTATGTTGTTAATGAACCATTTTTAAGATAGTGGGGTGTTAAATGATAAACTAGCCTTAAAATGTATTTGTTTCATATGACTTATAAAAGGGAAAAGTTGGTATTTAATTATTAAGTTAATTTATAATGAAACAAAAGGAAAAAGAGTGCACATCTTTGTTTATATCAACCGAAAATGAGAAAAGAAAAGAAGGAAGAAAAGCTTTGAAAATTTTGGCTAGGGTTAAGCTTGAATTAAGGTATGTTTGAGCTCAGTTTTTAATAATTTCTACGTTTTTGTAATCGTTGCTTTGTGCTCTACAAAACCCATGCTTGAAATTTGTGAATTGATGATGTCTATGAAATGTACCATTGATGAAAGGGTGAGCTTTATGATGAGTGTTGGTGTTAAATGATAGATATGTGTTTAATGAAGATGTGTTGTTCTTGAATTTTTAATGAATTTAATTAATTAGGGCTAAATTGTGAAAATAGCAAATTGAAGGGTTAAATTGTGAAATAAATGAGATGTATGGGTTTGTATAGACACTAGTAAAATTCGGCTAAGCTTGTGTTAGGTGGAATTTGATGAATTTGATGATTTTGTGAATTAGGGACTAAAGTGTTGAAATGTGTAAATGTGAGGGCTATTTTGTAAAATGCCCTAAATGTGTGTGTGTGGACTAAATTGAATGAGTTAGTGATTGAACGGATTGAATTTGAATGTGTATAGACAAAGAGAGAAGAGGTTCGGATCGAGATCGAGGCAAAGATAAAGTACTCGATTAATCAATCGTATCGATAGTCGACGTCCGAGGTAAGTTCGGATACAATACATGTTAATGAGATATGTTTTAGTACTATGAATTGAATAGGTATATGAGTATGAAATTGAGATGCTATGTGCAAGATTTAGTGATGGCACTAAGTGTGCGAAAATGTAAATCGAAATAGAAATGAAAGGCACTGTGTGTGCGATGATATGAAAGCTACGGCTTATAGTATTGGCACTGTGTGTGCGTTACCGAGATAAGTCGGTTAAAAGATTAGGCACTAAGTGTGCGATGTCAAATATGCTACGAGCATGTATATAGCACTGAGTGTGCGATCAAATTGAATGAAAACTAAAGGATGACCGGCAAATAATATCGAGCATTGAATAGCTTGGATGTTTAATAACTATGTGTGGTTAAGGTATGTATTGAACCTTTGTGGTTGATGAGTGTAATCGAGTTATGATTGAGGAAATAAGTATTTTAACTATGGATGAGAAGGCAAGAATATGAGATAATAGACCTATGTGATTGTTTATTTTATACATTGGTTTAATTTGATATGATAATTGTATTATGTTATGAACTTACTAAGCATTATAAAGCTTACTGTGTGATTTGTTTCTCTGCATTGCAGTGTCAGCAAAGCTAGCTCGGATCAGGGGATCATCAGCATCTCAGTCACACTATCGAAAAATCTATTTTGGGGTATTTTGGAACAATGTATATAGTTAAATATGGCATGTATAGGCTGGTCATTTGAATCATGTTTGAAGTTTGTAAGTAGCCATGAGATATGGCTAGATATGTGCTAGTTTAGCTAGAATGAACTTGATATATGTGATGCATCTTTTGGTATGGTTTGTGGGTTGAGGAGTTGACTTATGAATGGTAACTTTGTGTTGGTAAAATGCTAGTATGAGTTAATGAAATTGAGAAGGAATGATGTTTGATATTTAATGTTTTATGCTTGTGATGAGATAAGTTTTGGTATTGAATTTGTTATGGTTGGAATGGGAATTGAATGCATAAGTTGAATGGTCATTTTGATAAGTTTTTTGTTGCCTCATGTGCATGATATGTTTTGGTAAGTGTTGCTTGTAGGTTTGATCCTAAGTGGGTGGCATTTTGGCCTTGTAAATGGCCTATAATGTCACATGGTTGAGGCACACGGGCGTGCCTAAGACCGTGGGTAAATTGGCAGAATGTAGCCTAGTATTACACGGCTATGGCACACAGGCGTGCCTAGTGGCTGTGTTAAAATAGTCAGTATATAGACACGAACGGGCACACGGGCGTGCCTAGTGACCGTGTTGAAATAGACAGTATGTAGACACGGATGGACACACGGGGGTGTCTAGTAGCCGTGGAGGGCACACGGCCTCCTCCCACGGGCGTGTCTCCTCTGTATTTTAGAAAAGTTTTAAATCTCGGAGAATTTTTGTATGTGTTTCAATTTAGTCCCGACCCCTCTTTAGCATGTGAATGAGGTTATGTAGACCTCAATAAGGGACACTATGTTTGTAGTTGAATAAGATTGAAGATGATTGACTTTGTGTCGTAAATATTAGATGTTAAATATTCTGATTGATCGGTAACACCTCTTAACCCTGTTCCAAAGATGGTCTTGGGTTTGTGGTGTTACATTTTATTGGTATCAGAGCTACGGTTTAGTCGATTCTTAGACTAACGTAGTGCGTGCGAGTCTAGCTATACATGCCATATATGAAATTGCGATAGTGTGATAAATGCTAACAGTTAAAAATGTGTTTTCTTATAGTAATGGATCCCGATCGAGCAGTTGCTGACGACATAGAGAGTAATGCGCATGCTCCCGCTCAAGGGACAGCGCCGGCCACATCTAGGCCGAATGAAGGTAGTGAGGGAGGAGAGGCTAAGCAAGCCTTCTTCCGTATGATGAGTGAATGGTTTACGGAGTTCGTTCGAACGAATCCGACTACTCCATAACCTCCACCCCCGCAGGTAGCTGTTGTGCCTCAAGTTGTAGACTCAAACAGATTGAATAAACCACCTGTAGATAAGATTCAAAAATACGGGGCTGAGGAGTTTAGGGCCACATCTGATGACGATTCTGAGCGAGCCGAGTTTTGGCTTGAGAATACAATCAGAGTATTCGATGAGATGTCGTTGAATACTGATGAGTGCATTAAGTGTGCAGTTTTTTTTATTGAGAGACACAGCTTACAACTGGTGGAAAACGTTGATATCTGTGGTTCCGAGAGAGAGAATCACCTGGGATTTCTTTCAAGCTGAGTTTAGAAAGAAGTATATCAGTCAACGTTTCGTTGATCAGAAATGTAAAGAGTTTCTAGAATTGAAACAGGGCGGTTGTGCATTATCGAGTACGGCGAGAATTTGTAAGATTGAGTCAATATGCGAGAGAATGTGTCTCGATCGAAGCTACTATGTGCAAACGTTTCATAGAGGGATTGAATGAAGACATCAAGCTATTGGTTGGGATACTCGATATAAAGGAATTTGTTGTGTTAGTTAAAAGAGCGTGTAAAGTGAAGAGCTCAATAAGGAAAAGAAGAAAGCCGATTCTGAAGCTCGTGATGAAAGAAAGAGATCGATGAATAAATTTTCTCAACCTTCTACTAAGAGATACAGAGATGTAAGTAACCGTTCAAATGCTTCATTTGGACATCCAAGTAGAGATCGTTTGAAACAAAAAATCTTGGTCCACAATTCAAGCTCCGAATGAATCAAGTGTTGGCGGTGTTAAGAGTAACAAGCTTTGAAGTGCGAGCGAGTGTGGAAGGCGACATGTGGGAGAGTGCTGGGGCAAGTACAACAATAGAGTTTGTTACAAATGTAGATCTCGAGATCATTTTATTCGGGATTGCCCAAAGATGGTCGAAGAAGAAAATGTTCAGAATGAAAGACCAAGTAATGTGATAGCTAGGGGTAGACCACCCAAAAGCAGCAAAAATGTGAGTGAAAGTCAGAGATGGATAAATGACATAGCTGTGAGATCAGAAGCGAGAGCACCTGCCCGAGCCTATGCTATACGTACACGAGAGGAAGCATCATCTCCAAACGTCATCACCAGTACTTTCACTTTATTTGATATTGATGTCATTGCATTGATAGATCCTGGATCAACCCATTCCTATGTGTGTATGAACTTAGTATTGAATAAGACTCTACCTTTTGAGTCTACTGAATTTGTGATTAGAGTATCGAACCCTTTAGGCAAGTGTGTTTTGCTGGATAAGGTGTGCAAGAATTGCCCATTGATGTTTCGTGATATATGTTTTTCGGTTAATTTGATGTTGCTTCCCTTTGATGAATTCGACATAATTCTGGGTATGGATTGGCTTACTCTGCATAATGCCATTGTGAATTGTAAAAGAAAGAGTATTGAATTGAGAAGTCAGAACGGTGAGCTAGTTCGAATTGAATCTAGTGATATGAAGGGATTACCAGCTGTTGTATCTGCGATGAAAACTATGAACTATGTGAGAAAAGGTTGTGAAGCTTATTTGGCGTACGTGATTGATACAAAGGTGTCGGAAAGAAAGTTGAATCTGTGTCTGTGGTTTGTGAGTTTCCAGATGTATTTCCTGAAGAGTTACCAGGATTACCTCCAATCCGAGAGGTGGAATTTGGTATTGAGTTAGTGCCGGGAACTGTTCCTATTTCGATAGCTCCATACAGAATGGCCCCAACCGAATTGAAAGAGTTGAAATCTCGATTCTGAATTGGTGATAGAGGTTTTGCACGACCGAGTTTCACACCGGGAGCTCTGTGTTGTTTGTGAAAAGAAAGATGGAACTATGAGAATGTGAATTGATTATCGACAGTTGAACAAAGTGACGATAAAGAACAAATATCCATTGCCTCGTGTCGATGATTTGTTCGATCAGCTGAAAGGAGCTCTGATATTTTCTAAGATAGATTTGAGATCGAGTTACTATCGGTTGAGAGTTAAAGAATCGATGTGCCGAAAGCGCTTCGAGAATGAGGTATGGACATTACGAATTCGTAGTGATGTCTTTTGGACTAACCAATGCTCCTTCAGTGTTTATGGATCTAATGAATCAGATATTTAGACCGTATTTGGATCGCTTTTTTGTGGTATTTATTGATGATATTTTGATTTATTCGCGAGATGAGACGCAGCATGCTAAGCATTTGAGAATTGTACTACAAACTCTGCGTGAGAAACAGTTGTATGCAAAGTTTAGCAAATGTGAATTTTGGTTGAATGAGGTCAGTTTTCTGGGACATATTGTATCAGCTGCTGGGATACGAGTTGACCCGAGTAAAATCTCTACTATTTTAGAATGGAAGCCTCCGAGGAATGTGTCTGAAGTCTGTAGTTTTCTGGGATTAGTGGGATATTATAGATGATTTGTGAAAGGTTTCTCGATGATCATGACTCCATTGACAAAGTTTTTACGGAAAGATGTTAGATTCGAGTGGTCAGAAAAGTGCCAGCAAAGTTTTGAGCAGTTGAAAGTGTTGTTAATAAAAGCACTAGTTTTGATTCAACCCGAATCAGGCAAAGAATTCATAGTTTACACTGATGCGTCGTTGAATGGATTGGGCTGTGTGCTGATGCAAGAAGGGAAAGTCATTGCTTACGCTTCAAGACATTTAAAACCGCATGAAAGGAACTACCCAACGCATGATCTTGAATTGGCTGCGATTGTGTTCGCTTTGAAGATATGGCATCACTATCTATTCGGGGAAAAATGTCACATCTATACTGATCATAAGAGTCTAAAGTACTTAATGACTTAGAAAGACTTGAACTTGCAGCAGAGAAGATGGTTAGAGTTATTGAAAGACTATGAACTTGTGATAGATTACCACCCGGGTAAGGCTAATGTTGTAGCTGATGCCTTAAGCGAGAAAATCGTTATACGCTTTGAGAGCTATGAGTAATCGAGATAGATCCGTGTGATGATAGTGCGGTGGTAGCTGAATTGAAAGTAAAGCCGTTGTTTTTACAACAAATATGTGATGCTCAGAAGATTGATAATGAGTTATTGGCAAAAAGAGTTCAGTGTGATTCAAATGTTGTATCGAAATTTTGAGTTGATAGTGATGATTGTTTGAGATTCAGAGATCGGATTTGTGTCCCAAGAAATTCAGAGTTGATTCAAATGATTTTGAATGAAGCTCACAATAGTCATTTGGTTGTACATCGGGAGTACCAAAATGTATAATGATCTCAAAGCAGATTCTATTGGTGGCATGGTATGAAAAGAGATATTTCTGACTTTGTGTCGAAGTGTATAGCTTGTCAACAAGTTAAGGCCGAACATCAAGTTCCGTCCGGTTTATTACAATAGATTATGATTCCTGAGTGGAAATGGGAGAAATTACGATGGACTTTGTGTCGGGGTTGCCTTTATCTCCGAGCAAGAAAGATGCGATCTGGGTGATAGTTGATAGATTGACGAAGTCAGCTCACTTTATTCCAGTGAGAATAGATTATTCACTTGATAGATTGGTTGAATTATATATCGATGAGATCGTGAGATTACATGGGGTACCTCTATCTATTGTGTCTGACAGAGATCCGAGATTTACCTCGCGATTTTGGAAGAAATTACAGGATGCTTTAGGCACAAAATTGCATTTCAGTACTGCTTTTTATCCACAAACGGATTGTCAATCCGAACGAATCATTCAGATTCTCGAAGACATGCTGAGATGTTGTGTACTAGAATTTGAAAATGCGTGGGAAAAGCATTTATCATTGATTGAGTTCGCGTATAACAACAGTTTTCAATCTAGCATTAAAATGGCATCATATGAAGCTCTTTATGGTCGAAAGTGTCGAACCCCATTGTATTGGACTGAGCTGAGTGAGAACAAGATTCACGGAGTTGATCTTATAAAAGAGACTGAACAGAAAGTAGAAGTGATTCGTGATAGTTTGAAAGCAGCCTCAGATCGTTAGAAGTCTTATGCAGATTTGAAACGGAAAGATATCAAATTTGAGATCGGTAATAAAGTGTTTTTGAAAGTATCTCCGTGGAAGAAAATTCTTCGATTTGGCCGAGAAGGCAAGCTGAGTCTGAGGTTCATCGGACCGTATGAGATTACTGAACAAGTCGGGCACGTTGCTTATAGATTGAGATTGCCATCTGAGTTAGAAAATATTCATAACGTGTTTCATGTGTCAATGCTTCAACGGTACAGATCAGATCCGTCCCATGTGATTGCTCCTACTGAGGTTGAGATTCAATCAGACTTGTCGTATAGTGAAGAACCGATCCGAATTTTGGCACGAGAGACTAAAGAATTGCAAAACAAAAGAATTTCCTCAGTGAAAGTATTATGGCACAAACATGGAATTGAAGAGGCTACGTGGGAGCCTGAGAACGTTATGAGAGAGCAACATCCACAACTATTCATCGGTAAGATTTTCGGGGACGAAAATCCCTAAGGGGGGAGAGTTGTAACATCCCAGTTTAGACCCTAGTCGGAACAGTGGTTCGAGAACACAAATCCGAGGTCGTAAAAATATTTTAATGATATTTTGTGTGTGAATAGTATGTGAAATAGCCTGTGTGAAAATTCTGTGATAATTTGATTGTTTGAGTGTCGAATTAAGAGAAAGGACTTAATTGTATAAGGTGTAAAAGCTATGTGCTGAATTATAAGTACTTAAATGTTGATGGCTTTTTAAGGAAGAGGCCTTATGTTGTTAATGAACCATTTTTAAGATAGTGGGGTGTTAAATGACAAACTAGCCTTAAAATGTATTTGTTTCATATGACTTATAAAAGGGCAAAGTTGGTATTTAATTATTAAGTTAATTTATAATGAAACAAAAGGAAAAATAATGCTCATCTTTGTTTATATCAACAGAAAATGAGAAAAGAAAAGAAGGAAGAAAAGCTTTGAAAATTTCGGCTAGGGTTAAGCTTGAATTAAGGTATGTTTGAGCTTGGTTTTTAATAATTTCTACGTTTTTGTAATCGTTGCTTTGTGCTCTACAAAACCCATGCTTGAAATTTGTGAATTGATGATGTCTATGAAATGTACCATTGATGAAAGGGTGAGCTTTATGATGAGTGTTGGTGTTAAATGAAAGATATGTGTTTAATGAACATGTGTTGTTCTTGAATTTTTGATAAATTTAGTTAATTAGGGCTAAATTGTGAAAATAGCAAATTGAAGGGTTAAATTGTGAAATAAATGAGATGTATGGGTTTGTATAGACACTAGTAAAATTCGGCTAAGCTTGTGCTAGGTGGAATTTGATGAATTTGATGATTTTGTGAATTAGGGACTAAAGTGTCAAAATGTGTAAATGTGAGGGCTATTTTGTAAAATGCCCTAAATGTGTGTGTGTGGACTAAATTGAATGAGTTAGTGATTGAACGGATTGAATTTGAATGTGTATAGACAAAGAGAGAAGAGGTTTGGGTCGAGATCGAGGCAAAGATAAAGTACTCGATTAATCAATCGTATCGATAGTCGACATCCGAGGTAAGTTCGGATACAATACATGTTAATGAGATATGTTTTAGTACTATGAATTGAATAGGTATATGAGTATGAAATTGAGATGCTATGTGCAAGATTTAGTGATGGCACTAAGTGTGCAAAAATGTAAATCGAAACAGAAATGAAAGGCACTGTGTGTGCGATGATATGAAAGCTACGGCTTATAGTATTGGCACTGTGTGTGCGTTACCGAGATAAGTCGGTTAAAAGATTAGGCACTAAGTGTGCGATGTCAAATATGCTACAAGCATGTATATAGCACTGAGTGTGCGATCAAATTGAATGAAAACTAAAGGATGATCGACAAATAAAATCGAGCATTGAATAGCTTGGATGTTTAATAACTATGTGTGGTTAAGGTACGTATTGAACCTTTGTGGTTGATGAGTATAATCGAGTTATGATTGAGGAAATAAGTATTTTAACTATGGATGAGAAGGCAAGAATATGAGATAATAGACCTATGTGTTTGTTTATTTTATACATTGGTTTAATTTGATATGATAATTGTATTATGTTATGAACTTACTAAGCTTTATAAAGCTTACTGTGTGATTTGTTTCTCTGCATTGCAGTGTTAGCAAAGGTAGCTCGGATCAGGGGATCGTCAGCATCTCGGTCACACTATCGGCAAATCTATTTTGGGGTATTTTGGAACAATGTATATAGTTAAATATGGCATGTATAGGCTGGTGATTTGAATCATGTTTGATGTTTGTAAGTAGCCATGAGATATGGCTAGATATGTGCTAGTTTAGCTAGAATGAACTTGATACATGTGATGCATCTTTTGGTATGGTTTGTGGGTTGAGGAGTTGACTTATGGACGGTAACTTTGTGTTGGTAAAATGCTAGTATGAGTTAATGAAATTGAGAAGGAATGATGTTTGATATTGAATGTTTTATGCTTGTGATGAGATAAGTTTTGGTATTGAATTTGTTATGGTTGGAATGGGAATTGAATGCATAAGTTGAATGGTCATTTTGATAAGTTTTTGGTTGCCTCATGTGCATGATATGTTTTGGTATGTGTTGCTTGTAGGTTTCATCCTAAGTGGGTGGCATTTTGGCCTTGTAAATTTCCTATAATGTCACACGGTTGAGGCACACGGGCGTGCCTAAGACCGTGGGTAAATTGGTAGAATGTAGCCTAGTATTACACGGCTATGGCACACGGGCGTGCCTAGTGGCCGTGTTAAAATAGTCAGTATATAGACACGAACAGGCACACGGGCGTGCCTAGTGACCTTGTTGAAATAGACAGTATGTAGACACGGATGGGCACACGGGGTTGTCTACTAGCCGTGGAGGGCACACGGCCTCCGCCCACGGGCGTGTCTCCTCTGTATTTTAGAAAAGTTTTAAGTCTTAGAGAATTTCTGTATGTGTTTCAATTTAGACCCGACCCCTCTTTAGCATGTGAATGAGGTTATGTAGACCTCGATAAGGGACACTATGTTTGTAGTTGAATAAGATTGAAGATGATTGACTTTGTGTCGTAAATATTAGATGTTAAATGTTCTGATTGATCGGTAACACCTCTTAACCCTATTCCGGTGATGGTCTCGGGTTAGGGGTGTTACACAGATGCTGAATTCTAATGGACAATATGTTGGACTACCACACGAAGATGTAAGAGAACATCTTAAATCCTTTTATTGATCTGTGCTTCTTTTAGTCAACAAGGCATTCCTGATGATGCCCTACCACGAGAACGAACAATCCAGAATGCCTATCCTACAACCATAGCACAGAGAATGAACAAGTCAACTATATGGGTAATAATTCTAGACGTCAGAATAATCCCTATAGTAACACTTATAATGAAGGTTGGAGGAACCATCCCACTTTTTCTTGGGGTGGTCAAGGAAATCAAAGACCACAACCCTTTCCAAGCTTTCAACAACAACCGTACCAGCAAGACAAAAAACCTAACCTTGAGGAGATGCTTACGAAGTTTATTTCGATGTCAAAAACCCGCTTCCAAAACACTGAAACTGTACTTAAAAATCAATAAGCATCGATTCAAGGACTCAAGAACCAAATAGGACAACTTGCTAAGTTGATTTCTGAAAGACCACAAGGTAGCTTCCCTAGCAACACCGAGACTAACCCAAGGGAGCAACTTCATGCAATTACGGTTTGAGATGAAGAAGGGTTAGTTGAACCTGAACCAGAACTAAGGCAAGAAAATGTGGTAAGTCAAGGTAAGGTTGAGGTGACCCACATTGAACAAAAACTGGTAAGTAAGGAGTATAAACCTCGAGTTCCATATCCCAATGCGACAAAGAAAGACCACACAAACGAACAATTTGGTAAATTTCTTAAACTTTTGAAAAAGTTGCATATTAACTTACCGTTTATTGAAGCTCTTTTGCAGATGCCCATTTCCGTAAAATTTTTAAAGGAGCTTTTAACAAAAAAACGAAAGTTAGATGATTCGTTGTACGTGGAGCTAAATGCAGTCTGTTCAGCTATCTTGCAAAATAAACTACCCAATAAGTTGAAAGATCCAGGGAGTTTTACTATTCCTTGTTTAATTGGTAGTTTAAGTGTTAATAATGCTTTGGCTAATTTAGGGGGCGGGTATTAATGTCATGCCCTATAAAATGTTTAAACAACTAGGTCTTGGGAAACCCAAACAAACTAGGATGAGTATTGAATTGGCAGATAGAACCATTAGATTTCGTAAGGGTATTGTTGAAGACGTACTTGATAAATTTGATAAATTCATATTCCCAGTTAATTTTGTTACTTTAGACATGGATGAGGATAGTGATGTACCTTTAATTCTAGGTCAGCCCTTTTTAGCAACTGCTAGAACTATCATTGATTTTGGTACAAGTGAATTGATACTTCATGTAGGTGATGATACGATTAAACTCCAAGCTCGTGATTCTGCTAAGTTATCTAGTAATCAAGATGATTATATGAGTTCTATTAATGTAAGTAACTTTGTGGCTCAACCTTCTTTGCAGGAAATCCCTCGAAAAAATGTGATAGAGCCACGTTCCAGCTATTGCGACAAAAATAGAACAACTCATGAAGAACGAATGCTACAAATTGATGAACTAGACGAATGGCGGACACATGTCAATGAGAAACCGAGAATACACGATGCAAAACTTGTAACGCCCCGAATTTGGGCCTAGAAGAATTGGGCCTATTGGGCTTTGGGTCTCAGAAAATTATTTTTTTAGTGAGCGAGAAAATGACAAATGACATGTTGGCTTTAAGAACTTGGAGTGTCTAGGGGTGTTGGAGAAGTTCTGGGTTCTAACTCTAAGGAGAAGGAATTTTTAATTAATTATTTAAGGAACCAGGGCGGTGAGTAGTTAGGCTTTTAGATAAAAATAGGAAAAAATGGCATCAAAGAGCCTTGTGGTGGAGTGGCTAAGTGACGCCACTTAGGGTATAGGAAGGTGGCGTTATGGGCTAGTAAGGAGATCCTAGGTTCGAATCCTAGCTTAGTATTTTTTTTAGGAGTTTAATTTTGGCCTTCTAGAAGGTTGGAAGTGGTGTGATGATGGACACTAAGGAGAGTGATCAGGAGAGAAAATTTAGGAAAAGGATTGGGGAGTTATCAAGGAGAAAAATGAGGAGATGAGATGGGGAAGAGTTGGAGCCGATTGAAACTTTCGGGGGGTAAGCAGAGTTTCGGTTTTGTGTATAAATAGGGGGTGTCGAATTCCCTCTGTGCTATTTCGGCAATTGGAATTCCCTTTGTGCTATTTCAGCAACTATAGTGCTCTACCGAATTCTCGTTCACTTTTTCTGTTCTAAACCTCGCCTCTTCCTTATGTGTTTTCTTTTCTTCTCTCCTAAAGCCTTAAATCGAATATCATTCTCTTCTTTCTCCATTGCTTGTGCCGTCCCACCTTCATCTCAATTGTTGGAGACCAAATATTCGTGACTTCAAAAGCCGAAAACCTTTGCTCTTGGAGCCATTTTCTTCATTGCCCCAAACCTTGTGCCGAATACTCTAGTGACCAAATCTCTGTCATGCTGGCATCATTCCTTTTATTTTGGGTGGACCAGATCTTGGAAAAATTGGAATTAAGCTTGGATCTACAAGTCTCTACCGAAAAGCTATCCATACGTTTTGGCTTTTGGGTAAGTGTTCTATATTTTGGGATAAGTTGGCCGAATAGTCTATAGTAAGGGAAAGGGTGACTTAAGTGGATACAAGTCACCTATTATTTTTTCTTTAACGATTAAGATTGATGCAGATCTACGGGATATTCGTGAGTGGTTGCTAAGAAAGGGCTATTAGGACTGGTGGCACATAGTAAGGTTATGGTAAGGCTTCAGTTTTTGGTAAATATTATGGTTAAGTGTGTCATTGATTGGAGGTTGGTATTGGTTGTAGGTTCAAGGCTGAGGATAGTGTAACACGTCTCATTTACCAGGTGTGTACATACACTTCACACACGACAAATCGGCAAAAGCCAAAATACCAAAAAAACCGGAATGCCAAAAAGTCGAAAAGCCGAAAGGTTGGCGTCGGCAACCACACGAGCGTGCGAACATTCATGTGGGAACACTGATACGATTACCAGGACCAAGAGAGCGATCTCATGGTCTCGGGCCACTGTTGGCCAAGCGGGCCAGAAAGGGCTAAATGGGCTTGCCGAGCTCGTGCGCTCAATTCAGCAAGAGTTGATATGTGAAATTGAATGATGGATTGATATGGATGGTTGTATGATTTGATTATGATCGGGCCTAATGGGCCATACGAATGTGATTTGGGCCTAGTGGGCTATACGAATGAGATTGGGCCTGATGGGCCATATGAACGTATGTGAATTTGTATGGGCTTTGTAAGGGGTCTTGGGCTTAGTAATTGGTAAATTGCTTAACCTTACATAAAACTTTAATTATTAACTAATTGTGACCGTGGACAAGTCATAAGGTTAAGGTGTGGCAATGGGTATATGCATGTCTAGGATTGGATCTAGGGAGAGCTTGGTACTTAAGCGGTCTTAATGACTCACCTCCTCTTCTCTGGAATCCTACCTGGTTCGTAGTGTCTATTCACTTTAGCCGCGAGGACTTGTTGACGGGCCAAGGTTCGTAATTAAGACCCATACTGTTAAGAATTACGAAAATACCCCTGTAAGGTAGAATTACTAAAATACCCTTGATTTGTGAAATGACTAAAATACCCCTACGTGTTGAATGTAAGATTTATGGATGTTACATGTACATTTGCTGCATTCATATGATATTCTGTTCAGGATGCATATGGGTGGGAATTATGGAACGGAGGAAGTATGTGAGGATTGCATGGTTGCTTGACAATTGTGGATCCACCGATGGCTTTTTAAGCCCATTATATGCTTAGCAGCCTTGCTGCAAAATTTGGTAGTACCGTAACCAAGCTACCCTTGATGTGTATCAGATGGGTGGGTCGATTTAGAAATCCCCACAGGAGTATAGGGTTGGAAGGGAAATGTTGTGTAGCGGATGGATTATTTGGGGAGGGTTTGCATTGCATTGCATGTATGATACTATTATGTTATTATTATGATATGTATGCTATTTGTTTGACGAGGGTTGTACACACTGAGTTTTCAAAAACTCACTCCCTCTTTTATTTTTCTCAGGTGATCCTCAGTAGGCGGTTCGACGGATGAAGGGACTCAGAGGTGGCCAACTAGCAAGACGATTAGATTTGTTTTCCTTAATATCTAAATTCTGGATTTTAAGTTGTTTATTTTAAGTTATTTCGGATTGTAATAAGGTTTTCCCTCTAGTTATTATTCCATTACTTTCGCTATGCATTGAAATTTTGAAACTGAACTTGGTTTATTTCTTTTAAGCATATTTCAAGTTTTTTTTTGAAAATAATTGTGTTTTAAGAACGAGCTTCCACTGTCAAGGGAAATTTTTACATAGTAACAAGGAAATGGTTTTTGGATACACCTCGTTTTGAAACCAAAATGGATTTTACTTAACTTTTCTCTAGAAGGGTTTTCAATGAAAACAAGGTTGTCAATGAAAACAAGGTTTTTGCAAAAACACTTCAATGTGACACACCGGATTCGGGCCTAACTTCTAGGTCAGGTTTAGGATGTTACATTTAGTGGTATCAGAGCCCGATTGCAAAGCTGGGGCTGTGAAATGGGCCTTACTACTTGGGTTAAAAAAAACTATTTTTGGATTGGATCGAAATGTTTTGGAAATTCTTGTGATGTGGTAAACCGAGTCTCTGATTTCGAACCAAGTAAGTTCTCTTATTATTAAGCTTGTTTAACTTGATATACTATAGATATTTTGTGGGCTACTTTACATGGTTATACTTAAGCTTTTTAGTTAGAGTGAAACTAAAGCCCGTAGGAACTTGAAACTGTAGTGGATTTACGAAAACAACCTCTTTACTTAATACTATCATAAAACATTAGAGCTAAAGTGTGTTAGTTTTATTAAAATCAGAGTGTGCAGCGAAAGCATAGTGGTGTGACTTGAGCGGTGCGATTAATAGTTAGTTGGAAATTTCGAGGACGAATTTTTTTTAAGGGGGTAGAATTGTAACACCATGAATTTGAGCCGAGAAGAATTGGGCCTATTGGGCTTTGGGTCTTAGAAAATTATTTTTTTAGTGAGCGAGAAAATGACAAATGACATGTTGGCTTTAAGGGTTTAATAAACTTGGAGTGTCTAGGGGTGTTGGAGAAGTTCTGGGTTCGAACTCTGAGGAGAAGGAATTTTTAATTAATTATTAAAGGAACCAGGGCGGTGAGTAGTTGGGCTTTTAGATAAAAATAGGAAAAAATGGCATCAAAGAGCCTTGTGGTGGAATGGCTAAGTGACGCCACTTAGGGTATAGGAAGGTGGCATTATGGGCTAGCAAGGAGATCCTAGGTTCGAATCCTAGCTTAGTATTTTTTTTAGGAGTTTAATTTTGGCCTTCTAGAAGGTTGGAAGTGGTGTGATGATGGACTCTAAGGAGAGTGATCAGGAGAGAAAATTTAGGAAAAGGATTTGGGAGTTATCTGGGAGAAAAACGAGGAGATGAGATGGGGAAAAGTTGGAGCCGATTGGGACTTTGGGGGGGTAGGCAGGGTTTCAGTTTTGTGTATAAATAGGGGGTGCCGAATTCCCTCTGTGCTATTTCGGCAATTGGAATTCCCTTTGTGCTATTTCGGCAACTATAGTGCTATGCCGAATTCTCCTTCACATTTTCTGTTCTAAACCTCGCCTCTTCCTTATGTGTTTTCTTTTCTTCTCTCCTAAAGCCTTAAATTGAATATCATTCTCTTCTTTCTCCATTGCTTGTGCTGTCCCACCTTCATCTCAATTGTTGGGGACCAAATATTCGTGACTTCAAAAGCCGAAAACCTTTACTCTTGGAGCCGTTTTCTTCATCGCCCCAAACCTTGTGCCGAATACTCTAGTGACCAAATCTCTGTCATGCTGGCATCATTCCTTTGATTTTTGGTGGACCGGATCTTGGAAAAATTAGAATTAAGCTTGGATCTACAAGTCTCTGCCAAAAAGCTATCCATAAGTTTCGGCTTTTGGGTAAGTGTTCTTGATTTTGGGATAAATTGGCCGAATAGTCTATAGTAAGGGAAAGGGTGACTTAAGTGTTTACAAGTCACCTTTTATTTTGTCTTTAACGATTAAGATTGATGTAGATCTAGGGGATATTCGTGAGTGGTAGCTAAGAAAGGGCTATTAGGACTGGTGGCACACGTTAAGGTTATGGTAAGGCTTTGGTTTTTGGTAAATATTGTGGTTAAGTGTGTGATTGATTGGAGGTTGGTATTGGTTGTAGGTTCAAGGCTGAGGATAGTGTTACACGTCTCATTTACCAGGTGTGTACATACACTTCACACACGACAAATCGGCAAAAGCCGAAATACCGAAAAAACCGGAACACCGAAAAGCTGAAAAGCTGAAAGGTTGGCACCGGAAACCACACGAGCGTGCAAACATTCGTGTGGGAACACCGATACGATTACTGGGACCAAGAGAGCGATCTCATGGTCTCGGGGCACTGTTGGCCAAGCGGGCCAGAAGGGGCTAAATGGGATTGCCGAGCTCGTGGGCTCAATTCGGCAAGAGTTGATATGTGAAATTGATCGCTATGAATCAGAGCGTTAAAATTTATAAAAAGAACAATCGGACCTGGAAACTAACTCTGACAACGATTAAAGGCAAGTGTACCTATCGAACATTAGTATAGTTTAGGCAAGACTGGATTATCGAACCCAAAGGAACTAAAAGTACTAATAGTAACTTTCTTTTTATTATTTAACCTAAAATAAGTGAAGTTGCTTTTAATCTAAATTTAACGAATTACTAAGCTAAGGACACAAAGACGAAAAAGACTAAAATTGGGGAGATAGCTTTCAGAAAAACTCAGTTGATTTAGATGATACCCTCAGGAAGAATCCACCTAGACTTCACTTGTTATCTATCACTGAACCATATGATTTTATTTACTTAGTTTGATCCGTAAGACTCTCTAACGTATATTAAACCCTCTCTCGAGGCGAATAATGTCTAACCCTAGGTTAATTAGTGGAACTCTAGTTCTCTTATAATAACCCCCTAGAATAGTAGTAAATTGATCTATAGACTCCCATATTAGGTTTCACCCTAATCCAGCAAAATCTCGTCACCCTATCTCTAGGCGTGCGATCAACTCCGCTTAATTATGCTAGATCTACTCTTAGGCAGGGTCTATTCCTCCTCCACCTAAGCACATTAAATTTGGATAAAGCTCACATAATTAAGAACAAACTAAGTATTTATCATATAATTTAGAAAATAATAACAAAATTCATCATAGGTTTCATCCCATTCAGGGATCTGAAGGGTTTAGTTCATAACTAAATAAGAAAACATCTCAAGAGAAAAGATAAAACAAAACATAAGAAATCCCTAAAACCCCCTGAAGGAATTGAAGGAGAGATTCGCCGTCTTGAGTAGAATCCCGGCTTCTTGAGATGGATCAACTGGCTATCTTCGAGTGATTCCCACAAATCTTACCTTTCCGGCTTGGCTCCTTGGCCTCGCTAACCTCCCCCTCTTCAGCTGACCCTTAGGGGGTTTATATAGGCTCTTGAAATACATTTTTTTCTCCCTAAGTATCCAAATCTGAGTGAAATTGCTCTTTTCAGCGACAGGGACACGGCCATGGCACACGCCCGTGTGGATCGTGGCCAGGCCGTGCTCGGACTTCTTTAATGAGACACGGCCGTGTGAATCGAGGGAAGACCGTGTTCTAGATGATCAGCGAGGCACGGCCGTGTAGGCTAAGGTTCAGGCCGTGTCGATTTCATGCTTTGGCCCATTTGTCCCGTTTTAAGCCCGTTTTGCGTTCTTTTCATCCCCTGGTGCTTTCCTGAGTCTAAGACATGAAAAGAAAGGATTAAGAGCACCTTTTTACATAAATCAAGGGATAAATCATCCAAAAGCATACTAAATGTGGGCCTAAAATGTGTTACTATTTCGGTTTATCAAATACCCCCACACTTAAGCTTTTGCTTGTCGTCAAGCAAAATTCTCAACTTACAATTAAAACGAACTTTCTACAATTCATGATTCCTATCAACAATGTTTTATCATAATTCATAGATAATTTATACATGGATAATTCAACTTAAAGCATTTTAAAAATTCAAACAGTCTAAGTCATAGATTTTGTATCTCGAAAATATAGGTGTCTCCCCTTATCTAAATAATTACCTTTAATTCAATATCGACAAGGATTGAAATCCTCACAAAAGATCCACTCCAATCACTCAAACTGTTTAAGGTTCAAAATTTAGGCACTCAAAAGTCGAACATGAAAAGTTAATCCCATAGGCTTGCCTGAAAATCAAGTCTCCACCACTATAATATGAGATGATGCACAAATCAAAAGGTCTTTAATGAGGGTTGTAACAGGCTTGGGTTAAAGGTGTGGAATAAGGTGAATTAGAGGTTAGAATCGAGACTGAATTGACAAATTACCTAACTAGAAAAAATGAACTGATAAATAAATAATTACATGAATTGAAACTTTGAAACTAATAATATGAGCTTCTTCTTCAATATTTGGAATTCAAATGTATAAGCTCACTCAATCACATAACTAATAAAAACTAATAATGAATATACTTCCTTTTTTTTTAAGAACAAACTAAGTAATAATAAAGAACTTTAAAAACTGAAATATAGAACATAGTTAGGCAACTGCTCAAAATCAAATCTCGACAAAAAGGGAGTCAAGGAATGGTGATACAAATATACAAAGGGTTTTGGGTTAATATTAGTGGGTGAGTCAATAAAAAGGGTTGTTAGGATCAAAGGGGTTCACTAGGGGTTAATTGTGAAGGTAGGCTTTTTAATGGAGTTAGAGGGTTAAAACCTAAATGCCTTAATCATCTCTGTGTATCAAATCATAGGTGTGGTCTTGATATGCATAAACGAGGCAAGTTCTAGAATAACAAATCAATGTTGAAACACTCATAAACAATAAAGTGAGCAAGAAAAAGAATTTATGCTCTATAAGGCTCAAAATCTCACAAAAATTATGGGTATTTTTGACATCAACCTCGTAAATTTCAAACTTCAAGATAATATTCAGATTTAGTTCAACAACCTAGAAAATTTTAATTTTGAAAAATAGACTTATCATGCTTGATTCTCTAGTATTCTTAAATTTTAATCATCAATGCACAATTATCAATGACTTAATCTAAAACATATCAATAAAAATCATAAATCATGGAAATTTCATCCTAATTAGTAATATGAGGAAATTACTTATAAACAAGACTAAATTCAGGATTTTGAGAACAATGCAAAAAGTTTGGTACCTAATTTCAGAAATTTGAGAATAATGAAAAAAGTTAGGCACCTTTTTAGGTTGTTCACCCCCCACACTTAAGAAGTACATTACCCTCAATGTACAAAGATAGATAATATAAATGTAATGTTCAGATCAGAAGATATGGGGATAAGTAAAACTCCCTGAATTATGGATGAAATCCTTGAGTTGGCAGTGGTCGTCGTGAAAGATAAGTTGGAGGGTCGGTCTGTATGTAGTGGTTGCCCACGAGTTCTGCACTAGATGAAGAAATTGGGAAACTCGTGGAGGATTAGCCAGGATTTATTAAGACAAATTTAAAATAAACTAAATATATAATTAAAGACAAGAAAGGTAAAGAGAAAGAAAATAGACATTGAATTAAACTAATGCTAAAAGATAAAGGGGCTTGAGAATCCTTATTGGTAGATAGTTCGCGAGGTGGGTGTGACCTCTAAGGCTTCAGAGGTGCTGGTGGTGGCGGAATTGGCGTGATTCCCTAGAAGCCTTTAGAACCTAAAATTAAGAAACTAAGATAAAATAAACTAAATTAAGCAGAAGAGAAGTAAAGATAAGGAAAATAAAAGAGAAGATAAAAATAAAAGAATAGATAATTGGTCTCAAAGACCCTTGGCTTGTTGTTTGGATGAAGCTGTCGGCATGAACTCATGTGAATCGGTCTCCTTTGAGGAGACTATGATTGGCCTTTTACGCTTCTTTGCCATGGATATGATGTTGTTGTAGCTCAAGAGTCTAAGGATTTATTAGGAAAAGGGAAAAGGAAAGAGGGAGAAAAGAAAGAAAGAAAGAGAGAAGAAAGAAGTGGGTTAAGAAGAGAAAGGAGAGGGGTATGGTGTTTAAATAAAATTTCAGGTCTGGCAGTTTCCCCACGCCCGTGGGTTGAGGGTGTGTCGATTCACACGACCGCCTCGCACGGCTGTGTTCTAGGGCATGTTGGTTCCCCACGCTTGTGTCTAGCCTGTGTTTGACAAGTCAATATGTCGGCACGATTTTAATGCACGAGCGTGTTCAGCTCGTGGTTGGCAAGTCAGTAGCTTCACACGGTTATGGGGCATGACCGTGCCACTCTGTCGGTGCCCGTGGGGGAGTGGTTGAGTCCGTGAGTTCTAAATTTAGTTGCTCTGACTTGTACCGTTCTGCCATGTTAGTACCAAGATTCCTGAGGTACACACGGCCATGGCCACGGCCGTGCGCAGGGCCGTCTGGCCTGGAATTCTGTACCCCTTGTTAGTTTGAAGTTAGATATTATAAAGAAAGGATAAGATAGAGTAGGAAAAAATAAAAAGTTAATGGGGTTAGTGCTCAGGTTGCCTCCCGAGAAGTGCTCATTTATAGTCTTAAGCTAGACTTTCCTCTCGTTTGCATTGTCAGGGTGGTTTGAGACGTTGGAAGTCCTTCCTCAGGCTATCATTTGTGTCCTCGTGAAAAAATTTAAGTCGAGATGCGTTTACTGTAAAATTTCCAAAAATAGGGTTGCTTACCTCGACTGTTCCGTATGGGAAAACACTGGTTACCCTAAAAGGTATTTCTTTGTTTGTGTTAGGGTCCGGAGGAGATATTCGAGGATCTACCTTATCTAACAGTATTTGATCTCCTATTTTGAAGTGATTTGTTGTTCCTATGACCTCTTCTTGAGGCTCTTTCGGTTTTACCTTATGTGGTTCCGGTTCTTTATCGTGT
Source organism: Gossypium sturtianum (assembly GCA_025698515.1). Taxonomy (NCBI): domain Eukaryota; kingdom Viridiplantae; phylum Streptophyta; class Magnoliopsida; order Malvales; family Malvaceae; genus Gossypium; species Gossypium sturtianum. Next base: position 80,974,925 of record CM046953.1, on the reverse strand, counting down.
AACCCTAATTTTTCCTTGAAGTGTGTCTTCCACTCATCTTGATCATCAAACTGAATCCCTCGATCTTCATGAACTACTTCCTTGTTGGCTTGGGGTTTAGGATCGGATTCAGTTGTATTCTTTGGTGGTGCTTCTTAAAAATAGGGGTTAACCGAATGGTTATCAGTAGAATTTACGTTCTAACCTTGATTATTCGATGTTCTAGCCGAGTCGAGAGCTTTGATGGTGACTGTCTCATTACCTACACAAAGTATGAGTTCTCCTGCATCAACGTCAATTTTAGTCCTGGCAGTTGCTAAAAAGGTCTTCCTAAAATTAGGGGGATCTAATTATCCTCATCCATGTCTAAGACAACAAAATCTACTGGGAAAATGAATCTGTCAATTTTTACAAGAACATCTTTGATAATACCCCTAGGAATTCTAACAGTTTTATCAGCTAAATGAATGCTCATCCTAGTTTGTTTGGGTTTCCCTAGACCTAATTGTTTAAACAATTTGTAAGGCATGACATTTATGCTTGCCCCTAAATCAGCTAACGCATTATCAATAGTTAGTCTACCAATTAAACATGGAATTGTAAAACTCCCTGGATCTTTTAATTTTCGTGGTAGTTTATTTTGCAAGATTGCTGAGCACATTGCGTTTAGTTCCACGTGTGATGCCTCATCTATCCTTTGCTTGTTCGTCAAAAGTTCTCTTAAAAATTTTCTAGAATCTGGCATCTGTGAAAGAGCTTCAAGTAACGGTAAGCTAATATGTAATTTCTTTAAGAGTTTAAGAAACTTACCGAACTGTTCCTCTGTGTCGTCTCTCGTTAACGCTTCGGGATATGGTATGCGAGGTTGGTACTCATTGATTATCGGTTTTGGCTTTTCTTGTGTTACCTCAACTTTACCTTTTTCTACCTCGTTTCCTTGTATTAGACTGGTTTCGTCTAATCCTTCACTTTCTTGAGCTGTTATGGCTTGGATTTGCTCCTTTGGATTGATCTCAGTATTGCTTGGTAGACGCCCTTGCTGTCGTTCAGACATCAGCTTGGCAAGCTCTCCCACTGACTTAGTGACTTCCCCTACTTGATTCTCGATTGCTTTAATCAATGCTTGTTGGTCAATAAGTGTTGTCTCAGTTTTTTGGCAATGGGCTTCAGTAGCTGCCATGAATTTTGCTAATATCTCTTCGAGGTTCGGCATCTTCTCTTGTGGATAAGACTGATTTTGGAAATTTTGAGGAGGCTGTTGTCTTTGATTTCCTTGTCCTCCCCACGAAAAATTTGGGTGGTTCCTTCAACCTGGATTATAAGTGTTACTATAAGGGTTATTATTTTTGATATGAAATTATTACCTATATAGTTCATTTGTTAGCTCTCTGTGTCCGGTTGGTAGGGTGGGTACTCAGGATTCGCCACAGTTCCACTTGCGTCGCCTTTGCATATTTGGATATACTGCGAAGAGCACAAACTATCAAGCTTTTATTCATCAACTCTACCTGATTTGATAGCATGGTTACTGCGTCAAGGTTGTAAACTCTGGCTGTTTTTGTTGGCCTTGTTCTTGTAACTTGCCACTGATAGTTGTTCACCGACATTTCTTCTATAAATTCGTAGGTTGCTTCAGAAGTTTTATTATTCAGAGTTCCACCGGCGGCTGAGTCGATTAGTTGCCTCGTTGAGGGGTTTACACCATTATAGAAAGTTTGGTCTTAGAGCCACAAGGGTAAACCATGCTGCGGACACCTTCTCAAGAGATCCTTATATCTCTCTCATGCATCGTATAATGTCTCTAAATCCATCTGCACAAAAGAAGATATATCATTGCGTAATTTGGCTGTTTTGGCCGGAGGGAAATATTTTAATAAGAATTTTTCGGTCATTTGATCCCATGTAGTGATTGACCCTTGTGGTAACGAGTTTAACCACTGTTTGGCTTTATTCCTTAATTAAAAGGGAAATAACCGAAGATGTATGGAATCATCAGAAACGCCATTTATTTTAAAGGTATCACAGAACTCTAAAAAGTTGGCTATATGAGTATTTGGATCGTCGTCCTGTAAACCATCAAATTGAACAAACTGTTGAATCATTTGTATAGTGTTAGGCTTTAATTCAAAATTATTAGCAGCTATAGCAGGCCTAACAATACTAGATTCGGCTCCTGTTAAATGCGGTTTAGCATAACAACACATAGTACGCGAAGCATTATTTTCTGCCACATCTTGTGGTGGAAGATTATTTTCGTCCATCCCTTCAGTAGGATCGGATCTGTCTTCTTGCTCTTCTTCTTTGTAATTTAGGGCTCGCCTAATTTCTCTGCGAATTCTCCAAGCGGTAGTTTCAATATCACTGTCGTATTCTAAATGTCCTCTCGGGTTCCTTCTAGTCATAAAATAGAGGTACCTGCTAGGAAAAGAAAGAAAAATTTAGCAAAATTAAAATTAAAACTAAAAATAAAAATAAATTATGGAAAATATAATGGCTAAAGTAATAAAAATAGAGCTTTATTAATATTTTAGTTCCCCGGCAACGGCGCCAAAAAATTGATCGCTGTGAATCAGAGCTTTAAAATTTATAAAAAGAACAATCGAACCTGGAAACTAACTCTGACAACGATTAAAGGCAAGTGTACCTATCAAACAGTAGTATAGTTTAGGCAAGACCGGATTATCAAACCCAAAGGAACTAAAAGTACTAATACTAACTTTCTTTTTTATTATTTAACCTAAAATAAGTGAAGTTGCTTTTAATCTAAATTTAACGAATTACTAAGCTAAGGACACAAAGACGAAAAAGACTAAAATTGGGGAGATAACTTTCAGAAAAATTCAGTTGATTTAGATGATACCATCAGGAAGAATCCACCTAGACTTCACTTGTTATCTATCACTGAACCATATGATTTTATTTACTTAGTTTGATCCGTAAGACTCCCTAACGTATATTAAACCCTCTCTCGAGGCGAATAACGTCTAACCCTAGGTTAATTAGTGGAACTCTCGTTCTCTTATAATAACCCCTAGAATAGCCATAAATCGATCTATGGACTCCCATATTAGGTTTCACCCTAATCCCGGCAAAATCTCGTCACCCTATCTCTAGGCGTGCGATCAACTCCGCTTAATTATGCTAGATCTACTCTTAGGCAGGGTCTATTCCTCCTCCACCAAAGCACATTAAATTTGGATAAAGCTCACATAATTAAGAACAAACTAAGTATTTATCATATAATTTAGAAAATAATAACAAGATTCATCATAGGTTTCATCCTCTTTAGGTATCTGAAGTGTTTAGTTCATAACTAAAGAAGAAAACATCTCAAGAGAAAAGATAAAACAAAACATAAGAAATCCCTAAAACCCCCTGAAGGAATTGAAGGAGAGATCCGCCGTATTGAGTAGAATCCAGGCTTCTTGAGATGGATCAACTGGCTATCTTCGAGTGATTCCCACAAATCTTACCTTTCCGGCTTGGCTCCTTGGCCTCGTTAACCGCCCCCTTTTTAGCTGACCCTTAGGGGGTTTATATAGGCTCTTGAAATACGTTTCTTTCTCCCTAAGTATCCAAATCCGAGTGAAATTGCTCTTTTCAGTGACAGGGACACGGCCATGGCACACGCCCGTGTGGATCGTGGCCAGGCCGTGCTCAGACTTCTTTAATGAGACACGGCCGCGTGAATCAAGGGAAGACCGTGTTCTAGATGATCAGTGAGGCACGACCATGTAGGCTAAGGTTCAGGCCGTGTTGATTTCATGCTTTAGCCCATTTGTCCCGTTTTAAGCCCGTTTTGCGTTCTCTTCATCCCCTGGTGCTTTCCTGAGTCTAAGACATGAAAAGAAAGGATTAAGAGCACCTTTTTACATAAATCAAGGGATAAATCATCCAAAAGCATACTAAATGTGGGCCTAAAATTTGTTACTATTTCGGTTTATCAGAAATTGAATGATGGATTGATAAGGATGGTTGTATAATTTGATTATGATCCGGCCTAATGGGCCATACGAATGTGATTTGGGCCTAGTGGGCCATACGAATGAGATTGGGCCTGATGGGTCATATGAACGTATGTGAATTTGTATGGGCTTTGTAAGGGGTTTTGGGCTTAGTAATTGGTAAATTGCTTAACCTTACATAAAACTTTAATTATTAACTAATTGTGACCGTGGACAAGTCATAAGGTTAAGGTGTGGCAATGGGTATATGCATGTCTAGGATTGGATCTAGGGAGAGCTTGGTACTTAAGCGGTTTTAATGACTCACCTCCTCTTCTCTGGAATCGTACCTAGTGCATAGTATCTGTTCACTTTAGCCGCGAGGACTTGTTGACGGGCCAAGGTTTGTAATTTAGACCCATACTGTTAAGAATTACGGAAATACCCCAATAGGGTAGAATTACCGAAATACCCTTGATTTGTGAAATGACTAAAATACCCCTACGTGTTGAATGTAAGATTTATGGATGTTACATGTACATTTGCTGCATTCATATGATATTCTATTTAGGATGCATATGGGTGGGAATTATGGAACGGAGGAAGTATATGAGGATCGCATGGTTGCTTGACAACTGTGGATCCACCGATGGCTTTTTAAGCCCATTATATGCTTAGCAGCCTTGCTGCAACGTTTGGTAGTACCACAACTGGGCTACCCTTGATGTGTATCTGATGAGTGGGTCGGTTTAGAAATCCCCACAGGAGTGTAGGGTTGGAAGGGAAATGTTGTGTAGCGGATGGATTATTTGGGGAGGGTTTGCATTGCATTGCATGTATGATACTATTATGTTATTATTATGATATGTATGCTATTTGTTTGACGAGGGTCGTACACACTGAGTTTTCAAAAACTCACTCCCTCTTTTATTTTTCTCAGGTGATCCTCAGTAGGCGGTTCGACGGATGAAGGGACTCAGAGGTGGCCAACTAGCAAGACGATTAGACTTGTTTTCCTTAATATCTAAATTCTGGATTTTAAGTTGTTTAGTTTAAGTTATTTCGGATTGTAATAAGGTTTTCCCTCTAGTTATTATTCCATTACTTTCTCTATGCATTGAAATTTTGAAACGGAACTTGGATTTATTTCTTTTAAGCATATTTCAAGTTTTTTTTTTAAAGTAATTGTGTTTTAAGAATGAGCTTCCGCTGTCAAAGGAAATTTTTACATAGTAACAAGGAAATGGTTTTTGGCTACACCTCATTTTGAAAGAAAAATGTATTTTACTTAAGTTTTCTCTAGAAGGGTTTTCAATGAAAATAAGGTTTTTCCAAAAAGACTTCAATGTGACACGCCAGATTCGGGCCTAACTTCTAGGCCGGGTTTGGGGTGTTACAAAACTGAAGCGACTCCATGACGAGCTTAAGGATGGAACTAACCACTTTAAATTTGGGTACCAGGTACTGTTGGACAAAACGAACCCTTGAATTGCCACTGCAGAGCTTAAAGCAAATAGAGAAACTCCTTTTACGGTACTAAATGTCTTCCCATATGGTACAGTCGAGGTAACTCATTCTAAATTCGGCACTTTTAAGGTAACTATTACTCGACTCAAACCTTATCTTAATAATATAATTGACAGCGAGAAAGAGGAGTTTCAACTCCGCGAACCACCGTGATCGTGCGAATATGAGGTAAGTCGAGCTTAGACTTTAAATAAGCGCTTCTCAGGAGGAAACCCGAGTGCTAACACTGCTAATTTCTTAATTTTATATCATAATATTTTTTAAAATTAATTAAAATAAAAAGTTTTTTTGACCCACACGGCCTAGACACATGCGCATGTCCCTGGCCGTGTAGATAAAAAGGGGTCGATAGTGAGTTACACGGCCTGGCGACATAGCCATGTGACCCACATGGCCTGGACACACGGGCGTGTCCTTGGCCGTGTGGAGCCTAGGACTTAATTTTTCCAAAAATCGATAGAGACACGGCTTAAAGTATTCCACACGGGCGTGTGGACCGCACGGCCTGGACACACGGGCGTGTCTTAGACCGTGTGAAACCTGGAGCTTAATTTTTCAAATTTAAAACAAGTTAGAGAGTTACACGAGCAAGGCACACGGCCGTGTGGCCCAACACGGGCCTAAACACGACCGTGTCACCCCATAAAACCCTAACTTCTTTTATTTTATTTTTCTATTTTTTCTTCTTCCTCCTATGAAACATCTCGGTTTAGGGCCTAGTCGGAATAGTGGTTCGAGACCACAACTCCGAGGGTCATGAATGAGTTTTTGAGGCTTATAATATGTATGCATGCTAGTGTGAAAGTTTCATGAAGCAATTTTGTGAAATTGTTGTTGAATTGTCCAAAAGGACTAAATTGCAAAAGTTGCAAAATGTGTGTTTCTAGAAGCTATATGTGTGAAATAGCTTTAGATTATTAATTAGAGGTCCTTAAATAGCAATTTATCCAAATTCTAATTTTTGGACAAAAATGGGCATGGATGAGTTAAAATTGAAAGTTTATTCAAAAGGGCATTTTGATCATTTATCAATTAAGTGATTAAAATAGGTGAAAAGATGATAGAAATTCATTCATCTTCTTCCCATAGCTGCTGAAAATTTGAGAAGCCATTGTTAGGGTTCTTTCAATTTTTCAAGCTTCCTAGTAAGTGCTCCTAAGCCCGGTTTTTGATATTCTTCGTATTTTTGAAGTCCCGATAGCATGAGTAAGCTATTTATAGCTCTTTGGTGAGCTATCATGGATGTTCAAAAATGTACATATGTATGAAATGCATGTATTTTGATGTTTTATGGAAGAATATGAAGGCTTGATGTAGTAGAAACATCTTTTGCTAGGTGATTTTCCATGAAAATGCATGTGGGGACATAGTTGTGAAAATTTTAAGTTTGGTCATACATGGGTGATTTAGTGAGATTTAATGAATGCTTTAGTTGAGTAAGTGGTTCGGCTAAGCATGAAAGAGTAGAAAGTTGAATAAAAATCACTTTACGAGCCTTTGGGACTAAAGTGTAAATATGAGAAAGTTTAGGGGCAAAATAGTAATTTTGCTAAAGTATGAGATGTGGGTCAGTTTAGTCAATGTGTGTATTGAATAAGCTGATTTATTCATTATAGATCAAGAAAGACGAAGCTCGGATCGAAACCGAGGCAAAAGCAATGTGGTGGACTAAATTGCACATTTCAATACTTTTGAGTATCGAGGTAAGTCTATGCATAAACAATGCATTCATAATTACAATTTGTAAATGCTAGCTAGGGTGTAGCATGAATGAGAATGATTGGGAACCTATGTGGTTCAAGTAGAATGAATGCAATATAGATGTGAATTGATGAATAATTGGGTAAATAGACTTGTGCATGTGTTGTGATAATGCTAGATGGTGGGCTAAGTGCGATACCATCCAAATGCATATTGACGATGAGTGGCTATAATGCGATGCTATCGTTAGGTATATCATTTAGTGGCTATGTGCGAGATCACGATGATTACCTTTGTGGTAGGCTAAGTGCGATACCACCTTATAAATTGATTGTGGTGTGCTAAGTGCGAAACCACCGAGATATTGGCTGTGTGGATTAATTGTATATATTAGCTGTGTGTAATAGCTGTGTGGATAAGATATGTGGAGTAGCTATGTGAGTTAGCTACGTGGATGTATTATTGAGCAATAATGATGTGTTGTATATTGTGTAAATGTGACATTGAATGCAGGGGTGCATTTCAATAATTATGAGCATGTGACTCATGATGTGTTGGTAATATGGTAAGGGATAGAAAGAGTAAGCATAGTTGTATATTATATGTTGGTATAATGCTAATTGTGGTTGGGCTTATACTATGATGCTTAATTGTTTATGTGTAAACTTACTAAGCTCAAAGCTTACTCTCTTTCTTTTCCCTTGTCTTATAGATTAAAAGCGTTGAACCAGAGATACGAGGATCATCGGAAGATAGCCCACATATCAAAGACACTTTGGTACATGAAACTTAATGTTTTGTATATGGCATGTATAGGGGCTAGATAAGTTAGTAAATTTCGTTGTAAATGGCTAAGATGTGTTGGCCTATAGATGGATAGCTTGTTTTGTATAATGCCATGGTTGTTGGCTATTACATTATATGAAAGAAAAATGTAGTTTTCTATGTGAGAATGCACTTCAATTTTAGTTGATTATGATGGTGTTAGATGAGTATATGTTGTGTATGTTAGAAGGGTGGTGAAAAGAACTTGACACTTAGTCTTGTTCTTGACCATGTGGAGTAGACACACTGCGGGCGTGTGTCTAGACCCATGTGACACACGCAGTCAGCCCCACGGGCGTGTTCTGTGGCCGTGCGTCCTCTGCATGTTAATATTTGAAAATAGAATAGACCACGGACTAGTCACACGTGCGTGTGCCTAGAGCGTGTGGGATTCATCAGTGTTGGCCACGGGATAGCCACACGGGCGTGTGTCTAGACTCTAGGCCGTGTGAGGGAAGTCAGTGTTCACCACGGTTGGGGAGCACGGGCGTGCCATGGCCGTGGGGCAATTGGCAGAATGCTCGAGTTTTTAGCACGGCTAGGGAACATGGGCGTGTGTGTCTATGCACGGGTGTGTCTAATCTTACACGGGCGTGTGAGACCTGTATATAAGAGAAAAATTATTAGGATCGTAAAAGTTTCGGATTAGTCTCGAGAGCCCTCGTGTGTATGAGTAAGGCCTTGTAAGTCGAGAATGAGGTTATATCGAGTAATGACGTTGAGCCTAAGTGGTGATTAAGCGGTTTGAGTTCAGTAATACCTCGGGCCCGGTTCCCAGTGTAGAACCCGGGTAAGGGGTGTTACATTTAGTGGTATCAGAGCTATGGTTTAGTTGGTTCTAAGACTACCGTAGCGGGTGTAAGAGTCTAGCTATACATGCCATAAGTGTACGATGATAGTGTGGTGGTTTCTGATGATTTTAAATCTTGTTTTATATAGAATATGGATTTCGATCCGTTGACTGCTGATGAAGCAGCTAGTAATGCGCCAGCTCCTGCGCAAAGAACCGTGGCGGTGCAAAGTGGACCCGAGGCGAGGGGTCAAGGGGAAGAGGCACGAGAAGCCTTTCTCCATATGATGAGTGATTGGTACTTGGACTACGTTCGAGCGAACCCTAACGCTCAACCTCCTCCACCTCCTCCCATACCTCAGCCAAATCCTGTGGCTTCTCAAGGTATGTATGTAGTGAGGATATCGAAACCCCCGGTGGATAAGATTAGGAAACACGGGGCTGAGGAGTTTAGAGCTAAGGTAGATGATGTCCCAGAGAGGCGAGTTACGGTTGGAGAACTCGATGAGGGTGTTCGATGAGCTCTCATGTACACACGAGGAGAGTTTGAAGTGTACCGTATCGTTCTTTGAGAGATTCGGCGTACCACTCACTGGTGGAAGACGCCGACGTTAGTGGTCCCAAAAGAGCGGGTGACGTGGGACTTCTTTACGGAAGAGTTAGGAAGAAGTATATAAGCGAGCTTTCTTGACCGAAAAGGAAAGAATTCCTTGAGTGAAGCAAGGAAGGATGGCGATGGTGAGTACGAGCATGAGTTTGTTAGGCTTAGCAAATACGCTCAAGAATGTGTGTGTCGGCAGAGACCATCTTGTGCAAGAGGTTCAAAGATGGGCTGAATGAGGATATCAAACTCCTAGTTGGCATTTTGGAGTTGAAAGAGTTCATGGTATTAGTTGAGAGGGCAAGTAAGGCCGAAGAGTTGAGTTCAGATAAGAGGAGGGCTGTGAGTGAAGCCCGAGATGCGAGAAAGAGACCGATGGGCAAGTCGTATCAAGCCCAGTCAAAAAGATCCAAGGAAGTGAATCCTCGGATGTCAGCCTTAGTGGGGTATTCGCATCGAGACTTGGACAATACTCGTCAGGGTTCGAGAGTCCGAGCTTCCTCGATGGAAAGTGTGGGCAATACAAAGAGTACACCGGAGTGTCCTAGTTGTGGTAGGTATCACACCGGAGAGTGTTGGGGAAACAGTCGGAAATGTTACAAATGTGGTTCTCCTGATCACTTTATCCGTAACTGTCCCAAGAGGGATGATAAGAAAGAGAGGCAAGAAGTGAGACCTAGTGATGTGTCTACGAGGGGTAGACCACCAAGGAACCCAAGAGGTGGGGCTAGTGGTAGAGGTACGTCCAGGGACTCTACTGTGAGACCAGAGGGTCGGGCACCTGCGAGGACGTACGCCATTCGCACTCACGAAGAGGCATCCTCCCCTGATGTGATAACGGGTACTTTTTCTCTCTTTGACACCTCTGTTATTGCTTTAATAGATCCAGGGTCTACTCACTCTTATATTCGCATGAGATTAGCATCTAGTTTGAGTATGACCGTTGAGTCTACAGACATTGTGATTAAGGTGTCAAACCCGTTAGGAAAGCATGTGTTAGTGGACAAAGTGTGTAAGAATTGTCCTTTGTTGATTGAGAATCATTGTTTTCCAGCAAACCTGATGTTGTTGCCGTTTGATGAGTTCGATTTAATCCTAGGCATGGATTGGTTGACTACCCATAGTGTCTTAGTGAACTGTGGTAGTAAGTTTATTGAACTGAAATGTGAGAGTGGAGATGTAGTTTGAATTGAATCAGGTGGATTGGACAGTCTACCCGTGATGATTTCTTCCTTAGTGGCCGAGAAATGTTTAGGAAAAGGGTGTGAGTCCTATCTTGCGTTTGTGTTGAATACTCAAGAGGTTGGAGTAGGGTTTGAAACAAAGTGCGGTGGTATGTGAGTACCGGATGTGTTTCCGGAAGAGTTACCCGGATTACCTCCGGTGAGAGAGGTCGTGTTTGGAATTGAGTTGGTTCGGGAGCGACACCTATTTCAATTGCCCTGCATGAATGTCACTGTAGAGTTGAAAGAATGAAGGTTTAATTACAAGAGTTGGCGAGATAAGGGTTTTGCAAGACCGAGCTACTCGCCGTGGGGTGCTCGGTATTGTTTGTGAAGAAGAAAGATGGGTCTATGAGGTTGTGTATAGACTATAGACAACCGAACAAGGTGTGATTAAGAATAAGTATCCTTTACTAAGGATTGATGATCTTTTCGATCAACTGAAGGAGCTACAGTGTTCTCCAAGATAGACTTGAGGTCTGGTTATTATCAGCTCAAAGTGAAAGAGCAAGATGTGTTGAAAACTGCATTCCGGACAAGGTATGGCCATTATGAGTTTTTGGTTATGTCGTTTGGTTTGACGAATGCACCTGCGATTTTTATGGATCTGATGAACCGTATTTTCAGACCATATGTGGACAAGTTTGTGGTTGTCTTTATTGACAACATATTGATCTATTCTCAGGATGAAAACGACCATGAAGAGCACTTGAGAATTGTCTTGCAAACTTTGAGAGACAAGCAGTTGTATGCTAAGTTTAGCAAGAGTGAGTTTTGGCTCCGAGAGGTCGGATTCCTAGGACACATGGTGTCAGGTGATGGTGTCAGAGTTGACCCGAGTAAGATATCGGCTATTATGGATTGGAAACCGTGAGGAACATGTCAAAAATCAGAAGTTTCTTGGGATTAGTGGGATATTACAGACGTTTTGTAAAGGGGTTCTCTGTTATTGCTACCCCGATGACGAAGCTATTGCATAAAGATGTCAAGTTTGAATGGACTGAGACATGTCAACAGAGCTTCGAGAGACTGAAAGCAATGTTGACTGAGGTACCGATTTTGGTTCAACTAGAATCGGGGAAGGAGTTCGTGGTATATAGTGATGCGTCGTTTAATGGTCTCAGTTGCGTGTTGATGCAAGAGGTTAAGGTAGTCGCTTATGCCTCGAGGCAGTTAAAACCGCACGAGAAGAATTATCCGACTCACGATTTGGAGTTGGCTGCGATTGTGTTTGCGTTAAAGATTTGGCGACATTATTTGTATGGCGAAAAGTGCCGAATCTTTACGGATCACAAGAGTTTAAAGTATTTGATGGATCAGAAGGATCTGAATCCGAGACAGAGACGGTGGCTTGAATTGTTGAAAGACTATGAGTTAGTCATTGATTACCACCCAGGAAAAGCGAATGTGGTTGCAGATGCCTTGAGTAGGAAATCCCTGTACGCTCTAAGAGTTATGAGAGCGAGTTTAGCATTGTCTGATGATGGTGCTATTTTGGCAGAGTTGAGAGCTAAGCCATTATTTGTTCAACAAATATGTGAAGCTCAGAGAAATGACAGCGAGATGCAATCTAAGATAGCTAAGTGCGGATCAGAAAGCGATTCTGATTTTCGAATGAATTTGAATGGTTGTCTGATGTATCGTGACAGAATTTGTGTTCCTAAAAATGAGGAGTTGATTCGAAAGGTTTTGTATGAGGCCCACAGTGGATGCTTGTCAGTACATCCAGGCAGTACGAAAATGTACAACGATTTGAGAAAGTTATATTGGTGGCCGGTATGAAAAGAGATATTTCAGAGTTTGTGACTAAGTGTATCGATTTTCCAACAAGTGAAGTTTGAGCATCAAGTGCCTTCGGGATTGCTTCAGCCAGTGATGGTTCTCGAATGGAAGTGGGATCGGGTTACCATGGATTTTGTGATGGGGTTGCCGACGACTCCGAGAAAGAGAGATGTTGTGTGGGTTGTTGTGGATAGATTGACGAAGTCGGCTCACTTTATTCCAGTACGTGTTGATTATTCACTAGATAAGTTTGCTGAGTTGTACGTAGCAGAGATAGTGAGATTGCATGGTGTACCTGTGTCTATTATATTGGATAGAGATCCGAGGTTTACTTCGAGATTTTGGAAGAAGATACAAGAGGCCATGGGTACGAGATTGAATTTCAGTACTGCGTTCCATCCGCAATCCGATGGTCAGTCTGAAAGAGTGATTCAAGTTCTTGAAGATATGCTTCGATGCTGTGTGCTAGAATTCGAAGGTAGTTGGGAGAGATATCTACCTTTGGTCGAATTCGCCTATAACAATAGTTATCAGTCGAGTATACAGATGGCACCGTATGAGGCTTTGTATGGCCGTAAGTGTCGGACTCCTTTGTATTGGACCGAACTTAGAGAGAAACGGATCCATGGGGTCGATCTAGTAAAAGAGACCGAAGAGAAAGTGAAAGTAATCCGTACTAGTCTGAAAGCTGCTTCGGACCGACAGAAGTCGTATGCGGATTTGAAAAGAAAAGAAATAGAGTTTGAGGTAGGCGACAAAGCATTTTTGAATGTATCGCCGTGGAAGAAGATTATGAGATTTGGACAAAAAGGGAAGTTGAGTCCAAGGTTCATAGGGCCGTATGAGATTACAGACAGAATTGGGCCTGTAGCTTACCGGTTGGCTTTGCCGGTAGAGTTAGAAAAGATTCATAACGGTTTCCATGTGTCGATGTTGCGACGGTATCGCTCCGATCCTTCACATGTGATTCCTTCAACGGAAATTAAGATAAGACTGGATATGTCTTATGAAGAGGAGCCGATTAAGATCTTGGCTCGAGAAGTGAAACAGTTGAGAAATAAGAGCATAGCACTAGTGAAAGTGTTATGGCAGAAACATGGTGTGGAAGAGGCTACGTGGGAAACGAAAGAAGCTATGAGAGAGCAACATCCAAACCTCTTTACTGGTAAGATTTTTGGGGACGAAAATCTCTAAAGCGGGGAGAGTTGTAACATCCCGGTTTAGGGCCTAGTCGGAATAGTGGTTCGAGACCACAAATCTGAGGGTCATGAATGAGTTTTTGAGGCTTATAATATGTATGCATGCTAGTGTGAAAGTTTCATGAAGCAATTTTGTGAAATTGTGGTTGAATTGTCCAAAAGGACTAAATTGCAAAAGTTGCAAAATGTGTGTTTCTAGAAGCTATATGTGTGAAATAGCTTTAGATTATTAATTAGAGGTCCTTAAATAGCAATTTATCCAAATTCTAATTTTTGGACAAAAATGGGCATGGATGAGTTAAAATTGAAAGTTTATCAAAAAGGGCATTTTGGTCATTTATCAATTAAGTGATTAAAATAGGTGAAAAGATGATAGAAATTCATTCATCTTCTTCCCATAGTTTAGAAAATTTGAAAAGCCATTGTTAGGGTTCTTTCAATTTTTCAAGCTTGCTAGTAAGTGCTCCTAAGCCTGGTTTTTGATATTCTTCGTATTTTTGAAGTCCCGGTAGCATGAGTAAGCTATTTATAGCTATTTGGTGAGCTATCATGGATGTTCAAAAATGTACATATGTATGACATGCATGTATTTTGATGTTTTATGGAAGAATATGAAAGCTTGATGTAGTAGAAACATCTTTTGCTAAGTGATTTTCCATGAAAATGCATGTAGGGACTTAGTTGTGAAAATCTTAAGTTTGGTCATACATGGGTGATTTAGTGAGATTTGATGAATGCTTTAGTTGAGTAAGTGGTTCGACTAAGCATGAAAGAGCAGAAAGTTGAATAAAAATCACTTTATGAGCCTTTGGGACTAAAGTGTAAATATGAGAAAGTTTAGGGGCAAAATAGTAATTTTGCTAAAGTATGAGATGTGGGTCAATTTAGTCAATGTGTGTATTGAATAAGCTGATTTATTCATTATAGATCAAGAAAGACGAAGCCCGGATCGAAATCGAGGCAAAAGCAAGGTGGTGGACTAAATTACACATTTCAATACTTTTGAGTATCGAGGTAAGTCTATGCATAAACAATGCATTCATACTTACAATTTGTAAATGCTAGCTAGGGTGTAGCATGAATGAGAATGATTGGGAACCTATGTGGTTCAATTAGAATGAATGCAATATAGATGTGAATGGATGAATAATTGGGTAAATAGACTTGTGCATGTGTTGTGATAATGCTAGATGGTGGGCTAAGTGCGATACCATCCAAATGCATATTGACGATGAGCTGGCTATGTGCGATGCTATCGTTAGGCATATCATTTAGTGGCTATGTGCGAGATCACGATGATTAGCTTTGTGGTAGGCTAAGTGCGATACAACCTTATAAATTGATTGTGGTGTGCTAAGTGCGAAACCACCGAGATATTGGCTGTGTGGATTAATTGTATATATTAGCTGTGTGTAATAGCTGTGTGGATAAGATATGTGGAGTAGCTATGTGAGTTAGCTACGTGGATGTATTATTGAGCAATAATGATGTGTTGTATATTGTGTAAATGTGACATTGAATGCAGGGGTGCATTTCAATAATTATGAGCATGTGACTCATGATGTGTTGGTAATATGGTAAGGGATAGAAAGAGTAAGCATAGTTGTATATTATATGTTGGTATAATGCTAATTGTGGTTGGGCTTATACTATGATGCTTAATTGTTTATGTGTAAACTTACTAAGCTCAAAGCTTACTCTCTTTCTTTTCCCTTGTCTTATAGATTAAAAGCGTTGAACCGAGATACGAGGATCATCAGAAGATAGCCCACATATCAGCACACTTTGGTACATGAAACTTAATGTTTTGTATATGGCATGTATAGGGGCTAGATAAGTTAGTAAATTTTCTTGTAAATGGATAAGATGTGTTGGCCTATAGATGGATAGCTTATTTTGTATAATGCCATGATTGTTGGCTATTACATTATATGAAAGAAAAATGCAGTTTTCTATGTGAGAATGCACTTCAATTTGAGTTGATTATGATGGTGTTAGATGAGTATATGTTGTGTATGTTAGAAGGGTGAAAAGAACTTGACACTTAGTCTTGTTCTTGACCATGTGGGTAGACACACGGGCGTGTGTCTAGACCATGTGTGACACACGGTCAGCCCACGGGCGTGTTCTGTGGCCGTGCGTCCTCTGCATGTTAATATTTGAAAATAGAATAGACGACGGACTAGTCACACGGGCGTGTGCCTAGAGCGTGTGGGATTCATCAGTGTTGGCCACGGGATAGCCACACGGGCGTGTGTCTAGACTCTAGGCCGTGTGAGGGAAGTCAGTGTTCACCACGGTTAGGGAGCACGGGCGTGCCATGGCCGTGGGGCAATTGGCAGAATGCTCGAGTTTTTAGCACGGCTAGGGAACATGGGCGTGTGTGTCCATGCACGGGCGTGTCTAATCTTGCACAGGCGTGTGAGACCTCTATATAAGAGAAAAATTTTAAGGATCGTAAAAGTTCCCGATTAGTCTCAAGAGCCCTCGTGTGTATGAGTGAGGCCTTGTAAGTCGAGAATGAGGTTATATCGAGTAATGACGTTGAGCCTAAGTGGCGATTAAGCGGTTTGAGTTCGGTAACGTCTCGGGCCTGGTTCCTGACGTAGAACCCGGGTAAGGGGTGTTACATCCTAAACCCCCAAGAACCCTAGCCCCCGTTAACCTGATCCTTCCTCTACTCCGACCACCATTCCCCGACCAGCCACCACACTAAACTCCCCTCTTCTCCCCCTTCTCCTTCACCTTTGTTCCAATGCCCATCCCCAACCACACCACCATTTTCCTCCCCTTTCCCTTCCCTTCTTTTCCTCTCCCAAATCACCGCCCCACTCTTTCCCCTCTCTGTTGTGCGTGCATCGCCCCCGACTGCCCCTCCAACCGAGCAGCCCTAGCCGCACACCTCAACGGAACCCCCAGTTACCCCTTCTTAAGCCCGAACCCAACAGACCAGCCCCGTCTCCCTAGCTCTCTCACTCACCTTTGCGTGCCGCTGGCCTCACTCCTCTACCTCCAACCGTTCCACCATCCATGGTGCGCGACCTTCACTCCGGCCACTACCCCCTTTGCCATCGGTCAACCACTTTCACCCCTTTATTTTCTTTTATTATTATTATTATTATTATTATTATTATTATTATTTTCTTATTATTTTTATTAATGTTATTTTAATTTGTTTTATTGATTGGTTCTTTCTTCATTCTTGAGATCTTTATTGTTGATTTTAGTTATGCTCACTATCGTTCTAACATATTATTATTTTCTTTTATTTTACCTTAGATTATTACTCTCATTAAGCTGTATGTTCTATTCATTTCGGTTAATTGCTTTCCTTTTTGTTTTTGATTTTATTTTTGCTCATCTTGTTCATTCATTTTTATTATTGATCCTTATTAGGATTAGTTATTCTTACTATGTTTTTGTTTGATGGTAGCATTTTATTTAGTAGTTTTATTATGTTTCAAGTCTACCTATCTATTTGTCAGATTATTGAGCTTTACTGAGATTTTCCACTCTTATTAGCATGCCTATATTATTGTTGTTCGTCTATTTTAATATATTTTGATTGCTTTCTTGCAGATACATTATGATGAACGCTCGTAGAAAGTCTAAGATCGCTGTTCTCGCTTCAAAAAAGCGGAAGGGCTCCGGCGCGACTTCCTCGTTGAGCGCTTCTGCCGAGGCTCGCCACCCCTACCTCTGATTTGTAGCAGGCCCTCAGGAGGATTTATATCAGCTCATTCGAGTACGTCCACTCGGCCTAGGCCGCTGCATTGAAACAGCCGTGTTGGAGCAGGTCCGACTTGCTGATGACGTGCGCGCCATTATCGCCACAGCTCCGTGGGATAGATTCTTTGCCATCATCAAGCCCACTTACATGGAGTTAACATTGGATTTTTTCTCGACGTTTCTAGTACAATAGGTCATGACTATTCATGACGAGCCAGGCACCATCAGTTTTTGACTTGGTGGTTTGGTGTACCACATGAGCATCCCCGAGTTTGGTGTTGCTCTGGGACTCTACACAGAGGAATTTATGAGCACCGAGGACTTCTTTTGACTTCATCGGCACATTCATCACTCACCATCACAATGTTGGACCGATCTTATAGCTAGCCAGACAATTTATGGCGCGATTCACTTGAAGGAAACTTCTCTCTCTCAGGCCTTACGGTACATTCACGCACTTTTTAGCTCACACTTTGACAGGTCAGAAAGAGAGCACTGGAGTCGTTAGCACTCATGACGCTTATTTTCTATGGAGCATGGTGCACGGGCATCTATTTGACTTGGCATATTTCATCAGTCTATCCTCCTGCCATCAGACAGACCGCCACAAGAAGGCCCCCATCTGTCTAGGACCTTACGTGACTCACCTCGCTCGACACTTCGGTCTCCTAGACACAGCGGAGTAGTCTTCCACATTAACACTTGTCGACCAGATGTCACCACAAGGCATCTCGAGCATGATACACATGAGGATGATCGAGAGGCATCGTTGAGTGGACCCTCCTCAGTACCGATTGTTTCATTCTGAAGCTTAGAATGAACCCGAGGACTTCACTGATGATGTTCCTCCCTATCCCGAGGACCCACCACAGCCTCCACCTTCGAGTCACTGACCTATTCCTTCTACTGCTACCTTCCGAGGAGTATCCACCGAGGAGTTCACTAGCTTCCGTCAGTACTGCGTTCAGAGGTTCGACAGTATTGATGCGACATTGCAGCAAATTTGTCAGCATTTCCATATTTCTCCTCTAGCGCCGACGACTCACGATGCTGATGCGTCTGATGATGAGGACCATTGAGTCCATTTTTTTTTAGTTTTTATTTTTATTTTTCTGTTTATTTGTATTTTCTTAGGGTTTTTCATTTTTATATTTTGAACTATTTTTTATTTATTAGAGTTGTTTCTAATCGGGTTCGAAACCCTGTAATCTTTTTCAGCATTGTGTTTACTTTCTTATCAGTTGCTCAGAATCATGCACTACAATTATCTGCAATTCCACTTTTCACTATTCTGGGGAGTTCATCCAATATTCAGGGCAGTTTCAATTCTCTCCCTCTCTTATGATATTCTGTCTCTCCTGTGATTATTTTTGTTTTTACATTGAGGATAATGTACATATTAAGTGTGGGGAGGTTATTTATATGATTATTAGAAAATCCCTGAATTTTGTCTTGTGTTTAAGTAATTTTCTCATATTACTATTAGAATGAATTCTTATTGATTTGCGATTATCATTGATATGTTTTAGATTAGATTCATAGATAATGGTGCATTGATTGTTTAAACAATAAGACATGAGAGAATCAAGCATGATAAATCTATTTTCAAAATTAAAAAAATTGTTAGGTTGTTTTCCTAAATTGAGGTATTACCTTGAAGTTTGAAATTTGCAAGATTGATATCAAAAACCATAATTTTTTGTGAGATTTTGAGCCTTTAGAGCACATACTTTTCTTGCTCATTTTATTATTGGTTATGAGTGTGTCAATATTTATTTGTTATTCTAGAACTTTCTTTGATTATGCATGTCGAAAGCATACCTTTGATTTGATATACTGAGATGATAAAGACACTTAGGTTTTAACCCACTTATCCCACAAAAATCCTACCTTCATAATTAACCCTTAGTGAACCCCTTTGAGCCTAACAAACTGTTTCTTAATTTACCCATTAATGTTAACCCATAACTCATTTTTGATTCGTTGAGAATTGTTCTTATTTTATTGACTCCCTTTTTTGTCGAGATTTGATTTGGTTAGTTGCCTAACTATGTTCTTTTATTTCAGTTGTTAAATTATCTCTTATTATGAAAAAAATGAAATGAAAAAAATATATATTCATTTACATTTATATTGATTGATTATTACGTAGTTATATGTTGATTGAGCTTGAACAATTATTTTCATATTTTGAGAAGAAGCTCGTGTTTTATTGAATAGTTTCGATTGATGTAATTCAGCATTTGTTTATTTTTCTAGTTTGGTAATTTATCAATTCGATCTCGATTCTAACCCTCTTTTTCAGCCTTTATCCACACCTTTAACCCAAGCCCCATTACAACCTGTTAAAGACCTTTTGATTTGTGTATCATCTCATTATAGTGGTGGAGATTTGATTTTCATGCAACCCTATGGTAATGACTTTTCATGTTTGACTTTTGAGTGCTTATTTTTGAACCCTAAATAATTTGAGTGATTTGAGTGAATCATTAGTGAGGATATCAATTCTTGATGATTTTTTAAATTAAAGGTAATTACTTAGATAAGGGGAAATACCTATGTTTTCATGCTTTAAAAAAATGTTCGGCTTGGATTGCTTGTGTCTTTAGTGCTCTTTTAGTTGAATTATCAAGGTGTGATTATTTGTGAATTATGATAAAACATTATCAATGAGAATTATGAGTTGAGAAAGTTTAATTTTAATTGTGAGTTGAGGATTTTGCTTGAGGACAAGCAAACGCTTAAGTGTGGGGATATTTGATAAACCATAAAAGTAACGTGTTTTAACCCCATTCTTGATGCGTTTTTTGATGATTTATTATATAAGTTAGTGAATTTCATGCTCCTAATACTTTAATTTCATGTTTTTATACTTAGGTGAGCATAGAGGAGCAAAAGGAGCGGAAAATGGGCCAAAATCGGACAAAACGAGCTATTTTCAGGATCCACAAGGCCAAGTCATTCCCACACGGGCGGAGCACACGCCCGTGTAAGCCACATGGGCTGGACACATGCCCATGTGCCAGCTCGTGTCGATATCGCTCCCTGTTTCCCAAACACACTGAAAAAGCCAATTTTTAGGGTTTCTGAGCATTCTAAAGCTTATAAATACACACTAGAAGAGGACCTAAAGGAGCACGTAGAGAAGAACGAATAAATTACTCGAAGAACACCATTGGAAACAACTTAGAAGCAGGATCTCCTTCGAGATTGAAGATCCTCAGTGTAACACTCCTTACCCGTATTCAACGCCGGAACAAGGTACGAGGCATTACTAGACTTATAGACAATCAATCATGCAATTCCGAGACTGGACTTTCCTATCAAATTTAAAAATTTTATTACACCTTTTAAACAAGCCTACGAGGCTTAAATCATGCTTTAAGAATAGTTCGGGATCAAATCGAACTCTTTAAGAGATCCCTAAAAGTCTTAGAAAAATTTTCATTAAACAGTCCACACGCCCGTGTAGAAGAAAGGACATGCCCGTGTGGCATATCACATGCCCGTGTTCCACACCCATGTGGAATTATTTCTTAATTCGAACCTACAGGGGTTTTCACACGGCCGGACACACGCTCGTGTCCCTCACACAGCCTCAACAGGCCTGTGTCTTAACCTGTGTGCCAAAACCTTAGCATTCTGTTTCTGACATCATCAACTCAAAAATGTCACACGGCCTGGGCACACGCCCGTGTCCATGGCCGTGCCTTCCACACGGTTGAGACACACGGCCGTGTCTCTGCTCGTGTGTTTACTACTGGGCATACTAACTTGTAAAACTAGCATGCAAGGGGACACACAGCCTAACCACACGCCCATGAGGTTGACCGTGTGTTATACATGGCCCAGACACATGCCTGTGTGTCTACCCGTGTGGACAAGTACAAGGCTATTTGCCAAGCTCTTTTTATCATCCTAACTCATACAAACATAAATGACATTCAACCATCAATCCATTCATGCATACTTTAACCAAGCAACCCAATCTTGCATCGTACACATTCATGAATAACCCTATCTTTTCCTAGATTAACAATAATGAGCCATCAACTATGGCCTTATACAAAAGAGTTCATCTTTAGAAGAGCCAATACACTTGGCCAAAAAAACATGACATTTCACTAAGTCTAGTCTCTATACATGCCATACTCAAAATGTTAAGTCTAACTATACCAAAATGAGCTGATAATGTGGGTGATCCTTTGCTTATCTCCGTATCCCAAGCTAGCTCTTCGACACTATAAAACAACGGAAAAGAGAAGGGAGTAAGCTTTAAGCTTAGTAAGTCTACATGTAAACAATAAGCATCATACCATATGCTAATCAACCAAAAACATTACAAATTATGTAAGAATAATTCACATTTTCATATTCATGCTTACTCATCTCAACTCTTACCACATCCCAACCACATATCATATACATTGCTCACATTTCCTTATACTTATGCCCTGCACTTAACACCACAAAGCCACATGAAATATTTACTTAAACACGTTTCTCAATGAACCCTTCGAAATAATACAAGATACCCGGTGGTTTCGCACACAGCCCACCATTAATTAATAATAGGGTGGTATCGCACACAGCCCACCAACAATGATAACTACGGTGGTATCGCACATAGCCCACCAAATGATAATATAAACGATGGTATCACACACAACCCACCAAATGATGATGTAAACGATGGTATCGCACATAACCCATTAACAATTACACATTTACGGATATTTATCCGTGCCCACATTTCTATTCCGAGGTTTAATCGAGAATTATCCATTTTCTACCATTTTCAATCAATCACACTAATTGGAATTTACATCCATACAATGTATCTTTAAGTAAAAACATATGTATTAAGGATGTATCATTTACACATAAACTTACCTCGGTGCAAAATATGTTAATTGACGGTTTAGTCTAAAACCTTGCTTTTTCCCCGGTCAAGGTTGTTTCCACGTTCTTCTTGATCTATATTTATAAAATTCACTCATTTAATCACTACATAAATCATAACACTTCAAAATTCCTATTTTGGCAAAAATGACCATTTTGCCTTTATACCTTGGCAAAATTATGATTTTGCCCTGTTTTGAAAGAAAAAATTTCTAAGTTTCGTAAAGTTTCTGTATGAGATCGATTTAGTTTTGAACCTTCTCTAATGCTTGTTTAAGGTCTCGTAGACCTTCTAAAGGGACTCTATGTGTATATTTCACTATGGAATGGTTGTGAATGTTTGATGTTAGTGAAATGTTTGTGATATGTTCTGTTATGTCCGCTAATGCCTCTTAACCCGCGTCCGACGAAGGATAATGGTTAGGGGTGTTACAAATTGATTGGTATCAGAGCTACGGTTTAGTCAATTCTAGGACTAACGTAGCATGTGAGAGTCTAGCTATACATGCCATATATACGAACTGTGATAGTGTGATGAATCCTGACAGATAAAATGTGTTTTTCGTATAGTAAATGGATCCCAAACGAGTCGTAGCCGACTGTAACGCCCCAAACCTGGTCTAGACATTACGACCGAATCTAGCGTGCCACATCGAAGTGTTTTTCGAAATCAAGGTTGATGGGAGAAATTGTTCGAGTAAAAATCATTTTAGTTCTTATTTCTTGGGAAACAGTTGGTAAGTTATAAAAACCAACACTTAGTAAAACGATTACCATGTTTGTTACCGTTGGTTTAAATTCGTGGAAGCTACTCTATTTTCAGTTATCTTGAAGTTGAAAATATATGTTTGGCCTTGTAAAACAGTTATTAGTTTTGAAAACTCGTTTATATCCATTTGGCAGTTCAAAATAAGAAATTAAAAACCCAGTTAAAAGAAATTGAAAATCACCAGAGGCCTTATTACAAAAATACCAACCCAATATAAAATATTTAAATGATTACGTTTAAATAAACATCCTCGATCGTGTGGCCCCCTCCGAGTCCCTCGCAGCTCCAAATCGCCTAAGACTGGGGATTACCTGTACAGTTAAAAGAAAAGGGTGAGTTACGGGAACTCAGTGTGTAATCCCCTATCACTTAATCAGTAATACACGCAGTAACAGTCTAGGCCTGAGCCCTGTTTAGTAACAGTACAGTGTGGGCTTTAGCCCAATACAGTAACAGTGTGGGCCTAAGCCCGATACAGTATCAGTATGGTGCAAGTATGCAAACCCACCCCAATCCAGCCAGCACACCACCCGTACCAACCCAACACACCATGTGGGGACAAAGTCGACCCACCCAGCCCTCACACCAATGTTGCAGCATACCTGCCAATAATAATAACGTAGCAGAGCTGCCAGTACAGTATATGTGGCAAAGCCACTAGTAACAGTAATTGTGGCAGAGCCACCAGTATCACTATGTGTGGCAGAGCCACCAGTAACAGAACTTCCTCCATAACAGAATCCCAACCCCATGCAGTATGCCATGTCATCAATATTTCATGCATACAACATGTCCTACTCAGTACAGTCATACAGTACATACTTTCATCTGTCAATCTACCTCTAGGGGTAAAATAATCATTTTCATGTATTAGGGGTAAAATGATAATTTTGCCCTTTAGAAGTATTTTGGTCATTTTACTCACTAGGGGTATTTCAGTCATTTTACTCATTAGGGGTATTTTAGTCATTTTACTCCCTAGGGTATTTCAGTCATTTTACTCATTAGGGGTATTTTAGTCATTTTACTCCCTAGGGGTCTCGGTACAGTTGACGACCTTTTCGAAGGCCTACAATTGCCTCGAGCGACACAGATAATCCATTTGGTCGAAACAGTGTAAATGGGCTCAAAGCCCAATATTCAGCCTAAATGGGCCCACACGCTCGTGTGGCCCATTTGGCCCAAATTCAATCACGGCTCTGTGCTCTACACAGCCCAATCCAGTTTCTGCCACTTTTCGTAAATTTTATCCGTGTGGGGCCCACGAGCCCATTAGGCCCACACGGCCTATTTCAGCCCAACGAGGCCCATAACGGCCCAAGTGCATGAGAACACTCGTAGTGGCCTCTTCAGTCTAACACCCTCAGTTGTGGGCTCAGTTTTTCCACACGAGCTATCACATACTCGTGAGTCCTCAAATGCCAAAGTTTCGGCTTTTCGGCTTTTGCCAATTCATAGCGGAGATAGTGTGATAACACACCTTTTTACAGTGTCGTTCCAAGATCTATGAGCACCCAACCTAGAATCATCGAGATCCAATGTTAGTCCTTAATATGTTAGGGTAAAACACCCTCTTATCACATCTGTTCCCAAAAAGGCACTTACTACCTTACCTTGATTGAACGAACTACGGCCTGTTCCTTTTAGCTCGTGGGCTAAAATCGATCACACTTTTCTTGTCGATAAATTGCGATAACAAAAGATTTTAACAGATGGGGCCGATCATAACTGTGGCTTAAATCCATGAATATTAGTCTTACAGAAATATATAGAGATATTCGACCTATTCAAAAGGTAAGGTAATGTCTTTACCTTAATTGAATAATGGAAGACAGGGTTTGACGACTTGAGTAACTTCTGCACTTCTCCCTATCCTCAAGAATACCTAAAACCCAACGATCACAACACCAAGAGGAAGGGATCCCAACCAAAGACCATGAGTAGCAGAAACATTCGGATTTTATAGAAAAGATAGAAGGAAACAGATTCGCACACATATCACAATAATAGAGAACAAGAAAGGGAACTTTTGAATACCTATCGATTTGTCAGGATCACTTGAAGATATCAACTCAATATACCACCAGTAGAGTATGCGACCACCCCAAGGATTAGTAAAAGAAGAAACTCGGCTTAAACACAATAAAGAAGTCAAAAAATAGAAAGAGAGGGGATGGTATGGTGAGTTCGGCCAACAAGAACTAATCAATGAAACCAAAGATGTGAGCAGGACATTCGACCAAGGCTAACTGAATGGGAAGAGAAGGGAAAGGAAATGGAGAGAAAAAGACGAGTAGAGATTCGACTGACAGTGTGAAGTGATTGAAGAAAACAAAAGGGGTATTCAACTAATAGAGAAAAGAAACCAAATTGCCCAAAGTACCCGAATGGTAAAAGAAGGTTCGGCTTTCACACAATAGACAAAAAGAGCAACTCACGTTGCACCAAAAAGAAAAGAAGAGAGTTCCCGGAAACGCAGTATTCGGCCACTAAACAAATGAAAAGAATACCAACACTCAGGAAATGACCAAAATCGTATACTCTATTTTTCCCCTAGAAAATTCGGCAACAACCTCCAACAACTCAAAATCCCCTTTTTCCTCCTAAAATCTCTCCCCCAATCCTCTCCTTGAAATCCTTCACAAATCACTCAAACATCTCATCAATCAGAAATTTACTGCAACACAAACTCTAGCCGTGAAAGGTATCAAAATTGATCCCCTTATTGCACAAACCAGGACTCGAACTCAAGTCCCCTAGCATTAGAAACATGCCACCTACCACTGGACCACAAGCTTCCTTGTGACATAATTCCGCCACAATTATTCTTAAAGCCTACTCTCTAAAACAAAGGGTCTTATTCTCTTAAAAATAATTTTTTTTGCTAAAGCCTAGCT
Organism: Gossypium sturtianum; assembly: GCA_025698515.1. Taxonomy (NCBI): domain Eukaryota; kingdom Viridiplantae; phylum Streptophyta; class Magnoliopsida; order Malvales; family Malvaceae; genus Gossypium; species Gossypium sturtianum. The sequence continues at coordinate 80,949,057 of CM046953.1, read as the reverse complement.
TTGGACCCAGGACTTCCCAAACATTTCCAAAAACTCCAAATCACTTAACCATTAAAGCAAACATGCAATTTGTGTCAGGACATGCAAAATTAAAGACCCTATATTTTTAGGGCGTTACACTGACGATGTTGAAAGTAATGCGTTTGTGCCCGCTCAAGGGACAGCGCCGTCTGATTCTAGACCAGTTACTAGCAGTCAGTAAGGAGAGGCTAAACAAGCCTTCTTCCAAATGATAAATGAGTGGTTAACTCAGTATGTTAGAGCAAATCTGGCTGTTCCTCAACCTCCGCCCCCGCAAGTTCCCGTAGCTCCCCAAGTTATAGATTTGACTCGTCTAAATAAACCTCCGGTTGATAAGATTAGAAAATATGGGGCTGAAGAATTCCGTGCTACTACTGATGATGATGCTGAGAGAGCCGAGTTCTGGCTTGAGAATACGATTTGGGTATTTGATGAGTTTTCATGTACCCCTGATGAATGTGTTAAATGTGTCGTTTCTTTATTGAGAGATACAACTTACCAATGGTGGAAAACTCTGATTTCTGTTGTTCCGAGAGAACAAATTACCTGGGATTTCTTCCAGACTGAACTCCGAAAGAAATACATCAGTGAGAGATTTATAGATCAGAAACGCAAAGAGTTTTTTGAATTGAAACAGGGTCGTATGTCTGTTATAGAATATGAGCGAGAATTTGTGAGACTGAGCCAGTATGCATGAGAATGTGTCTCGACTGAGGCAATAATGTGTAAAAGGTTCGAAGATGGCTTGAATGAAGATATCTGTTTGTTAGTCAGAATTCTGGAAATAAAAGAAATTTTTATGCTTGTTGACCGAGCGTGTAAAGCTGAAGAACTCGGGAAAGAGAAAAGGAAAGCTGATTCGAAAGCTAGAGAGGTGCAAAAATGAAAAAAGAGTAAGTCATATCAGTTGGTATCAAAGAAATTCTGAGATTATTATAGCCGTTCAAAGTCTAATGTGGGACATTCGAGCAGAGATCGTGCTAGATCACATTCGAGCTTCCGAGCTCCCGCTACTTCAATTACAAGTGTTGGAAATATCATATCTGACCCGAGTGTAGACATTGGGGTAAAAGACATCCGGGCAATTATCGATTAAATGATCGAGCATGTTTCAAATGTGGATCTTTAGATCACTTTATCTGAGATTGCCCCGAGTCTGTTGAGCAAGAGATTGTACAGAATTCGAAGTCGAATAATGCTTCAGTTAGGGGTAGACCTCCCAGAAACACGGGAAATGTGAGTGGTAGACACAGAGCTACGAAAGATGTAGCTGCGAGATCTGAGGCGAGAGCGCCTGCCAGAGCCTATGCTATTCGAGCTCGTAAGGAAGCTTCATCTCCAGACATCATTACCGGTACTTTTACTCTTTGTGATACTTCTATGATTGCATTGATAGATCCAGGGTCTACTCATTTATATATATGCATGAACTTAGTATCCAGTAAGACTTTATCTATAGAGTCTACTGAAATTGTAATTAGAGTATCGAACCCCTTAAGCAAGTGTGTTCTAGTTGACAAAGTGTGTAAGAATTGTCTGTTGATGTTTTGAGATATTTGTTTCTTGGCTGATATAATGTTATTACCTTTTGATGAGTTTGATATAATTTTGGGTATGGATTGGCTAACATTGCATGATGCTATTGTGAATTACAAACGAAAGACTATTGATTTGAGAAGTCAGAATGACGAGATAGTCCGAATTGAATCCAGTAATTTGAATGGGTTACTGGTCGTAATATCTTCGATGAAAGCTCTGAATTATGTGAAAAAGGGATGTGAAGCTCATCTTGCGTATGTGATTGATACGAAAGTGACATAAAAGAAAGTTGAATCTGTGCCTGTGGTTTGTGAGTTCCCTGATGTGTTTCCTGAAGAATTACCGGGATTACCTCCGATACGAGAAGTTGAGTTTGGCATTGAGTTAGTGCCGGGGACGACCCCTATCTCAATAGCTCCGTATAGAATGGCTCCGACAGAATTGAAAGAATTAAAGTCTCAGTTGCAAGAATTGACAGATAGAGGTTTCGCACGATCGAGCTTTTCTCCTTGGGGTGCTCCCGTTCTGTTTGTGAAAAAGAAAGATGGCACGATGAGAATGTGCATTGATTACCGTTAGTTAAACAAAGTGACTATTAAGAACAAATACCCTCTGTCCAGATTCGATGATTTGTTCGATCAGCTGAAAGGAGCTTCTGTGTTTTCAAAGATAGATCTGAGATCAGAATACTATCAGTTGCGAGTAAAAGATTCAGATATTCCAAAAATTGCTTTCAGAATGAGGTACGGGCATTATGAATTTTAGTTATGCCTTTCGGACTAACAAATGCTCCTGCTGTCTTTATGTGTAACATCCCAAATATGGGGTTATTTGGATTTTAATTATTTTTGATATTGTTAATGGAAGAATAGAACTTAATTTAAGGCTTTGAGTATGCCCGGTTTGGTAGAAAAATTTCAGTTTTAATTTTAAAAGAAGGGAGCCTTGGTAAGTGGTGTTATAAGAATAAATGTGGGTATTATTAACACTAATTAGGCCTTGGTAAAGTGGCAAAAAGAAGCCCACTTAAGAGCTACATGTGACGCCACAAGGGGGAACAAGGAGAGCCTTGGTTCGAGTCGCAACATTTTCTCTTTTTGTTTTTTTTTAGGGACGGCACAGAGGGGGGAGTCTTCCTCTCTTTAAACTCTTTTATTTATTATTATTTAGAGATAATATGAGCTTTTAAAAAAGGGATTTTATTATCAGGATATTAAGATAATAAAGGATTATTAAAGGGATTAATATTTGATTATTTTGGGTGTTCAAAATTATTTGAATTAAATCAAATAATTGGTGGGGAGCAAATTAAGGGGTTTTGCCGAAATTCAAACTCTTCCTATGAAGAGTGGACGGCAAGCAATGGGAGGGGGAGTGCCGAATTCTTTATAAACCCCCTCTATCACCATGGTTTCTCTTTTAGACTTTTTCTGCAGCAGCCGAATTTCTTCCTCCTCCTCGTTTTCTCTTTATTTTCTTTCTTAAAACTCCTTGGCCGAACCCTTCACATCTCCATAGCTTCTTTATTCGTAAACTAAGACCCCTATTCTCCTATACTCCCTTGTAGAACCGAAATCCTCTTCTCTTATTTGGAATCTCTTTTGGCCGAATACCAAGGTGGTTGGACCTCTTCAAGTTAACTGTTGTGGTGATTAGGTAAAGGTGAGTGGCTATAGCCGAATGTCAATTTCCCTTATCTCTAATGTTCTGCCGATTTGGATTAAAGGAAAAAGCCGAAAGTTGGCAAGTACTAATGGTTGGCTAACCTTTCTATTGAAGCCGATTTCACCAAGGACTCCGGGATCTCAAAGCAGTGAGATCAGATCTTGCATTCGCTGACAAACGGAATTTGGTAGGTATAGGTAAGGCTTATATTGGTGTTTAAAAGCCGAAGGCTATGGTTATTAGTGTTATTAATTGACCAAGTGTAGTTTGTAAACCAGATTCGCAATTCGGACGCTAAGGCTAGTACTCAAAGTGATTTGGGTAAAGATTCGGGTACAAAATATGATCCCTTTAAATCTTTTGGTTTGGCCGAATAAGCCATAATACTAACCTTGATAGTTGGCCGAATATAGGGGCAAGGACTTAGAGTGTGGCCGATTGTTTAACTTCGGGATCTAAGGCTAACGTGGTAACAGGTGTGTACATACACACGTATAATAGTTAATAAAGTGTATCAAGTGTATGTTATGTGTAAATCTGCTTTATGTAGATACGGCTTTAGTGCCTTAATGGTACAAGCGAGGATACCGGTAAGTCTCTATTTGTATGAGATTGATAATATGCTTTTGGGAAGCATGGATTATGTGATACATGTGATATATGTATGTTTTGTTTGACATGGGTTGATGAGAGGAGGGGCGGTGATATCGCGGTCGACGAGCACCGGTGCTTTGGTAGCACATCGTGACTATACGTCACTGAGGTTTGGTACCTCCAGAGGTTTGGTACCTCATAGCGACTTGTCCCTGTGGTTAACACCACCGTGGGTTGGCCCCACTTGAGATATGGGATCGTCTGCCAGTGATTTGGTATCACACGATGGGTTGGCCCCATCACCCGATTTGTGTCTACGGACACCGGTGCTTTGGTAGCACATTGTGACTATATGTCACAAAGTGGTTTGGCACCACCCGGTGTTTTGGTAACACATCGTGACTACGGTCACGGTGGTTTGGTACCACGTGGGGTAGACAAAGGTGTTTGGTTGGCTAGGTTGGGTACATGATACTTTGCTTAATTAATCGTTATATGTTGTGTATGAAATGTTGTATTAACCGGGGAAGGGTTACATATCGAGTCCTGGTGACTCACCTTCTCCTTTAACATTTTTCAGGTGACTCGTAGATGGCGGTGGAGGAGCCAGTTGGACTCGAGGTGGCCATGCAATGGATTTGAACTTATGGAACTTTAAATTTGTTTAACTTTATTTTGGGTTGTAATAAGGCCTCCATAATCTTTATTTGTTTTTTTTATGATGGATGTTTACTCAAGACTATACTATTAAATTGAATTAATTCGCATGTTTTCTTAAGTTAACACGAAAAAGTTTAATCGTGCCGTCGGGCACACTTGAAAGCTCAGTATAACAATTGGACTTAATTAAAATTCCAAATTAAATCTAAGGGTAGCTTGACAAGACAACCGAAAACGAGGAGTTTTCAATGGAAATTAAAGGTTTTTCGAAATAGTGTTCACAAGGTTTTACTCGGTAACAAATCAAATTCGGTCGTAGTGTTTGGGCCGGGTTTGGGTTGTTACAGAATTGGTATCAGAGCCCAGTTCAAAGCTCGGCTGTGGGGGCCCAAGGCCCAAAAATGTTTTAAAAGGCCTTATGAATGATTTCTGGTTTTTGAACAGCATGGCCCGAGTCTCCGGCACCGATCCGCCCAGGTAAGTACATCTAAACATTTCTGTGAATTATATTCTGTAGAAGGGTAGGAAGCATGGAACGTAGATAGACTTATAGGACTTGGACCCTAAGGCTAGATTACTCAAACACAACGAAGCATAAGACTTAAAGAACTAAACCAACCTATGACTTAGTCAATGAGCTAGGTGTGGTAACCCCACATGCACGCATGTCTAGGATTGGATCGGAAGAGCTTGGTATTTAAGCGGTCCTCGTGACTCACCTCCTCTTCGCAGTATCCTACCCCAGTGCGTAGCTTCTGTTCACCCTAACTCGTAAGGCTCGGTGGTGTGGTAACCTCTCGTGCGCATGTCTAGAAAGGTTCGGTGAGAGCTTGGTATTTAAGCGGTCCGCGTGACCCACCTCCTCTTCACTTGAATTACGCACAGTGCGTAGCTTTGGTTCACCCCGACTGTGAAGGCTCGGTCATAGGCTAAAAACAATGATTAAAACCCAAAAGGGAATTAGCCTTGTTTTTCAAAATAGAACGAGACAACAAGCCCTAATGTTTTCAAAACTTATCCAATAACCCTCTCAAACCCTAGAACACTTAGTATACGAAGTTTTTCTCGGAAACCTTGACTTGTGGAAAATTACAGAAATACCCTTAGGAGTAAAATTACCAAAATGCCCCTGACCCATAAAATATGGATTCGACGGTTTTGCCCAAAAATTTAGCTATTTTACAAATATTCAATAACTTAGCTCTGGAAAGCATCAGCAAAATATCTTGGTTCTGGAAAATTACGAAAATACCCCTGTAGGGAAAAAGACGAAAATACCCCTGGGTTAGAAATGGGCAGAAATGTCCGATGAGTGAATAGGTATGGAAAGTATTAAGGAATGGATGCATGGACTTCTTTGTGTGAACTAGGATAGGAATCTGAAACCTTGTTTGCTCGAAAGAATCTCTCGATTAAACCTCATCCATAAAACTTCTTCATGAGTAATAAAGTGGAACAAAAGTACTAACGCATAAAATTTTTCTTAATCAGATTAAAAGCACGGTAGATAGAATGAGTTCTAGAGGACGTGGACGCCGTGGACGCGGTAGGGGTAGGATGACGGTGTGCGAACCGTCAGTCGAGGACAAGGTTCGGAAAATGAGGTACCATCGTCACCACCACCTCCTACTTTTAGAGCCGAGGAGCCGAGCGCACGGTGGCGAGTCCAGATCGCAAGTCGCGTGTTGCGAGTCTTGGAGATGGTGGTCGGGGTGGTGGAAATGTTGGAGCTCGGAAATCTGTTCCCGAGCGACTCCGATCTAACGGAGCGGAGGTATTCCGAGGTGTGTCGAGTGGCACCTAGTGCGTGCAGATCATCTTTGGCTAGAGAGTCAATCGAAAGGATCATGGATGACCTTGACCGATCAAGAAGAGAAGTCGAAAAGGGCGTGTCGCTTCTAAAGGATGAAGCGCATCGGTGGTGGCTTACGGTTCGAGATGGGGCTACTGTAGATGATTTGACTTGGGAGTATTTCGTAACCGCCATCGGAAAAAGTATGTGGGCATTAGCTACACCGACGCCGCAGAGAAAGGCTTTTTTCCGGGATTAGTTCAAGGAACTAAGTCCGTGTCGAATATGAGGCGAATTTTTAAAAATGAGTAGATATGCGAGAGGCATCGTGGCTATCGAACATGAGCGCCGTGTCCGCTTCGAGGATGGACTCGAGATGACTTAAGGTTCTCGATTGCCCCAGCGCAGTTCGTGAGTTCTCATCTCTAGTGGAGAAGGCTAAGGTAGCCGAAGGAATCAAGGAGGTCGTGGAGGCGAGCTATAGTAAGAACAATCAGAAGAGAAGTTTTGGGTCAGCTGGATCAAGCGGGAGTGCTCAGAAAAAGGCTAGGCCAAGTGGGCCCAATCAGGCAGCAAGGCCCACAACTGCTAATCAAAGGCCGACTCAGTGCAATCGCTGTGGAAAGACCCATTGGGGAGGTTGTTGGGCCGGTGATAAAGGATGCTTTGAGTGTGGGTCTTTGGAGCATCGTGTCAGAGATTGTCCCCAAAAACTAGCTAAGAAACAGCCAGAGGGTCAGAACCGTGCTCAGGATAGAAATGTAGGACCACAGAGGGGTCGTGGCAATGGTAGAGGAAACAACGGTCCTAATCGAGGTCGTGGAACTCAAGGCAGAGGTTCAGGCAACACAGAGGCTAGGGCACTGGCTTAGTTTACGCAATGAGGTGTCGCGAAGAAGGTGACGCACCGGATGTTATAACCGGTACGTTTCTAATTTTCGGTTTTCCTTATGTTGCATTGATTGATGTGGGCTCGACACACTCGTACATTGCTAGTAGTGTGGTAGGAACAATGGACCTAGACTCTGAAACTGCTTCTAGGGAGATGATCAGTAGTTAGCCCCCTTAGGTCACTCCGTAGTCGTAGATAAACTCTATAGAGGCGCACCCTAGAACTCCAAGGGGTAGTATTTGTAGTGATCTAATGGAACTACCGCTTGGGGAGTTCGATTTGATCCTTGGTATGGATTGGTTGGTTAAGTACCAAGCAAGGTTGGATTTCTTGCACCAAGCGCATGGTCCTTAAGACGATCAAGGTGATGAAGTGGTTATGATAGGAGATAGAAGGAATTATCTATCCAACGTAGTGACCGCCTTGAAGGTGAAAAGATGGTCAAGAAGGGTTGTGAGGCGTATTTGGTTCAAATCGTGCTTTGGAAGCTAAGGAGTTGGTGGTTGAAAAGGTCCGAACGGTTGGGGAATTTGTTGATGTGTTCCCGTAAGAACTTAGGGTTTGCCTCCCGGATCGAGAAGTCGAATTCGGTATAGACTTGCTACCGAACGGCACTGTGTCCATAGCACCATACCGAATGGCACCAAAGGAATTGGTGGAGCTAAAGGCTCAAATTCAGGAGCTCTTGGATAGAGGGTTTATACGACCAAGTATATCTCCGTGGGGAGCACTGTGTTGTTTGTCAAGAAGAAGAAGGACGGTTCTATGCGGATGTGCATCGACTCACCGTCGGTTGAACAAGTTAACGATCAAGAACAAGTATCCGTTGCCTCGGATTGACGACTTGTTCGATCAACTGAAGGGTGCCTCGGTGTTTTTGAAGATAGACCTTAGGTCGAGTTATCACCAATTAAGGGTGAAAGAGGCTGATGTTCACAAAACGGCATTCCGAACTCGGTATGGGCATTTTGAGTTCTTGGTAATGCCATTCGGGTTGACCAATGCACCGGCAGCATTCATGGACTTGATGAATAGAGTATTCCAGCAGTACTTGGACCAGTTCGTCGTGGTGTTTATAGACGACATATTGGTTTATTCAAAGACAGAAGAAGAGCATGACAAGCATTTACGGATAGTTCTGCAAGTATTGAGGGGGAAGCAGTTATATGCCAAATTCAGTAAGTGTGAATTTTGGCTTAGGGAGGTGGCTTTCTTAGGTCATGTAGTATCAGCTGAAGGAATTAGAGTAGACCCTCGCAAGATTGAGGCAGTATTGGAGTGGAAACCACCTAGGACGGTGGTTTGAAATACGAAGTTTTCTGGGTTTAGCAGGGTACTATCGGAGATTCGTGGAAGGGTTCTCTCTAATAGCAGCGCCGTTAACTAAGTTGCTAAGGAAAGGTGTCCCATTTGTATGGACGGAGAAGCAGCAAGAAAGCTTTAATAAGCTAAGGAAGATTTTGACGGAAGCTCGGTTTTAGTGCACTCAAGCGGGAAAGTTATTCACAGTCTATTGTGATGCATCTCACACCGGTTTGGGGTGTGTGTTGATGCAAGATGGGAAGGTAGTAGCCTATGCATCCCGTCAATTAAGATCGCATGAGGTTAACTACCCAACTCACGACTTAGAGTTGGCAGCGGTCGTCTTCGCTCTGAAGATATGGAGACATTACCTGTATGGAGAGAAGTCGATGGTCTACACGGATCACAAAAGCTTGAGGTATCTTCTGACTCAGAAGGATCTAAATCTGAGACAGCGCCGGTGGATTGAACTACTAAAGGATTATGATTGTTCAATCGAGTACCATCCGGGAAAGGCTAATGTGGTAGCTGACGCATTGAGCCGGAAGGTGGTGACGGACTTAAGAGCAATGTTCGCTTCGGTTAAGTCGTATGATGATGGAAGTCTCTTAGCGTAACTTCAAGTAAAGCCGACTTGGATTGAGGAGGTTAAAGAAAAGCGATTAGTGGATGAAGGCTTGAGCTCTAAGAGGGTACAAGTTCAAGACGGTGGTTTGGAAGGGTACGATCTGTCTAGTGATGGAGTGCTTTGTTTTCAAGGACAGTATGTATGCCAAAGGATCCAGTAATTAAGGCGCGAAAATTCTCCAAGATGCACATAGCGACCCATACGCTATGCATCTGGGGAAGCAAGATGTATGGAGATTTGCGGAAGCAGATTTCGGTGGCACAGGTTGAAGCGTGAGATAACGGAATTCGTAGGGAAGTGTCCGACGTGTCGCCAGTTAAGGCCGAACATCGGTCACCATCGGGACTACTTCAACCGATAAAGATCCCTCAATGGAAATGGGAGAGGATCACCATGGATTTTGTTAGTGGGCTACCCCTTACGCCCACCAAGAAGGATGCAGTCTGGGTAATTGTGGATCGCCTAACTAAATCAGCTCACTTCATGCCAGTGAGAATGGATTACTCACTCCAGAAGCTAGCAAAGCTGTATGTGGGTGAAATAGTGAGGTTGCATGGTGTGCCAGTGTCGATTATCTCGGATAGGGATCCCGATTCACGTCAAGGTTTTGGAAAGCATTGCATCAAGCTTTGGGTACACGGTTAGATTTCAGTACGGCTTTCCATCCACAGTTCGGACGGACGGTCGGAAAGAGTGATCCAGATTTTAGAAGACATGCTAAGAGGTGTGTCTTGGATTTTAGTGGTAGTTGGGAGGAGTACCTACCACTAGCGGAATTCGCCTATAACAATAGTTATCAGCGAGTATCCAAATGGCTCCATACGAGGCTCTATATGGACGAAAGTGTCGTACTACTACATGTTGGACGGAGTTGGGAGAAAGACAAGTTCTGGGTCCAGAACTGGTAACCGAGACGGAAGACAAAGTCAAGGTGATTCGGTCTCGTCTCAAGGAAGCATCGGATAGGCGAGAAGTCTTATGCCGATCTCAAACGCAAGGAAGTGGAGTATCTTTGTGGGAGACAAAGTCTTTACGAAAGTGTCGCCTTGGAAAAAGGTGTTGAGATTTGGACGGAAAGGGAAGTTGAGCCCAAGGTTTATTGGGCCATATATCTTGTTGTGAAACGAATAGGACCAAAGTGGCTTATCGGCTAGAGTTGCCGGCAGAATCGAGTCGATTCATGACGTATTCCATGTATCAATTTGAGGCGGTATCGGTCAGATCCTTCGCGACGTTGTGCCGTAGCGAGAGAGATTGAGGTGAACACGGATTTATCTTTTGAGGAAGAACCGGTTTGATTGTAGACCGAGATGTGAAAGTTCTACGTAGGAAGGCGGTGCCTTTAGTAAAAGTGCTATGGCGGAACCACGGAGTGGAAGAAGCTACGTGGGAGCCCGAGGAGGTGATGCGGCAGCAATACCCCCATCTCTTTTGATCAAGAAATTTCGAGGACGAAATTTATTTTAAGGGGGGTAGAACTGTAACATCCCAAATATGGGGTTATTTGGATTTTAATTATTTTTGATATTGTTAATGGAAGAATAGAACTTAATTTAAGGCTTTGAGTATGCCCGGTTTGGTAGAAAAATTTCAGCTTTAATTTTAAAAGAAGGAGCCTTGGTAAGTGGTGTTATAAGAATAAATGTGGGTATTATTAACACTAATTAGGCCTTGGTAAAGTGGCAAAAGAAGCCCACTTAAGAGCTACATGTGACATACAAGGGGAACAAGGAGAGCCTTGGTTCGAGTCGCAACATTTTCTCTTTTTGTTTTTTTTTAGGGACTATGACACAGAGGGGAGTCTTCCTCTCTTTAAACTCTTTTATTTATTATTATTTAGAGATAATATGAGCTTTTAAAAAAGGGATTTTATTATCAGGATATTAAGATAATAAAGGATTATTAAAGGGATTAATATTTGATTATTTTGGGTGTTCAAAATTATTTGAATTAAATCAAATAATTGGTCAGGAGCAAATTAAGGGGTTTTGCCGAAATTCAAACTCTTCCTATGAAGAGTGGACGGCAAGCAATGGGAGGGGGAGTGCCGAATTCTTTATAAACCCCCTCTATCACCATGGTTTCTCTTTTAGACTTTTTCTGCAGCAGCCGAATTTCTTCCTCCTCCTCGTTTTCTCTTTATTTTCTTTCTTAAAACTCCTTGGCCGAACCCTTCACATCTCCATAGCTTCTTTATTCGTAAACTAAGACCCTATTCTCCTATACTCCCTTGTAGAACCGAAATCCTCTTCTCTTATTTGGAATCTCTTTTGGCCGAATACCAAGGTGGTTGGACCTCTTCAAGTTAAGCTGTTGTGGTGATTAGGTAAAGGTGAGTGGCTATAGCCGAATGTCAATTTCCTTATCTCTAATGTTTCACGATTTGGATTAAAGGAAAAAGCCGAAAGTTGGCAAGTACTAATGGTTGGCTAACCTTTCTATTGAAGCCGATTTCACCAGGACTCAGGGATCTCAAAGCAAAGTGAGATCGAGATCTTGCATTCACGACAAACGGAATTTGGTAGGTATAGGTAAGGCTTATATTGGTGTTTAAAAGCCAAGGCTATGGTTATTAGTGTTATTAATTGACCAAGTGTAGTTTGTAAACCAGATTCGCAATTCGGACGCTAAGGCTAGTACTCAAAGTGATTTGGGTAAAGATTGGGTACAAAATATGATCCCTTTAAATCTTTTGGTTTGGCCGAATAAGCCATAATACTAACCTTGATAGTTGGCCGAATATAGGGGCAAGGACTTAGAGTGTGGCCGATTGTTTAACTTCGGGATCTAAGGCCAACGTGGTAACAGGTGTGTACATACACACGTATAATAGTTAATAAAGTGTATCAAGTGTATGTTATGTGTAAATCTGCTTTATGTAGATACGGCTTTAGTGCCTTAATGGTACAAGCGAGGATACCGGTAAGTCTCTATTTGTATGAGATTGATAATATGCTTTTGGGAAGCATGGATTATGTGATACATGTGATATATGTATGTTTTGTTTGACATGGGTTGATGAGAGGAGGGGCAAAGTGATATCGTGGTCGACGAGCACCGTGCTTTGGTAGCACTGCGTGACTATACGTCACCGTGAGGTTTGGTACCTCCGCAGGTTTGGTACCTCATAGCGACTTGTCCCCGTGGTTAACACCACCGTGGGTTGGCCCCACTTGAGATATGGGATCGTGCGCGGTGATTTGGTATCACACGATGGGTTGGCCCCATCACCCGATTTGTGTCTACGGACACCAGTGCTTTGGTAGCACATTGTGACTATATGTCACCAGTGGTTTGGCACCACCAGTGGTTTGGCACCACCAGTGTTTTGGTAACACATCGTGACTACGGTCACCAGTGGTTTGGTACCACGTGGGGTAGACAAAGGTGTTTGGTTGGCTAGGTTGGGTACATGATACTTTGCTTAATTAACTGTTATATGTTGTGTATGAAATGTTGTATTAACCGGGGGAAGGGTTACATACTGAGTCCTGGTGACTCACCTTCTCCTTTAACATTTTTTTCAGGTGACTCGTAGATGGCGGTGGAGGAGCCGGTTGGACTCGAGGTGGCCATGCAATGGATTTGAACTTATGGAACTTTAAATTTGTTTAACTTTATTTTGGGTTGTAATAAGGCCTCCATAATCTTTATTTGTTTTTTTTATGATGGATGTTTACTCAAGACTATACTATTAAATTGAATTAATTCGCATGTTTTCTTAAGTTAACACGAAAAAGTTTAATCGTGCCGTCGGGCACACTTGAAACTGGTATAACAATTGGACTTAATTAAAATTCCAAATTAAATCTAAGGGTAGCTTGACAAGACAACCGAAAACGAGGAGTTTTCAATGGAAATTAAAGGTTTTTCGAAATAGTGTTCACAAGGTTTTACTCGGTAACAAATCAAATTCGGTCGTAGTGTTTGGGCCGGGTTTGGGTTGTTACATTATGGACTTGATGAACAGAATTTTTAGACCGTATTTAGATCGATTTGTTGTTGTATTCATTTACGACATTTTGATTTATTCGCGTGATGAAATTGAGCATGCCGAACATTTGAGAATTGTGCTACAAACTCTGTGTGATAAGCAATTGTATGCAAAATTTAGTAAATGTGAGTTCTAGTTGCGTGAAGTTGGCTTTTTTGGGCATATTGTGTCAGCATCCGCTATACGAGTTGATCCAAGCAAGATTTCAACTATTTTAGAGTGGAAGCCTTCGAAAAATGTGTCTGAAGTCTACAGTTTTCTGGGACTTGGTGGTTATTATCGACGGTTCATAAAAGGCTTTTCAATGATTGCAAATCCGTTGACGAGATTGCTTTAGAAAGATGTGAAATTCGAATGGTCTGAAAAGTGTCAGAAAAGCTTTGATCAATTGAAAGCCTTATTGACTGAAGCTCCAGTGCTAGTACAACCAGATTCCGGTAAAGAATTTGTGATATATAGTGATGCTTCGTTTAACGGCCTGTGATGTGTTTTGATGCAGGAAGGCAAAGTTATAGCTTATGCCTCGAGACAATTGAAACTGCATGAAAAGAATTATCCGACGCACAATCTTGAGTTAGCTGCGATCGTGTTTGCTCTAAAAATTTTGCGCCACTATCTTTTTCGGTGAGAAATGTCATGTGTTTTCAGATCATAAAGTCTGAAATATTTGATGACTCAGAAAGATTTGAATCTGTGACAGAGAAGATGGTTAGAACTGTTAAAAGACTATGAGCTTGTGATTGATTATCATCCGGGAAAAGCAAATGTTGTTGCTGATGCTTTGAGTCAGAAATCATTGTTTGCCTTACTTGCGATAAATGCTCATTTAGTTCTGTCTGATGATGGTCCGGTTTTAGCCGAATTGAAAGCGAGACTGTTGTTCTTACAGCAGATTTGTGATGCCTAAAAAGTTGACAATGAAATGCTAGCGAAACGAGCTCAGTGTGATTTGAACTTTGATTCAAAATTTCAAGTTGATGATGATAATTGTCTGAGATTTTGAGATCAGATTTGTGTTCGGAGAAATCAAGAGTTGATTCAGTTGATTTTGAAAGAAGCTCATAACAATCGCTTATTGGTTCATCCGGGAAGTACAAAGATGTATAATGATTTGAAACAACTTTACTGGTGGGCTGGAATGAAAAGAGATATCTCTGATTTTGTTTCGAAATGTTTGATCTGTCAGCAAGTTAAAGCTGAGCATCAGGTGCCATCCGCTTTGTTACAACCGATTATGATTCCTGAGTGGAAATGGGATAGAGTGACGATGGATTTTGTTTCAGGTTTGCCTCTAACTCCAAGGAAGAAAGATGCAATTTGGGTTATCGTTGATAGATTGAAAAAAGTAGCTCATTTTATTCCGGTGAGAACGAATTATTCGCTTGATAAGTTAGCTGAGTTATACGTTTCTGATTTTGTGAGATTGCACGGGGTGCCACTATCTATTGTGTTTGACAGAGATCCGAGGTTTACTTCGCGGTTTTGGAAGAAACTGCAAGATCTTTAGGTACGAAATTGCATTTCAGTACTGCTTTTCACCCGCAGACGGATGGTCAATCCGAGCGGATTATTCAGATACTCGAGGATATGTTGAGATGTTGCATTCTTAAGTGTGAAGGTACGTGGGAACAGTATTTGCCATTGATTGAATTCGCATATAATAATAGTTTTCAATCGAGCATTAAAATGGTACCGTATGAAGCCTTGTATGGTAGGAAATGTCAAACACCTCTGTATTGGTCTGAACTTAATTAAAATAAAATTCACGGGGTTGATTTGATTAAAGAGACTGAACAGAAAGTAAAAGTGATACGAGATAGTCTAAAAGCAGCATCTAATTGACAGAAATCATACGCATATTTGAAACGAAAAGATATTGAATTTGAGATCAATGATAAAGTATTTTTGAAAGTGTCTCCGTGGAAGAAAATACTCCGATTTGGCAGAAAAGGCAAATTGAGTCCGAGATTCATCGGGCCGTATGAGATTATCGAGCGTATTGGACCTGTTGCTTATAGACTGTTGTTACCATCTGAGTTAGAAAAGATCGATAATTTGTTTCATGTATCGATGCTTCCATGATACAGATTTGACCCCTCGCATGTGATTTCTCCGTCTGAGATAAAGATTCTGTCTTATATGACTTATGAAGAAGAACCGATCCGTATCTTAACTCGCAAGGTTAAAGTATTGCGAAGTAAGAAAAATCCGTTAGTAAAAGTATTATGGCATCGACACGGGGTCGAAGAAGCTACGTGGGAACCTGAAGATGCTATGAGAGAGCAATATCCGAATCTGTTCAATGGTAAGATTTTTGGGGACGAAAATCCCTAAGGGGGAGAGTTGTAACAACCCAGTTTATACCTTAGTCGGAATAGTAGTTTCGGGACCACAAATCCTAGTTAAAAAATATTTTAATATTATTTTCCGTACTTATAGCATGTGAATTGATATGTGTGAAAGTTTCGTACGAAAATTTTATCGTTTGTGTGCCGATTTGATAAAAGGATTTTATCACAGAAAATGTAAAAGTTGTGTTTTACTTGATTAAAGTGCTTAATTACCATGGCTTATTAAATGAAAGGTCCTTATGTTGATATTAAACCATTGATAGTGGAATTTGACATAAATGGCCATTAAATGAATGATTTTATAATGTTTTAATTATTGGATAAAATAGTAATTTGGTTATTAAGTTAATATTATTAAAATAAAGCCAAATACTCATCTTTTTCATGCATTCATCACCAAAAATTGAAGAAATAGATAGGGTTTATGAGCTTTGAGCATTTGGCACTTGTTGAGCTTGCATGAGGTATGTTTTGAGCTCGATTTTTGATGATTATTATGATTTTGTGATTGTTGCTTCGTGTTCTCTTAAGCCCATGCCCTAATTCATGAAATTGATGATGATTTTGAGTTATGCCATTGTTGATTTTGTGAGCTTTGTGATGTTAAATGGTGAAATATGAAAGCTTGATGTTAGATAAATATGTTTTGTATTGGGATTTTTGATGAAATTGAATATTATGGGCTAAATTGTGAAAATGAGAAATTGAAGGACTAAAATGTGAAATAAATGAATTATATGGGCTTAAATGAACACCATTAAAATTTGGCTAAGCATGAAAAATGTGAAATTTTGTGTATTTTGTGATTTTTTGAAATGAGGACTAAAGTGTTAAAATGTGAAAATACGAGGGCTAATTTGTAAAATGCCTAAATATGTGTAAATGGATTGAATTGAATGATTTGGTGAATAAAAGGGTTAAATTTGAATGTGTATAGATAAAGAACCAATGAAAACGGAATTAGATCGGGGGAAATCGAAAGTAGTTGAATAGTTGTCGCGTTTTGTTCTTTTCCGCATTGAGGTAAGTCTATATACAAATAAATGTGTTTGTATTGAATTATTATTGCTTATATGTTAATGAAATGTGATGAATGGCTATTGGTGCTGAATATGTGAAATCCGAGAAAATTTCGATAATGTGATGATGTCCGAAAAGCCCCGTACGAATCATAGGAATAGTTAGGATACTTATGAGTTATTGTGTAAGACCACGTCTGGGACGTTGGCATCGATTTGAGATTTACATGTAAGACCATGTCTGGGACATCGACATCGTATATGATTTCGTGTAAGACCCTATCTGGGACAGAGGCATCGATATTTAATTACATGTAAGACCACGTCTGGGACGTTGGCGTTGTATGAGCTTTACGAGCTATCCGAGTATCCTTATTGATTCCAAACGGTTCAACGGGCATTCCGAGATATGATTGAATTTGTGAATATGTATCCGTTTCAGGTACGTATGAAATGTATATGAAATTTGGTAATGGAAGATAAGTATGAATATGAACATTTGATATGTGAGCTACATGAAAATGTGATATATTTAGAAGCAAGTGGTTATTAACAATGAAGCTAGACGAGAAAACAATTTGCTATGGTGTTATGCCATAGTTTGTATGAATGAAATAGTTTGTAATTATTTATGTGGTAAGTTTATTTGTATATGGCTTACTAAGCTTTTATAAGCTTACTTTGTGTGTGTTTCAATTGTTTTATAGATTAACGAAGCTACCGAAAGCTCGGGGATCGTCGAGGATCATCACCACACTATCGAACTATATTTCGGTACCTTTTGAAAATGTACATATTGAAGTATGGCATTTATAGGCTAGAAAACTTTGATTATGTTTTGAAATGTGTAAATATAGCCATGTGATATGGCTTGATAATGGATGAGACTTTGGATTGATTTTGGTATATGTTTTGCTATGTGAAAATGGTGTATGTGATGGGTATTAATGGTCTTGGGTGAATGACCATTATGGTATGCTTTAGTGAAATAAAAGTAGTATGTTTCATACTTGATTTGGTATTTGAGATGGTGAATATATTGCATGTTTGAAATGGTTTAAAATGAGATGTGAATCATATGCTTTTGGTATGGAATTGTATAAGGAAATGAATGAGGATATTGTAACATGAATTGTGCATGTTTTAGTAAGATTTTGAGCATTAATTGAGCATGAATTGAGTATATAGTGATGCTTATAGGAATGACCCTAAATGGGTGGCAATTTGGCCTTGCAAATGGCCTATATTTGCCCACACGGTTGAACACATGGGAGTGTGTCTCAACCGTGTCTCTCAAGGTTGCAATTCAAAGCAAGTCAGACTTGCACACGGGCCAGACACACGGGCGTGTGACAGGCCGTCTGATTCAAGTCATTATTGCACACGGGTAAGAAGCACGGGCGCGTGCCAGACCGTGTGACCCAAGTTAGTGTTGCACACGGGCTGAGACATGGTCCAAGGCACGGCCGTGTTAGGCACACGACCTAGCTACACGGGCGTGTGCCCTTTTTTGAAAGAAAATTTTTCTAAGTTCCGCGAAGTTTTCGTATGAGATCGGTTTAGTCCCGAACCTTCTATAATTCCAGTTTAAGGTCTCGTAGACCTTCTAAAGGGACTCTATATGTATATTTCACTATGGAATGGTTGTGAATGTTTGATGTTAGTGAAATGTTCGTGATATGTTCCGTTATGTCAGGTAATGCCTCTTAACCCTCATCCGGCGACAGATACAGGTCAGGGGTGTTACATACTTTCGCTCGCAAAGAAGCCAAGGCCGAAACAGTTTTTCTACTCAGCGCATTAGCCACCACATTTGCTTTCCCTAAATGGTACTCAATTGCTAGATCATTATATTTCAAAAACTCTATCCATCGTCGCTGGCATGGATTAAAATCCTTCTAGGTGAGAAAATACTTCAAACTCTTGTTATTGGAAAATATACGACACTTCTCTCCATTAAGATAGTGTCTCCAAAGTTTTAAAGCCAGAACAATGGCGGCTAATCTAGATCTTGTGTTGGATAATTCTTCTCATTGGGCTTGAGTTGGCATGATGCATAAGTAATCACCCTTCTATTTTGCATGAGCACACATCCCAGACCATTTAGAGACGCAACAGTAAACACTACATATTTCGCTCCTAATTTCGATTGGTTTAAAATTGGGGCTTCGGTAAATTCCTTCTTTAACTTGTCAAAAATCTGTTGGCATTTGTCTGACCAAAAAAACTTCTCATCCTTCTTTAGACGTTACATCAAAAGTGTTGCAATCATAGAAATTCCTTTTACAAATCTTTTGTAGTAACCCGCCAACCTAATAAAATTGTGTACTTCGATGACATTCTTTGACATAATCCAATCCAACACAGCCTTGATCTTTACGGGATCCACTTTGATTCCATTCGCTAAAATTAAAGGACCTAAAAAGTGGATTTCCTTTAACCAAAATTCACACTTACTGAACTTGGCGTATAACTTGTTTTCATTGAGGATATTCAAAACTATCCGCAAATGCTCCACATGTTTCGCTTCACTTTTAAAATAAACAAGAATATCGTTGATGAAGACAACCACATAACGATCAAGATAGGGATGGAAAAACCTAATCATCAAATCCATAAACACGAATGGTGCATCCATTAAACCGAAAGACATCACTAGGAATTCATAATGCTCGTAGCGAGTACGAAAGGAAATTTTAGGAATATCATCACCCTTGATCTTGACTTGGTATTACCACGAACAAAGGTTAATCTTTGAAAACATTCTAACTCCACTCAACTGGTCAAACAAATCTTTAATTATGAGCAACGGGCACTTATTCTTAATGGTCATTTTGTTTAGCTGTTGATAATATATACATAAATGAAGAGACTCATCCTTCTTTTTAACAAAAAAGATCATCGCACCCCACAAACACTAGGCCATATAAAATCTTTGTCTAATAGCTCTTATAACTGAGTCTTTAACTCCTTCAATTCCACTTGTTCCATTCAGTATAGTGTAGCTAAAATAGGAGTAGATCCCGACACAACTTCAATCGAAAACTCCACATTTCTATTTGGTGGTATCCCTGAAAGCTCTTTGGAAAAGCATTTGAAAACTCGTTCACAATTAGCACTCGATTAAAATCCTCTTTCACCATTTTTGAATCCAAGATGTGCGCCAAATAAGCATATTCACTTTCACAGTCATCTTCCGAGATGAAACAGTCGAGATTATGTTTCTAACGTCACGCTTTAATCCTGAAATAAACACCTTATTGCCATCTGTAGTTAATAACTAAACACCTCTGGATTTACATTCAACAACTGCATTATGCTGGGTCACCAATACAACCCTAAGATGGCAACAAACTTATAGAAATTCAGCAGTATCAAGTCCGCCAAAAAGATATATTTGCAAAAACCCGACGAACAATCCTTTATTACTTTATCGACAATAGTACTCTAATTGAGTGGGTTGGTAACGATCACACTACTCTTAGACTTTAAATTTATCACATATATATATGATATGAGTTGATACAGGGTCTATCAATGCATGAATGTTGTTGTTGATTAAAGAAAAATTACTAGTGATGACATCGAGGGCTTCACCATCCTCCTTTTCTTACATCATGTAGACTCTAGCCGAGGCCTTCGGTCTTGGCTTTGTTACATTCCTTCTTAGAGCACCCTGCATAGACTTAGAATTCATAATGGTCCCAGTCTTCACCTCCTACTGAGACTCACAGGCTACTTGAACAGAATTTTCAGCATTCCCTCCTCCTCTGATTGGGCACTCTCATTTCTGATGATCGAGTACCTTAAAGAGAAAAAAAGCCCCAAAAACTTTCCAGCATGTTTGTACATGGTTTTTCCCACAACTATTACTGACATGCACCTTCATCTTCCTTGATCCACCTGTACTAGCCATGGAAGTGGCTTGCCATCGACTTCGATCTCGGTGGAAGCTAACTATTTGAGACTCCCTTACTAGAGTAGTAGAATAAACCCTTACCTCCCTAGGCTTTGTAAATCTCATATTTGAGATTGCACTAGAGGTTCCACGTCTGTTACTTTCCCTGTCCTTGACTTTATTTCTTTCTTCAATCACTGACTCCATTATCTGAGCCTTTGTCGACAGGGAAGAAAAGTCTCGAATTTCTATTGTGGATAGCAACACATAGAGTTCTTCGTTCAACCCTCCTTCAAATATGATACATTGGCCTTCCTGATTTGGGACCAAATCTTTTTTGTATTTACTCAACCAAACAAATTCTCATTCATACTCAAACACAATGATTTTCCCTTGTTTGAGCTCTACGAATTCCTTCTTCATTTGCTCAATAGATAGACTGTTAATAAACTTCTCTCTAAACTTCTTCAAGAAAATTCGCAATTCACCTGATCTTTAGGAATAATACTAGTTATGTTATTCCACCATTGATAAGCTTCGTCTTCTATTAAGGAAATTGTGCATCAAATACTATTAGTTGGAGAGCATTGCAACTCTTTTGTCACATGGTAGACTCGTGAGAGCCAGTTCTCGACCACCAACGATCATCTTCCTTACTTCTTTCAAATTCTTTTGCCCCATGCTTGTGAATTACCTCCATTGGATCCCCATGGAACATTGATACGATGGGAACAGAAGGTGCGAGATTTAATAGCTGATCAACTTTAGTGGTTCTAATAGTTTCTTCTGGTGTCTGACCATCTCCAGATGTACTAACGTCCACAGGGTGAATACTACAATAAAATAGAGAGTTATGAGGCGGTATTCGAAAGTATATGGGTCAAATTGTAATATAAATTTTACAACAAAGTAAGTGAGTACTCCGAGGATCGTACCCAAGGGAGGTGAGTACTAAACAAATCTTAACCTAAACAATTAAATATCTAATTAATACTTTAAGTCAGTTATAGTACAAATGTAAAATAAGAGATAATTTTAGGGTTTCTTAAATAAAATAAAATAACATAAAATAATTTAATTTCAAAAGATATAAAGAATAAAGTGAATCAAATCTGAAGATGGGTGATTAGCTCAGCAATCCCAACCAACTGGCGTCTTGGGTTCCTCATCAACCCACTAGTCACTACCTTAGCATAATATTCCGATCTTCCACTAACATAACGAGTCAACAAGGACTACTTATCTTCCGACCTCACAATCCAAACTAGCTTGGGGTAAATGTGTTCACGAATGGGCAATACCAATTTTGAGTTAATTCCCACCTTGATGACTTCCCAAGGTTGTCAGGCCTAGGGTTTGTTTCACATTCTTCCTTTCCCAAACAATTGATCCGTTGAGTAACCCTATATGTTTCCACTCGCTAATTCCCCATAGAGGGATTAGTTCCTTATGCCTTTCATAAAAAACATGGAATAGATGGAAGAATTAATCATAGAGAATGGATTGAAATAGAAAGTTTAAGAGAAGCCTGATTTTAATTGATAATATGAACAAATCCACAACAATTTATATCATTTATAAATTGAAACTCTTGAAAGAGATAAAGAATAAATAAACTAAAACTGCGAAAACCTAAAGAAAGAAAGAAAGAAAGAAAAACTTAAACCTAAAAAGAGAATCTAAGCTAATGGAATGTGTCCATAATGTGTGCCAAAGGAGCCTATTTGTAGCCTTTAGGTAGCCATCATCGTTAACCCTAGGTTAGCTGACATTCCCGAGCTTTAAGTTCGATTGAACTGACTAAAACACCCCTGCTTTGTGTTTTATTCTCGTCATAGAGTCAATGTGGAGACATAACAGGACCTGTGTTGCAACATAGCAGCCAGTTTATTACTCAGCAGTGTCTTCAGGGGTATGTCGTGACACCCTTAGCCTGTGTCAGGACATTAAGGGCAGTTTCTTACTTTCTCTATTTTGCTCTCTATGTTGCGACACCGGATCTCCCATGTTGCGACATAGCATCCAATATTGACCCAAAATGCCTTCTAATGGTCTCATGCATACTCACGAAGTACGTTAGCTCTCCCTTAGGCCTCATTCGGCCCTTAAGGTTAATAAAAGACTCAATATGCATATTTTATTTAATATAAATAAAACTAAAGAAACTTAATTAAACATAAAGAAAATGCTTGTATTCAAGCTCCTTAAATATGAAAACTAGTTTAATCTGCTACACCAAATCACGACAAATCAAACTCCCCTACACTTTATTCATTGCTTGTCTTCAAAAAACATAAGGAAAGATGAAAAAATAAAAATGACGACCCTTGAACAAGTGTGGTACAATTATTAATTTCGGAGCATATGACTTAGGCATTACATGCTTACTAACAATTTCAACATGATGAGTAGTCGACTTACCACTTTTGATCACAAACATCTAAGTTCAGTATGTTACAAAATGTACAAATATTAAGGTTCTCACCTATAGGAATCCATCAACAAGTCATACAAGTACTTTGATTATCCAAGCAGATTATAAATAAACGTTTATGCATATGTTGAGTATGATGTCCATTCATGTGTAAGGATACTCAGGTCACACAGGGCTTTTCGACTTGCACGTTCTGCGGCTTAAGACAGGTATGGAATTTAAAAACATTAAGCATCAAAAGGTTACAAACTCGAAAATAGTTTGTCACATAATATTGATCGCTATTTTCCCCTTAGTGACCCTGTAACAACCCGTTTTTCAGTGGTGATGGAAACAATGGTTTTGGGACCACAAATCTAACGTTTCAGTTTGTATATATTTATTAGTTTAAAATATTTAGAACATCATTAGTTTAGGATTAAAATTTGTTTCAGAGATTTATCATTTAAATAGTTTAATGAGTAAAAATGACTGAATTGCAAAAATTGCAAAAGTTGAATAATTAAATTAAAAGGGTTAAATGGGTAATTTAGCCATGGGAATTTAATTAGTGTAATTTAATGATGATGGGCTTAGATGGATGACTTAATTAGGCCTAATCTAGGATTAATTAAGGTTTAATTAAAAAAGTTATAATATTTAAAATATTACCAAAGTATATATATTAAACCAAAGAAAATAAAATTTAAAATTCTATTCTATTTCATTGTCTTCTCCACGATAATAGAAGAGAAATATTAGGGTTTTCATGCTTTTGATTGAAGCTTTGATTTGGTAAGTCTATTGATGCTCGTTTTTAGTAATTTTTATGTTTTTGGACTCGTATTAGCTTATTCTAGCATGCTCGAGGATTAATTTGTAAAACTGTAAATGATGTGGATTGTGCCATTGTTGACTTGAGTTGTTTTCTTGAAACTTTTGAAAGATTTCTAAGCTTTGTTGTTAGATTAGACTATTTTTTAAAGTAGTTTTTGATGATTGTAATGTTTAAGTACTAGATTACTAAAATGATGAAATTGTTTGTATTTGAAAGGAAATAAATGCAATTAGGGGCTAGCATGAGGCAATGGAAGAATCAGTTAGGTTTTGGTGTAAAAGAAATGGGTAAATTGAATGTTTGGGGCTTAGGGATTAAATTGAATAAAGGTGAAAAGTTGATGGCAATTTTGTAAAATGTTAATAAAATACTAAATTGTATAGAATGATTGATTTTGGCTATTGATTTCGTTAATTGAATGAAACTATTGTTTTAGATCACAAGCATGTTGGCGATCGTGGAAAAGAAAAGATTGCAGAGTAGTTCCTATGCTTTTTTGATTACTGTAAACTAGTCTGGTAAGTTTGTTTTATGTATATGGATGGTTATACTTCATTCCTTATTAATGATTTAACGTTTTAGTCATATTATGTATCATTATTTAAATGTTGAATCATACAATATATTCAAATGAGGTGTTATTCAGGATTAGTGCCTAGTAGGCTTATTTCTGGTATTATTTAGGCTTAGTGCCGGTGTTATTTAGGCTTAGTGCCAGTGTTATTTAGGCTTAGTGCCTAGCAGGCTATGATGCCGTTGTAGTAAATATTGATGTTCCTTGGAAATTTGGTATTTGATAGCAAATGAGTTGACTTATCGAACTTACTAAGTGTTCTTATGCTTACTCGTTTAATTTGATTTTTGTAGGACTCTTGGAATCGTAGCATCGATTGGATCAACTTAGAACTCACACACTATCATCTATACCTTGGTAGTCATTTTGTGCTTGTTTTGAAGTTGGTCAAATGTGGCATGTATTAAGAAGAGTCTTGTGGTACTTTGATATTTAGTCACTTTCAAATGATTTTATATAAGGTAATTGTTGGTTTGTTTGGAAATTGGCAATGTTGGCATGTTTTAGTAAGTGATGTGTTGGATATAATTGTGGTGCCTTTGACTGGCATATTGGCTAGGTGAATTTAGGATGTTTAGAATCACATGTTTTGGTGTATTTGAATGACTTTAATACCCTTGTATGTGTACACAAATGGAATGGTTAGTTATGCATGATTTAGACTTGAAATGGTTTGCTTTTAGGTAAATTTTTGGGTTCACATGACCTGGGACACAGGCTGTCACACGACCGTGTGACACACACGGCCTGGCAGCACGGCCATGTTTCATTTGAAATTTCTTAGTGTTCCAAGTGTGTGAGTTACACGACCTAGCACACGGCATGCCACATGGGCGTGTGTGGCAACTCAGAGAGTTACACGACCTAGCACACAGCCTGGCACACGGGCGTGTGTGACATCTCAGTGAGTTACACGGCTGGGACACAGCCGTGTGTCCCTTATTCGATTGTTATATGGCCATGTGACCCTTGTTTTCGAATTTTTGCAACTTTTTCTTTAACTTCCTATTTTATTTCAAATTAGTCCCGAATTTCTTATAAACTATTTTTAGGGCCTCAAAGGCTCGATTTAGGGACAAATTGCATGTGATTGAATGGTTTACAATATATTCGATTTATTTAAATGTATGATGTTAAATATTTTTTGATTGTACGGTAATGCTCCATAACCCTAATTCGGCGACAGTGACAGGTTAGGGGGTTACAGACCCTTACCTGCTCACTGCCTTATTTCTTATTCTCTCACCTTCCTTGTTGATAAACCGTAATAGTAACATATTTTATCTCCACATTTAGCATGCTTTTAGATGATTTATCCCTTGAATTATGGAATTTGGTGCTCTTAATCCTTTGATTTCATGTTTTATACTCAGGAGAGCATAGGAGGATGAAAAGAACGGAAAACGGGCTTAAAACGGGCCAAATGGGCCAAAGTAGGAAATCGACACGGCCTGAGGTTTCACCACACGGTCGTGCCCCTTTAGTAGGCTCGAACACGGCCTGAAGTTGATTCACACGGGCGTGCCACACGGGCATGTCCCTGCCATGACAAAGAGGAATTTCACTCGGAATAGGATACTTAGAGGCAAAGAAACACATTCCAAAGCCTATATAAACACCATAGAGGCCAACCTTTAAGGGAGGCATCCAGCTAGGCCAAGGAGCCGAGCCAAGGAGGTCAGAATCATGGGATTTACTCGAAGAAAGCCAGTTGATTCATCTCAAGAAGTCTAAATCATACTCAAGACGGCGGATCTCTCCTTCAATTCCTTCAGGGGGTTTTAGGGTTTTCTTATGTTTTGTTTTATCTTTTCTTCTGAGATGTATTCTTTTATTATTATGAACTAAACCCTCAGATACCTGAGGGGGATGAAACCTAAGACAGATCTTGTTATTGTTTTTTGAACTATAGGATAAATACTTGATTTGTTCTTAACTATGTGTTCTTAATTCTTTCTTTGATATTTCAGGGTATCGATTCATGTATTGATGTGCTTAGGCAGTGGAGCAAAAGTCCCTGTCTAAGAGTAGATCTAGCATAATTAAGCAGAGTTGATCGCAACCCTAGACATAGGATGACGAAAATCTGCCGGATTAGGGTCAAACCTAATATGGGAGTCCATAGATCGAGTTAATGCAATTCTAGGGGTTTTAATTAGAAAGAGATTTCAATTAATCAACCTAGGGTTAGACGTTAGTAGCCTCGACGGAGGTATTAATATACATTAGGGAATCCTATGGATCAAGTCAAGTGAATAAATCGTCTGGTTCAGAGTTAGATAACAAGTGAAGTCTAGGTGGATTCTTCCTTGGGTATTTTCTTAATCAATTGGTTTTTCCCACAAGTATATCCCCAATTCATTGTCTTAATAAATTGGTTTTTCCCACAAGTATTTCCCCAATTCATTCTCTTTGTCTTAGCGTCTTTAGCTTAGTAATTAGTTAATTTTAGATTAAACAATAATTCACTTCAATTCTTAGGCTAAATAATAAAAAGAAAGTTAGTATTAGTACTTTTGGTTCCTTTGGGTTCGACATTCCGGTCTTGACCCTAAACTATACTACTGTTCAATAGGTGCGCTTGCCTCAATCGTTGTCACAGTTAGTTTCTAGGCTAGATCATTCATTATATAAATTTTAAGACTCTGACATAACGATCAAGTTTTTGGCGCCTTTGCCGGGGAACCAAAATATTAAGAACGCTCAATTTTTATTACTTTAGTCATTTTTTACTTTTTGCAATTTACTTTTATTTTGTTTTTAATTTCGCTAATATTCTCTCCTTTATTTGTTCCTAGCAGGTACCTCTAGTTTATGACTAGAAGGAACCCGACAGGACCCTTAATCTACGACAGTGATATTGAAGGCACCGTTTGCAGAAATCGTAGAGAAATAAGGCGAAGCTTAAATTACATAGAGGAAGAGCAAGAGGACGATACTAATAACACGGAAGAGATGGCTGATCACCAGAATAATCCACTCCCTCCTGTGGTTGCCGAAAATCCTCCTCCTCGAACTATATATGATTATGCTAAACCTAATTTAACAGGAACTGAGTCAAGTATTGTTAGACCTGATATTGCTGCAAATAATTTTGAACTGAAACCTAACACAATCTAAATGATACAGTAATTTGTCCAGTTTGATGGTTTGCAGGATGAAGATCCAAACAATCACTTGGCGAATTTCCTAGAATTTTGCGATACTTTCAAAATAAATGGTGTTTCTGATGATTCCATCCGTCTTCGGTTGTTTCCTTTTTCTTTGAGGAATAAAGCCAAACAGTGGTTGAATTCTCTTCTACGAGGATCAATCACTACATGGGAGCAAATGACCAAAAAAATTTTATTAAAATATTTTTCGCCAGATAAAACGGCCAAGTTAAGGAATGATATCTCTTCTTTTGTGTAGATGGATTTAGAGACACTTTATGATGCATGGGAGAGATACAAAGATCTATTGAGAAGGTGTCCACACCATGGATTACCCTTGTGGCTGCAGGTCCAAACCTTTTACAATGGTGTAAACCCTTCAACCAGGCAGTTAATTGATTCAGCCGCCGGCAGAACGCTGAACAACAAAACTCCTAAAGCGGCCTACTAGTTTATAAAAGAGATGTCACTGAATAACTATCAGTGGCAAGTCACAAGGACAAGGCCAACAAAAACAGCCAGAGTTTTCAACCTCGACGCAGTAACCATGCTATCCAATCAGGTAGAACTCTTAAATAAAAAGATTGATGGTTTATGTAATTCTTTACAGATACATCTAGTTATGCAGTGCGATATGAATGGAGGAGGGATGAACAACACAGAATACCCACCTTGCAACCCGAGCGCTGAAAGCGAGTAGATGAACTATATGGGTAATAATTTTAGATCTCAAAATAACCCCTATAGTAACAATTATAATCCAGGTTGGAGGAACCACCCCAATTTTTCATGGGGAGGTCAAGGAAATCAGAAACAGGAGCCCCCTCCAAACTTCCAATAACAGCCTTACCCACAGGAAAAGAAGCCGAACCTTGAGGAGATGCTGACAAAATTCATAGAGGTGTCAGAAACACATTTCCAAAACACTGAAACAACACTTAAAAATCAACAAGCATCGATTCAAGAGATTAAGAATCAGGTAGGACAACTTACCAAGATCATGTCAGAATGACCACAAGGTAGATTGCCAAGCAACATTGAAACTAACCCAAAGGAGCAACTTCAAGCCATAACAGCTCAAGACAATGTAGGGTTAGATGAGCCCGATTTAAGGCAAGAGAAGGTGGTAGAGGAAGGTAAGGTTGAAGTAAATAATGATAAGCCAGAATCGATAATCAAAGAATACCAACCTCGCATACCATATCCCGAAGCAATGAAGAAGGACAACACAGAGGAACAATTCGGTAAGTTTCTTAAACTTTTAAAGAAATTACATATTAACTTACCCTTTCTTGAAGCTCTCTCGCAGATGCCAGATTCGAGGAAATTTTTAAAAGAGCTTCTAATAAACAAACGGAGGTTAGACGAGGCATCGCATGTGGAGCTCAATGCAGTGTGCTCAGCGATTCTACAAAACAAACTACCACAAAAATTAAAAGATCCAGGGAGTTTTACGATTCCTTGTTTAATTGGTAGTTTATCGGTTGATAATGCTTTAGCTGATCTAGGGGCAAGTATAAATGTCATGCCTTATAAAATGTTTAAACAGCCATGTCTAGGGAAACCCAAACAAACTAGGATGATCATTCAATTAGCTGATAAAACTATTAGAATTCCTAGGGGTATAATCGAAGATGTACTCGTAAAAATTGATAAATTCGTATTCCCGGTAGACTTTGTTGTTTTAGACATGGATGAGGACAACATGATCCCTTTAATTTTAGGAAGACCCTTTTTAGCAATTGCCAGAACTAAAATTGACATTGATACAAGTGAACTCATACTTCGTGTAGGTGACGAGACAGTCACTCTTCAAGCTCTTGACTCGGCTAGGACATCAAGTGATAGAGGTGAGAAAGTAAATTCAATTAATAACCATTTGGTTAAACCTTCTTTTCAGGAAGCACCACGGAACTACACAACGGAGCCAAATCCTAGGCCTCATGCAACCAAGGAATTAGCTCATGAGGAATGAAGGCTTCAAATCGATGAACTAGACTAATGGAAGACACATTTTAAAGAGAAATTAGGGATACACGCAGCAGAACCAACACAATTCTAGGGGACAAACAAATTTAAGATCGGAGATCAGGTATTGTTGGATAAGAAAGACCCTCGAATATCTCCTTCAGACCTTAATACAAACGAAGAAATCCCTTTTAAGGTAATCAATGTTTTCCTGTACTGAACAGTCGAGGTAAGTAACCCTATTTTTGGTACTTTTGAAGTAAACGCTACTCGACTCAAGTTATATCATGATAGTAGAACTGATAGCATGAGAGAGGATGTTCAACTCTTCAAACCACCCTGATTATGCGAATGAGAGGTGAGTCTAGCTTAAGACTTGAAACGAGCGCTTCTCAAGAGGCAACCCGAGCACTAACCCCGTTTATTTTTACATTTATTTCTACTTTTATTTCTCCTTTTTAGCATCTAACTATTAACTAACAAAAGTGCATATTTCCATACCACACGGCCTTGCACACGGCCGTGGCCATGTGGATACTACGGACATCCGTACTGACATGGCAGAGGTAGTACGAGCCAATCACGAAAGATTCCCAAGATAACGGATGATTATAAATGGGCACGGCCGTGCGATATGGCCGTGGCCGACACTGAGGGAAGTCACACGGGCTCCGACTAAACACCATGGTCGTGCGATACAGCCGTGGTCGACACTATTTTATCAAACATGAGCATGGTGACCACGAAACGGGCGTGGGAAAATGAACAAAGCACAACACGGTCGTGCGATACGGCCATGTGACCCAACACGCCCATGGTACACGGGTGTGGGGATGTACCAGATTTGAAACTTCTATTTAAAACACCCCTTGTTCCCTTTCTCACCCATTCCCTTTCATCCATACCCTTTACACTCTCCCCCCCCCTTTTTCAATTTCTCTCATTCTCCTGCCCCAAAATCCCCGTTTTAACATTACCTATGTCGAAGAAGCGGAAGGATCCTAGCGCAGTCTCCCCGTGGGAGACCAATCTACATAAGTTCATGCCGGCCGCTTCATTCACTAGACAAGCTGAGGACATTTGAGGCCATTTAGTTTTTATTTTTCTTTTCTCTTCTCCTTTATTTTCCTTATCTTAAATTCTCTTCCACTAAATTTAGTTTATCTTATTTTAGTTTCTTAGTTTTAGGTTCTTCAGGCTGCTTGGGAATCACACACCACGGCCTTAAAAATCACACCCACCTCGCCAACCATCTAACGATAAGGACTTTTCAGTCCATTAATCTTTTCTTTTAATTTTATTTTACTTTCTATTTTCTTTCTTTTTATCTTTCTTTTCTTTAAATATATAATTAGTATATTTTGAATTTTTCTTATTATTTCCTGGTTTTTTCCTTCACGAGCTACCCAATTTATTCATCTAGCGCAGTGATTGTGGGCAGCCACCATACCACCACCAGAGACGTCTCCTCCAACTTATCTTTCACCTCCGAATCAAGTTTCCACACTTCCAACTCAAGGAACCCATCCCGAATTTAGGAAGTTTCACCTCTATCCCTATCTTTTGATTTTCTACTATATTTTTTATATATCTTTGTACATTGAGGACAATGTACATCTTAAGTGTGGGGGGTGAATTTTATCGTGAAAAAGTGCCTAACTTTTTGCATTATTCTCAAATCCCTGAATTATGTCTTGTTCTTAAGTAAAATTTCTCATATTACTGTTAGAACGAAATTTCTTTTGATTTTTGATTTTCATTGATATGTTTTGGATTAAGTCATTGATTATTATGCAGTGATGATTTAAACTTTAGGAGACTAGAGAATCAAGCATGATAAGTCTATTTTCATAAGTAAAAAAAAATGTTAGGTTGAAACACCCCAAACCCAGCCCACAAGCCCGACCGGATATGGTATGCTTCTTAAGAAAAACTCATTTATTTGTCGTTTTGTAATAAGATGTGATTTTTGGGGTAAAAGAATAAATTTAAGTACGAACTTGATAAAAACCGTTTTTAATACGATTATCGAAAATATTTAATTGATTAGTTGAAATTGATCGTAGCAGAATATAAATTTAAAACGTAAAAGTAACATAACTAATGGCAGCCTTATTACAAAAAAAAACATATCCCCAGAAAATGTAGTAAATTTAATAAAAAGTAAAAAAAATTTCAATTTACGGAGTTGAGCAATGGCCACCACGCGATCCTCTTTGACCCGGTCCAAAATCATTGTGTATCACCTGAAAAAGTTATCCCACGAAGGGTGAGTCAACAGACTCAATGTGTAACATTATACTAAAAGTCCAATCGATCATAGTAACAAAGTCCATAATATAACAAACAATAATAATATGATTAAATCACATATACATATAAATGAAATGCAATCCCGAACCCAACTTAGATATCCATCCGCTACACGCCACCCGTACCTACCAATCACACCGTGGGGATTACTAAATCAATTATTGAATATGTTTCATATTAAAAACTTACATAGTACGAAGGAAAAACGTACCTCAATTTATCGTACCATTGAGTGGTACCCAAAGCTATAATCGTTCATATTTCATTATAAACACATCTATATAAATAAAGCTACTAATCAATTAGATGTTTAGTATAAGTTACACACCTTGCAAACACAAAGAGCGATAGAAACTTTAGGATTTCAGGACTCTTGCCTACACGTCGACAGTAACCTACATATCACTATGTGAGAAATCGGTTATCACTAAAAGATATGGCCTTTGGCCGAATATCATTATCCCTTACCTTGGATTATTCAAATTTGAATGATCTATTCCTAACGTTGACTACAAGACAACCCAGAAAATCTTCCTTCAAAGGTTTAGCCACGGAGAAATAAGAGGATTAGATTCCTAAAATCGATTAATCCAAAGAAAATAAAAAAAAAAACCATTGATAGAAAAGCCTTACCGAACACGATGATCGATTAACCCTTACTAGAACTATCAAGAAATTCGGCCTTAACAACTTAAAAGAAAAAGAATGATAATTTAGGCTTTAACAAAAGAAAGAAAAGGAAGGAAAAGAATGGTGAAAAAGGTATAGGATAATTTTCGGTTATGATAGGAAAAGGGAAGAGAGGAAGAGAATGAAAAAGAAAATAAAAGAGAATGCTTTTGGTGTAAGATGGATTCGGCACTAGAGAGGAAGAAAAGAATAGTAAATGTCTTCAAAGATGACAATATTTTGGTTCCAAAAGAAAGTAAACTTGAGAGGAAAAGAAGAAATAAAAGTATCTATTTGGTCAAAATGCAAAGGCCAAAACAAAGCAAACTTTTTACCAAATGCCTATTGATAAATTCGGTTAAGAGAAATATTTTTTTGGACAAAGGAAAAATGCACAAATTGACAACTTTTGGTCAACTAAAACCTCCCAAATCCCATACCAAAAATTCAGCCAACACAATAGCCAACACAATCCCCATTTTTCCTCCTCAATTCTTCCCTATCAACCCCTTAATCTCCGTCCCAATTAAACCAACCCCCTTAGCCCCTTATGCCGTCTAGGTTCATGGTCAAATGACCATGGAAAAGCTTCCAAAACATCATCCACTCTTCAAGCCTTTTGTCCCCTAAACCTTCCTTAACAACTTTAAGATTCTTATCCCCTATTTCAAGCTTTCCTTAAACCAAAATTCAACTTACCAAAAACTTAAGGTCCAACCTATCATAATTAGAGTTTGACCGTCCATCAATGCTAGGATACAAAAAAATAAAGTCTTCAAAATGCTTTCCAAGCAACTCGAACCACTTCCCTCAAGTAACCTTTCAAGCTCCTTATCCACTATGCCACTAACTCCTCATGTGTTAGAATTTAACACTTAAATTAACTTAAGTGCTAAGCTCACTTAATCCACTTCATTAAATAAACCATACTAAAAATTATCTAACTTCCTAAATAAAATCAAGCCTTCACAAGACTATGCTAACACACAAAATTCCTACCCGAGCCAACACAAAAATAATACTCAAATTTTTCCTAAAGCTCAAGGCCCAATCCTACTAGGCCCAATTTCGGGATGTTACATAGGTTGTCTACCTGAAATTAAGTATTACCTTGAAGTTTGAAATTTACAAAGTTGACATCAAAAGCCCATAATTTTTGTGAGATCTTGAGCCTTTTAGAGCATACATTCCTTTTCTTGCTCACTTTATTGATTATGAGTGTGTCAACATTGATTTTTTATTCTAGAACTTGCTTCGATTATACATGTCGTGACCACACCTTTGATTTGATATACTAAGATGATAAAGGCACCTAGGTTTTAACCCACTTACTCCACTAAAAGCCTACCCTCACAATTAACCCCTAGTGGACCCCTTTGATCCTAACAACCCTTTTATTGACTCACCCATTAATATTAACCCAAAACCAACTTTGTATTTGTTATCACCATTTTTTACTACCCCTATATCGAGATTTGATTTGATCGGTTACTTAACTATTTTCTTTATTTCAGTCATTAAATTCTATATTATTATTGTACTTGATTTTTTCTTAAAAAAAATGAAGTATATTCATGATTAGTTCTATGTTATTTGAGCTCAAACTGTTAATTTCATTATCTTTAGAAGAAGCTCATGTTATTAGTATTAGGTTTCCGTGATGTAATTATTAGTACAACTTTTTAGTTAGGTAATTTGTCAATTCAGCCTTGATACTAACCCTCTAATTCAAGCCTTTATCCACACCTTTAACCCAAGCCCCATTACAACCCAAAAAAGACCTTTTGATTTGTGTATCATATCATTTTACAGTGGTGGGGATTTGATTTTCATGCAAGCCTATGGGATTAACTTTTCATGTTCGACTTTTGAGTGCTTATTTTTGAACCTTAAACACTTCGAGTGATTTGAGTGAATCTTTAGTGAGGATGTGAATTCTTGTCGATTTTGAATCAGAGGTAATTATTTAGGTAAGGGGAAACACCTATTTTTCGTACTTTAAAAACTATGACTTTGATTATTTGAATCTTTAGGAACTTTCTGGTTAAATTATCAATGTATGAATTACCTATGAATTATGATGAAACATTATTGATGAAGGTTATGAATCGAGGAAATTCGGTTTTAGTTGTGAGTTGAGAATTTTGCTTGAAGTGTGGGGGTATTTAATAAAACGTAATAGTAACATATTTTATCTCCACATTTAGCATGCTTTTGGATGATTTATTCCTTGAATTATGGAATTTGGTGCTCTTAATCCTTTGATTTCATGTTTTATACTCAGGAGAGCATAGGAGGATGAAAAGAACAGAAAACGGGCTTAAAACGGGCCAAATGGGCCAAAGTAGGAAATCGACACGGCCTAGGTTTCACTATACGGTCGTGCCCCTTTAGTAGGCTTGAACACGGCCTGAAGTCGATTCACACGGGCGTGCCACACGGGCATGTCCCTGCCGTGACAAAGAGGAATTTCACTCGGAATAGGATACTTAGAGGCAAAAAAACACATTCCAAACCCTATATAAACACCCTAGAGGCCAACCTTTAAGGGGGGCGTCCAGCTAGGCCAAGGAGCCGAGCCAGAGAGGTCAGAATCGTGGGATTTACTCGAAGAAAGCCAGTTGATTCATCTCAAGAAGCTGAAATCATACTCAAGACGGCGGATCTCTCCTTCAATTCCTTCAGGGGTTTTAGGATTTTCTTATGTTTTGTTTTATCTTTTCTTCTGAGATGTATTCTTTTATTATTATGAACTAAACCCTCAGATACCTGAGGGGGATGAAACCTAAGACGGATCTTGTTTTTGTTTTCTGAACTATATGATAAATACTTGATTTGTTCTTAACTATGTGTTCTTAATTCTTGCTTTGATATTTCAGGGTATCGATTCAAGTATTGATGTGCTTAGGCAGTGGAGCAAAAGTCCCTGTCTAAGAGTAGATCTAGCATAATTAAGCGGAGTTGATCGCAACCCTAGACATAGGATGACGAAAATCTGCCGGATTAGGGTCAAACCTAATATGGGAGTCCATAGATTGAGTTAATGCAATTCTAGGGTTTTAATTAGAAAGAGATTTCAATTAATCAACCTAGGGTTAGACGTTAGTAGCCTCGACGGAGGTATTAATATACATTAGGGAATCCTATGGATCAAGTCAAGTGAATAAATAAATGCTGTTTGAGTTAGATAACAAGTGAAGTCTAGGTGGATTCTTCCTTGGGTATTGTCTTACTCAATTGGTTTTTCCACAAGTATTTCCCCAATTCATTCTCTTTGTCTTAGCATCTTTAGCTTAGTAATTAGTTAATTTTAGATTAAAAAATAATTCACTTCAATTCTTAGGCTAAATAATAGGAAGAAAGTTAGTATTTTTACTTTTGGTTCCTTTGGGTTCGACATTTCGGTCTTGACCCTAAACTATACTACTGTTCGATTGGTGCGCTTGCCTCAATCATTGTCACAGTTAGTTTCTAGGCTAGATCATTCATTATATAAATTTTAAGAATCTGACATAACGATCACTTGTCTTTCCATATATAAGAAATCATAGCATGACATAGTAACTATAGCTAGCCTATGAGTTTCAGTACACTAGTGAACGATTTTTTTTCTATTGTTGTGACTTTGTTCCTGTTCAGTTTTTTCAATTTTTTTTCTCACTCAAGAATGCTTTTTGGCTTTTCAGGTACTTTTTCTACTCGTATTTCTTCTGTTTTGTGGATTTCTCTTTTGCTTTTCACTTTTAGGCTAACCTATAATTCCCACATCACACTAATATTTCCTATTTCACTCTATTTTTACAACCTCTTCCATGATGTATCTACTTAACTCTCAATACGTATGGCCAAACGTCTATAATCGTACAGTTCTGGACCAAAGAAAAAGGGCAAATACAAATTGATGTTTTCAAGCTTGGGGCTTGTAATGTGGTTCATCAAGAACTGTCAACAGGCTAAAAAAATGGTACTAAGGGTGAAATGTAATTAGGACAACTTTTTGGCTTTAGATGTGTTCCAAAAAATGCCTTAGGTCATCCCTAAATATCTCAACATGCACAAATTTAATCAACCAATCAAACACAAATTCAACCATTTATCATTCATACTAGCATGCTCGTTTCCTTGTATTTTCTATATCACTTCGTACAAATGATGGCTTAATACCTATTTCAAGTGTAACATACAGAACTTTAGTAGTCCAATACTTAAAAATTTAAAATATCCAACCATCATTCCAAATTTATTCTTAAACACAAGAGATATATGTATATGCTTCTAACCAATCACTTGTATTTCTACAAGTTCAAGCACACCAAAAAACAAGAAAAGTTAAAAAAAATTAAATTTTAAAAACTACTTATGTTACCCCCACACTTTAATCAACACATTTTCCTCGATGTGTAGCCCATTAAAAGATAAGGAAAGAAGTTAATTGATAGTGATCGTTTTAACTGCTACTGGTGGGTGCTTCCTCTTTTGATCGTGTAATGTTCAGATATGTTTGTGTCTCCTTTGTGTTGGGTTCTTACATGGAAATTTTCAACAGATTGTAACATACTAAAATCAACTTATTAATCCTACTCCTACGAAGTCTAAATTAAAATCATCCAAAAGTTAATACAAGTCTTTACAAAATTTTAAAAAAAATAAATCATCCTCCTCATCATCCATCTCTTCATCCTCGTCATCCCACTATTATTCTTCTTCCTCTTCATTTTCATGTGCTTTGTCTTCTTGGTTCATATTTTCCAACTCAAACATGTCAAGTGTATAATTGGGAACCTGAATGTTGTTTTGCCTCGTAAATTCTTGAAAAATTGGTCCTAGTTCCTGCATCCACTAAATCATCCAATCTAACTTTGGATGACTTCTCTCACCAACATCTTGTTGAGCTCGTGCCAACCTTTGTGACGAGGTGGGTGTAGCTTTTATTTCTTGTTGTTGCTTTTTCCTGTCTTTTATCTGTTTGGCCCGTAGCTCGATGTATTGTTGGAACAAGGTATCCCCGATAATGCGTTGGGATGGTTTTAAGGACTGCTCAAAGGAGGTATGGGTACACCCACCTTTTTGTATAAAGCCATCACCAGATGGGAAAAGAACACTCCCGCCTTCTGGCTACTAATGTTGTAACACCACTAACCCGTATCCGTCGCCGGAGTAGGGTGACGAGGTGTTACCGATCAATACACATCATTTAACATACATAAATCATACATTTACGCATACATACTCAAATATCATTTAATCACAAACACATTGTCTGTAACAGTCCGATTTACACCCTAGTCGGAATAGTGGTTTCGGGACCACAAATCCAAGTCAGAAAATTATTTTAACATTATTTTCTGTGCTCGCAATATGTGAATAGGCATGTGTGAAAGTTTCATGATTTAATTTATCCGATTGTGTGCTTAATTTGATAAAAGGACCAAATTGCGTAAAATGCAAAAGTGCCTTGATAATTGTTAAAGTGTTTTAAATGCTATGTTCTTTGAATATGAAGGCCTTAAAATGGAATTAGGCCATAGAATTATATCATGGACGGTAAAGGGTATGAAGTATACATGTATTATATGTTTCATTAAAAGGTTAATTTTGGAAATTGATTATTAAAGAAATTATAATTAATAAACAAAAGAAAGAAAGCCACCATGTTCATCTTTTCCACCAAAATTAAGAAAAGAAAGAAGGGTTTGAAGCTCTTTTATATTCGGCCAACATTTAGTTTGATTCAAGGTTAGTTTTTGTTCGATTTTTGATAATTTCTACGTTTTTGTAATCGTTGCTTCGAGTACTACAAAACCCATGCCTTAATTTTGGAATTTGATAAATAATTTGAAATGTTCCATTGATGAATTCTTGAGCTTTGTGATGTTAGTTGATGAAATATGAAATATATGTGTTAGATTAACATGTTTTGTCTTTGGATTTTTGGTGAATTTGAGTAATTTGGACTAAATTGTGAAAATAATATTTTGAGGGACTAAAATGTAAAATAAATGAAATTTGAGGACTTAGATGAAGCATGTGAATATTCAGCAAAGCATGGGTATAAACAAATTATGTGTATTTTGTGATTTTGTGAAATAAGGACTTAAATGTCAAAATGTGAAAATGTGAGGGCTAATTTGTAAATTGCCCTAAATGTGTATTTTTGGATTGAATTGAATGATTTGGTGAGTAAATGAGTTAAATTTGAATATGTATAGATCGAGAACCAAAGAAAACAGATTTAGATTGAGGAAAGTCGAAAGTGATCGAGTAGTCAAACTCGTTTGTTTATTCCGAATACGAGGTAAGTCTATATACAAATAAATTTATTTAAGTTGATTTATTCATGTTCATATATTATCGAATTGTAATGAATGACTTTGGAAGATATACATATGAAAATCGAGAAAGTATCAACAATGTGTCTATGTCCGAAAAGTCTCGTACGAGCCATAGGAATAGATAGGATTCATATGTCATGACATAGGGATTCCGATATGTGATATCATGTAAGACCACGTCTGGGACGTTGGCATTGATTTGAGATTTACGTGTAAGACCAGGTCTGGGACATTGGCATCGTATTTGATTCGTGTAATACCCTGTCTGGGATAGTGGCATCGATACTGGATTACATGTAAGACCACGTCTGGGACGTTGGCATTGTACGAGTATTTTGAGATATCCGAGTATCCTATTTGATTCCAAATGGTTCAACGAGCAATTCCGAGAAATGAAAGACTATGAAAAATGTATGTCTGTTTCAGGTACGTTTAAAGTGTATGCTACGATTGAGTATAAAAAGGTAAGAATATGTGAATGTGCACAAGTGAGATATGTGCATAGACTTGTTAAGACAAAATGTGATATATGTATGAATGTGCTTTGAACAAAAGAGATAGTTGGAGATATGATTTTTTGGTAAGCTGTAACAACCCGATTTAGGGCTTAGTCGGAATAGTGGTGCGAGACCACAAATCTGAGTTAGTAAATTGAGTTCTTAAGGTTTGTGACATGTTTGCATGATAGTATTAAAGTTTCATGTAGAAATTTTGTGAAATTGACATGGAATGATAAAATAAGACTAAATTGCAAAAGTTGCAAAATATGAGTTTCTAGAAGCTTTTTGTATGAAATAGCTTTAGAATATTAATTAGAAGTCCTTAAATAGAAATTTTCCCAAATTATAATTATTGGACAAGAATGGACATGAGTTAGTAAATTTAAAATTTTTAAATAGAAGGGCATTTTGGTCATTTACCAATTAAATGATTAAAATAGGAAAAATATGATAAAAATTTCATTCACCTTCTTCCTTGGTGCCGAAAATTTGAAGAACCCCATAGCTAGGGTTTGTTCATCTTTCAAGCTTGCTAGTAAGTTCATCTTAGCCCCGTTTTTAATATTCTTCATATTTTTGAAGTTCTCGTATTATGAATTAGCTATTTTTAGCTATAAAATGAGCTAAGATGCATGTTCAAAAATCTACCCAATAGTGACATGCTTGTAAAATGATATTTTATGGAAGTTTATGAGAGTTTGATGTTAGATAAACATCTTTTCCTTAGTGAATTTCATGAAAAATGATGGTATGGACTAATTTGTAATAGTTATGAAATTGGTCATACCTATTAGAAATAGTGAGAATTGATGATTGTTATAGTAGAGAAAATGAATCAGCTAAGCATGATGTTTAAGAAAGTTAAATGAGAATCATTTTACGAGCCTAGGGGCAAAAGTGCAAATATGAGAAAGTTTAGGGGCAAAATAGTAATTTTGCCAAAGTATGAGTTAAGAGTCAATTTAGTCAATGTGAGTATTAAATAATCTAATTATTATTATAGATCAAGAAAAATGAAGCCGGATCGGGCGAGGCAAGAACAAAGTCGAGGACTAAATTGCATATCTACACACATTTTGTATATTGAGGTAAGTTTGTATGTTTTCTAAGCTTTATGATTAAAATCATTGAATTGCTTAGTATAATGTAGAATATATTTTAATTCCATGAGATTGTTTAATGCTATGTTAAACAAAGAAATCAATGAGATCAAGCATGAGAAAGTCCCGATTGAAGTTGAATTACTTAGGATACTTGA
Source organism: Gossypium sturtianum (assembly GCA_025698515.1). Taxonomy (NCBI): domain Eukaryota; kingdom Viridiplantae; phylum Streptophyta; class Magnoliopsida; order Malvales; family Malvaceae; genus Gossypium; species Gossypium sturtianum. The sequence goes on along the minus strand of CM046953.1, from coordinate 80,908,685 downwards.
TCTATCACATGAAATGAGAAAGTCAAAGTATAAGACCAAGCCAAGGCATGGCATCGGCAATCAAGCAAGTTATCATGTAAGACCAAGACAAGTCTTGGCATTGAAGAGTTATTATGACATGAAGACCCATATAAGCCCAAGCCAAGGCATGGCATTGGTGAGTCTCCAAGCAAAGTTATCATGTAAGTCCAAGACAAGTCTTGGCATTGAAAAGCTATAAAGAGATAGAGATCCCATGTAAGTCCAAGCCAAGGCATGGCATTGGTGAGTAACAAGAAAGATTTCATGTAAGTCCAAGCCAAGGCTCGGCATTGACAAGTAAAGATACCAAGTAAGACCATGTCGAGACATGGCAATGGTAAGTTCCCAAGGGAACTCATAATTAAGACTTCGTGTAAGCCCATGTCAAGACATGGTATCAATACCAAGTAAGAGATCCCATGTAAGACTATATCAAGGATATAGCATTGGCATCAAGACACATGTGTTTTGAGATTTAGTATCCTCTGTTATTCATAGTAATTCATCGGGCAAAAGAGTAAAGATTAAATGAGAAAGTAAGAAAGTTAAGTAAGTAAAGTTATTATCAAGTTATGCTTATCATAGTAAACTATACTGATCTAAGTGATCCAGTGATACATGTATCTATTTACCGTATGATCATGAGAATAGTAAGTACCATGAGATATGTAAGATTCAGTAAGAGTAAGTAAGCTGAAATTTATGATACCATTGTTTATGTTAAATGGGTTATATTAAGCAAGTATGTTGCTATGTGCATTATATGCAAACTTACTAAGCTAAATGCTTACGTCCTTTATTCTTTCTTTCCATGTAGTCCCGCCAAGCTAATCTCGTGGATCATCGTCACCGGAGCTCGGAGCACACTATCAATCGCTATTTTTGTATAGCCAAGTTGTTTATATTAAGTATGGCATGTATAAGAAACATTTCATTTTGAGTTATATTTTAAAACTAGCCAAAGTGTTGGCTATCAAGCTTAGTATTCTTTTTGTATATGGCCAAAGATATGAGTCATGAATGATTAAGTATGTATGTTTTAATCTATCAATGAAGTATGCATCCTTGTTCATGTTAGATGTAATACTTGAGTTGCTGAATTGAGTATGAGTTTGGTCTTGATTTCAGGGTGGCAATTGGCTTGGTAAATAGCCTCTAAGTGCCCACACGGATGGACACACGGGCGTGTGTCTAGGCCGTGTGCACCCTGCACCTTTGTATCTTATATCAGAATAGACCACGGGCTAATCCCACGGCCGTTTGTTTAGGCCGTGTGTGATACACGGTTAGAACATGGGCGTGTGCCCCGGCCGTTTGAACAAGTCGAGTATATCAAGGTATAGCACACGGTTTTGATCCACGGGTGTGTCAAGACCGTGTGAGATTAGTCAGTGTCGACCACGGTTGGGAGACATGGGCGTGTCTTAGGGGTACACGGGCGTGCCCAAAGCCACATGGGCGTGTGACCCCTATTTCGAGGAAAAGTTCCCGATTGTATTCTGAAAGTTCCCGGGTATGTGTTTAAGGCCTCATAGGCCCATGATATGTACGTTTTGACTAAGAAAGAAGAGTTTCTATTTCGGAACAAAATTTTACAGCCCGTAAGTACATGTTTAAGTGAGTTCAAGCATGGTAATGTCTCGTATCCAGTCTTAGCCTTGGACTCGAGTATGGGGTGTTACATTTAGTGGTGTCAGAGCTACGGTTTAGTCAGTTCTAGGATTAACGTAGCACGAGCACGAGTCTAGCTATACATGCCATACGTAAGAATGTTTTTATAATGATAGTGTGACGACTCCTGACGACTTAAATTATGTTTATACGTTTAGTAAATGGATCCCGATAGAGCTGTGGTAGATGACATAGAAAGTAACGCGCCGGCTCTCGCTGGAGGGACGGTGCCGAACGAGAATGAGAATAGACCCACTACGGTGAGTCAAGAAGGAGGAGAAGAGGCTAGAAAAGTCTTCCTCCATATGATTAATACATGGTACACGGAGTTCGTTCGTACGAACCCGAATGCGCAACCCCCTCCACCCCCACCTATTCCTCAACCTATCCTAGTAGCCCCTCAAGTAGTATAGGTGGTAAGAGGAGAGAAGCCTCCAGTTGATAGAATCAGGAAACATGGGGCAGAAGAATTTCGGGCTAGAAAAGATGATGATTCGGAAAAAGCTGAATTCTAGTTAGAAAATACCATTTGGGTATTTAATGAGTTGTCATGCACATCTGAGGAATGCATGAAGTGTGTAGTCTCTCTTTTAAGAGATTCTGCCTATCAATGGTGGAACACATTAGTGTCTGTGGTACTGAGGGAAAAGGTCACATGGGAATTCTCCCAAGAAGATTTCAAGAAAAAGTATATCAGTCAAAGGTTCGTGGACCAGAAAAGAAAGGAATTTCTAGAGTTAAAGCAAGGCAAGATGTCTGTGACTGATTATGAGTGTGAGTTTGTACGGCTCAGCAAATACGCTTGAGAATGCGTGTCCACCGAGGCCATCATGAGTAAGAGATTTGAAGATGGGCTAAATGAGGACATCAAATTGTTTGTTGTTATCCTAGAACTTAAGGAATTCGTTGTGTTAGTAGAGAGGGCTTGTAAAGCCGAAGAACTAGTAAAGGAGAAGAGAAAGTCTGAAATAGAGTCTCGTGACTCTAAAAAGAGACAGTGGAATAAGTCATTCCAATCCACATCCAAGAAGTCAAGAGATTTCTCCACCCGATCGGCTACTTCCACTGGGTTTTCAAGGAAGGACAAGAGTAAGCAGTATTTGGGAAGTAAGGCACAGACAACCTCAGTTGCTAGTGTGGGGAACATCCGATTGGATAGACCCGAATGGCCATAGTGTGGCAGACGTCATTTTGGAGAATGTCGAGCACATGAAAATGCATGTTTCAAATGTGGTTCCCAGGACCACTACATAAAAGATTGTCCAGAGACAAGGAAAGAAGATAGAGCTCAGAACCCGAGATCCGGGAGTGTAGTCAGAGGAAGACCGCAAAGGAACCCAGAAAGTGGGGCAAGTGGAAGGGGTAACCCTAGAGAGCAGGCTGCGAGAACCGAGGGTAGGGCGCCTGCGAGGACTTATGCCATTCGCGCTCGCGAAGAGGCATCTTCTCCTGATGTTATTACAGGTACCTTTTCTCTTCATGATGTTAAAGTTATTGCTTAGATAGATCCCGGATCCACACACTCTTACATTTGTATGAAACTAGTATCCAGTATGAATATGCCTATAGATTCTACAGAATTTACGATTAAGGTGTCTAATCCTTTAGGCAAGAGTGTGTTAGTTGATGAAGTATGTAAAGATTTTCCATTAATGATTAGAGGTCATTACTTTAAAGCAAATCTTATGTTGCTACCATTTGATGAGTTTGACATCATTCTTGGTATGAACTGGTTGATCACTCATGATGTAATAGTTAATTGTGGGAAGAAATATGTTGAGACGAGATGTGAGAATGGGGATATTCTCCATATAGAATCAGATGAGCAAAGTAAATCACCGGCAATGATTTTTCACATGACGGCATAGAGATACATAAGAAAGGGGTACGAGGCATATTTGGCCTTTATGATGAATGATAAAGAAACAGAGTTAAAGATTGAGTCAGTACCGATAGTATGTGAGTACGTGGATGTTTTTCCCGAAGAATTACCAAGACTACCCCCAATAAGAGAGATTGAGTTCGGCATTGAACTGGCTCCCGGTACTGTACCAATATCTATTACTCCTTACAGAATGGCTCCAACGGAGTTAAAGGAGCTGAATTCATAGTTGCAAGAGTTGATAGATAAAGGCTTTGCTAGGTCAAGTTGTTCTCCCTGGGGTGCTCCAGTTTTATTTGTGAAAAAGAAAGATGGCACCATGAGATTGTGCATAGATTACCGTCAGCTTAATAAAGTGATGGTGAAGAACAAGTACCCATTGCCTAGGATCGATGATTTGTTCGATCAATTGAAAGGAGCCACTGTGTTCTCCAAAATAGACTTGAGATCAGGGTACTTTCAGTTAAGAGTAAAGGAATCGATGTGTCTAAGACGACTTTTCGAACAAGGTATGGACATTATGAATTTTTAGTCATGCCTTTTGGTTTGACCAATGCTCCTGCGGTATTCATGGACTTAATGAACCGCATTTTTAGACCATACCTCGATGAGTTTGTAGTCGTTTTCATTGACGACATACTGATTTATTCCCGAGATGAGAATGAGCATCTTTGAGCACCTACGGACGCTTTTATAAATTCTACGAGAAAATCGGGTTGTATGCAAAGTTGATGCGAATTCTAGCTCAAGGAAGTAGGATTTCTGGGACATATTGTCTTGGGAGAACCAGTTCGAGTAGACCCCAGTAAGATTTTGGCTATTATGGACTGGAAGCCACCGAAGAATGTCTCTGAGGTTAGAAGTTTCCTAGGCCTAGACGCTATTATAGACGATTCGTCAAGGGTTTTCTATTATTGCAACCCCGATGACTAAATTGTTACAAAAAATGTGAAGTTTGAGTGGGATGAGAAAGATGCCAACAAAGTTTTGAGGCGAAAGCGATGTTGTGAAGCTCGAGTTTTAGTACAACCTGAGGCAGGGAAAGAATTTGTGATTTACAGCGATGCATCCTTAAATGGATTAGGCTGTGTACTAATGCAAGAAGGCAAAGTGATTGCTTATGCCTCAAGACAGTTGAAGCCTCATGAGAAGAATTATCCGACCCACGATCTAGAGTTGGCTGTCATAGTATTCGCATTGAAGATATGGAGACACCACCTATATGGTGAGAGATGTAAGATTTTCACCGATCAAAAAAGTTTGAAGTACTTGATGATGCAGAAAGAGTTGAACTTAAGGCAGCGGAGATGGTTAGAGTTGATAAAAGACTATGAAATGGTCATTGACTACCATCCCGGGAAGGCGAATGTGGTCGCTGACGCTTTGAGTAGAAAGTCCCTATTTGCATTAAGGGCAATAAATTCACGGATGACTTTATCCACTGGTGGTTCTATTCTAGCTGAGTTGAAAGCTAGACCAGTATTCCTCCAAGAGATTTTTGAGGCTCAAAAAGAAGATAGTGAATTGCAAGTCAAGAGAGCTCAGTGCGAGACAGATGTTGAGTCTGATTTTTGGATTAGTCCCAATGGAAGTCTGATATTCAAAGATAGAATTTGTGTATCGAGAAAGGACGAGCTTATTCAGAGAATTTTGCATGAGGCACATAACGGATGTTTATCTGTACATCCGGGTAGTACCAAAATGTTTAATGACTTAAAGCAACAGCATTGGTGGCCGAGAATGAAGAAAGATATTTCAGAGTTTGTTTCCAAATGATTGATTTGTTAGCAAGTAAAGGCTGAACACCAAGTACCTTCGGGTTTGCTTCAACCCATTTTGGTTCCGGAGTGGAAATGGGACCGTATTACTATGGATTTTGTAACGGGTTTACCATTATCTCCGAGCAAGAAAGATCTGTATGGGTTGTAGTTGATAGACTCACGAAGTCGACTTATTTCTTACCCGCATGCGAGTTGATTACTCACTAGACAAGTTGGAGACTTGTATGTGTCAGAAATAATAAGGCTTCACAGTGTTCCGTTGTCAATTATCTCGGATAGAGATCCGAGGTTCACATCCAGATTTTGGAAGAAGTTGCAAGAGGCCTTCGGTGCAAAGTTGAACTTTAGTACTGCTTTTCATCCTCAAACTGACGGTCAGTCGGAGAGGTTAATTCAAGTACTCGAGGATATGCTCAGATGTTGTATTCTTGAATTCCGAGGCAGTTGGGAAAAGTTTCTCCCATTGGTAGAGTTTGCCTACAATAATAGTTTTCAGTCGAGTTTAAAGATGGCGCCTTATGAGGCTCTATATGGGCGTAAGTGCAGAACGCCTTTATTTTGGACTGAACTCAAGGAAAACCAAATTCACGGGGTTGATTTGGTTAGAGAAGCTGAAGAGAAAGTGAAAGTGATACGAGAATGTTTAAAAGCTGCATCAGATAGACAGAAGTCCTATTCGGACTTAAAGAGAAAAGAGATAGAGTATCAAGTCGGAGATAAAGTTTTCTTGAAAGTGTCACCATGGAGAAAAGTTCTCAGATTTGGCCGGAAAGGCAAGTTGAGTCCACGTTTTATTGGACCGTATGAGATTACCGAGAAAGTTGGGCCGGTAGCTTATCGATTGGCCTTGCCATCAGAGTTATAAAAGATTCACGATGTGTTTCACGTGTCCATGTTGCGACTCTACCGATCAGATCCTTCACATGTAATTACCCCGTCAGAGATAGAGATTCATCTCGACATGACTTATGGTGAAGAACCAGTTAAGATTTTAGCTCGGGAAGTCAAGCAGCTAAGAAATAAAAGTATTGCCCTGGTAAAAGTATTGTGGAAAAGACATAAAATAGAAGAAGCTACGTGGGAACCAGAAAAGAGCATGAGAAACCAATATCCAAACCTGTTTGCTGGTAAGATTTTCGAGGACGAAAATTCCTAAGAGGGGGAGAATTGTAACAGCCCGATTTAGGGCCTATTTGGAATAGTGGTGCGAGACCACAAATTTGAGTTATTAAATTGAGTTCTTAAGGTTTATGACATGTTTTGTAACATCCCCAAACCCGGCCCACAAGTCTCGTCCGGATCTGGTTATGTCACTGCGGAATGACGGTTAAAAATCTTTGTCTTTAGAGTAAAACTTGAAAATTTTGTTAACTTTCGGGAAGTAAGTCCATTAAAATTATTAAGTAATATAAGCTTGGTTTGAATTAAAACTTTATTATAATTTATTATAATATAACTCCTTTGTAAAAATATTACTAAATACGATATAACCTTTATCGACTATAAATAGAGTACTTTAATCAAAAGTGGCCCTTATTACATCAAATAAATTAACCAAAATACGGATAATATAAAAAAATCACTATTAATTAACTAAACAAGTAACACATCTACTTCTGCATGAAAATCTGCTTCTGCATGGCCACCTTTGTATCTACTCCAACCCGGTCCATTACTCACGACTCACCTGCGATGTTGGATAAATAATTGGGTGAGTCATACAGACTCAGTGTGTAATTAAACCACTGATATCCACCCACATGCTAGCCACAAATCAACCCAAATATCAAATGCAACATACAAATATAATCATTTAAACATTACCACAATGCTGGCTTGGCCCACAATCAAATCATATCAAATTTGGGCTAGGCCCTTTTCTCATCAATCCATCGATTCGGGCTTGGCCCATTTCCACGTATGTTCTCAAAACATACAAATCCACAAGTCATATTGGGCTTGGCCCATTTCCATATCAATTCATAACGAAACCATGCAATCATGATACCCAACCCAATCCTAAGGTCCATCCGCTACACACCCCTTATCCAACCTACCACACACCGGGGACTATCGAGTCACCCTCTCCTTTTCCCTCCATAAAGGCAACCAATGCCATCCACGATGTAGCGTATAGCTAACATCAAACCACGATGGAGCACACAACAATCCATCAAGCCACGATATGGCATAAAGCCCATATCAATCAAGGTAACCACGCCGAACTAAATCGCAAAGATCCACAACGCGACCTCGATCGGCGCCAATCCACGATGTAGCACAAAGTCGACATCAACCACGCACTCGAAGTACACCCGTACCTTCTTTCAAAAACCCACCCATGCACATGTAACATAATATGATCTTTGAGATGATGCATGTACATGATATTCACAAATATAGGCATGCTCACATAGTTAAAATCAATTATCACATATTAGCCAATTTGCTACTAACTTGAGTCGTCATCATACCCCTTTAGGGTATCCATTACACATATGGCAATTGCATTCATTAGTAAACATATAGCACAAATGAGAGATCATACAAATCCGGAAACAATGGCTAACTACACACCTTATTACTTGGAGTTCTAGACTCTCGATCCTCGACGCTATCATTTAGTGAGACTACGGCTATTTGCCTAACGTTTTGTTGTTGGCCCACACCGGTGGCCAATCTCGCATGCCAGAACGGATCTCTTCTTGAACTTTGGGATGGGAGCTTTCCCTTGCCCACTTTGACTGGCACTCGCATCCATCGACGATACTTAATCAGAACCACACGATTAATCATAGCAATCAAAACCTACAAATATCGAATCCAGATCACCTATTAACATCCTTACCGAAATACTGAGATCCCGAAGGCTTTCCTTTGCTTCTGTTGATTTGCCCTATACCCAAAGTCAACATCGGTCAACACAAGAACATATCTAATGGCCTAAGGCCGAATACCCAAAGGATCACTTACCCACTTACTCGGATCCCGAAACACCAATAGTCTCAAGGAGTTGCCGAAAATCCCTGTTACAAAACCATTAGAATCGACCTACAACAACAATCCACAAAAAGGCCCTTTTGGCCGAATACTCACCATCACCTTACCTTAGATGATCGAATCCAAGAGACTTCCTCAATGCTTCCTTCTTTCGGCTACACACAAGAGAACATACTTAATGGCACTATGACATTCGGCCATGTTAAAAACTAAGACCAATCACTTGGTTTTGACGTACCAATATAAGAACTCAAAACCAATTGTTTAGAGTGACGATTACTTACCACTACACTTGAGACGAAATTAAGAGCAAGAGATCGGCAACACCATCTTAGGAGATTCGGCAATGGCCTTTAAAGGTAATGAGATATTCGGCTCTTGAAAACAACAATGGTAAGGAAAGATGCTTGATGAGGCTTACTTAGAAATAAAACAAATGTGGAGTTGAAGAAAAGAAGAGTGGAAGAACGGTAGGGACTTAGGAGCATTCGGCTTTCATAGGAACATAAAGAAATTTGGCAAACAACTAAAAAAAACAAAAGAAAGAAACAGGGAAAGGGTGCTTATTCAAAGAAGAATTCGGCACTACCCCCTTCTATTTATAGAATTCGGCCACCCCCCTTGAAGACTCCAAGATTCGGCCAACACCCACTAATTCAAATCAATTTGAATTAGCTCAATTCAAAAACAATTTGAATTGCTCCACTATTATCCCACACTTCTAAATAACTAAATAGATAAATAAAAATAAAAAAACATTATCCTCATCTAAATAAAAGCCTTCCAAAGTGGTCCAACACCTCTCCAGCTCTTTTGCAAAATAAAACGCCAAAAAGGAATAAAAATTAAACTCCAAAACGCAACTCTCTTGGTTCGAACACGGGACCAATCTGCTGCCCACCTTTCCCCCAACGCCCCAGGCCACTCGGCCACTTTGATTTTCATGCCATAAAGCCCCCACATTTATTTTTAACCCCTTCCTACTTCAGCCCATCACCAAAAAACAAAGAAATAAAACTCCAAAATGCCGCTCCAGTGCCCTCAAAGCCGCGCCTCTCTCTCCTCCAGCGCCTAAGTGGCGCACGAGTGCCACTTTGCCAGCTGGACTTCCATGTCCACCAAGCCACACCATTAATTTTAAGGCATACTTAGCCCGGTCCCTTGACGCACAAAAATAAAACAACATTGTCTTGCCCCAAACTCGAACCCTTGCTCCCTTAGGCATCACCTTCCAAAGCCCCCAAGCAGCGCCTCCACGCCACTTTGCCAGATCCTTTCTTGCGTCCTAAACTCCCCCAATTTATTTTAAGGCCTTCCTGCCCTATTTCCCCTTTTTACCCTAAAAAGAAATAAAAATTTTCCAAAGCCCTTCCTTTTTCATCCAAGCATTCTTAAACCTCTAAAACACATCCAAAAACACCCAAAACCCTTCCAACACTTGAATTATACCAGAATTACCTAGCCCCTAAACCAGGGTGTTGCAATTCTACCCTCCTTAAAATAATTTCGTCCTCGAAATTACTTACTACCATGCAATCCTAACTCCCTACTCTACGCCTCCGCTGCGCACTCTGATTTCAATTCATCATACTTCCCAAACGTAGTCTCTAAGTTCTCACTCAAGATCCAAATCATACAGGAAAGAATTACTTACAAACAAGGAGAACAATTAAAGAGTATTCCAAAACAAAGGAGCTTACCCGATATCACATCCTTGGTTGACTCTGACTAGAACCATTCCTTCCATGACTTGAACCACGACCCCTCGTCGCTCGAGGACAATTCTTAACCAGATGTGCCTTAGATCCGCACCGAAAGCATTCTTTACTATTTCCCCCACATTCTCCTCAATGAGCTCTCCCACACTCAACACATGAATGATTTTGATCGGTGGTACGGTGCACTTACTGTGGTTCTCGGTCCTTGGTCTTTTACGGACATTACCAAGCGATCTTTGATGGTCCAACATCTCTCTTATTCTTGCCCCTATTCTTTTCTCGGTTTTTCTCTTATAGTCTTCTTAACCTCTTCACTATACGAGCTTTCTCCACTAGCACCGCTGAAGTCTCTCTCCTCTCATGAGCAATCAAGATCGAAGTTCATCTCGCAATCCGTCCTCAAACCGGACGCACCTCTCATAATCGGTGGCCACAATTCCCTTAGCATACGGCTTAACCGCACAAATTCCGCCGTACTCGGCTATCGACTTACTTCCTTGCACTAGATTTAGAAACGCTTTCCTTTGCGAGTCCAAATAAGCGGCTCCTCGTACTTTCCTTCAAACTTAACCTTAAAGAAATCCCAATCCGGTCGATGCGTCGATACACTTTGTTTGTGATGAGCCACCAACGATAAGCTTCGTCGCGAAGCAACGAAGCAACACCCTTCGACTTTTCTTCATTGGTGCGGTCCAAATCATCCATGATTCTTTCAAGCTGCTTCTAGCCAATACTCCGCTACGTTCGAGCTACTCCAGATACCCCCTCTAAAGATCTCACTCCGTTCGATCTAAGCCTTTCCGACACGACGACTTCCGAGTTCCATTTCCTCTACTAACTCCTACTACTCGTTCTAGCGCTGCGCAACATGGCCCGCGAGCATTGCGTCATCTTCACCTATCTCGATCTTGTTCCTCTGTGCCCACTGCTGGTGGCGGCACTTCACCTTCTGACCCATGGCCAGACCCTATCGGTTCCGATGCTGCCATTCTACCTCTACTGCGTCCCCTAAAACTCATCTCTATCGTCGCGATTTAATCTGATTAAGGAGTTTTATGCATTAGTATTTGTTCCACTGTTTAACCATGAACAATTTTATGAAAAGAATTTCTAGAGGTAGTTCTTTCGATCACACCAATTTTGGTTCAAGTTCCCTATTCTATTTCAGAATATCACGTTCATCCATAAGGACACATCCATTCATCAACAAAAACTCATTCATCACTAGCGACACCTTCATTTCCCAATGAAGCCACATTCCTTCCTCAGTAGAGGCACATTCAGTGGTATCTACCACACACATTCACTATCCAGACATTTCTGCCCGTTTTTACCCCAGGGGTATTTTCGTCATTTTCCTACAGGGGTATTTTTGGTAATTTTGTAAATCGAGAAAACATCTTTCAAAATCAGATTTAGAGTTTACAAACCAAAGGGGTAAATTTTAGAAATTTTAAAACTAAGGGTTTTAAAACAGTGAGGCAAATCCCTTTCGGGTTTTAATAATTGGTTTAGCCTATGAACAAGTCCTCTTGGTTAAGGTGAACCGTAGCTACGCACCAGGTAGGATTCCAATGAAGAGGAGGTGAGTCACGAGGACTGCTTAAGTACCAGGCTCTTCCGGATCCACTCCTAGACATGCGCACAATGGTTGCCACACCTTAACTCGGCGACTTAATCACAGGTTTGTTTAGTAACCTTAAGTCTTATGCATGTGTTTGAGTAGACTAGTCCTAGGGTTCAATAGCCCTAATGTTCTAATCTACGAGCCCATAAAAAAAAACCCATATAGCTCATATACACAATTCACTTCAGAAGTCTGAAGTACTTACCTGGCGGACTCGGGCCGGAGGTACAGGTGCCATGCCAGAATACCTGAAAATATTTCATAAAAACCCGTATTTTTGAAAAGCCCATTTTGAAACGTTTTTGGGCCCAAAACCCTCAAAGTCGAGTTTTGAACTTGGCTCTGATACCAAACTGTAACATCCCCAAACCCGGCCCACAAGTCTCGTCCGGATCTGGTTATGTCACTGCGGAATGACGGTTAAAAATCTGTCTTTAGAGTAAAACTTGAAAATTTTGTTAACTTTCGGGAAGTAAGTCCATTAAAATTATTAAGTAATATAAGCTTGGTTTGAATTAAAACTTTATTATAATTTATTATAATATAACTCCTTTGTAAAAATATTACTAAATACGATATAACCTTTATCGACTATAAATAGAGTACTTTAATCAAAAGTGGCCCTTATTACATCAAATAAATTAACCAAAATACGGATAATATAAAAAAATCACTATTAATTAACTAAACAAGTAACACATCTACTTCTGCATGAAAATCTGCTTCTGCATGGCCACCTTTGTATCTACTCCAACCCGGTCCATTACTCACGACTCACTGCGATGTTGGATAAATAATTGGGTGAGTCATACTGGACTCGATTGTGTAATTAAACCACCGATATCCACCCACATGCTAGCCACAAATCAACCCAAATATCAAATGCAACATATAAATATAATCATTTAAACATTACCACAATGCGGGCTTGGCCCACAATCAAATCATATCAAATCTTTGGGCTAGGCCCTTTTCTCATCAATCCGCGATTCTTGGCTTGGCCCATTTCCACGTATGTTCTCAAAACATACAAATCCACAAGTCATATTGGGCTTGGCCCATTTCCATATCAATTCATAACGAAACCATGCAATCATGATACCCAACTCAATCCTAAGGTCCATCCGCTACACACCCCTTTATCCAGCCTACCACACACCAGGGGACTATCGAGTCACCCTCTCCTTTTCCCTCCATAAAGGCAACCAATGCCATCCACGATGTAGCGTATAGCTAACATCAAACCACGATGGAGCACACAGCAATCCATCAAGCCACGATATGGCATAAAGCCCATATCAATCAAGGTAACCACACGAACTAAATCGCAAAGATCCACAACGCGACCTCAGTCAGCGCCAATCCACGATGTAGCACAAAGTCGACATCAACCACGTACTCAAGTACACCCGTACCTTCTTTCAAAAACCCACCCATGCACATGTAACATAATATGATCTTTGAGATGATGCATGTACATGATATTCACAAATATAGGCATGCTCACATAGTTAAAATCAATTATCACATATTAGCCAATTTGCTACTAACTGGTCGTCATCATACCCCTTTAGGGTATCCATTACACATATGGCAATCGCATTCATTAGTAAACATATATAGCACTTGAGAGATCATACAAATCCCGGAAACAATGGCTAACTACACACCTTATTACTTGGAGTTCTAGACTCTCGATCCTCGACGCTATCGTTTAGTGAGACTACGGCTATTTGCCTAACGTTTTCTGTTGTTGGCCCACACCCTGGTGGCCAATCTCGCATGCCAGAAACGGATCTCTTCTTGAACTTTGGGATGGGAGCTTTCCCTTGCCCACTTTGACTGGCACTCGCATCCATCGACGATACTTAATCAGAACCACACGATTAATCATAGCAATCAAAACCTACAAATATCGAATCCAGATCACCTATTAACATCCTTACCGAAATACTGAGATCCCGAAGGCTTTCCTTTGCTTCTGTCGATTTGCCCTATACCCAAAGTCAACATCGGTCAACACAAGAACATATCTAATGGCCTAAGGCCGAATACCCAAAGGATCACTTACCCACTTACTCGGATCCTGAAACACCAATAGTCTCAAGGAGTTGCCGAAAATCCCTGTTACAAAACCATTAGAATCGGCCTACAACAACAATCCATAAAAAAGCCCTTTTGGCCGAATACTCACCATCACCTTACCTTAGATGATCGAATCCAAGAGACTTCCTCAATGCTTCCTTCTTTCGGCTACACACAAGAGAATATACTTAATGGCACTATGACATTCGACCATGTTAAAAACTAAGACCAATCACTTGGTTTTGACGTACCAATATAAGAACTCAAAACCAATTGTTTAGAGTGACGATTACTTACCACTACACTTAAGACGAAATTAAGAGCAAGAGATCGGCAACACCATCTTAGGAGATTCGGCAATGGCCTTTAAAGGTAATGAGATATTCGGCTCTTGAAAACAACAATGGTAAGGAAAGATGCTTGATGAGGCTTACTTAGAAATAAAACAAATGTGGAGTTGAAGAAAAGAAGAGTGGAAGAACGGTAGGGACTTAGGAGCATTCGGCTTTCATAGGAACATAAAGAAATTTGGCAAACAACTAAAAAAAACAAAAGAAAGAAACAGGGAAAGGGTGCTTATTCAAAGAAGAATTCGGCACTACCCCCTTCTATTTATAGAATTCGGCCACCCCCCCTTGAAGACTCCAAGATTCGGCCAACACCCACTAATTCAAATCAATTTGAATTAGCTCAATTCAAAAACAATTTGAATTGCTCCACTATTATCCCACACTTCTAAATAACTAAATAGATAAATAAAAATAAAAAAAACATTATCCTCATCTAAATAAAAGCCTTCCAGCCGTCCAACACCTCTCTAAACTGCTGCAAAATAAAACACCAAAAAGGAATAAAAATTAAACTCCAAAACGCAACTCTCTTGGTTCGAACCTGGGACCAATCTGCTGCCCACCTTTCCCCCAACGCCCCAGGCCACTCGGCCACTTTGATTTTCATGCCATAAAGCCCCCACATTTATTTTTAACCCCTTCCTACTTCAGCCCATCACCAAACAACAAAGAAATAAAACTCCAAAATGCCGCTCCAGGCCCTCGAAATCGCGCCCTCTCTCCCCTCCAGCGTCTAAGTGGCGCACGAGTGCCACTTTGCCAACTGGACTTCCATGTCCACCAAGCCACACCATTAATTTTTAAGGCATACTTAGCCCAGTCCCTTGACGCACAAAAATAAAACAACATTGCTGCCCCAGCAGCTCGAACCCTTGCTCCCTTAGGCGTCACCTTCCAAAGCCCCCAAGCAGCGCCTCCACGCCACTTTGCCAGATCCTTTCTTGTGTCCTAAACTCCCCCAATTTATTTTAAGGCCTTCCTGCCCTATTTCCCCTTTTTACCCTAAAAAGAAATAAAAATTTTCCAAAGCCCTTCCTTTTTCATCCAAGCATTCTTAAACCTCTAAAACACATCCAAAAACACCCAAAACCCTTCCAACACTTGAATTATACCAGAATTACCTAGCCCCTAAACCAAGGTGTTACATGTTTGCATGATAGTATTAAAGTTCCATGTAGAAATTTTGTGAAATTGACATGGAATGATCAAATAGGACTAAATTGTAAAAGTTGTAAAATATGAGTTTCTAGAAGCTTTTTTTGTATGAAATAGCTTTAGAATATTAATTAGAAGTCCTTAAATAGAAATTTTCCCAAATTATAATTATTGGACAAAAATGGACATGAGTTAGTAAATTGTAAATTTTTAAAGAGAAGGGCATTTTGGTCATTTACCAATTAAATGATTAAAATAGGAAAAAGATGATAAAAATTTCATTCATCTTCTTCCTTGGTACCAAAAATTTGAAGAACCCCATAGCTAGGGTTTGTTCATCTTTCAAGCGTGCTAGTAAGTTCATCTTAGCCCCGTTTTTAATATTCTTCGTATTTTTGAAGTTCTCGTATTATGAATTAGCTATTTTTAGCTATAAAATGAGCTAAGATGCATGTTTAAAAATCTACTCAATAGTGACATGCTTGTAAAATGATATTTTATGGAAGTTTATGAGAGTTTGATGTTAGATAAACATCTTTTCCTTAGTGAATTTCTTGAAAAATGATGGTATGGACTAATTTGTAATAGTTATGAAATTGGTCATACTTATTAGAAATAGTGAGAATTGATGATTGTTATAGTAGAGAAAATGAATCAGCTAAGCATGATGTTTAAGAAAGTTAAATGAGAATCTTTTTACGAGCCTAGAGGCAAAAGTGCAAATATGAGAAAGTTTAGGGAAAAAATAGTAATTTTGCCAAAGTATGAGTTAAGATTCAATTTAGTCAATGTGAGTATTAAATGATCTAATTATTATTATAGATCAAGAAAAACGAAGCCCGGATTGAAACCGAGGCAAGATCAAAGTCGAGGACTAAATTGCATATCTATACACATTTTGTATATTGAGGTAAGTTTGTATGTTTTCTAAGCTTTATGATTAATATCATTGAATTTCTTAGTATAATGTAGAATATATTTTAATTCCATGAGATTGTTTAATGCTATGTTAAACAAAGAAATCAATGAGATCAAGCATGAGAAAGTCCCGATTGAAGTTGAATTACTTAGGATACTCGATCTATCACATGAAATGAGAAAGTCCGTATAAGACCAAGCCAAGGCATGGCATCGACAATCAAGCAAGTTATCATGTAAGACCAAGACAAGTCTTGGCATTGAAGAGTTATTATGACATGAAGACCCATATAAGCCCAAGCCAAGGCATGGCATTGGTGAGTCTCCAAGCAAAGTTATCATGTAAGTCCAAGACAAGTCTTGGCATTGAAAAACTATAAAGAGATAGAGATCCCATGTAAGTCCAAGCCAAGGCATGGCATTGGTGAGTAACAAGAAAGATTTCATGTAAGTCCAAGCCAAGGCTCGACATTGATAAGTAAAGATACCAATTAAGACCATGTCGAGACATGGCAATGGTAAGTTCCCAAGGGAACTCGTAAGGAAGATTTCGTGTAAGCCCATGTCAAGACATGGCATCAATACCAAGTAAGAGATCCCATGTAAGACTATATCAAGGATATAGCATTGGAATCAAGACACATGTGTTTTGAGATTTAGTATCCTCTGTTATTCATAGTAATTCATCGGGCAAAAGAGTAAAGATTAAATGAGAAAGAAAGAAAGTTAAGTAAGTAAAGTTATTATCAAGTTATGCTTATCATAGTAAAGTATACTGATCTAAGTGATCCAGTGATACAGGTATCTGTTTACCGTACGAGCATCAGAATAGTAAGTACCATGAGATATGTAAAATTCAGTAAGAGTAAGTAAGCTGAAATTTATGATACCATTGTTTATGTTAAATGGGTTATATTAAGCAAGTATGTTGCTATGTGCATTATATGCAAACTTACTAAGCTAAATGCTTACGTCCTTTATTCTTTCTTTCCATGTAGTCCCGCCAAGCTAATCTCGTGGATCATCGTCACCGGAGCTCGGATGACACTATCAATCGCTATTTTGGTATAGCCAAGTTGTTTATATTAAGTATGGCATGTATAGGAAACATTTCATTTTGAGTTATGTTTTAAAACTAGCCAAAGTGTTGGCTATCAAGCTTAGTATTCTTTTTGTATATGGCCAAAGAGAGGAGTCATGAATGATTAAGTATGTATGTTTTAATCTATCAATGAAGTATGCATCCTTGTTCATGTTAGATGTAATACTTGAGTTGCTGAATTGAGCATGAGTTTGGTCTTGATTTCAGGGTGGCAATTGGCTTGGTAAATAGCCTCTAAGTGCCCACACGGATGGACACACGGGCGTGTGTCTAGGCCGTGTGCACCTTGCACTTTTGTATCTTAAATCAGAATAGACCACGGGCTAATCCCACGGTCGTTTGTTTAGGCTGTGTGTGATACACGGTTAGAACATGGGCGTGTGCCCCGACCGTGTGAACAAGTCAGTATATCATGGTGTAGCACCTGGTTTCAGTCCACGGGCGTGTCAAGACCGTGTGAGATTAGTCAGTGTCGACCACGGTTGGGAGACATGGGCGTGTCTTAGGGGTACACGGGCGTGCCCCAAGCCACATGGGTGTGTGACCCCTGTTTCGAGGAAAAGTTCCCGATTGTATTCTGAAAGTTCCCGGATATGTGTTTAAGGCCTCATAGGCCCATGATATGTACATTTTGACTAAGAAAGAAGAGTTTCTATTTCAGAACGAAATTTTACAGCCCGTAAGTACATGTTTAAGTGAGTTCAAGCATGGTAATGTCTCGTATCCAGTCTTAGCCTTGGACTCGGGTATGGGGTGTTACATAAGCAATGGCTAAACAAATGAGCCAAAGAAGAATTATGAATTTGCAATTGAGATATGTTAATGATATTGTATTTGATATGATTATGAACGTTTATATGATAAGTTTATTTGCATATGGCTTACTAAGCTTTTGAAAGCTTACTTTGTGTGTGTTTGCATTATTTTATAGATCATTAAAGCTACGGAAGGCTCGGGGATTGTCGAGGATCATCACCACACTATCAAACTCTATTTTGGTACCTTTTGAGTATATCAATATTTAAGTATGGCATGTATAGTCTAGTTGAAATGGTTGATGTTTTGAGTTGTATATATAAGCTATGTGATATGGCTTGTAAATGGATGTGCATATGGTAATACTTGATCTATGTTTTGAGATGCAAAGTTGGTATATTATAGATTAAAATATGTCATAAAGAATTGGTAAGTTTGTGGATGGGTTTTGCTTAGAAATGCTTGTGATTAGATTGAGCTAAATGGCACAAAAGTTGGTGTATTTGATATGTTCTTGTATGGGTAGAAAAGATGGTTATTTTGGTATGTTTTGGGTACTTTTGATGCTTGGAATGATGCTTATTTGTGCTTGTAGGTATAACCCAAAGTGTGGGTGGCAAATTGGCCTTGCAAATGGCCTATATTTGCCCACACGGTTGAGCACACAGGCGTGTGGCTCGACCGTGTCCGTCGAGTTTGTATTTCAAAACAAGTCAGTTTCGACCACGGGCTAGACACACGGGCGTGTGACTGGCCGTGTGGTTCAAGTCAGTGTCGACCACAGGTGAGGCACACGGGCGTGTCTCAGGCCGTGTGGACAAGTCAGTATGTATGCCCTGTTTTGCCACGGCTTAGACACACGGGCGTGTCTGAGGCCCTGTGAGGCACACGGCCTACCCACACGGGCGTGTGACCTCTGTAGCTTTGAATAATATTTGATTTTCTGAAAAATTTTGAATGATTCCGGTTTAGTCCCAACTCCGTTCTAATGCATGTTTAAGGTCTCGTAGACCTCATTAAGGGACTATATGCGTGTGTTTTGCCATGATATGATGATGATATACTTTATGATGTGAAATGTACGTAAAAGTTTCCGGTTGTCCGGTAATGCCTCTTAACCCTAGACCGGCGATGGTTACGGGTTAGGGGTGTTACATTGTCCCTTATAAAAACCTACGAGGCCTTAAACAAGCTTTAGAAGTGGTTCGGGACTAAACCAATAACTCGGGAAATTTTTGGAAACTTAGAAAAATTTCAATCATACAGGGATCACACGCCCCGTGAACAGGTCGTGTGCATCACACGGCTCCATACACGCCTGTGTCTCAAGCCATATGGAAACAGGGCATACATACTGACTTGGGTCACACGGCTATACATTCCATATACCATATATACACAACTTAAAAGTACCAAAATAGATGTCCGATAGTGCGATGAAGTTTTTGACGATCCCCGGTTCCGAGCTAGATTCGATTTACTATAAAACATAGAAGAAAAATAAACAAAGTAAGCTATAAATCTTAGTAAGTTCGTATGTATATATAAAATAATCAACATCATTCTTTAACACTTCCAAATAGATACATATTTTGCAATTAAAACCTCAATCAATGAGATAACATAAAGTTTAACTACAAAGCAACTCATAAGTTCTCATCTTCTTATAATTCATCATTCGAACAGTTTTTTGTACATACGTGTACTGATACATATCTATTTTCACCAATTCGTTTATCGAATCACTTCGAGTTTATAAATGCTTACAATATAAGTACGTCGACTTTCCGATGCCATAGTCCAACTATGGTCTCACACATACATTGCCAAGGCCCTGCCGTGGTCTTACATTCACATGCCATAACCCGACTATGGTCTTATTATCCGATTTACCATAGCCCAGCTATGGTCTTATTCAGCAACTCGTATGTTTAAACCGTAAATTTAAATTCAATATCTCCAAATTTAACTAATGGAATACATACAATCTCAATTCTATCCATCAATTAAACAAATGCACAATTAAGTTCAATACGAACTTACCTCGTGTACGGATATGACGAAACGGGCCGACTATTCAATTACTTTGCTTTTTCCCCGGTCTAAGTCCGAATTCCTCTTTTCTTGATCTATAAGTAATCAAAATCAGCTTATTTAATCATCTCTCTATTCAATTTAGTCTAAAGCACTCATTTAGACAATTTTACACATTTGGCCCTAATGTTTCACAACCTTTACAATTTAGTCCTTATTTTACAAAAATCACAAGTTAATGAAATTCACCATAGACCGATGTTAGCCGAATTACCATAGTACCCCTACCAGTCCATATTTTTCATTTATTTCACATTTCAACCACACAATTTGCATATTTCACAATTTAATCCCTATTATGCATTTTCACCAAAAATCACTTAACAAAACATGTAAAACTATTATCAAGCTTTCATATTTCAACATTAAACATCAAAGAACACATAGATTCAACAAAGGAAACTCTCAAAATCTTTAACAGTTTCAAAATTAAAGGTACGTACAACACCCCTAACCCGTATCCATCGCCGAATTAGGGTTAAAAGTACTACCGGACAGATCGAAAACTTTAATAGACAATTTGTAAAATAAATCATCAATCACACTATTCATCTGACATCATAGTGTCCCTTTCTTATATCTACGAAACCTTAGTCATGCATTAAACAGAGTCGGGACTAAACCAGAACACATACGAAAATTTTTGAAAATTTAAAACTTTTCTAAGTTTTAGAGGTTACACGCCCGTGTGGGCAGGCCGTGTGCCTCCCACGGCTACTAGACACGCCCATGTGCCTCCCCCGTGGTCGAATCTGACTTAACTCCACGGCCACCAAGCACATCCGTGTACCTTGGCCGTGGTCGATTCTGACTAAACCACACGGCTACCAAGCACGCCCATGTGTCGTGACCGTGTACCCTTAGCTAAATACTGACTTACACCCACGGTCATCAGGCACGCCCGTGTGCCACAACCGTGTGGCAAAATAGGTCATTTGCAAGGCCAAAATGCCGCACACATAAGGGTCAACCCTACAAGCATATGACCAAAGCAAATCATGCACATTTGACAACCAAGATCATACCAAAATAATCAACCAATCTCTACATTCCAATCCAATTCTATTCATGCCAATTTACAAGACTAAAACACATGCGTACATAAGCATAATTCATCCATATTTACTAACCAAAAACTTAACCATTTCAAAGGCTATCAAGTCATACCAAAATATGCATCATAAATCATTTTCATTAATACATATTGCCAACACATAACTAGCCAAATCACATGGCTAGATTCATCTCTGAACTTATACAAATTAGCTAGCCTATGCATGCCATAGTTTCAAACGATGTACTACTTATAAAGTACCAAAGATAACTGATAGTGTGATAGACTTGACGATGATCCCCGAGCTCGAGCTTAGACTTCAAAACCTAATAAGCAACACAACAACCACACAAAGTAAGCTATCTTAGCTTAGTAAGTTATAAGCAATTACATATAACAATGCTTTTAAACATTTTAAAAGAAAATTTACACATTTCATAACCCCTTTAACTGAATATACCAGCATTCAATAATAGGTATCACACAAGTATATAATCCATTCCTCAATTTAATATAAATGCATACCAAACTATTACCTTTCATAGCTCCAAACACCGCATATGCATACATTTAACAATTGATATCTTATACATATATTACTTACAAAATCTATACTTACCAATCAAATAATAATCTCTCATAGCATCGAAACTTACCAAATTCAATATTGAATTTATATTTACTCCTACCTTTATTGCTCATCAACCGAATTTAAGCACCCGAAATGTCCTGAAGTTCAATTTATACACTTAAAGTTTTCATATCCGATTTCGCACACTTAGTGCTCGGAAGTTCAATTCGCACACGTAGTGCTCATTATCCGATTTTGCACACTTAGTGCTCGGAAGTTCAATTCGCACACTTAGTGCTTATTATCCGATTTCGTACACTTAGTACTCGGATGTTAAATTCGTACACTTAGTGCCACTTAACCAATTTCACACACACAGTGCTCGATGTCTGAATTCACTTACTTGGCACATTACTTGAACTTGATACTTATCTAAATAAGCACATATATGTAACAAAAACTTGAACCCCAATCACATATACATTTATACATATACAATTTAACTTATTTCATTTCTATATCAATTCACATTCGGCTAAACACTATGAATAAACAAATATTCATCACTTTTAACCAAATTCATCTCTTAAATTAATGTCTCACATAGCTATCTCATTAACATATATATATACCTCACATTCGGCATAATGATAATATAACTACTAATCTCTATCAATACATATACATCAATATAGATAAAAATTCAATTCAATCCAATTGCTTAATAAACTTACCTTGAATATCGACGGACTTTGTTTTCCGACTATTCAATTAACTTTCTCCTTTCCCTGATCCAATCCCGATCCTTTTTGTTCTTGATCTAAATCAATTTCAAATTAAGCTCATTCAACATATTTTCATTCAATTTAGTCCAAAAACACATAAACGGGCAAATTACATTTTTACCCCTAACATTTTACACTTTTCATAATTTAGTCCCTATTGTACAAAACACAAAATATGCAAAATCTCACAACAACATAGCTAGGCTGAATCTTCCTTATAATCATATAAGTCCATACATTTCATTTATTTTGCATTTCGGCCACTCAATTTTTTATTTTTGCAATTTAATCCTAATTACTTAAAATCATCAAAAACTCCAATACAAAACATGTTAATCTAAAACATATCTTTAATATTTTGTCATCAAACAACACAAAACACATATATTCATCAATGACCGAACTCCCAATATGCATCAAAATCAGAAATTCTAGTATGGGTCAGATAGTATTCGAAGCAACGATCTCAAAAACGTAAAAATTATCAAAAACTGAACAAATTACATACCTCAATCAAGCAAAACCAAGGCCAAATGTAACTTGTTCTTATTTCTTTCTTTTTTTTTTCTTTTAGTTTCGGTTGAAGAAAGATGAACATGCATGTTTTGTTTTCTTTCTTTTATGTTTTATTTATTATTATAACTTTATATTATAATTATTATTATAATTATTAACTTAACCATTATAAATAATCATATAATAGCATAATGCCTTCTTAATGCCGTCCACTATACTTGCAAAATGGATAATTTACAACATAAGGTGTTCTCTTTATAAAGACACATCAATTTAACCACTCAATCAAGCAAAAGGCTACTTTTACCACTTATGCGATTTAGTCCTTTTTCTTAAATTAAACACACAAACAGACAAATTAGCTCACAAAATTTTAATACATGCACAATCATATATTATAGGCATCGAATATAATATTAAAATATTTTACTAACTCGGATTTGTGGTCCCAAAACCACTATTCTGATTAGGGTCAAAATCGGGCTGTTACAACTCTCCCCCCTTAAGGGATTTTCGTCCCTAAAAATCTTACCGATGAATAAATTTGGACAGCGTTCTTTCATTGAATCCTCAAGCTCCCAAGGTTCTTCCTCAAACCCGTGCTTATGCCACAGTACTTTCACTAATGAGATTTTCTTATTACGTAACTCTTTTACTTCGCGTGCCAAAATACGAATCGGTTTTTCCTCATAGGTCAGATCAGACTGAATCTCAATTTCTGACAGATTAATCACATGAGTAGGATCGGATCTATATCGTCGAAGCATCGAAACATGGAAAACATTGTGGATCTTTTCTAACTCGGTGGCAACATCAACTTATGCAAGAACCGCCCGATACGCTCAATAATCAAATGCGGCCCAATAAATCTTTGACTCAGTTTTCCCCTGCGACCAAATCTAAGTATTTTCTTCCACGGCGAGACTTTCAAAAATACTCGGTCACCAATCTGAAATTCTATATCTTTACGTTTCAAATTCGCATAGGATTTCTGACGGTCTGACGCTGCTTTTAAACTTTCGCGGATCACTTTTACTTTCTGTTAAGTTTCTTTGGTTAGATCAACCCCGTGTATCTTGCTTTCACTTAGCTCAGTCCAAT
Source organism: Gossypium sturtianum (assembly GCA_025698515.1). Classification (NCBI taxonomy): domain Eukaryota; kingdom Viridiplantae; phylum Streptophyta; class Magnoliopsida; order Malvales; family Malvaceae; genus Gossypium; species Gossypium sturtianum. The sequence goes on along the minus strand of CM046953.1, from coordinate 80,884,498 downwards.
ACAAAGGTGTACGACATTTACGTCCGTACAAAGCTTCGTAAGGTGCCATTTTGATACTCGATTGAAAACTATTATTGTATGCAAATTCAATCAAAGGCAAGTATCGTTCCCACGTACCCTCGAACTCGAGAACACAACATCTCAACATATCCTCAAGTATTTGAATAATTCTCTCGGATTGACCATCCGTTAGAGGGTGGAAAGCGGTGCTAAAATGCAATTTAGTACCTAATGCATCTTGCAGTTTCTTCCAAAACCGCAATGTAAACCTCAGATCTCTATCCAAAACAATAGAAATAGGTACTCCGTGTAATCGTACAATCTGAGAAATGTACAATTCAGCTAGATTTTCGAGCGAGCAATCTGTACGAACCGGAATAAAGTGAGCCGACTTCGTCAATCTATCAACAATAACCCAAATTGCATCTTTCTTGTTCGGTGTCAACGGTAATCCAGATACGAAATCCATCGTGACTCAATCCCATTTCCATTCGGGTATCATAATTGGCTGAACCAACCCGGATGGCACCTGATGCTCAGCTTTTACTTGCTGACATATCAAACATTTCGTCACATATTCTGAAATATCTAGTTTCATACCGTGCCACCAGTAATGCTGTCTCAAATCATTATACATTTTTGTACTACCCGGGTGAACAGAAAATCTACTATTATGAGCTTCATTACAAAGCATCCGAATCAACTCAGGATCCTTTGGTACACATATTCAGTTTCTGAACCGTAAACATCCCTCAGTATCAACCCGAAACTCTGAGTCAGCATTCGAACTATATTGATTCCTTATTGCTAATAAATTATCATCCATCTTTTGAGCTTCGCAAATCTGTTTAACAAATAACGGTCTCGCTTTCAATTCTGCTATGATCGCACCATCGTCAGTTATGGCCATATCTGCGTTCATTGCACGGAGAGCAAACAATGATTTTCGGCTTAGGGCATCGGCAACCACCTTAGCCTTCCCCGGGTGATAATCAATCACAAGCTCATAGTCTTTTAACAATTCCAACCATCGTCGTTGTCTCAGATTCAGATCCTTATGAGTCATCAAGTAATTTAGGCTTTTATGATCGGAATAGACATGGCATTTTTCACTGAACAGATAGTGGCGCCATATCTTCAGAGCAAAAACTATAGCGGCTAATTCAAGATCATGTGTTGGATAGTTCTTTTTGTGTGGCTTTAACTGTCTCGAGGCGTAGGCTACAACCTTACCCTCCTGCATCAAAACACAACCCAAACCATTCAAGGATGCATCACTGAAAATAACGAACTCTTTACCCGACTCTGGCTGAACAAGCACTGGAGCTTCAGTCAACAAAGTTTTTAGCCGATCGAAACTCTTTTGGCACTTCTCCGTCCACTCAAATTTAACATCTTTTTGAAGTAACCTTGTCATCGAAGTTGCAATCATCAAGAAACCTTTCACGAAGCATCTATAATAACTGGCAAGTCCCAGAAAACTCTGAACTTCAGAAATATTTCGCGGGGGTTTCCAATCTAGTATAGTCGAGATCTTACTCGGATCAACTCGAATACCTGATGCTGAAACAACATGCCCCAAGAAGCTAACAGCGAACTCCGTAACTCACATTTACTAAATTTCGCGTACAATTGATTATCACGCAAAATCTGTAACACAAGTCTCAAGTGTTCAGCATGCTCAGTTTCGTCGCGCGAATAGATCAGAATGTCATCTATAAATACAACTATAAACCGATCTAAATACTATTTGAATACCCGATTCATCAAATCCATGAAAACAGCAGGGGCGTTAGTGAGTCTGAACGGCATCACCAAGAACTCATAGTGGTCGTATCTCGTTCGGAAAGCAGTCTTAGGCATATCAGAATCTCTAACTCGCAGCTGATAATAACCCGATCTTCGAAAATATTGAGGCTCCCTTTAACTGATCGAATAGATCATCAATGCGCGGAAACGGGTATTTATTCTTTATAGTTACTTTATTGAGCTGTCGATAATCGATACACATTCTCATAGTTCCATCTTTCTTCTTCACGAATAACACTGGCGCACCCTAGGGAGAGAAACTCGGTCGAGCAAAACCTCAATATGTTAATTCTTGTAACTGAGCTTTCAACTCTTTTAATTTAGTCAGTTCCATTCTATACGGAGCTATCGAGATCGGAGTCATCCCTGGCACTAACTCATTACCAAACTCTACTTCCCGAACAGGTGGCAAACCCAGCAATTATTCCGGAAACACATCCGGATACTCACATACAACAGGTACAGATTCAATCTTCTTTTCGGTCACTTTATTATCAATCACATAAGCAAAGTAAGCTTCGCAACCCTTTCTCCTATACTCTCGAGCCAACATCGAAGACATCACTGCTGGTAGCCCATTTAAATCCGCAGATTCAATCCGAATTATCTCATTATTCTGGCACCGTAGATCAATAGTCTTTCATCTACAATTCACTACGGCATCGTGCACAGTTAACCAATCCATATCGAGGATGATATCGAACTCATCAAATGGTAGTAGCATCAAATCAGCCGGAAAACATAAATCTCGAATCATCAAAGGGCAATTCTTGCACATCTTATCCACTAGCACACACCGACCGAAGGGGTTCGAAACCCGAATCACAAATTCAGTAGACTCAACAGGTAAAGTCTTACTGAATACTAATGTTTCACACACATAAGAATGAGTTGAACCGGGGTCAATCAGAGCTATTACACTAGTATTAAAGAGAGTAATATACCGGTGATGACATATAGAGATGAAGCCTCCTCTCGAGCACGAATGGCATAGGCTCTAGCAGGCACACGAGCCTCTGATCGAATAGCTGTATCCGAAGTCCCTCTCTGAGTGCCGCTCCTACCTCCCACATTTCAGGGTGGTCTACCTCTAGCTGAAGTACCGCTCGGTCTTGCACTTTGAGTATTATCCTTCTCAGCTAACTCCGGGCAATCCCGAATGAAGTGATCCTGCGAACCACACTTGTAGCAAGCTCGGTTGTTGGACTTGCCCCAACATTCACCAAAATGTCACCTACCACACTGTTGACACTCGAGTTTATTCGGTCGAGTATTTCCAACACTAGCAATTGAGGTGGCTCATGAACTCACTGGTGGTCACTCTCATATGGAAATCCCAGCATTAGTCTTAGATCAGTTACTGTCATTTCAAAACTTCTTTGATGCCATCTGAGAAGTTTTACTTGCTGATCTCTTGCAAAAATCTCTAGCTTCGAATTCAGCTTTTCTTTTCTGTTTTCTGAGCTCTTCGGCCTTGCAAGCTCGCTCGACAAGTACTACGAACTCTTTTATTTCAAGTATGCCGACAAGCAATTATATGTCTTCGTTTAGTCCCTCCTCGAATCTTTTACACATAGCATCCTCTGTTGCAACACACTCTTGGGCATAACGGCTGAGTCTCACAAACTTACGCTCATAATCAGATACAGTCATACGACATTGTTTTAATTCAAGAAACTCCTTGCGTTTCTGATCAATGAATCGCTGACTGATATACTTTTTACAAAAATCCGTCTGAAAGAAATCCCAAGTGACCCGTCCCTTTGGAACAACCGAAACTAAAGTGTTCCACCAATAGTAGGCAGAATCCCGTAATAAAGATATAGCACACTTCAAACACTCTTCGGGTGTACAAGATAGTTCATCAAAGACACGAATAGTATTATCGAGCCAAAATTTAGCCCGCTCAGCATCATCAGTAGCTGTGGCTCTAAACTCTTCAGCTCCGTATTTCTAATTTTATCAACAGGAGACTTATTTAACCTCTCAGGATTAATAATCGGGGGTACCACAGGTGGAGTATTTGGACTCGGGGGTTGTTGAACAGCCGGATTGGTCCGAATATATTGGTTAAACCAATCATTCATTATACTAAAGAAGGCTTGCTTAGCCCCCTCATCTTGATTACTCGTAGCTGGACGAGATTCATCCGGCGCGGTCCCTTGCGCGGGAGCAGGTGCCACACTCTCGACATCATTAGCTACAACCCGCTCGGGATCAGGATCCATTTACTATATAAAAAGAGAAAACATGTTTCATTGTCAAAAGTCATCACACTATCATAATAAAGATATTTATGGCATGTATAGCTATACTCATACGCGCTACGTTAGTCCGAGAACCGACTAAACCGTAGCTCTGATACCAATCAAGTGTAACACCCCTATCCCGTATCCGTTGCCGAATTAGGGCTAAAGGTATTACCGGACAGATCGAAAACTTTAATAGACAATTTGTAAAATAAATCATCAATCACACTCATCATCTGACATCATAGTGTCCATTTCTTAGATCTACGAAACCTTAGTCATGCATTAAACAGAGTCGGGACTAAACCAGAACACATACGAAAATTTTCAAAAGTTTAAAACTTTTCTAAGTTTCAGAGGTTACACGCCCGTGTGGGCAAGCCTTGTGCCTCCCACGGCTACTAGACACGCCCATGTGCCTCCCCCGTGGTTGAATCTGACTTAACTTCACAGCCACCAAGCACGTCCGTGTGCCTTGGCCGTGGTCGATTCTGACTAAACCACTCAGCTACAAAGCACGCCCATGTGTCATGACCGTGTACCCTTAGCTAAATACTGACTAACACCCACGGTCATCAGGCACACCCGTGTGCCACAATCGTGTGGCAAAATAGGCCATTTGCAAGGACAAAATGCCGCCCACATAAGGGTCAAACCTACAAGCATATGACCAAAGCAAATCATGCACATTTGCCAACCAATATCATACCAAAATAATCAACCAATCTCTACATTCAAATCCAATTCTATTCATGCCAATTTACAAGACTAAAACACATGCGTACATAAGCATAATTCATCCATATTTACTAACCAAAAACTTAACCATTTCAAAGGCTATCAAGTCATACCAAAACATGCATCATTTTATCATTTTCATTAATACATATTGCCAACACATAACTAGCCAAATCACATGGCTAGATTCATCTACGAACTTATACAAATTAGCTAGCCTATACATGCCATAGTTTCAAACGATGTACTACTTATAAAGTACCAAAGATAGCTGATAGTGTGATAGACTTGACGATGATCCCCGAGCTCGAGCTTAGACTTCAAAACCTAATAAGCAACACAACAACCACACAAAGTAAGCTATCTTAGCTTAGTAAGTTATAAGCAATTACATATAACAATGCTTTCAAACATTTTAGAAGAAAATTTACACATTTCATAACCCCTTTAACCGAATATACCAGCATTCAATAATAGGCATCACACAAGTATATAATCCATTCCTCAATTTAATATAAATGCATACCAAACTATTACCTTTCATAGCTCCAAAAACTGCATATGCATACATTTAACAATTGATATCTTATACATATATTACTTACAAATTCTACACTTACCAATCAAATAATAATCTCTCATAGCATCGAAACTTACCAAATTGAATCTTGAATTTATATTTACTCCTACCTTTATTGCTCATCAACCAAATTTAAGCACCCGAAATGTCCTGAAGTTCAATTTATACACTTAAAGTTTTCATAACTGATTTTGCACACTTAGTGCTCGGAAGTTCAATTCGCACACTTAGTGCTCATTATCCGATTTTGCACACTTAGTGCTCGGAAGTTCAATTCGCACACTTAGTGCTTATTATCCGATTTCGTACACTTATTACTCGGATGTTAAATTCACACACTTAGTGCCACTTAACCGATTTCACACACACAGTGCTCGGTCTCTGAATTCACTTACTTGGCTCATTACTTGAACTTGATACTTATCTAAATAAGCACATATATGTAACAAAAACTTGAACCCCAATCACATATACATTTATACATATACAATTTAACTTATTTCATTTCCATATCAATTCACATTCGGCTAAACACTATGAATAAATAAATATTCATCACTTCCAACCAAATTCATCTCTTAAATTAATGTCTCACATAGCTATCTCATTAACATATATATATACCTCACATTCGGCTAAATATACCTTCCAATCAACCTTACATTCGGCATAATGATAATATACCTACTAATCTCTATCAATACATATACATCAATATAGATAAAAATTCAATTCAATCCAATTGCTTAATAAACTTACCTTGAATATCGACGGACTTTGTTTTTCGACTATTCAATTAACTTCTCCTTTCCCCGATCCAATCCCGATCCTTTTTGTTCTCAATCTAAATCAATTTCAAATTAAGCTCATTCAACATATTTGCATTCAATTTAGTCCAAAAACACATAAACGGGCAAATTACATTTTTACCCCTGATATTTTACACTTTTCACAATTTAGTCCCTATTGTATAAAACACAAAATATGCAAAATCTCACAACAACATAGCTAGGCTGAATCTTCCTTATAATCATATAAGTCCATACATTCCATTTATTTTGCATTTTGGTGCCTCAATTTATTATTTTTGCAATTTAATCCTAATTACTTAAAATCATCAAAAACTCCAATACAAAACATGTTAATCTAAAACATATCTTTAATATTTTATCATCAAACAACACAAAACACATATATTCATCAATGACCAAACTCCCAATATGCATCAAAATTAGAAATTCTAGTATGGGTCAGATAGTATTCGAAGTAACGATCTCAAAAACGTAAAAATTATCAAAAACCGAACAAATTACATACCTCAATCAAGCAAAACCAAGGCCAAATGTAACTTGTTCTTATTTCTTTCTTTTTTTTTTCTTTTAGTTTCGGTTGAAGAAAGATGAACATGCATGTTTTGTTTTCTTTCTTTTATGTTTTATTTATTATTATGACTTTATATTATAATAATTATTATAATTATTAACCTAACCATTATAAATAATCATATAATAGCATAATGCCTTCTTAATGCCATCCACTATACTTGAAAAATGGATAATTTACAACATAAGGCCTTCTCTTTATAAAGACACATCAATTTAACCACTCAATCAAGCAAAAGGCTACTTTTACCACTTATGTGATTTAGTCATTTTCTTAAATTAAACACACAAACAGACAAATTAAATCACAAAATTTTAATACATGCACAATCATATATTATAGGCATCGAATATAATATTAAAATATTTTACTAACTCAGATTTGTGGTCCCAAAACCACTATTCTGATTAGGGTCAAAATCGGGCTGTTACAGTACGGGCTAGCTAGATTGAGCTGCAACGATTACAAACACATAGAAATCATCAAAAACCGAACAAAAATGGACTTACAATTAAGCTTCGAAGCAGCCAAACCATCAAAACCCTAACAATGGTGTTCTTCCTTCTAATTTTCGGTTAGAAAAGATGATGACCATCAAATTATGGTTTTTGTTTTATTTATTTAATGTTATTAACCAAATTACAAAATTAACGTTGTTATTAAACCATTAAAACACCTTAATAAATGTACATATATGTCCACTCACACTATTTATGGTCTAATTACCACTTAAGGACCTTAACTTTAAGGTTCTATAGCTATTTAATACCTTTAGCTATTAGAACTCAAGTTTTACGCTTTACGCGATTTAGTCCATTTTACCGAATTAACTAACTAATCGATGAAATTAATTCACGAAACTTTCACACATACATTGTAACACCCCTTACCCGTATCTGACACCGGGATAGGGTACGAGGCATTACCAGACCTATTCACAAGCAAACATTCAAAAATGAGACATGAATTTCCACTTAAATTTAAAACTTTTCAAAAACATTCATATCGTCCCTAAAACGAGCCTACGAGGCCAAAAATATACATCAGAAATGGTTCGGGACTAAACTGAGAACTTAGAAAAAAATTCATTAAAACAGGGCCACACGCCCGTGTGGACCAAGGCACACGCCCGTGTAGTGAGGGACACGCCCGTGTTGTTAGCCCGTGAAACTCTCTGTTTATGACGTCATGAAAAATTAAGGTCATACGGCCAGGGCACACGCCCTTGTGTTTAGGTCGTGTGGTCGATTAAATTTTCATAATTTTTAATAAACTAGGTGCAGACTTCACACGGCCAAGGCACACGCCCGTGTCCAGGGCCGTGTCCTCCACACAGCTAAGACACACGCTCGTGTCTCTGCCCGTGTGTTGAATACTGGACATTCTGTTTTGCAATTATTTAGGGTGCACGGGACACACGGCCGAAACACATGCCCGTGGGGCAAATCGTGTGTCACACATGGCTTAGACACACGCCCGTGTGTCTACCCGTGTGGACCAAATAAAGGTTATTTACCAAGCCATTTGCCACCCTTGTTCACACATACACAATTCAAAGGCACAAAACATATCATACTTAGGCAACCAAACATCCACAATTATGACCTACACATGCCAATACAATATCAACGTCTATCATACTCACAACATTTAATAAGTCACGATTGACTACTTTCAAGATACCTAATTGTACACCACTTTATCATTTCATCAATAGAGCACATTTCCAAACATCTCACATTCATGTCATAATTAACATTTTTGTCATTTACCAAGCATATCATGACCATATCACCAAAGACATTAGCACATATATATCGATACTTAGGCTTACAACCATCATAGCCCAAGTAAGCTGATCGTTGTGTTTATGCGATGTCAAAGTCTTAAAATTTATAATGAGAATGATCGAACCTGGAAACTAACTATGACAACGATTTGAGGCAAGCGCACCTATCGAATAGTAGTATAGTTAAGGCAAGACTGGAATGTCGAACCCAAAGGAACAAAAAGTACTAATACTAACTTTCTTTTTATTATCTAGCCTAAAATAAAGGGAATTTGTTGTTTAATCTAAATTAACTAATTATTAAACTAAAGACTCTAAGACAAAGAAGAATGAATTTGAGGAAATTACTTGTGGGAAAAGCCAAGTGATAAAGACAATACCCAAGGAAGAATCCAACTAGACTTCACTTGTTATCTAACTCTGAACCAAACGATTTATTCATTTGACTTGATCCGTAAGATTCCCTAATGTATATTAAACTCTCTCTCGAAGCGAATAACGTCTAACCCTAGGTTGATTAATTGAAATCTCTTTCTAATTAAAACCCCTAGAATTACATTCACTCGATCTATGGAATCCCATATTAGGTTTCACCCTAATCCAGCAAAATCTCGTCACCCTATCTCTAGGCGCGCGATCAACTCCGCTTAACTATGCTAGATCTACTCTTAGGCAGGGACTTTTGCTCCTCCACCTAAGCACATCAAACTTGAATCAATATCCCAGAAATATCAACACAAGAATTAAGAACACATAATTAAGAACAAGTCAAATATTTATCATATAGTTTAGTAAACGATAACAAGATTCATCTTAGGTTTCATCCCCCTCAGGTATCTGAGGGTTTAGTTCATAACAATAAAAGAAAACATACCAGAAGAAAAGATAAAACAAAACATAAGAAATCCCTAAAACCCCCTGAAGGAATTGAAAGAGAGATCCTCCGTCTTGAATATGATTCCGGCTTCTTGAGATGGATCAACTGGCTATCTTCAAGTAAACCTCCACAAATCTGCCTCCTTTGGCCTAGCAAGACGCCCCTTGACAACAGCCTTGGGCTCTTCCTTTTAGGTCATACTTAGGGTGTTTATATAGGCTTTGGAATGTGTTTCTTTGCCCCTAAGTATCCTAATCCGAGTGAAATTTCTCTTTGTCACGGCAGGGGCACGGCCATGGCACACGCCCGTGTAAATCGTGGGTAGGCCGTGTGGAGTCTGTTGATGAGGGACGACCGTGTGGTCTTGGGCCCAGGCCGTGTAGATTTTGTGATGTGGCCCATTTGGCCCGTTTTAAGCCCGTTTCTTGTTCTTTTCATCCTCCGGTGCTTTCCTAAGTATAAAACATGAAAACAAAGGATTAAGAGCACCAAATGACATAAAATAAGGGATAATTCATCCAAAAGCATGCTAAATGTGGGCTTAAAATGTGTTACTTTTACGGTTTATCAAATACCCCCACACTTAAGCTTTTGCTTGTCCTCAAGCAAAATTCTCAACTTATAATTAAAACGAACTTCCCTCAAGTCATAATATTCATCAATAGTGTTTCATCATAATTCAAAGATAATTTATACATGGATGATTCAACTCAAAGAGTCGTAAAGATTCAAACAATCTAAGTCATACCTTTGTAGCACAAAACCTAGGTGTTTCCCTTTATCTAAATAGTTACCTCTGATTTAAAATTGACAGGGATGGACATCCTCACGAAAGATTCACTCAAATCACTCGAGGTGTTTAAGGTTCAAGAAAAAGCACTCAAAAGTCAAACATGAAGAGTTAATCCCATAGGCTTGCATGAAAATCAAATCTCCACCACTGTAAAATGAGATGATACACAAATCAAAATGTATTTAACAGGGTTGTAACGGGGCTTGGGTTAAAGGTGTTGATAAATGCTGAATTAGAAGGTTAGAATCGAGATTGAATTGACAAATTACCTAACTAGAAATGATGAACTGAATATAAATAATTACATCAATTGAAAACTTGTAATAATAATACCACTACTAATACGAGCTTCTTTTTCAACAATTGGAATTTAGATGTATAAGCTCACTTGATCACAGAACTAATAATGAATATACTTTGATTTGATTTTTTTTGAACAATTTATCACATCATAAATACATAATAAAGGATAAATTACTGGAATAAAGATCATAGTTAGGCAACTGATCAAATCAAATCTTGATATAAGGGTAGTTAAGAAGGATGGTGATAACAAATACGAAGGGTTTTTGGGTTAATATTAGCGGGTAATTCAATAAAAAGGGTTGTTAGGATTCAATGGGGCTCACTAGGGGTTAATTATGAAGGTAGGTTTTTAGTGGAGTAAGTGGGTTAAATCCTAGGTGCCTTTATCATTTCTGTATATCAAATCAAAGGTGTGATCTCCAAATGTATAATCGATGCAAGTTCTAGAATAACAACTCAATGTTGACACACTCATAATCAATAAAGTGAGCAAGAAAAAGAAAATATGCTCTATAAGTCTTAAAATCTCACACAAATTATGGGTAATTTGATGTCATTCTTGTAAATTTCAAACTCCAAAGTAATATTCAAATTTAGGTAGACAACCTAGAAAAATTTTTAATTTTGAAAAATAGACCTATCATGCTTGATTCTCTAGTATCTTAAAGTATAAATCATCAATGCACAATTATCAATGACTTAATCCAAAACACATTAACAAAAATCATAAATCAAAGGAAATTTCATTCTAATCATAATATGAGAAACTTACTTTAAGACAAGGCATAATTCAGGATTTGAGAATAATGCAAAAAGTTTAGCACTTTTAAGATTCACCCCCCACACTTAAGATGTACATTGCTCTCAATGTACAAAGATAGATAGAAATTCATAAAAGATAGGGAGAGATGAAACTTCCTAAATTTGGATGGATTCCTTGAGTTGGAGGTGTGGAAACTTGATTCGGAGGTGAAAGATAAGTTGGAGGAGGTGTCTTTGGTGGTGGTCTGGAGTGCGCCACTATTACTGCGCTAGATGAAGAAATTGGGTAGCCCGTGAAGAAATAGCCAAGAAATACTAAGAAAAATTCAAAATAAACTAATTATTTATTTAGGGACAAGGAAGGTAAAGAGAAGAACAATAGATGCGATGAAAAAAGAAAATTAAAAATGAAATGGCCTCAAATATCCTTGGCTTGTCGAGTGGATGAAGCGGCCCGCATGAACTTTATGTAGATCAGTCTCCCACAGGGGAAGACTGTGCTAGGATCCTTTCGCTTCTTCGACATGGATATGGTGTACATCTAGAGTTTGAAAAAGGGCCAAGGAAGGAGAATATGGAAGGGGGCCTGAGAATGTATGGAGGAAGGGGAATGGGGAGTAGTTGAGAAGAGGGGGGTGGTTTAAATAGAGTTTTGAGGTCTGGTACATCCCCACGCCCGTGTACCATGGGCGTGTTGGGTCACACGGCCGTATCGCACGGTCGTGTTGTGCTATGTTCGTTTCTCCCACGCCCATGTTCAGGTCGCCACGCCCGTGTGTGATCTAACAGTGTCGACCATGGCCGTATCGCACGGTCGTGGTGTTTAGTCGGAGCCCGTGTGACTTCCCTTAGTGTCGGCCACGGCCATATCACATGGCTGTGGCAATTTAGAGTCATTCGTGATCTAGGAATCTTTCGTCATTGGCTCGTACTACCTCTGCTATGTCAGTACGGGAGTCTGTAGTATCCACACGGCCACGGCCATGGCCGTGTGTAAGGACGTGTGGTCTGGAAATCTACACTTTGGTTAGTTTAAAATTAAATGCTGAAAAGGAAAAATAAAAGTAAAAATGTAAAAATTAATGGAGTTAGTACTCGGGTTGCCTCCCGAGAAGCGCTCGTTTAAAGTCGTAAGCTAGACTTACCTCTCATTCGCCCAATCATGGTGGTTTGAAAAGTTGAACATCCTTCCTCATGCTATCTGCCTTATTATCAGTGTATAATTCAAGTCGAGTAGTGTTTATTCTAAAAGTGCCAAATATAGGATTACTTACCTCGACTGTTCCGTATGGGAAAACATTGATTACCTTAAAAGGGATTTCTTTGTTTGTATTAGGGTCAGGAGGAGATATTCGAGGGTCTGCTTTATCTATCAATACTTGATCTCCAATTTTGAACTTTTCTGCTTTGTAGAGTAGCTTTGGTTCTGCTTTGTATATCCCTAATTTTTCATTGAAATGCGTCTTCCACTCGTCTAGATCATCGATCTGAATCCTTCGTTCCTCATGAGTTATTTCTTTGTTGGCACGGGGTATAGGATCGGGTTCAGTTGTGTTCTTTTATGGTGCTTCCTGAAAAGAAGGGTTAACCGAATGGTTATCCATAGAATTTATTTTCTCACCTTGATTACTCGATGTTCTAGCCGAATTGAGAGCTTGGAGTGTGACTGTCTCATTACCTACACGAAGTATGAGTTCTCCTTCATCAATATCAACTTTAGCTCTGGTAGTTGCTAAAAATGGTCTTCCTAAGATTAAGTGGATACTATTGTCCTCATCCATGTCTAATATGACAAAGTCTACTGGGAATATGAATTTTTCAACTTTTACGAGTACATCTTCAATTATACCCCTAGAAATTCTAACAGTTTTATCAGCTAATTGAATGCTCATCCTAGTTTGTTTGGGTTTCCCTAGACCTAGTTGTTTAAACATTTTATAAGGCATGACATTTATGCTTGCCCCTAAATCAGCTAACGCATTATCAATAGATAAACTACCAATTAAGAATGGAAATGTAAAACTCCCTGGATCTTTTAATTTCCGTGGTAGTCTATTTTGCAATACTGCCGAGCACATTGCGTTTAGTTCCACATGTGATGCCTCGTCTATCCTTCGCTTTTTTGTCAACAACTCTTTTAAAATTTTTCTAGAATCTGGCATCTGCGAAAGAGCTTCAAGTAACGGTAAGTTAATATGTAATTTCTTTAAAAGTTTAAGAAAGTTACCGAACTGTTCCTCTGTGTCGTCTCTCCTTAATGCTTCGGGATATGGTATGTGAGGTTGGTACTCTTTAATTACCGGTTTTGGCTTATTATTACTTACCTCAACCTTACCTTCTCCGACCACATTCTCTTGCCTTGAATTGGGCTCGTCTAACCCTTCACTTTCTTGAGCTGTTATGGCTTGGATTTGCTCATTTGGGTTAGTGTCGGTGTTGCTCGGTAGTCTTCCTTGTGGTCTCTCAGAGATCTGCTTAGCAAGTTGCCCGATTTGATCCTTAAGCTCCTATGTCGATTTTTCAAGTTGATGTTTAAAGGATGTCTCCGTATTCTGAAAACGTGTTTCTATGGCTGCCATGAATTTTGTCAGCATCTCCTCGAGGTTTGGCTTATTTTCCTGTGGGTAGGGCTGTTGTTGGAAATTTTAGGATGGTTGTTGCCTTTGATTCCCTTGACCACCCCATGAGAAATTAGGGTGATTCTTCCAACCTGGATTATAAGTATTACTATAAGGGTTATTTTGAGATCGAAAATTGTTACCCATATAGTTCATTTGTTCGCTCTCCATGCCCTGTCCGTAGGGTGGGTACTCAGGATTTGCCATGACTCCACTTGTTTCGCACTGCATAACTGGTTGTACCTGCGCGGAACCGTAAACACCATCAATTTTTTTATGTAACATCTCTACCTGATTTGATAGCATGGTTACTGCGTCGAGGTTATAAACTCTGGCTGCTTTTGTTGGCCTTGTCCTTGTGACTTGCCACTGATAGTTATTCAATGACATCTCTTCTATAAACTCGTAAGCTGCTTCAGGAGTTTTGTTATTCAGTGTTCCGCCGAGAGCTGAATCGATTAATTGCCTTGTTGAAGGGTTAACACCGTTGTAGAAAGTTTGGACCTGTAGCCACAAGGGTAATCCATGGTGTGGACACCTTCTCAGCAAATCTTTGTACCTCTCCCATGCATCGTAAAGTGTCTCTAAATCCATCTGCACAAAAGTAGAGATATCATTCCTCAACTTGGCCGTTTTGGTCGGCGGAAAATATTTTAATAAAAATTTTTTGGTCATTTGATCCCATGTAGTGATTGACCCTCGTGGAAGAGAATGCAACCACTGTTTGGCTTTATTCCTCAGAGAGAAGGGAAATAACCGAAGACGGATGGCATCATCAGTAACGCCGTTTATCTTGAAAGTATCACAAAATTCTAGGAAATTTGCCAAGTGATTATTTGGATCTTCATCCTGCAAACCATCAAACTGAACAAATTGCTGTATCATCTGAATTATGTTAGGTTTCAGTTCAAAATTATTTGCAGCAATAGCAGGTCTAACAATACTTGACTCAGTTCCTGTTAAACTAGGTTTAGTATAATCATACATAGTTCTAGGAGCATTATTTTCAACCATATCTGGAGGTAGTGGGTTATTTTCAGCCATCCCTTCAGTAGGATTGGTTTCGCCTTCTTGCTCTTCTTCTATGTAGATTGAGCTTGGCCTTATATATCTGCGATTTCTACGAACTGTTCTTTCAATATCACTGTCGTAAAGTAGGGGTCCTGTCGGGTTCCTTCTAGTCATAAACTAGAGGTACCTGAAAGGAGGAAATAATAAAAGAAGAAAATTTAGCAAAGTAAAAATAAAATAGGAAATAAAAGTAAATTGAAAAATAAAAAAATGGCTACAGTAATAAAAATTGAGCTTTTTTAATATTTTAGTTCCCCCGCAACAGCGCCAAAAACTTGATCGTTGTGTTTATGCGATGTCAAAGTCTTAAAATTTATAATGAGAATGATAGAACCTGGAAACTAACTATGACAACGATTTGAGGCAAGCGCACCTATCGAACAGTAGTATAGTTAAGGCAAGACCGGAATGTCGAACCCAAAGGAACTAAAAGTACTAATACTAACTTTCTTTTTATTATCAAGCCTAAAATAAAGGGAATTTGTTGTTTAATCTAAATTAACTAATTATTAAACTAAAGACTCTAAGAAAAAGAAGAATGAATTTGGGGAAAATACTTGTGGGAAAATCCAAGTGATAAAAACAATACCCAAGGAAGAATCCACCTAGACTTCACTTGTTATCTAACTCTGAACCAGACGATTTATTCATTTGACTTGATCCGTAAGATTCCCTAATGTATATTAAACCATCTCTTGAAGCGAATAACGTCTAACCCTAGGTTGATTAATTGGAATCTCTTTCTAATTAAAACCCCTAGAATTGCATTAACTCGATCTATGGAATCCCATATTAGGTTTCACCCTTATCCGGCTAAATCTAGTCACCCTATCTCTAGGCGCGCGATCAACTCCGCTTAACTATTCTAAATCTACTCTTAGGCAGGGACTTTTGCTCCTCCACCTAAGCACATCAAACTTGAATCAATATCCCGGAAATATCAACACAAGAATTAAGAACACATAATTAAGAACAAGTCAAATATTTATCATATAGTTTAGCCAATTATAACAAGATTCATCTTAGGTTTCATCCCCCTCAGGTATCCGAGGGTTTAGTTCATAATAATAAAAGAAAACATCTCAGAAGAAAAGATAAAACAAAACATAAGAAATCCCTAAAACCCCTTGAAGGAATTGAAGGAGAGATCCTCCGTCTTGAATATGATTCCGGCTTATTAAGATGGATCAACTGGCTATCTTCAAGTAAACCTCCACAAAATTGCCTCCTTTGGCCTAGCAAGACGCCCCTTGACAACAGCCTTGGGCTCTTCCTTTTAGGTCATACTTAGGGTGTTTATATAGGCTTTGGAATGTGTTTCTTTGCCCCTAAGTATCCTAATCCGAGTGAAATTTCTCTTTGTCACGGCAGGGGCACGGCCATGGCACACGCCCGTGTAAATCGTGGGTAGGCCGTGTGGAGTCCGTTGATGAGGGACGACCGTGTGGTCTTGGGCCCAGGTCGTGTAGATTTCGTGATGTGGCCCATTTGGCCCGTTTTAAGCCCGCTTCTTGTTATTTTCATCCTCCGGTGCTTTCCTGAGTATAAAACATGAAAACAAAGGATGAAGAGCACCAAATGACATAAAATAAGGGATAATTCATCCAAACGCATGCTAAATGTGGGCTTAAAATGTGTTACTTTTACGGTTTATCATAAGCCAATCTACATGGCCAAATATCAAACATGCCTTTGACAATCACAAGCCAACACGTTGGCTACAATCACAATGACGCATTTAACAAAATGACTAAGTCCCTATACATGCCATAGACTTAAAATACTTGAATTCATTTATACCCAAAATGACAGCTTGATAGTGTGATAGGATCTCCGGCGAACTCCAACCCGAGCTATCTTAATAACCCTAAAAGACATGGGAAATGAAGGGGGTAAGCTATATAGCTTAGTAAGTTCATATGCAATTAATACAAAACATTATTCATACAATTGACATACAAATAACTTAACAAATATTAACATAAATGTCATTAAAAATTCATAAACACCACTTACTCAATCCCAATCTTACCAACAGCTCATCATATAAGTAACATAACATATTTCCACATGAATATCATTAAACTTCATGAGTATAATTTACTCAATCACATTTTTGTCTATAGCTTATCATATGAATAACATAACATACATCAATATAAATGTCATTAAACTTCATAAATGTCAAATGAACATAAATGTCATTTAATAACAACATAACACATGTCAACATAATTGTCATATACTAATGCCTCATCACATGAATCACATAACACATGTTGACATAATTGTCATATATCAATAGCTCATCGTATGAATAACATCACACATATTAACATAATTGTCATTTAAGCTTCATAAGCACAACTTGCTCAATCACAATCTTACCAATTCTTCATCATATACTGAGTTCATTTTCTTTGAGTTTTTCGTACATACCTTTAACAACTCGTAACATAATCACATACTTTCTCGTCTTTGACATACCCATTGAATTTCCCCTTGAACCATTTGGAATACTAAAGGATACTCGGGGATCTCGTACACACAATACCGTACCAATGTCATATCCCAGATACGGTGTAACACCCCTTACCCGTATCCTATGCTGGAATAAGGTACGAGGCGTTACTTAACTTAATAACATGCATACAAACACTTCCGAGTTATGAAATTTCGTTCAAATTTAAAACTTTTCAAAGCTTGTCTTAAAATCCTTAATATGAGCGTACGAGGCCCAAAACACACTTTAGAAATGGTTTGGGACCAAACCGAGTTCTTTAGAAAAAAAATTGGAAAATGTCTCTAAAAACAGGGGCACACGCCCGTGTGGAAAGGCGACACGCCCGTGTGACCTAATAACATGGCCATGTTGAAGGACCGTGTAACCCACATGGCCTAAGCATATAGGGACACGCCCGTGCCCCTTGCTCGTGTGGATTTATTTTTCAATTCGAACCTACATGAGTTTTCACACAACCTGGCACACGCCCATGTCCATGGCCCGTGTCCCTCACACGGCCATGACACGCTCGTGTCTAAGCCCATGTGTTAAAACTTTGACATTCTGTTTCTGACGTCAGCAACATTTTAAGGTCACACGGCCAAGGCACACGCCCGTGTGCTAGGCCATGTGGTGAATATAATTTTGCATTTAAAGTGCAGACTTCACACGGCCTAGGCACATGCCCATGTATTATGGCCGTGTCATCCACACGGTTGAGACACACGGCCGTGCCTCAGCCTATGTGGTTACTACTGGGCATTCTGTTTTACCAAATTAAGGTGCAGGGGACACACGGCCAGACTACATGCCCATGGGGCAGACCGTGTGTTACACACAGCCTAGACACACGCCCGTGTATCTACCCGTGTGGACAAAAACAAGGCTATTTACCAAGCCCTTTTACCACCCTTACTTGCACCAACATAAGCCACATCAAGTAACACCAATCCACACATAAACATCTGTCCAAATTAACCACAACCAAGGCATACACACATCAACGCCACTACACTCCATTCACATGCAAAACTTAACACATACTTTATCAATCCAATCATGCGACTTTCTCATTCATGCATTAACACACCATATATTTCACCATGAAAATTGCACATTCATAGAAAACATCACTATCTACATATATCAATAACAAGTATTAGCCATCATCCATGGCCTTATACAAAATGAGTCAATCTTCAAGACAAGCCAACACATTTGGCCAAAACAATATGACACTTGACAAAAGACCAAGTCCCTATACATGCCATACTCAAAATGATAAATCTAATTATACCAAATGTTCAGATTGATAGTGTGATCGAGCCTCCGACGTCCTTTCATGCCCGAGCTAGCTTAGCGATACTATAATAAAATGGAAAGGAAAGGGAGTAAGCATAAACCTTAGTAAGTTGCATGTAAATAAGTAACAACATCAACCATGCATCTTTAAACACATAGTATATTATAAACTAGCACAACATTCTTGATTTAACAATGGTAGATTCACTACATATTTACACATCACAAGTATAAGCCAAAGATTACAAGATCATCCCGAAATCATTCTCATAGATAGAACTTACTCAATTTCATCCTTACCATTAAGGCATCATAACTAAGCTCATAACTCATGAGTTTCGAGTAAGAACCTGTACCACTCACAACATGATTATAGCCTTTCATATCTTTATCATAAGCTTAAATAACCCGTGGAACCATTTGGAATACTAAAGGATATCCGATAAGCCTCACACAATAGGGTAAAATGTCGATGCCATGTCCCAGACATGGTTTTACACTGTCTCACATGTCGAGGCCGATGCCATGTCCCAGACATGGTCTTACACTAGCTCTCGTCTCAATGCCGATGCTATGTCCCAGACATGGTCTTACAGTGGCTCTCATAATGTGGCCGATGCCATGTCCCAGACATGGTCTTACACTAGCACACATATCAACGTCGATGCCATGTCCTAGACATGGTCTTACACTGGCTCTCATATCAATGCCGATGCCATGTCCCAGACATGGTCTTACACTAGCTCTCGTCTCAATGCTGATGCCATGTCCCAGACATGGTCTTACACTGGCTCTCATATATCCCTAATGTCATGGCATGGATATCCGATCTATTCCTAAGGTTCAACCGGGAGTATACCACCTCAAATTTCGTCATGCATATTCATAAAAATAATCAAACATTTTATGCAATATCAATTGTTTAATGCATTATAACAATAGAGTTGTATTATTTACGTACAACTTACTTCGGTATACAAAATATGGGCGACTAGTTTGATTTAGTCCAATAGCTTGGTTTTCCCCCGGTCTAAGTTCGGATATCATTTTTCTTGATCTATACTGATAAAATTCCCTCATTAAGTCATCACATTAATCAAGACATTCCAAAATTCCTACTTTGGCAAAATTATCGTTTTGCCCTTAGACTTTCGCATAATCACGACTTTGCCCTAAGCTCGTAAAACGATTTTCATCAAATTTCCTCATTAACCAAGGCTAGCCAAATCTATTTTAAGCTTAAAGCAACTCACAAATCAAATTATTTCACACATTTACTACCCATTTTATAACTTTTACAAAAAGGTCCATTTTAGGTGTTTTCATGAAAAATCCTTCCACAAAAGTTGTTTATTAAACAACCAAGTTTCATTTTCTTTCATAAAATTTTAGCAAACAATATAAATACTCTCATGGCAAGACCCTAGACTCTCAACCATTTTGCAAAATAGTCCTCTCATTAGCTAGATTAAGCTATAGGGGTTCCAAAAACACAAAAATTAACAAAAACAACCACCAAAATCACTTACTTGCAAGAGAAAAGCTTTGCTGAAATTTGAGCTCTCAAAGCCCCTTTTTTTTGCTGAAAATTTCGGTAGTGAAGAGAAGATGATAGCCTCCTCTCTTTTTGTTTTATTTTTTTATTAAACAAGTCACCTAATGTCACCAAATTTTTACCATTTTTATGACTTTGTCTCCAATTAAAATTTCCATATCCAGCCACCATAATTTTATTAGTCTATTTACTCAATAAGGACCTCTACTTTAGTGTTCCATAGTTATTTAACACCTTTATCTTGTAAAACAAAACTTTCAAACTTTATGTGATTTAGTCATTTTTTTGAAATTAAGCAAGTAATCACTAAAATTAATTCACCAAAATTTTCATGTACTCATATAATCATGCTATAACACATAAAATAATATTAAAAATATTTTCTTTGGCCTCGGATTAGTGGTTCCGAAACCCTTGTTCTGACTAGGCCCAAATTCGGGCTATTACAATTCTCCCCCCTTAGGGATTTTCGTCCCCAAAAATCTTACCGTTAAAAAGGTTTGGGTATTGATATCTTATAGTCTCCTCGGGCTCCCTGTGGCCTCTTCAACCCTATTTCTATGCCATAGTACTTTCACGAGTGCTATACTTTTATTTCTCAATTGCTTCACCCCTCGATCTAAAATCTTAATCGGCTCTTCACCGTAGGTCATATCCGGTCGAATTTCAACCTCTGCTGGTGAAATAACGTGTGAAGGGTCAGAACGATAACGGCGCAACATAGACACATGGAAAACATCATGGATCTTCTCTAACTCGGATGGCAAAGCTAATCGGTATGCTACCGGTCCAATTCTCTCAGTCACCTCATATGGTCCAATAAAACGTGGACTTAATTTGCCTTTCCTTCCGAATCTGAGGACTTTCTTCCACGGGGATACCTTCAAAAACACATTATCACCGACTTGAAACTCAATTTCTTTCCGTTTCAAATTGCCAGAGGATTTACGCTCTATCCAAGTCGCCTTCAAACAATCACGAATCACCTTAACTCTTTCTTTAGTTTCTTTAACTAAGTCAACCCCGTGAATCTGATTTTCTCTAAGTTCGGTCCAATACAAGGGCGTTCGGCACTTACACCCATACAAAGCCTCATAAGGCGCCATTTTCAAACTTGACTGATAACTATTGTTGTAGGCAAACTCTACCAACGGTAAGTACCTTTCCCAACTACCTTGAAACTCAAGAACACAACACAGCAACATATTTTCAAGAATCTAAATTACTCTTTCCGACTGACCGTCGGTTTGCGGGTGGAAAGTAGTACTAAAATTCAATTTCGTCCCCAACGCTACTTGCAACTTTTTCCAAAACCGTGATGTGAACCTCGGATCTCTATCCGAAATGATCGATAAAGGTACCCCGTAAAGTCTCACAATTTCAGAAACATACAAATCGACCAATTTCTCAAGTGGATAGTCGGTACGCATCGGTATAAAATGAGCTGACTTAGTTAGCCTATCAACCACAACCCATACAGCATCTTTCTTCTTTGGCATCAACAGCAATCCAGACACAAAATCCATGGTAATACAGTCCCATTTCCACTCGGGAACCATCACGGGCTGAAGTAAACCCGAAGGTACTTGGTGTTCGGCTTTCACTTGTTGACAAATTAAACACTTAGAGACAAACTCTGAGATGTCTCTTTTCATTCCCGACCACCAATACATTTTCTTCAAGTCTTTATACATTTTCACACTACCCGGATGGATAGACAAACAACCACTATGGGACTTTTGCAAAATCTTCATCCTTAGGTACACAGATCCTCTCTTGGAACATGAAATAATCGTCGGTACCAATCAAAAAATCTGATTCAATACCCGTCTCGCACTGAGTTATCTTGGCTTGTAACACTTTATCACTTTTCTGAGCTTTACAAATCTCTTGCAGAAACATCGGTCTAGCTCTTAACTCTGTTATGACCAAACCATCATCAGTCACAGACAACTGGGTATTCATATCCCTCAAGACAAACAATGACTTCCTACTCAAAGCATCGGCGACCACATTCGCCTTTCCAGGGTGATAGTCAATCATCAACTCATAATCCTTTATCAACTCTAACCATCTTCGCTGCGGTAGGTTTAACTCCTTTTGAGTCATCAAAATACTTTAGACTTTTATGGTAAGTGAATACCCGACATTTCTCACCATACAAATAATGCCTCCATATCTTCAATGCGATTACGATGGCGGCCAGTTGTAAATCGTGTGTCGGATAGTTTTTCTCATGTGGCTTCAGCTATCTCGAGGCATAAGCTATTACTTTGCCTTCTTGCATAAGCACACACCCCAATCCATTTAAGGATGCATCGCTATACACTAGAAATTCCTTTCCCGGTTTCGGTTGCACTAAAATTGGTGCTTCAGTCAACAATGCTTTTAGTTTCTCAAAACTCTGTTGGCACTTCTTTGTCCATTCGAACTTTCTATAGCTATCTTTTCATCGGTGTAGCAATCATGGAGAATCCTTTAACAAACCATCTGTAGTATCGGGCTAAGCCCAAAAAGCTTTTAATCTCTGACACATTCATCGGCAGTTTCAAATCAACGATAGCCAATATCTTACTCGAGTCAACTCTAATTCCGTCACCAAACACAATGTGGCCCAGGAGTCTGACTTCTCGAAGCCAAAATTCAATTTTGCTAAACTTAGCATACAACTGCTTATCTCTTAAATTTTGTAAGACAGTTATCAAATGCTTCGCATGCTTACTTTCATCACGAGAATAAATTAATATGTCATCAATAAAAACAACTACAAACTTATCCAAGTACGGTCGAAAAATATGGTTCATTAAATCCATAAATACCGCAGGAGCATTCGTTAAGCCAAAGGGCATGACGAGGAACTCATAATGGCCATACCTCGTCTAAAATGCAGTTTTCGGTACATCTTGTTTCGTTAACTCTCAGCTGGTAATAACCGGACCTCAGGTCTATCTTAGAAAACACTGTGGTTCCCTTCAATTGGTCAAACAAATCGTTAATCCTTGGCAAAGGATACTTGTTCTTAACTGTAACCTTGTTGAGCTGTTGGTAGTCTATACATAATCTCATCGACCCGTCTTTCTTTTTCACAAAAAGTAACAGAGCACCCCACGGAGAATAGCTCGGTCTCGTAAAACCTTTATTCGTTAACTCTTGTAGCTGAACCTTCAACTCTTTTAACTCCAAAGGTGCCATCCTATACGGGGCAACCGAAATAGGTTCTGTACCAGGGACCAACTCAATACCAAACTCGACTTCCCTAGTTGGAGGCAATCCGGGCAACTCTTCTGGAAACACATCCAGGTACTCACATACCACAGGCACTGACTCAATCTTTACTTCCGACACTTGAGTATTCAACACAAACACTAGATAAGACTCATACCCTTTTCTTATACATTTCTCAGCCGCCAAAGAAGAAATCACTACAGGCAAGCTATCCGATTCACCTGATTCAACCCAAAGGATATCCCCATTTTCACATTTCAGTTCAATATTTTCTTTCACAATTTACTATCACATCATGAGCTGCTAACCAGTCCATACCAAGAATCACGTCAAATTAATCAAATAGTAGTAGCATAAGATTAGCCAGAAAGCAATGACCTTTAATTGTCAAGGGACAATTTCTACACACTTAGTAAACTATCACATGCTTGCCTAAAGGGTTTGACACTTTTACCACAAATTCGGTAGACTCAACATGCATACTCATACTAAACACCAATTTCATACAAACATACGAATGGGTAGACTCCGGATCAATTAAAGCAACATAAGAGATATCATGAAGAGAAAAAGTACCCGTAATCACATCTGGGGATGAAGCCTCTTTGCGAGCGCGAATGGCATAAGTCATTGCAGGAGCTTTACCCTTTGATCTCACAGTGGAATCTCTAGGCCCACCTCTACTGATAGCCCAACTTCTCGAGTTCTTCTGTGGTCTACCTCTAGAAGGAGCATTACTCACTCGCACATCTTGCTTTTTGTCTTTCTCATCCATCTCAGGACAGTTTCGAATGAAGTGGTCTAGTGAACCGCACTTGAAACAACCTCTACCATTTCCTCGACACTCACCGAAATGTCGTCTACCACACTGCGAACACTCCGGTTTATTTGGTTGAGCACTACCACCACTCGCAATAGAAGTGGTTTGAGCTTTAGACGTCGTGTACTGCTTATTCTTATTTCTACTCGAGAATCCCGCTGAAGCATTTGATCGGGTAGTGAATTCTCTCGATTTCTTGGATGAGGACTGAAATGATTTTCCCAACTGTCTTTTCTTTGAGTCACGAGACTCAATATTAGCCTTCCTTTTCTCTTTGGCCAATTCCTCAGCCTTCCAAGCTCTTTCAATGAGCACCACAAATTCCTTGAGCTCTAGAATGCCAACTAAAAGTCGAATATCTTCATTCAATCCGTCCTCAAATCTCTTACACATGATGGCTTCAGTAGATACGCACTTTCTAGCGTATTTGCTGAGCCTCACGAACTCATGCTCATACTCTGTTACTGTCATTCGGCCTTGCTTCAATTCTAGAAATTCCTTCCTCTTCAGGTCTATAAACCTCTGACTAATATTGTAACGACCCGATTTAGGGGCTAGTCAGAACAGTGATCTCAGAATCACTAAACTGAGGATAGAGAAAAATTATTTTCATGTTATTTTATGTGTTATAACATGTTTATAAGGGTGCATGAAAATTTTGGTGCCTTAATTTTAGCAATTTCTAGCTAAATTGTGAAAAAGGACTAAATCGCATAAAGTGCGAGAGTTCTATTTTATTTGCTAGAGGTGCCAAATAGCTATGAATTATAAATTGGAGGTCCCAAATGTGCAATTTGGCCTTGTTAAGTGAGTTGGCCGGTTAAGGAAGTTAAGGGGACAAGGGCATTAAATGTTGGTCATGTTAGGTGATTAAAAAGAATAAAATAAGATGAAATAAGAAAAGCTATCATATTTTTTATTTCTTCTCCTCTTCCAACGAAAATGAGCAGCAAGAATGGGGTTTTTGAAGCTCAAAATTTCAGCAAGCATTTCTCCTCACAAGTAAGTGATTTTGATGATCTTTCTTGATAATTTTTGTACTTTTGGAGTCCCAAAAGCTTAAGCTTCCTAAAGAGAGGACTATTTTACAACATGGTTGAAAGTCTAGGGACTTGCCATGAGAGAGTTTATGCTGGTGGCTGAGTTTTTATGGAAGAAAATGAATGTTAGGATGTTGATAAACAACTTTTGTGAAAGGTGTTGTCATGAAAACACCTAATTGGGACTAAAATGCAAAAGTTGTAATTTGTTCATTAAGGCATGAAATAGTTGAAATTGTTGATAGTTATAAGAGGATTAAATGTTCAGATAGGCTTGTTTAACAAGAAAATGTGATGAAAATTTATTTACAAGCCTAGGGGAAAAATCGTAATTTTGCCAAAGTGTAGGGGCAAAATGGTAATTTTTCCTAAAGTGTAGATTATGGTGTATTATGATTTATAAGTAATTAAATCAATGAATTTCATTATTCTAGATCAAAGAAAATGAGTTCCGGACCTAGAACGGGTGAAAAGAGAAATGTGGGTAAAAAGTCTCTTTCGGCGCTTTCGACATCGATGTAAGTTCATGTGCAAATGCTGTATTACATATGAGTTATTTTAATATTCCAAAGTTGTATGGAATGTATAATTATGCAATGAACGTATTAAATATTTTTCGATGAGTTGTTAAGAGACTTGAATCTAAGAATAGTAAGAAACGTAAATAGTATGAAATGATGTTAGTTAAGGTTCCGTGTGAGACCATATTACAATATGGCTTCGGTGAGAGATATTAAATAATACCATGTCAAGGACATGGCAACAATGTGATATTTCATATAAGACCTTGTCGGGGTCATAGCATCGACATGTTAATGTATGTAAGACCCTATTGGTGTATGATGTCAATGAGAACTATGTGTATGAGACTCAAGAGAGTTATTTAACAATTTGAATAATTCAACGGGGATGTTGAATGTAAGTGGTTGTACCACGAGAAGCATAAGTATGTGTTAGAATTGAATTGATATGAATTCAATATATGATGAACCCTAGTGGGATATGTTTAATTCATGCACCTTAGTTGCATGAGATAGATTTATTGATGCATTGTGTGAATGAGAACAAGTATCGTAGAAAGTTAAGTAAGAATAGAAATGTGTGAGGATGTTCTCGATTTAACATTTGAATTAGAGAAATGTATGTGGATAAATATTTGTGAATGTATAATATCGGTGGGCTGTGTGCGTTAGCACCTGATATACTATTAATTGATGGGCTATGTGCGATACCATCAACTATATTACTATCAGTGGGCTATGTGCGTTACCACCTGATATACTATTAATTGATGGGCTGTGTGTGATACAATCAACTATATTACTATCGGTGGGCTGTGTGTGTTACCACCTGATATACTATTAATTGATGGGCTGTGTGCGATACCATCAACTATATCACTATCGGAAATTTGTAATGCGTTACCACACGATTAATTAGTAATCGATGGGCTGTGTGCGATACCATCGATTATAAATGATTGGTGAGCTAAATGCGAAATCACCATAAGTATAAATGAATGGTGGGCTGAGTGTGATACAACCCTATAAGAGATTCAATGGTGGGCTAAGTGCGTAACCACCGAGAGATTTGTAATATGAGTGTCTTATTGAAAATGCTTGATGTGTTGCTTTATATATGATCTTGTGGTAATCAGTGCAGGATTGTGTAATAATTAAACGAGCAATTGGCTTGTGGCATGGTAAGAATGTGGTAAGAGATAGAACGAGTAAACTTCAAGAGGGGTTGAGTAAGTAGCCGTAAGTTAAGGGGAAAAACTCGGTATAATACTTGTGGTTATCTTTATTCAATGAATATCAGTATTTGTTAGTTTATGCAGATGAACTTACTAAGCTTTATTGCTTACTCCTTTCCTTTTCCCATCTCTTATAGGATATTTTATCTAGCTCGGGTTGGAGGCCGTCGGAGATGTTTTCACACTATCTGATAGATGCTTGGTATGATGTTTCAAGTTCTTATGAGTCACGGAATGTATAGGGGCTAGACAAGTTAGGGAATTTTGTTGTAAATGGCTAGGATGTGTTAGCCTATAGTTGAATAATCTATTTTGTATAATGCCATAGTTATTGGCTATTATTTTATATGAAAAAGATGTAGTTACCCATGTGAAATTGTGATTTATTTAAAGTTAATTATGGATGTGTTTGATGAGTGCATGTTGGGTATGTTGTAGGGGTGAGAAGAGCTTAGCATATAGCTTTGTTCTTTTCCATGTGGATAGACACACGGGCGTGTGTCTAGACCATGTGTGACACACGGTCAACCCATGGGCGTGTGACTTGGCCGTGTGTCCCCTGCAAGTTGATCCTTTTAAGTCAGGATAGACCACGGGCTAGTCACACGGGTGTGTGACTAAGCTTTGAGGCCGTGTGGGTAAAGTCAGTGTTCACCACGGTTGGGAGGCACGGGCGTATGCCTTAGCCGTGTGGCATTAGCAGAATGCTTGGGTTTTCAGACACGGGTTGAAGGCATGGGCGTGTGTGTCTACGTACGGGCGTGTGAACCCTGTATAAAAGAGAAAATTTTTAAGATTTGAAAAAGTTCCGGTATAGTCTCGAGAGCTCTTAAGGGTATGAGCGAGGCCTCGTAAGTTGAGAATGAGGTTGTTGAGGTGACTTAAGAGAGTAGTCACGATGATCCTAAGTGGTGATCATGAGATTTTATTACGGTGACGCCTCAGGCCCAGTTTTGGCGTAGAACCCGGGTAAGGGGTGTTACATTTAGTGGTATCAGAGTATGGTTTAGTCGATTCTCGGACTAACCTAGCGTGAGTAAGAGTCTAGCTATACATGCCATAGCTGGACTATGATAGTGTGATATCTCCTGGTTCTAACGAAATTGTTTTGTTAAGACAGGGATGGTTCCCAACCGAGCTAAATTCAATAATGTTATAAGTGATAATGAGGTAATTGAAATGCTCTCATGCACTGATGAGATTCAAAGAGGTATGAATAGAAGTATATGACATGTGTGTGAAAATGCATGAAATGAGAGTTATAAAGTGGTAAGCTTATCTGTGTTGGCGGGATGTGCACAGGTGTTATATACTCAACCTATTGTGTTAGGTGCATATAGTGAGTAAATTTATCAAGAGAATGGGGTAAATGTGTATGTATGATTGTTTAAATGATGAATGATCAATATGTCCACATAGTTGAATCTCATGTGCGACTATTAATGTAGATGATGTATAATATTTTATTTCGTGGCTCTGTATGAAATTACGAGTATTATGGTGTGAGAGTTAAAGCGGGAAGTTTGACTAAGTAGAATGCGAGGATGAGTACGGTCGTTCAATGATAAAATGATGAACAAGACCATGGTTGGACCATGGCGATACATGAGATCCCATATAAGGCGATAAATGTCCGAGACATGGCATTGGTGACGATATGTGATCCCGTATAAGACCATATCTGGGATCTGGCATCGGCATCGACATGAGTTCCATGTAAGACCATATCAGGGATATGGCATTGGTATTGATATGAGATTTCGTGTAAGACCATAGCGAGGCTATGGCATCGTGATGACATGTAAAGAAATAGCTGGGCTATGATGTTGTGATACAAGTAAGACCATAGTTGGACTATGTCAATCAGGTAAACGACATACTCAAACCTGTAAGACATTCTTTAATTGATTAGTAATAGTAAGAGAAATTAGAGTGAAATGTTGAGTACGCGAGTAGATGTTAATGTGAAACATGAGTATGTGAAAGTCTCGATTTAAGTTGAATTACTTAGGATACTCAGTCGCTCACATGAGATAAGAAAGTCCGTATAAGACCAAGTTAAGGAATGGCATTGGCAAACAGGCAAAGATACCAAGTAAGTCCATGTCAAGACATGGCGTTGAGGGCGAAATAAGAAATCCCATGTAAGACTATATCTATGATATAGCAATGGCATCGAGATATATGTGAGATGAGATTCAGTATCCTCGGTCATTCATAGTACTTCATCGGGTAGAAGAGTGAAGGTTGAATGAGAAAGCAAAGAAGTCAAGTGAGTAAAGCTGTTATCAAGTTATGCTAATTAGAGCTGACTAAGAGTATTACGCATGTTATGAATGATGAAGTCGAGATTATGTTTACCATATCAAAGTATGCTGATATGTGTGATTAGTACAATATTTATGATAGCATAATTGAGAATGCTTTGTATCACGTTGATACATAATACTCTACTAGATAGAGTAATTGTTGAACATGAGGTTGAAGTCCTAGAGGACTAAAATGAAAAGGTTATCAGTGAGATATGAAATAGATAAGGTCCCGTATAAGACCATGCCTGAGACATGGCCTCGGCACTGAGTTGAGGTTCCGTATAAGACCATATTTGTAATATGGCATCGGTAATGAATATGAGAATCGTGTAAGACCATGTTCAGAATATGGCATCGATACTTGATGTGGAAGTCCATATAAGACCACCTCGGGGATGTGGCATTGGTTTCGTACCTACATGAATGACGATGAATATGCGTCTTTAACTATCCCTAGTGATCAATGGGACAGATAGATGAGTGTAGAGGTAGAGATGAGAATTGTACTAAAGTCATGTGAATGAGTGAATACAGGCACTCATGAACGAGTCGCAAGGAAATGAGTATAGAGTGTGGCATGGTATGTGCTTAATAAAGGCAATTGTAAGAATGTATGTCTGAATGCTTTAACGATTGTATTGATTATACAATGTTAAGAGCAAAGAAAAATTTAGCCTAGGCTATTTGACTCAAGTGAGTAGGAAGCCTAAGGTTTATGATTATCGAGATCTTCTTAAATTGATGTTCATTAATGAAAGGAATTGTTAAGGAGTTTTGAGGACGGAAATGGTTAAAGAAACAATGTTTGAATTGTGAGAGTGTTCAATTATGATAACCATAGTTGTATGGGTCTTAATGATCTCTCTCTAAGTATTACGTGTTAATATATTTTTCCTTTCAGGGGCAATGTAGTTGTTTATCTCACGAATCGAGATCGTGCGAGAATGTTAGCTGATTGTGTAATCAGATTAAACGGTTGTCAATTTAGTAATTGGAATTGACATTCCTTTATCTCTTCGTAAACTTATTCGGGTACTTTGAGGAGGAAGTTGGTGATGATTCAGGTATAAGGAGTGAAATCATGAGTTTCACGTTGTATGATGAGTATTCGGGCAAGCCGAATAGAGTTAATGAATCCGATAGAGATGTCCCTGCTATCGTGAGATATAACGATAGTAAAGGTTTTAGACTAGCATAGCAAGAGAAACTCAGATAAGAGTGTGCTTGAAAGATGTTTTCAGTGTGGAGAAAAGAATAGATTAATGTATTGAGATATGATTCGAGTTCTATGTATATTCACGCATGAACCAATAAAGAGAATAAATTTCTGTGTGTTCGTGAGTAGAGAGCATGATACAAAGATATGCTCATGGAAATGTTCAAACCGTGATGGTTGAGTTGAAGGCTATAAAAGGAACTACTAATTGAAAGTTCGCATCGAGTTCATTTGAATCAAGAAAAGAGTTGCAGATTGGTGATCCGAGGCGATCACCTGCGTGTCTGTGTAAGGAGTTAGATGTTATGAAAAGATCCATGTTAAGCAATGCGAGTTAGTTACCCGGTTGACCTTAGTTGGTAATATCTTAATTTCAACAAGGTTAATGACTAGAGCGAGTCTTCCTTTCAGAGTAAAGGAGTTCAAAAATGAGGTAGTAAATGGTATTTTAAATAAGCTCTGAATGAGTTTATTTAAGGTAGTGAAAATTCAGGTTGGATAAGATTTTCGTTATTGATATTTCTTAATTGAGATAGAAATTGGAATGATGATGAATCTAGAACTTATACAGAAGTTTTGGTATGAGATTTAGTGGTAGCATATCTACTAATGCAAGGATAAGGAAGTACAGTTAGGTGAATAAATGTTTTGACAATAGAGTACATTTTGCGATATGATTGAGTTTATGATCAGAAGCAGTCAACTACTAAAAGCTAAATTTTCAGAGAGTACAAGTTTGGTTTGACAAAATTCCCAAGGAGGGGGAATGACATCCGAATTGTAGTGAATCAGTCAGTAAAGATCTAAATGATCGTTTGGACATGTATGGAGTTCCAAGTTGGTAGATTACTGGATATAGTATATGCCCTAGAGGAAGAATAACCTGGGTCTTAAATTACGTTTTGACCTTATGTATCACGGCTGAAGAGTTATGGGCAAGAGAAACTTGAGGATAAGTGGATTCGCGAATTTAAGGATTGGATGGAAACGTTTTAAGAATGTTGGTAGTAACTCCTCCTGGTAAGATTTTCGGGGACGAAAGTCCCTGAGGGGGAAATTGTAACGGCCCGATTTAGGGGCTAGTCAGAACAGTGATCTCAGAATCACTAAACTGAGGATAGAGAAAAATTATTTTCATGTTATTTTATGTGTTATAACATGTTTATAAGGGTGCATGAAAATTTTGGTGCCTTAATTTTAGCAATTTCTAGCTGAATTGTGAAAAAGGACTAAATCGCATAAAGTGCAAAAGTTCTATTTTATTTGCTAGGGGTGCCAAATAGCTATGAATTATAAATTGGATGTCCCAAATGTGCAATTTGGCCTTGTTAAGTGAGTTGGTCGGTCAAGGAAGTTAAGGGGACAAGGGCATTAAATGTTGGTCATGTTAGGTGATTAAAAAGAATAAAATAAGATGAAATAAGAAAAGCTATCATCTTTTTTATTTCTTCTCCTCTTCCACCGAAAATGAGCAGCAAGAATGGGGTTTTTGAAGCTCAAAATTTCAGCAAGAATTTCTCCTCACAAGTAAGTGATTTTGATGATCTTTCTTGATAAGTTTTGTACTTTTAGAGTCCCAAAAGCTTAAGCTTCCTAAACAGAGGACTATTTTGCAACATGGTTGAAAGTATAGGGACTTGCCATGAGAGATTTTATGCTGGTGGCTAAGTTTTTATGGAAGAAAATGAATGTTAGGATGTTGATAAACAACTTTTGTGAAAGGTGTTGTCATGAAAACACCTAATTGGGACTAAAATGCAAAAGTTGTAATTTATTCATTAAGGCATGAAATAGTTGAAATTGTTGATAGTTATAAGAGGATTAAATGTTCAGCTAGGCTTGTTTAATAAGAAAATGTGATGAAAATTTATTTATGAGCCTAGGGGCAAAATCGTAATTTTGCCAAAGTGTAGGGGCAAAATGGTAATTTTGCCTAAAGTGTAGATTATGGTGTATTATGATTTATAATTAATTAAACCAGTGAATTTCATTATTCTAGATCAAAGAAAACGAGTTTCGGACCTAGAACGGGTGAAAAGAGAAATGTGGGTAAAAAGTCTCTTTTGGCCCTTTCGACATCGATGTAAGTTCATGTGCAAATGTTGTAATTACATATGAGTTATTTTAATATTCCAAAGTTGTATGGAATGTATAATTATGCAATGAACGTATTAAATATTTGTCGATGAGTTGTTAAGAGAATTGAATCTAAGAATAGTAAGAAACGTAAATAGCATGAAATGATGTTAGTTAAGGTTCCGTGTGAGACCATATTGGAATATGGCTTCGGTGAGAGATATTAAATAAGACCATGTCAAGGACATGGCAACGATGTGATATTTCGTATAAGACCTTGTTGGGGTCATAGCATCGGCATGTTAATGTATGTAAGACCCTATTGGGGTATGATGTCAATGAGAACTATGTGTATGAGACTCAAGAGAGTTATTTAACAATTTGAATGATTCAACAGGGATGTTGAATGTAAGTGGTTGTACCACGAGAAGCATAAGTATGTGTTAGAATTGAATTGATATGAATTCAATATATGATGAACCCTAGTGGGATATGTTTAATTCATGCACCTTAGTTGCATGAGATAGACTTATTGATGCATTGTGTGAATGAGAACAAGTATCGTAGAAAGTTAAGTAAGAATAGAAATGTGTGAGGATGTTCTCGGTTTAACATTTGAATTAGAGAAATCTATGTGGATAATATTTGTGAATGTATAATATCGGTGGGCTGTGTGCGTTAGCACCTGATATACTATTAATTGATGGGCTGTGTGCGATACCATCAACTATATTACTATCGGTGGGCTGTGTGCGTTACCACCTGATATACTATTAATTGATGGGCTGTGTGCGATACCATCAAATATATTACTATCGGTGGGCTGTGTGCGTTACCACCTGATATACTATTAATTGATTGGCTGTGTGCGATACCATCAACTATATCACTATCGATGGGCCGTGTGTGTTACCACCTGATTAATTAGTAATCGATGGGTTGTGTGCGATACCGTCGCTTATAAATGATTGGTGAGCTAAATGCGAAATCACCATAAGTATAAATGAATGGTGGGCTGAGTGCGGTACCACCCTATAAGAGATTCAATGGTGGGCTAAGTGCGTAACCACCGAGAGATTTGTAATATGAGTGTCTTATTGAAAATGCTTGATGTGTTGCTTTATATATGATCTTGTGGTGATCAGTGGAGGATTGTGTAATAATTAAACGAGCAATTGGCTTGTGGCATGGTAAGAATGTGGTAAGGGATAGAACAAGTAAACTTCAAGAGGGGTTGAGTAAGTAGCCATAAGTTAAGGGGAAAAACTCGGTATAATACTTGTGGTTATCTTTATTCATTGAATATCAGTATTTGTTAGTTTATGCAGATGAACTTACTAAGCTTTATTGCTTACTCATTTCCTTTTCCCATCTCTTATAGGATATTTTATCTGGCTCGGGTTGGAGGCCGTCGGAGATGTTTTCACACTATCGGATAGACGCTTGGTATGATGTTTCAAGTTCTTATGAGTCATGGCATGTATAGGGGCTAGACAAGTTAGGGAATTTTGTTGTAAATGGCTAGGATGTGTTAGCCTAGAGTTGAATAATCTATTTTGTATAATGCCATAGTTGTTGGCTGTTATTTTATATTAAAAAGATGTAGTTACCCATGTGAAATTGTGATTTCTTTTAAGTTAATTATGGATGTGTTTGATGAGTGCATGTTGGGTATGTTGTAGAGGTGAGAAG
The DNA here is from genome assembly GCA_025698515.1 of Gossypium sturtianum. Taxonomy (NCBI): domain Eukaryota; kingdom Viridiplantae; phylum Streptophyta; class Magnoliopsida; order Malvales; family Malvaceae; genus Gossypium; species Gossypium sturtianum. The sequence continues at coordinate 80,850,026 of CM046953.1, read as the reverse complement.
AGCTTAGCATATAGCTTTTTTCTTGTCCATGTGGATAGACACACGGGCGTGTTTCTAAACCATGTGTGACACACGGTCAACCCACGAGCGTGTGACTTGGTCGTGTGTCCCCTGCAAATTGATCCTTTTAAGTCAGGATAGACCACGGGCTAGTCACACGGGCGTGTGACTAAGCTTTGAGGCCGTGTGGGTAAAGTCAGTGTTCAACACGGCTGGGAGGCACGGGCGTGTGCCTTAGCCGTGTGGCATTAGCAGAATGCTTGGGTTTTCAGACACGGGTTGAAGGCATGGGCGTGTGTGTCTACACACGGGCGTGTCTCATTTTACACCGGCGTGTGAGCCCTATATAAAAGAGAAAATTTTTAAGATTCAAAAAATTTCCGATATAGTCTCGAGAGTTCTTAAGGGTATGAGCGTGGCCTCGTAAGTCAAGAATGAGGTTGTTGAGGTGACTTAAGAGAGTAGTCACGATGATCTTAAGTGGTGATTATGAGATTTTATTACAGTGACGCCTCGGGCCCAGTTCTGGCGTAGAACCTGGGTAAGGGGTGTTACAAATATACTTCTTTCGGAATTCCTCTTGGAAAAGCTCCCATGTAATCCTTTCCCTTGGTACAACCGACACAAGGGTGTTCTACCATTGGTATGCCGAGTCTCGCAGGAGTGACACAATACACTTCATGCACTCCTCAGGTGTGTAAGACAATTCATCGAATAACCTAATGGTATTTTCTAGCCAGAACTCTGCCCTCTTTAGGTCAACATCTATATTCGCTCTAAATTCCTCAGGCCCTTACTTTCGAATTCTGTCTACCGGAGGTTTTTCCCTTCTAATCATTTCCACTACTTGGGGAGCTGTAGGGGCAGGCTGAGGGATTGGAGGGGGTGGAGGAAGTAGAGCGTTCAAGTTTGCACGAACAAACTCCGAATACCAGGCATTCATCATATGGAGGAATGCTTCTCTAGCCCCTCCACCCTGACTCAGTGTCACGGGCCCACTTTCGACTGGCCCAGTCCCATCTGCGGGAGCCGGCGCATTACTTTTGACATCATCTGCCACTGTTCCGTCGGGATCAATTTACTATATAAAAACACATTTTAAATTGTCAAGAGTCGTCACACTATCATAATTCATATATGGCATGTATAGCTAGACTCACACACATGCTAGGTTAGTCCGAGACTCGACTAAACCATAGCTCTGATACCATTAAATGTAACACCCCTTACCCGTATCCTATGCCAGAACAAGGTACGAGGCGTTACTTAACTTAATAACATGCATACAAACACTTTCGAGTTATGAAATTTTGTTCAAATCTAAAACTTTTCAAAGCTTGTCTTAAAATCCTTAATATGAGCCTACGAGGCCCAAAACACACTTTAGAAACGGTTTGGGACCAAACCGAGTTCTTTAGAAAAACTTTGGAAAATGTCTCTAAAAACAGGGGCATACGCCCGTGTGGAAGGGCAACACGCCCGTGTGACCTAATAACATGGCCATGTTGAAGGACCGTGTAACTCACACGGCCTAAGCATATAGGGACACGCCCGTGTCCCTTGCTCGTGTGGATTTATTTTTCAATTCGAACCTACAGGAGTTTTCACACGGTCTGGCACACGCCTGTGTCCATGGCTCGTGTCCCTCACACGGCCATGACACGCCTGTGTCTAAGCCCGTGTGTTAAAACCTTGACATTCTGTTTCTGACGTCAACAACATTTTAGGGTCACTCGGACAAGGCACACACCCGTGTGCTAGGCCATGTGGTGAATTTAATTTCGCATTTAAGGTGCAGACTTTACATGACCTTGGCACATGCCTAGGTATTATGGCCGTGTCATCCACACGGTTGAGACACACGGCCGTGCCTCAGCCCGTGTGGTTACTACTGGGCATTCTATTTTACAAAATTAAGGTGCAGGGGACACACAGCCAGACTACACGCCCATGGGGCAAATCGTGTGTCACACACGGCCTAGACACACGCCCGTGTGTCTACCCGTGTGGACAAAATCAAGGCTATTTACAAAGCCCATTTGCCACCCTTACTTGCACCAACATAAGCCACATCAAGTAACACCAATCCACACATAAACATCTGACCAAATCAACCACAACCAAGGCATACACAAATCAAGGCCACTACACTCCATTAACATGCAAAACTTAACACATACTTTATCAATCCAATCATGCGACTTACTCATTCATGCATTAACACACCATATATTTCACCATGAAAATTGCACATTCATGAAAAACATCATCATCTACATATATCAATAACAAGTATTAGCCAACATCCATGGCCTTATACAAAATAAGTCAATCTTCAAGACAAGCCAACACATTTGGCCAAAACAATATGACACTTGACAAAAGACCAAGTCCCTATATAAGCCATACTCAAAATGATAAATCTAATTATACCAAATGTTCAGATTGATAGTGTGATCGAGCCTCCGACGTCCTTTCATCCCTGAGCTAGCTTGGCGATACTATAAGAAAATGGAAAGGAAAGGGAGTAAGCATAAAGCTTAGTAAGTTGCATGTAAATAAGTAACAACATCAACCATGCATCTTTAAACACATAGTATATTATAAACTAGCACAACATTCTTAATTTAAAAATGGTAGATTTACTACATATTTACACATCACAAGTATAAGCCAAAGATTACAAGATCGTCCCGAAATCATTCTCATAGATAGAACTTACTCAATTTCATCCTTACCATTAAGGCATCATAACTAAGCTCATAACTCATGAGTTTTGAGTAAGAACCTGTACCACTCACAACATGATTATATCCTTTCATATCTTTATCATAAGCTTAAATAACCCGTGGAACCATTTGGAATACTAAAGGATATCCGATAAGCCTCACACAAGAGGATAAAATGCCGATGCCATGTCCCAGACATGGTCTTACACTAGCTCTCGTCTCAATGCCGATGCCATGTCCCAGACATGGTCTTACACTAGCACACATATCAACACTGATGCCATGTCCTAGACATGGTCTTACACTGGCTCTCATATCAATGCCGATGCCATGTCCCAGACATGGTCTTACACTAGCTCTCGTCTCAATGCTGATGCCATGTCCCAGACATGGTCTTACACTGGCTCTCATATATCCCTAATGTCATGGCATGGATATCCGATCTATTCCTAAGGTTCAACCGAGAGTATACCACCTCAAATTTTGTCATGCATATTCATAACAATAATCAAACATTTTATGCAATATCAATTGTTTAATGCATAATAACAGTAGAGTTGTATTATTTACGTACAACTTACTTCGGTATACAAAATATGGGCGACTAATTCGATTTAGTCCAATAGCTTGGTTTTCCCCCGGTCTAAGTCTGGATCCCATTTTTCTTGATCTATAATGATAAAATTCCCTCATTAAATCACCACATTAATCAAGACATTCCAAAATTCCTACTTTAGCAAAATTACCGTTTTGCCCTTAGACTTTTGCATAATCACGATTTTGCCCCTAGGCTCGAAAAACAATTTTCATCAAATTTCCTCATTAACCAAGCCTAGCCAAATCTATTTTAAGCTTATAGCAACTCACAAATCCAATTATTTCACACATTTACTACCCATTTTATAACTTTTACAAAAAGGTCCATCTTAGGTGTTTTCATGAAAAATCCTTCCACAAAAGTTGTTTATTAAACAACCAAGTTTCATTTTCTTTCATAAAATTTCAGCAAACAATACAAATACTCTCATGGCAAGGCCTTAGACTCTAAACCATTTTGTAAAATAGTCCCCTCATTAGCTAGATTAAGATATAGATGTTCCCAAAACACAAAAATTAACAAAAACAACCACCAAAATCACTTACTTGCAAGATAAAAGCTTGGCTGAAATTTGAGCTCTCAAAACCCCCCCTTTTTTGCTAAAAATTTTAGTGGTGAAGAGAAGATGATAGCCTCCTCTCTTTTTGTTTTATTTTTTTTATTAAACAAGTCACCTAATGTCACCTAATTTTGACCCTTTTTATGACTTTGTCTCCAATTAAAATTTCCATGTCCAGCCACCATAATTTTATTGGTCTATTTACTCAATGAGGACCTCTACTTTAGTGTTCCATAGCTATTTAACACCTTTAGCTTGTAGAACAAAACTTTCGCACTTTATACGATTTAGTCCTTTTTCAAAATTAAGCAAGTAATCACTAAAATTAATTCACCAAAATTTTCATGTACTCATATACTCATGCTATAACACATAAAATAATATTAGAAAATAATTTCTCCGGCCTCAGATTAGTGGTTCCGAAACCAGTATTCCGACTAGGCCCAAATTCGAGCTGTTACATATGGTCTTAAATGTAATATCGTATTGATGCCAATAGCCCAACTATGGTCTTACACGAAATCTCAAATCGATGCCATATCCCAGATATGGTCTTACACGAAGTCTCATATCAATGCCATATCCCAGATATGGTCTTACACGTATTCTTAGTGACCCTAATGTCATGACATTTGTATCCTAACTATTCCTAAGGTTCAACCGGGATTTACTCGCTTGTCGAAACTTCGTCAATTTCATCCATAGAGTCATTCATACAAATCATGCAATAAAAAAGCATTATAAATACAATTATAACGTTGCATTATTTACATATAAACAACCTCGACATAAAAATTGGCGAAAAGGACTAAATCGTCAAATACTCATTTTTCCCTCGTTCTAGGTCCAAACCTCATTTTTCTTGATCTATAATATCACACTTAACTTATTCAATCATTATACAATTCAAATTAGCACAAAATCACATTATGGAAAAATTACATTTTTGCCCCTAAAGTTTAACATTTTTACAATTTAGTCCCTAGGCTCGTAAAATGAATTTCATTCAATTTCTTCAAAGCCCAAGCTTAGCCAAACCTATTTCATGCTCATAACAGCCCATATTTTTCATTTATTCACACTTTTACTACTCATTTTACAACTTTTACAAATAAGTCCTTTTAACATTTTTACTGAAAATCACTTAGCAAAAGTCGTTTATCCAACATCAAATTTGCACAATCTACCATTAAACATCAAAAAACACAAATATCCAACATGGTTCAAACCCTAGACCTCGATCTTTTCTCAAATTAGTGGTAGAAATAGGTAGATCTTGTTACGAGGATTTCAAAAACGTAAAAAATCATTAAAAATGGGGCTAGAACGGACTTACAATCGAGCTTGGAAGCTTGGAAAACCCTAGCTATGTCTTCCCCATGCAAGTTTCGGCCATGGGGTAGAAGATGGATAAAAATTGGCTTTTAATTTGGCTTTTTAATTCATTTATTAACCAAATGACCAAAATGCCCCTAACTTAAAATATAACAATTCTCTTACTTCATGTCAATTTTTGTCCACTAACTTAACCAATGGTCTAATTACCATATAAGGACCTTCAATTTGAAATTTCATAGCAATTAGACACCTCTACCATGTAGAACTTAACTTTTGCACTTTTTTACAATTTAGTCCTTTTGACTAAATTGAGTGCCCAATCGTCAAAATTTTTGAACGAAATTTTCACGAAACAATTCCATAAAATTGTAGACCATAAAAACACAATAAGAACAAATTTTAATGCGTCAGATGTGTGGTCCCGAAATCACTGTTTCGACTAGACCCCAAATCGGGTTGTTACATACATGCTATCATGCTGTAAATATTAAAAAATAATAAAATAATAATGTCGACTTCAAATTTGTGGTCTTGAAACCACTGTTCTGCTTTGACCAAAAATGAGTTGTTAGAACTCTCCCCCCTTAGGGATTTTCGTCCCTGAAAATCTTACCAGTGAATAGGTTCGGATATTGTTTTCTCATAGCATCCTCGGGTTCCCACGTAGCTTCTTCAACCCTATGTCGATGCCATAATGCTTTTACTAATGCGATTCTCTTATTTCTCAGCTCTTTGATCTCACGAGATAAAATTCGAATCGATTCTTCATATATGACATATCAGACTGAATTTCAACCTCGGTCGGGGAAATGACATGTGAAGGGTCGGATCGGTATCGTCGAAGCATCGACACATGAAACACATTATGAATTTTCTCTAACTCAGACGGTAAAGATAGTCGATATGCCACTGGCCCAACTCGCTCAGTAATCTCATACGGTCCGATGAATCGCGGACTCAATTTCCCTTTTTGACCCAACCGCAATATCCTTTTCCATGACGACACTTTCAAAAACACTTTATCCCCAATCTGGAACTCAATATCTTTCCGTTTCAAGTCTGCGTATGATTTCTGTTGATCCGAAGCTGCTTTCAAACTATCGCGATTTACTTTCACTTTTTCTTCAATCTCTCTGATCAGATCAACCCCGTGAATCTTATTTTCTCTAAGCTCAGTCCAGTACAACGGTGTTCTACATTTACGACAGTATAGAGCTTCGTACGGTGCAATCTTTATACTCGATTGAAAGCTATTATTATAAGCAAATTCAATCAGCGGTAGATATTTCTCCCAGTTACCTTTAAACTCAAGAATGCAACAACGCAACATATCCTCAAGTATCTGAATAACTCGTTCAGATTGACCATCCGTTTGTGGGTGAAACGCAATGCTAAAATGCAATTTTGAACCCAAAGCTTCTTGCAATTTCTTCCAAAATCTCGAAGTAAATCTTGGATCTCTATTCGAAACAATAGATAGGGGAACACCATGTAATCTCACAATTTTGAAAATATAAAACTCAGCTAATTTATCAAGCGAGAAATCTGTACGTACCGAAATGAAATAAGCCAATTTCGCCAATCTATCAACAACAACCCAGATCGCATCTTTCTTTTCGGAGATAAGGGCAAACCCGATATGAAATCCATTGTTACTCTATCCCAATTCTGCCCAGGAATCATAATTGGCTGTAATAAACCTGACGGCACTTGATGCTCATATTTGACTTGCTGACAAATCAAACATTTTGAAACAAATTCTAAGATATCTCGTTTCATGCTGTGCCACCAATAAAGCTGTTACAAATCGTTATACATTTTTGTGCTTTCCGGATGTACTGATAAACAACTACTATGTGCTTCGTTTAGAATCTTCCGAATGAGCTCAGAATTTCTTGGTACACATATTCTATCACGAAACATCAAACAATCATCAGTCCCTATTTGAAACTCTGAATCAGAAGTCGACTCACACTGAGCTCGTTTAGCTTGTAATTCATTATCAAATTTTTGAGCCTCACAAATCTACTGTAGAAATAATGGTCTCGCTTTCAACTCGGCTACTATCGAACCGTCATCAGACAAAGCTAATTGGGTGTTCAAAGCACGTAAAGCAAATAAGGACTTTTGGCTCAAAGCATCAGCAACTATGTTCGCTTTCCCCGGATGATAGTCAATCACTAACTCATAGTCTTTTAGCAATTCTAACCATCTCCGCTGTCACAAATTCAAATCTTTCTGAGTCATCAGATATTTCAAGCTTTTGTGATTGGTATAAATATGGCATTTCTCACCAAACAAGTAATGAAGCCAAATTTTCAATGCGAACACTATCGCAGCTAACTCTAGGTCGTGCGTCGAATAATTATTTTCGTGCGGCTTCAACTGTCTCGAGGCATAAGCTATAACTTTGCCTTCCTGCATCAAAACACAACCCAGACCATTTAACGATGCATCACTAAAAACTATGAATTATTTACCCGACACAGGCTGAACTAACACTGGTGCCTCTATCAATAATGCTTTCAACTGCTCGAAGCTCCGCTGACACTTTTCTGACCACTCAAATTTAACATCTTTTAGAAGTAATCGTGTCATTGGAGTCGCAATCATCGAGAAGCCTTTCAAAAATCGTTTATAATAATCGGCTAGTCCTAGGAACTACGGACTTTGGATACATTTCTCGGAGGCTTCCAATCTATAATCGTAGAAATTTTGCTCAGGTCAACTCGGATACCCGCGGCTGAAACTATATGTCCCAGAAAACCAACCTCTCGTAGCCAAAACTCACATTTGCTGAACTTTGCAAACAACTGTTTATCTCTCAAAGTTTGTAACACGATTCTCAAATGCTCGACATGCTCAGACTCATCACAAGAGTAAATCAAAATGTCATCAATAAATACAACTACGAATCGGTCTAAGTACGACCTGAAAATTTGGTTCATCAAGTCCATAAAAATAGCAGGTGCATTTTTTAGTCCAAAAGGCATAACAAGAAATTCGTAGGGTCCGTACCTTGTTCTAAATGCAGTCTTTGGCACATCTGAGTCTTTAACTCGCAATTGGTAATAACCCAATCTCAAATCAATTTTCAAAAACACTGTTGCCCCTTTTAACTGATCAAACAAATCATCTATTCGTGGCAAAGGGTATTTATTCTTGATCGTCACATTGTTGAGCTGTCAATAGTCTATACACATTCTCATCGTTCCATCTTTCATTTTCACAAATAACACCGGTGCACCCCAGGGAGAGAAACTCGGTCTAGTAAAACCTCTATCTGTCAACTCTTGTAACTGAGCTTTCAATTCTTTTAACTCTGTCAGAGCCATCCTGTACGGAGCTATCGATATCGGCATTGTTCCCGGTACTAATTCAATACCAAACTCAACCTCTCTAACAGGTGGTAAACCCGGTAACTCTTCGAGAAATACATATGGATACTCACACACAATCGGTACTAATTCAATCTTTGTTTCTATCACTTTCGTATCAAGTACATAAGCAAGATAACTTCACACCCCTTTCTCACAAATCTCTGAGCTAACATAGATGAGATCACATCTGGAAAACTATTTAGATCATCAGATTCAATTCTAATAGTCTCATTATTCTGACATTTCAGTTCAATTGTCTTTCATCTACAATTCACTATAGCATCATGCATCGTTAGCCAATCCATACCCAGAATCACATCAAATTCATTGAATGGAAACAACATCAGATTAGCCAGAAAACAGAAATCCTGATACATTAACGGACAATTCCTGCAGACTTTGTCAACCAAAACACATTTGCCTAAGGGGTTCGATACTCTAATCACAAATTCAGTAGACTCTACAGGAAAAGTCTTACTTGTAACACCCCTAACTCGCATCCGTCGTCGGATTAGGGTTATGAGGTATTTCCGATCAAATCATAACCTTTAACCTTCATATTTCATACAACATTAAATCATAATCAATCATTGTCACTAAGTCCCTTTTATAAGGTCTACGAGACCTTAAACATGCAGTAAAAAGGGGTCGAGACTAAATCGAGCTCATACAAAATTTTTCCAAAAACTTAACAATTTTCAAAGCTACAGAGGTCACACGCCCGTGTGGGTAGGTCGTGTGCCTCACATGGCCTCAGACACACCCGTGTGTCCAAGCCGTGTCAAAACAGGGAATACATGCTGACTTGTCCACACGACCGAAGACACAGCTGAAGACGTTGCATCTTTCTTTCTCGGAGATAAAGGCAACCCCGTCACAAAGTCCATTGTAATTCTCTCCCATTTCCATTCAGGAATCATGATCGGTTGTAACAAACCAGATGGAACCTGATGTTCAGCTTTAACTTGCTGACAAACTAAACATCTCGAAACAAACTCTGAAATACCTCGTTTCATACCATGCCACCAATAAAACTGTTTCAGATCATTATACATTTTCGTACTTCCCGGATGAACAAACAAACGACTATTATGAGCCTCGTTCAAAATCAACTAAATCAATTCTGAATTTCTTGGAATACAAATTCGATCTCAAAATCTCAAACAACCATCATTATCAACTCAAAATCCTGAATTTAAATTCAAACCACACTGAGTACGTTTTGCCATCATCTCAGTATCAATTTTCTGGACATCACAAATCTGACGTGTAACATCCTGATTTAGGGCCTAGTCAGAATAGTGGTGAAAGACCACAAATACGAGGTATATGAATGTGTTTTTGAGGTTTATGCTATGTATGCATGTTAGTGTGAAAGTTTCATGAAGCAATTTTGTGAAATTGCGGTTGAATTGCCCAAAAGGACTAAATTGCAAAAGTTACAAAATGTGAGATTCTAGAAGCTATTTGTGTGAAATAGCTTTAGAATATTAATTAGAGGTCCTTAAATAGCAATTTTCCTAATTTCTAATTTTTGGAAAAATTTGGGCATGGATGAGTTAAAATAGAAAGTTTATCAAAAAGGGCATTTTGGTCATTTAACAATTAAGTGATTAAAATAGGAGAAAAGATGACAAAATTCATTCATGTTCTTCTCCAAGGCTGTCGAAAATTTGAGAGAGCCATTGTTAGGGTTTTTAAAAAATTTCAAGCTTGCTAATAAGTGCATCTAGCCTCGTTTTTTATATTGTTTCTATTTTTGAAGTCCTTGTTGCATGAGTAAGCTATTTTTAGCTATTTGATGAGCTATGATGGATGTTCAAAAATGTGGCCATGTATGACATGCATGTATTTTGATGTTTTATGGAAGATTATGAAAGCTTGATGTAGTAGAAACATCTTTTGCTAAATGAGTTTCCATAGAAAATGCATGTAGGGACTAGTTTATAAAAATCTTGAGTTTGGTCATACATGTGTGTTCTGATGAGAATTGATGATTGCTTTAGTTGAGTAAGTGATTCAGCTAAGCATGAAAGGCTAGAAAGTTTAATAAAAATCACTTTACGAGCCTTGGGGGCAATAGTGTAATTTTGAGAAAGATTTGGGGCAAAGAGTAATTTTGCCAAAGTATTAGATGTAGGTCAATTTGGTAAATGTGTGTATTGAATAAGCTGATTTATTCATTATAGATCAAGAAAGACAAAGCCCGGATCGAAACTGAGGCAAGAGCAAAGTGGTGGACTAATTGCACGTTTCTATACTTTTGAGTATCGAGGTAAGTCTATGCACAAACAATGCATTCATACTTACAACTTGTTAATGCTAGCTAGTGTATAGCATGGTTGAGAATGATTGAGAACCTATGTGGTTCAAGTGAAATGAGTGATTAAGTAGATTTGTGAATGTGTTGTAATAATGCTAAATGGTGGGCTAAGTGCGATACCATCCTAATGCATATTGACGATGAGCTGGCTATGTGCGATGCTATCGTTAGGTATATTATCTGGTGGGCTATGTGCGAAACCACTATGAATATCTTGTTGGTAGGCTAAGTGCGATACTACCTTATTAATTGATTGTGGTGGGCTTAGTGCGGAACCACCGAGAGATTTGCTGTGTGGATGTGATAGTGAGTAGCATAGCTGTGTGGATGTATTATTGAGAAATAATGATGTGTTGTATATTGAGTAAATGTGATATTGAATGCAGGGGTGCATGTCAATGGTTATGAGTAAGTGACTCATGATGTGTCGGAAATGTGGTAAGGGATAGAAAGAGTAAGCATAGTTGTACATTATATGTTAGTATAATGCTAATTGTTGTTTAGCTTATACTATGTTGCTTAATTGTTTATGTGTAAACTTACTAAGCTCAAAGCTTACTCTCTTTCTTTTCCCTTGTCTTATAGAGAAAAAGTGTTGAATCGAGATACGAGGATCAATTGGAAGATCGCCCAAACTATCAACACACTCTGGTACATTAGACTCAATGTTTTGTATATGGCATGTATAGGGGCTATACAAGTTAGTGAATTTTGTTGTTTATGGCTATGATGTGTTGGCCTTTAGATGGATAATCTATTTTGTATAATGCCATAGTTGTTGGCACTTTATTATATGAAAAGATGAAGTTATCTATTTGAGATTGTAAGACTTTGAGTTGATTATAGATGTGTTGAATGAGTGCATGATTGTGTATGCTAGAAGGGTGAAAAGAACTTGGAAAATAGCTTTGTTCTTGTCCATTTGGGTAGACACACGGGCGTGTATCTAGGCCATGTGTGACACACGGTCAGCCCATGGGCGTGTGACTTCGCCGTGTGTCCCCTGCATGCTAGTATTTTAAATCAGAATAGACCACGGACTAGTCACACGGGCGTGTGCCTAGAACGTGTATGTTAATTAGTGTTGGCCACGGGCTAGCTACACGGGCGTGTGTCTAGACTCTAGGCCGTGTTAAGGTAGTCAGTGTGCAGCACGGGTGGAGAGCACGAGCGTGTTCCCTAACTGTGGGGCATTGGTAGAATGCTTGAGTTTTCATGCACGGGTAGTGACCATGGGCGTGTGTGACATCCACGGGAGTGCCAAATCTTACAAGGGCGTGTGAGCCCTGTATAGATGGAAAAGTTTTAAGATCGTAAGAGTTTTCGATATGGTCTCGAGAGCCCTCGTGTGTTTGAAAGAGGCCTCGTACGTCGGGATTGAGGTTGTTGTGATGGCTAAAGAGAGTGGTCATGTTGTGCCTAAGTGGCGATCTTGAGGTCTTTAATTCGGTAACGCCTCGTGCCCGGTTCCGGCGTTGAATACGGGTAAGGGGTGTTACATGACGTATAAACATTGGCCTCACTTTCAACTCAGCCAAAACTGAACCATCATCACACAGATCTATCTGAGTACTCATTGCTCGTAAAGAAAATAAAGACTTTCGACTCAAAGCATCAGCAACCACGTTAGCTTTTCCCGGATGATATTCAATTACTAATTCATAGTCTTTTAGTAATTTTAACCATCTCCTCTGTCTCAAATTCAATTCTTTCTGAGTCATCAAATATTTCAAGCTCTTGTGATCAGTATAAATGTGACAGTTCTCACCAAATAAGTAGTGACGCCAAATCTTCAATGCAAATACAATAGCTACCAATTTAAGATCGTGTGTCGGATAGTTCTTTCCATGCGGTTTTAACTATTTAGACGCATAGGCTATAACTTTGCCTTCTTGCATCAACACACAGCCTAAATCATTCAACGATGCATCACTGTAAACTATTAATTCTTTACCCGATTCAGGTTGAACTAACACTGGTGCTTCTGTCAACAATACTTTCAACTGTTCAAAACTCTACTGACACTTTTCTGACCACTCGAATTTAACATCTTTCTGCAACAATTTCATCAATGGAGTTGCAATCATCGAGAAGCCTTTCACAAAATGTCTACAATATCCCGCTAGTCCCAGAAAACTACGGACTTTAGACACATTTCTCGGAGTTTTCCAATCTAAAATTGCTGAAATCTTGCTCAGATCAACTCGTATTCCCGCAGCTGACACTATATGTCCCAGAAAATCAACCTCGCGCAACCAAAAATCACATTTACTAAACTTTGCATACAATTGCTTCTTACGTAGAGTCTATAACACGATTCTTAAATGCTCAGCATGTTACGTCTCATCACAAGAATAAATCAAAATATCATCAATAAACACAACTACAAATCGATCCAACTACGGTCTGAATATCCGGTTCATCAAATCCATAAATACTGCAGGAGCGTTCGTTAGTCAAAAAGGCATAACTAAAAATTCATAATGCCTGTACCTCGTTCTGAAAGCAGTTTTTGGCACATTTAATTCTTTAACTCTCAACTGATAATATCCTGATCTCAGATCTATTTTCGAAAACACTGTAGCTCCTTTTAACTGATCAAAAAAGTCATCAATTTGCGGTAGAGGATATTTATTCTTTATCGTCACTTTATTCAGCTGTCGGTAATCAATACACATCCTCATTGTACCATCTTTCTTTTTCACAAACAACACAGGAGCACCCCAGGGCGTGAAACTCGGTCGTGCAAATCCTCTATCTGTCAACTCTTGCAACTGAGACTTCAATTCTTTCAATTTTGTTGGTGCCATTCTATACGGAGCTATTGAGATAGGAGTCGTTCCTAGCACTAAGTCAATACCAAACTCAACTTCTCGTATCGGAAGTAATCCTGGTAGTTCTTTAGGAAACACATCTGGGAACTCACAAACTACAGGAACAGATTCAACTTTCTTTTCTGTCCTTTTTATATCTATCACATATGCAAGATAAGCTTCACACCCCTTTTTCACATAATTCAAAGCTTTCATTGAAGATATTACAGCCGGTAACCCATTCAAATCACTGGTTTCAATTCATATTATCTCATCATTCTGACTTCTCAAATCAATACTCTTCCGTTTACAATTCAGAATAGCATTATGCAGCGTTAACCAATCCATACCCTGAATTATATCAAATTCATCAAAGGGTAGCAGCATCAAATTAGCCGGAAAACAAATATCCCGAAACATCAACGAATAGTTCTTGCACACTTTATCAACCAGAACACACTTGCCTAAGGGGTTTGATACTCTAATTACAAACTCAGTAGACTCAACAGGTAGAGTCTTACTAGATACTAAGTTCACACACACATATGAATGAGTAGATCTTGGATCTATCAGGGTAACCACATCAGTATCGAAAAGAGTAAAAGTACCAGTAATGATGTCTGGAGATGACGCTTCCTCTCGAGCGCGAATAGCGTAAGCTCGGGCAGGTACTCTTGCCTCCGATCTCACAGCTGTATCCGTTGTTCCTCTTAGACTACCAATCACATTTCTAGTGTTTCTAGGTGGTCTACCCCTAGCTGTCGTGTTACTCAGCCTCGCACTCTGAACATTATCTTTCTCAGCTAACTCTGGGCAGTCCCGTATAAAGTGATCTCGTGGTCCACACTTGTAACAAGCTCTATTATTATACTTGCCCCAGCATTCACCGATATGACGTCTCTCACACTGTCTACACTCAAGCTTATTACTTCTAACACTGCCAACACTCGATTCAATTGGAGTTTGAATTTTAGGAACAGTATTTTGTTTCACACGATCTTTACTTGAATGTCCAAACGAAACATTCGAGCGATTGGTTGCATCTTTGAATCTCTTTGACGAAGGATAATACGACTTACTCATCGACCTTTTTCTTTCGTCTCTAGCTTCTGAATCTGCTTTCTTCTTTTCTTTACTAAGCTTCTTGGCTTTGCAGGCTCTTTCAACCAATACTACAAATTCATTCAAATCAAGAATTCCGACCAGAAGTTTAATGTCTTCATTCAATTCTTCGATGAATCGTTTACACATAGTAGTTTCTGTTGAAACACATTCTCGTGCATATTGGCTTAATCTCACAAATTCCTTTCGTATTCCAGAATGGACATACAGATACTGTTTCAACTCTAGGAACTCTTTACGTTTCTGGTCTATAAACCGTTGACTAATATATTTCTTCCGAAATTCAACTTGAAAGAAATCCCAGGTGATTCTTTCTCTCGAGACCACATATATCAATGTTTTCCACCAATGATATGTCGTATCTCTCAACAATGAAACATCACATTTTAGGCATTCGTCAGGAGTACATGATAATTCATCAAACACTGTTACGGTATTCTCAAGCCAAAATTTCGCTCGCTCAGCATCATCATCAACTGTGGCTCTGAACTCTTCGGCCCCGTACTTTCGAATTTTATCCACAGGAGGTTTATTCAATCGGATCAGATCTGAAACTTGTGGCACTACAGGAACTTGCGGGGGTGGAGGTTGTTGAGCAGCGGATTCGTTCGAACAAACTCCGTAAACCACTCATTCATCATTTGGAAGAAGGCTTTCTTTGCCTCTCCCTCATGACTACTAGCTATCGGCCTAGATTCGGTCGGCGCTGTCCCTTGAGCAGGAGTAGGCGCATTACTTTCGACATCGTCAGCTACTGCTCGATCGGGATCTATTTGCTATATAAAAACACATTTTTAACTGTCAGGAATCATCACTCTATCACAGGTATATATATGGCATGTATAGCTAGACTCTCACACGCTACGTTAGTCCTAGAATTGACTAAACTATAGCTCTAATACCAATAAAAATGTAACACCCCTAACCCGCGTCTGTCGTCAAATTAGGGTTATGAGGTATTACCGATCAAATCATAACCTTTAACCTTCATATTTCATACAACATTAAATCATAATCAATCATTGTCAATAAGTCCCTTTTATAAGGTCTACGAGACCTTAAACATGCAGTAAAAAGGGGTCGGGAATAAACCGATCTCATACAAAATCTTTCCAAAAACTTAACAATTTTCAAAGCTACAGATGTCACACGCCTGTGTGGGTAGGCTGTGTGCCTCACACGGCCTCAGACACACCCGGGTGTCCAAGCCGTATCAAAACAAGGCATACATACTGACTTGTCCACACGGCCGAAGACACGCCCGTGTGCTTAACCTGTGGTCGACACTGACTTATTTCACATGGCCAGTCACACGCTTGTGTGTCCAGCCCGTGTGTGAGTCTGACTTGTTTCAATTTGAAAACTTAAGAGACACGGTCGAGCCACACGCCTGTGTGCTCAACCGTGTGGGCAAATATAGGCCATTTGTAAGGCCAATTTGCCACCCACACTTTGGGTCACACCTACAAGCATCAAACCATATAAATTCATACCTCAAATGGCATCCAAAACATACCAATTTATGCACCAATTAACCTTCAACTATATAATTTATTTCCATACTCAATTCCAACTCAAGCATACCTATCCAAAGTATCAATTTCACATCCAAATCATATAATCCATTCATCATTCAATCCTTACCAAATCTAAACATGAAACATACCATTTCCGTTTTACTAATTTAAGCCAAAATGATCATTCACATAGAACACACATACACATATTAACCATTCTTTTCACTTATCCAAAGCATATACCAAGATCATTAAACTATCAAGCCATATCACATGGAAAGATCTATACATCTCAAAACATATCATAATCACTAGCCTATACATGCCATATACCAAATATACAACTTCCAAAAGTACCAAAATAGATGGCCGATAGTGTGATTGAGTCACTGACGATCCCCGGATCTGAGCTAGCTTTAACGAAACTGTAAAACAAAGAAACACTTCACACAGTAACCTTAAAAGCTTAGTAAGTTCGTCATACAATACAATTAACTTAACCATTCGAATCCAATATACAAAATAAACTATCACATGGTTCAATTCACAATGATATACAATCTCATTCATAGTCATTACTCACATAATCATCCATTTATCCATATGCGATATCATCAACCACATAGGTTTCGTACATACCTGCGCCAACACTTAGTTAACGATCACTTTTGCTAATCAATGCTCAATACCACATTTCGCCAATCTTCATTAACCATTCGATTTACTCGCACACTTAGTGCCAATTCTTTAGCCGAAGCTTTAATATCATCGCACACTTAGTGCCTTTACATTAAACCGAATTTAACTCGGTATCGAACACATAGTGCCAATCAATATAATCGATGTTTTCTTTATTTCGCACACACAGTGCCGTTCACCACCGTATCAATTCTATTTCGCACACTTAGTGCCACATCTTTTCAAACCCATCATTCACATTACTAACTCAACAGCTACATTTCCATTCATTGCAGTATATGTGAACATAAATTTATCATTTCGTATTATAAACGAACTTACCTCGGACGTACAAACAACGATATAAGTCGATCAATTGAGCACTTTATTCTTGCCTCGATCTCGATCCCAATCTCTCTTTTCTTGATCTAAACATATTCAACTTTAAATCTTTTATTCACCAAATCATTCAATTGAATCCAAAAGCACACATTTAGGGCATTTTACAAATTAGCCCTCACATTTTCACATTTTGACATTTTAGTCCCTATTTCATAAAATCACAAAATACACAAAATTTCATTACACTATGCTTGGGCCGAATCTTCCTCATGTTCGTACAAGTCCACATTTTTCATTTATTTCACATTTTAATCCTTCAATTTCTAATTTTCACAATTTAGCCCATTTTTGACATTTTTGTCAAAAATTACTTTACAAAACATTAAAATCTATCAACAATTATTCATTATTCATCACCAACTATCAAAAAGCTCAAACATTCATCAATGGCATCTTACAAAATCACCAACAAATTCAAAATTTAGGACATGGGCTAGCTAGAGCACAAAGCAACGATCACAAAAACGTAAAAATCACTAAAAACCGAGCTCAAAACATACCTTGATTGAACTATGAATGTGCCAAAATCATGGAAGCTTCAAACCCTTATTTTCTTTCTCAATTTCGGTGGAATATGAACACTAATGCCACTAGTTCATGTTTTGTTACAATAAATATTAACTTAAAATTCATTTTACCATTTTACCCTTAATGAATACATTATAAAATCTTAAAATGAATGTCCAATACCATCCATACCATAATACAGGGGCCTAATTTCATTTTAAGGCCTTCATATTAAAAGAACACGACAATAAAGCACTTTAACAATTAGCACACAGCTTTTACATTTTATGCGATTAAGTCCTTTTTCACAATTTAACATACAAACGATTAAATTTTCACACAGAACTTTCACACATACTTTATGACATACTGCAAAAACACAAAATAATATTAAAATATTTTTCCAACCTCGAATTTGTGGTCTCAAAACCACTATTCCGACTAGGGTCTAAACCGGGCTATTACATTACTAGATACTAAATTCATACATATATAAGAATGAGTTGATCCTGGATCTATCGATGCAATCACATTAGTATCATAGAGAGTGAAAGTACCGGTGATAACATCTGGAGATGACGCTTCTTCGCGAGCGCGAATAGTGTAGGCTCTAACAGGTGCTCTGGCCTCGGATCTCACAGCAGTATCTCGTGTCGCACCTCTACCACCACTCACATTTTCAACATTATGGAATGGTTTTCCTCTCGCAGTCGTGTTGCTTTGTCTTGCACTCTGAGATTTATCTTTCTCATCTAACTCAGGACAATCTTGAATGAAGTGTTCATGCAAACCACATCTAAAACAGGCTTTATCATTCAGTCTACACTCTCTAAAATGTCGTTTTCCACATCGTCCACATTCAGGTTTGTTCAGTCTAACATTACACACACTTGCCACTAACATAGCTAAAGTTTTTGAACCCGAAAATTGCTTCCCACGATCTCTATTGGAGTACTCCACTGGTGCATTTGATCGACTATACGAATCTCAGGATTTCTTTGATGAAGAGTGATAGGGTTTATTCATCAATCTCTTTCTCAAATCTCTAGCTTCTGAATCAGCCTTTCTCTTTTCTTTGCCCAGTTTTTCAGCATTGCAAGCACGTTCGACTAACACAACAAATTCTTTTAAATCCAATATCCCGACCAGAAGTTTAATGTCTTCGTTCAGCCCATCAACAAACCATTTGCACATTATCTCTTCGGTAGAAACAAATTCTCGAGCATACTTGCTCAACTGTACAAATTCTCTTTCATATTTAGTTACGGTCATACGGCCCTGTTTCAATTCGAGAAATTCTTTATGCTTTTGGTCAAGGAACCGTTGACTGATGTATTTCTTTCGGAACTCAATCTGAAAGAATTCCCAGGTCACTCGCTCTCTCGGCACTACCGACACTTCCACCAATGATACGTAGAGTCTCTCAAAAGAGAAATAGTGCACTTTAAGCATTCAGCTGGCGTACATGAAAGTTCATCAAACACTCGGATAGTATTTTTAAGCCAGAACTTAGCTCTTTTAGGGTCATCATCAACATTAGCCCTGAACTCTTCAGCCCCGTGTTTATGAATCTTATCAACTGAAGGCTTATTCAATCTTAAAAGCTCGACTCCTTGAGGAGCTACAGGTACAGTTTGGGAAATAGGACGGGGTGGAGGTTGTTGAGCAGCCAGATTTGTCCGGACGTATTGAGTGAACCACTCATTCATCATCTGGAAAAAAGCTTCTTTAGCCTCACCTCTGTGACTACTAGACACGGGTCTAGATTCGGAAGGTGCTGTCTCTTGAGTGGAAGCAAGCGTATTACTCTCTACATCATCAACTATCGCTGGTTCGGGATCCATTACTATACGAAAACACAATTTAAGTTGTCAGAAATCATCACACTATTGCAGAGTATTTATGGCATGTATATTTAGACTTTCACACATGCTACGTTAGTCCTAGAATCGACTAAATCGTAGCTCTAATACCAATAAATCTAACACCACTAACCCGTATCCGTTGCCGGAGTAGGGTGACGAGGTGTTACCGATCAATACACGTCATTTAACATACATAACTCATACATTTACGCATACATACTCAAATATCATTTAATCACAAACACATTATCCCGTATAAGGGCCTACGAGGCCTTAAACAAGCTTTAGAAGTTGTTCGGGACTAAACCGATAACTCAGGAAATTTTTGGAAACTTAAAAAAATTTTAATCATACAGGGATCACACGCCCATGTGAACAGGCCGTGTGCCTCACACGGCTCCAGACACGCCCGTGTGGAAACAAGGCATACATACTGACTTGGGTCACACGGCCAACCACACGCCCATGTGTCTAGCTCGTATGCCCTTCAAAGTGGCCACACACACCCGTGTGCCAAACCGTGTTTTAGGCCGTGCCAAACCTGTAGGGTATACTGACTTATGCAACACGGCCAAGTCACACGCCCGTGTTCTTTGCCGTGTGCCATTTAGGGGGTGTAATGACATGTGCCACATGGCCAGTCACACGTCCGTGTGTGAGACCATGTGGAGCATACTGACTTCAATTCAATTTCAACACCAATGGACACACGACCATGTAACTTGACCGTGTGTCACACACGGCTGAGACACACGTCCGTGTGGATAAAAATAGGCTATTTACAAGCCATTTTGCCACCCATTTTGTACATACCGACACAAGCTCAATTGATACCAATTTAAGACACAATTAAGCAGCCAAAATTCATCAACCAATACACAATGATACTATATCCATTTCAACTGTTTCAATTCTCAATTCAATGCCATTTATCTATTCAAATACCTACCAACTCATCTTGCTTTACAAGACATAATTCACATATATGATTCCTTCAATAATACCATTCCAAGCATGCATTATCAATTCAACCTCATTCATTCATTTTAGGTCAATTTACCTAATTCAAAACAAAGCCATTCACACATCTTTATATATTAACAAAATCATCATCACAAGTCAACTTAAATGGCCCAATATACATGTTCATCAAACATACCAAAATGACCAAAGCCTATACATGCCATATACCATATATACACAACTCAAAAGTACAAAAATAGATGTCCAATAGTGCGATGAAGTTCCTGACGATCCCCGGTTCCGAGCTAGCTTCGATTTACTATAAAACATAGAAGAAAAATAAATGAAGTAAGCTATAAAGCTTAGTAAGTTCGTATGTATATATGAAATAATCAACATCATTCATAAACACTTCCAAATAGATACATAATTTGCAATTAAAACCTCAATCAATGAGAGAACATAAAGTTTAACTACAAAGCAACTCATAAATTCTCATCTTCTTATAATTCATCATTCGAACAGTTTTCTGTACATACCTGTACTGATACATATCTATTCTCACCAATTCGTTTATCGAATCACTTCGAGTTTATAAATGCTTACGATATAAGTACGTCGACTTTTCGATGCCATAGTCCAACTATGGTCATACACATACATCGCCAAGGCCCTGTCGTGGTCTTACATTCACATGCCATAACCCGATTATGGTCTTATTATCTGATTTGCCATAGCCCAGCTATGGTCTTATTCAGCAACACGTATGCTTAAATCGTAAATTTAAATTCAATATCTCCAAATTTAACTAATGGAATACATACAATCTCAATTCTATCCATCAATTAAACAAATGCACAATTAAGTTCAATTATACGAACTTACCTCGTGTACAAACATGACGAAACAGACCAACTATTCAATTACTTTGCTTTTTCCCCGGTTTAAGTCTGAATTCCTCTTTTCTTAATCTATAAGTAATCAAAATCAGCTTATTTAATCATCTCTCTATTCAATTTAGTCCAAAACACTTATTTTGACAATTTCACACATTTGCCCCTAATGTTTCACAACCTTTACAATTTAGTCCATATTTCACAAAAATCACAAATTAATGAAATTCACCATGGACCCATGCTAGCCGAATTACCATAGTACCCCTAGCAGTCCATATTTTTAATTTATTTCACATTTCAACCACACAATTTGCATATTTCACAATTTAATCCCTATTATGCATTTTCACCAAAAATAACTTAACAAAACATGTAAAACTATCATCAAGCTTTCTTATTTCAACATTAAACATCAAAGAACACATAGATTCAACAATGGCAACTCTCAAAATCTTTAACAGTTTCAAAATTAAAGGAACGGGCTAGCTAGATTGAGCTTCAACAATTACAAAAACATAAAAATCATCAAAAACCGAACAAAAATGGTCTTACAATTAAGCTTAGAAGTAGCCGAACCTTCAAAACCCTAACAATGGTGTTCTTCCTTCTAATTTTTTGTTAGAAAAGATGATAACCATCAAATTATGGTTTTTGTTTTATTTATTTCATGTTATTAACCAAATTACAAAATTAACGTTGTTATTAAACCATTAAAACACCTTAATAAATGTCCATATATGTCCACTCATACTATTTATGGTCTAATTACCACTTAAGGACCTTAAATTTGAGGTTCTATAGCTATTTAATACCTTTAGCTATTAGAACTAAAGTTTTACACTTTACGGGATTTAGTCCTTTTTACCGAATTAACCAACTAATCGATGAAATTAATTCACAAAACTTTCACACATACTTGTTATCATGCAGTAAGTATTAAAATAATAATAAAATAATAATTTTTAATTCAAATTTATTTATCGAAACCACTATTCTGATTTAACCAAAAACGGGCTGTTACAAATGCATCGTCCCATGTTCTGATGGATCCATTTGCCAACACAAACCTGATTTTTCTGCAAAATAGCATAGAGTAAAACTGCTCTAAAATTATTAACGTTAGCAACATATAAAACAAGTACAATTCGTGTGTCAATAAATTGAATCCACATCTTAGCTTCAGGAAACATAATGTCTTGATAAAAAGATACTGGAATATTTGTACCTGCACGATACTTCCATTCACCCCTTCCTTTAGTTAAAAAGTTTATAATACTATCCATATCTATGTATCTAAAATATTCCAAGATAGTTTCATCAATGAAATTGTTCTCATAGTATGGAGCATTATAGAAGTTACAAATTATTTGAGGGGTTACTTGTACCTCTTTCCCCCCACACCAGTACTGTATCCCATATATGACCTTTAGTATTTCTAGACTCATGGTCCCGTAAAGATGCATAGAATTCTTGTACAACGGAGACCACAACATTATCCATTGGTTCTAGAAATGTTCCCATCAATGATACCTGACCAAAGACCATATTTCTTTACACAAGATCATCGATGGATCAAATCCCCTTTCCTGAATGAATGTGTTCCCTTGAAGTTCATTGAAATAATTTTCAACATTTGGATTTGGAAAATTAGAGGGAGTTTGAACCATTGATGGCTCTATTTCCATAGTTTGCCTAACTTTCCTAGGAGGCATTGTATTTCAACCTTAAGTAAAGAATTTAATAGAATAATAAAAAGTTTGAGTTTAGGAACCCTTAACCTTAAGTATATAGTCGAAGTTCGTTTAAATTCCTTGGTTCCCCTTGATGTTCTCGTTCCTCATTTCACTGAGTATGATTAAGAAGTTTGTGAAAGGAAATTTGAAAAAAAATTAGGGGCTTAGGGTTTAAGAAGTTTTGAGAGACTTGAAAGAATTTGATGAATTAGGGCTTAAAGAGTGTTTTAATTAGGGGTAAATATGAGTTTAGGTGATAAAATAGGGTTTTAAAGGTTTAAAAATCAGGTAAAATTAATCTTTTAGTTGTCGGGTTGGGAAATGGGTCGGGTCAACCTTGCAGAAACTTACAGTGATGTCGCGACACATGGGTTCTGTGTCGCGACATCCGTAACAGTTTACAGATGTCACGACAAGGGATTCCATGTCGTGGCACATACACCAATTTGGATATTCTCAGGGTCTATTTGCTACGTTGTGACTTCTTGTTGTGATGTCGCGACAGTGACACTATTTCGGCCCAAAACTCCATCTTAAGGATGTTTCGATCTAAGGATAAACCTACATCAAATAAAGGTTATAATATAAACTTCGTGGTTAGTTAGATATACAATAATTTTAAAATATCATGCAGCAATTCACAAATTTTATGTTATACTGCCAGATTTACCCAGCAGTATTGCTAATTCACCTGTGGATATCTTTTTATTCTATTAGCATTAGTTCACCATCTGTCGTGCCATTCCTCTCTTGCCCATTTGTCTCGTTCCTTGAACCCGTTTATTCTTTATGTATTCATAAAAGGAAGCATTTCCATTGATTTGGGAATATCAGAAATAGATAAATTTTTGCAATGCTCCCCTAATTTCCTAAATCAATGGTGGATCTAGAAGTGGCAAGGAAAGGTCTTCCTAGTAAGATTGGTATCTCACGATCTTCCTCAAAATCAAGTACTACAAAATTCGCAAGAATAATAAAGCTTCGCACCTTGACTAACACATCTTCTAGTACCCCCATCCAGTGTACTAAAGACCTGTCAGCCAATTGCAATGTTATTTGAGTTGTTTTAAGATTCCTTAACCTGAGTTTTTTGAAAATTGATAAGGGCATTAAATTAATACTAGCTCTTAACTTGCATAAGGCTTTATTAAAGTGAATACTCACTATTTCTATGGGAATAGTAACATTGCCCAAGTCTTTCAATTTTCGCGGTACTTGTCTAGAAATAATTACACTAATGGAAGCACTTAAATTAACATGTTCTCCTACCTTGATTTGCTTACGCCTTGCCATCATCTCCTTTAAAAACTTGGCGTGCTTGGGAACCTTCTCAATTAACTCGATAAAAGGTAGGTTAAAATTTAAGGTTTTAAACAAATTAAAAAACTTACTAATTCATCCTCGTCCCGCTTTTTTCTTTCTTCTAATCTTGATGGAAATGAGACTTTCATGGTTTCGTCATCTTTAGGTGTCTCTTTTCCCATCTCAGCTGCTAGTGCATTCTCCTCCTCTATTTTAGTTCTATCTGCCACTTCTAGGGAATTTTCTTAAGGTTCATTAGTATTATCCATAGTGATACGATCCGCCTCGGGGTGAGTCGAGTCGTATAAGAGTTTGCCCGATCGTCTACGAGGAGGAAATGAAGTCTTCGAGAAAAATAGTCAGAATTTGAGGTTGACTTTGCGGAAGCTTGAATTAGTGCATTTTTTGGCAAAAGTTTTAAGTTAGGAATGGAGGTGAAAATTGATGAAGTGGATTTGGTTTAGGTCAGTTCGATTAAGGAAGAATGGAAGTAATGAAAATGGTGTTTGAATGGTTCGATTTAACAAATGATAACAAAGGGATAGTTGAGTGATAATTTGGTGGAAATGAATAGTAGATCTTAAACAAGAAACGATTCAACACAAATATGTGTCACCCCATTTTCTATAACGTTTAAGGTGGAAATATGGAAGTCAAATATGGACCAAGACCCGTTATCTATAAAGGTAAGAACCTATGGTATAAGTTGATGGATGAGAACGATTGACGCCACAAGTAAGAAAAATTGATAAGTCGAAATCGAAACTCGTACGAAAGAAAGAGGAGAATAATCTCACTTAATGAATAAAAGTTCATAAAATATATTCCAAGTTCCAAAAATCCCTCTTTTACAAACTAATAACAAGGTTATATAGTGTTTACATGTGGTTAGCTGAAGAGACAAATTAATTCAACTTTAATATGCATTTAAATGGCTGAAATAAAATCTAAAAACTCTTGAATTCCTCCAGCCAAATAATAGAAACTTTATGACTCCTAATGAGCTGATTAAATGAATTTGAATACTTTAAAAATGTCCCTTGAGTTGTCCTTGGCTAGCCAAAAAGTCTCCAGCAACTAATGGTGTTTTAAAAGGCTTAAATGTCCATCTTGAATGCTTTTAAAAATGTCCCTTGAGTTGTCCTTGGCTAGCTGAAAAGTCTCCAGCAACTAAATAAAAATTTGTAACTCATGTGTGACCTTTAAGCTTCAAACGGTTATTGGAAGAAGAAGAGGTTGTTGCTTGAAATTAATTGATGTATAATGCTTCCTTCAATTATCATAACAGCTCCTTTAAATGTTGAATAATGCTTCCTTTATGTGTGTAACCGATTCTCACTTGAAAAGTCACATTAAACTATTTGTAACATCCCATGAGTGTAACGGTTTCAATTTGAAAGGTTTCCTACATTCAAACACATTAAGCAGACATATTAACCACATTTAATCACTTATTAAACACTAATTTAACTTAAACACATTAAACACTTATTAAAAGCTAATTTAACTTAACAGATTAAACACTTATTAAACACTAATTTAACTCAACACATTAAACACTTGACTTTATTAAATGAACAAAAGTTGAGACTTCAATTAATGCAAACAATTAGTTAATTTATGGAAGCAAAATTAAACTAACTTAAACACTTTATTAAATAAACTAAAAGTTAAGACTTCAATTAATGCGACAACTAGTTAATTTATGGGAAGCGTAATTAAACTAACTTAAACTCGTACTTCATTAAAACATCCTAGTAACTAGATTAATTAATAAGCCTCTTATTAAACACAACTTATTTATTTAAACTAGACACCTTTATTTAAAGTCGATATTTAGTTTAAAAGTTTGTATCCAAGCAAAAAATTAAAAATGCATGAATTAAATCAAGCTAAACACAAATGAATGAACTGAATGTAAACTTAAACCAAGCTCAATGAGCTGAGATGAACTCATGTGAGCTAAACCACATAGCAAAGAAGTTTAATTGAGCTGAAAATGAGCTGGAATCAGCTTCATTTTGCACTTTGGCCCCTCGAGCTTAGGCCACTCTTGATGGCGTCGGATGGAGTCGAACCATGATGCAAACAGGATCGCATCACATAGTTACCTTCGGGGTAGGTATTTCTGGGCTACTCAGTACCTTGCCCGATCGGAGTGCTATAGTTTTCACATGCTCTTTACCTTCTCTATGTGGATTATCTTCTATGTTACTAGGAATGTCTGTGCCAATTTGTCTTTGATATCATCCATCATGCTCATTAATTGGCTTATTTGATCTTTGAGCTTAGTCAATGTTCTTGTTGATTTGGTGCACTTAGACTGCACCTGCTTGACATTTGTTCTTATTAACTGCATCTCTCCCTCAATTCTATCCAAATGTTGACCACATGCAGTATGGTCACTTGGGTTGGTTCTGTCCTGGGGTTTCTACAAATAAGGAGGTTGGTAATTAGTATTTTTAACTTGATTTGAATTGTTTCCTCCTCATTGGTTTCCTTCCCATCACAAGTTCGGGTGATCTCTCTAGCTGAGTTGTATGTGTTTGAATAAGGGTTTCCACCCCTATTCCCAATATAATTTATATCATCAGCAGGATTATTGATATAATGGAAGAGTGGCTTGTCTTCTCTATACATAGACAGTGTCAAAACAGATTCAATACGGTTGAGTCTATCCACTAGTTGTTGATACTTATCATCATATTGAATAGCTTTGATCGTAGCGAGTTTCTGGCCATATGTGAATCGTTCAGTTGGCCACTGACAAGAGTTTAATGCCATATTTTCAATAATTTTGTAAGCATTCTTGTACGTCCTATTCATAAGGGCTTCTACTGCTCCATCTAATTCAGATCTTACATTTGCATCCAACCCATTATAAAATATTTGCAATCTCATCCACTCAGGAAATCCATGGTACGGTCATTTTTGAATCAACATTTTGAAGCATTCCCAAAACTCATAGAAGCTTTCCTCTTCCATCTATCTAAAGACAACAATCTCTCTTATTAATTGGACTGCTTTACTAATAGGGAAAAACTTCTATAAGAATTTTCCAGCAAGTTCATCCCAAGTCATGATGGATCCTGGAGCCTGCGAGTCTAACCAAGAAGAGGTGTTATCAATCAAAGAAAAGGGGAACAACCGAAGACGAATAGCATCATCAGTGACCCCGTTATACTTAAAAGTATCATAGAGTTGAAGAAACCATTTCAAATGTTGATTAGGGTCCTTTGTCATAGTGACCCCAAACTGCAGATTATTTTGGATCATTTGTATCATTTTCGGTTTGATCTTGAAGTTATTAGTTGTAATCGTTGGCCTCGCTATACTTTCGTAAACCATATCTAAACTTGGTAAGGCATAGTCCCGTAAAGTTCTCTCATTCTAAGCCATATGCACGTTTGCGGGTAACTATGATGCTGGTGGATCTCTTAGGGCGTTATCGTCGGTATTGCCAAACAATGGATTTTCACGGAGTACGTTAACTGCAGTTGGTGGTAGTGGATCTTGCATTCGCTATTGCTGCTGCTATTGGTGATTCCTTTGAATTATTCTCTCTAGACCTATGGCTACTACAATAGGTGTGCCTCTACTATGAGTCATACACCAAACCCAAAATGTGAAAATTGTAATACTAAAATAAAATAAAATTGTATCCATAGATGGGAAATTTCAAAATTATTATTTTGGAATGTGAAAATTAAAATCAATCTAGGGACGTTGCCTCCTCGGCAATGGCTCCAACAACTTGACTGCCTCCAAACGTACTAATGTTCAGAGTGTGAATACTGCAATAAAATATAGAGTTATAAGGTGGTATCCGAAAGTATACGGGTCGAGTTGTAATATAGATTTTACAACGAAGTAAGTGAGTACTCTAAGGATCATACCCAAGAAAGGTGAGTACTAAACCAATCTTAACCTAAACAATTAAAGATCTAATTAATACTTTAAGTTAGTTATAGTACGAAAGTAAAATAAGAGCTAATTTTAGGGTTTCTTAAATAAAATAAAATAACATAAAAGAATTGAATTTCAAGAGATATAAAGAATAAAGTGAATCTAATCTAAAGATGGGTGATTAGCTCGCTTCAGCAATCCCAATCAACTGTCGTCCCGGGTTCCTCGTGAACCAACTAGTCGTCACCCTAGCAAGATATTTCGATCTTCAACTAACGTAACGAATCCGTAAGGACTACTTATCTTCCGACCTCATAGTCCAGACTGGCTTGGGGTAAAGGTGTTCATGAATGGGCAATACCAACTTTGGGTTAATTCCCACCTTGATGACTTCCTAAGGTTGTTAGGCCTAAGGTTTGTTTAATGTTTTTTCCTTTCCTAAATAATTTATCCATTGAGTAACACTACAAAATAGTTAAGAGATCATGCTTCCACTCGCTAATCCCGCATAGAAGGATTAGTTCTTCATTGATTTCATAAACAACATGGAATAGATGGAAGAATTAATCATAGGGAATGGATTGAAATAGAGAGTTTAAGAAAAGCCTAATTGATATTGATAATAAGCATGATTCCTGAACAGTTGATATCCTTTATAAATTAGAATTATTGAAAGAGAAAAAGAACAAATAAACTAAAATTACGAAAACCCAAAGAATGGAAGAAAACAAAACGTAAACCTAAATAGAGAATCTAAGCAAATGGAATGTGTCCATAATGTGTGGCAAAGGAGTCTATTCATAGCCTTTAGGTAGCCAGTGTCCTTAACCCTAGGTTAGCTGATGTTCCCGAGCTTTAAGTTCAATTGTGCAGACCAAAATGCCATTGCTTTGTGTTTTATTCTCATCACAGAGTCGATGACACGACACACAAGGACCTATGTCACGACATAGCAGCTAGTCTACTCCTTTGCAGCTGTCTTTAGGGGTATGTCACGACACCCTCAGCCTGTGTCGCGAAATTGAAGGTAGTTTCTCACTTTCTCTATTCTACTCTCTATGTTGCAACATAGCATCCAGTATTGACCCGAAATGCTTTCTAATGGTCTCCTGCACACTTACAAAGTACATTAGCTCTCCCTTAGGCCTCATTTGACCCTTAAGGTTAATAAAAGACTCAATGTGCACATTTTATTGAATGTAAATAAAACTAAAGAAACTTAATTAAAACATAATGAAAATTCTTGTATTCAAGCTCCATAAATGTGAAAACTAGTTTAATTTGCTACATCGAATCATGGCAGATCAGTCTCCTTGCCTCATCATGTCATTGATGAGTAGAGGATGGAACAATGCCCATATATCAATCAAACCATTGTCCCATAACATGACTCATTATTTCTATGAGGGTTTCTTTAGCTTCGACTCCCAAAGGTCCCCGGCTTGCTATGGAACCTGGGCTACTTGCTCCAGGAGGAGAGCTCCTTTCAATCTCCTCTCCTTCAGCATTTCTTGAGATCACGGACATTATTTTTTCTTTAGTACAAAACACGGACTTAGTTTAGCAACAATATAATGGACTGAGCAAGAATTATGTAACATGCATCACGAGGTTTCTAACTAACGTTGGTTTTTGAGAATCAGCTAAATTGAAACTTTGATACAAATAAAACTGTAACACCCTACACTCGACCTGATCGCCAAATCCCAGTATAGAGCGTCACAATTTAGAAACAAATCGGACTAGTGAACCAATTAAAAATCCTTGCACCTTGAGTTCGGCAGACACTCTATGAACTGCAGTGGTTACCCATAATATCCAATGACACATAAGCCTTAAAAGCACACTCTATGCAGTAATACACTATGTACAAATAAACAAATCTAATCACACATTTGGTAGAAGCCCTTTAATCATTGATATATATATTACAGAAATATGATAACTCACATTGAAAAGTTCAAATTTCATTTTTGCCTGACTAACACCAATTAAAAATAGTTTGGCGAAGTGCCCTAACCATAATGGTCATGAGAACCCAAGAGTACAAAATCAACTGTTCAGTACAAGGTTTTTTTTAAAAAAAATTAGAACTGGTGGAATCTAACATTTTTCCAATCTCTAGCGAATACATGTTACGAGCATAAATACAACATGGGTCACAAAAGAGGCTGCGGTTATTGCCGAATCCCCTTCTAAATATAACATTTCAACCTAAACACTTGAAATAAGAAAATGAAACTCAGTAAGTTCATTAGAACTCAGTGAGTTCCACAGAAGTACCACCTTGCATCAAGGTCCAACCAATACTTTCCCCTTTAAAACACACACCACGACAAACGAATACACTTTCCTCTTTTGGAGTATCCGTTGGCGGATACCAGCTACCAGATGCCAATATTTGGCGGGCACATGCCATGACGACTCTCTTAATTTATCACCTTTTTAAACTAACTTTTATAATCATTTAAACGTGTTATTTACACTTCACCCACATAGTCACACATCATCTAGACACATTTATGCTCGTTTATACTCATAAACTCATTTTCTTGTGCTAGCTTCTGATCCTTGTTCCAAAGAACCAATATTCCATTTTCATCATACTACTCCGTAGATCCAGTTGACCAGTTATTCTAACTGAACCTCCACAAATGCTCCTTGTTAATTCAAACACTTGAGTGTTCCCCAGCAAGGCCAGTTATTCACCAGCCACGATTTGTGAAACATATAGTAACACAAAACACTTGATTGTCATACGAGAGACGAAACATATAGTAACAATTATCATTTCTTATTTCTACCATCATACGTATCACTCTCCGATGCCTCTTTTCGTGGATCCAGATATGAAGCTTATGCACCAAGGAAGGTATATTCATAACGATGCACATGTAGTACTCATATATATGGTTTACCGACATTCATGGTACATGCATAGTTTCACTTCCACATTTTTTTGACAGACACACCAAAACCAAAGGTTATGACCTTCATGTAGAAGTTAGAACGACTTACCTGGATAAGAAGTAGGACAATTTAAACAAGTTAATACAGTTAAGAAACATAGAGTACAAAGTGTTTTATCTACTCGACTGGTTCATTTCCTTTAGCACCGGGACCTTCTCCCATTTCTTTGGTTAGAAACAATCAAATAACTCTTTTAAAAAAAAATTTAAACAATCGGAATTCAACATGTAAACAGTTTCCAGAAGGAAGTTTTCTTCTTATCCAATATTTCAGATTAAAACCCTAATAAACAGCTCCTACACTACCTCTTCTTATCTGGTAAAACTTAAAGAAGGATTTAAGAGTTTACCAACATACGACTTAAAGAAGATAGCTTTTACAAGCTTAACGATTCCTCTATCAACAATGAAGAACACTTTTAAGTTTTCTTCGATGATAACGAAGGTGAGTAAAGAAGATGAAAATAAAAGTATTCTCTCTACTATCGGGTTGTCCTATTTATAGCCAAACTCTAATCTAAATTCCCACTCTAAGTATGTTCTCTAATCAATATTCATACGCACATGTTTCCACTAATTAATCACATCCTACAAGGTTCTCCAGGTGTCACAGTTCTGACACGTTACCTCCACTAGGATGCCACATGACTTATATGTGTCCCACTCACCACAATCTCTAATACAACTAATATGTTTAAAGTAACACAAAACATAAGTGGCAAATTTATTAGTTGGAGAATCTTCAAACAAGGATCTCGCAAAAAAAGAACTCACAAACTACAGAATGAGAGTTCATAAGCTTGGTGAAGCTTAGCGAAATACTTAGCCAAGGAATTTTCCAATGCCAACCAATCTAAATCTCTTAACTTAGGCAAGTTTCGCTAATACAACCTTCCAAAATATCAGTTCACCAAGCGAGGGTGTGACATAGGCAGTCCTTTTTGTTCTGGTCACATCAATGAATGACTTTCTACGCCATTCTCGTACCACTAACTTCTTTGAGTGTGGGCTCAAACAAATTCGAATCAAACACAGAACCATTATTTACTCTACTTTTAGTAGGAAAGTAAAACTCCTTCTCTAGTAGAAATCCATAGAGCTGTTATTCTTTAAAAAATACAATTTATACCTGAAAAATAGAATTTATACTTAAAACAAATTCTCACTATTTTTTAGTAGAATAACAATATCTCAAAATTGTGTGTAACTTATTGTGTTTTCAGTCTTATTGGTGTCATCTATTTATAGAGAGAAAAAGTAAAACCCTTTTTGAGTTAATAGAAGCATTTAGTGCTTATTTAATAAAAAAATCTCCTAGTTGAACTAGGAGAGATAGGGCAACAACCCTAGTAAAACATACTAGGGTTTGTCGTCTCTTGCATTCAATAAGAGGGACTTTTGGGCCTCTTCTATATCATGTCCAATTATAAGTGCTTCTTGGACTTTTAACCCAACACTTTTATAATTCAATCAAACCCAATACATGTTTTTCTCGTGTTCCAAAATAAACATCATAAACTAATTTAAATAAATAAATTTATCACATGATTCTTATTCCGTTAAAATCATGGAAACTTTACTATGAGAAAATATATTTAATTTTCTACATTCAATGATTCAAAATGACCAATTAATTTAATTCCATTTTGAACTCCAATCAATTAATTAATTAATAATTCAAAAACTATAAATTAATTTTTTAGGTCATTTCCATAATTAGTGAGAAAACCACATTAATTTCTCGAATATTTCTCATTTCTCTAACTCTTCCATTTATGTCCATTTCATTCAACATGCAATTCATTTTTACGGTTTCAACGAGCTAGCAAAAGGATCGATTGGACATATGTGACCAGTGGCACAAATGATTTATAATTAAGTTTTGACTTTTTGTCTATTAATTATAAACTCATTTAGTCACGAAGTCATTCCACTATAGTATCATGTATGACCCCTCTCTAATGACATACCATTACTTAAAGCTACTCGATTAGTGCTCGCCCAATGACTTATTAACCTCATAGGATATCCTTAGTCTCTTTTGGATAAATCTGTTCTGCCAATATGATCCTATTTTATCTCAGGGTATCCATCTTCCTTCATGAAAAGTCAATTACTATCAAATAGTAGTTAATTCATTCATCACAAAGACAAATGACCTGTGGCCACATTTAATTTCCATCCATCATGTAATGCCAATGAGAGGATATCATTCACCCATGTCTTGGACTATTACTTCCACTATTGTGAACGATGTTATATACTCCAGAAGTCGTATACCCAATGCACCAGCTTTCGGTTCCTTATCTATTTGAACTTAGACTTTTACTTACAATAAAGTATACGAGTCACGTATGCATAGTCCATCAGCCACTTAGGATTAAGGTATTCCACACTATGAACGTCACAAGTGAATAAATCCATAAACAGATTCAGGGTCTACTCTGCTTGGGTTCAGTCCAATGTACTGTTTGTCAAGTCAGTCACATCTATGTCTTTATCTTATGGGAGTCATCTGCTCCGATGCTCAAGAAAAAACATCTCCTAAATTATACTTGATAGATGAAATATTAGTCT
This sequence comes from Gossypium sturtianum, assembly GCA_025698515.1. NCBI lineage: Eukaryota > Viridiplantae > Streptophyta > Magnoliopsida > Malvales > Malvaceae > Gossypium > Gossypium sturtianum. Next base: position 80,815,849 of record CM046953.1, on the reverse strand, counting down.
TTCAATTAGTTTGCTCATTTATGATTAGACTAAGGATCTAATAATATAAATTACCTTTCCATATTACGATCCGACCACGTAATATTGCTTGGTATTAGTTAAACATTAGACAACCAGTGAGCTAATATTTGCTTCTATTTTTCTTTATATGCAAAAATGACATGAGGACATTATACAAAGGATATTAATGTAATTCATGAATAATTTTATTAACCAATCTGTTCAAAAAATTTACAAGTATATAAATGAATATACTATAATGAAGGCACCAAATCCAACACTGTAAAGCTGACTCGTCCTAATAGTTAAAGGAAGACAATATACTTGGTAAGTGATTAGTTAGGGGAGTTGTAAATGTGATTGTGGGTAGTAAAAAAGAGCGGGTGAAGTCCAACTTCTATAGAAAAGCATATTTGAGAAGTGTAATATCCACCAATGCTTCATTAAAGAAGCTTATCCCATTGACAAGTTAACTTTAACGTAGTGAATGAAGATGAACTTCTAGGCAAAAACAATGATCCTTAGTGGTCAAAACAACCATTGTTGTCTTTCAAGAAAAGAAAATACTGGTGGACACCAGAAGCATTGTGGGAGTTTTACACTAGCAAGCTCTAAAAAAATCGACTCTCAAGTAGTCAATGGTGAGAAGGGTGAGCCCCATTTACAGCTTTGCTAACTAACCCATAAAGGTGAAACGGTCTATTGTCTTGCCAATCATAATGGTTGATGGTATGCACACCACAACAAAGACGGTGGAATTCGTAATAGTGGAACACCTGTAAGCCTACAATGCCATTTTTAGTAGATCAATTATAATAATGAAAAAGATAATGGCGGTCACATTTTGTTTGAAGTTCAAGTTCTCTACTATTGAGGGTGAAGGATTCATGAGATGTAATCAATACACTGCAGGTAATGCCATGTCACATTGCTCTAACTAATCCAACATGGAGAAGTGTCAATCAAGAAGGTATAGTAGGGAGTTTTAAACATAGCCTCGTCGATGAAGGTCAAAGGGTAATCATCATTATGAAAAATTCAAAGGACAACCTCATAGAAAAAAGCATGAGGAATTTAGAAAAACCTCAACATCAGACAAGAGGAAAGACTCTACAAAGAGAAGGTGGCAGAGTATAAAGAAGCTTTTTAATTATTTCATGATAAAATTTAGAAAATTACTTAGATCTATTAAGTTTTTCCTAAGGGTGAAAGATGAGTATTAATCAATCTGTTGTGCAGCAATGTAGATTTCTTTGTATGCTTTGCCATGATATACTAGGAATTGAGACCACTATTATCCAACAATCCTAAATGTTTATATGGATCCTAAGCCTGTCAAGTAGAGAAAGAGAATATTTCATAGGTTATAGTGGAGGAAAATAAGCAAGAAGTAGAAAAACTCTTAGCAATTGAGTTTATAAAGGAAGACATTTATCTAGATATCTATTGTTGTGATAGTGCTATTGGGAATTGAGATTTGTGTGGTAGATAGTTTGTGATGCATGTGTAAAATTTAAATTTTTTATTATCATGTATATTCATGTGATCTAACATGGATTCCAAGCATATATATAATCTATCCATAAAAACATAGCAAAAAATAATCAATTATCATCATGAATATAGAACAAAAAATGTTAAACAAGATCATGATGACGATGATCTACATATAACAAAACATAATATATTAAACATAAATTGAAGTGGATCGGATACATATCATGATCTTGATGATCGAATTACTTGCAATTTGAGGAACACAAAATCTCATCCGAAGGAATCTCCAAGATTTTGTAAAGTTGACAACCAACCCAAGTGTTTTGCCTCTAATGCAATCTACAAAGATAAGAGTCTGGACCTTCCAAAGTCTTTAAGGTTTATTCGGTGCTAGTTGAATGACCTTTATCATAAATGATTCTCCTTTGTAATAAATCAACAATGATTGATTCAACCAAGATCTGATCAGTAGTGAAACCAAAGAAACTAAGGCAATGGATCTAAGGTAGTTAGCTATGGTGAAAACTTCTTAGAGGATTGAAGATTTTTCTCTAACTAATTACAAATTGGATTCAATTAAATCCAATCTTCCAATCCCCTTAAATTCAACTAAATTGTCCCTCAAGGAAAGGGATAGCCATCGGGTGTAAGAGAAGCAAAAGATAGTTAATGTAACACCCCTCGCCTGACTCGATCATCAGGTTTGAGCTACGAGATGCAACATTAATTTCCAGAACAATCACTGTCAAATCTACAGAAAATAATCATTAAAAAACCAACTATGTAACACCCTTTATCCGAGTTCAACGCCGGAACCAGATACAAGGCATTACCGAACTTAACTTGCTTGAACATACAACATCAGGCCATAAAAACTTCGTTCACCTTAAAACTTTTTCATTCATATTCATAACGTCCCTGTTATGGGTCTACGAGACCCTAAACATACATACGGAATGGTTCAGGACCAAACCGGAAACTTATACGCACTTAAATTTTTTTCCGCATAATACAGAACCACACGCCCGAGTGGGCAGGCCATGTGGTCACACATGCCCATGTTCCCAACCCGTGTGGATTTTATTTTCATTTCAAACCTACAGGGGTTTTCACACGGCCTGGCACACGCCTGTGTCTATAGCCCGTGTCTCTCACACGGCCTAGACACGCCCGTGTCCTCACCCATGTGTGAAAACCTTGGTATTCTATTTATGACATCAGTAGACACTTAAGGGGCACACGGCCTAGTCACACGCCCGTGTGCTGGCCCGTGTGACGAATTGAATTTTTGAAATTTTGATACAGGGGACACACGGCCTAGACACACGCCCGTGTGTCTATCTGTGTGGACAATTAGAAGGCTATTTACCAAGCCTATTGCCACCCTGAAAAAAAAACACACTTATACCACCACAAGCAACACATAACATAGCAAGAATACACTACAAAGAATCACTAATCATCATGCATACACCTTACATTTTACTCGATCAATAACATGAACTCGTACTCCATGAATATCATCATCATTGGATATATATATAAAACTTAATAAGTATTGGCCAATTCCCAATGGCCATTTACAAAATGAATAAGTGGCAAATATAGCCAACACTTTGGCTAACAAATATGACATAACAAATGACTAAGTTCCTATACATGTCATACTGTAATAAATCAACTTTACTATACCAAAAGAATAGTTGATAGTGTGATCCGAGCTCCGACGGTCTACGATCCCCGAGCTAACTTGGTGATACTACAAGGAAAAAGGAAAAGAGAGGGGTAAGCATATAGCTTAGTAAGTTTGCTTGAAATATATATAGCAACATTAAGACTTATAATAGCATCCATTTATCTCATCAAATGATACACAAATTCTCAAATGCACATGTAGTACTCATATATATGGTTTACCGACATTCATGGTACATGCATAGTTTCACTTCCACATTTTTTTGACAGACACACCAAAACCAAAGGTTATGACCTTCATGTAGAAGTTAGAACGACTTACCTGGATAAGAAGTAGGACAATTTAAACAAGTTAATACAGTTAAGAAACATAGAGTACAAAGTGTTTTATCTACTCGACTGGTTCATTTCCTTTAGCACCGGGACCTTCTCCCATTTCTTTGGTTAGAAACAATCAAATAACTCTTTTAAAAAAAAATTTAAACAATCGGAATTCAACATGTAAACAGTTTCCAGAAGGAAGTTTTCTTCTTATCCAATATTTCAGATTAAAACCCTAATAAACAGCTCCTACACTACCTCTTCTTATCTGGTAAAACTTAAAGAAGGATTTAAGAGTTTACCAACATACGACTTAAAGAAGATAGCTTTTACAAGCTTAACGATTCCTCTATCAACAATGAAGAACACTTTTAAGTTTTCTTCGATGATAACGAAGGTGAGTAAAGAAGATGAAAATAAAAGTATTCTCTCTACTATCGGGTTGTCCTATTTATAGCCAAACTCTAATCTAAATTCCCACTCTAAGTATGTTCTCTAATCAATATTCATACGCACATGTTTCCACTAATTAATCACATGCTACAAGGTTCTCCAGGTGTCCTGGTTACCGACACGTTACCTCCACTAGGATGCCACATGACTTATATGTGTCCCACTCACCACAATCTCTAATACAACTAATATGTTTACAGTAACACAAAACATAAGTGGCAAATTTATTAGTTGGAGAATCTTCAAACAAGGATCTCGCAAAAAAAAGAACTCACAAACTACAGAATGAGAGTTCGCAAGCTTGGTGAAGCTTAGCGAAATACTTAGCCAAGGAATTTTCCAATGCCAACCAATCTAAATCTCGCAACTTAGGCAGTTTCGCTAATACAACCTTCCAAAAATATCAGTTCACCAAGCGAGGGTGTGACATAGACAGGTCCTTTTTGTTCCTGGCTGTCAACTGAACAGCCTTCTACGCCATTCTCGTACCACTAACTTCTTTGAGTGTGGGCTCAAACAAATTCGAATCAAACACAGAACCATTATTTACTCTACTTTTAGTAGGAAAGTAAAACTCCTTCTCTAGTAGAAATCCATAGAGCTGTTATTCTTTAAAAAATACAATTTATACCTGAAAAATAGAATTTATACTTAAAACAAATTCTCACTATTTTTTAGTAGAATAACAATATCTCAAAATTGTGTGTAACTTATTGTGTTTTCAGTCTTATTGGTGTCATCTATTTATAGAGAGAAAAAGTAAAACCCTTTTTGAGTTAATAGAAGCATTTAGTGCTTATTTAATAAAAAAAATCTCCTAGTTGAACTAGGAGAGATAGGGGCAACAACCCTAGTAAAACATACTAGGGTTTGTCGTCTCTTGCATTCAATAAGAGGGACTTTTGGGCCTCTTCTATATCATGTCCAATTATAAGTGCTTCTTGGACTTTTAACCCAACACTTTTATAATTCAATCAAACCCAATACATGTTTTTCTGTGTTCCAAAATAAACATCATAAACTAATTTAAATAAATAAATTTATCAGCATGATTCTTATTCCGTTAAAATCATGGAAACTTTACTATGAGAAAATATATTTAATTTTCTACATTCAACAGATTCAAAATGACCAATTAATTTAATTCCATTTTCGAACTCCAATCAATTAATTAATTAATAATTCAAAAAACTATAAATTAATTTTTAGGTCATTTCCATAATTAGTGAGAAAACCACATTAATTTCTGAATATTTCTCATTTCTCTAACTCTTCCATTTATGTCCATTTCATTCAACATGCAATTCATTTCTGGTTTCAACGAGCTAGCAAAAGGATCGATTGGACATATGTGACCAGGGCACAAATGATTTATAATTAAGTTTCAGCTTTTTGTCTATTAATTATAAACTCATTTAGTCACGAAGTCATTCCACTATAGTATCATGTATGACCCCTCTCTAATGACATACCATTACGAAAGCTACTCGATTAGTGCTCGTCCAATGACTTATTAACCTCATAGGATATCCTTAGTCTCTTTTGGATAAATCTGTTCTGCCAATATGATCCTATTTTATCTCAGGGTATCCATCTTCCTTCATGAAAAGTCAATTACTATCAAATAGTAGTTAATTCATTCATCACAAAGACAAATGACCTGTGGCCACATTTAATTTCCATCCATCATGTAATGCCAATGAGAGGATATCATTCACCCATGTCTTGGACTATTACTTCCACTATTGTGAACGATGTTATATACTCCAGAAGTCGTATACCCAATGCACCAGCTTTCGGTTCCTTATCTATTTGAACTTAGACTTTTACTTACAATAAAGTATACGAGTCACGTATGCATAGTCCATCAGCCACTTAGGATTAAGGTATTCCACACTATGAACGTCACAAGTGAATAAATCCATAAAAATGATTCGTGGTCTACTCGCTTGGGTTCACCCAATGTATTGTTTGTCAAGTCAGTCACATCTATGTCTTTATCTTATGGGAGTCATCTGCTCCGATGCTCAAGAAAAAACATCTCCTAAATTATACTTGATAGATGAAATATTAGTCTTTCAATTAGTTTGCTCATTTATGATTAGACTAAGGATCTAATAATATAAATTACCTTTCCATATTACGATCCGACCACGTAATATTGCTTGGTATTAGTTAAACATTAGACAACAGGTGAGCTAATATTTGCTTCTATTTTTCTTTATATGCAAAAATGACATGAGGACATTATACAAAGGATATTAATGTAATTCATGAATAATTTTATTAACCAACTGTTTCAAAAATTTACAAGTATATAAATGAATATACTATAATGAAGGCACCAAATCCAACATCGTAAAGTGACTTGGCCCTAATAGTTAAAGGAAGACAATATACTTGGTAAGTGATTAGTTAGGGGAGTTGTAAATGTGATTGTGGGTAGTAAAAAAGAGCGGGTGAAGTCCAACTTCTATAGAAAAGCATATTTGAGAAGTGTAATCTCCACCAATGCTTCATTAAAGAAGCTTATCCCATTGACAAGTTAACTTTAACGTAGTGAATGAAGATGAACTTCTAGGCAAAAACAATGATCCTTAGTGGTCAAAACAACCATTGTTGTCTTTCAAGAAAAGAAAATACTGGTGGACACCAGAAGCATTGTGGGAGTTTTACACTAGCAAGCTCTAAAAAAATCGACTCTCAAGTAGTCAATGGTGAGAAGGGTGAGCCCCATTTACAGCTTTGCTAACTAACCCATAAAGGTGAAACGGTCTATTGTCTTGCCAATCATAATGGTTGATGGTATGCACACCACAACAAAGACGGTGGAATTCATAATAGTGGAACACCTGTAAGCCTACAATGCCATTTTTAGTAGATCAATTATAATAATGAAAAAGATAATGGCGGTCACATTTTGTTTGAAGTTCAAGTTCTCTACTATTGAGGGTGAAGGATTCATGAGATGTAATCAATACACTGCAGGTAATGCCATGTCACATTGCTCTAACTAATCCAACATGGAGAAGTGTCAATCAAGAAGGTATAGTAGGGAGTTTTAAACATAGCCTCGTCGATGAAGGTCAAAGGGTAATCATCATTATGAAAATTCAAAGGACAACCTCATAGAAAAAGCATGAGGAATTTAGAAAACCTCAACATCGACTAGAGGAAAGACTCTACAAAGAGAAGGTGGCAGAGTATAAAGAAGCTTTTAATTATTTCATGATAAAATTTAGAAAATTACTTAGATCTATTAAGTTTTTCCTAAGGGTGAAAGATGAGTATTAATCAATCACAGCAAAGCAATGTAGATTTCTTTGTATGCTTTGCCATGATATACTAGGAATTGAGACCACTATTATCCAACAATCCTAAATGTTTATATGGATCCTAAGCTGTCAAGTAGAGAAAGAGAATATTTCATAGGTTATAGTGGAGGAAAATAAGCAAGAAGTAGAAAACTCTTAGCAATTGAGTTTATAAAGGAAGACATTTATATAGATATCTATTGTTGTGATAGTGCTATTGGGAATTGAGATTTGTGTGGTAGATAGTTTGTGATGCATGTGTAAAATTTAAATTTTTTATTATCATGTATATTCATGTGATCTAACATGGATTCCAAGCATATATATAATCTATCCATAAAAACATAGCAAAAATAATCAATTATCATCATGAATATAGAACAAAAAATGTTAAACAAGATCATGATGACGATGATCTACATATAACAAAACATAATATATTAAACATAAATTGAAGTGGATCGGATACATATCATGATCTTGATGATCGAATTACTTGCAATTTGAGGAAAACAAAATCTCATCCGAAGGAATCTCTAAGATTTTGTAAAGTTGACAACCAACCCAAGTGTTTTGCCTCTAATGCAATCTACAAAGATAAGAGTCTGGACCTTCCAAAGTCTTTAAGGTTTATTCGGTGCTAGTTGAATGACCTTTATCATAAATGATTCTCCTTTGTAATAAATCAACAATGATTGATTCAACCAAGATCTGATCAGTAGTGAAACCAAAGAAACTAAGGCAATGGATCTAAGGTAGTTAGCTATGGTGAAAACTTCTTAGAGGATTGAAGATTTTTCTCTAACTAATTACAAACTGGATTCAATTAAATCCAATCTTCCAATCCCCTTAAATTCAACTAAATTGTCCCTCAAGGAAAGGGATAGCCATCGGGTGTAAGAGAAGCAAAAGATAGTTAATGTAACACCCCTCGCCTGACTCGATCATCAGGTTTGAGCTACGAGATGCTACATTAATTTCCAGAACAATCACTGTCAAATCTACAGAAAATAATCATTAAAAAAGCAACTATGTAACACCCTTTATCCGAGTTCAACGCCGGAACCAGATACAAGGCATTACCGAACTTAACTTGCTTGAACATACAACATCAGGCCATAAAAACTTCGTTCACCTTAAAAATTTTTCATTCATATTCATAACGTCCCTGTTATGGGTCTACGAGACCCTAAACATACATACGGAATGGTTCAGGACCAAACCGGAAACTTATACGCACTTAATTTTTTTTCCGCATAATACAGAACCACACGCCCGAGTGGGCAGGCCATGTGGTCACACATGCCCATGTTCCCAACCCTTGTGGATTTTATTTTCATTTCAAACCTACAGGGGTTTTCACACGGCCTGGCACACGCCTGTGTCTATAGCCCGTGTCTCTCACACGGCCTAGACACGCCCGTGTCCTCACCCATGTGTGAAAACCTTGGTATTCTATTTATGACATCAGTAGACACTTAAGGGGCACACGGCCTAGTCACACGCCCGTGTGCTGGCCCGTGTGACGAATTGAATTTTTGAAATTTTGATACAGGGGACACACGGCCTAGACACACGCCCGTGTGTCTATCTGTGTGGACAATTAGAAGGCTATTTACCAAGCCTATTGCCACCAAAAAAAAAAAAAACACACTTATACCACCACAAGCAACACATAACATAGCAAGAATACACTACAAAGAATCACTAACTCATCTTGCATACACCTTACATTTTACTCGATCAATAACATGAACTCGTACTCCATGAATATCATCATCATTGGATATATATATAAAACTTAATAAGTATTGGCCAATTCCCAATGGCCATTTACAAAATGAATAAGTGGCAAATATAGCCAACACTTTGGCTAACAAATATGACATAACAAATGACTAAGTTCCTATACATGTCATACTCAGAATAAATCAACTTTACTATACCAAAAGAATAGTTGATAGTGTGATCCGAGCTCCGACGGTCTACGATCCCCGAGCTAACTTGGTGATACTACAAGGAAAAAGGAAAAGAGAGGGGTAAGCATATAGCTTAGTAAGTTTGCTTGAAATATATATAGCAACATTAAGACTTATAATAGCATCCATTTATCTCATCAAATGATACACAAATTCTCAAATGCATCAACAACTTACTCATGTATACTCTTACCAAATTACATATCACATATTGCATGCATTTCTCGTAAATTACTCATGGGTACCTGTATCACTTCATCACATAACTTTAGCACTTTTATACTCTTTAAACATAAACTTAGCTCTTTGTCATCTTTACTTAACTTAACTCTTTGCCCGTTGAACTACTCGGAACATCGGAGGATACACAATCTCATCATACATGTATCACGATGCAAATGCCATATCCCAGATATGGTCTTACATGGGATCACCTCTTGATGCTGATGCCATATCCCAGATATGGTCTTACACGGGATCTCATATCTCGATGTCGATGCCATGTCCCAAACATGGTCTTATACAAGATCGTATATAGATGTCGATGCCATGTCCCAGACATGGTCTTAAACAAAATCTTTCTTTGGTGCCGAGGCCATGTCCCAAACATTGTCTTATACGGGACCTTCCTTATTTGGTGCCGATGCCATGTCCCACACATGGTCTTATACGGGACCTTCCTTATCACATGTTGTGACATAGGTATCCATGTTATTCCAAAATGTTCAATCGAGACTTCAACTTAACATATTCTCATCATATCCTTATCGAGGCATCATTAGTCAATTTCCATAGAAATAATATTCATTTCACATAATATTAGGCAATTAAAAATATAAAGACATTATGTAGCTTTAATTTCACACAAACTTACCTCGGTACCCAAAATGTGTGTAGATATTCGGTTTAGTCCACAACCTTATTCTTGCCTCGGTTTCGGTCCGGGCTTCGTGTTTCTTAATCTATAATAGCAATTTAACCTTTTTAATACTCACATTGACTAATTTAACCCATAAATCATATTTTGGAAAAATTATGATTTCACCCCTAAACTTTCACATAATTACACTTTTTCCCCAAGGCTCGTAAAATGATTTTTATTGAATTTCTTCACATTTTAAGCCTAGTCGAATCACTTTCATAACTACAACAGCCCCCAATTTCCATTTATTCACTCATGTATGACCATTTTTACGACTTTTACAATTTAGTCCTTTTTATGCATTTTCATGAAAATCACTTAGAATAAGATGTTTATCATACATCAAACTTTCATATTCTTCCATAAATCATCAAAATACATGCATGTCATACATGGGTAAATTTTTGAACATAAACCCTAGCGCAAAATATAGCTAGATATAGCTAAATCGAGCTACGAGGATCTCAAAAATACCAAGAACATTAAAAACAGGGCTAGGATGCACTTACTTTGAGCTTGAAAATTGAAGAAACCCTAGCCATGGACTCCTTGTGGTTTTCGGCCAAACATAGAGAAGATGGACACCATTTTTGACTTCTTTTTCCCTTTTAATTCTTTTATTAACCAAATGACCATTTTGCCCTTAAGGCCCATTTCTTAAGATTTTTCCTTCCTATGCCCATTTTTGTCCATCTTGATATAAAATTGTCTAATTGCTAAATAAGGACTTCTAATAATTTTTACAATGCTATTTCATACTTAAATCTTCTAGAATATCATATTTTCTAATCTTTATAATTTTGTCCTAATGGACAAATTGATCACTAATTAATAAAATTTTCTCATGAAATTTTCCCACAATCATGCAAACACATCATAAGCCTCATAAAAATCATAAAACACATATTTCTACTTCGGATTTGTGGTCTCGCAACCACTATTCTGACTAGGCCCTAAATCAGGCTGTTACAATTCTCCCCCCTTAGGGATTTTCGTCCCCGAAAATCTTACCGGTAAAAAAGTTTGGGTATTGGTTTCTCATTGCTCCTCGGGCTCCCATGTAGCCTCTTCTACCCCAAGTCTTTGCCATAGTACTTTCATAAGGGATATACTTTTGTTTCTCAATTGTTTAACTTCTCGTGCCAAAACCTTAACTGGTTCTTGGCCATAAGTCATGTCGGGTTGAATTTCAACCTCTATCGGTGTAATCACATGCGAAGGATCTGATCGATAACTGTAACACCCCTAACTCGTAACCGTCACCGGACTAGGGTTAAGAGGCATTACTAATCATTTCCGAACATTTCATATCACTCCACATCCAAACATAGCAATTCACATTCAATAAGTCTCCTAAATAGGTCTACGCGACCTTAATCACATATTAAAAAGGGGTCGAGACTAAACCAAACTCATACGAAAATTTCTGAAATTCTGACATTTTTCTAAGTTATAGAGGTCACACGCCCGTGTGGGTTGCCGTGTGCCTCACACGGCCTCGGACACGCCCGTGTGTCCATGCCGTGGCAAAATAGGGCATACATACTGACTTGTTCACACGGCCTGAGACACGCCCGTGTGCCTCACCCGTGGTCGACACTGACTTGCACCACACGGTCGAGCCACACGCCCGTGTGCTCAACCGTGTGGGCAATTATAGGCCATTTTCAAGGCCAAATTACCATCCACTCTTTGAAATCACCTATAAGCATCAAACCAATACCAATTCATGCCTCAAATGCAATTAAAACATACCAAAACAGATGCCAACTAATCATCTACTACATCATTTATTTCCGTACTGAATTTTCTACTCAAATAAATCCATCCAAAACATCATATTCACAACTCAAATCATATAACTAAGCATAATCTAATCATACCACAAATTCACACTTAAAATACCATTCTCATCAACCAATTCAAGCATGAAATATACCATTTCCAATCTCACTATTTCATACACATTCATCATTTTCATAGCTTCATAGATGAACCATAACCATTCAATCTCCAAGCCATATCACGTAGCAAGGTCCAAACATAAAAAAATATACCATTTCTACTAGCCTATACATGCCATATACCAAATATGTACATCTTTCAAAAGTACCGAAATAGATAGCCGATAGTGTGATTGAGTCATTGACGATCCCCAAATCCGAGCTAGCTTTACTGGCACTGTAAAACAGAGAAACACATCACACAGTAAGCTCTAAAGCTTAGTAAGTTCGTAACATAATACATTCAATTTAATAAATCAAATACAATATACAAAGTTAATCCATCACATAGATCAACTCTCAAATATTCACACCATATCATCCGTAGCTAATATACTCACTCCACCATTCATATTTCTATACATAATTTCATCAACCACAAAGGTTCAATACATACCTTAGCCAACACATAGTTATTCACCATCCATGCTACTCAATGCTAGATATTACATTTCAATCAACCTTTGTTATTCATTTGATTCAATCGCACACTTAGTGCCAATTTCGTAGCCGAAGCATAAATGTCATCGCACACTTAGTGCTTGTACTTTAAACCGAACTTATCTCGGTATCCCACACACAGTGCCAAATTAATAAGCCGAAGCTTCTACTATTTCGCACACACAGTGCCTATCATCTCTGTCTCATTTCTAATTACGCACACATAGTGCCTCATTACTCAAATATATATATATAACATTGCTATTTCGTTAACTATACAATTCATTCATTTCTCATCACATAGATATAAATTTAACAACTTCTATTATATCCGAACTTACCTCGGACGTCGAAATACCGAGACTAGCCGATTAATCGAATACTTTGTCTTTGCCTCGATCTCAATCTAAATCTCTCCTTTCTTGGTCTATACATATTCAAATTTAGCTCATTTAATCACCAATTCATTCAATTTAGTCCAAACACACATATTTAGGGCGTTTTATAAACTAGCCCTTACATTTTCACATTTCGACACTTTACTCCCTATTTCATAAAATCATCAAATACACAAAATTTTACTACACCATGCGTAGGCCGAATTCTCCTTAGCCTCATACAAGCCCATATATTTCATTTATTTTAAATTTTAGTCCCTCAAAATATTATTTTCACAATTTAGTCCAAATTACTCAATTTCACCAAAAACTCAAAGACAAAACATGTTAATCTTTCACATATCTTTCATATTCCATCATCAACTATCACAAAACTCAAACATTCATCAATGGCATATCTCAAAATCGCCATCAATTTCTAAAATAAATCATGGGTTTGAAAGAACACAAAGCAACGATCACAAAAACTTAGAAATTATCAAAAATCGAGCTTTAAACATACCTCAACTAAAATCAACAATGGTCGAACCCTAGATGGCTTTCTCTCTTTTCTTTTCTTTCAAATTTCGGCAAGGAATATGATAATGGAGCTTATTTTCTTATTTGTTTTATTTAAACATACACTAATAACCTATTTACAAATTTAGCCTTAGTGAAACAACATTTAAATTCCACTAACTTTGGCATTTTTGTCCATCCCTTTATCACATGGAATAATAACAACATAAGGACTCACACTTTAATAAGCCATGTCAAATTAGCACTTTAACAATCAGCACATAGCTTTTACATTTTATGCATTTAAGTCCTTTTTGCTAATTAAACACACAATCAATAAAATTTTCACACAGAACTTTCACACATGCTCAATCATATATTATAATCACCCAAATTAATATTAAAATATTTTTCTGACCTCGGGTTTATGGTGTCGAAACCACTGTTCCGACTAGGGTCTGAACCGGGCTGGTACAACTCTCCCCCCTTAGGGATTTTCGTCCCTAAAATTCTTACTAGTGAATAGGTTTGGATATTGCTCTCTCATAACATCTTCAGTCTCCCACGTAGCCTCTTCAACTCTGTGTTTGTGCCATAAAACTTTCACTAAGGAATATCTTTTGTTTCCCAATTCTTTGATCTCACATGTCAGTATTCGAATTGGTTCTTCACTATACGATAAATCTGACTGAATCTCAACCTCAGTAGGAGCAATTACATGCGATGGATCAGATCTATATCGTCTAAGCATCGATACGTGGAATACATTATGAATTTTCTCTAATTCAGGTGGCAACAACAACTTATAAGCAACCGGCCCAATTCTTTCGATGATTTCATACGGCCCGATGAACCTCAGACTCAGCTTGCCTTTTCGTCCAAATCGAAGTATTTTCTTCCATAGAGACACTTTCAAAAACACTTTGTCACCAACCTCAAATTCGATGTCTTTTCGTTTCAAGTCTGTATAAGATTTTTGACGATCTGGCGCTGCTTTCAAACTGTCACGAATCACTTTAACTTTCTACTCAGTCTCTTTTATTAAATCACCCATAAATCTTATTTTCACTCAGCTCAGTCCAATATAATGGAGTTTGACATTTTCGACCGTAAAGAACCTCATACGGTGCCATTTTGATGCTAGATTGAAAATTATTATTGTATGCGAATTCAATCAACGCAAATGTTTTTCCCACGTACTTTCAAACTCAAGGATACAACATCTCAACATATCCTCCAGAATCTGTATGATCCGCTCGGTTTGACTATCCATTTGCGGATGAAATGCAGTACTGAAATGCAACTTTGTGCCTAAAGCCTCTTGCAATTTCTTCCAAAACCGCGAGGTAAATCTCGGATCTCTGTCAGATACAATAGATAGTGGCACCCCATGCAATCTCACAATCTCAGCAATATACAGTTTAGCTAATTTATCAAGTGAATAATCTGTTCTCACCAGAACAAAATGAGCTGACTTTGTTAATCTATCAACTATCACCTAGACCGTATCTTTCTTTCTCGGAGATAAAGGCAATCCCGACACAAAGTCCATCGTAATTCTCTCCAATTTCCATTCAGGAATCATAATTGGTTGTAACAAACAGGATGGAACCTGATGTTCAGCTTTAACTTGCTGACAAACCAAACATCTCGAAACAAATTCTGAGATACTCCGTTTCATACCATGCCACCAATAAAACTATTTTAGATCGTTATACATTTTTGTACTCCCAGGGTGAACAACCAAACGACTATTGTGAGCTTTATTTTAAATCATCTAAATCAACTCTAAATTCCTCAGAACACAAATTTGATTTCTGAATCTCAAACAATCATCGTTATCAACTCGAAATTTTGAATCATAATTCAAATCACATTGAGTTTGTTTTACTATCATCTCATCATCACTTTTCTGGGCATCACAAATCTGACGTATAAGCATCGGCCTAACTTTCAATTCAGCCAAAACCGAACCATCATCACATAGATCTATCTGAGTACTCGTTGCTCGCAAAGCACATATAGATTTTTGACTCAAAGCATTAGCAACAACATTAGCTTTACCCGGATGATAATCAATTACTAATTCATAGTCTTTTAGTAACTCTATCCATCTCCGCTGTCTCAAATTCAATTCTTTCTGAGTCATCAAGTACTTCAAGCTCTTGTGATCGGTATATATATGACATTTCTCACCAAATAGGTAGTGACGCCAAATCTTCAATGCAAATACAATCGTGGCTAATTCAAGATCATGCGTCAGATAGTTCTTTTCATGCGCCTTTAACTGCCTTGAAGCATAAGCGATGACTTTGCCTTCCTGCATCAACACACAACCCAAACCATTCAATGATGCATCATTGTAAACTATGAATTCATTACCCGATTCAGGTTGAACTAACACTGGTGCCTCTGTTAACAATGCTTTCAACTGCTCAAAACTCTGCTGGCACTTTTCTGACCACTCGAATTTAACATCTTTTTCTAGCAACTTCGTCAACGGAGTCGCAATCATCGAAAAGCCTTTCACAAATCTTCTTAATATCCCGCTAGTCCTAGAAAACTACGGACTTCAAACACATTTCTCAGAGGCTTCCATTCTAACATAGCTGAAATCTTACTCGGATCAACTCGTATTCCCGCAGCTGATACAATATGTCCCAGAAAACCAACCTCACTCAGCCAAAACTCACATTTGCTAAACTTTGCATACAATTGCTTCTCACGCAGAGTCTGTAACACAATTCTCAAATGCTCGGCATGTTGCGTCTCATCACATGAATAAATCAGAATATCATCAATGAACACCATAACAAAACAATCCAAACACGGTCTAAATATCTGATTCATCAAATCCATAAACATTGCAGGAGCATTCGTTAGTCCAAAAGGCATAACTAAGAATTCATAATGTTCATACCTCGTTCTGAAAGCAGTCTTTGGTACATCTGACTCTTTAACTCTCAACTGATAGTAGCCCGATCTCAAATCTATCTTAGAAAACACTGTAGCTCCTTTTAGCTGATCAAACAAATCATCAATACGAGGCAAAGGATATTTATTCTTTATCGTCACTTTGTTTAACTGTCGATAATCAATACACATCTTCATTTTTCCATCTTTCTTTTTCACAAACAACACAGGAGCACCCCAGGGCGAGAAACTCGGTCGTGCAAATCCTCTATCTGTCAACTCTTGCAAATGAGACTTTAAATCTTTTCATTCTGTTGGTGCTATTCTATACGGAGCTATTGAAATAGGTGTCATTCCCGGTACTAATTCAATACCAAACTCAACTTCTCGGATCGGAGATAATCCCGGTAGTTCTTCAGGAAACACATCATTGAATTCACAAACCACAGGCACAGATTCAACTTTCTTTTCTGTCACTTTTGTATCAATCACATATGCGAGGTAAGCTTCGCAACACTTCTTCACATTATTCAAGGCTTTCATCGAAGATATAACAGCTGGTAACCCATTCAAATCCCTGGATTCAATGTTAACTATCTCACCATTCTGACTTCTCAAATCAATGCTCTTTCGTTTACAATTCACAATAGCATTATGCCAAGTTAACCAATCCATACCCAGAATGATATCAAATTCATCGAAAGGTAGCAACATCAAATTACCCGGAAAACAAACATCCCGAAACATCAATGGACAATTCTTACACACTTTATTCACCAAGACACACTTGCCTAAGGGGTTCGATACTCTAATCACAAATTCAGTAGACTCAATAGGTAGAATCTTACTTGATACTAGATTCACACACACATAGGAATGAGTAGAACATGGATCTATCAATGCAATCACATGAGTATTAAATAGAGTAAAAGTACCAAAAATGACGTCTGGAGATGACACTTCTTCTCGTGCGCGTATAGCATAGGCTCGAGCAGGTGCCCTCGCCTCGGATCTCACAGCTGTATCCGTAGTCCCTCTTTGGCTTCCACCCACACTTCTGGTGTTTCTAGGGGGTCTACCCCTAGCCGTCGTATTACTCGGTCTCACACTCTGAACATTGTCTTTCTCAGCTAACTCTGGGCAATCTCGAATGAAATGATCTTGGGATCCACACTTATAACAAGTTCTATTATTGTACTTGCCCCTGCATTCTCCAACGTGTTGTCTTCCATACTGTCTACACTTAGGCTTGTTGCTTTTGACACTTCCAACACTTGATTCGGTCGGAGTTTGATTTCTTGGACAAACACTTTGTCTCACATGATCTCTACTCGAATGTCCAAATGAAGCATTTGATCGATTGCTTGTATCTTCAAATCTCTTCATCGAAGGTTGGGACGACTTACTCATCAATCTTTTTCTTTCATCTCTAGCCTCAGAATATGCTTTCAGATTTTCTTTGCTAAGCTCCTCGGCTTTGCAGGCTCTTTCACCTAACACAACAAATTCATTCAAGTCAAGTATTCCAACCAGTAATTTAATGTCTTAATTCAGCCCTTCAATGAAGCGTTTACACATAGTAGCTTTGGTTGAGACACATTCTCGTGCATATTGACTTAATCTCACAAACTCTCATTCATACTCACTAACAGACATACGGCCTTGTTTCAGCTCTAGAAACTCTTTACGTTTCTGATCTACGAATCGTTGACTGATATACTTCTTTCAGAATTCAGCTTGAAAGAAATCCCAGGTGATTCTCTCTCTCAGAACCACAGGTATCAATGTTTACCACCAGTTATATGTCATATCTCTCACCAAGGAAACATCACATTTAATACATTCATCAGGAGTCAACGACATCTCATCAAACACTCGGACTATATTCTCGAGCCAAAACTCAGCTCGTTTAGCATCATCATCAACTGTGGCCCTAAACTCTTCGGCCCCATACTTTCAAATTTTATCTACATGAGGCTTATTCAATCGGATCGGATCTGTCACTTGTGGCACAACAGGTACTTGCGGGGGTGGAGGTTATGGAGCAGCCGGATTTGTTCGAACGAACTCCAAAACCACTCACTCATCATTCGAAAAAAGGCTTGCTTAGCCTCTTCCTCTTGACTACTATCATTCGGCCTAGATGTGGCCGGCGCTGTCCCTTGATCGGGAGCAGACGCATTACTCTCTACATCATTAGCAACTGCTCGATCGGGATACATTTGCTATATAAAAACACATTTTTAACTGTCAGGATTCATCACACTATCGCAATTATATATATGGCATGTATAGCTAGACTCACACACGCTACGTTCGTTCGAGAATGGACTAAACCGTAGCTCTGATACCAGTAAAATTTAACATCCCTAACCCGTAACCATCGTCGGACTAGGGTTAAGAGGCATTACTAATCATTTCCGAACATTTCATATCACTCCACATCCAAACATAGCAATTTACATTCAATGAGTCTCCTAAATAGGTCTACAAGACCTTAATTACATATTAAAAAGGGGTCGGGACTAAACCGAACTCATACGGAAATTTTTGAAATTCTAACATTTTTCTAAGTTACAGAGGTCACACGCCCGTGTAGGTAGGCCGTGTGCCTCACACTGCCTCAGACACGCCCGTGTGTCCAACACGGCCTGAGACACGCCCGTGTGCCTCACCCGTGTGCCTCACCCGTGGTCGACAATGACTTGCACCACACGGCCAGTCACACGCCCGTGTGTCCAGCCCGTGGTCGAGCCTGACTTGAATCAAATTTCAAACTCGAAAGACACGGTTGAGCCACACGCCCGTGTGCTCAATCGTGTGGGCAATTATAGGCCATTTTCAAGGCCAAATTACCATCCACTCTTTGAAATCACCTATAAGCATCAAACCAATACCAATTCATGCCTCAAATGCAATTAAAACATACTAATACAGATGCCAACTAATCATCTACTACATCATTTATTGCCATACTCAATTTCCTACTGAAATAAATCCATCCAAAACATCATATTCACAACTCAAATCATATAACTAAGCATCATCTAATCATACCACAAATTCACACTTAAAATACCATTCTCATCAACCAATTCAAGCATGAAATATACCATTTCCAATCTCACTATTTCATACACATTCATCATTTTCATAGCTTCATATATGAACCATCAACATTCAATCTCCAAGCCATATCACATAGCAAGGTCCAAACATAACAAAATATACCATTTCTACTAGCCTATACATGCCATATACCAAATATGTACATCTTTCAAAAGTATAGAAATAGATAGCCGATAGTGTGGTTGAGTCGCTGACGATCCCCAGATCCGAGCTAACTTTACTGACACTGTAAAACAGAAAAACACATCACACAGTAAGCTCTAAAGCTTAGTAAGTTCGTAACATAATACATTCAATTTAATAAATCAAATACAATATACAAAGTTAATCCATCACATAGATCAACTCTCAAATATTCACACCATATCATCCGTAGCTAATATACTCACTCCACCATTCATATTTCCATAAATAATTTCATAAACCACAAAGGTTCAATACATACTTTAGCCAACACATAGGTATTCACCATCCATGCTACTCAATGCTAGATATTACGTTTCGATCAACCTTTTTTATTCATTTGATTCAATCGCACACTTAGTGCCAATTTCATAGCCGAAGCATAAATGTCATCGCACACTTAGTGCCTGTACTTTAAACAGAACTTATCTCGGTATCCCACACACAGTGCCAAATCAATAAGCCGAAGCTTCTACTATTTCGCACACACAGTACCAATCATCTCTGTCTCATTTCTAATTACGCACACATAGTGCCTCATTACTCAAATATATATATAACATTGCAATTTTGTTAACTATACAATTCATTCATTTCTCATCACATAGATATAAATTTAACAACTTGTATTATATTCGAACTTACCTCGGACGTCGAAATATCGAGACTAGCCGATTAATCGAATACTTTGTCTTTGCCTCGATCTCGATCAAAATCTCTCCTTTCTTGGTCTATACATCTTCAAATTTAGCTCATTTAATCACCAATTCATTCAATTTAGTCCAAACACGCATATTTAGGGCGTTTTACAAAATAGCCCTCACATTTTCACATTTCAACATTGTAGTCCCTATTTCATAAAATCATCAAATACACAAAATTTTACTACACCATGCTTAGGCCGAATTCTCCTTAGTCTCATACAAGCCCATATATTTCATTTATTTAACATTTTAGTCCCTCAAAATATTATTTTCATAATTTAGTCCAAATTACTCAATTTCACCAAAAACTCAAAGACAAAACATGTTAATCTTTCACATATCTTTCATATTCCATCATCAACTATCACAAAACTCAAACATTCATCAATGGCATATCTCAAAATCACCATCAATTTCTAAAATTAAAGCATGGGTTTGAAAGAACACAAAGCAACAATCACAAAAACGTAGAAATTATCAAAAACCGAGCTTGAAACATACCTCAACTAAAATCAACAATGGCCGAACCCTAGATGGCTTTTTCTCTTTTCTTTTATTTCAAATTTCAGCAAGAAAGATGATAATGGAGCTTATTTTCTTATTTGTTTTATTTAATCATACATTAATAACCTATTTACAAATTTAGCCTTAATGAAACAACATTTAAATTCCACTAACTTTGGCATTTTTGTCCATCCCTTTATCACATGGAATAATAACAACATAAGGACTCACACATTAATAAGCCATGTCAAATTAGCACTTTAACAATCAGTACATAGCTTTTACATTTTATGCATTTAAGTCCTTTTTTATAATTAAGCACACAATCGATAAAATTTTCACACAGAACTTTCACACATGCTCAATCATATATTATAATCACCAAAAATAATATTAAAATATTTTTTTGACCTCGGGTTTATGGTCTCCAAACCACTGTTCCGACTAGGGTCTAAACCGGGCTGTTACAATAACGACGTAGCATAGACAGGTGGAACACATCATGTATCTTTTCCAACTCAGATGGCAAAGCCAGTCGATAAGACACAGGTCCTATCCTCTCGGTAATCTCATATGGTCCGATAAAACACGGACTCAATTTGCCTTTTCGGCCAAATCTGAGAACTTTCTTCCATGGTTACACTTTCAAGAATATCGTATCACCAACTTGAAATTTGATCTCTTTCCGTTTCAAGTTCGAGTAAGATTTTTGTCTATCCGAAGCAACTTTTAAACAATCCCAAATTATTTTTACCTTCTCTTCGGTTTCTCTAACACGATCAACCCCACGAATCTGATTTTCTTTGAGTTCGGTCCAATACAAAGGCGTTCGGCACTTACGCCCATACAAAGCCTCGTAAGGCGCCATTTTCAAACTCGACTAAAAACTGTTATTGTATGCAAACTCCACCAATGGTAAATACTTTTTCCAGCTGCCCTGAAACTCAAGAACACAACACCGGAGCATATCCTCAAGTATCTGTATTAATCTCTCCGACTGTCCATCGATTTGTGGGTGAAAAGTTGTACTAAAATTCAACTTTGTTCCCAAAGCTTCTTGCAACTTTTTCCAAAATCGGGATGTGAATCTCAGATCTCTATCTGATATAATCGACAAGGGCACTCCATGAAGTCTTACAATCTCTAAAACATACAAGTCTGCCAACTTATCAAGTGAATAGTCAAAGCGTATAGGTATGAAGTGGGCTGACTTCGTAAGTCTATCTACCACAACCTATACGGCATCTTTCTTGCTCGATGTCAACGGCAAACCCGTTACAAAGTCTATAGTAATACGGTCCCATTTCCACTCAGGAACCATGATAGGCTGAAGTAAACCCGAAGGTACTTGGTGTTCAGCCTTCACTTGCTGACAAATCAGGCATTTTGATACAAACTCAGAACTATCTTTCTTCATACTCGGCCACCAATACCATTTCTTCAAGTCATTATACATTTTCGTGCTGCCTAGATGTACAGATAAACATCCAATATGTGCCTCGTGTAAAATTTTCTAAATAAGCTCATCATTCTTCGGTATACAGACTCTGTCTTTGAACATCAAACATCCATTAAAATTAATCCAAAAGTCAGACGCAACACTCGACTCACACTGAACTCTTTTAGCTTGCAAGTCACTGTCATCTTTCTGAGCCTCATAAATCTCTTGGAAGAAACATCGGTCTAGCCCTCAACTCAGCTAGAATAGAACCATCACTTGAAAAAGTCATTCGTGTATTCATAGACCTCGATACAAACAAAGATTTCCTACTCAAGGCATCGGTGACCACGTTCTCCTTTCCCAGATGATAGTCAATCACTAGCTCATAATCCTTTATCAGCTCTAACCATCTTCGTTGCCTTAAATTTAACTCCTTTTGAGTTATCAAGTACTTTAGGCTCTTATGATCGGTGAATATACGACATTTTTCACCATCCAAATGGTGTCTCCATATCTTCAATGCAAACACAATGGCAGCCAACTCTAAGTCATGTGTCGGGTAATTCTTTTCATGCGACTTTAACTGTCTAGAGGCATATGCTATCACCTTGCCCTCTTGCATAAGCACACAGCCTAATCCATTCAAGTATGCATCACTATAAATCACAAATTCTTTTCCCGGTTTAGGTTGCACTAGAACTGGAGCCTGAGTCAACAATACCTTTAATTTTTCGAAACTCTGTTGGCACTTTTCTGCCCATTCGAACTTTACATCTTTCTGTAATAGTCTCATTATCAGAGTGGCTATCATAGAAAATCCCTTGACAAGCCGTCTATAATAGACAGCTAGGCCCAGAAAACTTCTAACCTCGGATATGTTCCTCGACGGTTTCCAATCAACATTGGCTGAAATATTACTCAAGTCAACTCAGATTCCATCTCCCGAGACAATGTGCCCTAAAAATCCAACTTCTTTGAGCCAAAATTCACTTTTTCTAAACTTGGCATACAACTAATTATCTCGTAAAATCTGTAAAACAGTCCTCAAGTTGTCGGCGTGCTCATTCTCATCACGAGAATAAATCAGTATATCATCAATAAAAACCACAACAAATTTATCCAAGTGTGGCCGAAAGATGCGGTTCATTAAATCCATAAACACGGCAGGGGCATTTGTTAAACCGAAAGGCATGACTAAAAACTCGTAGTGTCCATTCCTTGTCCGAAATACAGTTTTCAGCACATTTATGTCTCTGACCCTCAACTGGTAATAATCGGACCTCAAATCTATATTGGAAAACACAGTGCCTCCCTTCAACTGATCAAACAGATCATCGATCCTTGGCAATGGGTACTTGTTCTTCACGGTTACCTTATTAAGCTGCCGATAATCTATACATAACGTCATAGAACCATCTTTCTTTTTCACAAATAATACTGGAGCACCTCACGGAGAATAACTCGGTCGTGCAAAACCTTTGTCCGTCAACTCTTGTAACTGTGCCTTCAATTTCTTCAACTCGGTTGGAGCCATTCTGTATGGAGCAATCAATATAGGTGCAGTACCAGGAGCTAACTCAATGCCAAATTCAACCTCTCGAACCAGAGGCAACCCTAGCAATTCTTCTGGGAATACATCTGGATACTCACATACTATCGGCATTGATTCAATTCTTAACCTAGTCTCTTTGGCATTCATCACAAAGGCAAGATAGGCTTCATACCCTTTTCTTACATATTTCTGAGTAGACATATGAAAAATCACTACAGGCGATTTGTCCTGTTCATCTGATTCAACAGAAAGAGTGTCCCCATTTTCACATCTCAATTCAATGTATTTCTTTCCACAATTTACTGTCACATCATGAGCAGTTAACCAGTCCATACCAACAATTATATCAAATTCATCAAATGGCAATAGCATGAGATTTGCCTTAAAATAATGACCTCTAATCATCAATGGGCAATCATTGCATACCTTATCAACTAATACACATTTGCCTAAGGGATTGGACACTTTTATCACGAATTCTGTAGACTCTACAAGTATGCTCATACTAGATACTAATTTCATGCAAATATATGAGTGGGTAGATCCCGGATCAATTAAAGCAACAACATTAGTATCATATAGAGAAAATGTACCCGTAATTACATCAGGGGATGACGCCTCTTGGCGAGCGCGAATGGCATAAGTCCTCGTAGGTGCTCTACCCTCAGATCTTGCAGTCAGCTCTCTGGGTGTACTCTTACTACTCGTTCCACTTCCGGGGTTTCTCTGTTGTCTCCCTCTAGTAGTGCTTCCCGATCTTGCACTCTGAATTTTCTCTTTTTCAACCATCTCAGGGCATTCTCTAATAAAATGATCTTGGGAACCACACTTAAAACAGGCTCTCTCATGTGCTCGGCACTCACCGGGGTGACGTCTGCCACACTATGGACATTCCGGTCTATTTGGTCGAGCATTCCCAACACTAGCAACTGAAGTAGTCTGAGCTTTAATCCCTGAGTATTGTTTACCCTTACTTCTATTCGAAAACCCAATTGAAGTAGCTGATCGGGTAGGGAAGTCTCTTGACTTCTTGGATGAGGACTGAAATGACTTATTCAGTTGTCTCTTTCTTGAGTCACGAGACTCCATTTCAACTTTTCTTTTCTCTTTAACCAACTCCTCGGCTTTACAAGCCCGATCCACTAGCACAACAAATTCCTTCAATTCTAGGACACCAACAAATAACTGGATATCTTCATTTAATCCTTCCTCAAACCTTTTACACATAATGGTTTCAGAGGATACACACTCCCGAGCGTATTTGCTGAGCCTTACGAACTCATGCACATACTTAGTTACTGCCATCGGACCCTGTTTTAACTCAAGGAATTCATTTCTCTTCTGATCAATAAATCTTTGGCTAATGTACTTCTTCCGGAACTCTTCTTGGAAAAACTCCTAATTAACTCTCTCCCTTGGTACAACCTACACAAGGGTGTTCCACCACTGATAAGCGGAATCTCTCAAGAGAGACACCACACATTTCATGCACTCTTCAGGGGTGCAAGATAATTCATCAAATACCCTGATGGTCTTTTCAAGCCAAAATTCTGCTCTTTCCGGATCACCATCCTTACTAGCTCGAAATTCCTCGGCTCCTTGTTTTCGGATTCTATCAACCAGAGGCTTTTCTCTCTTTACTACTTCTACCACTTGGGGAGCTACAGGGGTAGGCTGAGGAATAGGTGGGGGTGGAGGGGGTTGTGCATTCGGGTTCGTACGAACGAACACAGTATACCATGCATTCATCATGTGGAGAAAGGCTTCCTAGCCTCTTCTCCTCCTCTCGACTTACTGATCGTGGGTCTATTCTCATTTTCATTCAGCACCGTCCCTTGGGCGGGGGCCGACGCGTTACTTTATACATCATCCGCCACAGCTCTATCGGGATCCGTTTACTATATGAAAACACAATTTAAATCTTCAGGAGTCGTCACACTATCATTATGTAAATACTCATACATATGACATGTATAGCTAGACTCATGCATACGCTACGTTAGTCTGAGAATCGACTAAACCGTAGCTTCGATACCACTAAATGTAACACCCCTTACCCGAGTTCAACGCTGGAACTGGATACAAGGCATTACCGAACTTAAATTGCTTGAACATACAACATCGGGCCATAAAAACTTCGTTCAACTTAAAACTTTTTCATTCATATTCATAACATCCCTGTTATGGGTCTACGAGACCCTAAACATACATACGGAATGGTTCGGGACCAAACCGAAAACTTATACACACTTAGAAAAAAATTACTTAATATAGAACCACACGCCCGTGTGGGCAGGCCGTGTGGTCACACACGCCCATGTTCCCAAACCGTGTGGATTTTATTTTCATTTCGAACCTACAGGGGTTTTCACACAGCCTGGCACACGTCCGTATCTATAGCCCGTGTCTCTCACACGGCCTAGACACGCCCGTGTCCTCACCCGTGTGTGAAAACCTTGGTATTCTATTTATGACGTCAGCAGACACTTAAAGGGCACACGGCCTAGTCACACGCCCGTGTGCTGGCCAGTGTGACGAATTGAATTTTCGAAATTTTGATGCAGGGGACACACGGCCTATCAACACACCCATGGGGCTGACCGTGTGTCACACACGGCCTAGACACACGCCCATGTGTCTATCCGTGTGGACAATTAGAAGGCTATTTACCAAGCCTATTGCCACCCTGAAAAACAAACACACTTATACCACCACAAGCAACACATAACATAGCAAGAATACACTACAAAGAATCACTAACTCATCATGCATACACCTTACATTTTACTCGATCAATAACATGAACTCGTACTCCACGAATATCATCATCATTGGATATATATATAAAACTTAATAAGTATTGGCCAATTCCCAATGGCCATTTACAAAATGAATAAGTGGCAAATATAGCCAACACTTTGGGTAACAAATATGACATAACAAATGACTAAGTTCCTATACATGCCATACTCAAAATAAATAAACTTTACTATACCAAAAGAATAGTTGATAGTGTGATCCGATCTCCGACGTTCTACGATCCCCGAGCTAGCTTGGTGATACTACAAGGAAAAAGGAAAAGAGAGGGTAAGCATATAGCTTAGTAAGTTTGCATGAAATATATATAGCAACATTAAGACTTATAATAGCATCCATTTATCTCATCGAATGATACACAAATTCTCAAATGCATCAACAACTTACTCATGTATACTCCTACCAAATTACATATCACATATTGCATGCATTTCTCGTAAATTACTCATGGGTACCTGTATCACTTCATCACATAACTTTAGCACTTTTATACTCTTTAAACATAAACTTAGCTCTTTGTCATCTTTACTTAACTTAACTCTTTGCCCGTTGAACTACTCGGAATATCGGAGGATACACAATCTCATCATACATGTATCACGATGCCAATGCCATATCCCAGATATGGTCTTACATGGGATCACCACTTGATGCCGATGCCATATCCCAGATATGGTCTTACATGGGATCTCATATCTCGATGTCGATGCCATGTCCGAGACATGGACTTATACGAGATCGTATATAGATGTCGATGCTATGTCCCAGACATGGTCTTACACGAGATCTTTCTTTGGTGCTGAGGCCATGTCCCAGACATGGTCTTATACGGGACCTTCCTTATTCGGTGTTGATGCCATGTCCCAGACATGGTCTTATACGGGACCTATATTCGGTGCTGATGCATGTCCCAGACATGGTCTTATACGGGACCTACATTTGGTGCCGATGCCTTGTCCCAGACATGGTCTTATACGTGACCTTCCTTATTCGGTGTCGATGCCATGTCCCAGACATGGTCTTATACGCGACCTTCCTTATCACATGTTGTGACATAGGTATCCTTGTTATTCCTAAATGTTCAACTGGGACTTCAACTTAACATATTCTCATCATATCCTCATCGAGGCATCATTAGTCGATTTCCATAGAAATAATATTCATTCAACATAATATTAGGCAATTGAAAATATAAAGACATTATGTAGCTTTAATTTCACACAAACTTACCTCGGTACCTAAAATGTGTGTATAAATTCGATTTAGTCCACAACCTTATTATTGCCTCGGTTTCGGTCTGGGTTTCATGTTTCTGGATCTATAATAGCAATTTCACTTGTTTAATACTCACATTGACTAATTTAACCCATGAATCATATTTTGGAAAAATTATGATTTTGCCCCTAAACTTTCACATAATTACACTTTTACCCCTAGGCTCGTAAAATGATTTTTATTCAATTTCTTTGCATTTTAAGCCTAGCCGAACCACTTTCATAACTACAACAGCCCCCAATTTCCACTAATTCACTCATGTATGACCATTTTTATGACTTTTACAATTTAGTCCTTTTTATGCATTTTTCATGAAAATCACTTAGAAAAAAATGTTTATCATACATCAAACTTTCATATTCTTCCATAAATCATCAAAATACATCCATGTCATACATGGGTAATTTTTTGAACATAAACCCTAGCTCAAAATATAGCTAGATATAGCTAAATCAAGCTACGAGGATCTCAAAAATACGAAGAACATTAAAAACGGAGCTAGGATGCACTTACTTTAAGCTTGAAAATTGAAGAAACCCTAGCTTTGGAGTCCTTGTGATTTTCAGCCAAGCTTAGAGAAGATGGACACCATTTTTGACTTCTTTTTCCCTTTTAATTTTTTTATTAACCAAATGACCATTTTGCCCTTAAGGCCCCTTTCTTAAGATTTTTCCTTCCTATGCCCATTTTTGTCCATCTTGATATAAAATGGTCTAATTGCTAAATAAGGACTTCTAATAATTTTTACAATGCTATTTCATACTTAAATCTTCTAGAATCTCATATTTTCTAATCTTTGAAATTTAGTCCTAATGGACAAATTGATCACTAATTAATAAAATTTTCTCATGAAATTTTCACACAATCATGCAAACAAATCGTAAGCCTCATAAAAATCATAAAACACATATTTCTATTTCGGATTTGTGGTCTCGCAACCACTATTCCGGCTAGGCCCTAAATCGGGCTGTTAGAAACTATGTTTTAAACACATTTAGTTTATATTAAACAATCAAATCCAAGCCTTAATTAAGCTTACGAAAGCTCTTTTATTGACCTAAGTACGAAATAGGACCAAATTGAAAAGTTTTAAAATTTCAAGGCCAATGTCATGACAACACCAATTCCACATCGAGATATCACGAAATAGTTTGTCACGTCACTACGTCAGACCACTCGATGTCACGATGTAAAATACTATCGACCAGCATTGCGACAAGGCAAAATGGTTGTTGGGATAAAGACTCTGTTTTTGGAAATATTTTAGCCCTTTGGTACCTATTTCAATATTCTACACAACTTGTCACTTTTGTGCACATTTGGCATAACCTTACCTACACCAAAACATTTCAAACACCTACCAAAATGAGTACAAAACACCACATTCACTTTCTTTCAATTGAATTCACCTATTCAGCCATTATACATATTATTCCAATACTATGGCATACATATTAAGAAAATGTACAAGTACTAACTTTGCCAATACTAAAACTCATTCAAAATGTCATTTCCAACTTCCAGATACATATCTCAAACACATATACCAAAACATGCCAATCCAACTAGGAATTAACATTGCCAAAACCATGCTTTAGATAAGTTTCTACTATGTTCAACTTTCAAAGATATCATTTACAAATCACCTATATACATGCCACAAATTTGAATTTAAAATGATCAAAAAGCTACCGATCCAAAAATAAGATAGTGCGAGCTTCAATGTTCATCTGGCTTGACTTGTTCCGTAAGGTAATCTACAAGGAAAAAGGGAAAACAATAAGGTAAGCATATACGATGCTCAGTAAGCTCATAGGCATTAAAAAAATTTACCTCATATTACAAATAATCACAATAACCTACTTAGCTTCACAAAATTTGCCTAAACATGGAAACACATATAAATAAGGTGATTTTAATATATAATTGTAACACCCCAAACCCGGCCTAGACGTTATGGCCAGATCTGGCGATGTCGCATGGAATGGGTTTTGAAAACGGGGTTATCTCGGTAGAAACCAATTTCGATTATTTAACTCCTATTTGTTTATATTTATTCCAAAATGATTATTTTGTTAGTCGAAATGTCTTAAGACGTACCTCTTTTTAGAGGAAGCTTATAAAATCGTTAAGTTTAGGAAAAATCGTTCGATATTTTTAGAAAGCCCTTATTTTTCGTAAAATCCAAGCTTTTCTCAAGTTTGGCAACATTAAAAGCATAATACACAGTCAAACCCAAATTAAAACAACAGTCTGAAAAGTCCACTTTTTACAAAAATACCCAAAAAGGAATCAAAAACATAAAGTAAAACCAAATCGGAAATAGTATGTAATAGGTGGTCACCGTCGAGTCCCCCGCTGCACCGATCCGCCTAACTCTATGGATTACCTGTACAGATCAAAAATAAAATAGTGAGTTTACGTAAACTTAGTGTGTAACCCCACAAAATCAAGCATGTACACACATACAGTAAAATAGAATCGGTCAGATACAGATTCGGGCCTAAGCCCATTACAGATACAGATACACAAATCAGAATCAGAATCCTACCACCATCCTCTACACACCACCTCCGACCATCCCTACACACCATTTGGGGTTTAAAACACCCACCCACCCCTCCACACCATATAGTACTGATGCGGCACATAACAGATATAATGCAGCCAGGCTGCCAGATAATAGGCGTAAATTGCCTTTCAGAACACTTCCACCAATATACATCATCCCAACCCCAATATCAGATACAGAATATACAAGTACAGAAAAATAATCTAACATGCTCACATGCTTATGATCGTATATAGATAGCAGATAATAGTGCAAGTAGACATGCATCAGAAATCTAATTAGATTAGAATATCAAACAGACAGTTCATACAGTTTAGGATTTAATTAGCCCTTACCGACCCTATAGTAGGCCCACAGTCGTTTGGGACGACCCGTGCAACCCTAGGGAAAAATTTAGATAAATGAGCCCACACGCCCGTGTGGTTATCCCATGTGGTTTGCCTGTGTGGCCCACACGGCCTGGCCCAGATACCATACGCCAGTGTGGCCAACACGCCCAATTTGGCCTAGCCTATGTGGCTCACACGGCCACACTCTGGACATCACACGTCCGTGTCTTGCGCACGGTGTAACACCCCTAACCCGTATCCGTCGCCAGAATAGGGTTGAGAGGCGTTACCGAATGAACGGAGACTTTTACGGACATTTCATAATATAACTCAACTAATCAGATCAAACACAATCAAAGTGTCCCTTAAATAGGTCAATGCATGCTTTAGAATAGGGCCGGCACTAAACCGAATACATACGGAAAATTCTCAGAATTTTAAATTTTTTTCTAAGTTACAGAGGTCACACGCCCGTGTGGGCAGGCCGTGTGCCTCCCACGGCCTCAGACACACCCGTGTCTAAGCCTTGTCAAAATAGGGCATACATACTGACTTGCACCACACGGCCAGTCACACGCCCGTGTGTCCAGCCCGTGGTCGCTACTGACTTGCTTTGAATTACAACCACGAGTGACACGGTCGAGCCACACGCCCGTGTGCTCAACCGTGTGGGCAATTATAGGCCATTTTCAAGGCCAAAATGCCACCCACAATTGGGTCATTCCTACAATTTCAAACAAGCATTATTCCATACACAATTAGCAACCAAAATCATGTCAAGTGAACATCATATCATCTCATTCAATATCATTTCTATTCATACCAACTTATATACTAATTTGCACAACCAATTCACATATAAAACTAATCATGTTTCATCCTCAATTTGCCATATTCATAAACTATCTCATTGTTCAAACATACATACTCATATTGCATCCATATGCTTACCATAGCCTTGACCATTTCATAGGCATAAGATTATACCAAAACCAAACTCATATAGCATAGCATCACATACAAAACAAAATCACTTATCTAGCCACATCACATGGATACATATATACATGTCTCAAACATACTCCAAAACAACTAGCCTATACATGCCATATTTAGCTATTTACACATTCAAAAGTACCAAAGTTGAGTTTGATAGTGTGGTGATGATCCTCGACGGTCCCCGAGCCTCTCGTAGCTTTAAAAATCTATAAAACATAACAAACACACACAAAGTAAGCTTTCAAAAGCTTAGTAAGCCATATACAAATAAACTTAACATATAATCAATCATAAGCATAACTATTTGAATTCATTAACATATCTTTGTTTCAAGCACATAAATAATATCTTTGGCTCACTTGGTTTGCCATTGCTTACCAATTCATCATATCTCAAGTATCTAATTTGCTCATATCTCAAACATACATATATCTCAATGTTTCTTTGCATCGATGCACATATTTACTCACCTTTCATGCTTATACAAAGCATACATATCAACGTACCTGAACCGGATGTACAATTCACATAGTCATTCATTTCTCGGACTTGCCCGTTGAACCATTCGGAATCAAATAGGATACTCAAAGTGCTCAAAATAGTCGTACAATGCCAACGTCCCAGACGATGCCTTACATGTACTCAAATATAGATGCCGCTGTCCCAGACAAGGTCTTACACGAATCAAATAAGATGCCAATGTCCCAGACATGGTCTTACACGTAAATCTCATATCGATGCTGATGTCCCAGACGTGGTCTTACACGAAATCTCGAATCAATGCCAACGTCCCAGACGTGGTCTTACATGATATCACGTATCGGACACCTATGTCATGACATATGCAATCCTATCTATTCCTAGGTTCATACGGGACTTCTCGGACTTTAACACTTATCGACTTATTTGTAAACTCGGTTTTCACATACATTCCATCTCAATAGATATTCATAGCAATTCAAATTTCATATAAACACAAATAGTTCAATTCAAGTACATTTATTTGTATATTGACTTACCTCGGATTCGGATATACGGAAACGAACTCAGCTATTCAATTACTTTTGACTTCCCTCGATCTAAGTCCGTTTTCTTCGGTTCTTGATCTATACATATTCAAATTTAATCCATTTATTCATCAATTCATTCAATTCAATCCAAAGACACATATTTAGGGAAATTTACAAATTAGCCCTCACATTTTCACATTTTGACAATTTAGTCCTTATTTCACAAAATCACAAAATATACAAAATCTCATGATACCCATGCTTAGCCGAATTCTCATGTTGTCCATACAAGTCCGTACATTTCATTTATTTCACAATTTAGTCCCTCAAATAATCATTTTCTCAATTACATCCAAAATACTCAAATTCATCAAAAACTTAAAAACAAACTATGTTAATCAAACACATATCTTTCATAATTCATCAACAATCATCACAAAACTCATGTGTTCATCAATGGCACATTTCAAAACTTTCATAAATTCACAAAATTGAAGCATGGGTTTCAAAGTACTCGAAGCAACGATTACGAAAATGTTGAAATTATCAAAAACCGATTAAAAACTTACCTTGAATTAAGCTTGGAACTAGCCGAAACTTAGATAACCGTGGATGTTTTCTTTCTTCAATACATTCAGCCAACAAGGATGATAAGAATGGCTTATTTTTAGCCTTTTGTTTTATTAATCTATGACATAATTATTTATTTCCCATTTTACCCATTTATTAATCATATAAGACAAATAAACATTATGGTTATTTTGTCATTTAACCAACCACTAACCTATTATTGGCTTAATTGCCTCATAAGGCCTCCTCATTTAAAAGCCACATCAATATAACCATTTATCAAATGATAAGTCACTTTTGCACTTTACGCGATTTAGTCCTTTTGTCAAATTAAGCACACAAACGAACAAATTTACTCACAGAACTTTCACACATGCTAATTCACATATCATAGGCACGGAAAATAATATTAAAATATTTTTTGACTTGGATTTGTGGTCCTGAAACCACTATTTTGACTAGGGTCTAAACCGAACTGTTACAATTCTCCCCCTTAGGGATTTTCGTCCCCAAAAATCTTATCGTTAAACAGATTCCGATATTGCTGTCTCATTGAATCTTCAGGCTCCCACGTAGCCTCTTCTACTCTGTGTCGATGCCATAACACTTTCACTAACGAAATATTCTTGTTTCTCAACTCTTTCACTTCACGAGCTAAGATACGGATCGGTTCCTCTTCATAAGTCATATCAGATCGGATTTCAATCTCAGACGGAGTAATCACATGTGACGGATCAGATCTATATCGTCTAAGCATCGATACATGAAATACATTATGAATCTTTTCTAGTTCAGGTGGCAACAACAATCTGTACGCAACTGGCCCAACACGTTCGATAATCTCATACGGTCCAATGAACCTCGGACTCAACTTGCCTTTACGTCCGAATCGGAGTACTTTCTTCCACGGAGACACTTTTAAGAACACTTTGTCACCGATCTCAAATTCAATATCTTATCGTTTCAAATCTGCATAAGATTTCTGACGATCAGACGCTGCTTTCAGACTATCACAGACTACTTTCACTTTATGTTCAGTGTCTTTTATCAAATCAACTCCGTGTATCTTAATTTCACTGAGCTCAGTCCAATACAGAGGTGTTTGAAATTTGCGTCCGTACAAAGCTTCATAAGGTGCCATTTTAATGCTCGATTGAAAGCTATTATTATATGCAAATTCAATTAACGGCAAGTATTGTTCCCACGTACCGTTAAACTCAAGATGCAACATCTCAACATATCTTCAAGTATCTGAGTAATCCGTTCAGACTGACCATCCGTCTGTGGATGAAATGTTGTACTAAAATGCAATTTAGTACCTAAAGCTTCTTGCAATTTCTTCTAAAATCGCGAAGTAAATCTCGAATCTCTATCTGACACAATAGATAGTGGCACTCCGTGCAATCTCACAATCTCAGAAATATAAAGCTTAGCTAACTTATCAAGTGGGTAATCAGATCGTACCAAAATAAAATGGGCAAATTTTGTCAATCGATCAACTACAACCCAGATCACATCTTTCTTTCTCGAAGTTAATGGCAATCCAGTAACAAAGTCCATCGTCACTCTATCCTATTTCCACTCGGGAATCAGAATCGGTTGCAACAAACCAGATGGAACCTGATGTTCAGCTTTAACTTGCTGACAGACTAAACATTTCGATACAAAGTCAGAGATATCTCTTTTCATACCTGACCACCAATAGTGTTGCTTCATATCATGGTACATCTTTGTACTTTCTGGATGAACAGATAGACGACTGTTATATGCTTCATTCAAAATCAACTGAATTAACTCAGGGTTTCTCGGCACATAAATTTGATCTCGGAACCTCAAGCAATCATCAACATCGACTCGAAATTCAGAATCAGAGTTTGAATCACACTGAGCTCTTTTCGCTAGCATTTCATTATCAACTTTCTGAGCATCACATATCTGTTTTAAAAACAACGGTTTCGCTTTCAATTCAGCTAACACTGAACCATCATCAGACAGATCTAAATGAGTATTCATTGTGCATAATGCAAATAGTAATTTTCGACTCAAAGCATCAGCAACGACATTTGCTTTACCCGGATGATAATCTATCACAAGCTCGTAGTCTTTCAACAGCTCTAACCATCTTCTCTGACATAGATTCAAATTTTTCTAGGTCATCAAATACTTCAAACTTTTATGATCCGAAAACACATGACATTTTTCACCAAACAGATAATGACGCCAAATCTTTAGCGTAAACACAATCACAGCTAACTCAAGATCATGAGTCGGATAGTTTTTTTCATGCGGCTTTAGTTTTCTTGAGGCATAAGCTACAAGTTTGTCTTCTGCATCAAAACACATCCCAAACCACATAATGAAACATCACTATAAATCACGAATTCTTTACCCGATTCTGGTTGTACTAGCACTGGAGCTTTGGTTAACAGAGTTTTCAACTTATCAAAGCTTTTTTGACATTTATCAGACCATTCAAACCTCACATCTTTTTGAAGCAATTTAGTCAATGGAGTAGCTATCATCGAGAATCCTTTTACAAACCGACGATAATAACCAGCTAGTCCCAGAAAACTAAGGACTTCAGACACATTCTTCGGAGGTTTCCATTCCAAAATAGCAGAAATCTTGTTTGGATCAACTCGTATTCCAGAGGACGATACAATATGTCCCAGAAAACTGATTTCACGTAACCAGAATTCACATTTGCCGAAATTCACATACAATTGCTTATCTCGCAAAGTTTGCAACACAATTCTCAGATGTTCAGCATGTTCAACTTCATCTCGAGAGTAAATCAGTATGTCGTCAATGAATACAACAACAAATCGATCTAGGTACGGTCTGAAAATTCTGTTCATCAGATCCATAAAGATTGCAGGAGCATTGGTTAGTCCGAATGGCATAACTAAAAACTCATAATGCCCGTACCTTGTTCTAAAAGCAGTTTTTGGAATGTCTGAATCTTTTACACGCAACTGATAATATCCCGATCTCAGATCTATCTTTGAAAACACAGTGGCTCCTTTTAACTGATCAAACAAATCATCAATTTTGGGCAAAAAATATTTGTTCTTTATAGTCACCTTGTTCAACTGACGATAATCAATGCACATTTTCATCGTGCCATCTTTCTTTTTCACAAACAGAACAGGAGCACCCCAAGGTGAGAAACTCGGTCTTGCAAACCCTCTGTCAGTCAATTCTTGCAACTATGACTTTAATTCTTTCAACTCTGTTGGTGCCATTTTATACGGAGCTATCGAAATAGGAGTTGTACCAGGCAACAGATTAATACCAAATTCAACTTCACGTATCGGAGGCAATCCCTGTAGTTCTTCAGGGAACACATCAGGGAATTCACAGACAACTGGCACTGATTCAACTTTCTTTTCAGATACTTTCGAGTCAATTACATAAGCAAAATAAGCTTCATAACCCTTTCTCAAATAATTCTGAGCTTTCAATATAGATATCACAGCAGGTAAACCAGTCAAATCATTAGACTCAACCCGAACTATTTCATCATTCTGACATCTCAAATCAATGGTCTTTCTTTTGCAGTTCACAACAGCATCATGCAATGTCAACCAGTCCATACCCAAAATTATGCCGAACTCGTCAAAAGGTAATAGCATCAGATCAGCAGGAAAATAGATATCTCGAAACATCAACGAACAGTTCTTGCATACTTTGTCAACCAAGACACTTTTACCTAAGGGGTTCGATACTTTTATAACAAACTCAGTAGACTCTACAGGCAAAGTCTTACTAGATACTAAGTTCATGCATATATACGAATGTGTAGAACCAGGGTCTATCAATGCAATCACAGAAGTATCATAAAGAGTAAATGTACTCGTAATAACATCAGGAGATGAAGCTTCCTCACGGGCTCGGATGGCATACGCTCTGGCAGGCACTCTAGCTTCAGATCTCGCAATAGTGTCTCTCGTAGTCCTCTGACTACCACTGACATTTCTTGTATTTCGAGTAGATCTACCTCTCGCTGAAACATTATCGGATCTCGATTACGAGCGATCTACGGTTCAACGGACTCGAACAATCACGGATGAAATGATCTAACGATCCACATCTGAAGCAAGCTCGACCATTTAATCTACAACTTCTCAGAAGCCTTTTACAACAATGTTTACATTCAGGTCGCTCGGATCGGACATTTCTAACACTTGCCATTGAAGTTGCTGGAGCTTTGGCATTCGACTGTGATCTAGCTCGATCTCTACTCAATTGTCCCATATTAGCCTTTGAACGGCTATGTTCATCTCTGAATTTCTTCGAAGCAGACTAAAATGATTTATTCAGAAATCTCTTTCTCACATCTCTAGCTTCAGAATCAGCTTTTCTTTTATCTTTCCCGAGTGTCTCAGCTTTGCACCCTCGGTCAACTAGCACAACAAACTCTTTTATCTCCAAAATCCTGACTAGTAAGCGGATATCTTCGTTAAGACCATCTTCAAATCTTTTACACATTATTGCCTCTGTAGATACACATTCTCAAGCATACTGACTTAATCTCACGAACTCCCGTTCATATTAAATAACAGACATACGGCCCTGCTTCAAATCAAAAAATTATTTCCGTTTCTGATCAATAAATCTTTGACTGATATATTTCTTCTGGAACTCAATCTGAAAGAAATCCCATGTGACCCGCTCTTTCGGAATAACAGAAATCAAAGTTTTCCATCACTGATAGGCCACGTCTCGTAACAAAGATACAACACATTTAATACTCTCTTCCAGAGTCAAAGACATCTCATCAAATACCCGGATTGTATTCTCTAACCAAAACTCGGCTTTCTCAGCATCATCGTCATTTGTGGCCCTGAACTCTTCAGCCCCATACTTGCGGATTTTATCAACCGGAGGCTTATTCAAACAATTTATACCCATTACCGGAGGCACAACTGAAGTCTGAGGGGGATTATATGGGGGCAGAGGTTGTGAAATAGTCGGATTATTTCTCACAAATTGAGTGAACCACTCACTCATCATCTGGAAGAAAGCTTGTTTAGCTTCTCCCTCTTGACCGCTCGTAGCCAGTCTCGAATCAGATGGCGCTATCCCTTGAGCGGGAGCAGGCGCATTACTTTCTACATCGTCAGCTACGGCTCTTTCGAGATCCATTTACTATACGAAAATCACATTTTACACGTCAAGATTCATCACACTATCACAGTTCAGATATATGGCATGTATAGCTAGACTCTCACATGCTACATTAGTCCGAGAATCGACTAAACCGTAGCTCTGATACCAACCAAATGTAACACCCCTAACCCGTATCCATCGTCAGAATAGGGTTGAGAGGCGTTACCGAACGAACGGAGACTTTTACGGACATTTCATAATATAACTCAACTAATCAGATCAAACGCAATCAAAGTGTCCCTTAAAAAGGTCAATGAGGCCTTAAGCATGCTTTAGAATAGGGCCGGGACTAAACTGAACACATACGGAAAATTCTCAGAATTTTAATTTTTTTTCAAAGTTACAGAGGTCACACGCCCCTGTGGGCAGGCCGTGTGCCTCCCACGGCCTCAGACACGCCCGTGTCTAAGCCGTGTCAAAACAGGCATACATATCGCGACTTGCACCACACACGACCACACGCCGCGTGTGTCCGGCCGTGGTCGCTCATCGAATTGCTTTGAGTTACAACCACGAGTGACACGGTCGAGCCACACGCCCGTGTGCTCAACCGTGTGGGCAATTATAGGCCATTTTCAAGGCCAAAATGCCACCCACACTTGGGTTATTCCTACAATTTCAAACAAGCATTATTCCATACACAATTAGCAACCAAAATCATGTCAAGTGAACATCATATCATCTCATTCAATATCATTTCTATTCATACCAACTTGTATACTAATTTTCACAACCAATTCACATATAAAACTAATCATGTTTCATCCTTAATTTGCCACATTCATAGAACCATTTCATTGTTCAAACATACATACTCATATTGCATCCATATGCTTACCATAGCCTTGACCATTTCATAGGCATAAGATTATACCAAAACCAAACTCATATAGCATAGCATCACATACAAAACAAAATCACTTATCTAGACACATCACATGGCTACATATATACATGTCTCAAACATACTCCAAAACAACTAGCCTATACATGCCATATTTAGCTATTTACACATTCAAAAGTACCAAAGTTGAGTTTGATAGTGTGGTGATGATCCTCGACGGTCCCCGAGCCTCTCGTTGCTTTAACGATCTATAAAACAGAACAAACACACACAAAGTAAGCTTTCAAAAGCTTAGTAAGCCATATACAAATAAACTTAACATATAATCAATCATAAGCATAGCTATTTGAATTCATTAACATATCTTTGTTTCAAGCACATAAATAATCTCTTTGGCTCACTTGGTTTGCCATTGCTTACCAAGTCATCATATCTCAAGTATCTCATTTGCTCATATCTCAAACATACATATATCTCAATGTTTCTTTGCATCAATACACATATTTACTAACCTTTTATGCTTATATAAAGCATACATATCAACGTACCTGAACCGGATGTACAATTCACATAGTCATTCATTTCTCGAACTTGCCCGTTGAACCGTTCGAAATCAAATAGGATACACAAAGTGCTCAGAATAGTCGTACAATGCCAACATCCCAGACGAGGTCTTACATGTAGTCAAATATAGATGCCGCTATCCCAGACAGGGTCTTACACGAATCAAATAAGATGCCAATGTCCCATACATGGTCTTACACTTAAATCTCATATCGATGCCGACGTCCCAGACATGGTCTTACACGAAATCTCGAATCAATGCCAACGTCCCAGACGTGGTCTTACATGATATCACGTATCGGACACCTATGTCATGACATATGCAATCCTATCTATTCCTAGGTTCATACGGGACTTCTCGGACTTTAACAACTTGTCGACTTATTCGTAAACTCGATTTTCACATACATTCCATCTCAATAGATATTCATAGCAATTCAAATTTCATATAAACATAAATAGTTCAATTTAAATACATTTAGTTGTATATCGACTGACCTCGGATTCGGATATACAGAAACGAACTCGGCTATTCAATTACTTTTGACTTCCCTCGATCTACGTCCATTTTCTTCGGTTCTTGATCTATACATATTCAAATTTAATCCATTTATTCATCAATTCATTCAATTAAATCCAAAGACACATATTTAGGGAAATTTACAAATTAGCCCTCATATTTTCACATTTCGACAGTTTTGTCCTTATTTCACAAAATCACAAAATATACAAAATCATATGATACTCATGCTTAGCCGAATTCTCATGTTGTCCATACAAGTCCGTACATTTCATTTATTTCAAAATTTAGTCCCTCAAATAATCATTTTCTCAATTGCATCCAAAATACTCAAATTCTTCAAAAACTCAAGAACAAACTATGTTAATCAAACACATATCTTTCATAATTCATCAACAATCATCACAAAACTCATGTGTTCATCAATGGCACATTTTAGAACTTTCATAAATTCACAAATTTGAAGCATGGGTTTCAAACTAATCGAAGCAACGATTACGAAAAAGTAGAAATTATCAAAAAACGATTAAAAACTTACCTTGAATTAAGCTTGGAACTAGCCGAAACTTAGAAAACCATGGATGTTTTCTTTCTTCAATACATTCGGCCAACAAAGATGATAAGAATGGCTTATTTTTAGCCTTTTGTTTTATTAATCTATGACATAATTATTCATTTCCCATTTTACCCATTTATTAATCATATAGGACAAATAAACATTATGGTTATTTTTTCATTTAACCAACCACTAACCTGTTGTTGGCTTAATTGCCTCATAAGGCCTCCTCATTTAAAAGCCACATCAATATAACCCTTTATCAAATGGCAAGACAATTTTGCACTTTACGCGATTTAGTCCTTTTGTCAAATTAAGCACACAAACGAACAAATTTACTAACAGAAATTTCACACATGCTAATTCACATATCATAGGCACGAAAAATAATATTAAAATATTTTTCTGACTTGGATTTGTGGTCCTGAAACCACTAATCCGACTAGGCTCTAAACTGGACTATTACACACGACCTGGCGCTCGTCGATCACACGGCCTTGTCGTCGCACACGGCCTACCACACAACCTACCACACGCCCGTGTGGCATCGATAGTGGGGTTTTTCGGATTTCATCAAAACTCATTTTTCTGCGTTTCGGGTACACACCTGATTCATTTTTGACGCAGAAGCACTCCCAAAGTGAACAGTACCTAATAATGACAACCCAAAAAAAACCCACGGTTACTTAAATCCTCAAATGAAACAATCGAGCCATCTCTTGGCCAAAACTCGAAAGCACAACCAAACCACTTCCAACGATTCAAGAACTTACCCTTCACAACAGTGACCACGAAATTTCACAATAACTCTGAATGGTCTCAATTTTTTCGAAGAACACCTACCAAAATGATTTACCGAATTAACTCGAATCTTCAAAAAGAACGAGAGTACAAAAGAAACATTGTAAAAAAAAGCCAAGATAACCATTACCTTCAAAAATCGTACGACAGAACGAAAGTTAACACCGTGGTTGGAAGAGACAAAAGTTTGGTAAAAGGAAAACACAGAAATGTTAGAGAGGAAAAGAAGAGTCGAAATTTTGAAGAAAAGAAAATAATGAGGATAATTCACATAACTCCCCAAATCCCTCAAATCTCTCCACTAATCCCACTAACAACCACTACTCAGACTTTTCGTTCAACCGAAACTCTACAAGCCAACAGAGCAAAAATATTAGCAATCACGCTAGCGCAAAGATTCGAACACAAGACCTCCAGCAAACCCACACTCCATCTAACCACCAGACCAGCAGGCCCATTCTGATATCCAATAGCAATAATTAAAAATAAACCTACTCACCAAGGGTAGGGCTTAATTCAAGAAAATAACAATTTTTGCTCAAGGTAAGGCTTAAACTTGGGACCTCACACACACACCCCCAAAACACTTAACCCTTGAAGCAGATACACAGTTGTGTCAATTTTTTGTACAAAGGCAGGAATAAAAGTTGGGGCGTTACAATAATCACATCAAATGGTAATTCAAAAAAGTATTGTTTCAATTCACTAAAATCAAATATTTGATACCATGTTCATAATCAATTCAACATTTAACCATTTGAACATCAAATTCATATCATACATAGGTATCCTATTACACCAGTTATCCGAGCTAAATTTATACACACATGTTAGGTTACCTGTCCAGCTAAACCTTTAAATTGACATTAGATTACCAATCGAAGCTAAACATGTGTCATAAGTATATTTGAGACATCAATTGCTTCTCTGAGCTAAAAATATATATTTGTTTCAAGATTCCAGTTTAGGCTAAACCTTTAATAACACATTTGATTGCTTGACAAGCTGAAAATATACATGTAAGGTTACCAGTCCAGGCTAAACTTG
This sequence comes from Gossypium sturtianum, assembly GCA_025698515.1. Classification (NCBI taxonomy): domain Eukaryota; kingdom Viridiplantae; phylum Streptophyta; class Magnoliopsida; order Malvales; family Malvaceae; genus Gossypium; species Gossypium sturtianum. Next base: position 80,772,826 of record CM046953.1, on the reverse strand, counting down.
TGTCACATGTAGCTTTGATTCTGTAACAAATTCTAGATCTTGGTAATCGATAATCAATCCGTACAAGCATGCACAAAACCTTTACTAAATTCACTCAAGCATTTTCAAAACATATATAAACATTTCTTTGTAATTTACTCCAAATCTCACATTTTTTACCAAATCCCAGACAATCCAAATTTCAACCAAACATACACAGTACCTTAGTGGGCCTTATTACACAGTACCTTGAAAAATAATTTCTAATAATTTCAGATCATTTGCGCGCCAATTACTCAACTTAATCACTTACTCTTGTTTCGGGCGGATACTAAATAGTTTCGACGTACTACTACACGCCACTACCTTACTCTTAACTTACCCATTTATTTCTCAACTGACCAACTTAAAATCCTTTCAGGAAATTCATAATTCTCTTCTTTCTCATATACCACATGATACTACTCAAAAGAATATACCCTTAGAGCCAACTTCATACCGACTATCTCTTTTCACATTCATTCGTTCCAACAAAGTTGATCACAGAAACTTTTCCTTGGCAAATACATACTCGTATGGCGGATACTTACTCATATTTGAATACCATAAGACCACTAACAAAGTCATACTCTAATTCGATATTATTCAAACTTACTCTGATCATTCAAATGAATTCCTCATACCACTCTATCATCGAACTATAGATACTTAAGATAATAATAACTCAGAATCAACCCTTGCATAACACAAACAAACTCACATTAATAATTTCTTATATCTCATAACTACAAATATGCCTATCACTAACAGATTATCATGGTGAGTACCATTTCTAACATACAGGCACACATTTCTTCTTAAGAACTTCCCTGTGAACTTAATCAATTACTTTACAAATCTAATTCAATCACATTAACTTCAAACGTATCATAACTTATCATAGCAGTATCTATCATAAAACCATATGAATTTATTCAAAACTTATCATACAGGCGAATAATAACATTATCCTATACCAACTTTTTTAAATATGCCATGAGAGCTAAACAGAACGTCCCTCAAAGTAACAGACTAAATGCGCCACAAGGGGACATACAGAGTCACGTGTTTACTGTCCCAACGGACTTTAAAGAGGCTGCCATAGAATCCTTCCTCATAAACTTACACATTTAGTCATGTATCGTGATCTGCCAATTCGATTTATATAATATCAAAGGCTATACCATGAACATTCATATCATACCATACCATACCATATCATATCATATCATATCATATTGTGCCATTGGTCTCGGCCACATGGACTTACACACTTTCATATATCGTGATATGCCATTCCAGTCTTTTTTTACTTGAGGCTATACCTGTAACACCGCTAACCCAAAACCGTCGCCGGAATAGGGTTAAGAGGCATTACTGGTAAATCGAAACATTTCATATCCATTTCACAACACAAAGTCAATTATCATTCAATCATATTCAAATATAATCATATAGTCTCTTAAAAAGGTCTACAAGACCATAAACACATGTTAGAAAGAGGTCGGGACTAAACCGAACACATACGAAAATTTTCGAGATTCAAACATTTTTCTAAGTTACGAGAGGTCTGCGCTTGCGTGTGGGTAGGCCGTGTGCCTCACACGACCTCGGACACGCCCATGTGTCCAAGCCGTGGCAAAGCAGGGCATACCTCGACTTGTTCATACGGCACGAGAGACACGCCGCGTGCGCCTCACCGTGGTCGAGCGGACTTGCACCACACGCCTGATCACACGCCCGTGTGTCCAGCCCGTGGTCGAGCCTGACTTGAATCAAATTACAAATTCAAAAGACACGGTCGAGCCACACGCCAGTTTGCTCAACTGTGTGGGCAATTATAGGCTATTTTCAAGGCCAAACTTGCCTCCGACACATTGAATCACCTACAAGCCTCAAATCAATACCAATTCATGTCTCAAAATTTGCAACCAAACATGCCAATATAAGCATTAATCCATCATTAACCATACCATCTATAGCCATGCTCAAACTCATCTCAATAAGTCCAACTAAAATACAAATTTCATATCCTAAATCATGTTAGCAAAACATCACTTAATCAAGCCACAAATTCACACATAAAGCATTATTTCCTTCAACTAATTCAAGCATGAAAAATACCATTTCCAACCTCACTAATTTAAACCACTTTCATCATTTTCATTGCCTCTCATATGAACCATCAACATTCAACTTTCTAGCCACATCACATGGCAAGATACAACATTACAAAACATATCATGACTTCTAGCCTATACAAGCCATATACCAAATAGGTACATCTTTCAAAAGTACCGAAACAGATAGCCAATAGTGTGATCAAGTCGCTGACGATCCCCGGATCCGAGCTAGCTCTACTGACACTGTAAAACAGAGAACAAATCACACAGTAAGCTTTCAAAAGCTTAGTAAGTTCGTAATATAATACAATTAACTCATTAAATCAAACAAATCTACAATTTATATCATCACATAGATAATTTACCAATGATACACAAACTCAACTATATCCAATACTCAATTAGCCATCCATTCGTCTACTATCAAATTTACCAATCACAAAGGTATCATACATACCTTTGCCAACACATAGTTACTCACCAATCATGCTACTCAACTACTCGACTTTACATTTCGTTCAGCCTTTGTTATTCTTTTGATTTTTTCGCACACTTAGTGCCCATCTCGTAGTCGAAACATAATTTTCATCGCAAACTTAGTGCCAATACGTTAAACCAAACTTATATCGGTATCGCACACACAGTGCCAAATCAATAAGCCGAAGCTTCTATCATTTCGCACACACAGTGCTAATAATCTTTGTCTCATTTCTAATTTCGTACACTTAGTGCCTCAATTCTCGATCTCATATGTAATATAGTGCTAATTCATTTCTATACATTCATTCATTTCTCATCACATAAATATGAATTTAATGACTAGTATTATATCCGAACTTACCTCGGTCGTAGAAATACCGAAACGGTCGATTAATCGAGCACTTTGTCTTTGCCTCGATCTCAATCTGAACCTCTCCTTTCTTGGTCTATACACATTTAAATTTAACTCATTCAATCACCAATTCATTCAATTTAGTCCAGACACACATATTTAGGGCATTTTGCAAAATAACCCTCACATTTTCACATTTCAACACTTTAGTCCCTAATTCATCAAATCACAAAATACACCAAATTTCTATTCACATAAGTTTAGCCGAATTTTTCCCATGCTAATACAAGCACATAAATTTCATTTATTTCACAATTTAGTCCCTCAAAATATTATTTTCACAATTAAACCCAAATTACTCAATTTCACTAAAAATTCGAAGACAAAACATGTTCATCCTTCACATATCTTTCATATTTCATCATCAACTATCACAAAGCTCAAACATTCATCAATGGCATATCTCAAAATCACCATTAAACTCTAAAATTAAAGCATGGGCTAGCTAGAGCACAAAGCAACGAACGCAAAAAAGTAGAAATTATCAAAAACCGAGTCAAAAACTTACCTTAATCAAGCTAAGCCCTAGCCGAATTTATCAAAGCTTCAAACTCTCTTATTTGGTTCTTATTTCGGTGGAAGATGGGGAATAATAGCCACTTTCATGTTTCAATTTGATGTAATATAACCCATTTTTAACATTATTATTGTTTTACCTATTTAACCTTTACGAAATATTACATGAAACATATATTATAAGGTTAATTTAGTCTATTGCCGTCCACTACCTTCATTAATGGCCAAATTGCATCTTAAAGCCTCCATATTAAAAATACAACAACAATTAGACACTTATAAATCAGTACAAAGCTTTTACATTTTATGCGATTTAGTCTTTTTTCATAATTCGACACACAATCGATAAAATTTTCACACAGTACTTTCACACATGCTCAATCACATATTATAAGCACCAAAAATAATATTAAAATATTTTTCTGACCTCGGATTTGTGGTCCCAAAACCACTGTTCTGACTAGGGTCTATACCGGGCTGTTACAACTCTCCCCCTTAGGGATTTTCGTCCCCGAAAATCTTACCAGTGAATAGGTTTCGATATTGCTCTCTCATAACATCTTCAGGCTCCTACGTAGCCTCTTCAACTCTGTGTTTGTGCCACAACACTTTTACAAAGGAAATTTTCTTGTTTCTCAACTCTTTAATCTCACGAGCCAGAATTCAAATCGGTTCTTCACTATACGACAAATCTGACTGAATTTCAACCTCAATAGGAGCAATCATATGAGACGGATCAGATCTGTACCGTCAAAGCATCGACACAAGAAACACATTATGAATCTTTTCTAACTCAGGTGGCAACATCAATCTATAACCAACCAGCCCAACTCGTTCAATGACCTCATACGACCCAATGAACCTCGGACTCAGCTTGCCTTTTCGGCCAAATCGAAGTATCTTTTTCCACGGAGACACTTTCAAAAACAATTTATCACCAATCTCAAATTCAATATCTTTCCATTTCAAATCTGCACAGGATTTCTGGCGATCAGAAGCCGCTTTCAAACTTTCACGAATCACTTTTACTTTATGCTCAGTCTCTTTTATCAAATCAACTCCGTAAATTTTATTCTCACTCAGCTCAGCCCAATATAATGGAGTTTGGCATTTTCGATCGTAAAGAGCCTCATACGGTGCCATTTTGATACTAGATTGAAAACTATTATTGTATGTGAATTCAATCAACGGCAAATGCTTTTCCCACGTACTTTCAAACTCAAGGATACAACATCTCAACATATCCTCCAGAATCTGTATGATCCGCTCGGATTGACCATCCGTTTGCAGGTGAAATGCAGTACTGAAATGCAACTTTGTGCCTAAAGCCTCTTGAAATTTCTTCCAAAATCGCGAGGTAAATCTTGGATCTCTGTCAGATACAATAGATAGTGGCACCCCGTGCAATCTCACAATCTCAGCAATATACAATTCAGCTAATTTATCAAGTGAATAATCTGTTCTCACTGAAATAAAATGAGCTAATTTCGTCAATCTATCAACTATCACCCAGATTGCATCTTTCTTTCCCGGAGATAAAGGCAATCCCGAGACAAAGTCCATCGTGATCCTCTCCCATTTCCACTCATGAATCATTATAGGTTGTAACAAACTGGATGGAACCTGATGTTCAGCTTTAACTTGCTGACAAACTAAACATTTCGACACAAAGTCAGAAATATCTCTTTTCATACCATGCCATCAATAAAACTGTTTCAGATCGTTATACAATTTTGTACTCCCCGGATGAAAAGTCAAGCGACTATTGTGAGCTTCGTTCAAAATCAACTGAATTAACTCTGAATTCCTTGGAACACAAATCTGATCTTTGAATCGCAAACAATCATCATTATCAACTCGAAATTCTGAATCAGAGTTCAAATCACATTGAGTTCGTTTTGTTATCATCTCATCATCACTTTTCTGGGCATCACAAATTTGACGTATAAACATCGGCCTAACTTTCAACTCAGCCAAAATTGAACTATCACCACATATATCTATCTGAGTACTCGTTGCTCGCAAAGCACATATAGACATTCAACTCAAAGTATCCGCAACAACATTAGCTTTACCCGGATGATAATCAATCACAAGCTCATAGTCTTTTAACAATTCTAACCATCTCCTCTGTCGCAAATTCAATTCTTTCTGAGTCATCAGATATTTCAAGCTCTTATGATCTGTAAAAATATGACATTTCTCTCCAAATAGGTAATGACGCCAAATCTTCAATGCGAATACAATCGTGGCTAATTCAAGATCATGCGTCGGATAGTTCTTTTCATGCGGCTTAACTGCCTCGAAGCATAAGCGATGACTTTGCCTTCTTGCATTAACACACAGCCCAAACCATTCAACGATGCATCACTGTAAACTATGAATTCCTTACCCGATTCAGGTTGAACTAACACTGGTGCTTCTGTTAATAGTGCTTTCAACTGTTCAAAACTCTGCTGGCACTTTTCTGACCACTCGAATTTAACATCTTTCTGTAGCAACTTCGTCAACGGAGTCGCAGTCATCGAGAAACCTTTCAAAAACCGCCTATAGTATCCTGCCAATCCCAGAAAACTACGGACTTCAGACACATTTCTCGGAGGCTTCCATTCTAGAATTGCTGAGATTTTACTCGGATCAACTCGTATTCCCGCACCTGATACAATATGCCCCAGAAAACCAACCTCATGCAACCGAAACTCACATTTGCTGAACTTTGCATACAATTGCTTCTCACGCAGAGCCTGTAACACAATTCTCAAATGCTCGGCATGTTGCATCCCATCACATGAATAAATCAGAATATCATCAATGAACACCACAACAAAATGATCCAAATACGGTCTAAATATCTGATTCATCAAATCTATAAACACTGCAGGAGCATTCGTTAGTCCGAAAGGCATAACTAAGAATTCATAATGTCTGTACCTCGTTCTGAAAGCAGCCTTCGGTACATCTGATTCTTTAACTCTCAACTGATAATAACCCGATCTCAAATTTATCTTAGAAAACACTGTAGCTCCTTTCAGCTGATCAAACAAATCATCAATACGTGGCAAAGGATATTTATTCTTTATCGTCACTTTGTTCAACTGTCGGTAATCAATACACATCCTCATAGTGCCATTTTTCCTTTTTACAAACAACACAGGAGCACCCCAGGGTGAGAAACTCGATCATGCAAATCCTCTATCTGTCAACTCTTGCAACTGAGACTTTAACTCTTTCAATTCGGTCGGTGCCATTCTATACAGAGCTATTGAGATCGGGGTCATTCCCGGCACTCATTCAATACCAAACTCAACTTCTTGTATCAGAGGTAATACTGGTAGTTCTTCAGGAAACACATCTGGGAACTCACATACTACATGTACAGATTCAACTTTCTTTTCTGTCACATTTGTATCAATTAAATATGCAAGATAAGCTTCGCAACCCTTTTTCACATAATTCAAAGCTTTCATCGCAGATACAATAGCTGGTAGTCCATTCAACTAACTGGATTCAATTCGAACCATCTCACCATTCTAACTTCTCAAATCAATACTCTTTCTTTTACAATTCACAATAGCATTATGCAGAGTGAGCCAATCCATACCCAGAATAATATCAAATTCATCAAATGGTAGCAACATCAAGTTAGCCAGAAAACAAGCATCCCGAAACATCAATGGACAGTTCTTACACACTTTATCCATCAAGACACACTTGCCTAAGGGGTTTGATACTCTAATTACGAATTCAGTAGACTTAATAGATAGAGTCTTACTTGATACTAAATTCTCACACACATAGGAATGAGTAGATCCTGGATCTATCAATGCATTCACATCAGTATCAAATAGAGTAAAAGTACCAGTAATGTCGTCTGGAGATGACACTTTTTCACGAGCGCGAATTGCATAGGCTCGGGCAGGAGCTCTCACCTCAGATCTTATAGCTATATCGGTAGTCCCTCTCTGACTTCCACTCACATTACTAGGGTTTCTGGGTGGTCTACCCCTAGCCGTCGTATTACTCGGTCTCGCACTCTGAACATTTTCTTCCTCAGCTAACTTTGGGCAGCCTCGAATGAAGTGATCTCGTGATCCACACTTATAACAAGTTTAATTATTGTACTTGCCCCAGCATTCTCCCACATGTCGTCTAACCACATTGTTTACACTCAGGCTTGTTGCTTTTAACACTACCAACACTTGATTCAGTCAGAATTTGAGCTCTTGGTCCAACACTTTGTCTCACCCGATCTCTACCCGGATGTCTAGACGAAACATTTGAGCGATTACTTGCATCTCTAAATCTCTTCGTTGAAGGTTGAGATGACTTACTCATCAATCTTTTTCTTTCATCTCTAGCCTCGGAATCGGCTTTCTTCTTTTCTTTGCTAAGCTCTTCGGCTTTGCAAGCTCGTTCAACCAACACAACAAATTCATTCAAGTCAAGTATTCTAACCAACAATTTAATGTCTTTATTCAGCCCTTCAATGAAATGTTTACACATAGTAGCTTCGGTCGAAACACATTCTCGTGCATATTGGCTCAGTCTTACAAACTCCCGTTCATACTCGTGAATCGACATACGGCCTGTTTGACTCAGAAACTCTTTACGTTTCTGATCTATGAATCGTTGACTGATATATTTCTTTCAAAATTCAGCTTGAAAGAAATCCCAGGTGATTCTCTCTCTAGGAACCACAGATATCAACGTCTTCCACCAGTTATAAGCCGTATCTCTCAACAAAGAAACTGCACACTTAATGCATTCATCAGGGGTCAACGACATCTCATCGAACACTTGGATTGTGTTCTCGAGCCAAAACTCAGCTCGCTCGACATCATCATCAACTGTGGCCCTAAACTCTTCGTCCCCGTACTTTTGGATTTTATCCACAGGAGGTTTATTCAATCGATTTGGATCTGCAAATTGTGGCATAACAGGCACTTGTGGGGGTGGAGGTTGTGGAGTAGCCGGATTCGTTCAAACGAACTCTGAAAACCACTCACTCATCATTCGAAAAAAGGCTTGCTTAGCCTCTCCCTCTTGGCAACTATCATTCGGCCTAGAAGTGGCCGGCACCGTCCCTTGAGCGGGAGCAGGTGCGTTACTCTCTATATCATCAGCAACTGCTCGATCGGGATCCATTACTATATAAAAACACATTTTTAGCTCTCTAGATTCATCACACTATCGCAATTATATATATGGCATGTATAGCTAGACTCACACGCGCTACGTTAGTCTAAGAATTGATTAAATCGTAGCTCTGATACCAAAATAAAATGTAACACCCCTAACCCGAAACCGTCACCGAAATAGGGTTAAGAGGCATTACCGGTCAATCTAAACATTTCATATCCATTTCACAACACAAAGTCAATTATCATTCAATCATATACAAATATAATCATATACTCCCTTAAAAAGGTCTACGAGACCATAAACACATGTTAGAAAGAGGTCGGGACTAAACTAAATACATACGAAAATTTCCGAGATTCAAACATTTTTCTAAGTTACAGAGATCACACGCCCATGTGGGTAGGCCGTGTGCCTCACACGGCCTCGGACACGCCCATGTGTCCAAGCCGTGGCAAAACAGGGCATACCTACTGACTTGTTCACACGGCCTAAGACACGCCCGTGTGCCTCACCCGTTGTCGAGCCAGACTTGCACCACATGGCCAGTCACACGCCCGTGTGTCCAGCCCGTGGTCGAGCCTGACTTGAATCAAATTACAAATTCGAAAGACACGGTCGAGCCACATGCCCGTGTGCTCAACCGTGTGGGCAATTATAGGACATTTTCAAGGCCAAACTTGCCTCCCACACATTGAATCACCTACAAGCCTCAAACTAATACCAATTCATGTCTCAAAATTTGCAACCAAACATTCCAATATAAGCATTAATCCATCATTAACCATACCATCTATAGCCATGCTCAAACTCATCTAAATAAGTCCAACTAAAATACAAATTTCATATCCTAAATCATGTGAGGAAAACATCACTTAATCAAGCCACAAATTCACACATAAATCATTATTTCCTTCAACTAATTCAAGCATGAAAAATACCATTTCCAACCTCACTAATTTATACCACTTTCATCATTTTCATTGCCTCTCATATGAACCATCAACATTCAACTTTCTAGTCACATCACATGGCAAGAACCAACATTACAAAACATATCATGACTTCTAACCTATACATGCCATATACAAAATATGTACATCTTTCAAAAGTACCGAAATAGATAGCCGATAGTGTGATCAAGTCGCTGATGATCCCCGGATCTTAGCTAGCTCTACTGACACTGTAAAACAGAGAACAAATCACACAGTAAGCTTTCAAAATCTTAGTAAGTTCGTAATATAATACAATTAACTCATTAAATCAAACCAATCTACAATTTGTATCATCACATAGATAATTTACCAATGATACACAAACTCAACTATTTCCCATACTCAAATAGCCATCCATTTGTCTACTATCAAATTTACCAACCACATAGGTATCATACATACCTTTGCCAACACATAGTTACTCACCAATCATGCTACTCAACTACTCGACTTTACATTTCGTTCAGCCTTTGTTATTCTTTTGAATTATTCGCACACTTAGTGCCCATCTCGTATTCGAAACATAATTGTCATCGCACACTTAGTGCCAATACGTTAAACCAAACTTATATCGGTATCACACACATAGTGCCAAATCAATAAGCCGAAGCTTCTATCATTTCACACACACAGTGCTAATCATCTTTGTCTCGTTTCTAATTTCGCACACTTAGTACCTCAATTCTTGATCTCATATGTAATATAGTTCTAATTCATTTCTATACATTCATTCATTTCTCATCACATAGATATGAATTTAATGACTAGTATTATATCCGAACTTACCTCGAACGTCGAAATACCAAAACAGTCGATTAATCGAGCACTTTGTCTTTGCCTCGATCTCGATCCGAACCTCTCATTTCTTGGTCTATACACATTTAAATTTAACTCATTCAATCACCAATTCATTCAATTTAGTCCACACACATATATTTAGGGCATTTTGCAAAATAGCCCTCACATTTTCACATTTCGACACTTTAGTCCCTAATTCATCAAATCACAAAATACACCAAATTTCTATTCACATAAGTTTAGCCAAATTTTTCCCATGCTAATACAAGCACACACATTTCATTTATTTCACAATTTAGTTCCTCAAAATATTATTTTCATAATTAAACCCAAATTACTCAATTTCACTAAAAAATCAAAGACAAAACATGTTCATCCTTCACATATCTTCCATATTTCATCATCAACTATCACAAAGCTCAAACATTCATTAATGGCATATCTCAAAATCACCATTAAACTCTAAAATTAAAGCATGGGCTAGCTAGAGCACAAAGCAACAAACGTAAAAACGTAGAAATTATCAAAAACCGAGTCAAAAACTTACATTAATCAAGCTAAGCCCTAGCCGAATTTATCAAAGCTTCAAACTCTCTTCTTTGGTTCTTATTTCGGTGGAAGATGGGGAATAATAGCCACTTTCATGTTTTAATTTGATGTAATATAACCCATTTTTAACATTATTATTGTTTTACCTATTTAACGTTTACTAAATATTACATGAAACATATATTATAAGGTTAATTTAGTCCATTGCCGTCCACTACCTTCATTAATGGCCAAATTGTATCATAAAGCCTCCATATTAAAAAGACAACAACAATTAGACACTTATAAATCAGCACACAACTTTTACATTTTATGCGATTTAGTCCTTTTTCATAATTCGACACACAATCGATAAAATTTTCACACAGAACGTTCACACATGCTCAATCACATATTATAAACACCAAAAATAATATTAAAATATTTTTCCAACCTCGAATTTATGGTCCCAAAACCACTGTTCCGACTAGGGTCTATACTGGGCTGTTACAATATCATGATAGGTTTCTTATCATACATTGCCATGGGTATTAACCTCATGGTCTTACACTTACTTTCATATCAATGCTTGCCAGTCTGGTTAGCAATATAACTACCGTACCAGAGGCTTCACAAGGTACATTTACACCTCATTCACTTACCCAAGTCCGTTCACTTTTCTAATTGATTCATACTTTTTATATATTAGACTTTACCTGCATGTTCACCAATCAACATTATTTCAACAGAGCTTTACATATCATCACATCACATATCCCACCTTTACCATACTTATGTACTTACCAATTATTGTAGATAACATTATCTTTTTAATATATTTATATACTTCTATCGAGATAATTCACATAGAAGAGTTAGTATGAAGACTCACCTGGTATTAACTTATTGTAATTCAAACTCCAGAATCATTCATCCTTCCCGAACCAGCAGTAACGATTGCATAAAGAACATAAATTCACTATTACTACTCTTATACATACATTATACTTATTATCTCAATCATTAACAACTTCATACAAAAACCTTGTAATTACAGTCTTACTGTTCAGATACTTCTTACAGACTTATTCATTAAAATCACCTAACATGCAGAACTGAAGTACTTACCTAGAAATGAAATAATCTCTTATTAGATCCAGAACCAGAGCTTCTATCTTAATGAAGAAGAAATACTATTGATTTACAAAAGAAGAATAAAAGAATAGCACACTCTCCATGAAGAAGAAAAACTCTTTTCCATAACTCTTGTCACACACACACACACACACACACACATACACACACACACACACACATATATAACCCATGACATCATAGTGGAACTCGAAAAGTGTCACACACTTTCAGAATTATCCTTATTAATTGTCTACAGTTTCTGAGAAAACATAAATGAGAATCATGTATAATAATTATCGGACCAGTCTTTCCAATTGGTTTCTAAACAGATTACTTTATAACTTAACTAGCACAGTACTTCAAACTAATAGGGCGTACAACACCTTTGGCACTAACTCATACCATAATTAACTTTTTACTTAACAAGATATTTCTCTTCAAATAGTAGAACAATATGAAATAAAACCTTTACCTACTTACATGATGGTTACTATGCGCCCACCCATATGCGCCAAAAGAAACAATTGGATGGATTACACATCGCTAAACAACTTATTTCACTATTATATGCCAAAAACTTGACCTGTCAGACTTAGGGTGTGACAATAGCAGAGTGCTCTTTCTCCTAAGACGTATCCATAGAAGCACAAAAAACCAAATCAATTAGCAAAGAGTATGAATTATCCCCAAAAGTAGTCACAAACTTGGACTACTAGATTAAATCATAAGACAGAGGAACTATGAACATTATATGTGGACAAACTAATTAGTACAAAGAGATTTGGCATAGGTATATTATTAATAGACCCAAATATGAATGAATGATATTATGGGCTAACCTTTTCTTTTCAATCCTTTTAATAACGCGACCGAGTATGAAAGTTTGATGGCAAGGTTAGAATTAAACCAAAAGCTAAGAGTTAGGAATTTACAAATATTCACATATTCTCAGCTAATTGTCAAGAAAATTCAAGGTGAATATGAGGTTAGAGAACCTATCTTATCCAAATTTATAATATGACCACATGTTAGATCACAACATACTTAACTATACCTTGGGAATTCATAACATACATGCATTTATGATAATTGAATTCCTTTACAGGTTATAGGGTTTTTGGCCAAGGAAAAAATGACCAACTACAACAAATTTTTAGATTGAAAAATACAAGCTCCTTTTTTAAATAGCTTTATCCATTCAGATACAACAATGAGAGGATATATTGTTGGAATACAAACTTTCTTTTTAAATAGCTTGGGATTAGGGGTGAGCGTTCTATCGAATCGAGTGAAAAAAAATTCAAGTTAATCGAATTGATGAGTTCTATTTTATCATCTAACTCAATTAAATTTTTTTTAGAATCGAGTTGAGTGAAATGAAATTTGAGTCAAATCGAATCAAGTGAAATTGTTCGAGTTAAATTAAAAAATTAAACATGCCAAATTAAAAATCTTGTTACAATATAACTAATTTCATGTTAGAGCACATAAATTTGAAACCATATATATTTGAAAACTTTTTCAAAGCAAAATAAAAAATATATATTTTAGTATGATAAACTTGAATCATTAATTAACTTATTTAGGTCCCCAAAATTATTGTTCTAGAAAATTTTTAATTTTTTAACTTTATATAATTTTTAGAATTTTTTTTGAAATTTTTATAAATATTTTGATTTTAAAAATTATTTTGTATTTTTTGTTGAGAGAGACCAATTTGCTCTTTTTCAAACTTGACAGGGACCAAAATGGTATTTACACCAATTTGTTATTCGAGTTATTGAAATTATTCAAATTGTAAAATTCAACTCGATTAAAACTCGAAACTCGAATTACTTATTCGAGTTGACTCGAATAATTTAAAACAACTCTATTCGATTAACTCTAAAATTTATTTTTTTCGATTTTTTCGAATCGAATCAAATTTTACTTACTCCTACTTGGGACCTTCCACACACATTCTCTATCTCACCTTCCTGTTCGGCAAAATTTGGGGTTGGATTGGATTCCCAAACCAAACTCAAGGGTTTGAATAAAAGATTGAGGGGAGAGGTAGAAAGTGGTAACTGCGAATGTGATCCGTGATGCATTGGAATTATCTTTATATATTGCATATGAAAATTGCATGTATTTTCTTTCTAAAATGGTTTTAAGATTCTTATCGTTGATCTTTTAAATGATTCGTTTCTGAAATGTTGGCGTTCATGCTGTTTTTTTCAGTAATTGGAATTAAAGAATTAAAAACAAACGAACGATGAATCAGTGTACATGAAAATAATTCTTTTTATTACTTTCAAATTAATTTTTGGACAACTCAAGCTGATGGGTAGTGCTCAGAATAACATAAGAAGAGTAGATGACTGGATATGTATATGTAAATAAGTTTTGAATATAAAATTTATATTAAAGAATGGTCCATGCAAACGCAAATGATTCACTTTCTATAAACTCAACTAGTATGAAAAACTCTCTTATTTTGGATACTTTTAAAGTAAGGTATTATTAAATTCAACATAGACAAACAATGCCAATAAATTACCCTACCTTATATAAATTGTTCCACTTATTAGTATTTTAACTATGCCAATAAATTATAGTTATCTAGCCTAACTTATATGTGTGTTGTATTACTATAAATAACAATTTCTCCATGCTAATTCTGATGTGATAGTCTACATTGTTCATACATTCTATTACTTTGTATATAAAATTTGTATACCCACAAAGTAATTTTTTGTGAAATGAAAGTAAAATAGGTTGCAAAAAAATTGTAATTAGGATTAATTCATTTTAAAAAGCAATAAATTACCCTATATTGAAAATATGTAGAGACGAATCCAGGGGTCTGAAAAGGCACTCGGCCCTCTTAAATTTTGTAAAATGTGTTTAGGCTCTTTTGAATTTTGAAATTTTTATTTTAATATTATAATTAGTGTTTAAAAATGGATAAATTTGTGTTTGCATCCCCACAAAGTGTTTCAAAGTTTTTTTAATTTGATTTCTTTGATAGGATTTATAACTTTTTAAAGAAAAATTTAGTAACATTTTTAGTTTAATTTGGTAAATTAATTTAGTATCTAATATTAATTAGGCAAAAAATAAACTTAAAGAGTTATAATATCTAATACAAATTAAATATTTAACATATTTTAATTTTAAAATGAACAAGAAAATATCCTTATTGAAGTTCCCTCGAAAACCAAGAGTGCTCTCTGTAGAGTCCTAGAGAAAACAGTCTTTGTTGTAGCTTGGGATGGAAGAGGGTGGTGTCGTGGAGAGGGAGAGCAATGAAGAGATATCATTGTTGGCAGAGGAGCTTGTTCAATTATCGATCAAAAAGTCTATGGTGGTGCCTAGTGAAAAGCCTACGTTGATTTGTTCAGTGTGGACAAAGAAATATTTTAACCCAGATAGTTTTAAGGCTCAAATGAAGAGTATCTAGAAATCCAAGAGGAAATTTGAAATTCAGTTGGTGGGTCAGAATTTTTTCTCAATTGTTTTTGATTTAGAAGAAGATTTAGAATTGATTATGGAGGGAAGACCATGGCTTTTTCGTAAGTCAATTATTTTGTTTGAAAGACTACAGAATCCAATTGAACGTGATCAGATCTATCTTATTTCATCTCCATATTGGATTAAGATTGGTCCGTGTTCCCCAGAATTTGATAAGAAAGATATGCTGTATGCCATTGGTAGTACTTTTGGTGGGGTTCTCAGATCTGAAATTAAGGATGATTTTTGCAGACTCAGGGTAAATCTGGAGGTTCAAAAACCCCTCAAAAGAGGCATTTTTGTCTCAAGTGCAAATGGTGTAAGTTCTTGGATTCCTTTTAAATATGAAAAATTGCCTGTCTTTTGCTTTGGATGTGGAAAATTGGATCATAGTCTCCAGGATTGTTTGGTGATAGACCCTGCAGAGAAGACAAAAATTAGAGAAGATCCACCATATTCCATTGCGTTAAAAGCAGAATCAAAGATGATGGGTAAAGAAAGCATGAAATTTGATGGTTTTACTAAAAAGCAGGGGGTTCAACGCACTTACACTGGTCAGTCTAAGGGGGCTGGTAGTCAGGAGATTTGGGGTGACTCAAACATTTTCTATGCGAAGGCTTCAGGAGGAAGAATCTTGTCGAGATGGGAGGATGGATTGAAGATTCAGGAAGTTATTTCTAGTGTGGGGGAGAAAGAGGTACAAAAAATAGAGATTTTCAACAGTAAGGAGGTTGCAAGAACTTCTGGGAAGGCAAGCTGGAAAAGACTGGCCCGAAATAAGCAAGATAGCATGCAACTGCCCAATACTGAGAAAGCTAAACGGAAATTTTCTGTTGAAGTTGTTGGTGAGATTTGTTCGGATTCATTACATAGGGTCGAAACTAAAAGATTAAAAGTTGACGGGGGTATGGATTTATCAGTAGAATGTGAGGAGGATATGTTTGATAAAGAGGCTCAACTGCTTGCTTCCAATAATTTAGGATCGGCGGCTGCCAATGGGCAAGCCGACCGAACGCAATGAAAACCATAGGTTGGAATGTCCGTGGGTTGGGGAGTCCACGGGCCGTGAGGAGGCTGCGTTTTTTATGTAAGCAGCAAGATCCCCATTTAGTCTTCTTAATGGAGACTAAACTGGATCAAAAACGTATGGAGAAGGTTAGAAAAAGGTGCGGTTTCAGTTGCGGGATTGAGATTGAAGCAGTAGGGTCTCGAGGAGGGTTGTGCCTTGCATGGAAGGATGACATTGTGGTTACCTTGAGGAGTTATTCCAAATGGCATATTGATGTATTACTATGGGAGGGTTGTATTTAGAAGGAGTGGCGCTTTACGGGTTTCTATGGATCACCATATTCAAAAGATAGAAATTCTATTTGGAGTTTGCTCAATCGGCTCAGTCAAGGTAACAATTATCCATGGCTTGTAGCAGGTGACTTTAATGAAATCCTATACTCTTTTGAGAAAAGTGGCGGAGTCCCACGAGAATAGAAGAGAATGGAAGCTTTTAGGGATACTTTAGAGGTATGTCAACTAACAGATATTGGGTACTCGGGAGTGCCATATACTTGGGAAAGGGGAAACCTTCTAGAGACAAACATAAGGGAACAGCTTGATAGAGGAGTTGCTAATGAAGAATGGTTACTTTTATTTTCAATGAGGAATATTCAGCATCTTCCATTTTCTTCATCGGATCATTGCCCCATTCTCTTAAATACAGACATCCCAACCATTTTGACAAGGCATAGAAGTTTTCGTTTTGAAGCTTGGTGGACTATGGAAGAAACGTTTGAAGGTATGATTAGAGAGTTCTGGGATTCTTCTTTTGTTCCATTGATGGAGAAATTAACGTTTTTGCAGATTCATTTAAGGAAATGGGCCGGTTCAATCAAAAGTAGAAAGGATAGGCGTAAGAGGAGCCTTACAAGAGAGCTTGAATCTTTGCTGGGACATGACAGAGACGATGATACTCTGGCTAAGATTATAGACACGAAAATTCACTTGAATTTGGAAATTGACAAAGACGAAGTGTATTGGGAGCAGAGAGCTCGAGCAAATTGGCTTAAGCTGGGAGACAAAAATACTGCCTATTTTCATAAGTATGTGTCAGCCCGAAGGCGGATCAATTCAATCACAAAGTTAGTGTCAGAAGATGGTAGAGAGATAACGGATGGCTCAGAAATACTTGAAGTGCTACAGGATATTTCGAAGATCTTTATGCATCTAAAGGTATTGGTGATCCTCGAAAGGTGTTGGAGGGCATAGATAGTATTATCTCGCATGAAGTCAATGAGAATTTACTATCCCCTTTTAGGGAAGATGAAGTACGAACAGCATTAAAAGATATGGGGCCGACAAAGGCTCCAGGAACGGATGGTTTCCCAGCTCTATTCTTTCAACAATACTAGCATATTATGGGAAAGGAAGTTTTGGAATTCTGTTTCGGTATCTTAAATGGTAACAAAGGGGCTGATCTCGTTAATGTCACAGAGATAGTGTTGATTCCAAAAATACCTAATCCTTCATCTCTTGTCAATTTTAGGCCAATAAGTTTATGCTCAGTTTTATATAAAATTATGGCAAAGACAATCGCTAATAGAATGCAGAATGTTATTGGTATGTGCATTGATGAAGTACAAAGTGCATTTGTCCCAGGTCGATTGATAACTGACAATGTTCTTCTTGCTTATGAAATTCTTCATACATTTCGGCAGAAGAGAACAGGGAAGAAGGGCTATATGGCAGTAAAGTTAGACATGAGTAAGGCATATGACAGGGTTGAATGGGATTTTGTGAAGGAAATGATGATCAAGATGGGTTTGCAAATGAATGGGTGGGCTTAATAATGAAATGCATTACTTCAGTTTCTTATGTTGTCAACATTAATGGCTATAGGGGTAGAGTTTTCCAACCATCAAGAGGGCTCAGGCAGGGTGATCCATTAAGTCCTTTCCTTTTTCTTATTTGCAGTGAAGGTCTATCTTCTTTAATGAGGGTGGCAAATCAGGCAGGTTTGGTCAAGGGTGCCAGGGTCATTAGGAGAGGGCCAGAGATCTCCCGTTTATTGTTTGCTGATGATTGCATGATGTTCGGATGATTGCATGATGTTCGGAGAAGCAACTGTACAAGGAGCGCGGAACATGAAAGATATTTTGGAGGAATATGGGAACTATTCAGGTCAGTGTGTTAATTTTAACAAATTGACTATTTTTTACAGTTCAAACACTTCAGCAGATGCAAAGGAGTTAGTGTCAACATTGCTAGGAGTCAGAAGTTCTTCAAATCCGGAGAAATATTTGGGTCTTCCTAATGTGGTGGGTAGACGGAAAAAGGTGGCATTTCAATCTATACTTGATAAGATTTCTTTGCGAATTGATAGCTGGAGCACCAGATTATTGTCGCAAGGGGGGAAGGAAATTTTTATAAAATCCGTTTTACAAGCCTTTCCTACTTACGCTATGTCCTATTTTCTCCTTCCTAAAACATTGTGCGAGTCGATTGAGAATAAGTTTGCTAGATTCTGGTGGCAGAAAGGAGCTGGGGGGAGAGGTATTCATTGGTGTAAATGGGATTACTTGTGCAGAGCTAAAGAAGAGGGAGGTTTGGGGTTCCGAAATATGGCCCAATTTAATGTTGCCCTATTAGCAAAACAAGGATGGAGAATGTTAACTTCTCCTGATTCTTTGGTCGCACGTGTTTTCAAAGCAAAATATTTTCCAGATTGTTCATTTTGTGATTCGAATTTGGGAAATTCTAGTTCTTATGTCTTGCGCAGCATTTGGGCAGCTAAAGCTTCTCTATAGATGGGGTTGATATGGAAAGTTGGTACGGGTGAAAACATTTTAGTTTTTGAAGATGCATGGATTCCAAATTATCCAAATGTTAGATTAACGTCTGATTTTGGTAATTTGCAATTAGTTAAAGTGGCAGAGTTAATCAGAAGTAATGAGCGTGAATGGAATAAAGAGTTGATTAGCAATACCTTCCCAGAAGCCGAGGCAGAACTGATCCTCCATATCCCTTTGGCAACGGAACCTCATGAGGATCTCATGGTGTGGAAGGGTGAACTGTCGGGTGAGTTTTCAGTGCGCAGCTCCTATAAACTATTACAGAATTCTAACCCTACAGCTTATGCTTTACAACATATCTATAGAGATTTTTACAACAGACTTTGGAAAATTGCTATACCCTTGAAAATTAAAATGTTTATCTGGAAAATTTCTTAGAACTACCTAGCCACCCGGGTAAATATGACTCTTAGGAAACTTTCATCAAATAGTCTGTGTCCTCGATGTGGATCAGGAGAGGAGTCGATGAACCATCTGTTCCATGAATGCCCTGTTTCAGTCACAATTTGGAAAGATCTTTCAAATGTTATCTCAGTAACGTTCCCATTTACAGATTTTGTTAAGTGGCTCACCAGGGTTATGCTTCTTCATCCCCTTAATGTCTGTAGAATTTTCTGTGTCACCCTCTGGGCCATCTGGGGGGACAGAAACTCTCGTGTTCATGATAGAAAAAACAAATCGAGCAAGGAGATCGTCAGTTTTATACATGGGTATATTCGGGAGGTTGATGCAGCCAACAGTGTTAAACAGAGTATTTTTACAAAAGCTGTTAAATGGAAATGCCCACCTGGTCAGACGATTAAGGTTAACTTTGACGGTGCTTTCGACGAGAGATCTCATTTTTCAGCATCGGGGATAGTGGTTCGAGACGGTAGTGGATCGGTCCTTCTCATAAGCACAGAATTTCATAAAGACGTTGACTCAGCTTTTGTCGCCGAAGCCATAGCCTGTCGTCGAGCATTCAAAATCGCCCTCAATTTCAACAGAGAAGGAGTTATCATTGAAGGTTATTCTTTGTCTATAATAAAGAAATACAACAAGAGGGATTTCGATAAATCTCAGGTGGGTTCATACATCCACGATATACATATGTTGAAAACCAGATTTAAAGCAGTCAGTTTTGAGTTTGTGCCTAGATCTGCTAATAACCTAGCCCATATTCTAGCAACTGAGGCATTGAGGAGGAAGGAAAGAGTTTACCTGGAGAATGGCATTCCGAGTTATGCTGAGTTTCAGTCGACGATTGAATATGCGAGGGAGCCAGATTGAAGGATAACAGAAAGGATAGGGAAGAGGGACGGTTTTCTTCAAAGAGTTTAAACTACAGAGTTGTTAAGCATTTAATCTCCCTCGATTCACGATAGAAGCCATTAAAGACGAAATGATGGATTAGACGTTACAGACTGGCGATGATACTGACTGGGCGGTAGGGCGGTGCTCCTGCTTTTAGGTTTCCTTTTTTGATTTCTAGATACTTCTTCTTCTCGGGCCATTTTAGTTGGGCCGTTTTTCTATCTTTTATTGTTTTGTTTAGACTCAATTTTATTTTTTAAGGAAGCCCAATCTGATTATTCAAAAAAAAAATTTAGCATATTTTGTTTTCCCTAAATTTTGGTGATTAAGATTATTCCAAAATTAAAAATACCTTGTTGAAAGTAGGATCAGTCCACGGGTGGAGCCTACTTTGAACATTTATATTTTATATAAATATCTCGACCTTTGCTTTGGCTTCGTCCTTGATAACATTAACAATATATTTATGGTTGTGATTGCTTCAAATATTAAATTAGAATTTAAATATAAAAAAAATTGAGACAGCGTAACGTATGCACCTTATTATATATATATATGTTAAAAATTTTCAAGTGCTAGGCCTCAACTTTATTTTCTTATTTTACTTTTTTCTGTCCGATTTTCCTTAATCACGTTAAAAAGTTTGGTAATATTATTTTTTTTTGAACAAGATGATATATTACTAAAGATTTATTGAAATTTTTTATTTGATTAAATACTGAAAATGTTATACACACCTGCAATAAAGAAGCAATGTTGCTTAAGATATTAGATGTTGGTATATTATGCGTAAAGACGGAAGACAAGAAATGATTTTGTTTAAAAGATCATATGGGGAAACAGAATGGTATTTGGAATATTGAAATTTACTAATGAATAATTTAACTCATCAAGCTGAAATGCTTGTGATGTAATTTCATATTTGACTGCAATAAAAGACACAAAAAATTTCAGAAATATTTAAATTAAAGATAATATTAGAAATAGATTTTGATTTAATAAACAATCATTTTAAAAAATATGAATAAGAATTTCGTTAGCACAATTACCTTAATTTTACTAGTAAGTTTCTGATAATTGCTACTAACCCTTTTTTTTATATATGCTGAAAAGAAACAAAAATGTTAAGAAACAAATGATAATATATACAGAAAATAGAATTCTAATTATGAGTGATTCTTCATTGTGTGCATGACTCTATTCAGAAAGTTACTGAAAATTTGAAATTACAATTAATTACTC
This sequence comes from Gossypium sturtianum, assembly GCA_025698515.1. Taxonomy (NCBI): domain Eukaryota; kingdom Viridiplantae; phylum Streptophyta; class Magnoliopsida; order Malvales; family Malvaceae; genus Gossypium; species Gossypium sturtianum. The sequence continues at coordinate 80,750,811 of CM046953.1, read as the reverse complement.
TTTCCTTTTTATGTATTGTCTTTTTTGAATTGGATTTGTATTTATTTGGCCAATAAATTAATACCGTATAATATGGTAAGTTGGGTTTTGGACGTTCGTTAAATTTTAAAAAATAATATCAATTAATTTAATGTATTTTAATTATTAAATACAACAAATCTGTGTATCTACGAATGAAATTAATATATTATGTAAAGTAAGCTACACATTTATTTTAGGAAACAATCTTATGTCTAAGCTTAAAATTGTAACAAATGGACACGGTCATAGATTGATGGTATAAAAAATCCTTAAAATATTTCAAAAATAAAATAATTAAGTCTTTATGAACTTTTTGCATCGATTTTAGCTCTTCAATTGATAAATTTTATCAATTAAGCCATTTAACTATTAGATTTAACGATCGATCTTACTGACATGGCCATTAACAGTAATTGAGTTAGCCATTGTGATATTAACGTGACAATCTATGTTAATAACAATTGTTGATCTAACATTGACACGTTAGCAAAAAAGTAAAAAATATTCAAATCCAAGATGAACCTACACAAATGAATCTCTAAGTTCATTTGAAATTAGATATCTTTTATCCATATTGGTTTTAAACATAATTTTAAATATTTAAAGAAAACTGGTAAAACATTATAATATATACAAATAGTGGTTCTTGCTTTTCTTGCTATCTCGTAATAGATAAATCACATTTTCTTTTATTAGTTATTGAAGTTCTTTTTTTTTTTTTTTAATTCTAAACTATATCAACTACTAACTTCAATGCAAGATGTAAAGTTGGGATGTCGAAAAATACTTTTATTGTTATTGTTAAAAATGAGTATACAATAGAAAAAGAGATATATAATTACAAAATTATTTACTATAAATAATAAAATGTAATATTTTTAATCACATGGTCATGAGTTCGAATATCATAATCGATATTTTAGATTTTGTGCAATCCAACCTACTCATTAAAATTTTATAATTAAAAAAAAAAAAAACTACATCTAGATAAACCTGAACGAATGGATATCCAAAATCAAATGATCTTGGACATTCATTGGTTAATAAATCTTAAAAATATTTTATATTAATAATTAATATTTTTAAATTTTATTTTAATTTATAATTTAACATAAAGATATATTATTAATAAATTTTAACATTTTATAATTTTGAAATAATATTTTTTAAATGTATTTATCATATTATACATAAAATGTATTAAAAAAATCAATATATTTTAATTTATACATACCATCAATTGTGCACAAGTAAAAAGAACTAGTATATTATATAAAGCAAAATACATAACCATTTTAAAAAAAAAAAAACAACCTTATGTGCTCGCTTAAAACTGCGACAAGTCAATCACTATAGAAGAAAGGAAAAGGTTAGGAAAATGAGCGAACAACCGACGGGTATTCTTGGTCGAGCAATAAAAAAGTTCAGGAGGAGGGAGAAGGAGCCGCCAAATGAAGGGGGAGGAATGGAGCCCTTGGATTCGGATGTTGCTAAATCTTTTTAGTTTAAGGATGTTGTGATGAATTCAACCTCTGGTAATTCTTCTATGCAGGATGGATGGGCGAAGGAGGATATTGAACTTAGGGATGGAGATGTGAGGAAAGAGATTGTTGATGAGGGTACCTTCGATCAAATTTTCGGAAAGGGTATATTCACTAATAAAGGAAAGTATGTCAAAAACTATCGTGATTAAGCTCCTTGGGAGAAAGATTGGATACAATACCCTGTGGAACAAAGTTTGCTCCTTATGGAAACCAACTATGCGTTTTCAGCTGATGGACATAGAAAACGATAACTTTCTTGCAAAGTTTGAATATGTGCAAGATTATGTTTGATTTGGTGCCCTAAGTGTAGTATTTTCGTCAATATACACTTGTAATTTTTTCGAACAGATTGGTTAATAAAAAAATTCATTAATTATATTAATATACTTTGTATAATTGTCCTCACATGATTTTTGCATGCAAAGTAAAATGGAACCAAATGTTTCTCAATGTTTGTCTAATGTTTAACTAATACTAAGCGGTATAACGTGATCAGATCGTGATACGAAAAGACAACTTGTATTAGTATGCGAACCTAAACATGTCCTTAATGTAATCAGAAATGAGAAAACCGATTGACATACTAATATGTCATTTATCAAATCCAATTGTAGAGATGCCTTGTCTTGGGCATCGGAGCAGATGACTTCTAGAAGATAGAGACATAGATGTAACTGACTAGACTGACAGTACATCGGACAAGACCCAAGAAAAATAGATCCTAAATCTATTTATGGATTTATTCACTTGTGACATTCATAGTATAGCATACCTAAATCCTGAGTGGATGACGGACTATGTATGTAACACCCCATACTCGAGTCCAAGGCTAAGACTAGATACGAGACATTACCATGCGTGAACTCACTTAAACATGTACTTACGGGTTGTAAAATTTTGTTCCGAAATAGAAACTCTTCTTTCTTAGTCAAAACGTACATATCATGGGCCTATAAGGCCTTAAACACATATCCAGGAACTTTAGGAATACAATCGGGAACTTTTCCTCGAAACAAGGGTCACACGCCCATGTGGCTTGGGGCACACCCGTGTACCCCTAAGACACGCCCATGTCTCCCAACCATGGTCTACACTGACTAATCTCACACGGTCTTGACACGCCCATGGACTGAAACCGTGTGCTATACCTTGATATACTGACTTGTTCACACGGCCGAGGCACACGCCCATGTTCTAACCGTGTATCACAAACGACCTAAACAAACGGCCGTGGGATTATCCCGTGGTCTATTCTGACTTAAGATACAAAGGTGCAGGGTGCACACAGCCTAGACACACGCCCGTGTGTCCATCCGTGTGGGCACTTAGAGGCTATTTACCAAGCCAATTGCCACCCTGAAATCAAGACCAAACTCATGCTCAATTCGGCAACTCAAGTATTACATCTAACATGAACAAGGATGCATACTTCATTGATAGATTAAAACATACGTACTTAATCATTCATGACTCATCTCTTTGGCCATATACAAAAAGAATACTAAGCTTGATAGCCAACACCTTGGCTAGTTTCATTGATAGATTAAAACATACATACTTAATCATTCATGACTCATCTCTTTGGCCATATACAAAAAGAATACTAAGCTTAATAGCCAACACCTTGGCTAGTTTTAAAACATAACTCAAAATGAAATGTTTCCTATACATGCCATACTTAATATAAACAACTTGGCTATACCAAAATAGCGATTGATAGTGTGCTCCGAGCACCGGTGACGATGATCCACAAGATTAGCTTGGCGGGACTACATGGAAAGAAAGAATAAAGGACGTAAGCATTTAGCTTAGTAAGTTTGCATATAATGCACATAGCAACATACTTGCTTAATATAACCCATTTAACATAAACAATGGTATCATAAATTTCAGCTTACTTACTCTTACCGATTCTTACATATCTCATGGTACTTACTATTCTCATGCTCGTACGGTAAACAGATACCTGTATCACTTGATCACATAGATCTATAACACCCCAAACCCAGCCTAGAAGTTAGGCCCAAATCTGGTGTGTCACATGGAAGTAAAAACCATCTTTGCGCTTATTAAAAACTTGCTTGAGAAATACAGCCTCTTTGTTTAAACCAAAAACTTTAAGCAATTGTTAACTACTTGAAAACGTAATAATCTTTAAAAACCTTTTTAGTAGCGAAAGCATAATTGAAATGAACAATTTACAAAAATGTGAGGTTTAGAAATAGAGTTGCAGAAGCATTTTGAAATCGTTGCAGAAACGTAGATAAAATACAAGTATTTTTGAAAGATTGATTGATGAGTCAACAACCAAGGTAGTGAACTTTAAAACCGTGACTTTTGAAAATATCGTTTGAAAGTTCGAGTGAAAACTTCCGTGTTAAAATATTTATAAAAGTTTATTATGAAATCCATTTGTTAATCAATTTTGGAAAACCTTTATTTAAGTTTTTAGAAAATTCTCATTTTAAACAATTTAAGCAAAATAGTAAGTATAACAACCATAAAGCAAATAATAAAACACTCCAGAGGCCTTATTAAAACTTAAACCAAAATAGCAAAATAATAAAATAAACGGGAATAGAAATTTAAAATTTCATTAACACCATTTCTGAAGTATGGCTTCCACCGAGTCATCCATGGCCCAAGTCCACATCACTGAGCATTACCTACAAGGGTTAAGAAAAGGGGGAGTGAGTTACAAGAACTCAGTGTGAAATCCCCTTACCGTCATCCACTGGGCCTAAACCCATATAGCATTATCTTGGGCTTAAGCCCATTTAACATGCACTTAGACCGAAGCCCATTTACAAAACAGAATATATTTATATATGTGCAATGTATGAATGTATGCAAACCCAAACCAACCTAATAATCCATCCGCTACACACCACCCGTACCATCCATCACACCTGTGGGGATCTTTTGCCAACCCACCCTGCCAACACACCAATCGCAGGCATTCAGCCATTTATATCAAATTCGAATTGTGGACAAGCCACGAGAATAACAGAATATACGTGGCTTAGCCACTGACAAAATGTGTGAGTCACGGAATATGTGGCAGAGCCACCAAATTTCACTTCCCCGATCATCAATATCCCAATCCCATGCAACTTATGTAAATGCAATATACATCGTAAATCATAATATTTACAATATAACCACGATAATTAATAACTCAGAGATTTATTACAAACAATTTGACCCATTAACACTTTACAAAATCGGCCCATTAGGGCATTATATCAAATCGGCCCATTAAGCCATTTATCAGATCGGCCCATTTAGCAATATATCAGATCGGCCCATTAAGCAATATATCAAATCGGCCCATTATGGCTATATATCAAATCGGCCCATTAAGGCAATATATCAAATCGGCCCGTTAAGGCAATATAACAAATCGGCCCTTTAAGCAATATAATAATTCGGCCCTTTAGGGGCATTTCCGTAATTCGGCCCATAGGGGCATTTTTGTAATTCGGTAATCTTACCCACTAAGGGTAATTTGGTAATCTCGCAACCCAGGGGTATTTCGGTAATTTACCCTCTAAGGGTATTATGGTAATTCTGCAACCTAGACTTAACTACTAATGTGGGGCATAAAAATCGAAACTGTCCATCTGCGTCGTACTGACTAAATTGACTATAACTCGAGTTAGGAATCTTGAAATCTAAATCCGTAAATTTTAATTTAAACTAGACTCATATATCTTCTTACTACTATTTTTCCAAAATTTTTGGCTTAACCATTTAGTACAGTTTATTCCTTAAATTTCCCTTGTTTCACTTTCCAACGAGTCTGACCTCTCTTATCTTAATTTCAAATATCTTACTCTACGGTTTTCATATGCTGCTCTCACTTATTTCTATTGAAAATAGGTTCACTAAGGAATCCATAAATATTAATTATAACTCTTAATTCACTTTGTACAATTTTATACGATTTTTCCAAGACAGATCAGGGAACCACGAAGTCATTCAGAACCAGTCTCACTAAAATTAAAATATCACAGACTTTAAAATTCCTTTTCCTTCTCCGCTTCTTCCATATAAAAATAGACACAGTAAGATTTAATTTGATATCTTATTCACTTATTAATACCTTTTCTCTTATTTTCTATGATTTTTCAAAATCACGTCACTATTGCTGACCAAAAACTGTTTCATTGTAAACTATGGTTACCACTACGGACATACGCACGCCCAAGTGATCACGGATGCCGATTTCTGGTTTTCTTTGTTATTTCGACCGAATCACAGAATATTTCGTGCAAACCATCAGAGAGATGTGAGAAAACACACCATTTCAACATGTATTCGGAAGGGTACGGGATTACACACCTTATTTGGATTTCCTTAAGAACCACTCTTCTTTGATCCTAGAACAATACCAAAAAAAAGTTAGCCTCGAATTTCCAAAAGATTTCATACCCAACGTATTACTTACACTTGCATCTCTTACCACTATATCCGGAGGATTAGCAAATAGAATATATCGTGTGATTTCGTCCCTAAAACATCATCGATTAGTCGAACTTCAATCCGATTTGCAACATAGCCAAATAAAGATATAACGAAAAATCCAAAAATGAACCCCTTACCTTAATGATGATAGATCCGACTTCAATCGATTGACTTAAGACTAGAGAGGGATCGGCAAGAATGTGCTTTACGACCACACACTAGAACACGATTCGATTAAAGAAGATGTGTTCAACTCGCAAGATGGAGAAGAGAAGATGATTGAAATTCGGCTATCAAGAGAAATGACCAAGAATGCATTGAAGATTTCGGCCAAAACAAAAAGGGAAAAGAGTTTGGAAAAGAGACACAAATTTCTCAAAGAGAAAAATACCTCTCATGCACTAAAACTTAGCAAAATGACTAAAGAGAAAAGAGAAAATTATGCTCTCCTTTTTCCCTAACAAACCGTGTGGCATCTTTTGTCCAAAGGATAGATGTTGACCCAATTATCTTTCCAAAACATCACCCACAATATTAGCCAACATGTTCCCTTCTCTTGCCATTTTCTTTTAGTTCTTTCCTTCACTTCTCCTAATTTACCTCCCTACCATATTTCCTTAGCCACCTTCCTATAATTAAAAGTCTTCCCTTGCCTTAAATATTACCATGACCTACACTTGGAAAGAAAGCACAAAAAATAAATCCAAAATTGCAATAGATGGGATTGAAACCTTTTCCTTCATGCTCCTTCAAGTGACACCACATCCTCTTTACCAAATGCTTATTTATGCTAGCAAAATGCTCACTTATTTCCTTAAGTCATAATGCCACTTGCCTTCTCTCCTTAAAGTGCCTAAATATAAAAATTTACTTATAGCCTATCTTGAACCCGGAACTTCCTAGAAACCTCATAACTCTCCAAAATCACCTTCCTAATAAGTCCAACTTGAAATAATGCCGTTCTCAAATTCCCATAAATTTTAAAACGCTTCTACGCTCAAGGTCCAATGGGCCCAATAGGTCCAATTCTACTAGGCCCAATTTTGGGATGTTACAATTCTACCCTCCTTAAAAAAATTTCGTCCTCAAAATTTCCAACCAACTACTAACACACCGCTCAAATCACACCACTATGCTTTCGCTGTGCACTCTGATCTTAATAACACTAATGTACCTTTTAACTTACTCTTGAATCCTCTTTCACACAAATCCAAACATCTAACCACCTAAGTAAGCCGTTATCGACCACTTATACCTAAAATTTTCTACATTCAATCATCACGTCCAACCAATACATACCTGACTTGATGGTGATGAAACAATCTCGAGCCTTATGCTCCTTAGACCCGCATCTCAAGCATGCTCCTGACCTCCTCCAACATTCACCCAGATGACGCTTTTTGTAATATTCGCAAGTCGAAAAGTTTGGGCGTACCTTAACATGCTTCACAGAACGAGACTGCATCCCTAGAGAATCGCGATCTAATTTATTCTTACAGTCCACACACTCAACTCGAAGTGCTTCATTGATTCCTTTAACCTCCTCCAATGCTTCCTTAACTATCTGAGTTAGCTCATCAACCCCAGCTCGATCATGAGATCCCATCTCAACCACTGGCGATGCCAGCGCCTCCCTTTCAGAAACATGCCCCGATGCTGAAGATCTAGCCTTAGCACCTCGGCCTCTACCACGTCCACGTCTATCACGTCTACGTCCTTTAACGCTCATACTTGCTAAATCGATTTAATCTTATTACGAGTCTTATGAATCAATATAATTATTCAATGTTTATTAAATAATATTTTATGGAGTATAGGAAGTAAAGTTATTTTCGTAGTACGTATCTAAGGTCTCAATTTCTATAGTTTTATCTCCTAAAGCTAAGAGTTCTAGAGTATTTCTACAGTCATACCATAATAATCATAAATTGAAAACATAAACTTACTTGACTTGGTGCCGGATACCCGTGGTGCCATACTTCCTTTAGAACATACATGTATAATTTAAAATTTTAAACAGCTTTGAAAACGTGTTTGAACCCAAACCACAACCGAGTTTTGAAACCGGGCTCTGATACCATAAAATGTAACACCCTAAACTCGGCCTAGAAGTTAGGCCCAAATCTGGTGTGTCACATGGAAGTAAAAACCATCTTTGAGCTTATTAAAAACTTGCTTGAGAAATACAGCCTCTTTGTTTAAACCAAAAACTTTAAGCAATTGTTAACTACTTGAAAACGTAATAATCTTTAAAACCTTTTTAGTAGCGAAAGCATAATTGAAATGAACAATTTACAAAAATGTGATATTTAGAAATAGAGTTGCAGAAGCATTTTGAAATCGTTGTGGAAACGTAGATAAAATACAAGTATTTTTGAAAGATTGATTGATGAGTCAACAACCAAGGTAGTGAACTTTAAAACCGTGACTTTTGAAAATATCGTTTGAAAGTTCGAGTGAAAACTTTCGTGTTAAAATATTTATAAAAGTTTATTATGAAATCCATTTGTTAATCGATTTTGGAAAACCTTTATTTAAGTTTTTAGAAAATTCTCATTTTAAACAATTTAAGCAAAATAGTAAGTATAACAACCATAAAGCAAATAATAAAACACTCCAGAGGCCTTATTAAAACTTAAACCAAAATAGCAAAATAATAAAATAAACGGGAATAGAAATTTAAAATTTCATTAACACCATTTCAAGTATGGCTTCCACCGAGTCATCCATGGCCCAAGTCCACATCATGAGCATTACCTACAAGGGTTAAGAAAAGGGGAGTGAGTTACAAGAACTCAGTGTGAAATCCTCATCAGTCATCCATGGGCTGAACCCATATAGCATTATCTTGGGCTTAAGCCCATTTAACATGCACTTGGACGAAGCCCATTTACAAAGCAGAATATATTTATATATGTGCAATGTATGAATGTATGCAAACCCAAACCAACCTAATAATCCATCCGCTACACACCACCCGTACCATCCATCACACCTGTGGGATCTTTTGTCAACCCACCCCGCCAACACACCAATCGCAAGCATTCAACCATTTATATCAAATTCGAATTGTGGACAAGCCACCAGAATAACAGAATATACGTGGCTTAGCCACCAGACAAAATGTGACAGAGTCACCAGAAAATGTGGTAGAGCAACCAAATTTCACTTCCCCGATCATCAATATCCCAATCCCATGCAACTTATGTAAATGCAACATACATCGTAAATCATAATATTTACAATATAACCACGATAATTAATAACTCAGATATTTATTACAAACAATTTGGCCCATTAACACTTTACAAAATCGGCCCATTAGGGCATTATATCAAATCGGCCCTTTAAGCCATTTATCAGATCGGCCCATTTAGCAATATATCAGATCGGCCCATTAAGCAATATATCAAATCGACCCATTATGGCTATATATCAAATCGGCCCGTTAAGGAAATATATCAAATCGGCCCGTTAAGGCAATATAACAAATCGGCCCTTTAAGCAATATAACAATTCGGCCCTTTAGGGGCATTTCCGTAATTCGGCCCATAGGGGCATTTTCGTAATTCAGTAATCTTACCAACTAAGGGTAATTTGGTAATCTCGCAACCCAGGGGTATTTCGGTAATTTACCCTCTAAGGGTATTATGGTAATTCCGCAACCTAGACTTAACTACTAATGTGGGGCATAAAAATCAAAACTGTCCATCTGCGTCGTACTGACTAAATTAACTATAACTCGAGTTAGGAGTCTTGAAATCTAAATCCGTAAATCTTCCTTGAAACTAGACTCATATATCTTCTTACTACTATTTTTCCAAATTTTTTGGCTAAACCATTTAGTACATTTTATTCCTTAAAGTTTCCCTTGTTTCACTGTCCAACAATTCTGACCTCTCTTAACTTAATTTCAAATATCTTACTGTACGGTTTTCATATGCTGCTCCCACTTGTTTCTATTGAAAATAGGTTCACTAAGGAATCCATAAATATTAATTATAACTCTTAATTCACTTTTTACAATTTTATACGATTTTTCCAAGACAGATCAGGGAACCACGAAGTCATTCAGAACCAGTATCACTAAAATTAAAATATCACAGACTTTAAAATTCCTTTTCCTTCTCCTCTTCTTCCATATAAAAATAGACACAGTAAGCTTTAATTTGATATCTTATTCACTTATTAATCCCTTTTCTCCTATTTTCTGTGATTTTTCAAAATCACATCACTGTCGCTGACCAAAAACTGTTTCATTGTAAACTATGGTTACCACTACGGACATACGCACGCCCAAGTGATCACGAATGCCGATTTTAAGTTTTCTTCGGTATTTCGACCGAACCACAGAATATTTCATGCAAACCATCAGAGAGATGTGAGAACACACACCATTTCAACATGTATTCGGAAGGGTACGGGATTACACACCTTATTTGGATTTCCTTAAGAACCACTCTTCTTTGATCCTAGAACAATACCAACCAAAAGTTAGCCTCGGATTTCCAAAAGATTTCATACCCAACGTATTACTTACACTTGCATCACTTACCACTATATCCAAAGGATTAGCAAATAGAATATATCGAGTGATTTCGTTCCTAAAACATAATCGATTAGTCGAACTTCAATCTGATTTGCAACATAGCCAAATAAAGATATAACGAAAAATCCAAAAATGAACCCCTTACCTTAATGATGATAGATCCGACTTCAATCGATTGACTTAAGACTAGAGAGGAATCAGCAAGAATATGCTTTACCACCACACACTAGAACACGATTCGATTAAAGAAGATGTGTTCAACTCGCAAGATGGAGAAGAGAAGATGATTGAAATTCGGCTATCAGGAGAAATGACCAAGAATGCATTGAAGATTTTGGCCAAATCAAAAAGGGAAAAGAGTTTGGAAAAGAGACACAAATTACTCAAAGAGAAAAATACCTCTCATGCACTAAAACTTAGCAAAATGACTAAAGAGAAAAGAGAAAATTCTGCTCTCCTTTTTCCCTAACAAACCGTGTGGCATCTTTTGTCCAAAGGATAGATGTTGACCCAATTATCTTTCCAAAACATCACCCACAATATTAGCCAACATGTTCCCTTCTCTTGCCATTTTCTTTTAGTTCTTTCCTTCACTTCTCCTAATTTACCTTCCTACCATATTTCCTTAGCCACCTTCCTATAATTAAAAAGTCTTCCCTTGCCTTAAATATTACCATGACCGACACTTGGAAAGAAAGCACAAAAAAATAAATCCAAAATTGCAATAGATGGGATCCGAACCCTTTCCCTTCATGCTCCTTCAAGTGACACCATATCCTCTTTACCAAATGCTTATTTATGCTAGCAAAATGCTCACTTATTTCCTTAAGTCATAATGCCACTTGCCTTCTCTCCTTAAAGTGCCTAAATATAAAAATTTACTTATAGCCTATCTTGAACCTGGAACTTCCCTGAAACCTCGTAACTCTCCAAAATCACCTTCCTAATAAGTCCAACTTGAAATAATACCGTTCTCAAATTCCCATAAATTTTAAAACGCTTCTATGCTCAAGGTCAATGAGCCCAATAGGTCCAATTCTATTAGGCCCAATTTTGGGATGTTACAAGATCAGTATACTTTACTATGATAAGCATAATCTCAACTTCATCATTCATATCATGAATAATACTCTTAATTAACTCTGACTAGCATAACTTGATAATAACTTTGCTTACTTAACTTTCTTAATTTCTCATTTAATCTTTACTCTTTTGCCCGATGAATTACTATGAATAACAGAGGATACTAAATCTCAAAACACATGTGTCTTGATGCCAATGCTATATCCTTGATATAGTCTTACATGGGATCTCTTACTTGGTATTGATGCCATGTCTTGACATGGGCTTACACGAAGTCTTCCTTATGAGTTCCCTTGGGAACTTACCATTTCCATGTCTGGACATGGTCTTACTTGGTATCTTTACTTGTCAATGCCGAGCCTTAGGTTGGACTTACATGAAATCTTTCTTGTTACTCACCAATGCCATGCCTTGGCTTTGACTTACTTGGTATCTCTATCTCTTTATAGCTTTTCAATGCCAAGACTTGTCTTGGACTTACATGATAACTTTGCTTGGAGACTCACCAATGCCATGCCTTGGCTTGGGCTTATATGGGTCTTTATCTCATAATTACTCTTCAATGCCAAGACTTATCTTGGACTTACATGATAATTTGCTTGATTACCGATGCCATGCCTTGGCTTGGTCTTATACGGACTTTCTCATTTCATGTGATAGATTGAGTATCCTAAGTAATTCAACTTCAATCGGGACTTTCTCATGCTTGATCTCATTGATTTCTTTGTTTAACATAGCATTAAACAATCTAATGGAATTAAAATATATTCTACATTATACTAAGCAATTCAATGATATTAATCATAAAGCTTAGAAAACATACAAACTTACCTCAATATACAAAATGTGTGTAGATATGCAATTTAGTCCTCGACTTTGTTCTTGCCTCGGTTTCGATCCGGGCTTCATTTTTCTTAATCTATAATAATAATTAGATAATTTAATACTCACATTGACTAAATTGACTCTTAACTCATACTTTGGCAAAATTACTATTTTGCCCCTAAACTTTCTCATATTTGTACTTTTGCCCCTAGGCTCGTAAAATGATTCTCATTTAACTTTCTTAAACATCATGCTTAGCCGATTCATTTTCTCTACTATAAAAATCATCAATTCTCACTATTTCTAATAGGTATGACCAATTTCATAACTATTACAAATTAGTCCATACCATCATTTTTCATGAAATTCACTAAGGAAAAGATTTTTATCTAACATCAAACTCTCATAAACTTCCATAAAATATCATTTTACAAGCATGTCACTATTGGGTAAATTTTTGAACATGCATCTTAGCTTATTTTATAGCTAAAAATAGCTAATTCATAATACGAGAACATCAAAAATACGAAGAATATTAAAAACGGGGCTAAGATGAACTTACTAGCAAGCTTGAAAGATGAACAAACCCTAGCTATGGGGTTCTTCAAATTTTCGGCACCAAGGAAGAAGATGAATGAAATTTTTATCATCTTTTTCCTATTTTAATCATTTAATTGGTAAATGACCAAAATGCCCTTCTCTTTAAAAAGTTACAATTTACTAACTCATGTCCATTTTTGTCCAATAATTATAATTTGGGAAATTTGCTATTTAAGGACTTCTAATTAATATTCTAAAGCTATTTCATACAAAAAGCTTCTAGAAACTCATATTTTGCAACTTTTGCAATTTAGCCCTATTTGATCATTCCATGTCAATTTCACAAAATTTCTACATGGAACTTTAATACTATCATGCAAACATGTCATAAACCTTAAGAACTCAATTTACTAACTCAGATTTGTGGTCTCGCACCACTATTCTGACTAGGCCCTAAATCGGGCTGTTACAATTTTCCCCCTCTTAGGAATTTTCGTCCTCAAAAATCTTACTAGCAAACAGTTTTGGATACTGGTTTCTCATTCTCTTTTCTGGTTCCCACGTAGCTTCTTCTATTCCATGTCTTTGCCACAATACTTTTACCAGGGCAATACTTTTATTTCTTAGCTGCTTGACTTCCCGAGCTGAAATCTTAACTGGTTCTTCACCATAAGTCATGTCGGGATGAATCTCTATCTCTGATGGGGTAATTACATGTGAAGGATCTAATCGATAGCGTCGCAACATGGACACGTGAAACACATCGTGAATCTTTTTTAACTTTGATGGCAAAGCCAATCGATAAGCTACCGCCCAACTTTCTCGGTAATCTCATACGGTCCAATAAAACGTGGACTCAACTTGCCTTTCCGGCCAAATATGAGAACTTTTCTCCATGGTGACACTTTCAAGAAAACTTTATCTCTGACTTGATACTCTATCTCTTTTCTCTTTAAGTCTGAATAAGACTTCTGTCTATCTGATGCAGCTTTTAAACATTCTCGTATCACTTTCACTTTCTCTTCAGCTTCTCTAACCAAATCAACCTCGTGAATTTGGTTTTCCTTTAGTTTAGTCAAAAATAAAGGTGTTCTGCACTTACGCCCATATAGAGCCTCATAAGGCGCCATCTTTAAACTCGACTGAAAACTATAAAATGTCAAAAATGTGAATTTTAAGGGCTTAAGTGTAAAATGCCCTAATTATGTGTTTTTGGATTGAAATGAATGAAATGTGTTATTAAATAGTCAAATTTGAATTTATATATATCAAGAACAAAAGAAAACGGAATTAGATCAGGGGAAGTCGAAAGTAGTTGAGTAGTCGATTTCATTCACCGTTATACGAGGTAAGTTCATAAGTAAATAAATGTTGTTAAATTATGTTGTATCTATTTTATTAGTGCCGAATTGAATTGTTATTTATGTTAATGAATACTCTGAAATGAATTGAGCATGGGAGCAATATTTACGAGCCTGAAATGTTTGAGATACGTCGTCCGAAAGCCCCGTATGAACCTTAGGAATAGTTAGGATACATATGGCATGACATAGGATTCCGATATGTGTTTTCGTGTAAGAACACATCTGGGACGTTGGCATCGATTTGTGTTTACGTGTAAAACCATGTTTTGGACATTGGCATCGTATTTGATTCGTGTAAGACCTTGTCTGGGACAGTGGCATCGATATGTGATTACTTGTAAGACCACGTCTGGGACGTTGGCATTGTACGAGCCTTCCGACTATCCGAGTATCCTTATTAATTCTGAATGGTTCAACAGGCATTATCGAGATAAGATCAGATGAGAAAATGAACTAAAAGATTCAGGTATGTGTTTTGTAATATGTATTTGAGAATAAGGTAAGTATTTGATTATGATGGATACATGAATTGGAAATGGTAAAAGATAAATTTATATGTGCTTATGAGTATATGTGAGTTAGAAAGTTGATTATATATGGATATTGTAAATGTGTTAATAATTGAATTGTAAACCTATTAATTGTGTAATTGGTTAATGTATAAGTGATTTTGGTTAGTTCATTTAAATGCAAATATTTTATCATTCATTATTTGCTTATGACTTACTAAGCTATGAAAGCTTACTTTGTGTGTGTGTTTGTTCGATTGTTTTATAGATTATTAAAGCTACGAGAAGCTCAGGGATCATCGAGGATCATCACCACACTATTGAACTATCTTTTGGTACCTTGTTAAAGTTGTATATATTGAAGTATGGCATGTATAGGCTAGAGTATTGGGATGATGTTTTGAGTTGTGTAAATATAGCCATGTGATATGGCTTGATAATGAATATGTTCATGAATGAGTAGTTTATGCTTCATGATGCATAATTTGGTATGGTAAGCTCATGGTTGGTCTAATGAAATGGTCAATTTATGATAAGTTTTATGGTTGATTTGGGGAAATGATATGATAAGAATTGCTATGAATTGAATTGGATTAAGATGATGAATGATTTATATGTCTTTATTGTGATGTTGGTGATTTTGAATTAGTATGATTGAGTTGGGTTTTGTATATGAAGTGAATGATGTTGTTAAGAAGTAAAATATGCTTGTTTTTGGTATGTCTTGAATGCATTGGAGGTATGATTTTGGATTGGTTTAATGCTTGTAGGTGTAACCCAAAGTGTGGGTGGCAAATTGGCCTTGCAAATGGCTTATATTTTCCCACACGGTTGAGCACACGGGCGTGTGGCTTGACCGTGCCTCTTAAGTTTGCAAATTGAAACAAGTGAGACTCGCACATGGGCTGGACACATGGGCGTGTGACTGGTTGTGTGAAATAAGCCAGTGTCGACCACGGGTTAAGCACATGGGCGTGTTTTCAGCCGTGTGGACAAGTCAGTATGTATGCCTTGTTTTGACACGGCTTGGACACACGGGTGTGTCTGAGGCCGTGTAAGGCACACGGCCTACCCACACGGGCGTGTGACCTCTCTAACTTTGAAAAATGTTAAGTTTTTGGAAAAAAATTTGTATGAGCCCAGTTTAGTCCCGACCCCTGCCTAATGCATGTTTAAGGTCTCGTAGACCTTTTAAAGGGACTTTATGAATATGATTTGATATGATATGATGATATATTATCTTATGATTGTGAAATGATCATAAAAGTTCTGAAATGTTCGGTAACGCTCTTAACCCTATTCCGGCGACGGTTACGGGTTAGGGGTGTTACATCGACACTAATCGAAATGTCGTCTACCACACTGCGAACACTCCAGTTTATTTGGTCGAGCACTACCAACACTTGCAATAGAAGTGGTTTGAGCTTTAGACGCCGTGTACTGCTTATTCTTATTTCTACTCGAGAATCCAGCTGAAGCATTTGATCGGGTAGTGAATTCTCTCGATTTCTTGGATGAGGACTAAAATCAATTTCCCAACTGTCTTTTCTTTGAGTCACGAGACTCAATATCAGCCTTCCTTTTCTCTTTGGCAAATTCCTCGGCCTTGCAAGCTCTCTCAATGAGCACCACAAATTCCTTGAGCTCTAGAATGCCAACTAAAAGTCGAATGTTTTCATCCAATCTGTCCTTAAATCTCTTACACATGATGGCTTCAGTAGATACGCACTCCCTAGCGTATTTTCTGAGCCTCATGAACTCACGCTCATACTCTGTTGCTGTCATTCGGCCTTGCTTCAATTCTAGAAATTCCTTCTTCTTCTGGTCTATAAACCTCTGACTAATATACTTTTTTCAGAATTCCTCTTGGAAAAACTCCCATGTAATCCTTTCCCTTGGTACAACCGATACAAGGGTGTTCCACCATTGGTAGGCCGAGTCTCGCAAGAGTGGCACAACACACTTCATGCACTCCTCAAGTGTGCAAGACAATTCATCAAATACCCGAATGGTATTTTCTAGCCAGAACTCTACCCTCTCTGGGTCATCATCTATATTCGCTCTGAATTTTTCAGCCCCTTGCTTCCGAATTCTGTCTACCGGAGGTTTTTCCCTTCTAATCATTTCCACTACTTGGGGAGCTATAGGGGCAGGCTGAGGGATTTGAGGGGGTGGATGAGGTGGAGCGTTCGAGTTTGCACGAACAAACTCCGAATACCCGGCATTCATCATATGGAGGAAGGCTTCTCTAGCCCCTCCGCCCTGACTCAGTGTCACGAGCCCACTTTTGACTAGCGCCTTCCCTTTTGGGGGGCCGGCGCATTACTTTCGACATCATTCGCCACTGCTCCGTCGAAATCCATTTACTATATAAAAACACATTTTAAATTGCCAGGAGTCGTCACACTATCATAATTCATATATGGCATGTATAGCTAGACTCGGACACACGCTAGGTTAGTCCGAGAATCGACTAAACCATAGCTCTGATACCACTAAATGTAACACCCCTTACCCGTATCCTATGCCGGAACAAGGTACGAGGCGTTACATAACTTAATAACATGCATACAAACACTTCTGAGTTATGAAATTTCATTCAAATTTAAAACTTTTCAAAGTTTGTCTTAAAATCCTTAATATGAGCCTACGAGGCCCAAATCACACTTTAGAAACGACTTGGGACCAAACCGAGTTCTTTAAAAAAACTTTGCAAAATGTCTCTAAAAACAGGGGCACACGCCCGTGTGGAAGGGTGACACGCCCGTGTGACCTAATAACATGGCCAAGTTGAAAGACCGTGTAACTCACACGGCCTAAGAATATAGGGACACACCCGTGTCCCTTGCTCGTGTGGATTTATTTTTCAATTCGAACCTACAGGGGCTTTCACACGGCCTAGCGCACGCTCGTGTCCCTCACACGGCCATGACACGCCCATGTCTCAGCTTGTGTGTTAAAACCTTGACATTCTATTTCTGACGTCAGCAACATTTTAGGGTCACATAGCCAAGGCACACGCCCGTGTGCTAGGCTGTGTGGCGAATTTAATTTCGCATTTAACATGCAGACTTCACACGGCATGGGCACATGCCCATGTATTATGGCCGTGTCATCCACACGATTGAGACACACGGTCGTGCCTCATCCCGTGTGGTTACTACTGGGCATTCTGTTTTACCAAATTAAGGTGTAGGGGAGACACCGCCAGACTACACGCCCATGGGGTAGACCGTGTATCACACACAACCTAGACACACGCCCGTGTGTCTACCCGTGTGGACAAAAACAAGGCTATTTACCAAGCCCTTTTGCCACCCTTACTTGCACCAACATAAGCCACATCAAGTAACACCAATCCACACATAAACATCTGACCAAATTAGCCATAACCAAGGCATACACACATCAAGGCCACTACACTCCATTCACATGCAAAACTTAACACATACTTTATCAATCCAATCATGCGACTTACCCATTCATGCATTAACACACCATATATTTCACCATGCAAATTGCACATTCATGAAAATCATCATCATCTACATATATCAATAACAAGTATTAGCCATCATCCATGGCCTTATACAAAATGAGTCAATCTTCAAGACAAGCCAACACATTTGGCCAAAACAATATGACACTTGACAAAAGACCAAGTCCCTATACATGCCATACTCAAAATGATAAATCTAATTATACCAAATGTTTGGGATTGATAGTGTGATCGAGCCTCCGACGTCCTTTGATCCCCGAGCTAGCTTGGCGATACTATAAGAAAATGGAAAGGAAAGGGAGTAAGCATAAAGCTTAGTAAGTTGCATGTAAATAAGTAACAACATCAACCATGCATCTTTAAACACATAGCATATTATAAACCAGCACAACATTCTTGATTTAACAATGGTAGATTTACTACATATTTACACATCACAAGTATAAGCCAAAGATTACAAGATCGTCCCGAAATCATTCTCATAGATAGAACTTACTCAATTTCATCCTTACAATTAAGGCATCATAACTAAGCTAATAACTAATGAGTTTCGAGTAAGAACTTGTACCACTCACAACATGATTATATCCTTTCATATCTTTATCATAAGCTTAAATAACCCGTGGAACCATTTGGAATACTAAAGGATATCCGATAAGCCTCACACAAGAGGGTAAAATGCCGATGCAATGTCTCAGACATGGTCTTACATTGGCTCACATGTCGAGGCCGATGCCATGTCCCAAACATGGTCTTACACTAGCTCTCGTCTCAATGCCGATGCCATGTCCTAGACAAGGTCTTACACTGGCTCTCATAATGTGGTCGATGCCATGTCCCAGACATGGTCTTACACTGGCTCTCACATCAACGCCGATGCCATGTCCCAGACATGGTCTTACAGTAGCACACAAATCAATGCCGATGCCATGTCCCAGACATGGTCTTACACTGGCTCTCACATCAATATCGATGCCATGTCCCAGACATGGTCTTACACTGGCTCTCATATATCCCTAATATCATGGCATGGATATCCGATCTATTCTTAAGGTTCAACTGGGAGTATACCACCTCAAATTTCGTCATGCATATTCATAACAATATTCAAAAAATTTATGTAATATTAATTGTTTAATGCATAATAAAAAATAAAGTTGTATTATTTACGTACAACTTACCTCGGTATACAAAATATGGACGACTAGTACGATTTAGTCCAATAGCTTGGCTTTCCCCCGGTCTAAGTCTGGATCTCATTTTTCTTGATCTATAATGATAAAATTCCCTCATTAAATTACCACATTAATCAAGACATTCCAAAATTCCTACTTTGGCAAAATTACCGTTTTGCCCTTAGACTTTCGCATAATCACGATTTTTCCCCTAGGCTCGTAAAACGATTTTCATCATATTTCCTCATTAACCAAGCCTAGCCGAATATATTTTAAGCTTATAGCAACTCACAAATCCAATTATTTCACACATTTACTACCCATTTTATAACTTATACAAAAAGGTCCATTTTA
Organism: Gossypium sturtianum; assembly: GCA_025698515.1. Classification (NCBI taxonomy): domain Eukaryota; kingdom Viridiplantae; phylum Streptophyta; class Magnoliopsida; order Malvales; family Malvaceae; genus Gossypium; species Gossypium sturtianum. Next base: position 80,730,881 of record CM046953.1, on the reverse strand, counting down.
GGTGTTTTCATGAAAAATCCTTTCACAAAAGTTATTTATTAAACAACAAAGTTTCATTTTCTTTCATTAAATTTCAGCAAACAATATAAATACTCTCATGGAAAGACCCTAGACTCTCAACCATTTTGCAAAATAGACCCCTCATTAGCTAGATTAAGCTATAGGGGTTCCAAAAACACAAAAAATAACAAAAACAACCACCAAAATCACTTACCTGCAAGAGAAAAGCTTGGCTGAAATTTTGGCTCTCAAAACCCATCTTTTTTGCTGAAAATTTCGGTGGTGAAGAGAAGATGATAGCCTCCTCTCTTTTTGTTTTATTTTTTTATTAAACAAGTCACCTAATTTTGACCATTTTTATGACTTTGTCTCCAATTAAAAATTCCATGTCCAGCCACCATAATTTTATTGGTCTATTTACTCAATAAGGACCTCTACTTTAGTGTTCCATAGCTATTTAACACCTTTAGCTTGTAGAACAAAACTTTCGCACTTTATGCGATTTAGTCTTTTTTCGAAATTAAGCAAGTAATCACTAAAATTAATTCACCAAAATTTTCATGTACTCATATAATCATGCTATAACACATAAAATAATATTAAAAAATAATTTCTCTGGCCTCGGATTAGTGGTTTCAAAACCACTATTTTCACTAGGCCCAAATTCGGGCTGTTACACCGAATACAACGGTATTTCATCTCTAGAGAATCAAGTCGAACCATTTCTATTTGTTTTGGGAATGAAGTGGTAGCAACAACTCCATGATATTACGTTTCTTAAGTGGATGGCTTACTCATGAAAATTTTTGCACAATGTTTAATGATAATTGGGAGAATAGTAGTACTTTGTGTTGGAAAAACGGGTTTGGAAAACACAAGGGAAAATCAATTTAGGGAAGAACCAAAGTTTTAAAAAACTTTCCAAAACAAGATCTTGGTTGTGATATATAAAGTAATAAACACTAAATCAAAATTGCCCCTTTTCGATTCGTCTAGGATGAGTGCTTCGACCAAATAGTCTTCTCCGCTATCCTTAAGCTCACGTCTGCCGAGTGTGGGCTCGCTTCGAATCAGAAAATTTTTCACAAAAATTATCAGTTGGGCAATTTTGCAAGTTCTTTAAACTTTTGGGTCAAGTTGTAAATTAGAAAAATATCTCTAGAAATTTTCTAGAATAATCTCTTCAGAGAATTTTCTTTCTAAAACTTTCTCTTATGTGTAAATAATGACCCAAGGTTCTCTTTATATAGGGAGAGTCTAGAGAGTTCAACTATGATTAAACTTAATCACTTTAATATTAAATTAATATAATATTTATTTTGATTAAATTTAATATTAAATCTTATTAAAATAATAGAATGTTTATCTACAAGATAAATATTAAATAATTTAATATTAAGATAATCACTTTAATATTAAATTAATAAAATACTATTAATATAAGTATTAAACTAAATTAAATATTAAACTATTAAAATATTATTATTTTTGAAATGATTAATCGGAAATCAAATTCTCTAGTAGAGTCCCAGTAGGAGTGTAACTCTTCTACTGCTCAACCACCGCCGACCAACTGCCGCCGGCCATTTGGATGCCGCCGTTGCAACCACCAACACCGTCGTGTCGGTGATGCAGGTGTAACACCCTTTCGGCACCCCGAGCCAGTTCGGCTGCTATCGGTTAGGTTCGGGTCAATGATGACTCGATTGGTCCGGTCTAGCCACCGATTGGACCGTCGGCCCAGTTTCACATACCGGGCCCAATTCGACTAGTTTTTGGGTCTTGGTCTCAGTTTTGGGCTCCTGAGCCCAATTTACAATCTCAAGTCTAATTTTCAAGTTCAATTACCCATTGGGCCAATTATCTAACTTGAAAATTAACTTCCAAAAATATCATATTAATTTTAATTAATTTGATTAATTTAATTTTACTTGATCAAAATTAATTTTTCTAAAAATCACTTAGATTTTCCAATTTAATTTTTCAAGAAAATTATTTAATCAAATTCTCTAGTTGAACAATTCACACAACCACCTAATTTAATTCCACATCGAATAAATCGACTAAATTAAATTATTCCCAATGTTGTAGAAATTTTTTCTGATTGAAATGCAGTCCGATCAAGCTTTTGTTGAGCTAGCGAAAGGACCAATTGGACATATACAATTAGGCTCTAGTGATTGCAATTATGTCCAGAAGTATCGTTTCGATAATTCACAATTACTTAATCATGGAGTTAGTCCACAATAAGTACCATGATTGAAAACTCCTTATTGTATACTCTTTACGAAGGTAATTCATCCAACTGCTTTGTCCAATGACCTCGTCATGTGAGTGTTACCCTAGTATTGTAATGGCCCGATTTAGGGGCTAGTCGGAATAGTGGTCTCGGAACCACTAATTCGAGGTTGAAGAAAAAATATTTTGATATTATTTTATGTGTTATAAAATGTTTATAAAGAGGCATGAGAATTTTGGTGCTTTAATTTTAGCGATTGAGGGCTTAATTGTGAAAAAGGACTAAATCGCATAAAGTGCGAAAGTTCTATTTTATTTGCTAGAAGTGCCAAATAGCTATAGAATGTGAATTGGAGGTCTTTAAAGTGCAATTATGCCTTCCTATAAGTGATGGACGATCAAGGGGACAAGAAATTAAAATTTGACAAGGGTTGGTGACATTAGTTGACTAAAGGAATAAAATAAGGGGAAAAATAAAGAAAAGAAAGCTATCATCTTTTATCCATCTTCTCTCCACCGAAAATGAGCAGCAACAAGGGGGTTTTTGAAGCTTAAAATTTCAGCAAGCAATTCTCCTCTCTAGTAAGTGATTTTGATGATTTTTTTGATAAAAATTGTACTTTTAGAGTCCCCAAAGCTTAAGCTTTCTAAAGAGGGGACTAGTTTTCATTATGGTTGAAAGTCTAGGGACTTGCCATGATAGATTTCATGTTTTTTGATGATTTTTTATGGAAGAAAATGAATGATAGGATGTTGATAAACAACTTTTGTCAAAGGTGTTGTTGTGAAAACACCTAATTAGGACTAAAATGCAAAAGTTTTAATTTGTTCATTAAGGCTTGAAATAGATGGAATGATGGATAGTTGTAAGAGGATTTAATGTTCAGCTAGGCTTGTTTAACAAGAAAATGTGATAAAAATTCATTTACGAGCCTAGGGGCAAAATCGTAATTTTGCCAAAGTGTAGGAGCAAAATAGTAATTTTTTTGCCTAAAGTGTAGATTATAATGTTTTATGATTTATAAGTGATTAAATAAGTAAATTTCATTGTTCTAGATCAAAGAAAATGAGTTTCGGACCTAGAACGGATGAAAAGAGAAATGTGGGGAAAAAGTCCTTTTCGGCTCTTTCGACATCGAGGTAAGTTCATGTGCGATTGTTGCAACTATGTACGAGTTAATTTAATATTCCAATGTTGTATGGAAAGTAGATTTACACTATGAAACGTAGGAAATATCCTTGATGAGATGTCAAGAGAATTGGATCTAAGAGTAGTGGAAAATATATATAGACTGACATGATGATGGTTAAAGTCTCGAGTAAGACCATATTTGATTATGGCCTCGGTGTAAGAGTTCATATAAGACCATGTCAAGGACATGGCATCGATATGTTAATATGTGTAAGACCCTATTGGGGTATGACGTCAATGAGAACTATGTGTATGAGACTCAAGAGAGTTAGTTAATGATTTGAATGTAGGTGGTTATACCACGAGAAGTACAAGTGAATGTTAGAACTGAATTGAGATGAATTCAATATCTGACGAACCCCTAGTGGGATACATGTTATTATTGCACCTTAGTTGCATGAGATAGATTTGTTAATGTATTGTGTGAACGCGAATGAGAATCGTAGAAAGTTAAGTGAGAATGATAATGAGTGAGGATGTTTATGGATGAACATTTGAATTAGAGAAAATGTGTGTGGATAAGTATTCGCGAATGTATAATATCGGTGGGCTGTGTGTGTTACCACCTGATATATTATTAATTGATGGGCTGTGTGTGATACCATCAACTATCTTATTATCGGTGGGCTGTGTGCGTTACCACCTGATATATTATTACTTGATGGGCTATGTGCGATACCATCAACTATATTATTATCTCGGGTGAAATTTGTGTGCGTTACCACCTGATGAATTAGTAATCGATGGGCTGTGTGCGAAACCGTCGCTTAAAAATGATTGGTGAGCTAGGTGCGAAATCATTTATACTTGCTGTGTGCGATACCACCCTATAAGAAATTCAATGGTGGGCTAAGTGCGTAACCACCGAGAGATTGGTAGTATGAGTGGTTTATTTAGAATGCGTGATATGTTGTTTTATATGATCCCATGATAATCAGTGTAGAAATGTATGCTAATTAAGCGAGCGAATTGGCTGGTGGCATGGTAAGTTAATGAACTCGAGCATTAAGCCCGAGATATGGTTAGAATGTGGTAAGAGATGAAATGAGGAAGAATTATGAATGATTGAATAGGTAACTGTGAGTTCAAGAGTAAAACTCATTCTAATACCTTGTGATTGAGTATAATCATATGGATATTAATAGTTGATTCTTATAAGCATATGAACTTACTAAGCATTATTGCTTACTCCCCTACTTTTCTCATCTCTTATAGGTTATTTTAACTAGCTCGGGTTGGAGACTGCCGAAGATGTTTTCACACTATCGAGCAGACACTTGGTATGATGTATCAAATCTCTATAAGTTATGGCATGTATAGGGCTAGTACTTAAGGCTGATTGAGTCATTATTGATGTAGCCAAATTATGTTGGCCTAAGAGAACTTGCGTTGTTTGTGTATAGCCATAGATGATGGCCTAAGTTGTTTGTAATTATATGGGAATTAGTTCTCCCTAGTGTATGGGATAAAGACCTTATTCTTTTATAATCAAATGTCTTTAATTCAAGAGTAATGTTGATACTATGTGTAGTTATGTGATAAGGTATGTATGTATGCAAATGTGGGTGGAAAAAGGGCTTGGTAGATAGCCTCTAAGTGCTTGCACGGTTAGACACACGAGTGTGTGCCTAGGCCGTGTGTCTCCTGCACCTTAGTGTATTAAGTCAGAATAGACCACGGGCTGGTCACACGGCCGTTTGTTCAGGCGCTGTGATACACACGGTTGGCACACGGGCGTGTGCCAAGGCCATGTGAAGTCTGCACTTGACACTTAGAAATTTTATTGTCACACGGGCTAGTCACACGGACGTGTGACTAAACTTTGAGGCCGTGTGGGTAAAGTCAATGTTCACCACAGTTGGGAGGCACGGGCGTGTTCCTTAGCCATGTGGCATTGGCAGAATGCTTGGGTTTTCAGACACGGGTTGAAGGCATGGGCGTGTGTGTCTACACACGGGCGTGTCTCATTCTACACGGGCGTGTGAGCCCTGTATAAAGGAGAATTTTTTAAGATTAAAAAAAGTTCCGATATAGTCTCGAGAGCTCTTAAGGGTATGAGTGAGGCCTCGTAAGTCGAGAATGAGGTTGATGAGGTGACTTAAGAGAGTAGTCATGATGATCCTAAGTGGTGATCATGAGATTTTGTTACAGTGACGCCTCGGGCCCGGTTCCAGCGTAGAACCCGGGTAAGGGGTGTTACATTTAGTGGCATCAAAGCTATGGTTTAGTCGGTTCTCGGACTAACCTAGCGTGAGTAAGAGTCTAGCTATACATGCCATAGGTGGACTGTGATAGTGTGATATCTCACGGCTCTAACGAAATTGTTTTGTTAAGACAGGGATGGTTCCCAACCGAGCTAAATTCAATAATGTTGTAAGTGATAATGAGGTAATTGAAATGCTCTCATGCACTGATGAGATTCAAAGAGGTACGAATAGATGTATGTGATAAGTGTGTGAAAATGCATGAAATGAGAGTTATAAAGTGGTAAGCTTATCTGTATTGGCGGGATGTGCACAAGTGTTATATACTCAACCTATTGGGTTAGGTGCATATAGTGAGTAAATTTATCCAGAGAATGGGGTATATGTGTATGTATGATTGTTTGAATGATGAATGATCAATATGTCCACATAGTTGAATCTCATGTGCGACTATTAATGTAGATGATGTATAATGTTTTATTTCGTGGCTTTGTATGAAATTACGAGAATTATGGGGTGAGAGTTAAACTGGGAAGTTTGACTAAGTAGAATGCAGGAGATGAGTACAGTCGTTTAATGATAATATTGATGAATAAGACCATGGTAGGACCATGGCAATACATGTGACCCCATATAAGACCATGACTGGAACATGGCATTGGTATTGATATGAGATTTCGTGTTAGACCATAGCGAGGCTATGGCATCGTGATGACATATAAGGAAATAGCTGGGCTATGATGTGTGATATGAGTAAGACCATAGTTGGACTATGGCAATCAAGTAAACGACGTGCTCAAAACCGTAAGACATTCTCTAGATTAAAAAGAAATAGTAAGAGAAATTAGAGTTAAATGTTGAGTACTCAAGTAAACCTTAATGCAAAACTTGAGTAAGTGAAGTCACAGTTCGAAAGTATAAGTGAAAGAAACAATTGTAGCATGATAAACGTGAAAATTCACTTGGGGCGAGTTGTGTGACTATGATGATACTTCATTGATGATGAATAGTAAATCCTATATATGTAGTCACGAGAGTTAAGTTAAGGGCGCCCTACGACCTCACCCTCTTTACCACTATTGAATTGTGATGAGATGTTATGAGAGTTAAGTTGAGTAAGTTCGCATCTGATTATTGCCATAATTATGTTAGCATAATTAAGAATGCCTTGTGTCACATCGATACATGATACTCTACTAAGTAGAGTAATTGTTGTTGAAATGAGGTTTAAGTCCTAGAGGACTAAAATGAAAAGGTTATCAGTGAGATATGAAATAGATAAGGTCCCGTATAAGACCATGCCTAAGACATGGCCTCGGCACTGAGTTGAGGTTCTGTATAATACCATATTTGTAATATGGCATCGGTAATGAATATGAGAATCGTGTAAGACTATGTTCAGAATATGGCATCGATATTTGATGTGGAAGTCCATATAAGACCACCTCGGGAATGTGGAATTGGTTTTGTACCTACATGAATGACGATGAACATGCGCCTTTGACTATCCCTAGTGATCAATGGGACAGATAGATGAGTGTAGAGGTAGAGATGAGAATTGTACTAAATTCATGTGAATGAGTGAATATAGGCACTCGTGAACGAGTCGCAAGGAAATGAGTATAGAGTGTGGCACGGTATGTGCTTAATAAAGGAAATTGTAAGAAGTATGTCTGAATGCTTTAACGATTGTATTGATTATACAATGTTAAGAGCAAAGAAAAAGTTAGCCTAAGCTATTTGACTCAAGTGAGTAGGAAGCCTAAGGTTTATGATTATCGAGATCCTTTTAAATTGATGTTCATTAATGAAAGGAATTGTTAAGGAGTTTTGGGGATGAAAATGGTTAAAGAAACAATGTTTGAATTGTGAGAGTGTTCAATTATGATAACCATAGTTTTATGGGTCTTAATGATATCTCTCTAAGTATTACGTGTTAATATCTTTTGCCTTTCAGGGGCGATGTAGTTGTTTATCTCACGAATCGAGATCGTGCGAGAATGTTAGCTGATTGTGTAATCAGATTAAACGGTTTTCGATTTAGTAATTGGAATTGACATTCCTTTATCTCCTCGTAACCATATTCGGGTACTTTGAGAAGGAAGTTGGTGATGATTCAGGTATAAGGAGTGAAAACATGAGTTTCACGTTGTGTGATGAGTTTTCGGGCAAGCCGAATAGAGTTAATGAATCCGATAGAGATGTCCATGCTATCGTGAGATATGACGATAGTAAAGGTTTTAGATTAGCATAGCAAGAGAAACTCAGATGAGAGTGTGCTTGAAATATGTTTTCAGTGTGGAGAAAAGAATAGATTAATGTATTGAGATATGATTCGAGTTCTATGTATATTCACGCATGAACCAATAAAGAGAATAAATTTCTGTGTGTTCGTGAGTAGAGAGCATGATACAAAGATATGCTCATGGAAATGTTCAAACCGTGATGGTTGAGTTGAAAGATATAAAAGGAGCTATTAATTGAAAGTTCTAGTATTGAGTTCAGTCTGAATTGAGAAAAAGAGTTGACAGGTTGGTGATCCAGAGACGATCACTTTTATGTCTGTATTGTGAGTTAAATGTTAGGAAATGATTCATGGACAAACCGATATGTGCTTTTTGAATTTTGATGAGTTAGAAAATCTTATGCTGCAGAGGATTTTGAAAATGAAATAGTGAAAACGGCTTGAACTATTACAATGGCGAATATAGTTATTGTAATACTTCTCAGATAGTAGACATAGTACAGGTGTCTAAATGAAAGATCCATATTAAGCAATACGAGCTAGTTACTCGGTTGATCTTAGTTGGTAATATTCTAATTTCAGCAAGGTTAATGACTAGAGCGAGTCTTCCTTTCAGAACAAAAGGGATTCAGAAGTGAGTTAGTAAATAACATTTTAAATAAGCTTTGAATGAGTTTATTTAAGATGATAAAATACAGGTTGAATAAGTTTTCTATTGTTGATACTTTCTCGGAATAGAAATGGGAATGATGAATCCAGAACTTATACAGAAGTTTTGGTATGAGATTTAGTAGTAGCATGTCTACTAATGCAAGAATAAGGAGTATAGTTAGGTGCATAAATGTTTTGACAGTAGAGTACATTTCACGATATGACTAAGTTTATATGGTCAGGAGTAGTCGACCACTAAAAGCTGAGTTTCCAAAGAGCCCAGGTCAAGACTATTGCAGTCGATGGATATCCTAGTGAGAAAGTGTGGTAAAATACTATTGATTTCAAATTTGGTTTGACAAAATTCCCAAGGAGGGGGATGACATTCGAATTGTAGTGAATCAGTCAGTAAAGATCCGAACGATCGTTTGGACATGCACGGAGTTCCAAGTTGGTGGATTACTGGAGATAGTATATGCCCTAGAGGAAGAATAACCTGGGTCTCAAGTTACGTTTTGACCTTGTGTAATACGGCTTAAGAGTTATTGGCAAGAAAAAAACTTGAGGATAAGTGGATTCGTGATTTTGAAGAGTAAATGGAAGCGTTTTAAGAATGTTGGTAGCAACTCCTCCTGATAAGATTTTTGGGGACGAAAATCCCTAAGGGGGAGATTTGTAATGGCCCGATTTAGGGGCTAGTCGGAATAGTGGTCTCGAAACCACTAATTCAAGGTTGAAGAAAAAATATTTTGATATTATTTTATGTGTTATAAAATGTTTATAAAGAGGCATGAGAATTTTGGTGCTTTAATTTTAGCGATTGAGGGCTTAATTGTGAAAAAGGACTAAATCGCATAAAGTGCGAAAGTTCTATTTTATTTGCTAGAAGTGCCAAACAGCTATAGAATGTGAATTGGAGGTCTTTAAAGTGCAATTATGCCTTCCTATAAGTGATGGACAGTCAAGGGGACAAGAAATTAAAATTTGACAAGGGTTGGTGACATTAGTTGACTAAAGGAATAAAATAAGGGGAAAAATAAAGAAAAGAAAGCTATAATCTTTTCTCCATCTTCTCTCCACTGAAAATGAGCAGCAACAAGGGGGTTTTTGAAGCTTAAAATTTCAGCAAGCAATTCTCCTCTCTAGTAAGTGATTTTGATGATTTTTCTTGATAAAAATTGTACTTTTGGAGTCCCCAAAGCTTAAGCTTTCTAAAGAGGGGACTAGTTTTCATTATGGTTGAAAGTCTAGGGACTTGCCATGATAGAGTTCATGTTGTTTGATGAGTTTTATGGAAGAAAATGAATGATAGGATGTTGATAAACAACTTTTGTGAAAGGTGTTGTTGTGATAACACCTAATTAGGACTAAAATGCAAAAGTTGTAATTTGTTCATTAAGGCTTGAAATAGATGGAATGATGGATAGTTGTAAGAGGATTTAATGTTCAGCTAGGCATGTTTAACAAGAAAATGTGATAAAAATTCATTTACGAGCCTAGGGGCAAAATCATAATTTTGTCAAAGTGTAGGGGCAAAATAGTCATTTTTTTGCCTAAACTGTAGATTATAATGTTTTATGATTTATAAGTGATTAAATCAGAAATTTCATTGTTCTAGATCAAAGAAAATGAGTTTCGGACCTAGAACGGATGAAAAGAGAAATGTGGGCAAAAAATCCTTTTCGGCTCTTTCGACATCGAGGTAAGTTCATGTGCGATTGTTGCAACTATGTACGAGTTAATTTAATATTCCAATGTTGTATGGAAAGTAGATTTACACTATGAAACGTAGGAAATATCCTTGATGAGATGTCAAGAGAATTGGATCTAAGAGTAGTGGAAAATATATATAGACTGACATGATGATGGTTAAAGTCTCGAGTAAGACCATATTTGATTATGGCCTCGGTGTAAGAGTTCGTATAAGACCATGTCAAGGACATGGCATCGATATGTTAATATGTGTAAGACCCTATTGGGGTATGACGTCAATGAGAACTATGTGTATTAGACTCAAGAGAGTTAGTTAATGATTTGAATGTAGGTGGTTATACCACGAGAAGTACAAGTGAGTGTTAGAACTGAATTGAGATGAATTCAATATCTGACGAACCCCTAGTGGGATATGTGTTATTATTGCACCTTAGTTGCATGAGATAGATTTGTTAATGTATTGTGTGAACGCGAATGAGAATCGTAGAAAGTTAAGTGAGAATGATAATGAGTGAGGATGTTTATGGATGAACGTTTGAATTAGAGAAAATGTGTGTGGATAAGTATTTGCGAATGTATAATATTGATGGGCTGTGTGTGATACCATCAACTATCTTATTATCGGTGGGCTGTGTGCGTTACCACCTGATATATTATTACTTGATGGGCTATGTGCGATACCATCAACTATATTATTATCGGTGGGCTGTGTGCGTTACCACCTGATGAATTAGTAATCGATGGGCTGTGTGCGAAACCGTCGCTTATAAATGATTAGTGAGCTAGGTGCGAAATCACCATTAGTATAAATGATTGGTGGGCTGTGTGCGATACCACCCTATAAGAGATTCAATGGTGGGCTAAGTGCGTAACCACCGAGAGATTGGTAGTATGAGTGGTTTATTGAGAATGCGTGATGTGTTGTTTTATATGATCCCGTGATAATCAGTGCAGGAATGTATGCTAATTAAACGAGCGAATTGGCTGGTGGCATGGTAAGTTAATGAACTCAAGCATTAAGCCCGGGATATGGTTAGAATGTGGTAAGAGATGAAATGAGGAAGCATTATGAATGATTGAATAGGTAACTGTGAGTTCAAGAGTAAAACTCATTCTAATACCTTGTGATTGAGTATAATCATATGGATATTAATAGTTGATTCTTATAAGCATATGAACTTACTAAGCATTATTGCTTACTCCACAACTTTTCTCATCTCTTATAGGTTATTTTAACTAGCTCGGGTTGGAGACCGCCGGATATGTTTTCACACTATCGAGCAGACACTTGGTATGATGTATCAAATCTCTATAAGTTATGGCATGTATAGGGCTAGTACTTAAGGCTGATTGAGTCATTGTTGATGTAGCCAAATTATGTTGGCCTAAGAGAACTTACGTTGTTTGTGTATAGCCATAGATGATGGCCTAAGTTGTTTGTAATTATATGGGAATTAGTTCTCCCTAGTGTATGGGATAAAGACCTTATTCTTTTATAATCAAATGTCTTTCATTCAAGAGTAATGTTGATACTATGTGTAGTTATGTGATAAGGTATGTATGTATGCAAATGTGGGTGGAAAAAGGGCTTGGTAGATAGCCTCTAAGTGCTTGCACGGTTAGACACACGGGCGTGTGCCTAGGCCGTGTGTCTCCTGCACCTTAGTGTATTAAGTCAGAATAGACCACGAGCTGGTCACACGGCCGTTTGTTCAGGCCGTGTGATACACACGGTTGGCACACGGGTGTGTGCCAAGGCCATGTGAAGTCTGCACTTGACACTTAGAAATTTTATTGTCACACAGGCTAGTCACACGGACGTGTGACTAAACTTTGAGGCCGTGTGGGTAAAGTCAGTGTTCACCACGGTTGGGAGGCACGGGCATGTGCCTTAGCCGTGTCGCATTAGCAGAATGCTTGGGTTTTCGGACACGGGTTGAAGGCATGGCCGTGTTTGTCTACACACGGGCGTGTCTCATTCTACACGGGCGTGTGAGCCCTGTATAAAGGAGAAAAATTTTTTAAGATTCGAAAAAGTTTCGATATAGTCTCGAGAGCTCTTAAGGGTATGAGCGAGGCCTCGTAAGTCAAGAATGAGGTTGATGAGGTGACTTAAAAGAGTAGTCATGATGATCCTAAGTGGTGATCATGAGATTTTGTTACAGTAACGCCTCGGGCCCGGTTCCGGCGTAGAACCCGGGTAAGGGGTGTTACAAGTATGATATCCTTGATTCATTTAAGTTAAATTCGTTCACTCAACACAATCCTATTTTATCTCATTGTCTCCATTGTGTTTTCTTAATGATTAATATGATCATTGTCAACAAACGACTGTGATAAATTGCTCATTCGAGAACAAGCAACCCGTGGCCACGTTCCATATTTATCAATCCACACAATGCCAATGAGAGGGTATCGTTAACTCTTTAATTGAGCTATGAATTCCACTATTGCTAGTAAATTCATGCCATACACAAGTCATGTACCCAACATACCGACTACGGGCTCGATTATCTTTAAAGCATAAGCCTCCACTTATATCAAAGCACATGAGTTGCATACGCATGGTCAGTGACTAACTCAGGATTTAGGTAAATCACACCATGAATTTCATAAGTCAATTAATTCACAAACGGATTCAGAATTAATTCATCTTGGGTCCATACCAATGTATCTTTTTACCAATGAATACATTTATGTCTCTATTGGTGGAGTCAACTGCTCGGATAGCCAAGACTAGCCATCTCCCCAATTGGAATTGTAAATGATATAATAATCCTTCTCACTATTTGAATAAAATGCCCACTTTGATTCTTTTACGGGACTATGGACTCATTTAGATTATCTACAGAAGTAAGTTTTCTTTCTCGCAATGTAAATGTTCTTTACAATGCCACTTATCTTAAATTTGAACTTTAGACAATCAATGAGCTAATATTTGCTTGTCACAATTTCGCTATACATGCAAAATATAAAAGACAGAAAATAAAAAAGACATAATAGTGAAATGTGAAATTAACTTTATTTATTTATTCATCGCTCAAATAAATAAATAAAAGTTACATGTTTACTACAATATGAGCATATTTCCCAACACTTTGGAGGACCCAGTTAGAAAATTTATGGCAGCAGCGAAAGTATGGAATAAGAATGTTTATGGTTATACTTTGGCGAGGAAGAGAACTATTTTTGCTCGGCTTGGTGGAATTCAAAGAGCCCTAGAGAAGCACCGATCAGAATACCTTATTCAGCTTGAGAAAAAAAGCTACGAATTGAGTTAGAAAATGTTCTTGACATTGAGGAGATTCTATGGAAACAAAATTCTTGGAGTGATTGGTTGACTTCAGGTGATTAGAACACAAAATATTTTTATTATCGAGCTAGCACAAGAAGAAGATTTAATCAAATTAAAGCATTGAAGTTGGCAAGTGGGATTTGGTGTTATGATGAGGATAAGCTTAAGATTGAAGCTGTTTCATTTTTCAACAATATTTATTGTGGATGCACCAAGTGTGGGGCAATTTCCCATCCAAAAAAGGTTTCCCATTATTGAGTCGGGTATGTTGGAAGCACTTGGGTAGAATCTTTCAATTTAGGAGGTTCATGATGCGCTCTTTGACATGAATCTTTTAAAATCCTCAGGGGTTGATGCACTCTATGCGAAGATCTACCAGAGTTAGTGGAATGTAGTAGGGGAATCACTGGTTACTAAGGTTAAGAGACTGTTCAAGGGTGGTCGACTTTAAGCCTTTTTTTCAACAAAACGCTGCTTGTTTTAATTCCTAAAGTGGTCTCTCTGGAATTTATTACTCAATTTCAGACAATAAATCTTTACACAGTGTCATACAAGGTACTTACAAAGATTACTGTGAAATGGCTTAAACTGATTATGCCTTCTCATGTAGAAGATAATTAGGCTAGCTTTGTTGGCAGCTGAAATATAATGGATAATGTGGTAATTGCTCAAGAGGTAATCCATTCAATGCGAAGCCAGAAAGGGAAGAAAGGTTGGATGGCAATAAAAATTGATTTGGAGAAGGCATATGATCGTTTGCGATGAGAATTTATCAAAGACACACTTGAAGATGCTCGGCTGCCCGAGAATATAATTCGTATCATTATGCATTGTCTCTCATTGACATCCATAAAAATTTTTTGGAAGTTTCACCGAGATTTCGCTCCCTCGAGAGGTGTAAGGTAAGGTGATCCCATATCGTCGTATCTCTGTCTTAATTATAGAAAAACTTGGCCAAGCGATCAATTTGGTTGTCTCGAATTGAATGTCGAAACCAAAACAACTAAGTTAAAGGACTTTCTCATCTCTTATTTGCAGATAACCTTATGTTGTTCAGAGAAGCGAGTAAGGAGAATGTTGAGACCATCAAATCTATTCTCTAGCAATTTTGTGTTTATTTTGAAAAAAAATATCAACTAACACGGAGGATTCAATTAGAGGATTACTTGGTAATGTTTTGGCCTTCCAAGAGGTGGATGGTTTGGGTATTTATTTGGGTATTCTGCTATTTCATAGGAGAGTTACAAGGAGTACCTTCCAATTTGTGATCGATAAGGTGCAAAAGAGATTGAATGGTTTTTATGCTAAGCTTCTGTCTTTGGAATGGAGAGTGACTTTGGCTAAATACGTGTTGTTGGCTATTCCCGGTTACTTCATGCAATCAAAAATTATCCCTATAGGTGTTTGTGAGTAGATTGAAACAAGTAGTAATGAATTTTATATGGGGCTCAACGAATAGTGCAAGGAAGATGGTTCTGGTTAAATAGGATACTTGTTGTCATTTAACGAAGGTTGGGGGCCTTGGTTTGAGAAAATTGGTGCCTCCGAACATTTTGTTTCTTATAAAGCTTGCTTATTAGGTAGTAACCAAGTTCGATGCTCTTTGGGTCCGAGTTTTGCGGAGTAAGTATAAGATGGTTGATACATGTCCTCAATCAATAATCAGATCTAATTTTTCTTTTGTATGGCGTTCACTTTCTAACATATGGGAACGGTTTAAGGACAATATTTATTAAAGCATAGGTGATAGAAAGATTATTAACTTTCTACAAGACATTTAAATTTTGCAATTAAGGTTTAGGGTTTAAGGTTGCTTAGTAATCATATTTTATCCAAATTGAATGTTTTTGCGTAACTAAATGTGGCTGGTTTTGTAGATTCTGATGGTAAATGGAGCTAGCCATATTTGTGACTATATTTCAACAGGGAGGTGCTGGAGTATATTGCTATGTGCCATCCGCCCAATGATGAGTTTGGCAGTGATAAGTGTTTATGCAAGTCGAATGTATATGGTAAGTTTTCAATAAAAGCTGCGTATAAAGGCCTTACTTATATTGATACTATATTAGATGATACTATTTGGAAAGAGATTTAAGAGAATGCTTTACCCTCGAGGATCAAGCACTTTTTATGGTTGGCTATGTAATATCATGTCTTTCAATGGTGTTGGAAACAGTGGTTTTGGGACAACAATTTCGATATGTGAGGTTTTGTTTTATTATTTAATTAAGATTTGGGACAACAATTCCGAAATGTTAGAATTACTAAAAAAAATTATGTGAATTTTTAATATATATGGACTGAATATGTTAGGGTAAAAATTCAGCTAACTTATGGTTGTTTAATAATTTGACAATTTGGAATTTTGAGGATAGGGACTTAATTGTAAATAATATAAAGTGTAGGGAAAATGTGTAATTAAAGAAAATTTGAGGGTCTTATACATTGAACTGAATCTTAAGTGATTTTGAAATTTATTAATTTAATTGAATTATGCTATAGATCAAGAAACGAGTGGTAAAGACATTAACCGAGGAAAAGGGAAAATCGTAGAATAGTCCCTACGTTTTTAACCAGAGGTGAATAGTAGGTAAGTTTATAGTATTCCAATATGTAAATGTAATTTGTTTGTGATTTATATTACTGTTCTCTAGTTAATTGATGTATATATATAGGTGAAATTACTTTGGATATTTATAAAATAGTAAGTGCTACAAATATTTTTGTATTTATGAAATTGATAAGAGAATATTAGTAGTGTTTTTTCCTGGAATCATATTAAATATATATGTGAATGAAATGAATTTGAGTATGTGAACGGAAATGAAGAAAGTGCATGATGCACATTAGTTCCCCTGTTTGTACTTTGGTACCCCAGTTTGCACTTTGGTGCCTTTGAACGCACATTCGTGCCCCTGAACGCACATTCGCGCCCCTATTTGCACTTCGATGCCCCTGAATGCACTCTGGTGCCCTTGAATGCACATTCGTGCCCCTAAATGCACTCTGGTGCCCCTAATTGTACACTTGTGCCTTGTATTGCATCATTGATGCCCCTGAAAATGGAGTATAGAATAATTGTATAGTCTGAGTTCAGTTAATTTGAAATAAATTTATATGGAGAGCTACATGGAAATGGTATATTTATAGTTTGATAAATTTCTTGAGAAGGTGTTCCTTTAGGGTATTATAATTCAAGTATAATGTATCTAGTTGAGAACCTAATTTGACATGTTATTCCTTAGAGTTCATATTTTATTTTAATCAAGTAAATTAAAGATTATACTATAATCTTACTAAGCTATGTAAGCTTATGGTTTTTCTCATGTTGTTTTGTAGATAATTTGTGCTGGTTGTTTGGAAGGATCAACCACAAAGCTCACACTATCCATTTAGTTTGGTAGCTTTTTTAATCTTTTGTTTGGGATTGTGGCATGTATAGGTTAAATTATGAGTTTTTGAATGTTGATAGTAAAGGATGATGAAGAAGTTTGGCTGGTCTCTTTTGAATATATTTGGTACTGTTGGATTATGTAATCCTTATGTATAGAAGATAAGCAAGATGTGTATTTGGTAAATGTTGTAGCATGTTAAATGTGTTAATGGGGAAATTTTAAGAATTTGAATTGATGATTGTTAATGGATGAAGTTTTAGGTTGATTGTTTTGATATGATTTAAGTGTGTGTTTTGAGTTTTTTGTCATGGATTTGTATGTGCTATTGGTGTACCTTGATGGGTAAGTTTTGGCATGGAATTACTTTGTTTTAGGGGTTAACTTTGAAGCACACAGGCTGCCACACGGTCGTGTGCCACACACGGCCTGACCACACGACTGTATGTTATTATATTTTTTAGGTGCAAGTTTCACATGGTCTGTCACACGGGCTGAGACAAGGCTGTGTGTCTCAAGTCAGTGAGTTACACGGCCTATGACACGGGCTGAAACACAGCCATGTGTCTCAAGTCAGTGAGTTACGCGGTCTATGACATGGGCTGGGACACAGCGTGTGTCCCTATTTTGAATGCTCACATGACCTGGCACCACGGTTGTGTGACCCCTTATAACACCACTTACCCGTGTCCGACGGCGGGACAGGATACGGGGCATTACCAAACTTAAACAAAAAACCTTTATACAAAATCGGCTATGAAATTTCATTCAATTTAACATTCCTCATTCACATGCAAATAGCCCCTTATATGGCCCCCCAAGGCCCAAAACATACATTGGGAACTGTTCGGGACTAAACCGAGAACTTAGGAAACTTTAAGAAGATTTAGAAAATTTTTTCATCAAAACAGGGGTCACACGTCCGTGTGGCTTGGACACGCCCATGTGGGTAGGCCGTGTGGTCACACACGCCAATGTCCTTAGCCCGTGTGACTCTCTGTTTATGACGTTATCAACAAAATTGGGTCACACGGCCAAGTCACACGCCCATGTGCTTAGGCCGTGTGGTGAATTAAATTCTGAAAAGTAAATACAGACTTCACACGCCCTGGGCACACGCCCATGTCCCGGGGTCATGTTCTCCACACGACTGAGACACACGGTCGTGTCTCTGCCCGTGTGGCCAAGAAAATGGCTATTTTCTGGACCATTTGGCACCCTCATTTGCACATACTTAAACACAACTTCAATCCATCCATCCCAAACACATATAACCACATCACATAAAACCTTTAGTATAAGCACACACGTATAAATAGGCATTACAACTCATTAACCAATATGAACTGTAACAGTCCGGTTTAGACCTTAGTCGGAATAGTGGTTTTGGAACCACAAATTCGAGTCAAAAAAATATTTTAATATTATTTTCAGTGTCTACAGTATGTGATTAAGCATGTGTAAAAGTTTCGTGAATTAATTTTGTTGTTTTTGTGTTTAATTTGAGAAAATGACTAAATCGCATAAAAGGTAAAAGTGACATTCTATATGTTAATGTGCTTAATTGAGTTGGCTTTTGAATATGGAGGTCCTTATGTTGTAAATGGACCATTGATATGGTTAATGGACATTAATGACCATCCATTATGTATTATTATTTGTTTTTATTTAAGGTTTAATAAGTAAATTAGTTAATAATATACATTATAATAAAAAAAACATTAAAATAACATGCATTTGTGCATCTTTGTGCTGAAAATAAGAAAAGAGAAAGGGTTTTAAGCTTCTTCAACATTTGGCCATTGAAGTACTTAGATTAAGGTATGTTTTGCTTTGGTTTTTGATAATTTCTACGTTTTTGTAATCGTTGCTTCGAGTACTACAACACCCATGCTTTAATTTTGGAATTTGATGATGATTTTGAAAAGTGCCATTGATGAATGCTTGAGCTTTGTGATGTTAGTTGATGAAATATGAAATATATGTGTTAGATTAACATGTTTTGTCTTTGTATTTTTACTGAATTTGAGTAATTTGGATTAAATTCTGAAAATAATATTTTGAGGGACTAAAATGTGAAATAAATGAAAAATATGGGTTGCTAGGGACCTATAGAGAATTCGGTTAAGCATGGGTAATATGAAATTTTGTGATTTTGTGAAATAGGGACTTAAATGTCAAAATGTGAAAATGTGAGGGCTAATTTGTAAAGTGCCCTAAATGTGTGTTTTTGGATTGAATTGAATGATTTGGTGAATAAATGGGTTAAATTTGAATATGTATAGATCAAGAACCAAAGAAAACAGACTTAGACCGAGGAAAGTCGAAAGTGATCGAATAGTCCAATCCGTCCGCCTATATCCGTACGAGGTAAGTCCATATATGAATAAACGTATTTGAGTTGAATTATTTATGTTCATTTGATATTGAATCATGACGAATGGCTTTGGATGAAATACGTGAGAAATTCGAGAAAGCATTGATAATGCATCAATATCTGAAAAGTCCCGTATGAACCCTAGGAATAGATAGGATTAATATTTCATGACATAGGTTTATGATATGTTATATCGTGTAAGACCACGTCTGGGACGTTGGCGTCGTTTTGAAATTTACGTGTAAGACCATGTCTGGGACATTGGCATCGTATTTGATTCGTGTAAGACCCTGTCTGGGACAGTGGAGTCGATAATGGATTACATTTAAGACCACGTCTGGGACATTGTCATTGTACGATTATTCTCTGTATTTCGAGTATCCTATTTGATTCCGAATGGTTCAACGGGCAATTCTGAGAAATGGAAGACTATGTGAAATGTATGATCGTTTCAGGTACGTTTGAAATGTATACTATGATTGAGTACAAAAGGTAAGTATATGTGAACTTGCAAGAGATATTAGTGCATAGATTCAATGAGACAAAATGAGATATAGGTATGAATGTGTTATGTTCAAAAGAGATAGTTGGAGATATGACTTGTTGGTAAGTAATGGCTAAACAAATAAGCCAAAGAAGAATTATGAATATGCCATTGAGATGTTATTGATCTTGTATTTGATATAATTATGAATGTTCATGTAACACCCCTAACCCGTATCTGTCACCGGATTAGGATTAGAAGCATTACCGAACAAATCACAGCTTAGAACAGATATTCATTTCTCTCATGCTTTATAAATTAACCACATCAATACACTATACCTATTCAAATTTCGAACCTTAATACACCTATATTCATCTCATTGATATATTAAAATTTAATCCAATCATATATCATTGCATAACATATATCGGGTATATAAATAAACAAATTTTTCATAAGCTAATTACCATGCATATTACTAATACATGAGTATTTTCAACTTAATAATCCACATCACATTGCTATTTGTTCTTTAGCATATTTGGCAAATACATTTACTACATTTAAGATGGGCCGAATGTAAACATGCATAGTATAGCCTGATTTTTATCACACGAAAAGATCAAAGCAAATCCATACACATAAGATATAACATTACTTAACTAATATATAATACATACCATGACTTAAACAAGCATCCATCATTTACTTCATTGCTTAAGCCGAATGAACACTATGCTTACCATTTACCATTTCCGATTCATATATATATATATTTAACCAAACATCATAATATATATATACTATGTATTAGACTTATTATCATGAACTAATTTATAAGTGATTTATATCATAACCAATCAAGACATTTAACCAAATTCCCAACATACATGCTATGAAACATGATTACCAAACAAAGTTATATCATAATCAAATATACCCAAATTTAAGCATCATGATCAAACTTAATCGAACTCAAGCATAGAAATCAAGCCATTTAACCAATCACCAAGCATAACCACATTAGAATTTATACTCCAATTTAAAACAATAATATAATCGAATCTATATAAAAACCATAATACCACAATTTAGCCATTTTCGCATGGCATTTATACATACATATACACCATTCAAAATCAACTCAAAAGTGACATAGCCTATACATGCCATAGTTTCAAAAGAAGTACTACTTATAAAATACCAAAGTTAGTTGATAGTGTGATAGACTTTGATGATGATCCCCGAGCTCGTAACTAGACTTCAGAATTTATAAAACACTACAAATAAACACACACAGTAAGCTATTATAGCGTAGTAAGTTATAAGCAATTTCACAACAACAATTCATTATAACACTATACTAGCAAAGTCAAAATAATATAATCACAACCAAGGTTTATAACCCTGACTTTAGTTTATATCACCTTTCGAAAACTTTCTCATTTCACAGCCCAAAGGCCGAACTTCCATGCCTTCGATAATAGATTTTTCATGCATATATATATATTACTTACCGAACTTATACTTGCACTTCAAACCCATATAAATCACATATTCAAGATTTAAAACTAATCAAATGAACTCATTATACAAAATTCCACATGACCGAATACAATATATAAAATTCATGTAGAAACCAATGAGATTTTGTAAGCATTACTCCATGTCAACCTATATCAATTGAACTATAAAATTAATTGATACATTCCATCCAAACTAATTTGTCACTCTTACTTGATTTCAATTAATATCATCTCATAATATCAACTTACCAAAATTCAATCCAAGATTTAAAAATTAATCCCACACTTAGTGCTCCTTGTCCGATTTCGCACACTTAGTGCTCGGTATTTTAAAATTTGCACACTTAGTGCTCATTATCCGATTTCACACACTTAGTGCTCGGAAGTTAAATTTGCACATTAGTGCATCTCCCAAACTTGTTCCTTATTCATACATATACATATAAACTTAACTCCAACCATAGATATTCATTTTCTAATCAACTAATTCATTTCATAAACCATTACCACATTCGACAATATCCCTTATATATATATATATACTTCCATTTAAATTCCTTTACATCATTAAAAATAAATTCAATGCAACTCAATTGCTTAAAAACTTACCTCGAGTATCGACGGACTTCGTTTTCCGACTATTCAATTAACTTCTCCTTTCCCCGATCCAATCCCGATCCTTTTTGTTCTTGATCTAATAAATTTCAAATTTAGCTCATTCAAACATATTTTCATTCAATTTAATCCAAAAACACATAAATGGGAAAATTACTATTTCACCCCTGACATTTATAATTTTTACAATTTAGTCCCTATTGCACAAAACACAAAATACTCAAAATTTGACCACACTTCTTTAGGGCCGAATCTTCATCATCTTATTTCAAGCTCATACAATTCATTTATTTCACATTTTAGTCCCTAAAAAAATTTATTTTTGCAATTAATCCTAACTACTCAATTTCATCAAAAATTCAAAGACAAAACTTGTTAATCTAACACATATAATCAATATTTCATCATCAACTCACAAAAACAACTAGCTTTCTTCAATGGCAATTCACAAAATACACAACCAATTCAAAAATTCAAGCATGGGCTAGCTAAATCACATAGCAACAATCTCAAAAATGTAAAAATTATCAAAAACCGAACAAAATCATTTACCCAATTAAGCCTCCAAAGTGCCAAACCTCATGAAGCTTTTCTTCTTTTATTTTTCTCTTAGTTTCGGTCAATAGAGAAAGATGAACACTTTCTTTTTCATTTCTTTTCTTTTATTCAATTATACATATTAACATATATTAAATTTATACATTATAACATAAAATATAATAAAAATTTCCAATCACTATTACATGCAAATCATGACCGGCCACTATGATGAATTTTGGTCAATTTAAACTATTTATACCTCAATTTAAGAAACCATCATCAATTTGACACTTAGGCATTTAACCCCCCAAATTTTCTTTTTATGCGATTAAGCCCTTTCTTCAAAATTAAGCACCAAAACAATCAAATTTTAATACAAAATTTTCACACACATCAATTCACACATAATGAGAATAGAAAATAATATTAAAATATTTTTCTGACTTGGATTCGTGATCCCGAAACCACTATTCCGACTAGAGTCAAAATCGGGCTGTTACGACTCTCCCCCCTTAAGGGATTTTCGTCCCCGAAAATCTTACCGGTGAATAGGTGAGGATAACGTTCTTTCATTGAATCCTCAAGCTCCCAAGTTGCTTCCTCGACCCCGTGCTTATGCCACAGCACTTTCACCAACGAGATTTTCTTATTACGCAACTCTTTCACTTCGCGAGCCAAAATACGAATCAGTTCTTCCTCATAGGTCAAATCAGAATGAATCTCAATATCTAACGGATTAATCACATGACAAGGATCGGATCTATAATGTCGAAGCATCGAAACATGGAAAACATTGTGGATCTTTTCTAACTCAGGTGGCAACATCAATCTGTACCCAATCGGCCCGATACGCTGAATAATCTCGTACGACCCAATAAATCTTGGACTCAGGTTTCCTTTGCGACCAAATCTAAGTATTTTCTTCCACGGCGAGACTTTCAAAAATACTCGGTCACCAATCTGAAATTCTATATCTTTACGTTTCAAATCCGCATAGGATTTTTGACGGTCTGACGCTGCTTACAAACTTTCGCGGATCACTTTTACTTTCTGTTCAGTCTCTTTGATTAGATCAACCCCGTGTATCTTGCTTTCACTTAGTGTAACACCCCAAACCCGGCCTAGACGTTACGACCGGATCTGGCGCGTCACATGAAAAGGTTTTTCGTGAAACTTAGTAACCGCTTAAACGTTTTGGAATCTCTTTGGGAAACTCCGAGTTATATTGATCGATTGTAAACTCAGTGTTTATTTTTGAAAACTTATAATTAATTTGAAATCTTCCTTTCGGTGAAAATCGAATTAAAACTATTGTGGGTATGTGATATTTTGAAAATACTTGATGTCATTTTAAGTGAAATCAGGGTGTTATCCATTAACGTTTGTAAATCGTTCGTTACGTTCTTGGAAAACAGTCATTTACATTTTATTAGGAAAACACCATACCAATTAAATCATAAATTAAAGCGTTTAAAAACAAATCAAAAAT
The DNA here is from genome assembly GCA_025698515.1 of Gossypium sturtianum. NCBI lineage: Eukaryota > Viridiplantae > Streptophyta > Magnoliopsida > Malvales > Malvaceae > Gossypium > Gossypium sturtianum. The sequence goes on along the minus strand of CM046953.1, from coordinate 80,706,917 downwards.
ACTAGCGGCCTTATTACATAACAGGGTCCCAAATTAAAGAAAGTTCAAAGATAGCAAAGTTTAATTTACTAAAACCGTGCATGGCCACCACGAAGTCCACTCCGGCCCCAATCCACTGGACTAAGAATTACCTGCAAAAATTTAAGCAGAAGGGATGACTCGAGAGGACTCAGTGTGCAATTACCCCACATGAACCATGATTGGGCCTGAACCCATTCAAATACCATCTGGGCCTTAGCCCTTACGAAATCACATTAGGCGAAGCATATTCATAAACGAATTGGGCCTTAGCCCTATTAGCACAGTATAGCAGATAAAGGATGCAATATGATGCAAACCCAGCCCAACCTAGGTATCCATCCGCTACACACCACCCATTCTAGCCAAACACACCAGTGGGGATTTCTACAATCGACCCTCATCGCTACACACCATCGATGGTAGTCGTGCTACAGTCAGCTGCTCATCGCCGAAATTGTGACGTAGTCACCGAAATATGTGCCATAGCCACCGCAATAATGTGAAAAAGTCACCGAAATATGTGGCATAGCCACCGAAATAGTGTGACAGAGTCATCGAATACACTGCCCCTTCATCAAATCATAACCCAATTCCCATGCAACATAAAATCATAATAAAATAGATACAACATATATCATACATAGAATAATCAGAACACACGTCTAATCATGCTAATGTATATATACGACATAGTCAAAATTAACTTACCTGGTATCCCGATTTTTACCCTTCAGAGGTAACCCAACAGATATTACCGAATTTTCGGCTTTTAAGCAAAACATACACTTATTACAAAACAAACGAACGAAGGTGTGGAAATTACACACCTAATTATGTGAAGGACTATACACTCTTGATCGACATCCCCTCACTATCACGAACAACTACGATCTGTCTATTCAGATCTGAAGCCGGCCCATAACATGGTGGAAAATCCCGAACGGCTGACACTGCACGCTGTTTGAACTTAGGGGCAGGGACTACGGGTCCACTTCCCTCCTTTGTTTGACTGGCACTCGCATCCATGAAAGAATCCTTGATCAATATAGTACTATAACAGAAAAAACGATTATCTAACAAAGATGTTGGGTTATGGCAACGAATAATGAAGAGAGAGACTAATCGCAAAGAACTAACGAGAACCTCCTTACCTTAGTTGACGAGAAATCACACACACAGATTCGGCCACCACTTCTCGAAGCTCGACCGATTAATGACCAAAGATGAAAGTTTGCTTGATCCTAATGATATTCGGCCTTAATCGATGGAGAACTTGCGGCTACCGATGATTTGAACAACTAGGGTGGATTCGATGGTCACCAAAATACCCCACTTGAGTCTACAAGCATTCGGCTTTAGGCAAAAGAATGAAAGAATGAATTCAATTAACACAAGAAGAGATTCGGCTTGCAAAATAAATGAATAGAGAAGAGAAAAGAAGAAGTAAAGAAGGAGAATAAGATTCGGCTATGGCACTCACTCAGTGGAGGAACAATTCCAATCGGCTACCAGAGAGGTTCAGCTATGAAGAAGAAACAAATAGCAAAAGGTGCGAAAATAGAGAAGAAATGCACAATTGACCACTCTAAGATTCGGCTAAAACCAAAGAGGCAAGAAGGGGAAGAAATGAAGAAAAAGGGTGCTGCGATTTTGGTAGAAACGAAGTAAACCAAAGTGACTGAAATGCAAAAAGATAGAGAAGATGGTTTCGGTTCTATTCTACTCTCAAAAGATACTAAAAGAACGGCACACTCCCACACTTATGACCGAAATGCTCATCCAATTTGCCTAAGAACCAAAGGGAGATTTGGCCCTTACCTAACCAAGCTAAAACGGCACATGCACCCCCACACCTTCCCTCATTCGGCCAAACTCTTTCCCTCTCTACATATCCCATGATTTCCTCCCCCATTCACTTTCCATCCACCAATTCAAACCAGTTGACCCATTCAAACTCCTCCAACACCTCTCCACCACCCATTTGAACTTGTTGACTTGTTCAAACTCCTCCTCGAAGAGTCCCAGCCGAAGGCTACCACCTCTCCATCCTGACGCCAAAAATAAAATTCCTTAGTGTGGCCTGCAGGATTCGAACCTTCACCCTCTCTGCTACCCTTGTGGCGTCATCCCCCTTGCTCCCTAAGGCGTCACTTGCCACTCTTCCACACTCCTCTTGTGTCATCAACTTCACACAAATATTCATAAGGCCTACCTCTACAAGCTTCCCCCCTAAAGTGCCCTAAAACAAAAATTTAACCAAGGCTCTGGCTTGGACCCGAGCCTTCCCCAGACCCCCAAACACATCCAAATAGCAAACAGAACTAGCGAAACACACAGAAAACATAAAGATGCAGACCCCCTATTTCGAGATGTTATAGTTCTACCCCCTTAAAGAAATTTTGGCCTCGAAATTTACCTGATCAAAAGAGGTGAGGGTACTACTTTCGTATCACATCTTCCAGCTCCTAGGTGGCTTCCTCTGCACCGTGATTTCGCCATAAAACTTTAACCAATGAAACTGTCTTCCTTCTCAATACTTTAACATCTCGATCTAAGATCTGCACTGGTTCTTCTTCAAAAGACAGGCCTGGTCTTACTTCAATTTCCTCCACTGGCACTATTTGGGATGGATCCAAACGGTAACGCCTCAACATCGAGACATGGAATACATCATGTTTCTGTCTTAAATCTGAATGTAACTCAAGCTGATAAGCTACTGGTCCCACACGTTTCAACATCCGGTAAGGCCCAATGAATCGGGGGCTCAATTTACCTTTCTGTCCAAACCTTAGAACCTTCTTCCAAGGTGAGACATTCAAGAAGACTTGATCCCCTACTGAGAATTCTATTTCCTTACGCTTTAGGTCTGCATACGATTTCTGTCTGTCGGAAGCTTCTTTCAACCGAGCTCGAATCAACTTAACCTTCTCCTCCGTCTCTGCGACCAATTTCGGACCCAACAACTGTCGCTCACCCAATTCTGTCCAGCAAGTAGGGGTACGGCACCTACGACCATACAGCGCTTCGTAGGGTGCCATCTAAATGCTGGATTGATAACTATTGCTGTACGTAAATTCCGCCAATGGCAGAAAATCCTCCCAACTACCTCTGAAGTCGATTACACAACCCCTCAGCATGTCTTCCAAAATCTAAATTACCCTCTCAGACTGACCATCAGTCTGCAGGTGAAACGCAGTACTGAAATCCAATCTTATACCCAGTGCCTGATGTCACGCCTTCCAGAATCGTGATATAAACCTAGGGTCCCTGTCCGATATGATAGACACTGGTACCCCATGCAACCTCACAATCTCTGCTACGTACAGCTTAGCTAACCTCTGTAAAGAATAGTCGATACGAACAGGTATGAAGTGAGCGGTCTTCGTCAATCGATCGACAATTAACCATACTGAATCTTTCCTAGTAGGCGTAAGAGGTAGCCCACTAACAAAATCCATCGTTATCCTTTCCCACTTCCAAAGTGGAATCTTTACCGGCTGTAGCAACCCCAAAGGCAACTGGTGTTCTGCCTTCACCTGTTGACATGTCAAACACTTGCTCACAAACTCGGTAACCTCCCGCTTCAGACCTGGCCACCAATACTGTTCACGCAAATCTCGATACATCTTACTTCGACCAGGATGCATAGCGTATGGGCTACTATGCGCTTCCCTCAGAACCTTCTGCCTCATCTCGAAATCCTTCGGCATACAAACCTTTCCCTGAAAACATAACGCCCCTTCACTGTTCAGACAAAAATCCTCTACCTCACCATTCTGTACTTGCTGAAATCGAGAACTTAACACATCATCCAATAACTACTTCTCTTTAATCTGACTTACCCACGTCGGTTTCACTTGAAGTTCAGCTACCAGACTACCATCTTCATATAGACTGAGATGAGCAAACATTGCCCTCAAATCCGATATCACCTTACGACTTAACGCATCCGCCACTACGTTAGCTTTACCCGGGTGATATTCGATCGAGCAGTCGTAATCCTTAAACAGCTCAATCCACCTCCGCTGCCTTAAATTCAACTCCGTTTGAGTAAGGAGATACTTTAGGCTCTTATGGTCCGTGTAGATGATCAACTTTTCTCCGTACAGGTAATGTCTCCAAATCTTTAAGGCGAACACTACCGCAACTAACTCCAAGTCATGAGTGGGATAATTCATCTCATGCAGTCTTAATTGTCGAGACGCATACGCAACTACCTTCCCTTCTTGCATTAGCACACACCCTAACCCCGTGTGCGAAGCATCACAATAAACAACAAACTCCTTCCCAGCCTCAGGCTGAATCAATACCGGAGCCTCCGTCAAAATCCTCTTTAACTTCTCAAAGCTTTCCTGCTGCTTATCAGCCCAAACAAATGGTACCCTTTCTCAGAATAACTTGGTTAAGGGTGCAAAGCAATCAAGGAAAACCCTCAACAAACGCTCAGAGTATCCGGCTAACCCAAGAAAACTTCGAATTTCTCGCATGCACTCGCGGCTTCTCACCCAGACGGCTTCGATCTTTCGGGGATCCACCCTAATCCCCTCGGCAGAAACTACATGCCCCAGAAAAGTCACTACCTTCAGCCAGAATTCACACTTGCTGAATTTGGCATACAGTTGCTTTTCTCTTAATACTTGCAGAACAACCCGAAGATGCGCATCATGCTCCTCTTCCGTTCTTGAATATACCAAGATATCGTCTATAAATACCATGACAAACCGATCCAGATAAGGTTGGAATACCCGGTTCATCATATCCATAAATGCAGCTGGTGCATTCATTAACCCGAACGGCATCACCAGAAACTCGTAGTGACCATAGCGGGTTCGAAAGGCCGTCTTATGGATATCCGCCTCCTTGACCTTAAGCTGATGACAACCTGATCCCAAGTCAATCTTCGAGAACACCGAAGCTCCTCTTAGCTGATCGAACAAATCGTCAATCCTTGGTAACGGGTATTTGTTCTTGATCGTCAACTTATTCAGCTGGCGATAGTCAATGCACATACGCATCGACCCGTCCTTTTTCTTTACAACTAACATCGGCGCTCCCCACAGAGATACACTTGGTCGGATAAATCCAAGATCCAACAACTCCTGGATCTGAGCTTTAAGTTCTACTAGCTCCTTCAGCGCCATCCTATATGGGGCGATGGACACCGGAGCCGTTCCCGGAAGTAGCTCAATTCCAAATTCCACTTCGCGATCCGGAGGTAACCCCGGAAGCTCTTCAGGAGAGACATCCGTGAATTCCTTCACCGTTCTGACATTCACTTACAGACAATTCTTTTGCATCCAACGCACTGATGAAAGCTAGAAATGCCCTGCACCCTTTCTGCACCATCTTATCAGCCTTTAGTGCAGACACCATATTAGACAAATAATTCCTTCTTTCTCCTATCACAATCACTTCTTTATCATCTGGAGTTCTCAACACCATTCGCTTAGCAGCGCAATCCAAATTTGCACGATGCTTAACCAGCCAATCCATGCCTAAGATAAGGTCAAACTCACCGAATGGAAATTCCATCAAGTCTGCCAGAAATACTACTCCTTGAATTTCTAAAGGCACACCCCTAAACAACTTGTTCACTACTACGGATTGTCCTAAAGGGCTAACCACAGACATTTCTCTAGCAGCAATTTCATATTTAATGCTCAAGGACTCAGACACAGTTCTAGCAACATATGAATGGGTCGATCCAATATCAATCAAAGTAATAAACAGTTTAGCAGCTATAAGGAACGTACCGATTATGACGTCCAGTGCGTCGCCATCCTCTCGCCGTCGAGCTACATAAACTAAACCCGGTTGTCTTGCATCTGTACTACCGACACCTTTGCCCGGTGCTCCTCGACCTCGACCAACACCATTTCCCCCTCCGGTCGGTCCACGACCTCTCGGCGGCTGCTGACCACCTCTCTTGAGCTGAGCAAAACCCTGACCTATTGGCCGTACCTTATTTAATTCTTGTGGACAGTCTTTTATCATGCGATCTTTAGATCCACACTTGAAACATCCCCCAGTTCTTCTCCAACACTCTCCTGGATGCATTTTCCCACACAGAGCACATGGTCGAAACTGACCTACCACAACAGGCATCGCAACTCGAGCTGGCCCATCAAACCTCTGCCTCTTTTGAAAACCCCCTGACGATCATACCGACCCAAAACTCCTCTTGTTTTTACCCCTATCTTTATCCCTATTTTGTCGTTCTGACCGCTTTACCTCTTCGGCTATTTTAGCTTTTTCAACCAAAATGACAAAATCTCTCTCCCACTGTGGAGCTATCAGTACTCGCAGCTCATCTCCCAATCCATCTTCAAACCGTACACAACGCTCATAGTCAGTCGCAACTATCCCACGGGCGTAGCGGCTCAAGCGCAGAAATTATGCCTCATATTCAGCCACAGATTTACCCCATTGAACCAGATTCAGGAATGCTTTCCTCTGGGCATCCACATAGCTTGCCTTAACGTATTTCCCTTGAAATGCTATCTTGAAGAAATCCCAGGTAATACGGTCCGCTGAAGTACCCTCTCTTACCGTGAGCCACCACTGATATGCCTCATCTCGGAGCAGAGACACCGCTCCTTTCAATTTCTCCTCTGCCGTGCAGTCCAGGTCGTCCATAACTCGCTGAACTGCCTCTAGCAAGTATTCAGCTACATTTGGGGCCACTCCAGAAATACCCCTAAATGTCTCCGCCCCATTTGCTCGAAGTCGCTCAGGAATAGACTTCTGAGCTACTGATCCAGTGCTTGCCCCAACAAACCGCTCCAGAACACGCAACATTGCTTGGGACAAAGCATCGTCCCCACCAGTTCGATCCTGAGATCTTGCTTCTGCCATGGGTGATACTGGCGCTTCTTCTTCAAGCTCATGTCTTGATTCTGAGAACTCAGCCTCGGCACCCCAGCCTCTACCACGATCGCATGTACCACGTCCAAGTCTTCTAGCACTCATGTCTACTGAATCGTCTTGGTCTGATTACAAATTTTATGAATTAGTGTTTCTTTCTCTGTTTACTACTGGATAGTCTTATGGAAATAAAGTTAGAAGTAGTTTCTCGCAAAACAAATATACCTAAAGGTTTCAATCTCTAAAGTTGAATTTCCTAACACTAGCATTCACAGCATAATATAATCGCTTCATGCAAAATCACCCAATAGTAAGAAAACTTACCGTATGGACTTGGTGTCGGAGACTCGGGTGCCATACCTCCAAAAACATTATTATTAAAACCGTTTTAAAATAAATTTGGAAAACATCTTTTAACCCATAACCCTCAGTCGAGTTTTACAATCGGGCTCTGATACCACTAAATGTAACACCCCAAACTCGGCCTAAACGTTACGACCGAATCTGGCGCGTCACATGAAAAGGTTTTTCGTGAAACTTAGTAACTGCTTAAACGTTTTGGAGTCTCTTTGCGAAACTCCGGGTTATATTGATCGTTTGTAAACCCAGTGTTTATTTTTGAAAACTTATAATTAATTTTAAATCTGCCTTTCGGTGAAAATCGAATTAAAACTATTGTGGGTATGTGATATTTTGAAAATACTTGATGTCATTTTAAGTGAAATCAGGGTGTTATCCATTAACGTTTGTAAATCGTTCGTTACGTTCTTGGAAAACAGTCATTTACATTTTATTAGGAAAACACCATACCAATTAAATCATAAATTAAAGCGTTTAAAACCAAATCAAAAATACTAGCGGCCTTATCACATAACAGGGTCCCAAATTAAAAAAATTTCAAAGATAGCAAAGTTTAATTTACTAAAACCGTGCATGGCCACCACGAAGTCCACTCCGGCCCTAATCCACTGGACTAAGAATTACCTGCAAAAATTTAAGCAGAAAGGATGAGTCGAGAGAACTCAGTGTGCAATTACCCCACATGAACCATGATTGGGCCTGAACCCATTCAAATACCATCTGGGCCTTAGCCCTTACGAAATCACATTAGGCGAAGCATATTCAGAAACGAATTGGGCCTTAGCCCTATTAGCACAGTATAGCAGATAAAGGATGCAATATGATGCAAACCCAACCCAACCTAGGTATCCATCCGCTACACACCACCCATTCCAGGAAAACACACCAGTGGGGATTTCTACAATCGACCCTCACCGCTACACACCATCGATGGTAGTCGTGCTGCAGTCAGCTGCTCATCGACGAAATTGTGACGTAGTCACCAAAATATGTGGCATAGCCACCGCAATAATGTGACAAAGTCACCGAAATATGTGGCATAGACACCGAAATAGTGTGACAGAGTCACCGAATACACTGCCCCTTCATCAAATCATAACCCAATTCCCATGCAACATAAAATCATAATAAAATAGATGCAACATATATCATACATAGAATAATCAGAACAAACGTATAATCATGCTAATGTATATATATGGCATAGTCAAAAATAACTTACCTAGTATCCCAGTTTTTACCCTTCAGAGGTAACCCAACAGACATTACCGAATTTTTGGCTTTTAAGCAAAACATACACTTATTACAAAATAAACGAACGAAGGGGTGGAAATTACACGCCTGATTACGTGAAGGACTATACACTCTTGATCGACGTCCCCCTCACTACCACGAACAACTACGATCTGTCTATTCAGATCCTAAGCTGGCCCACAACCCGGTGGAAAATCCTAAACGGCTGACACTGCACGCCGTTTGAACTTAGGGGCAGGGACTACGGGTCCACTCCCCTCCTTAGTTTGACTGGCGCTCTCATCCATGAAAGAATCCTTGATCAATATAGTACTATAACAGAAACAACGATTATCTAACAAAGATGTTGGGTTATAGCTACGAATAACGAAGAGAGAGACTAATCGCAAAGAACTAACGAGAACCTCCTTACCTTAGTTGACGAGAAATCACACACACAGATTCGGCCACCACTTCTCGAAGCTCGACCGATTAATGACCAAAGATGAAAGTTTGCTTGATCCTAACGATATTCAGCCTTAATCGATGGAGAACTTGCGGCTACCGATGATTTAAACAACTAGGATGGATTCGATGGTCACCAAAATACCCCACTTGAGTCTACAAGCATTCGGCTTTAGGCAAAAGAATGAAAGAATGAATTCAATTGACACAAGAAGAGATTCGGCTTGCAAAAGAAATGAATAGAGAAGAGAAAAGAAGAAGTAAAGAAGGAGAATAAGATTCGGCTATGGCACTCACTTAGAGGAGGAACAATTCCAATCGGCTACCAGAGAGGTTCGGCTATGAAGAAGAAACAAATAGCAAAAGGTGGGAAAAGAGAGAAGAAATGCACAATTGACCACTCTAGGATTCGGCTAAAACCAAAGAGGCAAGAAGGGGAAGATATGAAGAAAAAGGATGCTGCGATTTTGGTGGAAACGATGTAAACCAAAGTGACTGAAATGCAAAAAGAAAGAGAAGATGGTTTCGGTTCTATTCTACTCTCAAAAGATACTAAAAAAAACTGCACACTCCCACACTTATGACTGAAATGCTCATCCAATTTGCCTAAGAACCAAAGGGAGATTCGGCCCTTACCTAACCAAGCTAAAACGGCACATGCACCCCCAAACCTTCCCTCATTCGGCCAAACTCTTTCCCTCTCTCCACATCCCATGATTTCCTCCCCCATTCACTTTCTATCCACCAATTCAAACCAGTTGACCCATTCAAACTCCTCCAACACCTCTCCACCACCCATTTGAACTTGTTGACTTGTTCAAACTCCTCCTAGAAGAGTCCCAGCTGAAGGCTACCACCTCTTCATACTAACGCCAAAAATAAAACTCCTTAGTATGGCCTGCAGGATTCGAACCTTCACCCTCTCTGCTACCCTTGTGGCGTCATCCCCCCTTGCTCCCTAAGGCGTCACTTGCCACTCTTCTACACTCCTCTTGTGTCATCAACTTCACACAAATATTCATAAGGCCTACCTCTACAAGTTTCCCCCCTAAAGTGCCCTAAAACAAAAATTTAACCAAGGCTCTGGCTTGGACCCGAGCCTTCCCCAGACCCCCAAACACATCCAAATAGCAAACAGAACTAGCCAAACACACAGAAAACATAAAAATGCAGACCCCATATTTCGAGATGTTACACTTAGCTCGGTCCAATACAAAGGTGTACGACATTTACGGCAATATAAAGCTTCGTAAGGTGCCATTTTGAACTATTATTGTATGCAAATTCAATCAAAGACAAATATCGTTCCGACGTACTCTCGAGCTCGAGAAAACAACATCTCAACATATCCTCAAGTATTTGAATAATTCTCTCAGATTAACCATCCGTTTGAGGGTGGAAAGCAGTGCTAAAATGCAATTTAGTACCTAATGCATCTGGCAGTTTCTTCCAAAACCGCGATGTAAACCTTTGATCTCTATCCGAAACAATAGAAATAGGTACTCCGTATAGTCGTTCAATTTGAGAAATGTACAACTCAGCTAGCTTATCAAGTGAATAATCTGTACGGACCAGAATAAAGTGAGCCGACTTCGTCAATCTATCAACAATAACCCAGATTGCATCTTTCTTGCTCGGTGTCAACGGTAACCCAGATACAAAATCCACGTGACTCGATCCCATTTCCACTCGGGTATCATAATCGACTGAAGTAATTTCGATGGCACCTGATGCTCGGCTTTTACTTGTCGACATATCAAACATTTCGACACAAAATCAAATATCTCGTTTCATACCGTACCACCGTGAATGCCGCTTTCAAATCATTATACATCTTCGTATACCCGGGTGAACAGACAATCTACTATTATGAGCTTCATTACAAATCATTCGAATCAACTCCGGGATCCTTTGGTACACATATTCGGTTTCGAATCGCAAACATCCTCAAGAACAACTCAAATTTCGAGTCAAGATTCGAACCACAATGCTTCCTTTTTACCATCAAATTATCATAAACCCTTTGAGCTTCGCAAAGCTGTTGAACAAATAACGGTCTCGCTTTTAATTCTACTATAATCATACCATCGTCAGTTATAGCCATATCTGCATTCATCGCACGTAAAGCAAATAATGATTTTCGTCTTAAAGCATCAGCAACTATGATAAACCGTAAAAGTAACATATTTTAATCCCACATTTAGCATACTTTTAGATGATTTATCCCTTGATTTATGTAAAAAGGTGCTCTTAATCCTTTCTTTTCATGTTTTATACTCAGGAAAGCACCGGAGGATGGAAAGAACGAGAAACGGGATTAAAATGGACCAAATTGGGCCAAAGTGAAAATCGACACGGCCTCGACTTGAGCCAACACGACCGTGTCTCCTTGCTAGACTAGAACACGGCCTGATCACGATTTACACGGGCGTGTCACATCATTAAAGTCCGAACACGGCCTAAAGACGATTCACACGGGCGTGTGCCATGGCCGTGTCCCTGACGCATAGAAGAGCAATTTCACTCGGGAAAGGATACTTAGGGGCAAAGAAACCTATTTGAAAAGCCTATATAAACACCCTAAGTATAACCTAGAAGAGGGCGGTGAGCTAGGCCAAGGAGCCGAACCGAAATGGTCAGATTTGTGGGAAGCACTCGAAGACAGCCAGTTGATCCATCTCAAGAAGCCGAAATTCTACTCAAGACGGCGGATCTCTCCTTCAATTCCTTCAGGGGGTTTTAGGGATTTCTTATGTTTTGTTTTACCTTTTCTTCTGAGATGTTTTCTTTTATTATTATGAACTAAACCCTTCAGATACCTGAAGGGGATGAAGCTTAGATGAATCTTGTTATCGTTTGCTGAACTATATGATAAATACTTAATTTGTTCTTAATTATGTGTTCATAATTCTTGTGTTAATATTTCCGGGATATTGATTCAAATTTTGATGTGCTTAGGTGGAGGAGCAAAAGTCCCTGCTTAAGAGTAGATCTAGCATAATTAAGCGGAGTTGATCATGCACCTAGAGATAGGGTGACGAGATTTTGCCAGATTAGGGTGAAACCTAATATGAGAGTCCATAGATCGAGTTAATAAAATTCTAGGGGTTTTAATTAGAAAGAGATTTCAATTAATCAACCTAGGGTTAGACGTTATTCGCTTCGAGAGAGGGTTTAATATACATTAGGGAGTCTTAAGGATCAAGTCAAATGAATAAATCGTCTGGTTCAGAGTTAGATAACAAGTGAAGTCTAGGTGGATTCTTCCTAAGGGTATCGTCTTAATCAACTGAGTTTTTCCAACAATATTTCCCCAATTCATTCTTTTTGTCTTTGCGTCTTTAGCTTAGTAGTCAGTTAAATTTAGATTAAATAACAACTTCACTTATTTTAGGCTAGATAATAAAAAAGAAAGTTAGTATTAGTACTTTTGGTTCCTTTGGGTTCGACAATCCAGTCTTGCCTAAACTATACTACTGTTCGATAGGTGCGCTTGCCTGAAATCGTTGTCATAGTTAGTTTCTAGGTTCGATCATTCTCATTATCAATTTTAAAACTCTGACATCACAGCGATCAAGTTTTTGGCGCCGTTGCCGGGGAACTAAAATATTAAGAAAGCTCTATTTTTATTACTTTAGCCATTATTTTCCGTAATTTACTTTTATTTTTATTTTTGTTTTCTTTTTAACTTTGCTAAATTTTCTTTCTTTCTTTTCCTAGCAGGTACCTGTAGTTTATGACTAGAAGGAACCCGAGAGGACCACTAGTATACGATAGTGATATTGAAGCTACCGCTCGCAGGAATCGCAGAGAAATTAGGCGAGCCCTAACTTACGCAGAAAAAGAGCGAGAAGGCAGATCCAATCCTACTGAAGGGATGGACCAGAATAATCCACCACCACAAGATGTGGCAGAAAATAATGCTCCGCGTACTATGTATGATTATGCTAAACCTCATTTAATAGGAGCAGAATCAAGTATTGTTAGGCCTGCTATAGCTGCTAATAATTTTGAATTAAAGCCTAACACTATACAATTGATTCAACAATTTGTTCAATTTGATGGTTTGCAGGACGAAGACCCAAATACTCATATAGCTAATTTTTTAGAGTTTTATGATACCTTTAAAATAAATGGCATTTCTGATGATGCCATCCGTCTTCGGTTATTTCCCTTTTCATTAAGGAATAAAGCTAAACAGTGGTTAAACTCGTTACCACGAGGGTCAATCACTACATGGGATCAAATGACCGAAAAGTTTTTATTAAAATATATCTCCCACCGGCCAAAACGGCCAAATTACGGAATGATATCTCTTCTTTTGTGCAGATGGATTTAGAGACATTATACGATGCATGGGAGAGATACAAGGATCTCTTGAGAAGGTGTCCGCACCATGGTTTACCCTTGTGGCTCCAAGTTCAAACTTTCTATAACGGTGTAAACCCCTCAACGAGGCAACTAATTGATTCAGCCACCGGTGAAACCCTAAACAATAGAACTCTTGAAGCAGCCTACGAGTTTATTGAAGAAATGTCACTGAATAACTATCAGTGGCAGGTTACAAGGACAAAACCAATAAAATCACTCGGAGTTTTCAACCTCGATGCAAGAACTGCGTGCTATCAACACGGTAGAGATGATGAATAAAAAGCTTGATAGATTGTGTTCTTCTGCAGTACATCCAAGAATGCAAAGGCGACGCAAGTGGAACTGTGGCGAATCCTCGAGTACCCACTCTACCAACCGGCACGTAAAGTTTAACAGATGAACTATATAGGTAATAATTTCAGATCTAATAATAACTCTTATAGCAATACTTATAATCCAGGTTGGAGGAACCACCCAAATTTTTCATGGGGAGGTCAAGGAAATCAAGGAATTCAAAGACAACAACCTCCTCAAAATTTCCAAAATCACCCTATCCACAGGAAAGAGGCCGAACCTTGAAGAGATGCTGACAAAATTCATGACAGCCACAGATAACCGTCTCCAAGACACTGAAACCACCCTTAAGAATCAACAAGCATCGATGAAAGGGATCGAGAATCAAGTCGGAGAACTTACTAAGACAGTTGGACAACTTGCAAAGTTAATTTCCGAACGACCGCAAGGGCGTCTACCAAGCAACACTGAGATTAACCCAAAGGAGCAAATCCAAGCCATAACAGCTCAAGAAAGTGAGGGGTTAGACGAGCCCAATTCAAGGCAAGAGAATATGGTCAAAGAAGGTAAGGTTGAGGTAAGTAATAACAAGCCAAAACCGGTAATCAAAGAGTACCAACCTCGCATATCATATCCCGAAGCGTTAAAGAGAGACGACACAGAGAAATAGTTCAGTAAGTTTCTTAAACTTTTAAAGAAATTGCATATTAACTTACCGTTACTTGAAGCTCTTACGCAGATGCCAGACTCTAGAAAATTCCTAAAAGAGCTGTTGACGAAAAAGCGAAGGATAGACGAAGCATCACATGTGGAACTAAACGCAATGTGCTCAGCAATCTTGCAAAATAAACTACCACAAAAATTAAAAGATCCAGGGAGTTTTACAATTCCATGCTTAATTGGAAGTTTATCTATTGATAATGCGTTAGCTGATCTAGGGGCAAGCATAAATGTCATGCCTTATAAATTATTTAAAAAACTAGGTCTAGGGAAACCCAAACAAACTAGGATGAGCATTCAACTAGCTGATAAAACTGTTAGAATTCCTAGGGTATTATCGAAGATGTTCTTGTAAAAATTGATAAATTCGTTTTCCCAAGAGATTTTGTTGTCTTAGACATGGATGAGGATAATTCGATTCCCTTAATTTTAGGAAGACCCTTTTAGCAACTGCTAGAACAAAAATTGATGTTGGTACAGAGAACTCATACTGCCGTGTAGGTGACGAATCGATCGGTTTACAAGCTCTTGACTCAACCAGACAACAATTGATGAAGGTGAGAAAGTAAATTTAGTTGATAACCAAGTTGTTCAACTTTCACCACAGGAAACACCACAAGGTTACAAACCTGAGCCGAATCATGGACCCCATGACAACAAAGAAGAATCACATGAGGAACGAAGCCTTAGGGTCGACAAATTAGAAGAGTGGAAAACACAATTCAAAGAAGAACCGGAACCACAAGAAGTAAAACCGAAGGAGCCCCCAGAAGAGCTCATAGGAACAACAAACCACTTCAAAATAGGAGACCAGGTACTGTTAGATAAAGCAGATCCTCGCCTCATCACATCAGACTTGAACACAAATGAAGAAATTCCTCTTGAGGTACACAATATTTTCCCATACGGAACAGTCGAGGTAAGTAATCCTATTTTTGGTACTTTCAATATAAACGCTTCTCGACTTAAACTTTATCAAGGAAATAGAACTGATAGCATGAGGGAAGATATTCAAATTTTTAAACCACCCTGATTTGTTGCGAATACGAGGAAAGTCTAGCTTAAGACTTTAAACGAGCGCTTCTCGGGAGGCAACCCGAGCACTAACCCTAATTACTTTCATATTTGTTTTCATTTTATTTTCTTCTCTTCTCTTAGTGTTAAACACCTAGTTCAAACTAACCAAAAGTGCAGATTTTCAGCCCACACGGCCTTGCACACGGCCGTGGCCGTGGCCGTGTAGAGGTATAGAATCTCCGTACTAACAATGGCATAAGAGGTACAAGTCAGAAAGAATCAAATCTTCAAGTCACAGACTCCAACCACCACCCCACGGGCACCGACAAAACGCCACGGCCGTACGACGTGACCGTGGACGACACTGACTTATCACCAACGGGTGTGGCAATCTGTAAAATGGGCGTGGGAGACATGAACGACTCTCAACACGGCCATGCGATGCGGCCGTGGTCGACACTGATAGTTACACATGGGCGTGGTAACCAGAACACGGGCGTGGGAATGTGCCTGACTTGAGAATTCTATTTAAACCACCCACCCCTCCATCTTCTCACCCATTCAGCCCATTTAGTTTTTCTTTTCTTTCTCAACCCTCTCCCTACTTTTCTTCCCCAATACATTCCCAAAACCCTTGAGCTATACCAAATGCCGAAGAAGCGGAAGGAATCAAGCATAGTCTCCTAGAGGGAGACCGATCTATATAAGTTCATGTCAGCCGCTTCAATCATTCGACGAGCCAAGGATATTTGAGGCCATTTAGTTTTTATTTCGTTTTTCTCTTTTGCTTCAATTTCCTTATCTTTACTTCTCTTCTCCTTAAATTAACTTATTTTATTCTACTTTCTTGGTTTTAGGTTCTTTAGGTTGCTTGGGAATCACGCCACTTCCGCCACCGCCAGCACCTCCGCAGCCTTAGAGGTCACACCCACCTCGCGAGCCATCCAACAATAAGGACCCCTTAGTCCATCCATCTTTTCTTTTAATCTTATTTTACTTTCTGTTTTCTTTCTCTTTATCTTTCTTGTCTTTAATTATATATTCAGTTTATTTTAAATGTGTCTTAATAATTCCTGGCTAATCCTCCATGAGCTACCCAATTTCTTCATCTAGCACAGAGCTCGTTAGTAACCGCCACAACAAAAAGACGACACCTCCAACGTCGCTTTCACCTCCAACGCAAGGATTTCATCCATCATTCAGGGAGTTTCAGTTCTCTCTATATCTTTTGAATTTATACTTAATTGTCTATATATATATCTTTGTACATTGAGGGCAATGTACATCTTAAGTGTGGGGGGTGAATAACCTAAAAAGGTGCCTAACTTTTTTTCATTATTCTCAAATTCCTGAAATTAGGTACCAAACTTTTTGCATTGTTCTCAAATCCCTAAATTATGCCTTGTCTTAAAGTAAATTTCTCATATTATCATTAGAATGAAATTCCCATAATTGATGATTTTTTCTTGATATGTTTTAGATTAAGTCATTGATAATTAAATTCTAAGATACTAGAGAATCAAGCATGATAAGTCTATTTTTCGGTATTAAAAAAATTTGTAGGTTGTCTACCTGAATTAGAATATTACTTTGAAATTTGAAATTTACGAGGTTGATATCAAAATACCCATAATTTTTGTGAGATTTTGAGCCTTATAAGAGCATATATCCTTTTTCATGCTCACTTCTTGATTATGAGTGTGTCAACATTGAACTGTTATTCTAGAACTTGCCTCGATTATACATGTTGAGACCACATCTTTGATTTGATATATAGAAATGATAAAGGCACCTAGGATTTAACCCACGTACTCCATAAAAAGCCTACCTTCATAATTAACCCCTAGTGAACCCCTTTTATCCTAACAACCCTTTTTATTGACTCACCCACTAATATTAACCCAAAACCCTTTGTATTTGTTATCACCATTCTTCTTGACGACCCTTTTTTTTCGAGATTTGATTTGACCAGTTGCCTAACTATGTTCTTTATTTTAGTTGTTAAAGTTCTTTATTATGATTTGTTCTTAAAAAAAACATCAAAGTATATTCAGTATTAGCATGATGAAAAGCGAGCTTATACGTTAAAGTCTAAGAAGCTCGTATTATTAGTTTCAAAGTTTCAATTCATGTAATTATTTATTTATTTTTCAATTCGTTGTTTCTAGTTAGGTAATTTTTCAGGTCGATCTCGATTCTAACCCTCTAATTCAGCCTTTATCCACACCTTAACCCAAGCCACGTTACAACCCTGATAAAGACCTTTTGATTTGTGCATCATTTCATATTACAATGGTGGAGATTTAATTTT
The DNA here is from genome assembly GCA_025698515.1 of Gossypium sturtianum. Lineage (NCBI taxonomy): Eukaryota > Viridiplantae > Streptophyta > Magnoliopsida > Malvales > Malvaceae > Gossypium > Gossypium sturtianum. Next base: position 80,689,261 of record CM046953.1, on the reverse strand, counting down.
CATGCAAGCCTATGGGATTAACTTTTCAGGTTTGACATTTGAGTGCTTAATTCTAAACCTTAAACACTTCGAGTGATTTGAGTGAATCTTTTGTGAGGATGTCAATCCTGGTAGGTTTTGGATCAGAGGTAATTATTTAGATGAGGGGAAACACCTATGTTTTGTGCTACAAATGTATGACTTATGTTGTTTGAATCTTTAGGACTCTTTGAATTAAATTATCCATGTATAAATTATCTATGAATTATGATGAGACATTGTTGATAGGAATATTGAATTATGGAAAGTTCGTTTTAATTGTAAGTTGAGAATTTTGCTTGAGGACAAGCAAAAGCTTAAGTGTGGGGGTATGTGATAAACCGTAAAAGTAACATATTTTAATCCCACATTTAGCATACTTTTGGATGATTTATCCCTTGATTTATGTAAAAAGGTGCTCTTAATCCTTTCTTTTCAGGTTTTATACTCAGGAAAGCATCGAAGGATGGAAAGAACGAGAAACAGGCTTAAAACAGACTAAATTGGGCCAAAGTGAAAATCAACACGGCCTCAACTTGAGCCAACACGGCCGTGTCTCCTTGCTAGACTAGAACACGGCCTGATCACAATTTACACGGGCGTGTCACCTCATTAAAGTCCGAACACGGCCTAAAGACGATTCACACGGGCGTGTGCCATGGCCGTGTCCCTGACGCAGAGAAGAGTAATTTCACTCGGGAAAGGATACTTAGGGGCAAAGAAACCTATTTCAAAAGCCTATATAAACACCCTAAGTATAACCTAGAAAAGGGCGGTGAGCTAGGCCAAGGAGCCGAGCCGAAAAGGTCAGATTTGTGGGAAACACTCGAAGATAGCCAGTTGATCCATCTCAAGAAGCCAGAATTCTACTCAAGACGACGGATCTCTCCTTCAATTCCTTCAGGGGGTTTTAGGGATTTCTTATGTTTTGTTTAACTTTTCTTTTGAGATGTTTTCTTTTATTATTATGAACTAAACCCTTCAGATACCTGAAGGGGATGAAACTTAGATGAATCTTGTTATCGTTTGCTGAACTATATGATAAATACTTGATTTGTTCTTAATTCTTGTGTTAATATTTCCGGGATATTGATTCAAGTTTGATGTGCTTAGGTGGAGGAGCAAAAGTCCCTGCTTAAGAGTAGATCTAGCATAATTAAGCGGAGTTGATCGCGCGCCTAGAGATAGGGTGACGAGATTTTGCCGGATTAGGGTGAAACCTAATATGGGAGTCCATAGATCGAGTTAATGCAATTCTAGGGGTTTTAATTAGAAAGAGATTTCAATTAATCAACCTAGGGTTAGACGTTATTCGCTTCGAGAGAGGGTTTAATATACATTAGGGAGTCTTACGGATCAAGTCAAGTGAATAAATCGTCTGGTTCAGAGTTAGATAACAAGTGAAGTCTAGGTGTATTCTTCCTAAGGGTATCGTCTTAATCAACTGAGTTTTTCCAACAGTATTTCCTCAATTCATTCTTTTTGTCTTTGCGTCTTTAGCTTAGTAGTCAGTTAAATTTAGACTAAATAACAACTTCACTTATTTTAGGCTAGATAATAAAAAGAAAGTTAGTATTAGTACTTTTGGTTCCTTTGGGTTCGACAATCCGGTCTTGCCTAAACTATACTACTGTTCGATAGGGGCGCTTGCCTCAAATCGTTGTCATAGTTAGTTTCCAGGTTCGATCATTCTCATTATAAATTTTAAAACTCTTACATCACAGCGATTAAACTACATTAGCCTTTCCTGGGTGAAAATCAATCACAAGCTCATAATCTTTTAATAATTCCAACCACTGTCGTTGTCTCAGATTCAAATCCTTCTGAGTCATTAAGTACTTTAGGCTTTTATGATCGGAATAGACATGGCATTTTTCACCAAATATATAGTGGCACCATATCTTCAGAGCAAAAACTATAGCTACCAATTCAAGATCGTGCGCCGGATAGTTCTTTTCATACGGCTTTAACTGTCTCGAGGCGTAGGCTACAACCTTACCCTCTTGCATCAAAACACAACCCAAACCATTCAAGGATGCATCACTGAAAATAACGAACTCTTTACCCGACTCTGGCTGAACAAGTACTCGGGCTTCAGTCAACAAAGTTTTCAATTTATCGAAACTCTTCTGGTACCTCTCCGTCCACTCGAATCTAACATCTTTTTGAAGTAGCTTTGTCATCGGAGTTGTAATCATTGAGAAACCTTTCACGAAACGTCTATAGTAACCGGCTAGTCCCAGAAAACTCCGAACTTCAGAAACATTACGCGGGGGTTTCCAATCAAGTATAGCCGAAATCTTACTCGGATCAACCCGAATACCTGATGCTGAAATAACATGCCCCAAGAAGCTAACTTTGCGTAACCAGAACTCACATTTACTGAATTTCGCGTACAACTGCTTATCACGCAAAATCTGTAACACAAGTCTCAAGTGTTCGGCATGCTCAGTTTCGTCGCGCGAATAGATCAGAATGTCATTTATAAACAAAACTAAAAACTGATCCAAATACTGTCTGAATACCCGATTCAACAAATCCATGAAAATAGCAGGGGCGTTAGTGAGTCCGAACGGCATCACCAAAAACTCGTGATGGTCGTATCTCGTTCAGAAAGCAATCTTAGGCACATCAGAATCTCTAACTCGCAACTGATAATAACCCGATCTTTAATCAATATTCGAAAATACTGAGGCCCCCTTTAATTGATCAAATAGATCATCAATGCGCGAAAACCGGTTTTTATTCTTTATAGTCACTTTATTAAGCTGTCGATAGTCGATGCACATTCTCAAAGTTCCGTGTTTCTTCTTCACAAATAACACTGGCGTACCCCAGGGGGAAAAACTCGGTCGAGCAAAACCTCTATCTGTCAATTCTTGCAACTGGGCTTTCAACTCTTTTAATTCCGTCGATGCCATTCTATACGGAGCTATCGAGATCGGGGTCGTCCCTGGTACTACCTCAATACCAAACTCTACTTCCCGAACAGGTGGCAATCCCGGCAATTCTTCCGGAAACACATCCGGATACTCACATACAACAGGTACATATTCAATCTTCTTTTCGGTCACTTTATTATCAATCACATAAGCAAAATAAACTTCGCAACCCTTTCTCATATACTTTCGAGCCAACATCGAAGATATCACTGCTGGTAGCCCATTTAAATCCGCAGATTTAATCTGAATTATTTCATTATTCTGGCACCGCAGATCAATATTCTTTCGTCTGCAATTCACTATGGCATCGTGCACAGTTAACCAATCCATACCGAGGATGATATCAAACTCATCAAATGGTAGTAACATCAAATCAGCCGGAAAACATGAGTCTCAAATCATCAAAGGGCAATTCTTGCACATCTTATCAACTAACACACACTGGCCCAGGGGGTCCGAAACCCGAATCACAAATTAAGTAGACTCAACAGGTAAAGTATTACTAAATACTAATGTTTCACACACATAGGAATTAGTTGAACCGGGGTCAATAAGAGCAATTACACTAGTATTAAAGAGAGTAAATATACCGGTGATGACACCTGGAGATGAAGCCTCCTCTCGAGCATGAATGGCATAGGCTCTGGCAGGCACACGAGCCTCTGATCGAATAGCTATATCCGAAATCCCTCTCTGAGTGCCGCTCCTACCTTTCGCATTTCGGGGTGGTCTACCTCTAGCTGCGGTACCGCTCGGTCATGCACTCTGAGCATTACCCTTCTCAGCTAACTCCGGGCAATCCCGAATGAAGTGATCCTGCGAACCACACTTGTAGCAAGCTCGGTTGTTGGACTTGCCCCAACATTCAACAAAATGTTGCCTACCAAACTATTGACACTCGGGTTTATTCGATCGAGTATTATCAACACTAGCAATCGAGGTAGCTCGTGAACTCACCGGTGGTCGCTCTCGTATGAAAATCCCAGCATTAGTCTTAGATCAGTTACTGTCATTTCGGAACTTCTTTGATGCCATCTGAGAAGTTTTACCTGCTGATCTCTTGAGAAAATCTCTAGCTTCAAATTTAGCTTTTCTTTTCTCTTTTCCGAGCTCTTCAGCCTTGCAAGCTTGCTCGACAAGTACTACGAACTCTTTTATTTCAAGTATACCGACAAGCAATTTTATGTCTTCGTTCAGTCCCTCCTCGAATCTTTTACACATGGCATCCTCGGTTGCAACACACTCTCGGGCATAACGGTTGAGTCAAACAAACTCACGCTCATAATCAGATAACGTCATACGACCCCGTTTTAACTCGAGAAATTCTTTGCATTTCTGATCAATAAATCGCTGACTGATATACTTTTTGCGAAACTCTGTCTGAAAGAAATCCCAACCAAAACCAAAGTGTTCCACCAATAGTAGGCAGAATCCAGTAATAAAGATATAGCACATTTCAAGCACTCTTCGGGTGTACAAGATAGTTCATCAAAGACACGAATAGTATTGTCGAGCCAAAATTCAGCCCACTCAGCATCATCAATAGTTGTGGCTCTAAACTCTTCAGCTCCGTACTTTTTGATTTTATCAACAGGAGGCTTATTTAACCTCTCAGGATTAATGATCGAAGGTACCACAGGTACTACAGGTGGATTATTAGGGTTCGGGGGTTGTTGAACAGCCAGATTGGTCCGGATATATTGGTTAAACAAATAATTCATTATATTAAAGAAGGCTTCCTTAGCCCCCTCATCTTGATTACTCATAGTTGGTCGAGATTCAACCGGTGCGGTCCTTTGCGCGGGAGCAGGCGCCACACTCACGACATCATCGGCTACGGCTCGCTTGGGATCAGGATCCATTTACTATAAGATAGAAGAAAAACATATTTCCTTGTCAGAAGTCATCACACTATCACAATAAAAATTATGGCATGTATAGCTAAACTCACACGCGCTACGTTACTCCGAGAACCGACTAAACTGTAGCTCTGATACCAATCAAATGTAACAACCCTAACCCGTATCCGTTGCCAGATTAGGATTAGAAGCATTACCGAACAAATCACAGCTTAGAACATATATTCATTTCTCTCATGCTTTATAAATTAACCACATCAATACACTATACCTATTCAAGTTTCGAACCTTAATACACCTATATTCATCTCATTGATATATTAAAATTTAATCCAATCATATATCATTGCATAACATATATCGAGTATATAAATAAACAAATTTTTCATAAGCTAATTACCACGCATATTACTAATACATGAGTATTTTCAACTTAATAATCCATATCACATTGCTATTTGTTCTTTAGCATATTTGGCAAATACATTTACTACATTTAAGATGAGCCGAATGTAAACATGCATAGTATAACCTGATTTTTATCACACGAAAAGATCAAAGCAAATCCATACACATAAGATATAACATTACTTAACTAATATATAATACATACCATGACTTAAACAAGCATCCATCATTTACTTCATTGCTTAAGCCGAATGATACACTATGCTTACCATTTACCATTTCCGATTCATATATATATATTTAACCAAACATCATAATATATATATACTATGTATTAGACTTATTATCATGAACTAATTTATAAGTGATTTATATCATAACCAATCAAGACATTTAACCAAAATACCCAACATACATGCTATGAAACATGATTACCAAACAAAGTTATATCATAATCAAATATACCCAAATTTAAGCATCATGATCAAACTTAATCGAACTCAAGCATAGAAATCAAGCCATTTAACCAATCACCAAGCATAAACACATTAGAATTTATAGTCCAATTTAAGACAATAATATAACCGAATCTATATAAAAACCATAATACCACGATTTAGCCATTTTCGCATGGCATTTATACATATATATACACCATTCAAAACCAACTCAAAAGTGACATAGCCTATACATGCCATAGTTTCAAAAGATGTACTACTTATAAAATACCAAAGTTAGTTGATAGTGTGATAGACTTTGACGATGATCCCCGAGCTCGTAACTAGACTTCAGAATCTATAAAACCATACAAATAAACACACACAGTATGCTATTATAGCTTAGTAAGTTATAAGCAATTTCACAACAACAATTCATTATAACACTATACTAGCAAAGTCAAAATAATATAATCACAACCAAGGTTTATAACCATGACATTAGTTTATATCACCTTCCGAAAACTTTCTCATTTCACAGCCCAAAGGCCGAACTTCCATGCCTTCGATAATAGATTTTTCATGCATATATATATTACTTACCGAACTTATACTTGCACTTCAAACCCATATAAATCACATATTCAAGATTTAAAACTAATCAAATGAACTCTTTATACAAACTTCCACATGACCGAATACAATATATAAAATTCATGAAGAAATCAATGAGATTTTGTAAGCATTACTCCATGTCAACCTATATCAATTGAACTATAAAATTAAGTGATACATTCCATCCAAACTAATTTGTCACTCTTACTTGATTCCAATTAATATCATCTCATAATATCAACTTACCAAAATTCAATCCAAGATTTAAAAATTAATCGCACACTTAGTGCTCCTTGTCCGATTTCGCACACTTAGTGCTCGATATTTTAAAATTCGCACACTTAGTGCTCGGAAGTTAAATTTGCACATTAGTGCATCTCCCAAACTTGTTCCTTATTCATACATATACATATAAACTTAACTCCAACCATATATATTCATTTTCTAATCAACTAATTCATTTCATAAACCATTACCACATTCGATAATATCCCTTATATATATATATATATACTTCCATTTAAATTCATTTTCATCATTATAAATAAATTCAATGCAACTCAATTGCTTAAAAACTTACCTCGAGTATCGACGGACTTCGTTTTTCGACTATTTAATTAACTTCTCCTTTCCTCGATCCAATCCCGATCCTTTTTGTTCTTGATCTAATAAATTTCAAATTCAGCTCATTCAAACATATTTTCATTCAATTTCATCCAAAAACACATAAATGGGCAAATTACTATTTTACCCCTGACATTTATAATTTTTACAATTTAGTCCCTATTGCACAAAACACAAAATACTCAAAATTTGACCATACTTCTTTAGGGCCGAATCTTCATCATCTTATTACAAGCTCATACAATTCATTTATTTCACATTTTAGTCCCTAAAAAAATTTATTTTTGCAATTAATCCTAACTACTCAATTTCATCAAAAATTCAAAGACAAAACTTGTTAATCTAACACATATAATCAATATTTCATCATCAACTCACAAAAACAACTAGCTTTCTTCAATGGCAATTCACAAAATACACAACCAATTCAAAAATTCAAGCATGGGCTAACTAAATCACATAGCAACAATCTCAAAAACGTAAAAATTATCAAAAACCGAACAAAATCATTTACCCAATTAAGCCTCCAAAGTGCAAAACCTCATGAAGCTTTTCTTCTTTTATTTTTCTCTTAGTTTCGGTCAATAGAGAAAGATGAACACTTTCTCTTTCATTTCTTTTCTTTTATTCAATTATACATATTAACATATATTAAATTAATACATTGTAACATAAAATATAATAAAAATTTCCAATCACTATTACATGCAAATCATGACTGGTCACTATGATGAATTTTGGTCAATTTACACTATTTATACCTCAATTTAAGAAACCATCATCAATTTGACACTTAGGCATTTAACCCCCAAATTTTCTTTTTATGCGATTAAGCCATTTCTTTAAAATTAAGCACCAAAACAATCAAATTTTAATACGAAATTTTCACACACATCAATTCACACATAATGAGCATAGAAAATAATATTAAAATATTTTTTTGACTCGGATTCATTGTCCCGAAACCACTATTCTGACTAGAGTCAAAATCGGGCTGTTACAGTTCATATGTTAAGTTTATTTGTATATGGCTTACTAAGGTTTTGAAAGCTTACTCTATGTGTGTTTTCATTGTTTTATAGATCGTTGAAGCTACGGAAGGCTCGAGATCATCGAGGATCATCATCACACTTTCAAACTCTATATTGGTACTTTTGAATGTGTACATAGTTAAATATGGCATGTATAAGCTAGTTATTTTAGATTATGTTTTTAGTGGTATATAAGTAGCCATGTGATATGGCTAGATAATGATCATGATGTGAATGAGTAGTTATGCTATATGATGCATAGTTTGGTATGTTTAGTGGTTAATGGTTGAATTGATGAAATGGTCAAATTTTATGATGAGTATTATGATGCAAAGTTGGCATATTATTGATGAAGGGTTGTTACATTGAAATGGTAAGTTTTTGAGTGGTTTATACTTAGAAATGCTTGTGTTGATAATAAGATAAATGTGGCATAAGTTGGTGAGTTTGATATGTTCATGTTTGGTAAGAAAAGATGGATATGTTGGTATGTTTTGGGTACTTTTGATGCTTGGAATGATGCTTATTTGTGCTTGTAGGTATAGCCTAATGTGTGGGTGGCAATTTGGCCTTGTAAATGGCATATAATTGCCCACACGATTGAGCACACAGGCGTGTGGCTCGACCGTGTCCTTCGTGGTTGTATTTCAAAATAAGTCAGGCTCGACCACGGGCTAGATACACGGGCGTGTGACTGGCCGTGTGGTGTAAGTCAGTGTCGACCACGAGTGAGGCACACGGGCGTGTCTTAGGCAGTGTTGACAAGTCAGTATGTATGCCCTGTTTTGTCAAGGCTTAGACACACGGGTGTGTCTGAGGCCGTGTGAGGCACACGGCCTGCCCACACGGGCGTGTGACCTCTGTAACTTTGAAAAATGTTTAATTTTTGGAAAAAATTGTATGAACTCGGTTTAGTCTCGACCCCTTCTTAATGAATGATTAAGGTCTTGTAGACTTCATTAAGGGACTATATGTTTATAGTCTGCTATGATTTGATGATGATATATGTTATGATGTGAAATGTTCATAAAAGTTTTTGATTGTCCAGTAATACCTCTTAACCCTAAACCGGCGATGGTTAGGGGTTAGGGGTGTTACATTTGGTTTGTATCAAAGTTATGGTTTAGTCGATTCTAGGACTAACGTAGCATGTGAGAGTCTAGCTATACATGCTATATATACGAACTGTGATAGTGTGATGAATCCAGACGTATAAAATGTGTTTTTCGTATAGTAATGGATCTCAAAAGAGCTGTAGCTGACGATGTTGAAAGTAATGCGCCTGCTCCTGCTCAAGGGACAGCGCAATCTGATTTGAGATCGGCCACTAGCGGTCAGGAAGGAGAGGCTAAACAAGCCTTCTTCCAAATGATGAATGAGTGGTTCACTCAATACGTTAGAACAAATCTGGCTGTTTCACAACCTCCGCCCCCACCCAATCCTCCTCAGACTTCTGCTGTACCTTCGGTTATAAACTTGAACCTATTGAATAAGCCTTCGGTAAAAAAAACCATAAATATGGGGCCGAAGAGTTCAGGGCCACTTGTGATGATGATACGGAGAGAGCTGAGTTTTGGCTCGAGAACACAATTTGAGTATTTGATGAAATGTCATTGACTCCTGAAGAATCCATAAAATGTGTTGTCTTGTTACGAGATGCAGCTTATCAGTGGTGGAAGACTTTGATTTCTGTTGTTCTAAAAGAACAGATTACATGGAATTTCTTTCAGTCTGAGTTCCGGAATAAATATATCAGCCAGAGATTTATAAATCAGAAACGGAAAGAATTTCTGGAATTGAAACAGGGTCGCATGTCTGTCACTGAATATGAACGAGAATTTGTGAGATTAAGTCAATATGCTCGGGAATGTGTTTCAATCGAAGCGATAATGTGTAAAAGGTTTGAAGATGGCCTAAATGAAGACATCCGTTTGCTAGTTGGGATTCTGGAAATAAAAGAATTTGTTGTGCTTGTTGATCGAGCATGTAAAGCTGAGGCACTTGGGAAAGATAAAAGAAAAGCTGAGTCTGAAGCCAAAGATGTGAGAAAGAGATTCTTGAATAAATCATTTCAATCTACTTCAAAGAAATTCAGAGATGAGCATAGCCGTTCAAAGGCTAATATGGGACATTCGAATAGAGATCGAGCTAGATCGCAGTCGAACTTCAAAGCTCCAGCTACTTCGATCACTAGTGTGGGAAATGTCTGATTCGAAGGACCTGAATGTAAGCACTGTTGAAAAAGACATCTGGGTAGTTGTAGATGGAATGATCGAGCCTGTTTCAGATGTGGATCACTAGATCATTTCATCCGAGATTATCTTGAGTCCATTGAATAAGATATTTTAAAAATCCGAAGTCAGATAATGCTTCAACTAGAGGTAGACCTTCAAGAAACACAAGAAATGTCAGTGGTAGTCAGAGAACTACGAGAGATATAGTCGCGAGATTTGAAGCTAGGGCACCTGCCAGAACATACGCCATTCGAGCTCGTGAGGAAGCTTCATCTCCAGATGTTATTACGGGTACATTTACTCTTTATGATACTTCTGTGATTGCATTGATAGATCCAGGGTCTACTCATTCGCATGTATGCATGAACTTAGTATCCAGTAAGACTTTGCCTGTAGAGTCTACTGAATTTTTTATTAGAGTATCGAACCCCTTAGGTAAAAGTGTACTGGTTGACAAAGTATGCAAGAAATGTCCGTTGATGTTTTGAGATGTTTGCTTTTCGGCTGATCTGATGCTATTACCTTTTGATGAGTTTGATATAATTCTGGTATGGATTGGTTAACATTGCATGATGTTGTTGTGAACTGCAAAAGAAAGACTATTGATTTGAGATGTCCAAATGATAAAATAGTTAGGATTGAATCTAATGATTTGAATGGATTATCGGCTGTGATATCAGTGATGAAAGCTCAAAGTTATGTGAAAATGGGTTGCGAAGCCTATTTTGCCTATGTGATTGATTCGAGAGGGACTGAAAAGAAAGTTGAATCTGTGCTAGTTGTTTGTGAATTCCCTGACGTGTTTCCGGAAGAATTTCCAGGACTGCCTCCGATACGAGAAGTTAAATTTGGCATTGATTTAATGCTAGGAACGACTCCTATCTCGATAGCTCCGTACAGAATGGAACCAACAGAATTGAAAGAGTTGAAGTCACAGTTGCAAGAGTTGACCGATAGAGGATTTGCACGACTGAGTTTCTCACCTTGGGGTGCTCCCGTTCTGTTTGTGAAAAAGAAAGATGGCACAATGAGAATGTGCATTGATTACCGTCAGTTGAACAAAGTGACTATTAAGAACAAATATCGTTTGCCCAGAATTGATGATTTGTTTGATCAGTTGAAAGGAGCTACCGTGTTTTCAAAGATAGATGAGATCGGGGTATTATCAATTGTGAGTAAAAGATTCAGACATTCCGAAAACTGCTTTCAGAACGAGGTACGGACATTATGAGTTTTTAGTTATGCCTTTCGGACTAACCAATGCTCCTGCTGTCTTTATGGATTTGATGAATAGAATTTTTAGACCGTATTTAGATCGATTTGTTGTTGTATTCATTAACGACATTTTGATTTATTCGCGTGATGAAATTGAGCATGCCGAACATCTAAGAATTGTACTACAAACTCTGCGAGATAAGCAATTGTATGCTAAGTTCAGTAAATGTGAGTTCTGGTTACGTGAAGTTGGTTTTCTAGGACATATTGTGTCAGCATCTAGTATACGAGTCGATCCAAGCAAGATTTCAGCTATTTTGGAGTGGAAGCCTCCGAAAAATGTGTCTGAAGTTCGTAGTTTTCTGGGACTTGCTGGTTAGTATCGAAGGTTCATAAAAGGCTTTTCGATGATTGCTACTCCGTTGACTAGATTGCTTCAGAAAGATGTGAAGTTTGAATGTTCCGATAAATGTCAGAAAAGTTATGATCATTTGAAAGCCCTTTTGACTGAAGCTCCAATTTTGGTACAGCCAGAATCGGGTAAAGAGTTTGTGATTTATAGTGATGCTTCGTTGAATGGTCTGGGATGTGTTTTAATGCAGGAAGGCAAAGTTATAGCTTATTCCTCGAGACAGTTGAAACCGCATGAAAAAAATTATCCGACACAAAATTTAGAGCTAGCTGCTATTGTGTTTGCTTTAAAGATTTGGTGCCACTATCTTTTCGGTGAAAAACGCCATGTGTTTTCAGATCATAAAAGTTTGAAATATTTGATGACTCAGAAAGACTTGAATTTGTGACAAAGACGATGGTTAGAGCTGTTGAAAGACTACGAGCTTGTGATAGATTATCATCCGGGTAAGGCAAATATTGTTGCTGATGCATTGAGTCAAAAATCGCTGTTTGCATTACGTGCGATGAATGCTCATTTAGATTTATCTGATGATGGTTCAGTTTTAGCTGGGTTGAAAGCGAAACTGTTTTTCTTACAACAAATATGTGATGCTCAGAAAGTTGATAATGAAATGTTAGCAAAACTAGCTTAGTGTGACTCGAACTCTGATTCTGAATTTCGAGTTGATGTTGGTGATTGCTTGAGATTTTGAGATCGAATTTATGTTCCGAGAAACTCAGAGTTGATTCAGTTGATCTTGAATGAAGCACATAATAGTTGCGTATCTGTTCATCTGAGAAGTACAAATATGTACCATGATTTGAAGCAACATTACTGGTGGTCTGGTATGAAACGAGACATCTCTGACTTTGTTTCGAAATGTTTAGTCTGTCAGCAAGTTAAAGCTGAACATCAAGTTCCATCTGGTTTGTTACAACCGATAATGATTCCTGAATGGAAATGGGATAGAGTGAAAATGGACTTTGTTTCAGGATTGCCATTGACTCCGAGAAAGAAAGATACAATTTGGGTCGTAGTTGACAGATTAACGAAAAAAGCTCATTTTATTCCAGTACGATATGATTACTCACTTGATAGATTAGCTGAGCTTTACATTTTTGATATTGTGAGATTGCTCGAGGTGCCACTATCTATTGTGTCTGAAAGAGATTCGAGGTTTAGTACAGCTTTTCACCCACAGACGAATGGTCAATCCGAACGGATCATTCAGATACTCGAGGATAAGTTGAGATGTTGCATACTTGAGTTTGATGGTATGTGGGAACAATATTTTCCATTGATTGAATTTGCGTACAATAATAGTTTTCAGTCGAGCATCAAAATGGCACCTTACGAGGCTTTATACGGACGCAAATGTCGAACTACTCTGTATTGGTCAGAACTCAACGAGAATAAGATACACGGGGTTGATTTGATAAAAGAAACTGAACAGAAAGTGAAAGTGATTCGTGATATTCTGAAAGCTGCCTCTGATCGATAGAAATCCTATGCAGACTTGAAACGAAAAGATATTGAGTTTGAAATCGGTGATAAAGTATTTTTGAAAGTGTCTCCGTGGAAGAAAACACTTCGTTTTGGTAGAAAAGGCAAATTGAGCTCGAGGTTCATCGGGTCGTATGAAATTATTGAGCGCATTGGACCTGTTGCGTACAGATTGTTGCTACCATCTGAGCTAGAAAAGATTCATAATGTGTTTCACGTGTCAATGCTTCGACGATACAGATCTGATCCCTCGTATGTGATTTCTCCGTCTGAGATTGAGATCCAATCCGATATGACTTATGAAGAAGAACCGATTCGTATCTTAGCTCACGAGGTGAAAGAATTGAGAAATAAAAAAATTTCATTAGTAAAAGTATTGTGGCATCGACACGGAGTAGAAGAGGCTACATGGGAGCCTGGACATGCAATGAGACATGTAACACCCCTAACCCGTATTCGTCGTCAGACTAGGGTTACGAGGCATTATCGAAGAAGACATAACTCAAAACAGGCATATAATAATAATTTTTTTAATTTATGTATGTATTGAATCATCTGAACAGAGTAAATTGCATATCTTGCCAATACAAATTTCATACCTCAAAAACAAAGCCAAAATCATTTACATTACAACTAAATACCTATCTCAAATTTATAACATAATCAATCATTCATAATTAACATCATTAATCTAACCATTTATTAAAGTCTTAATAAATAAACATCACTTTAAAACACATATATATATGGTATTCGGACATTGTAACATTAAAACCAAATGGCATCAACCATATCATGTATAACATTCGTCCATACTTAATATTTCGCATACAACTAATTCGAATTTATGCATCATCACTTTAATTTACAAATTTAAGTCCATAACATATCATAAACAAATCTATAAATAAACATACCAATATATTATTAAAACACATCCGAATATATATGCAAATATATTTATAATCTTTTAGTTAAATTTCTAAGCCAAATGCATAAACATATACTTGCATGGTTCTTCTATTCAAATAGTTGACCCATATAAAACAAATTTAATCATTAATATGTCCATCATTTCACAAACCACAAATACATATAATTTTCACAAATTCATAAACAAATCATAAAGCCAAATCCATATATATTACATGCAGTCATCCATTATAATATCACAACATTGCTGAATACATATATTTACATTAACCTTTTTAATTTATAAAAAAAAAACATACAATTACATATATTCATTATATTTAGCTTATTAACTTAAACTGTTTATAATGCAAATTAAATCTTTACAATACATCAATATAAAGCAACAAATGAAATATATTTGCCTCTAATTAATCATCATTCAATTCACTACGAAAATACATAACTAATCACATCAATATATCCTTAAATGTCGAACTATCATTCAAATACATATATAATATCACCTTTCAACTTTCATTCAAATGTACTCACCAACTAACTATAAACTATCACTAACACAGATAAAACATAATAAAATCATTTTAGCCATGGTAGCATAGCAAACATAATTTGTACTATTATATATATATATCATAGTTAAATCACTCATACCACATCCAAAATCACTGTCTAACTTCAATGCACAAAAGAAAACACATATCACAAATACCATTTATCATAGCACATAACAATATAACCTAAATGAACTTAAACCATAATCGAACATAACCAAGTTCAAGCAAAGAAGTTAAGCCATCTTCGCATGGCTATCAATTACACACATAGGTACCTAATTCATATTCAACCTTTTTCTATGCTATACATGCCATATATTCAAAATTAACATAGCCAAAATACCAAAGAAAGCTGTCGATAGTGTGATAGTCCTACTGACGATCCCCGAGCTCGTAACGTATCCAAAATCTATAAAACAGAAATAGACAGAGAAACACAAGGTAAGTTATTTAAGCTTAGTAAGTCAATAGCAAGGTAAAGTCAATTAACTTAGCAAAATCATATATACAAAATTATATCAAATATTGATTTATACACAATCACAAGTAATTACTCAAACCTCAATATCAAAGTCACATAATATACCCTTTTTGGCCGAATACACATAGTTAAAGCTTATACACAATTCACATGTTTACACATTAACTTTTGTACAATGTAATAAAATATAACTTACCTTCCATTTGTTAACACAGTGTTTATACGTACCTGAGTTTTTTTCTAATTCACATATCACATTGGCCTTCACTTACACATGCCTGTTGAACCATTCAGAATTCAAAAAGGATACGCGGATAGTCAGAAGCTCGTACAATGCCAATGTCCCAAACGTGGTCTTACATGTAATCACATATCGATGCCACTGTCCCAGACAGGGTCTTACACATAAACACAAATCGATGCCAACGTCCTAGACGTGGTCTTACACGATAACACATAACGGATATCCTATGTCATGACATATGTATCCTATCTATTCCTAAGGTTCATACAGGGCTTACGGACGTCGAATCTCGGTTGAATCAAGCTCGAAAGTTAGCCAAATCACAATACCCACATTCGGCCATAGCATATATAAATTCAAATAATTCATTTTAATACATAACAAGTACATATCCATGGTTATTTCAACATTTAAATGCTTATTGACTTACCTCGGATGTCGTCGACTGTTAAATCGGCTACTCGACCACTTTTGTCTTCCCCTGATCCAAATTCAATTTCTATAATTCTTGATCTAAACATATTCAAATTAAGCTTATTTAAACACCATTACATTAAATTTAGCCTAAAAACACATAAACGGGTGAATTACAATTTTGCCCCTAACATTTCACACTTTTTACAATTTAGTCCTTTTTTGCACAAAACACAAAATACACAAAATTTAACTATACTCCTTAAGGGAAAAATATTCCTAGTGTTCATACAAGCCCACAAATTTCATTTATTTCACATTTTAGTACCTAAAAAATTTATTTTTGCAATTTAGTCCAAATTACTCAAATTCATCAAAAATTCAAAGACAAAACTTGTTAATCTAACACATATATTTCATATTTCATCATCAAACATCAAAAACCACAAGGTATCATTAATGGAAAAACACAAAATCATCATCACAATAAAAAATTAAGACATGGGTCGGATAGTATTCAAAGCGACGATCTCAAAAACATAAAAATTATCAAAAACTGAGCTAAAACTCACCTTGAATCAAGCTCCAATTGACCGAATATAACTTAGGTTTTTATTTCTTTCTCTCTTTGCTATGTTTTGGCTAAGAAAAAGATGACAACCATGCTTTTGTTTTTTTATTATAACATATATTATAAGTTATAATTAATTTACTATTTTAACCTTTTAACTTAAATAATTTTAACATATATTTTAAGGTCATTTAAGACCATAGTCGTCCACTATCTTTTAAAATGGGTTGATTGCCCTTTAAGGACCCCATATCAAAAAGCCACTATCAAATAAGCATTTTACACTTTAATTTGTAACTTTTACATTTTACGCGATTAAGTCCTTTTATATAATCGGGCACCTAAACGACAAAATTAAGTCACAAAAATTTAACAACAACAAATTCACACATAATAAACACGAAAAATAATTTTTAAAATATTTTTTAGACTCGGATTTGTGGTCCCAAAACCACTTTTCCGATTAGGGTCAAAATCGGGCTATAACAAGACAACAATATACGAATCTATTCAATGGTAAGATTTTCGGGGACGAAAATCCCTAAGGGGGAGAATTGTAACAGTCCGGTTTAGACCCTAGTTAGAATAGTGGTTTTGGGACCACAAATCTGAGTCAGAAAAATATTTTTATATTATTTTTCGTGTCTACAGTATGTGATTAAGCATGTGTAAAAGTTTCGTGAATTAATTTTGTTGTTTGTGTGTTTAATTTGAGAAAAGGACTAAATCGCATAAAAGGTAAAAGTGACATTCTATATGTTAATGTGCTTAATTGAGTTGGCTTTTGAATATGGAGGTCCTTATTTTGTAAATGGACCATTGATATGGTTAATGGACATTAATGCCATCCATTATGTATTATTATTTGTTTTTATTTAAGGTTTAATAAGTAAATTAGTTAATAATATACATTATAATAAAACAAACATTAAAATAACATGCATTTGTGCATCTTTGTGCCGAAAATAAGACAAGAGAAAGGGTTTTAAGCTTCTTCAACATTCGGCAATTGAAGTACTTAGATTAAGGTATGTTTTGCTTCGGTTTTTGATAATTTCTATGTTTTTGTAATCGTTGCTTCGAGTACTACAACACCCATGCTTTAATTTTGGAATTTGATGACGATTTTGAAAAGTGCCATTGATGAATGCTTGAGCTTTATGATGTTAGTTGATGAAATATGAAATATATGTGTTAAATTAACATGTTTTGTCTTTGGATTTTTAGTGAATTTGAGTAATTTGGATTAAATTGTGAAAATAATATTTTGAGGGACTAAAATGTGAAATAAATGAAAAATATGGGTTGCTAGGGACCTATAGAGAATTCGGCTAAGCATAGGTAATATGAAATTTTGTGATTTTGTGAAATAGGGACTTAAATGTCAAAATGTGAAAATGTGAGGGCTAATTTGTAAAGTGCCCTAAATATGTGTTTTTGGATTGAATTGAATGATTTGGTGAATAAATGGGTTAAATTTGAATATGTATAGATCAAGAACCAAAGAAAACGGACTTAGACTGAGGAAAGTCAAAAGTGATCGAATAGTCGAATCTGTCCGTCTATATCCGTATGAGGTAAGTCCATATATGAATAAACGTATTTAAGTTGAATTATTTATGTTCATTTGATATTGAATCATGATGAATGGCTTTGGACGAAATACGTGAGAAATCCAAGAAAGCATCGATAATGCATCAATATCTGAAAAATTTCATATGAACCCTAGGAATAGATAGAATTAATATGTCATGACATAGGTTTCTGATATGTTATATCGTGTAAGACCACGTCTGGGACGTTGGCATCGATTTGAAATTGACGTGTAAGACAATGTCTGGGACATTGGCATCGTATTTGATTCGTGTAAGACCCTGTCTGGGACAGTGGCATCAATAATGGATTACATGTAAGACCACGTCTGGGACGTTGGCATTGTATGATTATTCTGTGTATTCTGAGTATCCTATTTGATTCCAAATGGTTCAACGGGTAATTCTAAGAAATGGAAGACTATGTGAAATGTATGATCGTTTCAGGTACGTTTGAAATGTATACTATGATTCAGTACAAAAGGTAAGTATATGTGAACTTGCAAGAGATATAAGTGCATAGATTCTATGAGACAAAATGAGATATAGGTATGGATGTGTTATGTTCAAAAGAGATACTTGGAGATATGACTTGTTGGTAAGTAATGGCTAAACAAATAAGCCAAAGAAGAATTATGAATATGCCATTGAGATGTTATTGATCTTGTATTTTATATAGTTATGAATGTTCATATGTTAAGTTTATTTGTATATGGCTTACTAAGCTTTTGAAAGCTTACTCTGTGTTTGTTTGCATTGTTTTATAGATCGTTGAAGCTACGGAAGGCTCGGGGATCATCGAGGATCATCATCACACTATCAAACTCTATATTGGTACTTTTGAATATGTACATAGTTAAATATGGCATGTATAGGCTAGTTATTTTGGATTATGTTTTTAGTGGTATATAAGTAGCCATGTGATATGGCTAGATAATGATCATGACGTGAATGAGTAGTTATGCTGTATGATGCATAGTTTGGTATGTTTAGTGGTTAATAGTCGAATTGATGAAATCGTCAAATTTTATGATGAGTATTATGATGCAAAGTTGGCATATTATTTATGAAGGGTTGTTACATTGAAATGGTAAGTTTTTGAATGGTTTATACTTAGAAATGCTTGTGTTGATAATGAGATAAATGTGGCATAAGTTGGTGAGTTTGATATGTTCATGTTTGGTTAGAAAAGATGGATATGTTGGTATGTTTTGGGTGTAACAGCCCAATTTTGGGGCTAGTCAGAACAGTGGTCTCGAGACCACTAATCCGAGGTTGAGGAACATTATTTTCATATTATTTTATGTGTTATAGCGTAATTATATGGATGTATGAAAATTTTGGTGCATTAATTTTGGCGATTTCATGCTTAATTATGAAAAAGGACTAAATCGCGTTAAGTGCGAAAGTATTGTTTTACAAGTCAAAGGTGTTAAATAGCTATAGAATTCTAATGGGAGGTCTCTAATGTGCAATTAGGCCTTGTTTAATGTAGTGGCCGGCCATAGGGACAAGAATTGACATGGTCAATTTGTTAGGTGGGGTTTTGGTGACTTATTTGATAAATTAAAATAAAATAAGAAGAAAGATGATAACACCTATAATCTTCACCATTTTTCAACCGAAAATACCAGAAAAGAGGGGGTTTTGAAAGCTTGAAAATTTCAGCAACTCATCTTCTCTACAAGTAAGTGATTATGATGGTTTTACTTGATAATTTTTGTACTTTTGGAGTCCCCAAAGCTTAAGCTAGCTAATGAGGGGACTAATTTGCTAAATGGTTGAAAGTTTAGGGACTTTCCATGAGAGTGTTCATGTTGTTTGCTGAGTTTTTATGGAAGAAAATGAATGTTAGTGAGTGAAGGAACAACTTTTGTGAAAGGTGTTACCATGAAAACACCTAAATGAGACTTAGTTGTAAAGATTGTAAATGTGTAATAAATGCATGAAATAAATGGTTTTGTGAGTTGTTGTAAGAGGAATAAATGTTCAACTAGGCTTTTTTAATGAGGAAATGTGATGAAAAACGATACACGAGCCTAGGGGCAAAATCGTAATTTTACCATAGTATAGGGGCAAAATGGTCATTTTTACCTAAGTAGAAAATTTGATGTTTCATGAGTTTTAAATTGATTGAATGAGTGAGTTTTATTATTATAGATCAAGAAGAACGCGAAAACAACCTTGACCGGGGAAAAGGCAAGGTTACGGATTAAGCCGTAGATTAACACATTTTGCATCGAGGTAAGTTTATGTGTAAACGGTACATCTTGAATACTTATGTTGTTACTTATTGGTGTATTGTATGAATGAGATCATTTATGATTGAGATGGATTGAATTTAATAGAAAATGAGTAATTCCCGTACGAACCTTGAAATATATATGCAAGTGTAGAATATTATCAGTAATAATCATTGGTGGGCTGTGTGCGATACCACCGTAAATATTCTTGTTGGTGGGCTGTGTACGATACCACCTTAATACTTACTCACAATGGCCTGTGTGTTATACCATCGTTTATATTATCATTTGGTGGGCTAAGTGTGATACCACCGTAAATATTCTTGTTGGTGGGCTATGTGAAATACCACCCTATCATAGATTAATGGTGGGTTGTGTGTGAAACCACCGAGTGTTTGGTATTATTTTAGAATGATTCATTGAGAAATCATTTAAGTATATGTTTCATATGATGTTGTCGTGATGAGTGCAGGGAATGTGGGCAAATAAATGAGAGCATTATATTTGTTATATGGTTGAAATGTGGTAAGAGATGAAATGAGTAAGCATGATTATGAAATGTGGATTGTTCTTGCTTGGTATGAAAAGCATAGATTGATATATATATATATATATGTTTTATGGTGCTATTTGTTTACATGTAAACTTACTAAGCTTAAAGCTTACTCTCTTTCATTTTTCCCTTGTTTTATAGTGTCAAAGAGCCGGTACGGGATACGAAGTTATTTGGAAGATCACCCACACTATCAGCTCATCTCGGTATAGTTAGACTTAGCATTTTTTAATATGGAATGTATAGGGGCTAGGCTTAGTAGAAATGTTTTGTTATTTTGGCCAAGTGTGTTGGCTCCTAATAGATGAATTCTCTTGTATATGGCCATAGTTAATGGCTCATTATTACTAATTTATGAAAAGATGAGGTTATTCATGAAAGTGTATGTTGCACAATTGGGTTGCTTAGTGAATGGTTGAATGGATTTTTGATGTGTGAGTTAGGGTGGCAAAAAGAGCTTGGCAAATAGCCTTATTCTTGTCCACACGGGTAGGCACACGGGCGTGTGTCTAGGCCATATGTGACACACAGTCAGTCCCATGGGTGTGTGGCTAGGCCGTGTGTCCCCTGCATGTTAATGTTGCAAGTCAGTGTCGACCACGGGCTAGACACACGTGCGTGTGTCTAGGCCGTATGACCCTCATGAGGTTGCTGATGTCACAAATAGAATACCCAGGTTTTTACACACGGGCGAGGACACGGGCGTGTCTAGGCCGTGTGATGCACACGGGCCAAGAACACCAGCGTGTGTCTAGCCGTGTGAAAACCCCTGTAGGTTCGAAATAAAAATAAATCCCACACGGGCTAGGGATATGGGCGTGTGTGACCACACGGCCTGCCCACACGGGCGTGTCCCATTTCACACGGGCGTGTGGCCCTGTTAAGGCAATTTTTTTCTAAGTATATCAAAGTTCCCGGTTTGATCCGATACCTTTCGTTTGCATGTTTAAGGCCTCGTAGGCCCTTAATAAGGGTGTTATGTATATGAATTAGAAAGTTATAATTTGAAATGAAATTATACAGTTCAAAGTTGTACGTTCAAGTGAGTTATGTCTGGTAATGCCTCGTACCCGGTTCTGGCGATGAATACGGGTAAGGGGTGTTACATTTAGTGGTATCAGAGCTGTGGTTTAGTGGGTTCTCAGACTACCGTAGCGTGTGTAAGAGTCTAACTATACATGCCATAAACGTATTGATAGTGTGGTGACTTCTGACAATTCTAAACTGTATTTTCGTATGGAAAATGGATCCCGACTGAGCGACTACTGATGACGCTGCTAGTAACGCGCCGGCTCCCGCACAAGGGATCGTTCCTGTAGAGATTAGACCCGAGACTATGGGTCAAGGAGAAGAGGCTCGGGAAGCCTTTCTCCAAATGATGAGTAATTGGTACTCGGAGTATGTGCGAGCGAATCCTAATGCTCAACCTCCTCCACCCCCTCCTATACCTCAGCCAGTTCCTGTGGCTCCTCAAGGTATAGATTTGGTGAAAGTGACCAAACCCCCGGTAGATAAGCTTCGGAAGTAAGGGGCCAATGATTTTAGGGCTAACATAGACGATGACCCCGAGAGGGCGGAGTTCTGGCTTGAGAACTCAATGAGGGTGTTTGATGAACTCTCCTACACACCTGAGGAGAGCTTGAAATGCGCCGTGTCATTTCTGAAGGACTCGGCATATCGTTGGTGGAAAACGTTAACATCGGCGGTTCCATGGGAGAGAGTGACATGGGACTTCTTCTTAGAAGAGTTCCGAAAGAAGTATATAAGTCAGCGATTTGTTGACTAGAAACGGAAGGAGTTCCTTGAATTGAAGCAAGGCAAGATGACTGTGGCAGAGTATGAGCGCGAGTTTGTTAGGCTCAGCAAGTATGCACAAGAGTGTTTGTCTACAGAAGCTATCTTGTGCAAGAGGTTTGAAGACGGGCTGAATGAGGATATTAGACTTCTAGTTGGGATCTTGGAACTGAAGGAATTTGTTGTGTTGGTTGATAGAGCATGTAAGGCCGAGGAGCTGAATAAGGAAAATAGGAAAGCCATGAATGAGGCCCGAGATGCGAGAAAAAGGCTAATGAGTAAATCGTTCCAAACTCAATCAAATAGGTCCAAAGAAATAAACCCTCGAACGACTACTTTAGTGGGGTATTCACACCGAGATCGGGGCAATACATACTCAGGCTCGAGAGTTCAAGCCACCTCGATGGCCAGCATGGGCAATCCAAAGTCAAATAAATCAGAGTGCTCAAATTGTGGCCAACAACATACTGGGGAGTGTTGGGGAAACAACCGTAATTGTTACAAGTGCGGTTCACCCAACCATTTCATCCAGAATTGTCCAAAGAGAGATGAGAAGGAAAGAAAGCAAGAAGTAAGACCAAGTAATGTATCTTCAAGGGGTAGATCACAAAAGAACCTGGGAGGTGGGACTAGTAGCAGAGGTGTACCAAGAGACTCTACTATGAGGTCAGAGGGTCGAGCACCTGCAAGGACTTATGCCATTCTCGCTCGTGAAGAGGCATCATCTCCAGACGTGATAACGGGTACTTTTTCTCTTCATGATATCTCTGTTGTTGCTTTGATTGATCCGGGGTCTACCCATTCTAACATTTGCATAAAATTGGCATTTAGCATGAGTATGATTGTTGAGTCTACGAAAATTGTAGTAAAAGTGTCGAACCCGTTAGGCAAACATGTACTAGTTGACAAGGTGTGTAGAAATTGTCCTTTGACAATTAGAGGTCATTGTTTTCTGGCTAACCTTATGTTGTTGCCATTTGATGAATTTGATTTGATTCTTGGTATGGATTCGTTGACTGCTCACAATGTTTTGGTTAACTATGGTAGCAACTTTATTGAATTAAGATGTGTAAATGGGGATATCATTCGGGTTGAATCAGGTAAATTGGATAGTTTGCCTGTAATGATTTCATCTATGGTAGCCGAGAGACACTTGAGAAAAGGGTACGAGTCCTATCTCGCCTTCATATTGAATACTCAAGAGTCAGAGGTGAAAATTGAATCAATGCCTGTGGTGTGCGAGTATCCAGACATGTTCCCGAAAGAATTACCCGAATTGCCTCCAGCTAGAGAGGTCGAGTTTGGTATAGAGTTAATTCTGAGTATGACACCTATTTCGATTGCTCCGTATAGGATGGCACCATTGGAGCTAAAAGAGTTGAAGGTTCAGTTGCAAGAGTTAACGGATAAAGGTTTTGCAAGACCGAGCTATTCATCGTGGGGTGCTCAGGTACTTTTTATGAAGAAGAAAGATGGGTCGATGAGATTGTGCATAGACTACAGACAGCTCAACAAGGTGACAGTGAAGAATAAATATCCTTTGCCAAGGATAGATGACTTGTTTGGCCAATTGAAGGGAGCTACGGTGTTCTCCAAGATAGACCTAAGGTCTGGCTATTACCAGTTGAGGGTTAAGGAGCAAGATGTGCCGAAAACTGCATTTCGGACGAGGTATGGCCATTATGAGTTTCTTGTCATGCCATTTGGCTTAACGAATGCTCCTGCAATTTTTATGGATCTAATGAACCGCGTCTTCTGCCCATATTTGGATAAATTTGTGGTCATTTTTATCAACGACATATTAATTTATTCCCGGGATGAGAGTGAGCATGCTGAGCATCTGATAATTGTTTTATAGACTTTAAGAGACAAGCAGTTGTATGCTAAATTCAGCAAGAGTGAGTTTTGGCTCTGAGAGGTCGGATTCTTAGGACACATTGTGCTGGGTGATGCCATAAGAGTTGACCTAAGTAAGATCTCGACTATTGTGGAGTGGAAACCGCCAAGGAATGTGTCGAAAATTAGAAGCTTTTTAGGTTTAGCGGGGTACTACAGACGGTTCGTAAAATGGTTCTCCATGATTGCTACCCCGATGACGAAACTATTGCACAAGGATGTTAAGTTTGAATGGACTGAGAAATGCCAACAAAGTTTCGAGAGATTGAAAGCATTGTTGACTGAGGCGCCGGTTTTAGTACAACCTGAGTCGGGAAAAGAGTTTGTGGTCTACAGTGATGCGTCATTAAATGGTCTTGGCTGTGTGTTGATGCAAGAGGGTAAAGTAGTAGCTTACGCCTCGAGACAACTAAAACCGCATGAGAAGAATTATCCGACTCATGATATGGAGCTGGCTGCGATTGTCTTTGCTTTGAAGAGTTGGCGTCATTATTTATATGGTGAGAAGTGCCGAATCTTCACCGATCAGAAGAGTTTGAATTACTTAATGGACCAAAAGGATTTGAATTTGCGACAACGGCGTTGGCTTGAATTATTAAAGGATTACGAGTTAGTAATCGATTACCATCCGGGGAAAGCTAATGTGGTTGCGGATGCCTTGAGCAGAAAATCTCTGTATGCTTTGAAAGCTATGAGTGCGAGCTTAGCGTTGTCAGATGACGGTGCTATATTGACTGAGTTGAGGGCTAGACCATTATTTATTCAACAGATATGTGAAGCTTAAAGGAATGATAGTAAAATGCAAGTTAAGAGAGCTCAGTGCGAATTGGGGAATAACTCGGATTTTTGAGTTAGTTCCAAGATTGCCTGATGTTTCATGATAGAATTTGTGTACCAAAGGATGATGAGTTAATCCAGAAAATTTTACATGAAGCACACAGTGGTTGTTTATCAGTACATCCGGGCAGCACAAAAATGTACAATGATTTGAAGAAGTTGTATTGGTTGCCGGGTATGAAAAGAGACATCTCTGAATTTGTTACGAAATGTTTAGTTTGTCAACAAGTGAAAGCTGAGCACCAAGTGCCCTCGGGATTGCTTCAGCCAGTAATTGTTCTGGAGTGGAAGTGGGATCGAATCACAATGGATTTTGTAACAGGGTTACCTATGACTCCGAGAAAGAAAGATGCTGTGTGGGTCATTGTTGATAGATTAACAAAGTCAGCTCACTTTATACCGATACGTGTGGATTACTCACTTGATAAGTTGGCCGAGTTGTATATTGCTGAGGTGGTGAGATTGCATGGGGTGCCTATATCTATTATTTCGGATAGAGATCCGAGGTTTACTTCAAGGTTTTGGAAGAAGTTGCAAGAAGCCTTGGGTACAAAGTTGAATTTTAGTACTGCTTTTCATCCTAAAACTGATGGCCAATCCGAAAGAGTGATTCAAGTCCTTGAGGATATGCTTCGATGCTGTGTGTTAGAATTCGAAGGTAGTTGGGAAAAATATCTACCTTTAGTTGAGTTTGCTTATAACAACAGTTATCAGTCGAGTATACGGATGGCACCGTACGAAGCTTTGTATGGTCGCAAGTGTCGGACTCCCTTGTATTGGATTGAGCTTAGTGAGAAGCGAATTCACGTGGTCGACTTAGTTAAAGAAATCGAGGAGAAGGTGAGAGTGATCTGTGATAGTCTGAAAGCTACTTCGGATCGACAAAAGTCATACGCGGATTTAAAAAGGAAAGACATTGAGTTTCAAGTGGGCGACAAAGTATTTCTAAAAGTATCCCCGTGGAAGAAAATGTTGAGATTTGGTCGAAAGGGAAAATTGAGTCCATGATTTATAGGACCGTATGAGGTTATTGAAAGGACTGGGCCAGTAGCATACCGGTTGGCTTTGCCAGCAGAATTAGAGAGACTACACAACGTGTTTCATGTGTCGATGTTGCGGCAATATCTTTTCGATCCTTCGCATGTGATTCCTCCAATCGAAATTGAGATATGACCAGACATGACGTATGAAAAGGAACTAATTAAGATATTGACTCGAGAGGTTAAACAGTCGAGGAATAAGAGCATAGCCTTAGTAAAAGTGTTATTGCAAAAACACGGTATGGAAGAGGCTACGTGGGAACTGTAAGAAGCCATGAGAGAACAATACCCAAACCTTTTTACCGGTAAGATTTTCGGGGACGAAAATCTCTAAAGGAAGGGAGAGTTGTAACAACCTGATTTTGGGGCTAATCGGAATAGTGGTCTCAGGACCACTAATTCAAGGTTGAGGAAAATTATTTTCATATTATTTTATGTGTTATATCATAATTATATGGATGTATGAAAATTTTGGTGCATTAATTTTGGCGATTTCATGCTTAATTGTGAAAAAGGACTAAATCGCGTTAAGTGCGAAAGTATTGTTTTACAAGTCAAAGGTGTTAAATAGCTATAGAATTCTAATGCAAGGTATCTAATGTGCAATTAGGCCTTGTTTAATGTAGTGGCCGGCCATAGGGACAAGAATTGACATGGTCAATTGGTTAGGTGGGGTTTTGGTGACTTATTTGATAAATCAAAATAAAATAAAAAGAAAGATGATAACACCTATCCTCTTCACCATTTTTCCACCGAAAATACCAGCAAAGAGGGGGTTTTGAAAGCTTGAAAATTTCAGCAACTCATCTTCTCTACAAGTAAGTGATTATGATGGTTTTACTTGATAATTTTTGTACTTTTGGAGTCCCCAAAGCTTAAGCTAGCTAATGAGGGGACTAATTTGCTAAATGGTTGAAAGTTTAGGGACTTTCCATGAGAGTGTTCATGTTGTTTACTGAGTTTTTATGGAAGAAAATGAATGTTAGTGAGTGAAGGAACAACTTTTGTGAAAGGTGTTACCATGAAAACACCTAAATGGGACTTAGTTGTAAAGATTGTAAATGTGTAATTAATGCATGAAATAAATGGTTTTGTGAGTTGTTGTAAAAGGAATAAATGTTCAGCTAGGCTTGTTTAATGAGGAAATGTGATGAAAAATGATATACGAGCCTAGGGGCAAAATTGTAATTTTACCATAGTATAGGAGCAAAATGGTCATTTTTGCCTAAGTAGAAAATTTGATGTATCATGAGCTTTAAATTGATTGAATGAGTGAGTTTTATTATTATAGATCAAGAAGAACGCGAAAACAACCTTGACCGGAGAAAAGGCAAGGTTACGGATTAACCCGTATATTAACACATTTTGCATCGAGGTAAGTTTATGTGTAAACGGTACATCTTGAATACTTATGTTGTTACTTATTGGTGTATTGTCTGAATGAGATCATTTATGATTGAGATGGATTGCATTCAATGGAAAATGAGTAATTCCCGTACGAACCTTGAAATATATATGTAAGTGTAGAATATTATCCGTAATAATCATTGGTGGGCTGTGTGCGATACCACCGTAAATATTCTTATTGGTGGGCTGTGTGCGATACCACCTTAGTACTTACTCACGATGGGCTGTGTGCGATACCATCGTTTATATTATCATTTGGTGGGCTAAGTGCGATACCACCGTAAATATTCTTGTTGGTGGGCTATGTGCGATACCACCCTATCATAGATTAATGGTGGGCTGTGTGTGAAACCACCGAGTGTTTGGTATTATTCTGAATGATTCATTGAGAAATCGTTTAAGTATATGTTTCATATGATGTTGTGGTGATGAGTGCAAAGAATTTGTGCAAATAAATGAGAGCATTATATTTGTTATATGGTTGAAATGTTGTAAGAGATGAAATGAGTAAGCATGATTATGAAATGTGGATTGTTCTTGCTTGGTATGAAAAGCATTGATTGATATATATATGTGTGTGTTATGATGCTATTTGTTTACATAAAAACTTACTAAGCTTAAAGCTTACTCCCTTTCCTTTTTCCCTTGTTTTATAGTGTCAAAGAGCATGATCGGGATACGAAGTTATTTGGAAGATCACCCACACTCTAAGCTCGTCTCGGTATAGTTAGACTTAGTATTTTTGAATATGGCATATATACGGGCTAGGCTTGGTAGAAATGTTTTGTTATTTTGGCCAAGTGTGTTGGCTCCTTATAGATGAATTCTCTTGTATATGGCCATAGTTAATGGCTCATTATTACTAATTAATGAAAAAATGAGGTTATTCATGAAAGTGTATGTTGCACAATTGGGTTGCTTAGTGAATGGTTGAATGGATTTTTGATGTGTGAGTTAGGGTGGCAAAAAGAGCTTGGCAAATAGCCCTGTTCTTGTCCACACGAGTAGGCACACGGGTGTGTGTCTAGGCCGTGTGTGACACACGGTCAGTCCCATGGGTGTGTGGCTAGGCCGTGTGTCCCCTGCATATTAATGTTGCAAGTCAGTGTCGACCACGGGCTAGACACACGGGCGTGTGCCTAGGCTGTGTGACCCTCATGAGGTTGCTGACGTTACAAACAGAATACCCAGGTTTTTACACACGGACGAGGACACGGGCGTGTCTAAGCCGTGTGAAGCACACGGGCCAAGAACACGGGCGTGTGTCCAGCCGTGTGAAAACCCCTGTAGGTTCAAAATGAAAATAAATCCCACACGAGCTAGGGACATGGGCGTGTGTGACCACACGGCCTGCCCACACGGGCGTGTCCCATTTCACACGGGCGTGTGGCCCTATTAAGGAAAATTTTTTCTAAGTATATCAAAGTTCCCGGTTTGATCCCGAGACCTTTCGTTTGCATGTTTAAGGCCTCTTAGGCCCTTAATAAGGGTGTTATGTATATGAATTAGAAAGTTATAATTTGAAATGAAATTATATAGTTAAAGTTGTACGTTCAAGTGAGTTATGTCCGGTAATGCCTCGTACCCAGTTCCGGCGATGAATACGGGTAAAGGGTGTTACATTGGGTACTTTTGATGCTTGGAATGATGCTTATTTGTGCTTGTAGGTATAGCCTAATGTGTGGGTGACAATTTGGCCTTGTAAATGGCCTATAATTGCCTACACGGTTGAGCACACGAGCTTGTGGCTCGACCGTGTCCTTCGTGGTTGTATTTCAAAACAAGTCAGACTCGACCACGGGCTAGATACACGGGCGTGTGATTGGTCGTGTGGTACAAGTCAGTGTCGACCACGGGTGAGGCACACGGGCGTGTATCAGGCCGTGTGGACAAGTCAGTATGTATGCCCTGTTCTACCACGGCTTAGACACACTGGCGTGTCTGAGGCCGAGTGAGGCACACGGCCTGCCCACATGGGCGTGTGACCTCTGTAACTTTGAAAAATATTTAATTTTCGGAAAAAATTTGTATGAACCCAGCTTAGTTCCGACCCCTTCTTAATGAATGATTAAGGTCTTGTAGACTTCATTAAGGGACTATATGTTTATAGTCTGCTATGATTTGACGAAGATATATGTTATGATATGAAATGTTCGTAAAAGTTTCCGATTGTCCGGTAATACCTCTTAACCCTAAACCCATGATGGTTACAGGTTAGGGGTGTTACTTGAACCAACAAATTTGTCCAAATCAAATGACACATACACAATTGACTAAGTCCCTATACATGCCATAGACTCAAAAGGTTTTGCATTCACTTATACCCAACATGATATCTTGATAGTGTGATAGCATCTCCGGCGATCTCCAACCCGAGCTAGTAAAAAAAACCCTACTGTTCCGGCTAGGCCCAAAATCGGGCTGTTACAATTCTCCCCCTCTTTAGGGATTTTTGTCCCTGAAAATCTTACCAGAAGAAGTTGCTTTCAACTCTCCTGAAACACTTTCACTAATCTTCTCAGAATTACAAATCGATTTAATCTCAT
Organism: Gossypium sturtianum; assembly: GCA_025698515.1. Taxonomy (NCBI): domain Eukaryota; kingdom Viridiplantae; phylum Streptophyta; class Magnoliopsida; order Malvales; family Malvaceae; genus Gossypium; species Gossypium sturtianum. The sequence continues at coordinate 80,658,873 of CM046953.1, read as the reverse complement.
ATATCTCTTTCCAATATCCTTTAAACTTTAGCACACAGTATCGAAGTACACCGTCAAAATCTAAACTACCCTCTTAGACTTATCATTGATATAAAAACAAATTACTGTGCCAAAATGCAACTGCATACTCAGAGTTCCCTATGGCTCATCCCATATTTGTGATGTAACTTTCGGATCTCTATCCGACATAATGGAACTAGCACTCAGCATAATCGAATAACCTCAGAAACATATTTGTAACACCCTGGTTTAGGGGCTAGGTAATTCTGGTATAATTCAAGTGTTGGAAGGGTTTTGGGTGTTTTTGGATGTGTTTTAGAGGTTTAAGAATGCTTGGATGAAAAAGGAAGGGCTTTGGAAAATTTTTATTTTTAGTGTAAAAAGGGGAAATGGGGCAGGAAGGCCTTAAAATATTTTTGTGGAGTTTAGGACACAAGAAAGGATGTGGCAAAGTGGCATAGAGGCTCTACTTAAGGTCTTGGGAAGGAGGCGCCTAAGAGCTCAAGGGTTCGAGTCTTTGGGGCAAGAATGTTGTTTTATTTTTGCGGCAAGGGACTGGGCTAGGTAGGCCTTAAAAATAAATGTCCAAGTTGATGGACATGAAAGTCCAATTGGCAAAGTGGCTCTTGGGCGCTACTTAGGCGCTGGAGGAGAGGGAGGTCGCGGTTTCGAGGGGCCGGAGAAGCATTTGGCGTTTTTATTTTTGTATGCGGTTATGGGCTGAGATAAGAAGGGTTTAAAAATAAAATGTTGGGGCTTTATTGCATAAAAATCAAAGTGGCCGAATGGCCTGGGGCTTTGGAGGGAGGCGTGCAGCAGTTGGTCCCAGGTTCGAACCCAAGGCTGTGCAATTGGTTTTTATTTTTTTTTCTCTTTGGCTTGTTGGCTTATTGGACGGCACATGGGAGCTCCAAAGGGATAAAGATTAAGCTGCTGCTGTTTAATTCTTGTAGAATTCGGCTGGAGGAGTTTGTACAGCACATGGGTTCTTTATTTTATTATTTATTGATAAGGAAAAAAAAAAGGATAATATTAGCATTATTATTAGATTATTATTAAGGGATTAGACTAAGGTTGGTTATTTTTTTTAGTTTAAGAAGATAAATTGTTGTTGCTTTATTTATTTTGATAGATAAGGTTAGATGGGTGTTGCTTAGTTGTTGAATTCGGCTGGTGAGTAGGCTGGCTTTATTTATTTTATTTTTGTTAAATATAGGATTATTTTACTTAGTTTAAAATTAGTGGTTAGGAGATAATGGTTAGTTTTTTTTGTTTTTTAATGAAGTGATAAAATATGGATAAATATTGGGGAAGTGGACTAATTCAAATTAATTTGAATTAGTGGCCATAGGAGATGGCCGGAACTTGGAGTCTTCAAGGGGGGAGGTGGCGAGAATGCTATAAATAGGGGGTAGAGTGCCGAATTATTCTTCAAGTCTTTTGCCGAATCTCTCCCTCTCCCTCTTGGTGTGCCAAAATTCCCTTCCCCTATTTAGTTGTCACCTTGGCCGAATAGTAGGTGTGGTGTGGATCACTTTGGGCCTTTTTTTCAATCGTTGGAAGAGGTAAGTAGGCTTAGCCGAATGCCTATTTCTTTCCCTCTCTGTTCTCTCTCGTCGACTTCTACAAGGTAAGAACTGATTTCGGTTTGTTTGGAAACATGTTATTATCGAGGTGAACCATCGCTTGACTCTGGATTTGGTAGGAAACCAAGTCGGTTGTAAGGTAAGGGTAAGTGATTCATTAATATTCGGATATGGGCCTTATTTTGAGTACTTAGGTGTTGACCCACTCGACTTTGGTTATAGGGCAAATCGATTGAAGCAAAGGAAAGCCTTCGGGATCTCAAAGATTTTGGTAGGGATGTTAATAGGTGATCTAGATTCGATATTTGTAGATTTTGATTCTTTGTGATTAATCGTGTGGTTCGATTAAGTATCGTCGATGGATGCGAAGTGCTACCAAAGTGGGCAAGGGAAAGCTCCCATCCCAAAGTTCAAGAAGAGATCCGTTTCTGCACATGCGAGATTGGCCACGTGGTGTGGGCCGAATGTAAAAACGTTAGGCAAATAGCCGTAGTCTCACTAAACGATAAAGCGTCGAGGATCGAGAGTCTAGAACTCCAAGTAATAAGGTGTGTGGTTAGACCATTGTTTCCGGATTTGTATGATATCTGTTGTGTTATATGTTTACTAATGAATGCGATTGCCATATGTGTAATGGATACCCTAAAGGGGTATGATGACGACGAGTTAGTAGCAAATTGGCTAATATGTGATAATTGATTTTAACTATGTGAGCATGCCTATATTTGTGAATATCATGTACATGCATCATCTCAGCATCATATTATGTTACATGTGCATGGGTGGGTTTATGAAAGAAGGACAGGGTGTACTTCGAGTACGTGGTTGATGTCAGCTTTGTGCTACATCGTGGATTGGCGCTGACTGAGGTCGCGTTGTGGATCTTTGCGATTTAGTTCGCGTGGTTACCTTGATTGATATGGGCTTTATGCCATATCGTAGCTTGATGGATTGCTGTGTGCTCCATCGTGGTTTGATGTTAGCTATACGCTACATCGTGGATGGCATTGGTTGCCTTTATGGAGGGAAAAGGAGAGGGTGACTTGATAGTCCCCTGGTGTGTGGTAGGCTGGATAAGGGGGTGTGTAGCGGATGGACCTTAGGATTGGGTTGGGTATCATGATTGCATGGTTTCGTTATGAATTGATATGGAAATGGGCCAAGCCCAATATGACTTGTGGATTTGTATGTTTTGAGAACATACGTGGAAATGGGCCAAGCCCGATCGAGTGGATTGATGAGAAAGGGCCTAGCCCAGTGATTTGATATGATTTGATTGTGGGCCAAGCTTCAGCATTGTGGTAATGTTTAAATGATTATATTTATATGTTGCATTTGATATTTGGGTTGATTTGTGGCTAGCATGTGGGTGGATATCGGTGGTTTAATTACACACCGAGTCCGTATGACTCACCCAATTATTTATCCAACCTCATGGTGACTTGTTGATCGGACCAGGGTCGGAGAGAGGTCGCAAGGTGGCCCATGCGAGAAGAGACGTTTTAAATATTTTCTTTATGCATTTTAGTTTGAAGTACTTGGATTAATTATTTTGTAATAAGGGCCACTTTTGATTAAAGTACTCTATTTATAGTTGATAAAGGTTATATCGTATTTAGTAATATTTTTACAAAGGATTTATATTATAATAAATTATAATAAAGTTTTAATTCAAACCAAGCTTATATTATTTAATTATTTTTAATGGACTTACTTCCCGAAAGTTAACAAAATTTTCAAGTTTTACTCTAAAGACAAAGATTTTTAACCGTCATTCCGCAGTGACATAACCAGATCCGGACGGGACTCGTGGGCCGGGTTTGGGGGTGTTACAATATTACTAGGCTAATCTGTCAAATAAGAAATCTGTACATAATGAAATGATCATATGGATCTTTCTTTGTCAAATGATCAACCATAAACCAATTAACATCTTACTTTTCGGGGATAAGGACAATCCCGATATGAAATCTATGGTAACTCTATCTCATCATCACTCCCTTACCAGCACTGACTATATTAGTCCTGTATATACTTGATTTCGGCTTACTTGCTAGCAAATAGACATCTGAACATAAAGTCAAAAATATCGTGATACATACTCAATTACCAGAACATCTACTCCTATAACTGCACATTTTATTATTCTTGGATGAATCAACGAGCTACTACTGACTCTCGTACAAAACTCATGTACAAACTCTAGGTTACCCAGTACACGAATTCTATCTCAGAACAATAATAATAACAGGAATCAGGCCCAACCTAAAATTCGGAATAGATAGTCGTTTCACACTGTACTCGTTTAGTTCACCACTCTCTATCACATATCTGAGCTTCTCAATTCACAAAGAAAGAATCGCTTAAGCTTTTAACTTAGCTAGAACTAGTCCATCATCAAATAAGATCAATCAAGTAACTAGTACTCACAAAAATAAACAAAAATTTTCCATTCAAGCATCTGTAACCATACTTGCTTTCCAAAAGGTAAGTCGATAATTACTCACAGTCTTTTAACATCTCAAAACATTCACCTTGTCTTAGTTTCAGATCTTTCTACAACATTAGATACTTTAACCCATTAGGATTAGGACGCATATGAAAATTTTCACCGAACATACGAAATCATCCAGTTCACAACACAGATATAAAAGTGGCCTCTCTAAATCATTAGTCGAACAGTTCTCTTTCATGTGACTTTAACCGTCTGAAAGTTCAAACTGCTTCTTTACATTCTTCTATTAAAACATATTCCGATTTTTCAATAGTACATCATTGAAAAATCGCAAATTCCTTACTCAATTCAAACTGAACTCAGAACTAGAGCTTCGGTCAATAATACTTTCAACTGTTTAGAACTTTGCTAACATGCATAGATCATTCAAATTTTCATAAATGTGATGACTTTATCAATCGGTACAGCTTTAACTCATAATAACATCATTCGATTAGAACAATCCAATAGGCATATCTCTGTATCATACTTTCCAGAATATAATTTTCTTCATTCAGACTATCCGTCTATATACTCGTGAATGTACAAAATTCATTAATATACTTGAGGATACTTTAAATACACATAACTCAATTTAATCGAATAGCCGAAACTAGCTTCTTCTTTATCTGTGACATTGCATAATATTTGTAATCTTTAAAACATTCTGATATTTCTTCTAAAGCTGTTTTCACTTTCCAACTAATCTCATCTCTGTATACATTACTAATTATTTCATCATTGAACTCTTTAGTTTCACACTTATGAACTTATTCAACATGGTTCTCGTAAAATTTTGTCATAAAGTATCACTAGTAATGGGGTGAGGTCGTAAAGCCTCTAACTTGACTCTCATTAATACACACATATGACTTAGCATTCATCATTAACGTAATATCATCATAATCACATAATTCACTTCAGACAATTTAATATACTTATTCATTTTACGAATGTTTTCTGCCATTCACAATTTCAAACAATGAATTTACTTACTAACATTTGTCAAATTAGAGAACACCTTACGGATTCGAGTACGTCGTTTACTTGATCCCATAGTCCAACTACGGTCTTACACGTACACACATGTACTGCCATGGTCCAACCATGGTCTTACGTCCATAATGCCATAACCCAGTTATGGTCTTTTCACTGAAATGCCATAGCCCAGCTATGGTCTTGCATTCCATACTTTGCCATGGTCCAACCATGGTCTTATCCGTCAATTCATCATTGAACGATCGTACTCATCTACTATAACAACCCGATTTAGGGCCTAGTCGGAATAGTGGTGCGAGACCACAAATCTGAGGTTTATGAATGATTTTTTGAGGTTTATGCTACGTATGCATGCTATTGTGAAAGTTTCATGAAGTAATTTTTTGAAATTGCGGTTAAATTGTCCAAAAGGACTAAATTGCTAAAGTTGCAAAATGTGAGATTCTAGAAGCTATTTGTTTGAAATAGATTTAGAATATTAATTAGAGGTCCTTAAATAGAAATTTTCCCAATTTCTAATTTTTGGACAAAATTGGGCATGGATGAGTTAAAATAGAAAGTTTATCAAAAAGGGCATTTTGGTCATTTAATAATTAATTGATTAAAATAGGAGAAAATATGACAAAATTCATTCATCTTCTTCTCCAAGGCTGCCGAAAATTTGATAGAGCCATTGTTAGGGTTCTTCAAAAATTTCAAGCTTGCTAGTAAGTGCATCTAGCCTCGTTTTTTATATTCTTTGTATTTTTGAAGTCCTTGTTGCATGAGTAAGCTATTTTTAGCTATTTGATGAGCTATGACGGATGTTCAAAAATGTGGCCATGTATGACATGCATGTATTTTGATGTTTTATGGAAGATTATGAAAGCTTGATGTAGTAGAAACATCTTTTGCTAAATGAGTTTCCATAAAAAATGCATGTAGGGACTAGTTTGTAAAAATATTGAGTTTGGTCATACATGTGTGATGTAATGAGAATTGATGATTGCTTTAGTTGAGTAAGTGATTCGGCTAAGCATGAAAGGCTAAGAAGTTGAATAAAAATCACTTTACGAGCCTTAGGGCAATAGTGTAATTATGAGAAAGATTTGGGGCAAAAGAGTATTTTTTTGCCAAAGTATGAGATGTGGGTCAATTTTGGTCAATGCGTGTATTGAATAAGCTGATTTATTCATTATAGATCAAGAAAGACAAAGCCCGAATAGAAACCGAGGCAAGAGCAAAGTGGTAGACTAAATTGTACGTTTCTATACTTTTGAGTATCGAGGTAAGTCCATGCATAAACAATGCATTCATACTTACAATTTGTCAATGCTAGCTAGTGTATAGCATGGTTGAGAATGATTGAGAACCTATGTGTTTTAAGTGGAATGAATGTAAATAGATATGTGAATGTGTAGTGATAATGCTAAAAGATGGGCTAAGTGCGATACCATTCTAATACATATCAACGATGAGCTAGCTATGTGCGATGCTATCGTTAGGTATATTGTCTAGTGGGATATGCGTGAAACCACTACGATTACCTTTATGGTAGGCTAAGTGCGATACTACCTTATTAATTGATTGTGCTGGGCTAAGTGCGAAACCACCAAGACATTAGCTGTGTGGATTAGCTGTGTGGATGTATTATCGAGAAATAATGATGTGTTGTATATTGTGTAAATGTGATATTGAATGCAGGGGTGCATGTCAATGGTTACGAGTAAGTGACTTATGATGTGTTGGAAATGTGGTAAGGGATAGAAAGAGTAAGCATAGTTGTACATTATATGTTAGTATAATGCTAGTTGTTGTTTAGCTTATACTATGTTGCTTAATCATTTATGTGTAAACTTACTAAGCTCAAAGCTTACTCCCTTTCTTTTCCCTTGTCTTATAGAGCAAAAGTGTTGAATCGAGATACAAGGATCAATTGGAAGATTGCCCACACTATCAGCACACTCTGGTACATGAGACTCAATGTTTTGTATATGGCATGTATAGGGGCTAGACAAGTTAGTGAATTTTGTTGTAGATGGCTATGATGTGTTGGCCTTTAGATGGATAATCTATTTTGTATAATGCCATAGTTGTTGGCACTTTATTATATGAAAATATGTAGTTATCTAAGTGAGATTGTAAGATTTTGAGTTGATTATGGATGTGTTGAATGAGTGCATGATTGTGTATGCTAGAAGGGTGAAAAGAACTTGGCAAATAGCTTTCTTCTTGTCCATGTGGGTAGACACACGGGCGTGTGTCTAGGCCATGTGTGACACACGGTCAGCCTATGGGCGTGTAACTTGGCTGTGTGTCCCCTGCATGTTGGTATTTTAAGTTAGAATAGACCACGGACTAGTCACACGGGCGTGTACCTAGAACATGTGTGTTAATCAGTGTTGGCCACAGGCTATCCACACGGGCGTGTGTCTAGACTCTAGGCCGTGTTAAGGTAGTCAGTGTGCACCACGGGTGGAGGGCACGGGCGTGTGCCCTAACCGTGGGGCATTGGCAGAATGCTTGAGTTTTCATGCACGGGTAGTGACCTTGGGCGTGTGTGACATCCACGGGCGTGCCAAATCTTACACGGGCGTGTGAGCCCTGTATAGATGGAAAAATTTTAAGATCGTAAGAGTTTTCGATATGGTCTCGAGAGCCCTTGTGTGTTTGAGAGAGGCCTTGTAAGTTGGGATTGAGGTTGTTGTGATGGCCAAAGAGAGTGGTCATGTCGTGCTTAAGTGGCGATCTTGAGGATTTTAATTCGGTAACGCCTCGTGCCCGGTTCTGGCATTAAATATGGGTAAGGAGTGTTACATTTAGTGGTATCAGAACTATAGTTTAGTCGGTTCTAGGACTACCGTAGCGGGTGTAAGAGTCTAGCTATACATGCCATAAGTGTACAATGATAGTGTGGTGGCTTCTGATGATTTTAAATCTTGTTTTATATAGAATATGGATTCCGATCCATTGATCTGCGATGAAGCGACTAATGCGCACCGGCTCTGCGCAAGGAACCGTGCATGTTCAAAGTGGACCGAGGCTAGGGGTCAAGGGAAGGGGCACGGGAAGCCTTTCTTCAGATGATGAGCAATTGGTACTCAGATTATGTTTGAGCAAAACCTAATGCTCAACCTCCTCCACCTCCTTCTCCTATACCTCAGCAAATTCCTGTGGCTCCTCAAGGTATTGATGTAGTGAGGATATCGAAACCCCCGGTAGATAAGATTAGAAAACACGGGGCTTAGGAGTTTAGAGCTAAGGTTGATGATGACCCTGAGAGGGCAGAGTTCTGGTTAGAGAACTCAATGAGAGTGTTTGAGGAACTCTCATGTACTCCTGAAGAGAGCTTGAAGTGTGTCGTATCCTTCTTTGAGGACTCGGCATACCATTAGTGGAAGGCGTTGGCGCCGTGAGTCCCGAGGAGCGGGTGACGTGGGACTTCTTTACGGAAGAGTTAGAAAGAAGTATATAAGCCAACGATTTCTTGATCGGAAAAGGAAGGAATTCCTTGAGTTGAAGCAAGGAAGAATGTCGATGTGAGAATATGAGCGTGAGTTTGTTAGCCTTAGCAAATACGCTCAAGAATGTGTGTCGACAGAGACCATATTGTGTAAGAGGTTCGAAGACGGACTGAATGAGGACATCAAACTCCTAGTGGGTATTTTGGAGTTGAAAGAATTTATGGTGTTGGTCAAAAGGGCAAGTAAGGCCGAAGAGTTGAGTACAGAACTAAAAGGGCTGTGAGTGAAGCCCGAGATGCTAGAAAGAGGCCGATGGGCAAGTCGTATCAAGCCCAGTTGAAAAGGTCCAAGGAAGTGAGTCCTAGGACGACAACACCAGTGGGTTATTCGCATCGAGACTTGGGCAATACTCGTTCGGGTTCGAGAGTCCAAGCTACTTTGATGGAAAGTGTGGGAAATCCAAAGAACAAACCGGAGTGTCCAAGTTGTGGTAGGTATCACACCGGAGAGTGTTGGGGTAACAGTCGAAACTTTTATAAGTGTGGTTCCCCCGACCATTTTATCCGAAATTGCCCCGAGAGGGATGATAATGAAGAGAAGCTAGAGATGAGATCCAATGATGTGTCTGCAAGGGGTAGACTACCAAGGAACCAGAGAGGCGGGAATAGTGGTAGAGGTGCATCTAGAGACTCTACTGTGAGACCGGAGGGTCGGGCACCTGCGAGGACGCATGCCATTCGCGCTCGCGAAGAGGCATCCTCCCCTAATGTAATAACGAGTACTTTTTCTCTCTTTGACACACTTCTTATTGCTTTAATAGATCCAGGGTCTACTCATTCTTATATTTGCATGAGATTGGCATCTAGTTTGAGTATGACTGTTGAGTCTACGGACTTTGTGGTTAAGGTGTCAAACCCGTTAGGTAAGCATGTCTTAGTGGACAAGGTGTGTAAGAATTGTTCTTTGATGATTGAGAGTCATTGCTTTCTGGCAAACCTAATGTTGTTTCCGTTTGATAAGTTTGATTTAATCCTAGGCATGGATTGGTTGACTACCCATAGTGTCTTAGTGAACTGTGGTAGTAAGTTTATTGAATTGAAATGTGAGAGTGGAGATGTGGTTCGGGTTGAATCAGGTGGATCAGATAGTCTACCAGTGATGATTTCTTCCTTAGTGGCTGATAAATGTTTGAGAAAAGGGTGTGAGTCCTATCTTGCTTTTGTGTTGAATACTAAAGAGGTTGGAGTAAAGTTTGAAACAGTGCCAGTGGTATATGAGTATCCGAATGTATTTCCGGAAGAGTTACCCAGATTACCTCTAGTGAGAGAGGTTGAGTTTGGGATTGAGTTAGTTCAGGGAACGAAACCTATTTCGATTGCTCCGTATAAGATGGCACCTTTAGAGTTGAAAGAACTGAAGGTTCAGTTGTAAGAGTTGACAGATAAGGGTTTTGCAAGACCGAGCTACTCACCGTGGGGTGCTCCGGTATTGTTTGTGAAGAAGAAAGATGGGTCTATGAAGTTGTGTATAGACTATAGACAGCTTAACAAAGTGACGGTTAAGAACAAGTATCCTTTACCAAGGATTGATGATCTTTTGATCAAGCGAAGGGAGCTACAATGTTCTCCAAGATAGACACGAGGTGCAGTTATTATCGATTGAGAGTGAAAGAGCGAGGATGTGTTGAGAAGCGCATTTCGGACAAGGTATGGCCATTATGAGTTTTTGGTTATCTTTGTTTGGTTTGACGAATGCACTGTCGATTTTTATGGATCGATGAACCGTGTTTTGGACCATATGTGGACAAGTTTGTAGTTGTCTTCATTGACGACATATTGATCTATTCTCAGGATGAGAACGATCATGAAGAACATTTGAGAATTGTCTTGCAAACTTTAAGAGATAAGCAGTTGTACGCTAAGTTTAGCAAGAATGAGTTTTGGCTCCGTGAGGCCGGATTCCTAGGACACATTGTGTCGGGTGATGGTGTTAGAGTTGACCCGAGTAAGATATCGGCTGTTGTGGATTGGAAACCACCGAGGAACGTGTCAGAAATCAGAAGTTTCTTGGGATTAGCAGGATACTATAGACGTTTCGTAAAAGGGTTCTCTGTGATTGCTACCCCGATGACAAAACTATTACACAAATATGTCAAGTTTGAATGGACTAAGAAATGTCAACAGAGTTTCGAGAGACTAAAGACATTATTGACTGAGGCACCGGTTTTGGTTCAACCAGAATCGGGGAAAGAGATCGTGGTTTACATTGACGTGTCGTTTAATGGTCTCGGTTGCGTGTTGATGCAAGAGGGTAAGGTAGTCGCTTACACCTCGAGACAGTTGAAACTGCACGAGAAGAATTATCTGACTCATGATTTGGAGTTGGCGGCGATTGTTTTCGCGTTAAAGATTTGGCGACATTACTTATATGGTGAGAAGTGTTGAATCTTTACGGATCACAAGAGTTTGAGATTTTTGATGGATCAGAAGGATCTGAATTTGCGACAGAGACGGTGGCTTTAGTTGTTGAAAGACTCTGAGTTAGTCATTGATTACCACCCGGGAAAAGCGAATGTGGTTGCGGATGCCCTAAGTAGGAAATCCTTGTATGCTCTAAGAGTTATGAGGACGAGTTTGTCATTGTCTGATGATGGTGCTATTCTGGCAGAGTTGAGAGCTAAGCACTATTTGTTCAACAGATATGTGAGGCTCAGAGAAATGACAGTGAGATGTCAGCTAAGAGAGATAAGCGTGAATCAGAAAGTGATTTCGATTTTCGAGTGGGCTCAAATGGTTGTTTGTTGTACCGTGACAGAATTTGTGTACCTAGAGATGAGGAGTTAATCTGAAAGGTTTTGCATGAGGCCCACAGTGGATGTTTGTCAGTACATCCGGGCAGTACGAAAATGTATAATGACTTGAAGAAGTCTTATTGGTGGCTGGGTATGAGAAGAGATATTTCAGAGTTCGTGACAAAGTGTCTGATTTGTGAACAAGTGAAAGCTGAGCATCAAGTGCCTTCAGGATTGCTTCAACCAGTGTTGGTACCCAAATGGAAGTGGGATCGGGTTACCATGGATTTTGTGGCGGGGTTACCGATGACTCCGAAAAAGAGAGATGTTGTGTGGGTTGTTATGGATAGACTAACAAAGTCGGCTCACTTTATTCCAGTACGTGTTGATTATTCACTGGATAAGATAGCTGAGTTGTATGTTGCAGAGATAGTGACGTTACATGGTGTACATGTGTCTATAATATCGGATAGGGATCCGAGGTTCACTTTGAGGTTTTGGAAGAGGTTGCAAGAGGCTTTGGGAACAAAGTTGAATTTTAGTACTGCGTTCCATCCGCAAACCGATGGTCAGTCTGAAAGAGTGATTCAAGTTCTCGAAGATATGCTTCGATGTTGTGTGTTAGAATTCGAGGGTAGTTGGGAGAGATATCTACCTTTAGTCAAATTTGCTTACAACAACAGTTATCAGTCAAGTATACGGATGGCTCTGTATGAGGCCTTGTATGGTCGTAAGTGTCGGACTCCTTTGTATTGGACCGAGCTTAGTGAGAAGCGGATCCATGGGGTCGATCTAGTAAAAGAGACCGAGGAGAAAGTGAAAATAATTCGTAATAGTCTAAAAGTTGCTTGGACCGAATGTAAGTCGATGCTGATCGATCGAAAAGAAAAGAAATTGAGTTTGAAGTGGGCGACAAAGTGTTTTTGAAAGTGTCCCCATGGAAGAAGATTATGAGATTTGGACGAAAAGGAAAATTGAGTCCAAGATTCATAGGGCCGTATGAGATTATGAGATAGAGTTGGGCGATAGCATGCCGGTTGGCTTTTTGCGGTAGAGTTGGAAAAGATTCATAATGTGTTCCATGTGTCGATGTTACGATGGTATCGCTCTGATCCTTCACATGTGATTCCTTCGATGAAAATTGAGATAAGACTGGATATGTCTTATGATGAAGAGCCGATTAAGATCTTGGCTCGAGAAGTGAAGCTTGATTGAGAAATAAGAGCATAGCACTAGTGAAAGTGTTATGTAAAAACACGGTGTGGAAGAGGCTACATGGGAAACGAAGAAGCTATGAGAGAGCAACATCCAAACCTCTTTACTGGTAAGATTTTCGGGGGCGAAAATCTCTAAAGGGAGAGAGTTGTAACATCCCGATTTAGGGCCTAGTCGGAATAGTGGTGCGAGACCACAAATTTGAGGTTTATGAATGAGTTTTTGAGGTTTATGCTATGTATGCATGCTAGTGTGAAAGTTTCATAAAGCAATTTTGTGAAATTGCAGTTAAATTGTCCAAAATGACTAAATTGCAAAAGTTGCAAAATGTGAGATTCTAGAAGCTATTTGTGTGAAATAGCTTTAGAATATTAATTAGAGGTCCTTAAATAGCAATTTTCCCAATTTCTAATTTTTGGACAAAATTGGGCATGGATGAGTTAAAATAGAAAGTTTATCAAAAAGGGCATTTTGGTCATTTAACAATTAAGTGATTAAAATAGGAGAAAAGATGACAAAATTCATTCATCTTCTTCTCCAAGGCTGCCGAAAATTTGAGAGAGCCATTGTTAGGGTTCTTCAAAAATTTCAAGCTTGCTAGTAAGTGCATCTAGCCTCGTTTTTTATATTCTTTGTATTTTTGAAGTCCTTGTTACATGAGTAAGCTATTTTTAGCTATTTGATGAGCTATGATGGATGTTCAAAAATGTGGCCATGTATGACATGCATGTATTTTGATGTTTTATGGAAGATTATGAAAGCTTGATGTAGTAGAAACATCTTTTGCTAAATGAGTTTCCATAAAAAATGCATGTAGGGACTAGTTTGTAAAAATATTGAGTTTGGTCATACATGTGTGATGTAATGAGAATTGATGATTGCTTTAGTTGAGTAAGTGATTCAACTAAGCATGAAAGGCTAAGAAGTTGAATAAAAATCACTTTACGAGCCTTGGGGCAATAGTGTAATTATGAGAAAGATTTGGGGCAAAAGAGTAATTTTTGCCAAAGTATGAGATGTGGGTCAATTTTGGTCAATGTGTGTATTGAATAAGCTTATTTATTCATTATAGATCAAGAAAGACAAAGCCCGGATCGAAACCGAGGCAAGAGCAAAGTGGTGGACTAAATTGCACGTTTCTATACTTTTGAGTATCGAGGTAAGTCCATGCATAAACAATGCATTCATACTTACAATTTGTCAATGCTAGCTAGTGTATAGCATGGTTGAGAATGATTGAGAACCTATGTGTTTTAAGTGGAATGAATGTAAATAGATATGTGAATGTGTAGTGATAATGCTAAAAGATGGGCTAAGTGCGACACCATTCTAATACATAACGACGATGAGCTGGCTATGTGTGATGCTATCGTTAGGTATATTGTCTAGTGGGCTATGTGCGAAACCACTACGATTACCTTTATGGTAGGCTAAGTACGATACTACCTTATTAATTGAATGTGGTGGGCTAAGTGCGAAACCACTGAGACATTAGCTGTGTGGATTAGCTGTGTGGATTAGCTGTGTGGATGTATTATCGAGAAATAATGATGTGTTGAATATTGTGTAAATGTGATATTGAATGCAGGGGTGCATGTTAATGGTTACGAGTAAGTGACCTATGATGTGTTGGAAATGTGGTAAGGGATAGAAAGAGTAAGCATAGTTGTACATTATATGTTAGTATAATGTTAATTGTTGTTTAGCTTATACTATGTTGCTTAATTGTTTATGTGTAAACTTACTAAGCTCAAAGCTTACTCCCTTTCTTTCCCCTTGTCTTATAGTGCAAAAGTGTTGAATCGAGATATGAGGATCAATTGGAAGATCACCCATACTATCAGCACACTCTGGTACTTGAGACTCAATGTTTTGTATATGGCATGTATAGGGGCTAGACAAGTTAGTGAATTTTGTTGTATATGACTATGATGTGTTGGCCTTTAGATGGATAATCTATTTTGTATAATGACATAGTTGTTGGCACTTTATTATATGAAAAGATGTAGTTATCTAAGTGAGATTGTAAGATTTTGAGTTGATTATGGATGTGTTGAATGAGTGCATGATTGTGTATCCTAGAAGGGTGAAAAGAACTTGACAAATAGCTTTGTTCTTGTCCATGTGGGTAGACACACGGGTGTGTGTCTAGGCCATGTGTGACACACGGCCAGCCTATGGGGGTGTAACTTGGCCGTTTGTCCCCTGCATGTTAGTATTTTAAGTTAGAATAGACCACGGACTAGTCACACGGGCGTGTGCCTAGAACGTGTGTGTTAATCAGTGTTGTCCACGAGCTAGCCACACGGGCGTGTGTCTAGACTCTAGGACGTGTTAAGGTAGTCAGTGTGCACCACGGGTGGAGGGCACGGGCGTGTGCCATAACCGTGGGGTATTGGAAGAATGCTTGAGTTTTCATGCACGGGTAGTGACCTTGGGTGTGTGTGACATCCACGGGCGTGCCAAATCTTACACGGGCGTGTGAGCCCTATATAGATGGAAAAATTTTAAGATCGTAAGAGTTTTCGATATGGTCTCGAGAGCCCTCGTGTGTTTGAGAGAGGCCTCGTAAGTCGAGATTGAGGTTGTTGTGATGGCCAAAGAGAGTGGTCATGTCGTTCCTAAGTGGCGATCTTGAGGATTTTAATTCGGTAACGCCTCGTGCCCGGTTTCAGCGTTGAATACGGGTAAAAGGTGTTACATATACTGCGTTCTACTTAATTTGATCTTCTAATTCAACTCCCATGCTATTATAATATTTGTGGTTTCATAACAGAGTCATAAAACAAAACATTATATATTCTCTAATTTAACAATTAAACATGAGATTCAACTATGTGGACATACTAATTATACATTATTCAAACAAGTGTACATAAACACATATTCCGTCCATTGGGTAAATTTACTTATCATTTTCACTTATTCAAATAGGTTGGGTATATATCATCATATGCATGCCAAGCTAACATGAATGGGCTTATCACCACATAAACTTTCATTTTTATTCCATGTTTCCACATTTCTCAACTCATGGTTATCTCACTTCGTACATTAACACATACATATCATGAACTTCTATTCATACCTTTCTAAGTTTCGTCTCATCACAAACACATTTCAATCACCTCAATATAATTTTTCAGCATTATCGAAAATAGCTCGATTGGAAGTCATCTTTGTCTTAACAAAACAATTTCATTAGAATCGGGAGATATCACACTATCACGAGTAGTAATATGGCATGTATAGCTAGACTCACATACGCTAGGTTAGTCCAAGAATCGACTAAACCATAGCTCTGATACCACTAAATGTAACACCCCTTACCCGTGTCCAACGCTGGGACAGGATACGAGGCATTGCCGAACTTAAACAAAAACATTTATACAAAACTGGATATAAAATTTAATTCAATTTAACATTCCTCATTCACATGAAAATCGCCCCTTATATATGCCCACAAGGCCGAAAACATACATTGGGAACTGTTCGAGACTAAACCGAGAATGTAGGAAACTTTAAGAAGACTTAGAAAATTTTTTCATCAAAACAGGGGTCACACGTCCTTGTGGCTTGGGACACGCCCATGTGGGTAGGCCGTGGTGTCACACATGCCCATGTCCTTAGCCCATGTGACTCTCTGATTATGATGTCATCAACAAAATTGGGTCACACGGCCATGTCACATGCCCGTGTGCTTAGGCCGTGTGGCGAATTAAATTTCGAAAAGTAAATGTAGACTTCACACGCCCTGGGCACACGCCCATGTCCCGGGGTCATGTTCTCCACACGGCTGAGACAGACGGCCGTGTCTCTGCCTGTGTGGCCAAGAAAATGGCTATTTTCCAGACCATTTGTCACCCTCATTTGCACATACTTAAACACAACTTCAATCCACCCATCCCAAACACATATAACCACATCACATAAAACCTTTAGTATAAGCACACACGTATAAATAGGCATTACAACTCATTGACCAATATGAACCAACACATTTGTCCAAATCAAATGACACATACACAATTGACTAAGTCCCTATACATGCCATAGACTCAAAAGGTTTTGCATTCACTTATACCCAACATGATAGCTTGATAGTGTTATAGAATCTCCGGCGATCTCCAACCCTAGCTAGTAAAAAAACCCTACATGATATGAAAAAGGAAGGGGAGTAAGCTATAAAGCTTAGTAAGTATGTATGTAAATAATAAAGAATTTATTATCTTGCTTTTAACAATCCTTATTTTGAGTTCTCAAGATAATGCCATCATTATTGCATAAAATTTCTCAATTTACTTATGTTCATCTTGAGCTGTCCACTCGAGTTACAGTCACTAAATTATTTTTATCCGGAGCTAAGAAACTCAAAATTAAGATCTGCTAATTTTCCTTGAAACTAGACTCACATATATTCTTACCATAAAATTTCCAGAATTTTTGGTTCAGCCAATCAGTACAGTTTATTCTTTAAAGTTCCCCCTGTTTCACTCTCCGATAATTCTGACCTCTCTTCACTAAAAAATTATTTTCCCATTGCAAAGAACTCCAAAGATGTTCCCGTTTGTTTCTCTTAAAAATAGACTGATTAAGAAATCCAAGCATATAAATTTTATCCCTTGTTTATTTTTGTAAAGTTTTTAATGAATTTCTAAATTCAGAACAGGGGATTCCAAAATCATTCTGACCCTGTCTTATAAAAATTCAAATATCTCATAATCTGAAATTCTTTTGCTTACATCGTCTATTTTATGCAAAAATAGACTCAATTAGATTTAATTTCATATCTTATTCAACTTCTAATTTAATTTCCACCATTTTTGGTAAATTTTCAAAGTAATTCAACTGTTGCTGTCCAAACTGTTTTATTGCTAATTTTACTCTATCATGTTTTCTTTGTATTAATTCTCATTTACACACTTATAATACTAAAACATATCCATAGTTAGCCATGCCAATAGCTAGTCATCATCAAATATTTACAAGCCATTCATTGGCCAATTTAACTTACACATCAACAACAAAAACTTGAACATTTCATTTCTCAATTTAATTTGGCTTAAAAGCCTCACACATGATCACAATCCACATTTCCCACATATTCTTACATCATAAGCATGGGATTAGCTCTTTGTCATTGATGCATAAACTTAGCTCGTTGTCATTGATGCATAAACTTAGCTCTTTGTCATCTTTACATAAACTTAGCTCTTTGCCCGTTGAACTACTCAGAATATCGAAGGATACTCAATCTCATCATACATGTATCACGATGCCAATGCCATATCCTAGATATGGTCTTACATGGGATCACATCTCAATGCCGATGCCATATCCCAGATATGGTCTTACATGGGATCTCATGTCTTGATGTCGATTCCATATCCCAGATATGATCTTATACGAGATCGTTCATAGATGTCGATGCCATGTCCCAAACAAGGTCTTACACGAGATCTTCCTTTGGTGCTGAGGCCATGTCCCAAACATGGTCTTATATGGGACCTCCTTTATTAAGTGCCGATGCCATGTCCCAGACATGGTCTTATACGGGACCTATATTCGATGCCGATGCCATGTCCCAGACATGATCTTATACGGGACCTACATTCGGTGTCGATGCCATGTCCCAGACATGGTCTTATACGAGACCTTCCTTATTTGGTGCCGATGCCATGTCCCAGACATGGTCTTATACGAGACCTTCCTTATTCGGTGCCGATGCCATGTCCCATACATGGTCTTATACGGGACCTTCCTTATCTCATGTTCTGACATAGGTATCCTTGTTATTCCGAAATGTTCAACCGAGACTTCAACTTAACATATTCTCATCATATTCTCATCGATGCATCATTAGTCAATTTTCATAGAAATAATATTCATTTCACATAATATCAGGCAATTAAAAATATAAAGACATTATGTAGCTTTAATTTCACACAAACTTACCTCGATACCAAAATGGCAAGAAGAGACCTAACCGTCAGTTACTCGTTTTTCATCCCCGTTCTAAGTCCGAACCTCATTTTATTTGATCTATAACATCACATTTAGCTTACTTATTAGTCACATTATTCATTGTGACCCAAAAATCATACTATGGTAAAATTACATTTTTGCCCCTAAACTTTGTCATATTTACACTTTTCCCCCTAGGCTCGTAAAATGATTTTTATTCGATTTCCTTGTACTTTAGGCCTAGCCAAACCATTTTCATAACTATAGCAATCCACAATTTGCATTCATTCACACATTTTTCATACATTTTTCAACTTTTTACAAATTAGTCCTTTTATGCGATTTCATCGAAAATCACTTAGTAAAAGTCATTTACTACACACCGAGAATTCATATTCTACCATTAGACATCAAAGCACATGCATGTCATCCATGGGTAAATTTTTAAACACAAACCCTAGCTCAAAATAATGGTAGAAATAGCTAAACCAAGTTACGAGATCTCAAAAAATGTAAAGAACATTAAAAACGGGGCTTGGATGCACTTACTATTGAGCTTGAAAGCTTGAAAACCCTAGCTATGGCTTCCCCCATGCTAAATTCGGCCAAGGAAGAAGATGGACAAAGGTTTTTGGCTTTTATTTTGTCTTTTAGTCCATTTAATTGTACTATTTGGTTCAATAACACTTCTACCCTTAATCTGGCAACAGATACGGGATACAAGTGTTACAGGCTATGCATCAAAGGCTCCTTACGAATGAAGAAAGGGCCAGGAGGAATCTAATTTCTGATTCAGGCTGTATCTTTTGTGGAGATAGTCAAGAAACTAGCCTGCATATTTTACGTGATTGTTCATTTGCTACTAAAGTGTGGCATAAGTTGGTTTCTATCAGTAGTACTTCGTGTTTCATTGATATGGATTTTTCTGACTGGGTAATGACCAATTTGATAGGTGATTTAAATTCCAAGTTGATGTTTTGTAACGACCCTATAGTCATGGGTGTCAGAAAGTGTATTTCTGGGACACCGTCCCTGTAAATCGGACACTAAATATTTACGAAGTTAGTTGTGTAGTTAATTAGATTTTCATTAAGTGAATTTTGTGAAATTAAAAGTTATTAAGTATAAGGACTAAATGGCGTATAAGGTAGAAGTTGAATTATGATTTAAAAATAATTAAAGGGACTAAAGAAGCAATTATACCTTTGTTTCTTTAAGTGGACCGCATTAATGATGATTTTATATATTTATATGTTAACTTATTATATATGTTATATGTTTTAATTAAATGAAATAAAATTTATATGTATAAGTTATAAAATAACAGTAATAATAATAGTTATAATAATAGAATAGTAAGTGGAAGCATGCAAAATTAAGAGAAAAAGAAGAAATAAAAGAAAT
This sequence comes from Gossypium sturtianum, assembly GCA_025698515.1. Taxonomy (NCBI): domain Eukaryota; kingdom Viridiplantae; phylum Streptophyta; class Magnoliopsida; order Malvales; family Malvaceae; genus Gossypium; species Gossypium sturtianum. The sequence continues at coordinate 80,638,977 of CM046953.1, read as the reverse complement.
AAAAAAATAAGGAAATGAAGGAAGGAAAACGCACGACCACAAAGAGTTCAGAACTTTTCAAGTTCAATTGGTTAGTCAATTTAGTCCATTTTCTTGTAATTTTTATATTTTTGGAATCTCGATGTTAAGTACTACATGACCCATGTTGAAATTTTAACATTGATTAAGATTTTAAATGTTGTTAATGTTGAATAGTTTTAGTATTAGGGATTAAATTGATAGATTTTTAAACTAGAAATGGAAAAGGATTAAATTGTAGAACAAATTATAAATTTTGAGTAATATGGACTAAATTGTGAAAAAATCAAAATTTAGGGGTTTAATTGAAAATAGGGAGCTAAATTTAGCTTAAACTGAAATTAGTATAAAAATATAGGATGGAACATCCCTTACCCGTATCCGTCGCCGGAATAGGGTACGAGGCATTACCGGACTTAATCACCTATAACCGATCATTTCCGACTCACAAATTTCCATCCAAATTTAAAAATTTTCATATTCAATCATAGAGTCCCTAATATGGACCTACGAGGCCCAAAACATGCTTTGGAAGCGGTTCGGGACTAAACCAAGAACTTTGGAAAATTTCACAACACTTAGAAAAATTTTCTTCAAAACAGGGTCACACTCAATATGCATCCTCAACAACTCTTATACATGCATAATTATATCTAATTATCATACCATACCATTGAGCCAAACTTAGCCATTCGACATCAAGACTACTAGCACATTCAACCATTAGGTATTTAGGCCATAACCCACAACTCATCATGTATCATGCAAACACAGCTCACATCACAAGACATTGGCATATAAATAATATATATAGGCTTACAATCAATTAGCCAATATAAGCCAGTTAGCATGGATACATACTACAATAACCTTTAACCATTACAAGCCAACACATTTGGCCAAAACATAATAACATATACACAAAATGACTAAGTCCCTATACATGCCATAGACTTAAATTACTTGAAGGCATTGATACCAGTCAAAACCTTGATAGTGTGATAGAATCTCCGACGATCTCCAACCCGAGCTAGCCTCTGTGACACTATAGGAAATAGGAAAGGAAGGGGGCAAGCTATATAGCTTAGTAAGCCCGTATGAGAATAATAAGCAATTTAACGCCCCGAAATTGGGCCTAAGAGAATTGGGCCTATTGGGCCCGAGCGTAGAAGCATTTTAGAATTTTTGGGAATATGAGAACGGCATTTTTCTTAAGTTGGACCTATTAGGAAGGTGATTTTGGAAGGTTGCGGGGTTTCTATGAAGTCCCGGGTCCAAGTTAGGCCATAGGAAAAATTTTGATGTTTGGCTCTTTGGGGGAAAGGGCTACTAGGAGTAGGACCTAAGTAAAATTGGGACTGTTTAGGAGACACAAGTGAAGTGTGTGGTGTGGTGGCTACGGCGTCATTGGCAGAGTAGGAGGAGAAGGGTTCGAATCCTACAGATGGCAAATGGAAGGTTTTTATTTTGCTCAGGAGAAAGTAAGAGGTTGTGTTGGAATCAAACACTAATGGAGAGGGGATTGAATTGGTCAAGGTTGTTGGGGGAATTTGAATGAGAGATGGGGAGTGAATTAAGGAGGGATTTGTGGAGGAAATCAGGGGGACGGATGAGTGAGGGGGAGTTGGCCGAATGTGGGGAATGGTTTAGGGGGGAATTTCGGCCAATGTAGGAATTTGAATGTGCATATTCGGCCTTGAGAGGGGAGGTGCCGTTTTATTTTTTTCAAGTTCTCTTTTGTGTGAGTTTTGGCTTTTTGCGTTGGGACGATAGCATTTTGGGGTCTTTTGTTTTCATTTTTCTTTTGCCAAAATTCAACCTCTCTTCTCCCATTCTTCTCTCCTTTCAAACATTTTCTTCTTACGGGTTAATAGCCTAAGCAAGTGTAGGCCGAAACTCTTTTGCTCATCTTTCCTTGTCCACCTACTTTCTTCTTCTTTTTCACTCATCTCCTTCCCTTGTTTTCTCCATAGCCGAATATCTACTCTCTTTACCCTTGTGCGGCAACTAGTTTCCTTTTTGTCTTCGTCGATTGTGTTGCAAATGGAGGTGACAACCGGTAAGTGTAGCCTGAAGCTTGGGGGTCTTTTGTCTGCCGAATCTACCATGTTTATTCGGCTCATCTGTGATTAAGGCTGAACTTGAGTTCCCTTTCCATCTTGGGTCTCATTCACTCTTTCTTTTGTGTGGAAGCCGAAATCCTAGTTGTGCAACTATCGTTTCTGTGGCACTTTGGTAAGTGTATCATTGGCCGATTAGGGTGGAAGTTTCCCTTATATTGCTGAGTTTCTTAAGGCCGAATAGCCTTGTCTTTGTGAACTTGGAACAACTGTATTGACTTATGTTCCTTGGTTAGGGACCCAACTTCGTAATCAAAGGGAGTAACCAAGCGTTCTAGCATAGCAAGGAGTTGCCGTCGGGGTTGGTGAGTATGGTGGTTCGTTATCAATCTCAATTTTGGGAAGTAGTGTGGATTAAGAATAATCGTTAGATATTGTGATCTCAGGTGTTTGGGAGGTGCCAAGTATCGTAAACTCGTTAACAGGTGTGTAATCTCACACCTCTCTGAATGTTTGCGTGAGATGTTTTGTGAATCGGCCAAATGCCGAAAAGCCGAAAATCGGCAATTGTGACCACTCGAGCGTGCGAGCGCTCGTAGTGGTAAATCGAGATACGAATGATGGCGTTAAGTTGTTGACAGCGTCACAAGCACTCTCATGGCCCGAGGTCAGAATGGGCCTGATCGAGCCGAAACGGGCCAAATGGGCCCAATGGGCTATCCGGCCCACTTGGGCAAAATTGTAGGAAAACTATCAAATGATAGGGTCGATTGTGAAATCTGAAAATCTGAGACCGAAACTACGTGTAATGGGCCACATAAGCGTGTGGGCCCCGTTTGGGCCTAAAATGGATTTTAGGCCCAATGGTTCTTTAGAGACCCAAAAAGGGTCCTGTGTCGCTCGAGGCGACAGTAGGCCTTCGGAAAGGCCGTTAGATGATAAAATTACTAGAATACCCCTGGAGGGTAAATTGCCGAAATACCCTTGGAGGGTAAATTACCAAAATAACCCTGAAGGGTAAATTACTGAAATACCCTCGGTGGGTAAAATTTCTGTTATACCCTCAAGGGTTGATTAGTATGATTGTGTGTACTCTGTTTAACTGGTTATGATGGTAATTTATTTCATACATCATTTTTGATATGTGCTTTGCATACATGACATTCTGCACGGGATTGGGATATTGATGATCAGAGGAAGTGTATTCTGGTGGCTCTGCCACATTCTGATTCTGGTGGCTTCGCCACAAATTCTGTGATTAGCAGCTTGTCTGCATATTGGTGTGTAGGGCTGGGTGGGTTGACTTGGTCCCCACAAGTGTGTAGGGCTGGTACGGGGGTGTGAAGCGGATGGATTATTAGGTTGGGCTGCATACATTACCTGCTTTATCATGTTTATAGGGCTAAGGCCCAGTCTGTTATCGAATAGGGCTTCGGCCCAGTCTGCTTCTGTATGGGCTCAGGCCCAGTTAATGACCGATTTGGGGATTACACACTGAGTTCTCATAACTCACCCCTCTGCTTTAACCTTGCAGGTGATCCCCAGCATTGAGGATTTGGAGCTGCGGAGGACTCTGTGGTGGCCATACATCGGGAATATTTCTCGTGAACTTAGTAAATTTTTATTTTACTTTATTTTAAGATTATTTTATTTTGGGTTAATATTTTGTAATAAGGCTGTTGGTTTATTTTCCTTTAAGTTTTCGTTAATAATGGTTAAACTTATAAATACGTGGTTTTCCTAAAACGACAATAACTGTTTTCAAAATATCACATCTTCGCAATTCACTGAATCTGATTTCTGTTATAAACAAAGTTTTCGCGAATAACGCTAATAACGTTTTTACAAGATAACCATAAAAGCATATTTGAATTTCACCAACAATAAAGCACGAAATTTCAAAAAGAATACGAAGTTTTTAACGAGAGCGTAGTTTTCAAAAAACCTATCTATGTGACATGCTAGATCCGGTCGTAACGTCTAGGCCGAGTTTGAGGTGTTACATTTATGGTATCAGATCCCGGTTGCAAAACTCGTCTGTGGAATGGTTCGAACACGTTTTTCAAAATTTGTTTGAAATATGGTTTAGAAAATATATATCTTTATTGGAAGTATGGCACCCCGAGTCTCCGGCACCAAATCCGTAAGTCTTCTTACTTTATCTGATGATATGATGTGATAACTGTAGAGATGAAACTGCTAGAGTTAGTGGTAGTGCACTGAAACTGTTAGCTATAGGATTTAAGACTATAGAGACTGAAACAGTAGGACATTCGATTCGCGAAAACAACTCTCATATCTGTTTTCTATAGAACATTTGTTAATAAACATGGGAACTATAGACTGATTCATAAAATTTTTAATAAGATTAACTCGATCCAGCAGTATGAGTACGAGAAGACGTGGATGAGGTACACGCGGCCGTGGTAGTGGCTGAGGTGCTAGGGCTGGATCCTCAGCATCGGGGCATATGGCCGAAAGGGAGGCACCGGCATCGCCAGTGATTGAGACCGAGTCTCACGACCGAGCCGGAGCTGATGTGCTGACTCAGCTAGTTAGGGAGGTATTGGAGGAGGTTAAAGAAATTGGTCAAACACTTCAAGTTGGGTGCGTGGACTGTAAGAAGAAAAGAGATCGCGGTTCTCTAGGGTCGCAGTCTCGTTGTGTGAGGCATGTTAAGGCATGTCCAAACTTTTCGGCTTGCGAATATTGGAAAAGGCGTCATCCGGGTGAATGCTGGAGGAGGTCAGGAGCATGCTTGAGGTACGGGTCTAAGGGGCATAGGCTCGGGATTGTTCCATCACCATTAAGTCAGGTATGTTTTGGTTGGATGTGGTGGTTGAATGTAGAAAATTTTATGTATGTGTAATAAATATTTGTTTGCTTCAGTGGTTAGATATTTGGTTGTGCGAAGAGGTTTCTAGATTGGGTTAGAAGTGCATTAGTGTTATTGGAATAAGAGTGCACAGCGGTAGCGTGATAGAGTAGCTTGTGTTAAAACCACTGTTAGATAGCTGGAAATTTCGAGGACGAAATTTCTTTAAGAGGGGTAGATTTGTAACGCCCCAAAATTGGGCCTAGGAGAATTGGGCCTATTGGGCCCGAGCGTAGAAGCATTTTAGAATTTTTGGGAATATGAGAACGGCATTTTTCTTAAGTTGGACCTGTTAGGAAGGTGATTTTGGAAGGTTGCGGGGTTTCTATAAAGTCCCGGGTCCAAGTTAGGCCATAGGAAAAATTTTGATGTTTGGCTCTTTGGGGGAAAGGGCTACTGGGAGTAGGACCTAAGTAAAATTGGGACTGTTTAGGAGACACAAGTGGAGTGTGTGGTGTGGTGGCTGTTTAGTCATTGGCAGAGTAGGAGGAGAAGGGTTCGAATCCTACAGATGGCAAATGGAAGGTTTTTATTTTGCTCAGGAGAAAGTAAGAGGTTGTGTTAGAATCAAACACTAATGGAGAGGGGTTTGAATTGGTCAAGGTTGTTGGGGGAATTTGAATGGGAGATGGGGGGTGAATTAAGGGGGGATTTGTGGAGGAAATCGGGGGGATGGATGAGTGAGGGGGAGTTTGTAACACCCCAAACCCGGCCTATGCGGTATGACCGGATCTGACATGTCACATGAAGAAAACGAGTAAAGAACTTGTGCTTCTTACTAAAGATTAGAATTTAGTTTAAGAAAACAAATTTTGATCGAAAATATTTGATAGAAATACTACAATTCTTGAAAGGTTAATTGAAGAATCGATAATTGAATTAGTGATCTTTTAAATCCGTAATTTTTGAAAATAATATTGATATTTCGAAGGAAAGTCCAAGTTAAATTATTCGAACAAATTTGTTATGAAATCCGTTTGTTGATAAATTTTATGAAAAATCGTTGTTTATGATTTTCAAAAAAATCCCCGTTTAAATCAAACCATGATAGAAAGTAAATAGTCAAACATAAAATCCAAATTTAAAATCCCAGAGGCCTTATTACAACTTTAACCCAATATAGTAAAAGTAACGAAAATAAACGAAAAAGGAATTTACTAAGTTCGAAAACACCATTTCTAAAGTATGGCCTCCATCGAGTCATCCATGGCCCAAGTCCACATCATTGAGCATTATTACCGCAAGGGTTAAGGAAAAAAAAAAGGGGTGAGTTACTAGAACTCAGTGCATAATTCCTTTACCGCCATCCACTGGGTCTGAATCCATATAGCAATAACTTGGGCCTAAGCCCATTTACATAATAGTATTTAAAATGACATGTATGCAGCCCAACCTGTAACACCCCAAACCCGGCCCAAACGCTACGACCAGATCTGGTATGCTACGGGGTTTATTGTAAAAACTTTGCTTTAACGGTTTTTGAAAATCTCAGTTTCTTTACTTAGGCATTTGTTAAAAATAGGATATCTCGATGAAAACCTTTGCTTTTTCTTTGAACGTGTTCGGAAAACCTATTTTATTACTTTTTATGTTTTAAGTCCTTGAACATAAATTTATAAAGCTGTAAACAATCATCAAATATAAAGCGATAACCTAAACCATAGGGCCTTATTACATAAATAGTTCCAAAATTAAAACATAAAGAAAACCGAAAATAATTCATGAAAATAAATAAAATAAAACTTGATGGCCCCTCGAGTCCGCCTTGGCTCCCCTGTCCACGATCTACTGCTCATCTGAAAAGTCAGGGAAAATAAAAGGGTGAGTCACCAAGACTCAGTGTGCAAATCCCGAAAACACATAAAAGGCTTGAGGCCCACAAACACATTATGGGCCTTGGCCCATACACAATGGCAACAAAACATATGTATGCTACATGGCCCATCCCAGCCTAGAAATCCATCCTCTACACACCAGCCCGTACCAACCATCACACCTTGGGGATTTCTACAATCAGCCCACCAACCGCTACACACCACATCGAAAGACATGCTGCCTATTCCTAATTATCAAGAATGAATTTAACGTGGCTTACCCACCGATCACTATTGTGACCTAACATTTCAATTCGTGGTTTAACCACCGATCACCAAGTGACCTATTATCATGCTCTTCCCCCTTAGTCATATTAATCCCATCCCATGCGTACATTCATGCAAAATCAAACAATATACCACTTAAGGATTTACAATCTAGCACATTCATCGATACACATAGAAGTTTCTATGATCACGTGCACTGGCATCCATTGCCTACCCTTTTTGGGTAACACATTCGCTCATGACCTATTTTTACGGCTTTTAGCCCATAACATATGTATATATACTGAGTTAAGTAGTGTGATAGAGATCTACACACACGATTATGGTTAAGGCGACACTTTCTATGTCGACACTATCATTAGCCGATACAAGCGCTATCATGCTACTACTATGCGCTCGAAGCGATCCACAACCCGGCGGCCAATCCCGAACTGCCGACACCGCTCGTTTCTTGAACTTTGGGGCTGGGACCACAGATCCAACCCCTTCCTTTGATTTGCTGACATTCGAGTCCATGAATGACCTTGGTCAGAAGTTACTATGATGATTGCTTAACGAAACATTAGGTTAAGGCACGAATAACGAAAAAGAACCCAATTGATCAACTTAATGAGAATCGAAATCCTTACCTTGAAATCCCGAAAATAATATGGTTAGAATGCTACCGATTTCTGGCTTAGAAACCTAGGCGACTAGATCTCCTTCAAATCCTGAAATGCCGCCAAAGAAAAAAAACACGAGATCAGGGAAAATGTCAAACTAAGGATGGCCCTAACCACCATCTAGCCATTCGGCTATGGTCTCAAAAACCGAAAAAGAAAGGAAGCAGAAGAAATCGGCACTCACCTTTAACACCAACAGATTCGGCTTCTCCTAACAGAGGGGGTTCGGCTTTACGAAGAGATCAAATGGGGTTTATGATTTCGGCCTTTAGAAAGAACTAATCGAGGGGGAAGAACAATATCAAACGTAAAGAAGTGATAGGAACAGTATAAGAAGGATTTCGCCAAGGCTAGGGCAGATTGGGCTATGGTAGACAAGTGTGAAAAGAAAGAATGCTTAAGGGAATTTTTGGCTTTTGGCAAGAAAAGAGAAGAAGAAGAAGAAGAACCCTTAGTTGCCGAAATTAGAAGGAGAAAAGAAGAGAAGGAAAATGAAAATAAAAATAAAACTATGCCCTAGGAAATAATGAAAATTCGGCACCCCTTAGCCTTATCAAAACCGATTTCTCCCCCTTGTCCCTAGAGTCCAACTTTCGGCCACCACCTACTCTCAAATCCTTAACCCACGTTTTTCTCTTATCTTCATCATCCTATCTTCTGACTTAATCCACACTCACTCATGCAGAATCCCAGCCGAAACCACCTCTCACACTCCTCCCTTCATCAACCTCCTTATCCGCCATATTATCTACATTATCCCATTCATTAAATTTCCCTATTTTTAAGCCCTATTGCCGTCCAACATGCTCCTCTTTTAAGTGCCGAAAATGGCCCAAATACATGGGCCCCAAGCGGCCAAAAACTTGAGCCTCTTCACCTGCTAATGACGCCACCTTATAGCTCCTTAGCAGCGCCCCCCCCGGCTACTGGACCACAAGCCCACTTTGTAATTTAACCCACAGATACCATCTTTTAAACCCTATAGTGTCCAAATAGAAAATTTAACCAAGACCTCGGCCTGATCCCAAGCCCATACTGGACCCCTAACACTCATACTAACATAACCACATACTAAACGCAAAGGCCCAATATTTCAGGATGTTACAGTTCTTCCCCCTTAAAGAAATTTCGACCTCGAAATTACCAGTCGAGAAAAGATGAGGGTATTCTTTGCCGCAGATCGCTTCTTAGGTTCCCAAGTAGCCTCCTCAACACTGTGATTCTGCCACAGAACCTTAACCAACGGAACCGTCTTTCTCCGTAATACTTTGACATCACGATCCACCTCTTTTGCCTTAGATTCAACTCCTTCTGGGTCAAAAGGTATTTTAGGCTCTTGTGATCGGTATAAATGACAGATTTCTCCCTGTATAGATAATGTCTCCAGCTTCAGGGCAAAAACCACTGCCGCCAATTCCAAATCATGTGTGGGATATCTTGCTTTGTACGGTCTCAACTGCCGAGATGCGTACGCCACAACCTTTCCACCTTGCGTCAACACGCATCCTAGTCCCGTGTGTGAAGCATCACAGTAAATCACGAACTCCTTTCCGACCTCATTTGAATCAACACCGAGCCTCCGTTAAAATCCTTTTAACTTCTCGAAACTCTCTTGCGCTTATTAGACCAAACAAGCGGAACCCCTTTCAGTAACAACTTAGTCAATGGTGCCGCAATTAAAGAAAATCCTCAACAAACCTTACCGTAATACCCGGCCAAACCAAGGAAACTTGAATTTACGCTACCGACTTAGGCGGCTTCCAATCCAACACCGCTTCAATCTTCCGAGGTCAACCCTAATCCCTCTCGCCTATACAACGTGACCTAGAAAAGTAACCTCCCTTAGCCAAAATTCGCACTTCTTGAATTTGGCATACAATCGCTTCTCCTCGAATCTGCAGAACCACCCGAAGATGTGAATCATGCTCCTCTTCCGATTTTGAATAAACCGAATATCATCTATAAACACCACGACAAACCGATCCAAGTAGGGTTGAAATACTCGGTTCATCATATCCATAAGCGTTCTTTGATACGTTAGTCAACCCAAATGGCATCACCATGAATTCGTAGTGTCCATAGCGAGTCCTAAAAGCCGTCTTATGAATATCCGCCTCTTTGACCTTAAGGCGATGGTACCACGACCTCGGATCTATCTTTGAAAAGACCGAGGCTCCTTCAACCGATCGAACAAGTCATCGATCCTTGGCAATGGGTACTTGTTCTTGATTGTCAATTTATTCAAGCGGCGATAGTCAATGCACATACGCATTGACCCATCCTTCTTCTTAACGAATAACAACGGCGCTCCCCAAGGCGACACACTCGGTCGGATAAACCCTCTATCCAGCAACTCCTGAATCTGTGCTTTCAATTCCACCAACTCCTTTAGCACCATCCTATACGGAGCAATAGATACTGGCGCTGTTCCCGGAAGAAGATCGATACCAAACTCCACTTCACGATCGGGGGTAATCCGGGAGCTCTTACGGGAAAACATCCAAAAATTCCTTCACCGTCCTAACATCTTGATGATTAGTTCCACGGCTTCCAGAGCCCGAACAAACATTAGAATTTCCTCGCATCCTTTCCTCACCATCCTTTCTGCCCTTAAGGCAGACACCACATTCGACAAACAGTTCCCCCTTTCACATAGCACCAACACTTCACCACCCTTGGGAGTTTTTAACACCATAAACTTGGCTGCACAGTCCAAATTCGCTTGATACTTCACTAACCAATCCATTCCTAAGATCAAATCGAACTCCCCAAATGGCAGTTCCATCAGATCAGGCCAAAAAGCTACCCATTGAACTTCCAGGGGTACATCCTTATACAGTTTGTTCACCACTACAGTTTGTCCTAAAGGGCTCACTACAGTCATCTTTCTAGAAGAAGTCTCATAATCTAAGTCCAAAGTCCCCGCTATAGCACTAGCAACATAAGAGTGCGTCGAACCAATATCAATCAAGGCAGTATAAGGCAAACCATAAATTAGAAAGCGTGCGGTTATGACATCCGGTGCATCGACCTCCTCTCGATGTCGGCAAAAGATAGACTAACCCCTTTGTCTCGCCTCAGTGTTTCCTACCCCTTGGCCTGGTGCTCCACGGCCCCGATCAGAATCGTTACCACCTCTGGCTGGACCACGACCTCTCTGTGGCTGCTGACCACCTCTTCCCGGCTGTGCATTCCCTTGGCCCGTAGGACCTTCACTGCCCCATTACTTCGGACAGTTTCTAACTTGGTGGTCTGTAGATCCATACCTAAAGCACTTCCCACTGCCTGCCCAACACTCACCTACGTGGAATTTACCACATTGAGCACATACGTATGCGAGTAGCGGCAAGCAGTCCCTCATCTCGTCTCGGCCCGTCGACTGGGTCTTTTCACGAATCACGCTTGATTGCCCCTGATGATCCAAAATTTCTCTTACTTCCACTCCTATCTCTATCTCGATTCAATTTTTCTGTCCGCTTAACCTCCTCAGCTATCTTAGCTTTTTCCACAAGCACAACAAATTCCCTCTCCCGCTGTGGTGCTATCAATACACGCAGATCGTCCCTCAGACCATCTTCAAATCGAACACAACATTCATGGTCTGTGGCCACCATCCCTCGAGCATAACGGCTAAGGCATAAGAATTCCGCTTCATACGCAGCCACCGACCTACTTCCCTGAACCAGATTCAGAAATGCTCTACGCTGCGCATCCACATAACTTGACCCAATGTATTTACTTTGAAACGCCGTTTTGAAGAGATCCCAGGTGATATGGTCAGCCACCATACCATCCTTAACCGTAAGCCACCATTGATAAGCTTCGTCCCGCAGGAGAGATACAACCCCTTTCATTTTTTCCTCTTCCGTGAAATCCAGATCGTCCATGATACGCTCAACCGCCTCCAACCAATACTCAGCTATACTCGGGGCTATACCAGAAATTCCCCTAAACATTTCTGCCGCATTGGCTCTAAGTCGCTCCGACACAGATTTCCGGGCTCCTGTGCCCATGCCTGCCCCAGCAACCCTCTCTAAAACCCTTAACATTGCCTGGGATACCGCATCATCTCTGGCCGTCTGGTCTTGAAATTCCACCTCCGCAGTTGGTGGTACTGGCATCTCGTTTCCAGACCCATAACCAGATCCTACTGGTTCAGACACGCCATCCTACCCCTACCTCGGCCACGCGCAGGACATCCACGACCCCTTGTACTCATTCTACCGATTCGCGTTTATCTGATTAGAAATTTTATGAATTATTAATTTCTTCCACTGATTAACCATGAATAATCTTATGGACAGTAGTTTTAAGAGTAGTTCTTTCGATTTCGAAATTATATCTACGGGTTCCAGTCACAAGTTTATATCTTCTAGTTCCACATACATTCAACCAGCATACATCAACATACAAGTAGCATCCATGAACCCACATTCATCACATAAGGGTCTTTTCGTCATTTCACTACCTAGGGGTATTTTCGTAGTTCTTTCCTACAGGGTATTTTTCGTAATTACACAAAATAGGGTATCTTGGTGATTTTTTTCGAAATTGAGAGATTTTGGTTTTTTTTTCCGTAAAGCAGGGGTATTTTGGGAGATTTAATTTTGGCAAATCGGGTACCTGTTGTAGATCTAGGGGTTTTCGGGTAAATTTACAAAACATGGGTATTTTGGTAATTTTGCCAACCGAGGGTGTTTCGGTGATTTCACAAATTTTGATAGTTTTACAAATCTGGGGTATTCTGGGAAATTTTCACAAATCAAGGGTATTTCAGAAATTTTACAAACCTAGGGATATTTTTAGTAATTTGCAAAATAGGGCATTTGGTCCCTTAGGGTTTTAATTATAAATTTTGGCCCGTCAACAAGTCCTCGTTGCTAAAGTGAGCAGTACAACGCACTAGGTAGGATTTCACAAGAGAGGAGGTGAGTCACTAGATCGCTTAAATACCAAGCTCTCCTGAATCCAATCCTAGACATGCGCATGCCTGTTGCCACACCTTAACCTAGCGACTGGTTTACGGACATGTTTAGTTAGGTTAAGTTTTATAAATTTAAAGAATTGTTTGAACTAGGCCTAAAGTCCATAAATTCCTATCATACTAGTCTACGTCCATAAAGCCCATCAACCTAGCATGCATATCACATCAAGAGTTAGAATACTTACCTGCGTGGATCGGGTGCCGGTAGACTCGAAGGCCATATCTCAACCAAAGCATTTTCACCAACTTCATAAACTACTACTGGACCCATTTTACAGCCCGAGTTTTGCAACTGGGCTCTGATACCAAAATATAACACCCCAAACTCGGCCCAAACGCTACGACTAGATATGGTATGCTACGAAGTTTATTGTAAAAACTTTGCTTTAACGGTTTTTGAAAATCTTAGCTTCTTTACTTAGCCATTTGTTAAAAATAGGATATCTGATGAAAACCTTTGCTTTTTCTTTGAACGTGTTCGAAAAACCTATTTTATTACTTTTTATGTTTTAAGTCCTTGAACATAAATTTATAAAGCTATAAACTTTCATCAAATATAAAGCGATAACCTAAACCATAGGGCCTTATTACATAAATAGTTCCAAAATTAAAACTTAAAGAAAACAGAAAATAATTCATGAAAATAAATAAAATAAAACTTGATGGCACCTCGAGTCCGCCTCGGCTCCCCTATCCACGATCTACTGCTCATCTGAAAAGTCAGGGAAAATAAAAGGGTGAGTCACCAAGACTCAGTGTGCAAATCCCGAAAATACATAAAAGGCTTGAGGCCCACAAACACATTATGGGCCTTGGCCCATACATAATGGCAACAAAACATATGTATGCTACATGGCCCATCCCAGCCTAGAAATCCATCCTCTACACACCAGCCCGTACCAACCATCACACCTTGGGGATTTCTACAATCAACCCACCAACCGCTACACACCACATCGACAGACATGCTGCCTATTCCTAATAATCAGGAATGAATTTAACGTGGCTTAGCCACCGATCACTATTATGACCTAACATTTCAATTCGTGGTTTAACCACCGATCACCAAGTGACCTATTATCATGCTCTTCCCCCTTAGTCATATTAATCCCATCCCATGTGTACATTCATGCAAAATCAAACAATATACCACTTAAGGATTTACAATCTAGCACATTCATCGATACACATAGAGAAGTTTCTATGATCACGTACTGGCATCCATTGCCTACCCTTTTGGGTAACACGATTATTCATATAGCCTATTTTTAGGCTTTTAGCCCATAACATATGTATATATCAGAGTTAAGTAGTGTGATAGAGATCTACACACACTGATTACGGTTAAGACGACACTTTCTATATCGACACTATCATTAGCCGATATCGATCGCTATCATCTACTATTACGCTCTGAAGTCGGTCCACAACCCGGCGGCCAATCCCGAGCCCGACACCGCTCGTTTCTTGAACTTTGGGGCTGGGACCACAGATCCAACCCCTTCCTTTGATTTGCTGACATTCGAGTCCATGAATGACCTTGGTCAGAAGGTACTATGATGATTGCTTAACGAAACATTAGGTTAAGGCATGAATAATGAAAAAGAACCCGATTGATCAACTTAAGGAGAATCGAAATCCTTACCTTGAAATCTCGAAAATAATATGGTTCGAATGCTACCGATTTCTGGCTTAGAAACCTAGGCGACTAGATCTTCTTCAAATCCCGGAATGCCGCCAAAGAAAAAAAACACGAGATCAGGGAAAACGTCAAACTAAGGATGGCCCTAACCACCATCTAGCCATTTGGCTATGGTCTCAAAAACCAAAAAAGAAAGGAAGCAGAAGAAATCGGCACTCACCTTTAACACCAACAGATTCGTCTTCTCCTAACAGAGGGGGTTCGGCTTTACGAAGAGATCAAATGGGGTTTATGATTTCGTCCTTTAGAAAGAACTAATCGAGGGGAAGAACAATATCAAACGTAAAGAAGTGATAGGAACAGTATAAGAAGGATTTCGCCAAGGCTAGAAAGCGGATTCGGCTATGGCGGACAAGTGTGAAAAGAAAGAATGCTTAAAGGGATTTTTTGGCTTTTGGCGGGAAAAAGAGAAGAAGAAGAAGAAGAACCCTTAGTTGCCGAAATTAGAAGGAGAAAAGAAGAGAAGGAAAATGAAAATAAAAATAAAACTATGCCCTAAGAAATAATGAAAATTCGGCACCCCTTAGCCTTATCAAAACTAATTTCTCCCCCTTGTCCCTAGAGTCCAACTTTCGGCCACCACCTACTCTTAAATCCTTAACCCACGTTTTTCTCTTATCTTCATCATCCTATCTTCTGACTTAATCCACACTCACTCATTCAGAATCCCAGCCGAAACCACCTCTCACACTCCTCCCTTCATCAACCTCCTTATTCACCATATCATCTACATTATCCCATTCATTAAATTTCCCTATTTTTAAGCCCTATTGCCGTCCAACCTGCTCCTCTTTTAAGTGCCGAAAATGGCCCAAATACATGGGCCCCAAGCGACCAAAAACTTGAGCCTCTTCACCTGCTAATGACGCCACCTTATAGCTACTTTGCAGCGCCCCTCCCCCCCTCCGCTACTGGACCACAAGCCCACTTTGTAATTTAACCCACAGATACCATCTTTTAAACCCTATAGTGTCTAAACAGAAAATTTAACCAAGACCTCGGCCTGATCCTGAGACCATACTGGACCCCTAACACTCATACTAACATAACCACATACTAAACGCAAAGGCCCAATATTTCAGGATGTTACACAACCCATCCATCCATCACAACCCCGACCAGCCAATCACACCTGTGGGGATCAAGTCAACCCACCCCGCCGCTCACACCAAAATTTGCAGTCAAGCTGCTATCATATATTTTTATTGTGGCCATGCCACCGAAATCATATGTAAGCATAATAATGGACATTTTGTGGCAATGCCACCAGGCTACACTGCTTTCCATACATTTTTTTCCCATCCCATGCAAGATATGGAAATGCAACATACATAATAAAGTGTTCACATATAAATAACAACCATTAATCTAGTAATTTATTACAGAGAATCGGCCCATTAAAGCAATAATAATTCGGTCCACTAAGGCATTCTAGCAATTCGGCCCATAGGGGCATTTTAGTAAATCATCCCATAGGGGTATTTTGGTAAATCGACCCATAGGGGCATTTTGGTAAATCAGCCCATAAGGGCATTTTGGTAATTTTACAAATTTTATACCGATTTTAACAGATTTTAAAAATAATGTAATTTAAGCAAGTTACTCGATCTATGCTATATTACAATTTCTAGCCTTGTAAATAATAACGATCTATTTTCCAACATGACATCGAATCACAAATCTACGGGATTTCGGTGTGAGATTACACACCTGATTACGGTAAGGATTAAACCTTCTTGATCGTCGGCACCTAAATTACCATTACACTCGATTAACCAATAAACGAGATTTTATTAATCTAATATCTAAATCAGACGATCTAATGAAACGCTTACCCTTAATATCGTGAATGACCACGATTTGTCTATTTTCACCAGATGATGGTCCACAACCCGGTGGAAAATCCCGAACTACCGATACCACTTTTCGTTTGAACTTAGGAGTAGGAATTGCAAATCCACTCCTTTTGTGTTCTCCTAACGCTTTTCCTTTCAAATCGCTACCACTTGCCTCCATTGAAAAAGTCTCGGTTAGAAAGATACTATGATGAGTGCAAGTAGTTGTTTAGGGATAGGATTCGTCTTACCACTATTTCTGAAGGATTAACAAGTAGAGAATATCGAGTGATTTCTTCCCAAAAAAATAGTCGATAAGTCAAAACTTCGATCCGATAGCAACATAACCGAATAGAGATATAACGAAAAAAATCTAAGAAGAAACCCCATTACCTTAACGATAATGAATCTGATTTCTGCCAATTGACTTATGGCTACGAATGAGACAAGGGTATGAGATACGGCTTTCCACTATAACACTACATTAGAAGATGATCACGATATGAAGGATTATGAGAGAATGATATTTTGGTTTTGAACAAAAGTGAAACATTCGAATGTTAATAGACACATATTCGGCTAGGGAGAAAAGAAAATGAAAGAAAAAAAGAAGAAGAATAAGACCACTTACCTATTCGATCAAAGAATTGAGTGCCAACACGAACGAGAAAGAAATAATGAAGAAGAAATGAAAGGTTAAGAAGTTCGGCTAAGGAGAGAAATGAGCAAGAAGATTCGGCCACAAGGTAATGTTGTTTTGAGTGAAAGAGAGAAAGTTGAAGAAATGGCAAAAGAAAAGAAGAGATGGAGGAGAGTACTAGATGGTTTTGGCTATCCAAGGAAAAAATGAGCAAAGTGAATTGGACACAAAGAGTTGGGTGTTTCGGCAACAAAGGAGGAAGGTTGGAAAAGAGTACCAAAAAAATGCTAAGAGAAAACAAGCCTTACAAGTACCAAAATTTGCCAAATGACTAATGCAAAATTCGGCTACCAAAACCCCATCCCAAAAAGTGTATCACATTAGCCAAAAGGATGAATGTTGACCAAAATTCTATCCCAAGCACCTTCCAAACATTCGCCAACATATCCCCTTCTTGCTCCTTTCCTTTAATTCTTTCCTTCCTTTTCCCTTGTTTTCCTCCTTCCCTTATTTCTTAGCCATCTTTCCAAAAATAAAAAGTCTCTCATACCATAATTAGAACCATGGCCGACACTTGGAATAGGAACACAAAAATAAATCCAAAATTTTGCAATAGATGGGATTCGAACCTCAGACCATTAGTACAATCCACACGCCACTTTCCACTTTTACCAATAGACTCCTTGTGCTAGCAAAATGCACACTTATTTCCTTAAGTCTTGATGCCACTTACCTTATCTCCTTAAAGTGCTTAAACACAAAAAATTTGCTAAGGCCCAACTCAACCCCGAGCCTTCTTAGAACCCCTAAACATACACAATTAACATTCTTAACTAGTCTAACGCATGATGTGAAGTAAATTATAAAATCCCGAATTTCAGGATGTTACAGAGTTGGCCGAATGTGGGGAATGGTTTAGGGGGGAATTTTGGCCAATGTGGGAATTTGAATGTGCATATTCGGCCTTGAGAGGGGATGTGCCGTTTTATTTTTTTCAAGTTCTCTTTCGTGTGAGTTTTGGCTTTTTGCGTTGGGACGATAGCATTTTGGGGTCTTTTGTTTTCATTTTTCTTTTGCCAAAAATTCAGTCTCTCTTCTCCCATTCTTCTCTCCTTTCAAACATTTTCTTCTTACGGGTTAATAGCCTAAGCAAGTGTAGGCCGAAACTCTTTTGCTCATCTTTCCTTGTCCACCTACTTTCTTCTTCTTTTTCACTCATCTCTTTCCCTTGTTTTCTCCATAGCCGAATATCTACTCTCTTTACCCTTGTGCGGCAACTAGTTTTCTTTTTGTCTTCGTCGATTGTGTTGCAAATGGGGGTGACAACCGGTAAGTGTAGCCTGAAGCTTGGGGGTCTTTTGTCTGTCGAATCTACCTTGTTTATTCGGCTCGTCTGTGATTAAGGCCGAATCTGAGTTCCCTCTCCATCTTGGGTCTCGTTCACTCTTTCTTTTGTGTGGAAGCCGAAATCCTGGTTGTGCAACTATCGTTTCTGTGGCACTTTGGTAAGTGTATCCTTGGCCTGTAACATCTCGATTCAGGGCCTAGTCAGAATAGTGGTGCGAGACCACAAACCTGAGTCAGTAAAATTGAGTTCTTAAGGTTTAAGACATGTTTGCATCATAGTACTAAAGTTCCATGTAGAAATTTTGTGAAATTGACATGGAATGATCAAAAAGGACTAAATTGCAAAAGTTGCAAAATATGAGTTTCTAGAAGCTTTTTGTATGAAATAGCTTTAGAATATTAATTATGAGTCCTTAAATAGCAATTTTCCCAAATTATAAATTTTGGACAAAAATGGACATGAGTTAGTAAAATAGAAATTTTTAAAGAGAAGGGCATTTTGGTCATTTGTCTAATAAGTGATTAAAATAGGAAAAGATGATAAAATTTCCTTCATCTTCTTCCTTCCATTGCCAGAAAATTTGAAGACTCCATAGCTAGGGTTCTTCATTTTTTCAAGCTTGCTAGTAAGTTCATCTTAGCCCCGTTTTTAATATTCTTCGTGTTTTGAAGTCCTCGTATTATGAATTAGCTATTTTTAGCTATAAAATAAGCTAAGATGCATGTTCAAAAATTCATCTATGAATGACATGCTTGTTAAATGATGTTTTATGGAATATTATGAGAGTTTGATGTTAGATAAACATCTTTTCCTTAATGAATTTCATGAAATATGATAGTATGGACTAGTTTGTAATAGTTATGAAATTAGTCATACCTATTAGAAATAATGGGAATTGATGATTGCTATAGTAGAGAAAATGAATCAGCTAAGCATGAAGTTTAAGAAAGTCGAATGAAATTCATTTTACGAGCCTTGGGGCAAAAGTGCAAATATGAGAAAGTATAGGGGCAAAAAAGTAATTTTGCCCAAGTATGAGTAAAGGGTCAATTTAGTCAATGTGAATGTTAAATGATCTATTTATGACTATATATCAAGAAAAATGAAGCCCGGATCGAAACCGAGGCAAGAACAAGGTCGAGGACTAAATTGCATACCTAGCTACATTTTGTATATTGAGGTAAGTTTGTATGATTTCTAAGCTTTATGATTTATATCATTGAATTGCTTAGTATAATATATAATTTTATTATGAAAATGTTTAATGTTATGTTAAACAAAGAAATTAATGAGATCAAGCATGAGAAAGCCCCGATTGAAGTTGAATAACTTAGGATACTCGATCTACCACATGAAACAAGAAAGTCCATATAAGACCAAGCCGAGGCATGGAATCGGCAAGCAAGCAAGTTATCATGTAAGTCCAAGGCAAGCTTGGCATTGATCAAGTTATCATGTAAGTCCAAGGCAAGCTTGGCATTGATCAAGTTATCATATAAGTCCAAGGCAAGCTTGGCATTGATCAAGTTATCATGTAAGTCCAAGGCAAGCTTGGCATTGATCAAGTTATCATGTAAGTCCAAGGCAAACTTGGCATTGAGCAAGTTATCATGTAAGTCCAAGGCAAGCTTGGCATTGAACAAGTTATCATGTAAGTCCAAGGCAAGCTTGGCATTGAACAAGTTATCATGTAAGTCAAAGGCAAGCTTGGCATTGAACAAGTTATCAAGAGAAAGACTTCATATAAGTCCATGTCAAGACATGGCCTTGAAAACAAGATGAGATATTCCATGTAAGACCATATCTAGGATATGGCTTTGGCATCATGTTACGTGGGAAGAGATTTAGTATCCTCAGTTATTCATATAAATTCATCGGGCAGACGAGTTAAGCTCTAAAGAGATAACAAGAAAGCTAAGTAAGTAAAGTTATTATCAAGTGAAAACGAGTATTATTCATGTTATGAATGATAAATTAGAGATTATGATTATTATGTAAATGTATCTTTGATCAATGTGATCAAGTGATACAGTACCTTGTTTACCTCACAAGTATGAGACTAGTAAGTATCATGAGATATGTAAGAATCAAGTATGAGCAAGTAAGCTTTTTAGCTGAAATTATGATACCATTGTTTATATCAAATGGGTTAATTTAAGCAAGTATGTTGTTATGTGCATTATATGCAAACTTACTAAGCTAAATGCTTACGTCTTTTATTCTTTCTTTCCATGTAGTTCCGCCAAGCTAATCTCGTGGATCATTGTCATCAGACTCGGAGCACACTATCAATCGCTATTTTGGTATAGCCAAGTTGTTTACATTAAGTATGGCATGTATAGGAAACATTTCATTTTGAGTATATGTCTTAGAAAGGGGCAAAAGTATGGGAAACATCAAGTTTATTATTCTTTTGTAAATGGCTAAGTGATTGGCCAAGTTTGACTAAGTATGTATGTTATTAATATCAATGAAGCATGTTATATTGTTCATGAAAGATGTAATAATTGAGTTGGTGAATTGAGCTTGAGTTTGGTCTTAATTTCAGGATGGCAATTGGCTTGGTAAATAGCCTCTAAGTGCCCACACGGTTAGACACACGGGCGTGTATCTAGGCCATGCATAAATTGCACCTTAGTTTTATAATAAAGAATAGGCCTCGGACTAATCCCACGGCCGTGTGTTAAGGCCGTGCATGACACACGGTTAGAACATGGGCGTGTGCCCGATCGTGTGTTATAAGTCAGAATGCTAAGGTTTTTCACACGGACTAGGACCACGGGCATGCCATGGCTGTGTGAAATTTGGCAGTAAGCTCGAGTTTTAAGCATGGTTGGGAGACATGGGCGTGTCTCAGGGTTACACGGGCGTGTCCCAACTCACATGGGCGTGTGACCCCTGTTTCAATGAAAAATTTTCGATTGAGTTACGAAAGTTTACGGACATGAGTTTAAAGCCTCGTAGGCCCATGAAAAGTACAAGTTGATTAAGAAAGAGAAGTTCTTATTTCAGAACGAAATTTTATAGCCCGTAAGTACATGATTAAGCAAGTTCTAGCATAGTAATGTCTCGTATCCGGTCTAAGCCTCGGACTCGGGTATGGGGTATTACATTTAGTGGTATCAGAGCTACGGTTTAGTCGGTTCTAGGACTAACGTAGCATGAGCACGAGTCTAGCTATACATGCCATACGTAAGAATGTTTTTATGATGATAGTGTGACGACTCCTGACAACTTAAATTATGTTTATATATATAGTAAATGGATTCTGAAAGAGATATGGCGGATGACTTAGAAAGTAATGCGCCATCTCCCGCTGAAGGGACGATGCCGAATGAGAACAAGAATAGACCCACTACGGTGAGTCAAGGAGGAGGAGAAGAGGCTAGAGAAGCCTTCCTCCATATGATGAACACATGGTACACGGAGTTCGTTCACACAAACCCGAATGCACAACCCCCTCCACCCCCACCTATTCCTCAACCTATCCCAATAACCCCTCAAGTAGTAGAGGTGGTAAGAGGAGAGAAGCCTCCGGTTGATAGAATCAGGAAGCATGGGGCGGAAGAATTCGGGCTAGAAAAGATGATGATCAGAAAAAGAGTGAATTAAGTTAGAAAATACCATCGAGGGTATTTAATGAGTCATCATGTACACTGAAGAGTGCATGAAGTGCGTAGTTTCTCTTTTAAGAGATTCTGCCTATCAATGGTGGAACACCTTGGTATCAGTAGTCCCAAGAGAAAAGATCACATGGGAATTCTTCCAAGAAGAGTTCAAGAAAAAGTATATTAGTCAAAGGTTTGTGGACCAGAAAAGGAAGGAATTCCTAGAGCTGAAACAAGGCAAGATGTCTCATGAATCGACTACGAGTGTGAGTTTGTAAGACTCGGCAAATACGCTCAAGAATGCGTGTCCACCAAAGCCATCATGAGTAAAAGATTTGAAGATGGGCTAAATGAGGACATCAAAACTGTTTGTTCTTTGTCCTAGAATTGAAGGAATTTGTTGTCTTTGGTCGAGAGGGCTTGTAAAGCCAGAAGAACTAGTAAAGAGAAGAAGAAATGTGAAATGGAGTCTCGCGACTCAAGAAAAAGAAGCGATGGAACAAGTCATTCCAATCTTCATCCAAGAAGTCAAGAGATTTCCACTGCTGATCGGCTACTTCCTTTGGATTTTCCAAGAAGGACAAGAGTAAGCAGTGATTCGAAAATAAAGCCTGACTACTTGATCGCTAGTGTAAGGAATGTTCGATCGATAGACACAATGCCCACATTGTGGCGAGATGTCATTTAGGGAATGCGAGAGCACACGAAAATGCATGTTTGAGATGTGGTTCCCGGGACCACTACATAAAAGATTGTCAGAGATGATGAAAGAGGCGAGAACTCGAACCCGAGATGCGGGAGTATGGTCGGAGGAAGGCCGCAGAGAAACCCGGAAGTGGGGCAAGTGGAAGAGGTAACCCTAGAGAGCGGGCGCGAGACCCGAGGGTAGGGCGCCTGTACGGACTTATGCCATTTGCGCTCGCGAAGAGGCATCTTCCCATGATGTTATCACGGGTACCTTTTCTCTTCATGATGTTAAAGTTATTGCTTTAATAGATCCCGGATCTACACACTCTTACATTTGCATGAAATTGGTGTCCGATTTGAGTATGCCTATAGAGTTTACAGAAGTTGTGATTAGAGTGTCTAATCCTTTAGGCAAGAGTGTGTTAGTGAATGAAGTATGTTGAGAATGTCCATTAATGATTAGAGGTCATTGTTTTAAAGCAAACCTTATGTTGTTACCATTTGACGAGTTTGATCTCATTCTCGGTATGGACTAGTTGACTGCCCATAATGTAATAGTTAATTGTGGGAAGAAATATATTGAAATGAGATGTGAGGATGGGGACACCCTTCACATAGAATCAGATGAACAGAGTAGATTGTTAGAATTGATTTCTCACGTGACAGCACAGAGATACATGAGAAAGGGGTATGAAACATATTTGGCTTTTTTGATGAATGAAAAAGAAACAGAGTTAAGGATTGAGTCAGTGCCAATAGTATGTGAGTACGTGGATGTGTTTCACGAGGAATTGCCGGGACTACCACCGAGTTAGAGAGGTTGAGTTCAGCATTGAGCTAGCTCTGATGCTGTACCAATATCTATTACTCCTTACAGAATGGCTCAGAACGGAGTTGAAGGAGTGAAGTCGCAGATTACAAGAGTTGTGAGATAAAGGCTTTGCAAGGTCAAGTTGTTCTCCACAGGGTGCTCGGTTTTGTTTGTGAAAAAGAAAAGCGGAACTATGAGATTGTGCATAGATTGCCGTCAACTTAATAAAGTGATGATAAAGAACAAGTACCCATTGCCTAGAATAGATGATTTGTTCGATCAATTGAAAGGAGCATTTGTGTTCTCCAAAATAGACTTGAGATCGGTACTACCATTTCTACGAGTAAAAGAATTAGATGTGCCTAAAACGACCTTAGAACAAGGTATGGGCATTATGAATTTTTAGTCATGCCCTTTGGTTTGACCAATGCTCGCGGTATTCATGGACTTAATGAACCGCATTTTTAGGCCGTACCTTGACAGGTTTGTAGTCGTTTTCATTGGCGACATACCGATTTATTCCGAGATGAGAATGAGCATGTTGAGCACCTACGGATAGTTTCACGATTCTCTGAGAAAATCAATTATATGCCAAGTTCGGTAAAAGTGAATTTTGGCTCACGGAAGTAGGATTTACGGGACATATTGTCTCGGAAGAAGGAGTTCGAGTAGACCCAGTAAGATTTCAGCTATTATGGGTGGAAGCCACCAAAGAATATCTACGAGATTAGAAGTTTTCTAGGCCTAGCTTGGCTATTTACAGATGATTCGTCAAAGGGTTTTCCATGATTGCAACCCCGATGACTAAATTATTTGAGAAAAATGTGAAGTTTGAGTGGAATGAGAACGATGCCAACAAAGTTTCGAGGACGTTGAAGGCAATGTTGTGAAGCCCGATTTTAGTACAACTTTGAGACAGGGAAAGAATTTGTGATTTACAAATGATGCACCCTTAAATGGATTAGGTCATGTGTACTTATGCAAGAAGGCAAAGTTATTGCTTATGCCTCCAGACAGTTGAAGCCTCATGAGAAGAATTATCCGACGCATGATTTAGAATTGGCTGCCATAGCCTTCGCATTGAAGATATGGAGACATCACCTATATGGTGAGAAATGTCAGATTTTCACTAATCATAAAAGTTTGAAGTACTTGATGACGCAGAAAGAGTTGAACTTAAGGCAACGGAGATGGTTAGAGTTGATAAAATATTATGAGATGGTCATTGATTACCATCCCGGGAAGGCGAATGTGGTCGCTGACGCTTTGAGCAGAAATTCCTTATTTGCATTAAGGGCAATGAATTCACGGATGACTTTATCCGATGATGGTTCTATTCTAGCTGAGTTGAGAGCTAGACCAATTTTCCTCCAAGAGATCATTGAAGCCCAAAAAGAGGATAGTGAATTGCAAGTTAATAGAGCTCAAGTCTGAGACAAATGTTGAGTCGACTTAGGATTAGTCCCAATGGAAGTCGATGTTCAAAGACGAGTTTGTGTCTGAGAAAAGAAGAACTTATTTAGAGAATTTTGCATGAGGCCCATAATGGATGTTTATCTGTACATCCGGGTAGTACCAAGATGTATAATGACTTGAAAGCAACAGTATTGGTGGCCAAGAATGAAGAAAGATATTTGTAATTTGTTTCCAAATGCTTGATTTGTCGACAAGTAAAGGTGAATACCAAGTACCTTCGGGTTTGCTTCAACCCATTTTAGTTCTGAGTGGAAGTGGGACCGTATTACTATGGATTTTGTAACGGGTTTCTTTGTTGTCTCAGAGCAAGAAAGATCTTTGTATGGGTTGTGGTTGATAGACTTACGAAGTCGGACCATTTTATACACATGCGAGTTGATTACTCACTAGACAAGTTGGCAAACTTGTATGTTTGAAAATAGTAAGACTTCATGGAGTTCCCTTGTCAATCATATCGGATAGAGACCCGAGATTCACATCCGAGTTTTGGAAGAAGTTACAAGAGGCCTTAGGTACAAAGTTGAACTTTAGTACCGCTTTTCATCCTTAAAGCGACGGTCAATCAGAGAGGTTAATTCAAGTGCTCGAGGATATGCTCGAGATGTTGTATTCTTGAATTACGAGGCGGTTGGGAAAAGTTTCTCCCATTAGTAGAGTTTGCCTACAATAATAGTTTTGATCGAGCTTAAAGATGGCGCCTTATGAGGCTTTATATGGGCGTAAGTGCGAATGCCTCTTTATTGGGTGAACTTAAAGAAAACCAAATTCACGGGGTTGATTTGGTTAGAGAAGCTGAAGAGAAAGTGAAAGTGATACGAGAAAGTTTAAAAGCTGCATCGGACAGACAAAAGTCCTATTCAGACTTAAAGAGAAAAGAGATAGAGTATCAAGTCGGAGATAAAGTTTTCTTGAAAGTGTCACCTTGGAGAAAAGTTCTCAGATTTGGCCGGAAAGGCAAGTTGAGTCCACGTTTTATTGGAACGTATGAGATTACCGAGAAGGTTTGGCCTGTAGCTTACAGATTGGCTTTACCATTAGAGTTAGAAAAGATACATGATGTATTTCACATGTCAATGTTAAGACGCTACTGATCAGACCCTTCGCATGTAATTCCCCAGTCAGAGGTAGAGATTCATCCCGACATGACTTATGGTGAAGAACCAGTTAAGATTTTAGCTCGGGAAGTCAAGCAGCTAAGGAATAAAAGTATTTCCCTGGTAAAAGTATTGTGGCAAAGACATGGAGTAGAAGAAGCTACGTGGGAACCAGAAGAAATCATGAGAAACCAGTACCCAAACCTGTTTGCTAGTAAGATTTTCGAGGATGAAAATTCCTAAGAGGGGGAGAATTGTAACATCCCGATTCAAGGCCTAGTCGGAATAGTGGTGCGAGACCACAAACCCGAGTAAGTAAAATTGAATTCTTAAGGTTTAAGACATGTTTGCATCATAGTACTAAAGTTCCATGTAGAAATTTTGTGAAATTGACATGGAATGATCAAAAAGGACTAAATTGCAAAAGTTGCAAAATATGAGTTTCTAGAAGCTTTTTGTATGAAATAGCTTTAGAATATTAATTATGAGTCCTTAAATAGCAATTTGTTCAAATTATAAATTTTGGACAAAAATGGACATGAGTTAGTAAAATAGAAATTTTTAAAGAGAAGGGCATTTTGGTCATTTGTCTAATAACTGATTAAAATATGAAAAAGATGATAAAATTTCATTCATCTTCTTCCTTCCATTGTAGAAAATTTGAAGACTCCATAGCTAGGGTTCTTCATTTTTTCAAGCTTGCTAGTAAGTTCATCTTAGCCCGTTTTTAATATTCTTCGTGTTTTGAAGTCCTCGTATTATGAATTAGCTATTTTTAGCTATAAAATAAGCTAAGATGCATGTTCAAAAATTCATCTATGAATGACATGCTTGTTAAATGATGTTTTATGGAATATTATGAGAGTTTGATGTTAGATAAACATCTTTTCCTTAATGAATTTCATGAAATATGATAGTATGGACTAGTTTGTAATAGTTATGAAATTAGTCATACCTATTAGAAATAATGGGAATTGATGATTGCTATAGTAGAGAAAATGAATCAGCTAAGCATGAAGTTTAAGAAAGTCGAATGAAATTCATTTTACGAGCCTTGGGGCAAAAGTGCAAATATGAGAAAGTATAGGGGCAAAAAAGTATTTTTGCCCAAGTATGAGTAAAGGGTCAATTTAGTCAATGTGAATATTAAATGATCTATTTATGACTATAGATCAAGAAAAATGAAGCCCGGATCGAAATCGAGGCAAGAACAAGGTCGAGGACTAAATTGCATACCTAGCAACATTTTGTATATTGAGGTAAGTTTGTATGATTTCTAAGCTTTATGATTTATATCATTGAATTGCTTAGTATAATATATAATGTTATTATGAAAATGTTTAATGTTATGTTAAACAAAGAAATTAATGAGATCAAGCATGAGAAAGCCCCGATTGAAGTTGAATAACTTAGGATACTCGATCTACCACTTGAAACAAGAAAGTCCGTATAAGACCAAGCCGAGGCATGGCATCGGCAAGCAAGCAAGTTATCATGTATGTCCAAGGCAAGCTTGGCATTGATCAAGTTATCATGTAATTCCAAGGCAAGCTTGGCATTGATCAAGTTATCATGTAAGTCCAAGGCAAGCTTGGCATTGAGCAAGTTATCATGTAAGTCCAAGGCAAGCTTGGCATTGAACAAGTTATCATGTAAGTCCAAGGCAAGCTTGGCATTGAACAAGTTATCATGTAAGTCCAAGGCAAGCTTGGCATTGAACAAGTTATCAAGAGAAAGACTTCATATAAGTCCATGTCAAGACGTGGCCTTGAAACCAAGATGAGATATTCCATGTAAGACCATATCTAGGATATGGCTTTGGCATCATGTTACGTGGGAAGAGATTTAGTACCCTCGGTTATTCATATAAATTCACCGGGCAGACGAGTTAAGCTCCAAAGAGATAACAAGAAAGCTAAGTAAGTAAAGTTATTATCAAGTGAAAACGAGTATTATTCATGTTATGAATGATAAATTAGAGATTATGATTATTATGTAAATGTATGCTGATCAATGTGATCAAGTGATACAGGTACCTTGTTTACCTCACAAGTATGAGACTAGTAAGTATCATGAGATATGTAAGAATCAAGTATGAGCAAGTAAGCTTTTTAGCTAAAATTATGATACCATTGTTTATGTCAAATGGGTTAATTTAAGCAAGTATGTTGTTATGTGCATTATATGCAAACTTACTAAGCTAAATGCTTATGTCTTTTATTCTTTCTTTCCATGTAGTTCCGCCAAGCTAATCTCGTGGATCATTGTCATCGGAGCTCGGAGCACACTATCAATTGCTATTTTGGTATAGCCAAGTTGTTTACATTAAGTATGGCATGTATAGGAAACATTTCATTTTGAGTATATGTCTTAGAAAGGGGCAAAAGAAATGCGGGTGTCAAGTTTATTATTCTTTTGTAAATGGCTAAGTGATTGGCCAAGTTTGACTAAGTATGTATGTTATTAGTATCAATGAAGCATGTTATATTGTTCATGAAAGATGTAATAATTGAGTTGCTGAATTGAGCTTGAGTTTAGTCTTAATTTCAGGATGGCAATTGGCTTGGTAAATAGCCTCTAAGTGCCCACACGGTTAGACACAACG
This sequence comes from Gossypium sturtianum, assembly GCA_025698515.1. Lineage (NCBI taxonomy): Eukaryota > Viridiplantae > Streptophyta > Magnoliopsida > Malvales > Malvaceae > Gossypium > Gossypium sturtianum. The sequence goes on along the minus strand of CM046953.1, from coordinate 80,610,470 downwards.
GCGTGTATCTAGGCCGTGCATAAACTGCACCGTAGTTTTATAAGTAAGAATAGGCCACGGACTAATCCCACGGTCGTGTGTTAAGGCCGTGCATAACACACGATTAGAACATGGGCGTGTGCCCGGTCGTGTGTTATAAGTCAGAATGCTAAGGTTTTTCACACGGGCTAGGACCACGGGCGTGCCATGGCCGTGTGAAATTTGGCAGTAAGCTCTAGTTTTAAGCACGGTTGGGAGACGTGGGCGTGTCTCAGGGTTACACGGGCGTGTCCCAACTCACATGGGCGTGTGACCCCTGTTTCAATGAAAAGTTTTCGATTGAGTTACGAAATTTTACGGACATGAGTTTAAGGCCTCGTAGGCCCATGAAAAGTACAAGTTGATTAAGAAAGAGAAGTTCTTATTTCATAACGAAATTTTATAGCCCGTAAGTACATGATTAAGCAAGTTCTAGCATAATAATGTCTCGTATCCCGTCTAAGCCTCAGACTCGGGTATGGGGTGTTACATGGTCGATTAGGGTGGAAGTTTCCTTTATATTACTGAGTTTCTTAAGGCCGTATAGCCTTGTCTTTGTGAACTTGGAACAACAGTATTGACTTATGTTCCTTGGTTAGGGACCCAACTTCGTAATCAAAGAGAGTAACCAAGCGTTCTAGCATAGCAAGGAGTTGTCGTCGGGGTTGGTGAGTATGGTGGTACATTATCAATCTCAATTTTGGGAAGTAGTGTGGATTAAGACTAATCGTTAGCTATTTTGATCTCAGGCGTTTGGGAAGTGCCAAGTATCGTAAACTCGTTAACATGTGTGTAATCTCACACCTCTCTGAATGTTTGCGTGAGATGTTTTGTGAATCGACCAAATGCCAAAATGCCGGAAAATTGACAATTGTGACCACTCGAGCGTGTGAGCGCTCGTAGTGGTAAATCGAGATACGAATGATGGCGTTAAGTCGTTGAGAGCGTCACAAGCACTCTCGCGAAACTGAGGCTGTAATGGGCCTGATCGAGCCGAAACGGGCCAAATGGTCCCAATGGGCTATCCGGCCCACTTGGGCAAAATTGTAGGAAAATTATCAAATGATAGGATTGATTGCGAAATCTGAAAATTTGAGACCGAAACTATGTGTAATGGGCCACACAAGCGTGTGGGCCCGTTTGGGCCTGAAATGGATTTTAGGCCTAATGGTTCTGTAGTGACCCAAAAGGGGTCCTGTGTCGCTCGAGGCGACAGTATGCCTTCGAAAAGGCTGTTAGATGATAAAATTACCAGAATACCCCTGGAGGGTAAATTACCGAAATACCCCTAAAGGGTAAATTACCAAAATACCCCTAGAGGGTAAATTACTTAAATTCCCTCTGTGGGTAAAATTTCTGTTATACCCTCGGCACGTATATTCTGTTATTCTGGTGGCTCCGCCACAAATTCTGTGATTAGCAGCTTGTCTGCATATTGGTGTGTAGGGCTGGGTGGGTTGACTTGGTCCCCACAGGTGCGTAGTGCTGGTACGGGGGTGTGTAGTGGATGGATTATTTCGTTGGGCTGCATACATTACCTGCTTTATCATGTTTATAGGGCTAAGGCCCAGTCTATAATCGAATAGGGCTTCGACCCAGTCTACTTCTGTATGGGCTCAGGCCTAGTTAATAACCGATTTGGGGATTACACACTGAGTTCTCGTAACACACCCCTCTGCTTTAACCTTGAAGGTGATCCCCGGCATTGAGGATTTGGAGCTGCGGAAGACTATGTGGTGGCCATACATCGGGAATATTTCTCGTGAACTTAGTAAATTTTTGTTTTGCTTTATTTTAAGATTATTTTATTTTGGGTTAATATTTTGTAATAAGGCTGTTGGTTTATTTTCCTTTAAGTTTTTGTTAATAACGGTTAAACTTATAAATACGTGGTTTTCCTAAAACAACAATAACTGTTTTCAAAATATCACATCTTCGCAATTCACTGAATCTGATTTCTGTTATAAACAAATTTTTCGCGAATAACGCTAATAATGTTTTTACAAGATAACCATAAAAGTAGATTTGAATTTCACCAACAATAAAGCGCGGAATTTCAAAAAGAATACGAAGTTTTTAACGAGAGCGCAGTTTTCAAACAACCTATCTATGTGACATGCTAGATCCGGTCGTAACGTCTAGGCCGAATTTGAGGTGTTACATTTTTGGTATCAGAGCCCGGTTGCAAAACTCGGCTGTGGAATGGGTTCGAAAATGTTTTTCAAAATTTGTTTGAAATATGGTTTAGAAAATATATATCTTTATTGGAAGTATGGCACCCCGAGTCTCCGGCACCAAATCCGTAAGTCTTCTTATATTATCTGATGATATGATGTGATAACTGTAGAGAGGAAACTGCTAGAGTTAGTGGTAGTGCACTGAAACTGTTAGCTATAGGAGTTAAGACTATAGAGACTGAAACAGTAGGACATTCAATTCGCGAAAACAACTCTCATATATGTTTTCCATAAAACATTTGTTAATAAACATGGGAACTATAGACTGATTCATAAAATTTTTAATAAGATTAACTCGATCCAGCAGTATGAGTACGAGAGGACGTGGACGAGGTACACGCGGTCGTGGTAGTGGCCGAGGTGCTAGGGCTGGATCCTCAACATCGGGGCATATGCCCGAAAGAGAGGCAGCGACATCGCCAGTGACTGAGACGGGGTCTCACGATCGAGCCGGAGCTGGTGTGCTGACTCAGCTAGTTAGGGAGGTATTGGAGGAGGTTAAAGAAATTGGTCAAACACTTTGAGTTGGGTGCGTGGACTGTAAGAAGAAAAGAGATCGCGGTTCTCTAGGGTCGCAGTCTCGTTGTGTGAGGCATGTTAAGGCACGTCCAAACTTTCCAGCTTACGAATATTGCAAAAGGCGTCATCCGGGTGAATGCTAGAGGAGATCAGGAGCATGCTTGATATGCGGGTCTAAGGAGCATAGGGCTCGGGATTGTTCCATCACCATTAAGTCAGGTATGTTCTGGTTGGATGTGGTGGTTGAATGTAGAAAATTTTATGCATGTGTAATAAATATTTGATTGCTTCTGTGGTTAGATATTTGGTTGTGCGAAGAGGTTTCGAGATTGGGTTAGAAGTGCATTAGTGTTATTGAAATAAGATTGCGCTGCGGCAGCGTGATAGAGTAGCCTGTGTTAAAACCACTGTTAGATAGCTGGAAATTTTGAGGACGAAATTTCTTTAAGAGGGGTAGATTTGTAACGCCCCAGAATTGGGCCTAGGAGAATTGGGCCTATTGGGCCCTAGCGTAGAAGCATTTTAGAATTTTTGGGAATATGAGAACGGCATTTTTCTTAAGTTGGACCTATTAGGAAGGTGATTTTGGAAGGTTGCGGGGTTTCTATGAAGTCCCGGGTCCATGTTAGGCCATAGGAAAAATTTTGATGTTTGGCTCTTTGGGGGAAAGGGCTACTGGAGAAGGACCTAAGTAAAATTGGGAGTGTTTAGGAGACACAAGTGGAGTGAGTGGTGTGGTGGCTGTGGCGTCATTGGCAGAGTAGGAGGAGAAGGGTTCGAATCCTACCGATGGCAAATGGAAGGTTTTTATTTTGCTCAGGAGAAAGTAAGAGGTTGTGTTGGATCAAACACTAATGGAGAGGGGTTTGAACTGGTCAAGGTTGTTGGGGGAATTTGAATGAGAGATGGCGAGTGAATTAAGGAGGGTTTTTTGGAGGAAATCGGGGGGATGGATGAGTGAGGGGGAGTTGGCCGAATGTGGGGAATGGTTTAGGGGGGAATTTCGGCCAATGTGGGAATTTGAATGTGCATATTCGGCCTTGAGAGGGGATGTGCCGTTTTATTTTTTTCAAGTTCTCTTTTGTGTGAATTTTGGCCTTTTGCGGTTGGACGATAGCATTCTGGGGTCTTTTGTTTTCATTTTTCTTTTGCCGAAAATTCAGCCTCTCTTCTCTCATTCTTCTCTCCTTTCAAACATTTCCTTCTTACGGGTTAATAGCCTAAGCAAGTGTAGGCCGAAACTCTTTTGCTCATCTTTCCTTGTCCACCTACTTTCTTCTTCTTTTTCACTCATCTCCTTCCCTTGTTTTCTCCATAGCCGAATATCTACTCTCTTTACCCTTGTGCGGTAACTAGTTTCCTTTTTGTCATCGTCAATTGTGTTGCAAATGGGGGTGACAACCGGTAAGTGTAGCCTGAAGCTTGGGGGTCTTTTGTCTACCAAATCTACCTTGTTTATTCGGCTCATCTGTGATAAAGGCTGAATCAAAGTTCCCTCTCAATCTTGGGTCTCGTTCACTCTTTCTTTTGTGTGGAAGCCGAAATCCTGGTTGTGCAACTATCGTTTCTGTGGCACTTTGGTAAGTGTATCCTTGGCCGATTAGGGTGGAAGTTTCCCTTATATTGCTGAGTTTCTTATGGCCGAATAGCCTTGTCTTTGTGAACTTGGAACAATGGTATTGACTTATGTTCCTTGGTTAGGGACCCAACTTCGTAATCAAAGGGAGTAACCAAGCGTTCTTGCATAGCAAGGAGTTGTCGTCAGGGTTGGTGAGTATGGTGGTTCGTTATCAATCTCAATTTTGGGAAGTAGTGTGGATTAAGACTAAAAGTTAGCTATTGTGATCTCAGGTGTTTGAAAAGTGCCAAGTATCATAAACTCGTTAACAGGTGTGTAATCTCACACCTCTCTGAATGTTTGCGTGAGATGTTTTGTGAATCGGCCAAATGCCAAAAAGCCAGAAAACCAGCAATTGTGACCACTCGAGCGTGCGAGCTCTCATAGCGGTAAATCGAGATACGAATGATGGCGTTAAGTCATTGAGAGCGTCACGAGCACTCTCGCAAAACTGAGGCTGTAATGGGCCTGATCAAGCCGAAACGGGCCAAATGGGCCCAATGGGCTATCCGGCCCACTTGGGCAAATTTTTTGGAAAACTATCAAATGATAGGGTCGATTGTGAAATCTAAAAATCTGAGACCGAAACTAAGTGTAATGGGCAACACAAGCGTGTGGGCCCATTTGGGCCACACAAGCGTGTGGGCCCGTTTGGGACACACAAGCGTGTAGGCCCCGTTTGGGCTTGAAATGGATTTTAGGCCCAATGGTTCTGTAGAGACCCAAAAAGGGTCATGTGTCACTCGAGGCGACAGTAGGCCTCTGGAAAGGCCGTTATATGATAAAATTACCAGAATACCCCTGGAGGGTAAATTACCGAAATACCCCTGGAGGGTAAATTACCAAAATACCCCTAGAAGGTAAATTACTGAAATACCCTCGGTGGGTAAAATTTCTGTTATACCCTCAAGGGTTGATTAGTATGATTGTGTGTACTCTGTTTAACTGGTTATTATGGTAATTTATTTCATACATCATTTTTGATATGTGCTTTGCATACATGACATTCTGCATGGGATTGGGATATTGATGATCGGAGGAAGTGTATTCTGGTGGCTCTGCCACATTCTAATTCTGGTGGCTCTGCCACATTCTGTATAGTGGCTATGCCACGTATATTCTGTTATTCTGGTGGCTCCGCCACAAATTCTGTGATTAGCAGCTTGTCCGCATATTGGTGTATAGGGCTGGGTGGGTTGACTTGGTCCCCACAGGTGTGTAGGGCTGGTACGGGGGTGTGTAGCGGATGGATTATTATGTTGGGCTGCATACATTACCTATTTTATCATGTTTATAGGGCTAAGGCCCAGTCTGTTATCGAATAGGGCTTCGGCCAAGTCTGCTTCTTTATGGGCTCAGGCCCAGCTAATGACCGATTTGGGGATTACACACTGAGTTCTCGTAACTCACCGCTCTACTTTAACCTTGCAGGTGATCCCCAGCATTGAGGATTTGGAGCTGCGGAGGACTCTGTGGTGGCCATACATCGGGAATATTTCTCGTGAACTTAGTAAATTTTTGTTTTGCTTTATTTTAAGATTATTTTATTTTGGGTTAATATTTTGTAATAAGGCTGTTGGTTTATTTTCATTTAAGATTTTGTTAATAACGGTTAAACTTATAAATACGTGGTTTTCCTAAAACGACAATAACTGCATTCAAAATATCACATCTTCGCAATTCACTGAATCTGATTTCTGTTATAAACAAAGTTTTCGCGAATAACGCTAATAACGTTTTTACAAGATAACCATAAAAGTAGATTTGGATTTCAACAACAATAAAGTGTGAAATTTCAAAAAGAATACGAAGTTTTTAACGAGAGCACAGTTTTCAAACAACCTATCTATGTGACATGCTAGATTCGGTCGTAACGTCTAGGCTGGGTTTGAGGTGTTACATTTATGGTATCAGAGCCCGATTGCAAAACTCGGCTGTGGAATGGGTTCAAAAACATTTTTCAAAATTTGTTTGAAATATGGTTTAGAAAATATATATCTTTATTGAAAGTATGGCACCCCGAGTCTCCGGCACCAAATCCGTAAGTCTTCTTACTTTATCTGATGATATGATGTGATAACTATAGAGATGAAACTGCTAGAGTTAGTGGTAGTGCACTGAAACTGTTAGCTATAGGAGTTAAGACTATAGAGACTGAAACAGTAGGACATTCGATTCACGAAAATAACTCTCATATCTGTTTTCCATAAAACATTTGTTAATAAACATGGGAACTATAGACTGATTCATAAAATTTTTAATAAGATTAACTCGATCCAACAGTATGAGTACGGAAGGACGTGGATGAGGTACACGCGGCCATGGTAGTGGCCGAGGTGCTACGGTTGGATCCTCAGCATCGGGGCATATGCCCGAAAGGGAGGCACCGACATCACCAGTGACTGAGACAGGGTCTCACGACTGAGCCAGACCTGATGTGCTGACTCAGCTAGTTAGGGAGGTATTGTAGGGGGTTAAAGAAATTGGTCAAACACTTCGAGTTGGCTGCGTGGACTGTAAGAAGAAAAGAGATCGCGGTTCTCTAGGGTCGCAGTCTCGTTGTGTGAGGCATGTTAAGGCACGTCCAAACTTTCCGGCTTGCGAATATTGCAAAAGGCGTCATCCGGGTGAATGCTGGAGGAGGTCAGGAGCATGCTTGAGATGCGGGTCTAAGGAGCATAGGGCTCGGGATTGTTCCATCACCATTAAGTCAGGTATATTTTGGTTGGATGTGGTGGTTGAATGTAGAAAATTTTATGCATGTGTAATAAATATTTGATTGCTTCTGTGGTTAGATATTTGGTTGTGCGAAGAGGTTTCTAGATTGGGTTAGAAGTGCATTAGTGTTATTGAAATAAGATTGCGCTGCGGCAGCGTGATAGAGTAGCCTGTGTTAAAACCACTGTTAGATAGCTGGAAATTTCGAGGATGAAATTTCTTTAAGAGGGGTAGATTTGTAACGCCCCGAAATTGGGCCTAGGAGAATTGGGCCTATTGGGCCCGATCCTAGAAGCATTTTAGAATTTTAGGGAATATGAGAATGGCATTTTTCTTAAGTTGGACCTGTTAGGAAGGTGATTTTGGAAGGTTGCGGGGTTTCTATGAAGTCCCGGGTCCAAGTTAGGCCTTATGAAAAAATTTTGATGTTTGGCTCTTTGGGGGAAATGGCTACTGGGAGTAGGACCTAAGTAAAATTGGGAGTGTTTAGGAGACACAAGTGGAGTGTGTGGTGTGGTGGCTGTGGCGTCATTGGCAGAGTAGGAGGAGAAGGGTTCGAATCCTACAGATGGCAAATGGAAGGTTTTTATTTTGCTCAAGAGAAAGTAAGAGGTTGTGTTGGAATCAAACACTAATAGAGAGGGGTTTGAATTGGTCAAGGTTGTTGGGGGAATTTGAATGAGAGATGGGGAGTGAATTAAGGAGGGATTTGTGGAGGAAATCGGGGGGATGGATGAGTGAGGGGGAGTTGGCTAAATGTGGGGAATGGTTTAGGGGGAATTTCAACCAATGTGGGAATTTTAATGTGCATATTCGGCCTTGAGAGAGGAGGTACCGTTTTATTTTTTTCAAGTTCTCTTTTGTGTGAGTTTTGGCTTTTTGCGTTGGGACGATAGCATTTTGGGGTCTTTTGTTTTCATTTTTCTTTTGCCGAAAATTCAACCTCTCTTCTCCCATTCTTCTCTCTTTTCAAACATTTTCTTCTTACGGGTTAATAGCCTAAGAAAGTGTAGGCCGAAACTCTTTTGCTCATCTTTCCTTGTCCACCTACTTTCTTCTTCTTTTTCACTCATCTCCTTCCCTTGTTTTCTCCATAGTCGAATATCTACTGTAACAGCCCGATTTAGGGCCTAGTCGGAATAGTGGTGTGAGGCCACAAATCTGAGTTAGTAAATTTAGTTCTTAAGGTTTATGACATGTTTGCATGATAGTATTAAAGTTCCATGTAGAAATTTTGTGTAATTGACATGGAATGATCAAATAGGACTAAATTGCAAAAGTTGCAAAATATGAGTTTCTAGAAGCTTTTTGTATGAAATAGCTTTAGAATATTAATTAGAAGTCCTTAAATAGAAATTTTCCCAAATTCTATTTCTTGGACAAAAATGGACATGAGTTAGTAAATTGTAAATTTTTAAAGAGAAGGGCATTTTGGTCATTTACCAATTAAATAATTAAAATAGGAAAAAGATGATAAAAATTTCATTCATCTTCTTCCTTGGTGCCAAAAATTTGAAGAACCCCATAGCTAGGGTTTGTTCATCTTTCAAGCTTGCTAGTAAGTTCATCTTTCAAGCTTGCTAGTAAGTTCATCTTTCAAGCTTGCTAGTAAGTTCATCTTTCAAGTTTGATGTTAGATAAACATCTTTTCCTTAGTGAATTTCATGAAAAATGATAGTATGGACTAATTTGTAATAGTTATGAAATTGGTCATACCTATTAGAAATAGTGAGAATTGATGATTGTTATAGTAGAGAAAATGAATCAGCTAAGCATGATGTTTAAGAAAGTTAAATGAGAATCATTTTACGAGCCTAGGGGCAAAAGTGCAAATATGAGAAAGTTTAAGGGCAAAATAGTAATTTTGCCAAAGTATGAGTTAAGAGTCAATTTAGTCAATGTGAGTATTAAATGATCTAATTATTATTATAGATAAAAAAAATGAAGCCTGGATCGAAACTGAGGCAAGAATAAAGTCGAGGACTAAATTGCATATCTACACACATTTTGTATATTGAGGTAAGTTTGTAAGTTTTCTAAGCTTTATGATTAATATCATTGAATTGCTTATTATAATTTAGAATATATTTTAATTCCATGAGATTGTTTAATGCTATGTTAAACAAAGAAATCAATGAGATCAAGCATGAGAAAGTCCCTATTGAAGTTGAATTACTTAGGATACTCGATCTATCACATGAAATGAGAAAGTCCGTATAAGACCAAGCCAAGGCATGGCATCGGTAATCAAGCAAGTTATCATGTAAGACCAAGACAAGTCTTGGCATTGAAGAGTTATTATGAGATGAAGACCCATATAAGCCCAAGCCAAGGCATGGCATTGGTGAGTCTCCAAGCAAAGTTATCATGTAAGTCCAAGACAAGTCTTGGCATTGAAAAGCTATAAAGAGATAGAGATCCCATGTAAGTCCAAGCCAAGGCATGGCATTGGTGAGTAACAAGAAAGATTTCATGTAAGTCCAAGCCAAGGCTCGGCATTGACAAGTAAATATACCAAGTAAGACCATGTCGAGACATGGCAATGGTAAGTTCCCAAGGGAACTCATAAGGAAGACTTCGTGTAAGCCCATGTCAAGACATGGCATCAATACCAAGTAAGAGATCCCATGTAAGACTATATCAAGGATATAGCATTGGCATCAAGACACATGTGTTTTGAGATTTAGTATCCTCTGTTATTCATAGTAATTCATCGGGCAAAAGAGTAAAGATTAAATGAGAAAGTAAGAAAGTTAAGTAAGTAAAGTTATTATCAAGTTATGCTAGTCAGAGTTAATTAAGAGTATTATTCATGATATGAATGATGAAGTTGAGATTATGCTTATCATAGTAAAGTATACTGATCTATGTGATCAAGTGATAAATGTATCTGTTTACCGTACGAGCATGAGAATAGTAAGTACCATGAGATATGTAAGAATCAGTAAGAGTAAGTAAGCTAAAATTTATGATACCATTGTTTATGTTAAATGGGTTATATTAAGCAAGTATGTTGCTACTTACTAAGCTAAATGCTTACGTCCTTTATTCTTTCTTTCCATGTAGTCATAAGCTAATCTAATCTCGTGGATCATCGTCACCGAGCTCGGAGCACACTATCAATCGCTATTTTGGTATAGCCAAGTTGTTTATATTAAGTATGGCATGTATAGGAAACATTTCATTTTGAGTTATGTTTTAAAACTAGCCAAAGTGTTGGCTATCAAGCTTAGTATTCTTTTTGTATATGGCCAAAAAGATGAGTCATGAATGATTAAGTATGTATGTTTTAATCTATCAATGAAGTATGCATCCTTGTTCATGTTAGATGTAATACTTGAGTTGCTGAATTGAGCATGAGTTTGGTCTTGATTTCAGGGTGGCAATTGGCTTGGTAAATAGCCTCTAAGTGCCCACACGGATGGACACACGGGCGTTTGTCTAGGCCGTGTGCACCCTGAACCTTTGTATCTTAAGTCAGAACAGACCACGGGCTAATCCCACGGCCGTTTGTTTAGACCGTGTGTGATACACGGTTAGAACATGGGCATGTGCCCCGACCGTGTGAACAAGTCAGTATATCAAGGAATAGCACACGGTTTCAATCCACGAGCGTGTCAAGACCGTGTGAGATTAGTCAGTGTCGACCACGGTTGGGAGACATGGGCGTGTCTTAGGGGTACACGGGCGTGCCCCAAGCCACATGGGTGTGTGACCCTGTTTCGAGGAAAAGTTCCCGATTGTATTCCGAAAGTTCCCGGATATGTGTTTAAGGCCTCATCGGCCCATGATATGTACGTTTTGACTAAAAAAGAAGAGTTTCTATTTCGAAACAAAATTTTACAGCCCGTAAGTACATGTTTAAGTGAGTTCAAGCATGGTAATGTCTCGTATCCAGTCTTAGCCTTGGACTCGGGTATGGGGTGTTACATCTACTCTCTTTACCCTTGTGCGATAACTAGTTTCCTTTTTGTCTTCGTCGATTGTGTTGCAAAGGGGGATGACAACTGGTAAGTGTAGCCTAAAGCTTGGGGGTCTTTTGTCTGCCGAATCTACCTTGTTTATTCGGCTCGTCTGTGATTAAGGCCGAATCTGAGTTCCCTCTCCATCTTGGGTCTCGTTCACTCTTTCTTTTGTGTGGAAGCCGAAATCCTGGTTGTGCAACTATCGTTTCTGTGGCACTTTGGTAAATGTATCATTGGCCGATTAGGGTGGAAGTTTCTCTTATATTGCTGAGTTTCTTAAGGCCGAATAGCCTTATCTTTGTGAACTTGGAACAACGGTATTGACTTATGTTCCTTGGTTAGGGACCCAACTTCGTAATCAAAGGGAGTAACCAAGTGATCTAGCATAGCAAGGAGTTGCTGTCGGGGTTGATGAGTATGGTGGTTCGTTATCAATCTCAATTTTGGGAAGTAGTGTGGATTAAGACTAATCGTTAGCTATTGTGATCTCAGGTGTTTGGGAAGTGCCAAGTATCGTAAAATCGTTAACATGTGTGTAATCTCACACCTCTCTGAATGTTTGCATGAGATGTTTTGTGAATCGGCCAAATGCTGAAAGCTGAAAAACCAGCAATTGTGACCACTCGAGCGTGCGAGCGCTCGTAGTGGTAAATCGAGATACGAATGATGGCGTTAAGTCGTTGAGGGCGTCACAAGCACTCTCGTGAAACTGAGGCTGTAATGGGCCTGATCGAGTCGAAACAGGCCAAATGGGCCCAATGGGCTATCCAGCCCACTTGGGCAAAATTGTAGGAAAACTATCAAATGATAGGGTCGATTGCGAAATCTTAAAATCTGAGACCGAAACTACATGTAATGGGCCACACAAGCGTGTGGGCCCGTTTGGGCCTGAAATAGATTTTAGGCCCAATGGTTCTGTAGAGACCCAAAAGGGTCTTCTGTGTGTCGCCGAGGCGGATGAGGCCTTCAAAAGGCCGTTAGATGATAAAATTACTAGAATACCCCTGGAGGGTAAATTACCGAAATACCCCTGGAGGGTAAATTACCAAAATACCACTGGAGGGTAAATTACTGAAATTCCCTCGGTGGGTAAAATTTTTGTTATACCCTCAAGGGTTGATTAGTATGATTGTGTGTACTCTGTTTAACTGGTTATGATGGTAATTTATTTCATACATCATCTTTGATATGTGCTTTGCATACATGACATTCTGCATGGGATTGGGATATTGATTATCGAAGGAAGTGTATTCTGGTGGCTCTGCCACATTCTGATTCTGGTGGCTCTTCCACATTCTGTATAGTGGCTATGGCACATATATTTTGTTATTCTGGTGGCTTCGCCATTAATTCTGTGATTAGCAGCTTGTCTGCATATTGGTGTGTAGGGCTGGGTGGGTTGACTTGGTCTCCACAGGTGTGTAGGGCTGGTACGGGGGTGTGTAGCGGATGGATTATTAGGTTGGGCTGCATACATTACCTGCTTTATCATGTTTATAGGGCTAAGGCCCAGTCTGTTATCGAATAGGGCTTCGGCCCAGTCTGCTTCTGTATGGGCTTAGGCCCAGTTAATGACCAATTTGGGGATTACACACTGAGTTCTCGTAACTCACCGCTCTGCTTTAACCTTGCAGATGATCCCCAGCATTGAGGATTTGGAGCTGCGGAGGACTCTGTGGTGGCCATACATCGGGAATATTTCTCGTGAACTTAGTAAATTTTCGTTTTGCTTTATTTTTATATTATTTTATTTTGGGTTAATATTTTGTAATAAGGCTGTTGGTTTGTTTTCCTTTAAGTTTTCGTTAATAACGGTTAAACTTATAAATACGTGGTTTTCCTAAAACAACAATAACTGTTTTCAAAATATCACATCTTCGCAATTCAGTGAATCTGATTTCTGTTATAAACAAAGTTTTCGCGAATAACGCTAATAACGTTTTTACAAGATAACCATAAAAGCATATTTGAATTTCACCAACAATAAAGCGCGGAATTTCAAAAAGAATACGAAGTTTTTAACGAGAGCGCAATTTTCAAACAACCTATCTATGTTACATGCTAGATTCGGTCGTAACGTCTAGGCCGGGTTTGAGGTGTTACATTTATGGTATTAGAGCCCGGTTGCAAAACTCGACTGTGGAATGGGTTCGAAAATGTTTTTCAAAATTTGTTTGAAATATGGTTTAGAAAATATATATCTTTATTGGAAGTATGGCACCCCGAGTCTCCGGCACCAAATCCGTAAGTCTTCTTACTTTATCTGATGATATGATGTGATAACTGTAGAGAGGAAACTGCTAGAGTTAGTGGTAGTGCACTGTGACTGTTAGCTATAGGAGTTAAGACTATAGAGACTGAAACAGTAGGACATTCGATTCGCGAAAACAACTCTCATATCTATTTTCCATAAAACATTTGTTAATAAACATGGGAACTATTGACTGATTCATAAAAATTTTTATAAGATTAACTCGATCCAGCAGTATGAGTACGAGAGGACGTGGACGAGGTACACGCGGCCGTGGTAGTGGCCGGGGTGCTAGGGCTGGATCCTCAGCATCGGGGCATATGCCCGAAAGGGACGCATCGACATCGCCAGTGACTGAGACGGGGTCTCACGACCGAGCCGGAGCTGATGTGCTGACTCAGCTAGTTAGGGAGGTATTGGAGGAGGTTAAAGAAATTGGTCAAACACTTCGAGTTGGGTGCGTGGACTGTAAGAAGAAAAGAGATCGCGGTTCTCTAGGGTCGCAGTCTCATTGTGTGAGGCATGTTAAGGCACGTCCAAACTTTTCGGCTTGCGAATATTACAAATGGTGTCATCTGGGTGAATGCTGGAGGAGGTCAGGAGCATGCTTGAGATGCTGGTCTAAGGAGCATAGGGCTCGGGATTGTTCCATCACCATTAAGTCAGGTATGTTTTGGTTGGATGTGGTGGTTGAATGTAGAAAATTTTATGTATGTGTAATAAATATTTGTTTGCTTCTGTGGTTAGATATTTGGTTGTGCGAAGAGGTTTCTAGATTGGGTTAGAAGTGCATTAGTGTTATTGGAATAAGAGTGCGCAGCGGCAGCGTGATAGAGTAGCCTGTGTTAAAACCACTGTTAGATAGCTGGAAATTTCGAGGACGAAATTTCTTTAAGAGGGGTAGATTTGTAACGCCCCGAAATTAGACCTAGGAGAATTGGGCCTATTGGGCCCGAGTGTAAAAGCATTTTAGAATTTTTGGGAATATGAGAACGGCATTTTTCTTAAGTTGGACCTGTTAGGATGGTGATTTTGGAAGGTTACGGGGTTTCTATGAAGTCCCGGGTCCAAGTTAGGCCATAGGAAAAATTTTGATGTTTGGCTCTTTGGGGGAAAGGGCTAGTGGGAGTAGGACCTAAGTAAAATTAAGAGTGTTTAGGATACACAAGTGGAGTGTGTGGTGTGGTGGCTGTGGCGTCATTGGCAGAGTAGGAAGAGAAGGGTTCGAATCCTACAGATGGCAAATGGAAGGTTTTTATTTTGCTCAGGAGAAAGTAAGAGGTTGTGTTGGAATCAAACACTAATGGAGAGGGGTTTGAATTGGTCAAGGTTGTTGGGGGAATTTGAATGAGAGATGGCGAGTGAATTAAGGAGGGATTTGTGGAGGAAATCGGGGGGATGGATGAGTGAGGGGGAGTTGGCCGAATGTGGGGAATGGTTTGGGGGGAATTTCGGCCAATGTGGGAATTTGAATGTGCATATTCGGCCTTGAGAGGGGAGGTGCCGTTTTATTTTTTTCAAGTTCTCTTTTGTGTGAGTTTTGGCTTTTTGCGTTGGGACAATAGCATTTTGGGGTCTTTTGTTTTCATTTTTCTTTTGCCGAAAATTCAGCCTCTCTTCTCCCATTCTTCTCTCCTTTCAAACATTTTCTTCTTACGGGTTAATAGCCTAAGCAAGTGTAGGCCGAAACTCTTTTGCTCATCTTTCCTTGTCCACCTACTTTCTTCTTCTTTTTCACTCATCTCCTTCCCTTGTTTTCTCCATAGCCGAATATCTACTCTCTTTACCCTTGTGCGGCAACTAGTTTCCTTTTTGTCTTCGTCGATTGTGTTTCAAAGGGGGTGACAATCGGTAAGTGTAGCCTGAAGCTTGGGGGTCTTTTGTCTGCCGAATCTACCTTGTTTATTCGGCTCGTCTGTGATTAAGGCCGAATCTGAGTTCCCTCTCCATCTTGGGTCTCGTTCACTCTTTCTTTTGTGTGGAAGCCGAAATCCTGGTTGTGCAACTATTGTTTCTGTGGCACTTTGGTAAGTGTATCCTTGGCCGATTAGGGTGGAAGTTTCCCTTATATTGCTGAGTTTCTTAAGGCGGAATAGCTTTGTCTTTGTGAACTTGGAACAACAGTATTGACTTATGTTCCTTGGTTAGGGACCCAACTTCGTAATCAAAGGGAGTAACCAAGCATTCTAGCATAGCAAGGAGTTGCCTTCGGGGTTGGTAAGTATGGTGGTTCGTTATCAATCTCAATTTTGGGAAGTAGTGTGGGTTAAGACTAATCGTTAGGTATTGTGATCTCAGGTGTTTGGGAAGTGCCAAGTATCGTAAACTCGTTAACAGGTGTGTAATCTCACACATCTCTGAATGTTTGCCTGAGATGTTTTGTGAATCGGCCAAATGCCGAAAAGTCAGAAAACCGACAATTGTGACAACTCGAGCGTGCAAGCGCTCGTAGTGGTAAATCGAGATACGAATGATGGCATTAATTCGTTGAGAGCGTCACGAGCACTCTCGCGAAACTGAGGCTGTAATGGGCCTGATCGAGCCGAAAAGGGCCAAATGGGCCCAATGGGCTATCCGGCCCACTTGGGCAAAATTGTAGGAAAACTATCAAATGATAGGGTCGATTGAGAAATCTAAAAATCTGAGACCGAAACTACGTGTAATGGGCCACACAAGCGTGTGGGCCCGTTTGGGCCTAAAATGGATTTTAGGCCCAATGGTTCTGTAGAGACCCAAAAAGGGTCCTGTGTCGCTCGAGGCGACAGTAGGCCTTCGGAAAGGCCGTTAGATGATAAAATCACCAAAATACCACTGGAGGGTAAATTACCGAAATACCCCTAGAGGGTAAATTACCAAAATACCCCTAGAGGGTAAATTACTGAAATACCCTCGGTGGGTAAAATTTCTCTTATACCTTCAAGGGCTGATTAGTATGATTGTGTGTACTCTGTTTAACTGGTTATGATGGTAATTTATTTCATACATCATTTTTGATATGTGCTTTGCATACATAACATTCTGCATGGGATTGGGATATTGATGATCGGAGGAAGTGTATTCTGGTGGCTCTGCCACATTCTGATTCTGGTGGCTCTGCAACATTCTGTATAGTGGCTATGCCACGTATATTCTGTTATTCTGGTGGCTCCGCCACAAATTCTGTGATTAGCATCTTGTCTGCATATTGGTGTGTAGGGATGGGTGGGTTGACTTGGTCCCCACAGGTGTGTAGGGCTGGTACGGGGGTGTGTAGCGGATGGATTATTAGGTTAGGCTGCATACATTACCTGCTTTATCATGTTTATAGGGCTAAGGCCCAGTCTGCTTTTGTATGGGCTTAGGCCTAGTTAATGACCGATTTGGGGATTACATACTAAGTTCTCGTAACTCACCCCTCTACTTTAACCTTGCAGGTGATCCCCAGCATTGAGGATTTGGAGCTGCGGAGGACTCTGTGGTGGCCATACATCAGGAATATTTCTCGTGAACTTAGTAAATTTTCATTTTGCTTTATTTTAAGATTATTTTATTTTGGGTTAATATTTTGTAATAAGGCTGTTGGTTTATTTTCCTTTAAGTTTTCGTTAATAACGGTTAAACTTATAAATACGTGGTTTTCCTAAAACGACAATAACTGTTTTCAAAATATCACATCTTCGCAATTCACTGAATCTGATTTCTGTTATAAACAAAGTTTTCATGAATAACGCTAATAACGTTTTTACAAGATAACCATAAAAGCATATTTGAATTTCACCAACAATAAAGCGCGGAATTTCAAAAAGAATACAAAGTTTTTAACGAGAGCGCAGTTTTCAAACAACCTATCTATGTGACATGCTAGATCCGGTTGTAACATCTAGGCCGGGTTTGGGGTGTTACAATTTATTAACATGTTTTCACCAATTCTCACAATACGTTCTCAAGGTAATACAATCATAATTGCACAAAATTTCACTATTTACTTATGTTCATCTCAAGCTGTCTACTCGAGTCACAGTCACTAAATTATATATATCTTAAGCTAAAGAATGCCAAATTAAGATCCATTAATTTTTCATAAAACTAGACTCACATATATTATTACCATAAAATTTTCAGATTTTTTGGTTTAGCCAATAAGTACAGTTTATTCATTAAATTCACCCCTGTTCCGCTGTCCGACAGTTCTGACCCCTCTTCACTAAAAATTAATTATCTCCTCGTACGGGATTCGGATGATGTTCTCGTTTGTTTCTTTTGAAAATATACTCATTAAGTATTTTAATAATGTAAATTATAATCCATAATTATTTTTTTAAAATTTTTAACTATTTTCCCAAATCATAACAAGGGATTCCGAAATCATTCTAACTTTGTCTCACAATAATTCAAATATCTCATAATATGAAATTATTTTGCTTACACCGTTTATTTCATGTGAAAATATACTCAATAAGATTTAATTTCATATCTTATTCAACCTCTAATTCGATTTCCACCATTTTTGGTGATTTTTCAAAGTGATACAACTGCTGCTGCCCAAACTGTTTTATTGCCTATTTTACTCGATCATGTTTTCTTTGTATTAATTCTCATTTACACACATATAACACTAAAGTATATCCATAGTTAGCCATGCCAATAGCTAGTCATCATCAAATATTTACAAGTCTTCATTGTAACACTTACTCCATATCAACCTTACCAAAGTTCGATCACATATCGAGCACATTGCTCATGAATATATATACACATGTACCTGCACTTGTTCATCACATAATCACATTCAATTACACTTAGTCATTTTCCCGTTGAACACATCGGAATATTATTGGATACATCGGAAGTTTGCACATAAGTGCCATACTTGTAGCCAAAGCTACTTCACATCACTTTTCACATAGAGGCTCATTCTCGAGCTATTCACTTTCACGGGTCTGCTCACACAAGCTGTCAGTCATTCGTTACTACTCAGTGCTGCTCACACAAGCTGTCAGGTATCCGCAACACATGCCGGTATACCCAGCCACTGGTAGAACTTAAGACCAGCACCCGGATTCACTTAGTCACAATTTCTTATAGATTTCACATAGGTCCCTAGTGACATGTCACTTGTATCCTATTATATTCCTAAGGTTCAACCGAGAAATTTCTCACATTTCGATACTTTGTAAATTTCGTTCAATATTCAGCCACATCACATAAAATATATCAAAACATAAAAACGTAAGTAAAAACGATGCATTATTTACATACAAACTTACCTCGAAAGCAAAATCGATGAAAAGGACTTATTCGTCAATTACTTATTTTTCCCCGATCTAGATCTGAACCTTGTTTTTCTTGATCTAAAACATCACATTTAACTTATTTAATCATTATACTAATCAACTCAGCCCAAAAATCATATTTGGAAAAATTACATTTTTGCCCCTAAACTTTGTCATATTTACACTTTTTCCCCTAGGCTCGTAAAATGATTTTCATTCAATTTCTTTGTACTTTAAGCCGAGCCGAACCATTTTCATAACTATAACAGCCCAGAATTTCCATTAAAACACACTTTTATGACATATTTTATAACTTTTACAAATTAGTCCTTTTAGGCATTTTCACCGAAAATCACTTAGTAAAAGTCATTTATCTAACAATAAACATGCATTTTCTACCATTAAACATCAAAATAAACACATATTCATCATGGGTCAAAACCCTATACTTTAACCATATCTCAAATCAGTGGTAGAAATAGATAGATCTTGTTAAGAGGATTTCAAAAACGTAAAAATCATTAAAAACGGGGCTAGAACGGACTTACAATCGAGCTTGAAAGCTTGAAAAACACTAGACATGGTTTATCCATGCAAGTTTCGGCAAAGGGGTTGAAGATGGACAAAAATTGGCTTTTAATTTTGTTTTTAATTCATTTTAATAACTAAATGACCAAAATGCCCTTAATGAAAAACTTTGGAAACATTCCTAACCATGTCCATTTTTGTCCACCAACTTAAAAAATGGTCTAATTACCATATAAATACCTCCAATTTAAAATTTCATAACAATTGGGCACCTCTAGTATGTAGAACTCAACTTTTGCACTTTTTACAATTTAGTCCTTTTGACTAAATTGAGTGCCCAAACGTCAAAATTTTTGAACGAAATTTTCACGAAATCAGTTCGTGAAATTGTAGACCATAAAAATATAATAAAAATAAATTTTCTTATGTCAAATTTGTGGTCCCGAAACTACTGTTCCGACTAGGCCCAAAATCAGGATGTTACATAGGATTAAATGTGAAGAATAAAAGTTAGTCTCGATTTAGGGATTAAATTGGAATTTAAGCAAATATTGAGTATAAAATTTAAATATTCAATGTGAAATTGAATTGTGTTGTATTGATGTATTTTAATTGTTTTAATTCCGTAGCTAACATCGTACCAGAATCCTCAACTAAAAAGGGGAAGGATAAAATCAACGTCAAATAACTCGGAATCCACGATTTGTATTTCTATAATCCGAACCTAGTTGTTAATTGTTGTATTTTGATTTAATACATATGGTAAGTGGTTGAGGTGAGTATTTTAACACTTTGATAGTGAATTGAAATTATAGTTGATTGAAATGGATTGAATTGGTATATACATTATGAATGTATTGATTATTTGAATTGAAATGAATATATTTATAAATGTGATAATGTGCAAATATGATAATTGGATATTGGTTGTATTTGAAAAGTGAAATGAAACCCTATTAACTATATCGGGCTGAGTCAGATATAGATGGCATGCCATAGGATAGGAAGAGTTCAGGGATTTTTTCGGTTTAACCAATGAGACACTGGGTGCCAATTTATATAGTGCTGGGCACAGTTATTACTTCGGATTTATCCGATGAGGCACTGGGTGCCAAACTGGTGTCTTGGTTGGACCCGTGTATCCGTCGGACTCCGAGTCGTGTTAATAAGGGTAAATAAATAATAAAGTTTTATAATTGATATTGAAATGGCATGGTATGTGAAATGGAAATGAGATAGTGGATTTAAAATGAAATGTGAAATATGTTGTGAACAAATGGAATATATGAGTTATGTACTCATGAATTGAATATGGAATGGATAATGTCATTGTTTAAATGAAATGTGGATTGATATGTGAAAAGCTATTTATATAGCAAGTGATGTGAATTGAGATATTTGTCAAACAAATCAAATATGATAGCATGTGGAAATTGAAATGATATGGTAATATGCATGAAATTGAAATGATGGTATATGGCAATTGTAAGCTTAAACAATAGTATGTTCGCATAATTCAAATTATGCATTCTTGTATCATTATGTATTTAATTGTTTGGATTATAGAAATATCATTGAGTTTTACTCAGCGTACGATTTTGTTTTCCGTGTGGAGGTTAGGTACTTCTCTTTTGATTGTCGACTCAACATCCAACAACGATCTCGGTCTCAAATGTGGTGAAGTTTACCTTTTGTGATGGCATGTACCTAGGAGGTATTAGTTAATAGTTATTTTGTGAATGGATTATAATGGAGTTATAATTATAATGTTGGTTTGAATATATATAGTATATGTTTTTGTTTGGAGCCATAATTTGGCATGTTGATTTGAACCAAGACTTGTTAGGTGTTTTTGAATTTAAGCTTGATGATTTAGGTAGATATAAGCTAGGACAAATTGATTTATTTTGGCATGTTTAAAACTTTGATTTGAATGATGCATGGATGATATGTTTTGATGATATAACTTGTGGTACCAATGAGGGTACATTGGTTAGGCACCTAGGATGATTGTTTTAGCATGTTTTGAGTATGTTTGATTGTGTTTTGAATAGGTTAAACGAATGGTTTTTGAGTTGTTTAATGCCCAAGCAAGTAGAAAATGGTAAACTTATTGTTTAAGGTGCATTTCAAGTCCACACGGCCAGACACACGGGCATGTGACTTGGCCGTGTAAGACATACGGCTGGGCAACATGGCCGTGTGTCATCTGTGGGGTGCTTGGGAAGTAAGTCAGCTAGTACACGACTTGGCGCACAAGCGTGTGGCTTGGCCATGTGACCCAAGTCAGAGAGTTACACGGGCTGGGACATGGGGGTGTGTCTCAGCCGTGTGACCCTTGCAGTTAAATTTTTCTAACTTTTTCCTCAAATTTTTAAATGTTCCCGATTTAGTCCCGAATCATTTCTAAAGTGATTCTAAGGCCTCAAGGGCTTGAATAAGGGACGATATGCATGCTTAATGACGAATTATATTGTAATTATTGAAATGTTTTGAAATGAATAATTTAGGTAATGTTTATTCGGTAATGCTCCAAAACCCTATTCTGGTGACGAATACGGGTTAGAGGTGTTACATGTTTGTTGTCTTGTGCTGGTTATTGTGGAAAAACAGAAAGAAGTTGGTTTTTCAACATACTGCAGGTAATGCTGAAAAGATTGTTAAATATTTTGTGTGCCTTGTTGTTAACATCTATAAAGCTGTAATAAAGAGTGGCACAACGAGAGGCAGTTGAGTGGTGAAAACCAGATTGAAACCATCCAATGCAAGCTGGATTAAAATCAATACGGATAGAGCGTCTAGTAGCAATGGGAATTGGTCAACAGTTGGAGGTACTAAACGAGACTCACACGGTAATTGGATAGAAGGTTATAGAAGATTCATTTGGAGGGACTTTACTATTAACTCTGAATTGTGGGCAATTCTTCATGGATTAGAAGTAGCCTGACTCAGGAAGTATAGTAATGTGATTATTGAGAGTGATTATATGTCTGCTTTGGAGATGATTAAGGAGTTGTCGAGAATACTCTGTCAATGACTCTCATTCAAAAGATACAAGAAGTAGGTAGGCACTCTCAGGCTATTAAATTCCAGCATGTGTGAAGGGAAGGTAATTAGGTGGCTGATTGGTTAGCTCAATATTGTCCTTGCATTAATTATGAACTTGTTATTATTGATTTTCCTATATTTCAGGTTAGAAAATTATTATCAGAAGACAAATTGGGTGCTCCTTATGTAAGAATAAATTGATTTAAGGCATTAGACTGCCTTCTTTTATTATAAAAGAAATGGATGGATCCAATTATTAATTACCAATATTTATATGTTTTGTAAACTAATATAGGTTTATTTATTTGGACTAAATTAAGACTATATGCTAATATTTTAAATTTATATTTATAATTTTAAATTATTTACTTTCATTTATTAAATTAATATTATTTATTACCTTAAATATTTTTTTTACCTAATATTATGATTTTTAATTGATTCTCAAATCACATATGATTTTTCTTAAAATTTAATTTATTGATTGCTATGTTTTATTTTCATAATCATATAATTTATACAAACTAATTCGTTAAAAATTAATTGTTAAAATACAATGTAGTTTTTATCTGATTATATCAAATCATCAAAAAAAATTTATCATAAGGCGGAACTTATATAAATTAAGATATGAAATAGTATGAATTCAGGCATATATTGGATATATAAATATCTTTTTACTACATATAGTAGATCACATCTCCTCCGGGGAAAAAAGGGTGAAAACCGGATATGGGGAAAAGCCTTGATCAGAGTTTAAAGTGAGCTTTCAACTGTGGACACAACCAAACCTGTTGATTAAAGATTTGGCTTTCATACATAACTTCAGGCTATTCTGCTTAGATTTTGCAAAACCTAAAAGGAGAACTCAAAAGAGGAGTTTGTTTTGTAGTTTTAAACCATTTATATAATTCTTTTTAAAGAAATTCTTTCCTCACCAATCATCATAGAATCAAGAATAAACTCTAGTGTGAAAACTTTTCAATTGGTCCCTCACGTTAGTGACATTGAAAATTTAAGTTGTTCACCTATTAAGTGGATAACAGTTGGCTGACGTGGACAGTTTTTGTCCATCCAGAAATCGAAGATAATTTTTTATCTTTCGAATAGAAGAAATCTAGAAAATGACAATGATGGCATCATTTAATTAAGTAGATCCCAAAAAGTTAAAATTAAAATTTACTATATTTTTATTTTTTAAAATTAATAATTTATTTGGCTATTCAATTTTATTAAAAAAATTATTTTCATTTTTCATTTTTTTTGTCTTTAGTCTTGTATTATTTATCAAATCACTCTAAAAATAAATAAAAAAATTAACACTTTACATACATGTGGATTGCCACGTTAACAAATAATTAATTTTTTAAAATAAAAAAATATTTAAAAAAATTAAAATTATTTTAAACATATAATAAATATTTTTTATTTTTTCAAAATTAATTTATTGTTAACATGACATATACATGGACTACCACGAGGACATCGACATCAACAAGGTTAATAACCATTAACTTTTTCATCCATATTGGGGAGGTTTAACAAATAATATAAGTTTAAGGACTAAAATAAGAAAATAATTTAATGGAGGGCTAAAATAATTTTTTTGTAAAGTTGGAAGGTCAAATAAGTTATTATGCATTTTTTACATGTTTCTTCTTCTTTTAAACTTTTGGTAAACTGTCTCGGTGACCACCCAATTATAGCCAATTTTTTTAGTGATCCAACTATAAAAGATTTTATATTAGTTACCCAACTTATTGGGGGTTTTTTACTAAAATAATACAAAAAAAAAGAGAAAGAAAATAACCAAAATGGCATGCCATTTTGATTATGTACCAAAATGGTACATCCAGGGTGGTCATGCCTATGCAGAGGCACCACCACGGGTATTGCATGACACCGGGACGGTTAAAAAAACTTTGAAATTTAAAAAAACACACAAAGCAGAAAATTAAAAAAACACCGAAAAGAAAAAGAAGTGACGATTGATGAGGTGACGGGACACTGGTGGAGAAGTTCGCCACAAAGCAGACCGAAGGTGCACTGTGGCAGGCGGCACCGATGCCTGAAAAATGACCACTCATGCATGCCATTTCCTGACTTGTGGCCTTTGGGGACCTTATAATGGTCCCCAATAATGAAGTTTCAGCTGAGAAAGGGAAATGATGAGGAGGAGGAGGAGGAGAAGAAGAAGAAGAAGAAGAAGAAGAAGAAGAAGGAGGAGGAGGAGGAGGAGGAGGAGGAGGAGGAGGAGACGGCGGCGCCGGAAAAAGAAAAGAAAAAGAGAGAAAGGAGAAAGAAGAAATAAAGAAAGAGAAGAAAAAAAAAATAGAAGTAGGTATATTTTTTTTTAAATAATGGATGATATGATATTGTTGTTGTTATTGTTATTGTGTTGATGATTTATTGTTATTATTATTGATTTTTATTTTATTATTTGTTGTTGTTAGTTTAGTTTAGTTATTGTTAGATTAAGATTAGTAAAAAGTTTAAATACTATTTTAGTTAGTAGTATTATATTGTTAGTTATTATTATAATTAGTTTAAAAACCCTAAAATAATAATTTAGTTAGTTAGTTACTAGTATATTGTTAGTTATTATTAGGATTAGTAAAAAGTTTAAATATTATTTTAGTTAGTATTATATTGTTAGTGATTATTATAATTAGTTTAAAAACCCTAAAATAATAATTTAGTTAGTTAGTTAGTATATTGTTAGTTATAATTAGGATTAGTAAAAAGTTTAAATATTATTTTAGTTAGTATTATATTGTTAGTTATTATTAGGATTAGTAAAAAGTTTAAATATTAATTTAGTTAGTATTATATTGTTAGTTATTATTATAGTTAGTTAGTTAAAAACCCTAAAATAATAATTTAGTTAGTTAGTTAGTATATTGTAAGTTATTATTAGGATTAGTAAAAAGTTTAAATATCATTTTAGTTAGTATGATATTGTTAGTTATTATTATAGTTAGTTAGTTAAAAACCCTAAAATAATAATTTAGTTAGTTAGTATATTGTAATAATTAGGATTAGTAAAAAGTTTAAATATAATTTTAGTTAGTATTATTATATTGTTAGTTATTATTATAGTTAGTTAGTTAAAATCCCTAAAATAATAATTTAGTTAGTTAGTTAGTATATTGTAAGTTATTATGTTAGTTAAAAACCTTAATTATTATTTTAGTTAGTATATTGTTAGTAAAAAATAATGGTTAGTTAAAAACCTTAAATATTATTTTAGTTAGTATATTGTTAGTAAAAAATTATTATTATTATTATTATTAGATTAAACGTAATTATTATTTTAGTTGGTATTATTATTGTTAGTAAAAAAATATTATTATTATTATTGTTAGTTATTACCTTAGTTATTAATATTGATAGATATATATATTAAAAAAACACTAAAATAATACATTTGAAACATTATGTACTAAAATAATATAAAATAATAAAAGACGAAAATAGTATATTTTTTGAAAGTAATGGAGTTTGAAAATAAGGAAAATACGAACAAAGGGCTAAATAAGTGGTTTTTACTAAATTTATATTAAAAAAACACTATAATAATACATTTGAAACATTATGTACTATAATATAAAATAAAATAAAATACGAAAATAGTATATTTTTTTATGTGTCATTTATGTTATGTTTTTGTTATATTATTTTTATTGGCATGTTATTTTTTAGTAATTTAATATAATTTTTTTGTTTTTTATGTAGGTTAAAAATTAAATATTTGAGACGGCAATGGCTCTATTGATTAGTACAGTTCCTCACATATCTGACGCAGCTAATAATATGGTAATGTATTATTATTTATTAATCACGGGTTATATTAACAAAATAGCTACATAATAAATTATGTTATAATAATAATTTTTACGATTTAACACGATCGAGGGCTCGCACTGCAGTGTATTAAAGGGCCGAGTGAATGGCTTAGGAAATCCCTTGGATGAACGATTGATGCCCTATTTACAGAAAGCTGGATTTGGGTCAGCAGCACTGATCCGGACGTTTGATTTGCGGTATGATTTAATATCCGCACTAGTCGAGTGTTGGCGCCCGGAGACCCACACTTTTCATTTCCCCTGTGGAGAGTGCACAGTCACTCTAGAGGATGTTGCAGTGCAACTTGGGCTCCCAATCGACGGGAGTCCCGTTAAGGGCGTCAGTGCGATAGCTGACCCATTTACACTTTGTCAGAGCCTACTAGGAGTCTCGTACGGCAATGGTGAAGAAAATATTTCGAGCTTGAAATTTACATGGCTGAGAGCGAGGTATGAACAGTTATCAGCTGATGCCACTAAAGGCGAGTTGACGTGCGCTGCTCGAGCATACATTATGCACATCATATGGTGTGTACTGATGCCCGATGCAAACAATAATAGGGTTCATATCATGTACTTACCCCTATTAGCTGATTTGAGCAATGCTCGCTTGTATAGTTGGGGCTTCGCAGTTCTTGCGATGCTGTACCGTGAGCTTTGTCGGACGACAAAGCCAGCGGTCGTAGACATAGGCGGATGGCTTACATTGTTGCAGTCATGGGCTCTTTATCGGATGCCATTCTTTGTATCAGTTACCCACCAACCATACGTATATCCCCTAGTAAACAGGTGATAAAATATAACTTGTTATTAATTGACAATTTCTTTATATTGATACTATTGTAACGATACTATTTGACTTGAAATTTGTTTTTGTAGATGGAGTATTTATCCAGGGTATCGGTAGGTCGTACACTATCGATATACCGCTTATGATTGAACAACATACCGGGGAAGGGGTAAGAGATTCCAATATTCGTTACGTGTTACTTTGTATATCTTACTCACACCGTGTTAAATTTTAACAATGTTATTAATCGTGCAGTTTATATGGATGCCATATCGTAGACCGGAAATTGCAGCCATTATACCTCGTCTGCGCCTATATTCACTGCGCATATGTGGTGCACAAACGCACCAATTATCAATTTCAATGTAGTCGAGTGGTACCACGGGTGTAACACCCAAACCCGCCCAAACGCTTACAACCGGATCGGTATGTCACTTAAGAGATTTTACATAACATGTCGCATTTTGGAAAACAATTACTAGGTTTACACCTTTATTTCAAAGCTTAATAATTCATTAAAGTATAAAATATTAAGTAACCAATTATCTTGGTAGATTTTAAATAAAAACCGAAATTTCATGCAGGTCTTAACTTAATTGAAAACGTAAAACTTAAAACCCAGTAATAAAAGCCCAACAAAATCCCAAGACATAAATGGTAGTCTAGTGGCCCATGGCCTTATTATAAGGAAATTTGAACCCATTAATTAAATGAAAATAAAAAAAAAATTAGACTAAGTCTTTTTGTTGAATTCTCAAAGCTCTGTCGCATGGCCACCTTGCTCTCCTCTCCAGCCCGGTCCGATGCCCTAAGTGTCACCTGAGATGGTTAAAATTAAAGGGTGAGTCGCGAGACTCAGTGTGCAACCCTCATGCACCATTAGATTTGGGCTTTAGCCCCATAAAACAGAATAATCAAAATATAAGTAACAAAAATGATATGCAAAGCCCAACCCATATCCTAGGTGTCCATCCGCTACACGCCCTTGTACCAGCCATTCACATCATTGGGGATTTCTACAATCAACCCACACCGCTACACGCCTTGATGGCAGTCGTGCTGCTCATCAACAGATCATGGCCGTAGCCACTACAACAGATCACGGCAGAAGCCACTACAACAGATCACGGTAAGGAACCGCTACAACAGATCACGGTAAAAACCGCTACAACATATAACTTCCTCCTTTCATCAAACCCAACCCATGCAATCACATAAAATTAGTATACTTATAACATTTAATTAGATCATTTACTAACCTGGTGATTTGCTTTACCCTCTTTGGGTTCCCGTCAATATGCCAGGGTTTCGGCATTTAACAAAACATGTAATACTTATTTTGATATATTAATCAAACAGATCTAGATGGTGTGGAGAGTTACACACCTGATATTGCGAAATCCAATATTCTTAGTCGATGTCCTTGCTATCTGGATCTATTATCCTCAATCTATAGCCTTGCTTAAAAGCTGAAACAATTGCGAAAATAGGCCTCTCCTATATTCGGCCATGGTTAGTATTCTACCCGATTTTATATATATAAATAAAAAAAATCCTCTTACCTTGAAATCCCGAAAGTAACACGATTCTATAACTTAGAGATCTATGCGATTGGCCTCCTTCTTCAAATCACGGAATGCCGAAAAGAAGAGTGAAATAAGAGATTAGTTTCTAATAGCCATTCGACTAAGGACTTTTGAAAAGCCAGAAGAACATTGAAATCCCGAAATCAATACTTAACTATTGTTTCCTTCAAGATTCGGCACAAGCAAACTCCTTTGAAGAGAATTCGGTAACTTTAGGAAGTGAGATCTAAGAATTTCGGCTTTTAGAAGATGTACGAATTGAAGAGATGGCTAAGAGAGATTCGACCAATGAATATTAAGGATAAGAATAGAATAATAGAGATGTGATTTCGGCTTTTATTGATTAAAAGAAGAATAACAATAGAGGTTAAAATATTCGGCCAACCAGGAAATTTTAGAGAGGAAGAAAGGGTGAAGAAGATGGTGATTTTCGGCTTTTGAGAGGAAGAAGATGAGAAAAGAAAATAAAAGAGAGGCTTCAAAATTTTGGCACACCCCCTCTTTATATAGAAAACCGATTCCTCTCTTTAGCAGAGATTGATTTTCGGCCAACACTGCCACACATGATAGCTCCTATCCCTTTTCCCTTATCTTAATCTGTTATCTCCTCAAAAATAGCCTTTATCTGCTTATTGTCCTTAAAGACTAAATCCCTAAATAATAGCCTTTATCTGCTTATTATCTACATGAAATAAATATAATAAGATTCCCCAAAAAATAGCCTTGTGCCGCCCCCCTTTACTCAATTAAGTGCCGAAATCTAGCCCTATAACTTGGGCTTCAAGCAACCAAAAAATTTGGGCCTTCCTCATGCACTAGTGACGCCACTTATAGCTCACCTTACTGTGCCCCTTGCTGCTGGGCCACGAGCCCAATATGTCAATTAAACTACTACAACTTCAATTTAAGCCCTTAGAGTGTCTAAACAAAATATTTAAAACAAGGCCTCAGCCCAATTTGAGCCCCAATTGTACCTCAAATTAATATTTTAAGCATCCAAACACATAAAATGCATGCACTCCAATTATTCAGGATGTTACAGTTCTACCCCTTAAAGAAATTTCGTCCTCAAAATTTCCAACTAACTAGTAATCGTACTACCTAAGTCGCACCACTATGCTTTCTGGGCCACAAGCACTCTAATTTCTAAACCCCCCAAAAAAACACTTAGTATACTATGGTAGGGTACGCACCATTGTTCGCATCAGGCGTCTTCTTTCCCTTGGCGATGTGTTGCATAGACCAACGCTCGTCGCTTCGCCCAAAGATAACCTCGCACCTCTACACCGGTGCTCCACGACCGCGTTCACTACCATTATCGCCCCTGGCTTGTCTGCGGCCTCTTGGTGGTTGTTGATCACCTCTCCCAGCCTGATCAGAACCTTGTCCCACGGGCTGTACCCGATCCATCTGAGGATAGTCCTTAATCAGATGTCCTGTGGATCCACACCTAAAGCATCCACCAGTTTTCATTCTGCACTCCCCGTAATGCATCCTCCCACATGTAGGACATGCTCGATTCTGACCCGTCGGAGCACGAGCTGGCCCATCAGTCCTAGGCCTTTTCTGATATTTCCCAGATGCTCCTGACTGCTCGAAACTTCTCTTACTCTTACTCTTATCCTTATCCATTTCTTGTCTCTCGACCCGTTTCACTTCCTCAGCTATTTTAACCTTATCTACCAAAACAGCAAAAACTCTCTCCCGTTACGGTGCTATCAGAACCCTTAACTCATTTCGCAGCCCATCCTCGAACCGTACACAACATTCATACTCCGTTGCTACCATTCCCCGAGCATAGCGGCTCAAGCGTAGAAACTCTACCTCGTACTCAGCCACAGACTTACTTCCCTGCACCAGATTCAAGAATCCCTTCCTCTGTGCATCCACGTAGCTGGCCCCAACATATTTCCCTTGAAATGATTCCTTAAAGAAATCCCAGTCAATACAGTCTGCGACAGTACCCTCTTTCACCGTGAGCCACCACTGATAGGCCTCGTCTTGAAGAAGAGACACGACCCCTTTCAACTTTTCCTCTACCGTGAAGTCTAAGTCATCCATTATGCGCTTAGTCGCTTCCATCCAATACTCAGCTGTGTTAGGGGCTACACTAGAAACTCCCCTAAACACTTCTGCCCCATTGGCCTTAAGCCGCTCCGATATAGATTTCTAGGCTCCTGTGCCCATGCCTACTCCAGCAACCCTCTCTAAAACCCTCAACATCGCCGAGATACAAGATCATCTCCGGTGCCTCATCTCGAAATTTCTTCTACTGTTCTGCAGCGATTCCAGATCTCGTTTCTAACCCGTGGCTGACCCTATCGGCTCGACGCGCGGTCATTCTACTTTCCTACCGCGTCACGCGCGTGGACGCCCTCGACCCTTGAACTCATTCCTCCGATTGGCGTTTATCCGATTAAGAATTTTATGGATTATTAGTTTTCTTTCACTAGTTAACCACTAATGCCTTATGAATAATAGTTTTAAGAGTGGTTCTTTCAATTCGCATTCACAATGATCTCAAGTTTGTAACCTCTAACTAAAATAAAACACATACATTATACAAAAATCATCCAAGCACTTACATTCTTCACGTAAAGGTGTTTTCGTTGATTCACTACCCAGGGGTATTTTCGTAATTTCATCCTACAGAGGTATTTTCGTAATTTTTCATAATAAAGTTCCTTGTTGATTTTGTGAAGTGAGGGTATTCTGGTAATTTTACAATCTGGGGGGTATTTTGGTAATTTTGAAATCTGGGGGTATTTCGGTAATTTTGAAATCTGGGGCAATTTAGTAATTTGGCAAATCAGGGGTAATTTGGTAATTGTACAAACTAGGGGTATTTTAGTCATTTGACAAAATGAGGGTAGGTTGGTAATTTTTTCTAACCAGGGATATTTCGATGTTGTTGTTGTTGTTGTTTTTTTTTCAAACAGGGTACTTTGGGGAAAAATCTAGTTTCATGGTCCGGGTTACTCTTATAAACATGAGATTTTCGGGTAAATTTTCAAAACATAGGTATTTTACAAATTCATGGCTGGTTTGTAGTTTTCACAAATCAAACGTATTTTGAAAATTTTGCAAAACTTGAGAAATTTTCTTTCTTTTTTTTTTCAAACTAGGTGGCATTTGGTCCCTTTGGGTTTTAATTATAAGGTTTCGCCCATCAACAAGTCCTCGTAACTAGGGTGAATAGTCACCACGCACTGTAGGTAGGATTCTAGTGAAGAGGAGGTGAGTCGCTAGGGATCGCTTAAGTACCAAGCTCTCCTGGATCCACTCCTAGACATACGTATGCCCATTGCCACACCCTAACTTGGCTAAGGTGAACAGTCACTACGCACTAGGTAGGATTCCAAACAAGAGGAGGTGAGTCACTAGGATCGCTTAAATACTGTGCTCTTAGGATCCAATCCTAGACATGCGTATGCTGCTACTGCACCTAGTCTTGCGGCTCGTTCACGGGTTTGTTTAGTGAAGTTAAGTCTTATGAGATTTTAAGAGTTGTTTTAGCTAGGCCTAAAGTCCATCAAGTTCTAATCTAACTAATCTACGCCCCATAAAGCCCATCAAGCCCACATATATTATATCACACAATGGTTCGAATACTTACAGCGGACTTGGGTAGGAGACACAGTGTCATCTTTGAGCTAACAGACTGTATAAATATGCATGTTTGAAAACCCAACTTTAGAAAACGTTTTGAGCCCAAAAAAATCCCAGAGCCGAGTTTTGAACCTGGCTCGATACCAATTTGTAACACCCCAAACCCGCCCAAACGCTACAACCTGGATCTAGTATGTCACTTAAGAGATTTTACATAACATGTCGCATTTTGGAAAACAATTACTAGGTTTACACCTTTATTTCAAAGCTTAATAATTCATTAAAGTATAAAATATTAAGTAACCAATTATCTTGGTAGATTTTAAATAAAAACCGAAATTTCATGCAGTCTTAACTTAATTGAAAACGTAAAACTTAAAACCCAGAATAAAAGCCCAAAAATCCCAAGACATAAATGGTAGTCTAGTGGCCCATGGCCTTATTACAAGGAAATTTGAACCCATTAATTAAATGAAAATAAAAAAATAGACTAAGTCTTTTCTTGAATTCTCAAAGCTCTGTCGCATGGCCACCTTGCTCTCCTCTCCACCGGTCCGATGCCCTAAGTGTCACCGAGATGGTTAAAATTAAAGGGTGAGTCGCGAGACTCGGTGTGCAACCCTCATGCACCATTAGATTTGGGCTTTAGCCCCATAAAACAGAACAATCAAAATATAAGTAACAAAAATGATATGCAAAGCCCAACCCATATCCTAGGTGTCCATCCGCTACACGCCCGCATTTCAGCCATTCACACCATTGGGGATTTCTACAATCAACCCACACCGCTACACGCCTTGATGGCGATCGTGCCGCTCATCATCGATCATGGCCGTAGCCACTACAATGCATCACGACGTAAGCCGCTACAACAGATCACAAGAAGGAGGCGCTACATAACAGATCACGGTAAAAACCGCTACAACATATAACTTCCTCCTTTCATCAAACCCAACCCATGCAATCACATAAAATCGTATACTTATAACATTTAATCGGATCATTTACTAACCTAGTGATTTGCTTTACCTCTTTGGGTTCCCGTCAATATGCCGTGGTTTCGTGCATTTAACAAAACATGTAATACTTATTTTCATATATTAATCAAACAGATCTAGATGGTGTGGAGAGTTACACACCGATATTGCGAAATCCAATATTCTTAGTCGATGTCCTTGCTATCCGGATCTATTATCCTCAATCTATAGCCTTGCTTAAAAGTCGAACAATTGCGAAAATAGGCCTCCTATATTCGCCATGGTTAGTATTCTACCCGATTTTATATATATAAATAAACAAATCCTCTTACCTTGAAATCCCGAAAGTAACACGATTCTATAACTTAGAGATCTATGCGATTGGCCTCCTTCTTCAAATCCCGGAATGCCGAAAAAGAAGAGTGAAATAAGAGATTAGTTTCTAATAGCCATTCGACTAAGGACTTTTGAAAAGCCGGGAAGAACATTGAAATCCCGAAATCAATACTTACCTATTGTTTCCTTCAAGATTCGCACAAGCAAACTCCTTTGAAGAGAATTCGGTAACTTCAGAAGTGAGATCTAAGAATTTTGGCTTTTAGAAGATGTACGAATTGAAGAGATGGCTAAGAGAGATTCGGCCAATGAATATTAAGGAGAAGAATAGAATAATAGAGATGTGATTTCGGCTTTTAGGGATTAAAAGAAGAATAACAATA
The DNA here is from genome assembly GCA_025698515.1 of Gossypium sturtianum. Classification (NCBI taxonomy): domain Eukaryota; kingdom Viridiplantae; phylum Streptophyta; class Magnoliopsida; order Malvales; family Malvaceae; genus Gossypium; species Gossypium sturtianum. The sequence goes on along the minus strand of CM046953.1, from coordinate 80,576,790 downwards.
GAGGTTAAAAGATTCGGCCAACCAGGAAATTTTAGAGAGGAAGAAAGGGTGAAGAAGATGGTGATTTTCGGCTTTTGAGAGGAAGAAGATGAGAAAAGAAAATAAAAGAGAGGCTTCAAAATTTGCACACCCTCTTTATATAGAAAACCGATTCCTCCCTTTAGCAGAGATTGATTTTCGGCCAACACTGCCACACATGATAGCTCCTATCCCTTTTCCCTTATCTTAATCTGTTATCTCCTCAAAAATAGCCTTTATCTACTTATTTTCCTTAAAGACTAAATCCCTAAATAATAGCCTTTATCTGCTTATTATCCACATGAAATAAATATAATAAGATTCCCAAAAAAATAACCTTGTGCCGCCCCCTCTTTACTCAATTAAGTGCCGAAATCTAGCCCTATAACTTGGCTTCAAGCAACCAAAAAATTTGGGCCTTCCTCATGCACTAGTGACGTCACTTATAGCTCACCCCATCGTGTGCCCCTTGCTCTTTGGGCCACGAGCCCAATATGTCAATTAAACTACTACAACTTCAATTTAAGCCCTTAGAGTGTCTAAACAAAATATTTAAAACAAGGCCTCAGCCCAATTTGAGCCCCAATTGTACCTCAAATTAATATTTTAAGCATCCAAACACATAAAATACACAGACCCAATTATTCAGGATGTTACAACGGGGATCGAGTGTTGTGACAGTTTGGTTGCATCCAATATGTCCCGGATTTGCCATACCAGGTGAGAGGTTCACTGCATAAACAAGAGAGGGAAACAGGGACAGCATTGGGGGGTTAAGCATCGGAGACTTATTGCGGTGTGGAATGATCAGATGTCTCGAATACCCCAGATGGATATGTCTTCCGATTTGCAACCTCCATTAGATTACATACAATGGTACTCTAGTATGGGGAAGCCATATATACTCGGAGGGCAGTCGACTGTAGTCCCCCCACACATGCAATGACATGGGGCATACGAGCCAGTGGATGATATGGAGGCTGAGGCAGCTGTAGATCCTGATCCCGAGCCGGAGCCCGAGCAGTCACATACACATTCGGATGCACATTCGTATCATCCAGATGTGTCGGGAAATGACTACTTTCTGGGCTCGTCAGGAGGTGGATACCATTACGGGTTTGATATATTTGGATCGTACCCACAGCAGTACAGCACTCTCGGCTCGTATCCACTGTAGGACATCAGGTCTAAGCGTTAAGACCAGACTTGGTATGCTACACAAATCGTACATACATTTGATCATCTAATGTTTTAAGGAAAATAGGTCTTCAAAAACTAATTTGGAGATGGAGTTTATCAAAAACTGAAATTTATTTGAAATCTATGATTTTGAAACATAGGAGTTTAAAATTTGATTTCAGAGAAATAATTGGTTAACTTTTTAAGAAATTTAAAAGAGCTCAAAAAGGAATTTGGAAACAAAATTTATAAAAGAGTTTTCATCGAGATTTTTACGAGATAGTGATATTTAAGAAACCCCATTTTTATACATAATTTAAAGAAAACATTTATAAACTTAAAATAGTCCACTTTAAGTATCTAAAACATATTAAAATCCATCCACGAAATAAAATCCATAAAAATAATACTAGAGGCCTTATTACATCGCTAAAATAGTAATTAAGTAAAATACTAAAGAGTAGTTTTAAAGTTCATAAAAACCATCATTTGAAGTATGGCCTCCACGAAGTCATCCTCGCCCAAGCCTCCATCAATTATTATTACCCGAGAAGGGTAAGAAAACAGGTGAGTTACTCGAACTCGGTGTGTAACCCACTTACCAAATCCATTGGGCCATATCATCAAAGCAATTTATTGGGCTTGAGCCCATTAACGAATTTAACAATATAGTAATTAAAAAAATGCATGTGCAATGAAATTCCCAACCAAGCCTAAATTTCCATCCGCTACACACCACCCGCACTCAACCAAAGACACCTGTGGGGATCAAGTCAACCCACCCCGCCAACACACCAAACGCAGCATTAAGCCATTTAAAATGTTTGTGGTGAGCCACCCGAACTAGAATTTGTGGCAGAGCCACCGAACTAGAATTTGTGGTGAGCCACCCGAACTAGATTATGGTAGAACCACGAACTTCTCTTCAATTTAATCCCAACCCATGCAATCATGTATACATAAACAAAGCTTAACAATTTACATATGATAATTTCAGCATAAGGCCCATACTACAAATTGGCCCATTTCTCAAATTGTGCCCATATGGTAATTTATCAAAACGGCTCCTTAAGCAATCTAGCAATTCGGCCCATTAAGCAATATAGCAAATTTGTCCACTAATCAATCTAGCAAATTGGCCCATTAATCAATCTAGCAAGTTTGTCCATTAATCACATGAGGCCCAAAAATTACTTTTTAACAAATTAGCCCATTAAGGGCGATTCTGTAATTTCCGTGACTTTAACACCGATTTCATGCACTTACACAAAAAGTGTTAATATACCGAATTTTTTCGATTTTACCAACTTTACGAATTTTATTCTAATGCTTACGATATAACATCTAACCCATGAGATAAGTGTGAAATTACACACACGACACGGTGAGAACTATACTTTCCCGCTCGTCGATACCTAAATAAATGTCACGCTTGATTAGAACACTAATACTTATTATAAATCTATACTAAAGATAAGCAATCTAGATCTTTACCCTCGGAATCTTGAACAACAACTATTTTTCGGTTTTCCTCGGTTGACGGTTCACAACCCAATGGAAAATCCCGAACAGTTAAAGGCTTCGAACTACGAACAACTTTGAATAGTCGATTCTCCTCGGATGAGGGTCGTCCACAACCCAGTGGAAAATCTCGGATTACCGAAACAGCCCTTCGCTTGAATCTTGAGGGATTAGCGAGTCCGCCCCTCTTTAGAACACTATTCACCACCCTTTTCGACCCTATCTTGTTTGCCTCAATTGTCAAAAGATTATTAGTCCTAACAATATATATATAAATATATATATCAGAATTTAAGACTATTGGTTTAATAAGGGCGAATTCGGCTTACCTTAAAATTCCGAGTGATTCCAAAAGAATCCCTTGAAAGTATATGATCCAAATTCAAATGACTTTAAGATGACTTCGAAGAGATGATGATTCGACTCTCCACTATTTCACTAAAAGAAAAACGAAAGGAAATCGTCTAAGAGAATGAACGATTATCGATTTAAAGGCTCTTCTAAGCCAACCTATAGATTCGGCCAAGGTGAGAAATTAGCAAAAAGAAAACAAAGAAGATGATTCTTACCGATGGTCCAAAGTTTGAATAGAAAAATGATTGAGAATAAAATCTATGAGGAAAAGAAAATTTGGCTATGATTTAATGGTAAGGGAAAAATAATTTCGGCTATGGAGGTGGTCTCTAGCATTCGGCCATGGAAGAAATATGAAGGAAGAAATGTGTTTAAAGGATGAGAAAAATGGAGAAAGAAAGAGAATAAGGGTGGGACATTTATGATTCGGTTTTCAAAGGTAAGATAAGAGCAAGGAGAAGGGTTTGGGACAATGGTGCATTCGGCAATGAGGAAGAAGGAAGAAAAAGAAATGGCTTTTGTGTTTGATATTTTCGGCACTAGGAGAGAAGCACAAATGAAGCACTTGAGAGGTTGGCAAAATATGACCAAATGGTCAAAAGGAGAAGACAAAAAAAGAAGAAAAACAAAGATGTTTACCCAAAGCATCAAGCACATTCGGCTATGAGAGAAAAAGATGAAAAGAAAAGGTGTTTTGGGAGAACAAAAATGACCAAATGAGATTACACACTAACTACACATCCTTAACAAAGTCTACCTCAAAAATTCGGCCACCCCCCTAGTCCACAAAACCATCCAAGTTCATGGACAAGCTTGGCCATTCCAACTTTCCAAAACACATCACTTAAGAAGTGCCTTGTGTTCCCCCTACATTCCATAAGTTTAGGATTTCTTTCCCCAAGTTCCATGCTTACCTTAACCATTAGCCACCTTGCCATAAAAAAAATAGTCCAACCTTACCAAAAATAAGGCTTGAACGATACATGCTAGAAGAGTGTAAAAATAAAAGTCACAAAATGCATTCCAAAGGATTCGAACCTCTTCCCTCAAGTAACACTTATGGCGCCAACTCCACTTTACTACTAGCTCATCTTATGCTAGTTTTTGACACTTAATTACCTTAAGCATCAAGGTTACTTGTCCCATTTTAATAAAGTAGTCCTTACTAAAATTTATTCTAATTCCGAATAAATCCCGAGCCTTCTCAAAACGATATTAAACACACAAATTGAATCATTCACAAGCTAAGCACCAAAAACATGCAACATATCGATACTAAATTTTTAGGATGTTACAATTCTACCCCCTTAAAGAAAATTTCATCCTCAAAATTTACCTGGTTAAAAGAGGTGAGGATATTGTTGCCGAATTGCGTCCTCAGACTCCCACGTAGCTTCCTCCGCTCCATGATTACGCCATAGAATCTTAACCAACGGCACAGTCTTCTTTCTTAGCACCTTAGCATCACAGTCTAAGATTTTCACTGGTTCTTCCTCGAAAGACAAGTCTGGCCTTAACTCTACTTCTTCTACCGGTACTATGTGAGACGGATCCGATCTATAATGCCTTAGCATAGAAACATGGAAGACACTATGAATCTGACTTAACTCCGGAGGTAATTCAAGCTGATAGGCCACTGGTCCAACATGCTTCAACACACGGTACGGTCCAATGAACCTAGGGCTCAACTTGCCCTTCCTTTCAAACCTGAAAATCTTCTGCCAAGGTGAGACTTTCAGAAAAACTTGATCTCCCACCGCAAACTCAATATCCTTGTGCTTCAGATCTGCATACGACTTTTGTCTATCCGAAGCTTCCTTTAACCGTGTTCGAATCACTTTTACCTTTTCTTCCGTCTCAGATATCAATTCAGAACCCAACAACTGTCATTCCCCCAATTCAGTCCAACAAGTAGGGGTACGACACTTACGACCATATAATGCTTCATAGGGTGCCATCTGGATACTGGATTGGTAACTGTTATTATACGCGAATTCTGCCAACGGTAGGAAATCTTCCCAACTACCTCTGAAGTCAATTACACAACCCCTTAACATGTCTTCCAAAATCGAATTACTCTTTCGAGTGACCATCGATCGAGGATGAAAAGCCGATGAAGTTTAACTTTGTTCCCAAAGCCTCATGCAAAGCTTTCCAAAACCGTGATGTAAACCTAGGATCCTCATGCGATATAATAGACACTGGTACCCCATGCAACCTCACGATCTCCGATACATACAACTTAGCCAACTTTTGCAGCGAGTAATCCTTACGAACTGGTAGAAAATGAGCAGTCTTCGTCAATCGATCTACTACCACCCAAACGGAATCCTTTTTAGTAGGTGTTAAGGGTAACCCACTAACAAAGTCCATCGTTATCCGCTCCCATTTCCATAGAGGAATTTTTTCCGGTTGCAATAAGCCCGACAGTAATTGATGTTCCGCCTTCACTTGTTGACAAGTCAAGCACTTACCCACAAAATCAGTAACCTCCCGCTTTAACCTTGGCCACCAATACTGCTCTCGTAGGTCTTGATACATCTTATTTCCTCCAGGGTGCATAGCATAAGGGCTACTATATGCCTCATGCAAAATCATTTGTCTCAAATCCGAATCCATGGGCATACAAACTCTTCTACGAAAACACAACACTCCATCCTTGTTCATTCCAAAGTCCCCTATTACGCCACTTTCAACTTGTTGTATTAACGGACCCAACTTTTCATCTGATAACTGCTTTTCCTTGATCTGTTCCAACCACAAAGGCTTCACCTGAAGTTTCGCTAGCAGACTGCCATCTTCATACAAACTGAGATAAGCAAACATTGTTCTTAATTCCGAGAACTACCCTACGACTCAACGCGCGTCGCCACCACGTTAGCCTTTCCAGGATGATACTCGATTGAGAGGTCATAATCCTTTAACAGCTCCACCCATCTCCGTTGTCTCAAGTTCAACTCCTTTTGGGTAAGGAGGTACTTAAGACTCTTATGGTTCGTATAAATGATAGACTTCTCACCGTAGAGATAGTGTCTCCAAATCTTTAAAGCAAACACTACCGCAGCCAACTCCAAGTCATGAGTAGGATAGTTAACTTCGTGCAGCCTTAACTGACGAGAAGCATAAGCCACCACTTTTCCACCTTGCATCAGCACACATCCTAAACCCGTGTGTGACGCGTCATAATAAACGATAAACTCTTTTCCCGCCAAAGTTGAATTAGTCTAGGCGCTTCAAGTTAAAATCTTCTTGGTTCTCGAAACTTTCTTGTTGTTTATCGGTCCACACATACGGTACATTCTTTCGCGCAGCTCAGCTTAGTTAGTGAGTGAATCAACTAAAAACCCCTCAACAAAGCGCCTATAATAACCACCAAACCTAAGAAACTCTGAATCTCAGCCACTGACTTCGGTGGTTTCTAATCCAATATCGCCTCTACCTTCCGAGGATCAACTCTTATTCCTTCGGCTGACACCACATGACCTAAGAAAGTCACTTCCCTCAACCAAAATTTGCATTTACTGAATTTGGCATAAAGTTGCTTGTCTCGCAAAGATTTGCAACATCTGTGTGCAAATGTGAGTCATGCTCTTCTTCATTCCTCGAATATACCAAGATATCATCTATGAACACCACCACGAACCGGTCTAGATAGGGTTGAAAGACTCGGTTCATCATGTCCATAAATGCAGCTGGTGCATTGGTCAAACCAAACGGCATTACCAAAAACTCATAATGTCCATAACGAGTTCAGAATGTCGTCTTATGAATATCTGCCTCTTTAACCTTGAGTTGATGATAACCCGATCTCAAATCAATCTTGGAGAAAATTGAAGCTCCTCTCAATTTATCAAACAGGTCGTAGATTCTCGGCAATGGATACCTATTCTTGATCGTCAATTTATTCAACTGCCTATAATCAATGCACATACGCATCGACCCATCCTTCTTCTTGACGAACAAAATCGGTGCTCCCCACGGAGACACACTCGGTCAAATAAATCCCCGATCCAACAATTCTTGAATTTGAGCTTTAAGCTCCACTAAATCCTTCGGCGCCATTCTATAAGGAGCAATAGACACTGGAGCCGTTCCGGGTAAAAGCTCAATGCCAAATTCTACTTCCCGATCTGGAGGTAGACCCGGAAGTTCTTCAGGGAAGACATCTGGAAATTCTTTCACCGTTCTCACACCTTCTACCGATAATTCCTTGGCATCCAAAGCACTAATGAAGGTTAGGAACGCTCCATACCCTTTTCGCACCAACTTCTCTGCCTTTAAACCAGATACCACATTTGCTAAAAAGTTCCTTCGTTCACCTATCATTACTACTTCCTCATCATCCACAATCCTTATTGACATCCGCTTTTCAGCACAAGCCAATTGCGCCCAGTGCTTCACCAACCAATCCATGCCCAAAATAAGATCGAACTCGCCAAAAGGCAATTCCATCAAATTCGCTAAAAATATTTTTCTTTGAATTTCCAAAGGCACGTCTCTATACAATTTATTTACTATTACCGACTGTCATAAAGGACTAATTACCGTCATCTCTCTATCGGTAATCTCAGATCTAATATTCAAGTTTCCAGATATGGCACTAGCAACATACGAGTGGGTAGACCCGATATCTATCAAAGCAAAGAATGAGTACATCAAAGATGAAGAACGCATCGCTTATCACATCGTGCATCGCCATCTTCACGACGCCGACCGCATAGACCAACCCCACTGCCTTGCCTCGCGTTACCTCTAAAGCCATTACCTCGACCGGTGCACCTTGACCACGCCCAAGTACCATTACCACCACGACCGATCCACGACCTCTCGGTGGTTGCCGAGTGCCTCTAGCTCTGGTCGTGTGCATCAAAGTTACGAGCTTCCCGAGTCGGAGCAAATCCGTCGAGGCAATTCCTATATTGATGATCCTTGGAACCACATTTATAACAACCACCGTTTTCTTCCAAGATTCCCGGGTGTCGTTTTCCACATCAGACAGTCTCGACTCTGATTGGTAGTCACAGGTGCTCTAGCTTGAGCTGGCTCATCATTTCGAGGCCTCTTTTGGAACCTTATTGAAGAACCCGAGTACTTAAAGTCCCTCTTGCCTCGACTCTTTCCCTGCTTACGGCGTTTTGAGTTCTTAGCCTCTTTGACTATCTTGGCTTTCTCCACAAGCGTGGAAAAAATCCTTACTTGTTATGGGGCTATCAGTACCCGCAGCTCATCATTCAGCCCATCTTCAAAGCGTACATAGCGCTCATGATCCGTTGGCACTATTGTCCGAGCATAACGACTCAAGCATAAAAATTCTACCTCATAAGCTGCCACCGTCTTATTTCCTTGAACCAGATTCAGAAATTCCTTCCTCCGGGCATCCACATAACTTGTCCCTACATACTTCCCTTGGAAAGCAGCTCTGAAGAAATCCCAAGTAACAACTGCAGCCTCAGTGCCTTCTCGAACTGTAAGCCACCATTGATACTCTTCATCCCTTAGCAAGGACACCACTCCTCTCAGTTTCTGTTCAACGGTGCACTCCAGATCATCCATGATCCGCTCTACAGCCTCGAGCCAATATTCCGTAACATTCAGAGCTACACCGAACACACCTCTAAAAACCTCGGCACCACTTGATTTAAGTCGTTCCGATATTGATCCACGAACTGTTGGGCCAGTTCTAATCCCAGCAGCCCTTTTTAGGACTCGCAACATTGCTTGAGTCAAAGCATTGTCCTCTCTCGTATGGTCATGTGATCCAGACTCACTCCCGGGTGACGCAGGTGCGTCCATTTCCGGCATATGACCCGGCGCTTCAGACGCAACCCTAGCACCTCATCCTGTACCACGGCCACGTCTACCGCGTCCCCCGTCCACGTCCTCTAGTGCTCATACTGACTATTTAGGTTAAATCTAATTACAAGTTTTATGAATCAGAGTATTATTTCAGTGTTTATTAACGATATTTTATGAGATATAAAAGATAGAGTTATTTTCGCAATCACATCATATAGTCTCGATCTCTACCGTTTTCAACACCTAAAACTAGAAGTTCTAGAGTGTTCCTATGATCATATCACAATAATAAACATTCAATATAAAAATACTTACTTGACTTGGTGCCGGATGCTCGTGATGCCATACTACCTTTAGACAATAGAGTCTAGAAATTTAAACAGTTTTAAAAATTGTTGTTAAACCCAAACCACAGTCGAGTTTTGAAACTGGCTCTGATACAATTAAATGTAACACCCCAAACCCGGTCTAAGCATTAAGACCAGACTTGGTATGCTACACAAATCGTACATACATTTGATCATCTAATGTTTTAAGGAAAGCAGGTCTTCAAAAACTAATTTGGAGATGGAGTTTATCAAAAACTGAAATTTATTTGAAATCTATGATTTTGAAACATAGGAGTTTAAAATTTGATCTCAGAGAAATAATTAGTTAACTTTTAAGAAATTTAAAAGAGCTCAAAAGGAATTTGGAAAAAAATTATAAAAGAGTTTTCACTAGATTTTTACGAGATAGTGATATTTAAGAAACCCCATTTTTATACGTAATTTAAAGAAAACATTTATAAACTTAAAATAGTCCACTTTAAGTATCTAAAACATATTAAAATCCATCCACGAAATAAAATCCATAAAAATAATACTAGAGGCCTTATTACATCGCTAAAATAGTAATTAAGTAAAATACTAAAGAGTAGTTTTAAAGTTCATAAAAACCATCATTTGAAGTATGGCCTCCACGAAGTCATCCTCGGCCCAAGCCTCCATCAATTATTATTACCTGAGAAGGGTAAGAAAACAGGGTGAGTTACTTAGAACTCAGTGTGTAACCCACTTACCAAATCCACTGGGCCATATCATCAAAGCAATTTATTGGGCTTGAGCCCATTAACGAATTTAACAATATAGTAATTAAAAAAATGCATGTGCAATAAAATTCCCAACCAAGCCTAAATTTCCATCCGCTACACACCACCCATACCAACCAGCGCACCTGTGGGGATCAAGTCAACCCACCCCGCCAACACACCAAATGCAGGCATTAAGCCATATAAAATGTTTGTGGCTGAGCCACCCGAACTAGAATTTGTGGCAGAGCCACCCGAACTAGAATTTATGGCAGAGCCACCCGAACTAGATTATGGTAGAACCACCAGAACTTCTCTTCAATTTAATCCCAACCCATGCAATCATGTATACATAAACAAAGCTTAACAATTTACATATGATAATTTCAACATAAGGCCCATACTACAAATTGGCCCATTTCTCAAATTGTGCCCATATGGTAATTTATCAAAACGGCTCCTTAAGCAATCTAGCAATTCGGCCCATTAAGCAATCTAGCAAATTTGTCCATTAATCAATCTAGCAAATTGGCCCATTAATCAATCTAGCAAGTTTGTCCATTAATCACATGAGGCCCAAAAATTACTTTTTAACAAATTAGCTCTTTAAGGGCGATTCCGTAATTTCCGCGACTTTAACACCGATTTCATGCACTTACACAAAAAGTGTTAATATACCGAATTTTCTCGATTTTACCAACTTTACGAATTTTATTCTAATGCTTACGATATAACATCTAACCCATGAGATAAGTGTGAAATTACACACCTGATTACGATGAGAACTATACTTTCCCGCTCGTCGATACCTAAATAAATGTCACGCTTGATTAGAACACTAATACTTATTATAAATCTATACTAAAGATAAGCGATCTAGATCTTTACCCTCAGAATCTTGAACAACAACTATTTGTCAGTTTTCCCCGGTTGACAGTTCACAATCCAATGGAAAATCCCGAACAGCTAAAGGCTCCAAACTACGAACAACTTCAAATAGTCGATTCTCCTCGGATGAGTGTCGTCCATAACTCGGTGGAAAATCCTGGATTGCCGAAAAAGCCCTTCGCTTGAATCTTGAGGGATTAGCGAGTCCGCCCCTCTTTAGAATACTATTCACCACCCTTTTCAACCCTATCTTGTTTGCCTCCACTGTCAAAAGATTATTAGTCCTAACAATATATATATAAATATATATATCGGAATTTAAGAATATTGGTTTAAAAAGGGCGAATTCGGCTTACCTTAAAATTCCGAGTGATTCCAAAAGAATCCCTTGAAAGTATATGATCCAAATTCGAATGACTTCAAGATGACTTCGAAGAGATGATGATTCGGCTCTCCACCATTTCACTAAAAGAAAAACGAAAGGAAATCGTCTAAGAGAATGAACGATTATTGATTTAAAGGCTCTTCTAAGCCAACCTATAGATTCAGCCAAGGTGACCAATTAGCAAAAAGAAAACAAAGAAGATGATTCTTACCGATGGTCCAAAGTTTGAATAGAAAAATGATTGAGAATAAAATCTATGAGGAAAAGAAAATTTGGCTATGATTTAATGGTATGGGAAAAAATAATTTCGGCTATGGAGGTGGTCTCTAACATTCGGCCATGGAAGAAATATGATGGAAGAAATGTGTTTAAAGGATGAGAAAAATGGAGAAAGAAAGAGAATAAGGGTGAGAGATTTATGATTCGGTTTTCAAAGGTAAGATAAGAGCAAGGAGAAGGGTTTGGGACAATGGTGCATTCGGCAATGAGGAAGAAGGAAGAAAAAGAAATGGCTTTTGTGTTTGATATTTTCGGCACTAGGAGAGAAGCACAAATGAAGCACTTGAGAGGTTGGCAAAATATGACCAAATAGTCAAAAGGAGAAGACAAAAAAGAAGAAAAACAAAGATTTTTACCCAAAGCATCAAGCACATTCGGCTATGAGAGAAAAAGATGAAAAGAAAAGGTGTTTTGGGAGAACAAAAATGACCAAATGAGATTACACACTAACTACACATCCTTACCAAAGTCTACCTCAAAAATTCGGCCACCCCCCTAGTCCACAAAACCATCCAAGTTCATGGACAAGCTTGGCCATTCCAACTTTCCAAAACACATCCCTTAAGAAGTGCCTTGTGTTCCCCCTACATTCCATAAGTTTAGGATTTCTTTCCCCAAGTTCCATGCTTACCTTAACCATTAGCCACCTTGCCATAAAAAAAATAGTCCAACCTTACCAAAAATAAGGCTTGACCGACACATGCTAGAAGAGTGTAAAAATAAAAGTCACAAAATGCATTCCAAAGGATTCAAACCTCTTCCCTCAAGTAACACTTATGGCACCAACTCCACTTTACTACTAGCTCATCTTATGCTAGTTTTTGACATTTAATTACCTTAAGCATCAAGGTTACTTGTTCCATTTTAATAAAGTACTCCTTACTAAAATTTATTCTAATTCCAAATAAATCCCGAGCCTTCTCAAAACGATATTAAACACACAAATTGAATCATTCACAAGCTAAGCACCAAAAACATGCAACATATCGATACTAAATGTTTAGGATGTTACAGTTTAGCACACCCCACCTGGACCCCCACCTGTGCCTGAAGAGGATGTTGGTCGTCGCGAGCACCCACGACGTGAACGTCGACCACTGCAGAAGTATACACCTAGGACCACTCCATCGAACCATCAATTTTAGGTGTTTCTTGCAGTTTTAATTTTCCTCTATTTTGTATTTTTAAATATTACAGTGTTTGTACTTTATTTGTATAAAATTAACTTGATTAATTGGAGCTTTAAAATTTGTAACAAAATTTGACCATAACAAAATTTGTATAAGGCATTACGAATCAACAGTTCAATTCCAAAGTTTCATATATTCACTAAAGTCACTCATGATTTAACGTTAAAAACAAACTATTAAGAATCATATCTAATTATATAATCATATTGTACATTTTAATAAGTAATCATATATGAATATTTAATACATTATACCATAGCCAAATATGAAATTAGTGTTCATGGACATGCACAACCAACCATAAAATAGTAATCTCACTTGTCATTAAGTACATAATAAAATTATTATCAAAATATTCATGAAACACTTGCAATAACCAAGCCATTTTTGCATGGCTTATATACATTCAACCCAAAATTCAACATTTATTATTTTACCCATATCGCACAAAATAGAAATTACTAAAAAAATTGACTACACCATAGTAGGGCCGAATTTTACCCATATTCATACAAATCGATACATGTCATTTATTTTGCATTTCAGTCCCTCAATTTATTTATTTTTTGCAATTAAGCCCTAATTACTCAAAAGTCACCAAAAATCTCAATACAAAACATGTTAATCTAAATAAGCTCAATTCCCAGTCGCTCGTGACGATTGTCCAACATGATAGTTTCGTTGCGAGCATTTACTTCGATTATGACCACCTAACCTGCATACTCCATAACGCTTACCGTCGAATTTCTCCCTAATGTCTATTTCATTACGAATTCTGGATGATTACGGACGACCTCTCGAATTCCTGCGTAGCGCTTTGTCTGGGACAAGCTCGAAAGTCGTCCGAGGCACCTCCCACGAGAGCAGTCGGGCGCAGACGGGAACTCATTTTCCCAGACACGCAACGTGCGCTCCAGCATGTACACATCATCGACAAATTGTTCAACATTAAGGTTCGCTTTAGCACACACTGCCACAATATGTGCACACGGATAATGAAGTGTTTGGAACTTCCTGCATTCGCACCGTCTATTCCAAAGATCAAATCCATAAGACCTAAGTGGCAAACCGGGTCGACGACCGATGGACTCCGTAACTCAAAAAGTTTTTAGGCGTCGTGAATATATTTCTACAGTCATCGACCTCATAATCCGACGGTTTGAAATCAATGCATCCCTGACATCTTCCACAAACACGTGTCCCGCATCCATCTGGTTGACTTGTTGTTCACCCATTCTTGGCATCAAGGTTGCCAACCTGTAGAATGTAGCCGAGAAGACAGATGAAATCGGAAGATGTCATGTTTTCAACAACACAGCGTTGACCCCCTCCACCAAGTTTGTGGTCATTTGACCATAACGAAAGCCCTCGTCAAAACTTTGAGCCCATTTCCACGGCTCCGGTGTACCCAACCACTGTCCAAAAGATTTGTTCGTTTGACCTTCCATGTCACTCTCAAGTCGAGTCATTCTTTGGCGAAAAATATGTGGCTCTAACTCGTACGTTGTATATGTTTTAATAAAAGATAAGTTACAGTAACTGGATAACATAAAAACATTAAACTTATATTGAAAATATAAGGTTATCCTTTACCCATTTTCACCACTTGTCTCTTCCAGTTTGCATTCTTATAATCTCGAAGGAAGTTAGCCGCAATGTGACGGATGCAAGATGCAGATCTCCATGGCACACCGGGCGCCTAATTGCGGCAATTAATCCTTTCCCTCTATCGGAGATGATGCAAATGTTATCGTTGCTAATAACATACCTCCGCAGGTTGGTAAGGAAGAATTCCCAGGATTTCATGTTCTCCTTATCTACTATGGAAAATGCTATTGGGAGCACGTTCCTATTGCCGTCTTGAGAAACCGCAATAAGTAAGATCTGTGTATATTTTCCGTATAGCCATGTCCCATCCACCTGTACAATCGGCTTGCAGTGTGGAAATGCCCGCACACATGGATCAAACGTCCAGAACATCCGATGAAAAATTCTTTTCCCCGGCTGTAATTGGTCATCTGGGCCGTAAAAAGGTCGTGTCTGTAACTCAATCATAGTTCCCAGTACGTACTCCTGCATAGCAGCTATCCATCCTTGTAGCTCGTTATACGATGAATCGTAGTCCCCATACAATTACTCCATTGCTATTTGTTTAGCTATCCACGCCTTTCGATATGATACTCGATACTGAAATCGTGCTTGTTTTTCAGCAATCAGTACCGAAACTTTAATGGTCGGCATGTCCTTCACCATTGGCATGATACACGTACAGATAGTTTTGGAATCAAGTTTTCGATGATCTTCTGTCATACGTGTCAATCTGCATGTGTGAGGTCCAACCAATTTTCGTATCTCCCACATCTGCGAATTTTGAATGAATGCAGCTCGTACCCGCCAATTGCAGCCTTCCGCTGCCTTCCAACACTCCCCAATATATATCGTCGGTTTAGACACTGTGACTTTGTAATCCGCTGATATATCCATGCTATACCATTTAATAGCAGATACGCACTCTTCTTTACTTTCGAATCTCTGGCCTACGAATAACTCATGCTCGGAATTAACGACCAGCCGGTGAGCAGGAAGTATTTCAGGGTACTCTGGGAACTCAGCTACACGCGCTGCGTCGGGGTCTATGAGCGACATGTGTGGCCCAGGATTATTGTGTATCATAATACATCGCATCTGGTTCCCGATCGAAGACGTGCTAATGTTTCCATCGTCATTCACATCTTCATCGTCAATATCATCAGGTATATCGTCCATATCGGGATCATTGTCACTATCGACCTCTTGCTCACAATGATCACTACTATCGTGTCAATCATCACCAACCACATCAATATCGGGTGTAATATTAAGATCGATATCGATCCCATGTGTAGTCGATTCGGCATCAACATACGATATTGGAGGCACCATGCACGATTCTTGAGCTCCATGTTCTTCACCATATGCATTGATGTCTTCATTTTGCTCAATCTGGCTAACTTCGGCAAATAAGTGAATCGGTGCATTTTGTTACTCCCATTCCCACGAAGAAAGAGCGATCATTGTCTCCACGTCTTCGTCGTCTACAAGTTCCATTTCTGTGAATTTGATCGGATCTGCCAAAACTGGAAACTTGTAGAAAATTCTCGAAATCATTCTCCCACAACGTCTAACAATTTTTGCGTTAATCCTTCCCTTCATATCATCCAACGAGACATTTCTATTAAATCTCATTGCTATTTGTTGCCGACATTCAAATATGCATCCAACGGTTGTTGTCAAGATGATTCCATCGAAATAAACGCATCTGGCTGATCATCCATCTTCAATATTCAATCTGTTAAAAAATAAACAAAATTTCTCAAAAAAATTTAAAACATAACATTCACAATAAAAAAATAATTAATATAAACACAAAACTTACTAACAAATCAAAATAAACAAACAAATTAGCTTTAAAACAAAACTAAAAAATTAAAAAAATAACAAAAATAATAATTAGGGTTTTTTACTATACTAACAATATTAATAATACTAACTAAAATATACTAACTATTATTCACTTTTTAGGGTAATATACTAACATATTAATATATATACTAACAATATATTATTTTAGGGTTTTTAGGGTTTTTATGTAACATATTAATATACTAACAATATACTAACTAACATATTAACTAAAATATTAATATACTAACTAACAATATATTATTTTAGGGTTTTTAGGGTTTTTAAATAACATATTAATATACTAACAATATATTAACTAACATATTAACTAAAATATTAATATACTAACATATTAATATACTAACAATATATTATTTTAGGGTTTTGATAAACATATTAATATACTAACAATATACTAACTAAAATATCATTTTAGGGTTTCTAACTAACAATAATAATAACTAACTAACTAACTAAAATAATAATTAACCTACTACTCCTAATAACTAACAATGGTTATAAACTAAACTAACAACAACAAATAATAAAAATAAAAATCAATATATATAATAATAATAACAACAAATTATCAACACAATCAATAATATTATCCATTATTTTTTTAAAAAAATTATACCTACTTCTATTTTTTTCTTCTTTTTCTTTCTTTCTTCTTTCTCCTTTCTCTTTTTCTTTTCTTTTTTCGGCGCCGCCGTCTCCTCCTCCTCCTCCTCCTCCTTCTTCTTCTCCTTCTTCTTCTTCTTCTTCTTCTTCTTCTTCTTCTTCTTCTTCTCCTTTCCCTTTCTAGTGACTGAAATTATTGGTCCCCAATGCCATAAAATGCCAAAATGGAACACTGGTGCCGCCTCTGCCACTGGCACCATCGGTGCTGCCTCTGGCACTGGCACCTTTGGTGCCGCCTGTGGCAATCTATTGACCAGGCCATGTCAGTTTTTTCCTCGTTTTCACTGTTTTCACTATTTTTTCGGCAGAAATTCGTCTGACACCAGGGTGGTGCTGCCTCTGACATAGGCGTGACCACCCTGGCTGTACCATTTTGGTACATAATCAAAAAGGCATGCCATTTGGATATATATATATATTGTATTATTTTAGTAAAAAACCCCAACTTATTGATTTTAACTTTTTTTTGTCCTTTTCTATTAGTTGCCTAACAAACTTGGATGGACGGATGACGCGAAATCAAAAAAAAAAAAAGTAATTCCAGGAAAGCATTTTTAAAATCCAACTCATACATAATCAAGATAAAATGCTTATAAAATTCATATATTCTAAACTACATTGCCTGAATTAGTATGTTAAATAAGGAAATTAAATATATTTTCTCATAGATTCTTTTATGATAAAATTATCACGATTTTAACAGAATTACAATTGGGTTGTGAAAATTATTTAATTGAGAAATTAATTTAATTAATTAATATTTATTTTGGGAAATAGAAAATAAGTATTGAGTTGGATTAAATTGTGAAGTGCTGAATCAAAAGTTCAAAAAGCACGTATAATTAGACCCAACACATTAGAGACCCAAATTCCCCTTGCAAAGAAGAGAGGGGTGGTTACCCTAGTAAAATTTACAAGGGTGTGTTGTGCACCCTTACTCTAGTTAGAGTAGAAATGTATTTTTCTATTTAAGTAATATTATTTTACAAGAGCTTGTTCAACCAATAGTGTTGTATCTCTCCCTACAAATAGATGATACCGATTGACCTAAAACCATAATTTTGAAACATCATTATTCTACTACAAAAAGTAGAAATTTATTATCTATAAATAAATTCTATTTTCTAGGATTTACG
The DNA here is from genome assembly GCA_025698515.1 of Gossypium sturtianum. Taxonomy (NCBI): domain Eukaryota; kingdom Viridiplantae; phylum Streptophyta; class Magnoliopsida; order Malvales; family Malvaceae; genus Gossypium; species Gossypium sturtianum. Next base: position 80,558,847 of record CM046953.1, on the reverse strand, counting down.
ATATTTGCCGATTTTTATTGAGAGAATTTACTTTGTTGCTGAAAGTAATTACATTGTTTCTTCTTTTGTGTTTGATTCATATTGCTTGAGCCCACACTCAATGCAATTCAAGGTACGAAGATAGCAGAGAAGGTCGTTCAGTTGAAACCTGAAATCAACTCAAATTCATTTTGCACGAACACATGTAATATTTAGTTAGGGTTTATTTGTAACAGCCCGATTTTGGGTCTAGTCTGAAACAGTGGTTTTAGGACCACAAATTTGACGAAGAAAAATTCATTTTTTATTATATTTTTATGGTCTACAATTTTATGGGATGATTTCGTAAAAATTTCGTTCGAAAATTTTGATGTTTGGGCACTAAATTTAGTCAAAAGGACTAAATTGCAAAAAGTGCAAAACTTGAATTCTATATGTTAGAGGTGTCCAATTGTTATGAAATTTTAAATTAGAGGTCCTTAAATGGTAATTAGACCATTGGTTAAGTTGGTGGACAAAAATGGACATGGTTTGGTATGTTTTAAAAGTTTTTCATAAAGGGCATTTTGGTAATTTGGTAATTAAATGAAATAAAAAGCCAAATTAAAAGCCAATTTTTGTCCATCTTCTTCATCATGGCCGAAAATCACAAGGGGGAAGCCATAGATAGGGTTTGGCCACTTCCAAGCTTGATTGTAAGTCCGTTCTAGCCCCATTTTTAATGCTCTTTACATTTTTTAAGTCGTTGTAACTCGATCTTTTTATTTCTACCATCAATTTGAAGAGATGTCAAGGTCTAAAGTTTTACCCATAATGGATGTTTGTGTATTTTGAGGTCTAATGGTAGAAAATGAATGTTTGGTGTATGATAAACGACTTTTGCTAAGTGATTTTCGGTGAAAATGCCTAAAAGGACTTATTTGTAAAAGTTATAAAATCTGGTGTAAAAATATGAATAAATGAAAATTTTGGGCTGTTATAAGCATGTATAAGGTTCGGCCAGGCATGGGTATTGAAGAAATTGAGTACATTTCATTTTAAAAGCCTAGGGACTAAATTGTAAAAATTTCAAACTTTAGGGGCAAAAATGTAATTTTTGCCATAATGTGATTTTGAGCTGATTTGAATAGTATAGTGATTAAATAAGTTAAATGTGATATTATAGATCAAGAAAAATGAGGTTCAGACCTAGAACGGGTGAAAAACGATGTATTTGACGATTTAGTCCTTTTTACCGTTTTTATGCCGAGGTAAGTTCGTATGTTTAATAAGCATTAAATTATATGTGTATAAATGCTTGATTGATATAATTGTGGTAAATCCTACATTATTGAAATGAAATGTAAAGGCTATTGAGTACGATGTTACAGAAATGACTGACAATGTAACAACCCAAATTCGGTGAAATTGGAACAGTGGTTTCGGGACCACAAATCCGAGCCAAAAATAAAATTTATTTTTATTTTATTTTATGGTCCGTATTATGATAGATATGACATGTGAAAATTTTGTACGAAAATTTTATCGATTTAGTGCTTAATTATGAGAAGGACTAAATCGCATAAAATGCGAAAGTTGAATTTTAGTAGCTATAAGGATCAAATATCTATGGAATTCAAAACTTAAGGTCCTTATATGGTAATTAGACCATTAATAAAAAGTATGTAGATATTTTTGGATGATTCATCCATGGAAAATGAGAAAAAGGCTAGGGACTAAATTGGAAAGTGAAAATATTAATTAATTAAAAAGATGAAAAGAAAATAAAAATCATATTTTCTCATCTTGTTCCCCAAAATAAACATGGAAACCCTAGGATAGAGAGAAGAGACTTTCATGGCCAATTTGGGTAAGTTTCCTTGTCTCTTTTTTAGTAATTTTGATATTTTTGGAATCGAGATAGCTTAATCTCTCTATTTGGGGGATTAATTTGAAAAGTTACCAAAGTATGAAAATGGGTCATGGATGTATATGCTGGAAATTAGAAATTTATGGTAGAAAAAGAAAGATTATTGATAGATAAACAACTTTTACAAAGTGATTTTTTATGAAAACATGATTTAGGGACTAAAATGAAAAGTTGTAAAATTTGATGAAAAATTCTGAATTTTTATGAATACATGTGCTGTAAAATTTGTAATGGGGCTTTGTTTAGGCTTGGGATAGGGAGTAATTTGCACAAGTTTCATTTTCTGAGCCTAGGGACGAAAATGGAATTTATGGAAAAGTTAGGGGCAAAATAGTAATTTAGCCTAGGATGAAAATTTAGTCCACATGAATGTAAAATATGATAAATTGATGTTAAATTTACTCGTATAGATCCGGATAGACCAAATTCGGAGCTAGAACAAGGAATGAGGAAAATGTCGGATTAGTAGATTTTACGTACACGAACCTTTGTCGAGGTAAGTTCGTGTAACTAAATTGTATATGTTTTTATGCTTGATTTAAATGTTGTGTTTCTGAATTTTATCAATGTCATAAATATGTGAAATGATCACCTACTTGATATATCCCGATAAATGAAAATGCCCAATAAAATGGTAAATGAATAAAATGTTACTTGTATGCTTGACATGAATGTGTAATGTGTTTTACTTGAATTTCATAAACGTTATGGAGGTATGAAATAATCAAATGCCTGATAATGTTTGAAAAATGTTTAAATCCCGTTTGAATAGATGAATATCGATGAATAATGTAATTTGCTGAAATGAATGAGGTCCTGCATTTTTTGCAGAATGGATTAGGCTCGAACGAGCAATCCTAATGACTTCATTACAAAAAGGATTTAGCCCGGACGGGTAATCCTGATTTGAGTCCTCTCGAGCATATATTATGAATTGGATTTAGCTTGGACGGGTAATCCAGATCAAGTTTCTTAGAGCATATGTCATAAAAAGGATTTAGCCTGGACTGGTAATCCTGTTGTATACATGTGTGGCTCGAGAGTGTACTCTATGAGATAGTACCTTACGGGTACCATTGGATATGAATTGACGGATCCTGATTTGTACACCTCGAGTGTACTACCTGTGTAACCATCGATATTTCAGATAAATTCAACGGGTAGAAATCTTGATATGAGAATATATGCATAAGAAATGTGTTATTATACATATCCGTTTAAAATATAAGAAAAGGATGATACATGACAAATGATATATGAAAACATGAGATGATGTTATTTGTACATGGACTTATTTAATGAATATATGTGCATTCTTGATTATAGACTTGTACACCTTGAGTGTACTAATCGTGACTTTGATATTACGAGTAATATGAGTAAAGTTCTAATATGAAATGATTTGAACTTGAAGTGAACTATTATGAAATTATACTTGTAATAATGAGATGAATTATGTATGTTGAATGAATACATGTTGTGGAAAGCATATGTGCATGGAAGCTTGATTGTTATTGAGCTCACACATGTTATTGAAGTTATTATGGAATAAATGACTAACAAGGGCAATGAGGATATGTCTAGGGCTTGAGGTCAAATTGAATGAATGTGCCTTACATAGTTACCTCAAAATAGAATGAATGGTAAGTTAAGTACCATGTTATACGAACTTACTAAGCATGTAATGCTTACCCTGTTTTATTTTCCCCTATTTTAGAGTAAATCAGAAGCTCGTTGGATTGGAAGCTCGGCGGAGATCACTCATACTATCCGTTTTTTGCCTATGTCGGTACAATATGGTAAATCAATTATGGTTGTAATGGCATGTATAGGTTATATTGGCCATAATGGCATGTAAGTGTAAATGATGCTTATAATCTAGCCATTGGAATGGCTAGTAATGGTTTCATTTGATATATTTGTAATGTCATATTATGGTAGCTACACATGTGTTAAGTAGTTGATCAAATTATGCTTATCATATGGACTAAACCAAGACAAGATTATGAACATGTATGAATAAAATGATATGCTATGATGATGGATGGAATATGCTTGATTAGAATGCTTGAAATGGTTAGTAATTGTATGTGATGATATATCAAGTTAAATGATAGAATTAACTTGAATAAAATGCTTGGATTTGTTGGGTTATGAATGCAAGATGTGGTGTAGGATTATGGCAAAGATTGGGGTGAGAAATGAAGCTAGGAATGGGTTTATTTTGTCCACACGGGCAGACACACGGGCGTGTGTATAGACTATTTGTGACACACGGCTTGGTAACACGAGCATGTGGATAGGCCGTGTGTCCCCTGCACCTTAATTTCGAGAAACATAATGCTCAGAATTGAGCACACGGGCGTGTATCTCAGCCATGTGTGCCTAGAACACGGGCGTGTGTCTTGTCCCTGTGAAACCTGCACCTAATTCGAATTGAATTAATTAACCACACGGCCTAGCACACGGTCGTGTGGCAAGGCCGTGTGGCGCATGTAACACCCCTTACCCGTATTCAACGCCGGAATAGGGTACGAGGCATTACCGAATATAAACACAAGCAAACGTATAAAACCAAGACATAAATTTCCATCCAAGTTTAAGACCTTTCACATACATTCATATCGTCCCTATCACGATCCTACGAGGCCCAAAACATGCATCGGAAGTGGTTCGGGACTAAACCGAGAACTTTGGAAACTTTTGGGAAACTAAGAAAATTTTTCATGTAAAATGGGTCACACGAGCACATGCCCGTGCTTCAGGCTGTGTTCAAATTAGGGAGCTTTCTGTTTATGACGTCATCATCAAATTGAGGTCACACGGCCAAGTCACACGCCCATGTGCTTTGGCCGTGTGATCGATTAATTTTTCATAATTTTTCATAAAATAGGTGCAGACTTCACACGGCCAGGGCACACGCTCGTGTTCGAGGCCGTGCCGTCGACACGGCTGAGAAACACGCCCATGTCTCTGGCCGTGTGCTCATTACCGAGCATTCTTTTTTACAACAATTAAGGTGCAGGGGACACACGGCCAGAACACATGCCCATGGGGCAAGCCGTGTGTCACACACGGACTAGACACACGCCCGTGTGTCTACCCGTGTGGACAAAAACAAGGCTATTTACCAAGCCATTTTGTCACCCTTCCATGCACATACCTACACAACAAAACATAACACCAATCCAAGCATATACATTCAACCAAATCAACCACAACCAAGGCAGCAACACTCATTCATATACTACCATCTATCACTTACAACCATCACATACTTATCAACTCAAGCATGCAAATTCCCACATCCATGATAAGCATCATCATATATATATTTAAACAATATTAGCCAATTTCAATTGCCATTTACAAAATGAATTATCAACCATCATAAGCCAAAACATTTGGCCAAATCAATTATGACACATAACAAAATGACCAAGTCCCTATACATGCCATAACTCAAAATGTTAAATTCATTGGTACCCAAAATGATATGTTGATAGTGTGAGTGAATCTCTAACAGTCTTCGATCCCCGAGCTAGCTTGGTGACACTATAAGACAAGAGAAAAGAAAGGGGAGTAAGCTTTAAAGCTTAGTAAGTTCCTATGCAAATAATAAGCATTATAACACACATTTAACACATAATTAACCTGATGTAAATTAACATAAATGTCATTATAAATCTCATAGTCAAACTTACTCAATCAAAAACTTACCGAAGGTTCATCACATATCGAGCTCATTAAGCATGAGTCTTATGTACATACCTGTACCCAAGTGCAACATACCAAAGTCTTTCACAACTTTAACATTTCTGTCGAACTACCCATTGAACCACTTGGAATACTAAAGGATACTCGGGACATCTCGCATTCACAGTACCATACCAATGCCATATCCTAGATATAGTCTTACATGGGATCTCATATCGATGCCAATAGCCCAGCTATGGTCTTACACGAAGTCTCATATCGATTCCATATCCCAGATGTGGTCTTACATGAAATCTCAACAACCCTAATGTCATAACATTTGTATCCTAACTATTCCTAAGGTTCAACCGGGATTTTCTCGCTTGTCGAACTTTGTCGGTTACGTTCAAGGAGTCGATCATAATTCATACAATATTAAAGCATTTAGAACATAAATAAAACAATATTATTTACATACGAACTTACCTCGGTACAAAAATAGTAGGAATGAGACCTAATCGCCAAATACTTTATTTTTCCCCCGATCTAGGTTCGAACCTCGTTTCTCTTGATCTATAATAGCAAATTGAACTCATTTATTATTCACATTATTCAATTCAGTCCAAAAATCACATTATGGAAAAATTACATTTTTGCTCCTAAACTTTGACATATTTACATTTTTGCCCCTAGGCTCGAAAAATGAAATCTATTCAATTTCTTCGATTCCCAAGCCTAGTCGATCCTCTTTTATACTTATAGCAGTCCACATTTTTCATTTAATCACACTTTTACACACATTTTATAATCTTTTTTACAAATAGGTCCTTTTGACATTTTCATCAAAAACCAACTAGCAAAAGTGGTTTATCACACATCAAACATGCATAATCCACCATTAGACATCAAAATACACAAATACCAAACATGGGTCAAACCCTAGACCTTGATTATTCCTTAAATTAATGGTAGAAATAGATAGATCAAGTTACAAGGATTTCAAAAACATGAAAATCATTAAAAACGGGGCTAGAACGGACTTACAATCGAGCTTGGAAGCTTGAAAAACCCTAGCTATGTCTCCCTCTTGTAAATTTCGACCAAGGGGTTGAAGATGAGCAAAAATTGGCTTTTAATTTTATTATTAATTCATTTAATTAGCTAAATGACCAAAATGCCCCTAACTTAAAACATGAAAATTCTCTTACTCCATGTCCATTTTTGTCCACAAACTTAACCAATGGTCTAATTACCATCTAAGGACCTTCAATTTAAAATTTCATAGCAATTAGACATCTCTAGCATGTAGAACTCAACTTTTACACTTTTACAATTTAGTCATTTTGACTAAATTGAGTCCCCAAATGTCAAAATTTTCGAACGAAATTTTCACAAAATAATCCTGTGAAACTAAAGACAATTAAAAATATAATAAAAATGAACTTTGCTGCGTCGGATTTGTGGTCCCGAAACCACTGTTTCGACTAGGCCCAAAATCGAGCTGTTATAGCGCAAGTCAGAGAGCTACCTAGTTTGAACACGGCCTGCAGCACGTGTGTGTCCCAGGGTCACACGGGCGTGTGAGCCCTGTACCCTGGAAAATTTTGGAATTTTACGAAAAAATCCCTGAGTTCCCGATATAGTCCCGATTTGATTCTAATGCTTGTATTGGGCCTCGAGGGTCCATTTAAGGGACATTATGAATGACCTCAGTGAATGAATAGTAACTTTCCTGAATTAATCGATAAATGTTCTTAATGTTTCGGTAATGATCCGAAACCTTGTTCTAGCGACGGATACGGTTAGGGGTGTTACAGACAGAGATTTCGGTACATCGAAAGTCCTGGTTGAACCTTAGGAATAGGTAGGATACAAATGTCATGACATTAGGGTTATTGAGATTACGTGTAAGACAATATTTGGGATATGGCATCGATATGAGACTTTGTGTAAGACCATAGCTGGACTATTGGCATCAAAACGAGATTACATGTAAGACCATATCTGGGATATGGCATTGGTACAGTACTGTGTGTACGAGATTCCCGAGTATCCTTTAGTATTCCAAATGGTTCAACTGGAAATTCAACGGTATGTCAAATAAGAGAAAGAGTATGTAAGTATTACGAATTGGTACAGGTATGTACGTAAAGTTTATAAGCATTGACTTCATGAAATTGTGAGTTCATGATTTCTACAGTGATGTTTTGTGAAAACCTTGTGATTATTGGTCAATACTTGTGATGTATGAAATACTTGGTAAATTCGATTGACGATTTTGTGATTGGACTTCAGGCTAAATTGAGTTTGTAACACCCCTAACCCGTATCCGTCGCCGGATTAGGGTTACAGGCATTACCGGACATATCAGATACTTTTACAGATAATTTATAATACAATTCATCATATCACATCATAGTGTCCCTTGAATAGGTCCTCAAGACCTCAAACATGCTTTAGAGTAGGGTCGGGACTATGCCGAACTCTTACGAAAATTTCTCAGAAATTTAAAACTTTTCTTAGTTTCAGGGGTTACACGCCCGTGTGGGCAAGTCGTGTGCCTCCCACGGCTGCTAGACACGCCCATGTGTCTCCCTCGTGGTTGAACCTGACTTAACTCCACGGCCACCAAGCACGCCCGTGTACCTTGGCCATGCTCGATCCTGACTAAACCACACGGCTATTAGGCACGCCCGTGCACTCTTAGCTAAATACTGACTTACACCCACGGTCATCAGGCCAAAATGCCACCCACATTAGGGTCATACCTACAAACAAATTACCAATACATTTCATGCACATTTGACAACCAAAAACATATCAAATTAATCATCCAATCTCTACATTCCAAACCAATTCCATTCATGCCAATTTAAAAGACTAAAACTCATGTATACACAAGCATAATTCATCCATACATTTACCATAAACTTAACCATTTCATATGCTATCAAACCATACCAAAACATGCACCATTTATCATATTCATTAAAGCAAATTACCAACACATAACTAGCCAAATCACATGGCTAAGTTCATACATCAAACTTACACCAAAATACTAGCTTATACATGCCATATCTAGCTATATACATTTCCAAAAGATACCAAATTGAGTTTGCGTAGTGTGATGACGATCTCGATCGTCCCCCGAGAGCGTTCAAAAGAGCTTTGACGATCTATAAAACAGAGAAAACACACACAGAGTAAGCTTTCCAAAAGCTTAGTAAGTCATATACAAATAAACTTAACTTAAAATGCACATAGCATATTTACATAATGACAATAATGGTTCTCATAGCATATACATCTCACATAGAGTTTGGCTCAATTGTTTAGCCATAATTTATCACATACTTCAACTCATTACCACATATACACATAGTTCATCTCAACATAATTTCACATATCATCTCATCATTCCATTGCACATATTCATTTTAGTAAGTTCATATATATACGTACCTTTCATACAAACCTTGTGTACTTATTAAACGTACCTGAAACAGATTTATAATCCACGTAACCTTTCATATCACAGACTTGCCCATTGAACCGTTCGGAATCTAATAGGATGTTCAGAAACTTCGGAATAGTCGTACAATGCCAACGTCCCAGATGAGGTCTTACATGTACTCAGATATCGTTGCCACTATCCCAGACAGGGTCTTACACAAATCAATACGATGCCAATGTCCCAGACATGGTCTTACACGTAAATCTCGTATCGATGCCAACGTCCCAGACGTGGTCTTACACGAAATCTCATATCAATGCCGACGTCCCAAACGTGGTCTTACATGATATTTCAGAATAGACACCTATGTCATGACATAGCTAATCCTATCTATTCCTAGGTTCGTACGGGACTTCTCGGACATTGCCACTATGTTGTTCTTATATCAAAATTCACGTACACATCATCTCATAAACATTCATCGTTATCAATAGTTACATGAACATACTCAATTCAATGCAAATACGTTTATTTGCATAATGACTTACCTTGGATTCGATTTAACAGAAACGAAAACGGCTACTCGGTTACTTTCGCTTTCCCGCGATCTAAGTCCGTTTTCCTCGGTTCTTGATCTAAACATATTCAAATTTAACCTTTTTATTAACCAACATATTCATTACAATCCAAAACCACACATTTAGGGTTATTTGTAACTTAACCCTCTCATTTGCACATTTTATCAATTTAGTCCCTTTTTTCTCAAAACATCAAATACAAAAAATCATCACATGCTTATGCTTAGTCGAATGCTTATGTATCACATACAAGTCCATACATTTCAACTATTTCACAAATTAGTCTCCCAAAATGCTATTTTCACTATTTAGCCCTAATTAGCTAAATTCATCAAATATTCAAGAAAAAAACATGTTCATTAAACACATATCTTTCATTTAACACCAATAATCATCACAAAGCTCACCATTTCATCAATGGCACAACTCATAAACATCACCAATTCATAAAATTGAAACATGGGTTTGATAGTAGATTAAGCAACGATTACAGAAACATAGAAATTATGAAAAACCGATTAAAATCATACCTTGAATTGAACTTAGAAATGGCCGAATACCCTAGCCTTCTTATTCTCTTTTTCTTTTCTTTGTTTCGGTTCTAATAGAAAGATGAATACCAATAAAATGGCTTTCTAATATTTGTATATTATATCATATATATTATTATAACAATTTCTATTTTTATTAACCTTAAAATCAAGGTCCACCACCGTCCACTAATCTTACAATTGGCTAAATTGCCACATAAATCCTCTCTATTTAAAAGCCATTTCAAATAGGTGCTTTAACAAATAGCATACAAATTTTTCATTCAATGCAATTTAATCCTTTTTATCAAATTAAGCACACAGATAGACAAATTAAATTACAAAACTTTAACACATGCTCAATCATATATCAAAGGCACAGAAAATAATATTAAAATATTTTACTGACTCGGATTTGTGGTCCCAATACCACTGTTCCGACTAGGGTATAAATCGAACTGTTACGATTCTCCCCCTTAGGGATTTTCGTCCCCAAAAATCTTACCGTTAAACAGATTCAGATATTGTTGTCTCATTGAATCTTCAGGCTCCCACATAGCCTCTTCTATTCCGTGTCGATTCCACAACACTTTCACTAACGGAATTTTCTTGTTTCTCAATTCTTTCATTTCACGAGCTATGATACGGATCGGTTCCTCTTCATATGTCATATCGGATCAGATTTCAATTTCAGACGGAGAAATCACATGTGACGGATCGAAACGATATCTACGGAGCATCGAAACATGAAATACATTGTGTATCTTTTCTAGTTCTTGTGGCAAAAATAACTTATACGCAACTGGCCCAACACTCTCAATGATCTCGTACGGCCCGATAAACCTCAGACTTAACTTGCCTTTACGTCCAAATCGGAGCACTTTCTTCCACGGAGACACTTTTAGAAATACTTTGTCACCGATATCAAATTCTAAGTCTTTTCGTTTCAAGTCTGCATAAGACTTCTGACGATCAGATGCTAATTTTAGACTATCATGAATTACTTTCACTCTCTGTTCAGTATCTTTTATCAAGTCAACCCCGTGTAGCTTACTTTTACTGAGCTCGGTCCAATATAGAGTGTACGACATTTACGTCCATACAAAGCTTCATAAGGTGCCATTTTAATGCTTGATTGAAAACTATTATTGTAAGCAAATTCAATCAATGACAAGTACAATTCCTACGTACCGTTAAACTAAAAATACAACATCTCAACATGTCTTCAAGAATTTGAATAATCCGCTCAGACTGACCATCTGTTTGCGGATGAAAAGCTATATTAAAATGTAATTTTGTGCCTAAAGCTTCTTGCAATTTCTTCCAGAATTGTGATGTAAATCTCGAATCTCTATCTGATACAATAGATAGTGGCACTCCGTGCAATCTCAGAATCTCAGAAATATAAAGCTCAGCTAATCTATCAAGTGAGTAATCAGATCTTACCGGAATAAAATGGGCAGATTTCGTCAATCGATCAACTACGACCCAAATCGCATCTTTCTTTCTCCGAGTCAGAGGCAATCCAGAAACAAAGTCCATCGTTACTCTATCCCATTTCCATTCAGGAATCAGAATCGGTTGTAGCAAACCAGATCATGGTACAAAGTCAGAAATGTCTCTTTTCATACCAGACCACCAATAATGTTGCTTCAGATCATGGTACATCTTTGTACTTCCCGGATGAACAGATAAATGACTGTTATGTGCTTCGTTTAAAATCAACTGAATTAACTCAGGGTTTCTTGGAACACAGATATGATCTCGAAATCGCAAGCAATCATCAACAACTCGAAAATCAGAATCAGAATTAGAATCGCTCTGAGCTCGTTTCGCTAACATTTCATTATCAACTTTCTGAACATCACATATCTGTTGTAAGAACAACGGTTTTGCTTTCAATTAAGCTACCACTGAACTATCATCAGACGGATCTAGTTGAGCATTCAAAGCACGTAATGCAAACAATGATTTCCTACTCAGTGCATTAGCAACGACATTTGCTTTACCCGGATGATAATCTATCATAAACTCGTAGTCTTTCAACAACTGTAGCCATCTTCTCTGTCGCAGATTCAAATCTTTTTGAGTCATCAGATACTTTAAACTTTTATGATCCAAAAATACGTGACATTTCTCACCAAACAGATAATGGCGCAAAATCTTTAGTGCGAACACAATCGCAGCTAACTCAAGGTCATGTGTCGGGTAATTCTTTTCATGAGGCTTTAACTGTCTTGAGGCATAAGCTATTACTTTGCCTTCCTACATCAATACACATCCCAGACCATTCAACGAAGCATCACTGTATAATATAAACTCTTTTCCCGATTTCGGTTGTACTAACACTGGAGCTTTAGTTAACAGAGTTTTCAACTGATCAAAGCTTTTTTGACATTTATCGGACCATTCAAATTTCACATCTTTCTGAAGCAATTTAGTCAATGGAGTAGCTATCGTCGAAAAGCCTTTTACAAATCTGCGGTAATAACCAGCAAGTCCTTGAAAACTACAAATTTCAGATACATTCTTCGGAGGTTTCCAATCCAGTATAGCAGAGATCTTGCTCAGGTCGACTCTTATTCCAGAGGCCGATACAATGTGTCCCAGAAAACTGACTTCATGCAACCAGAATTCAAATTTGCTGAATTTCGCATACAATTGCTTTTCTCTCAGAGTTTACAACACAATTCTCAGATGTTCGGCATGTTCAGTCTTATCCCGTGAATAAATCAGAATGTCGTCTATGAATACAACAACAAATCGATCTAGGTACGGTCTGAAAATTCTGTTCATCAGATCCATAAAAATAGCAGGAGCATTTGTTAGTCCAAATGGCATAACTAAAAATTCATAATGCCTGTACCTCATTCTGAAGGCAGTTTTCGGAATATCTAAATCTTTTACTCGTAACTGGTAGTAACCCGATCTCATATCTATCTTCAAAAATACAGTAGCTCCTTTTAACTGATCAAACAAATCATCAATCCTAGGAAACGAATATTTGTTCTTTATGGTCACTTTGTTCAAATGACGGTAGTCAATGCACATTCTCATCGTGCCATCTTTCTTTTTCACAAATAGAACAGGAGCAACCCAAGGTGAAAAACTCGGTCTAGCAAACCCTCTGTCAGTCAATTCTTGCAACTGAGACTTTAACTCTTTCAACTCTGTTGGTGCCATTCTATACAGAGCTATCGAAATAGGTGTCGTACCAGGCAACAAATCAATTCCAAATTCAACTTCACGTATCGGAGGCAATCCCGGCAATCCTTCAGGGAATACATCAGAAAACTCACAAACAACTGGCACTGATTCAACTTTCCTTTCAGATACTTTTCAGTCAATTACATAAGCAAAATAAGCCTCGTAACCCTTTTTCAAATAACTCTGATCTTTTAATACAGATATCACAGTAGGCAATCCATTCAAATCATTAGACTCAACTCTAACTATTTCATCATTCGGATATCTCAAATCAATAGTCTTTCTTTTATAGTTTACAACAGCATCATGCATTGTCAACCAGTCCATACCCAGAATGATATCAAACTCATCAAATGGCAAAAGCATCAGATCAGCAGGGAAACAGATATCTCAAAACATTAACGGATAATTCTTGTATACTTTGTCAACAAGGACACTTTTACCTAAGGGGTTCGATACTTTTATAACAAACTTAGTAGACTCTACAGGCAAAGTCTTACTAAATACTAAGTTCATGCATATATAGGAATGAGTAGAACCAGGGTCTATCAATGCAATCACAGAAGTATCGTAAAGTGTAAATATACTCGTTATAACATCAGGAGACGAAGCTTCCTCACGAGCTCGGATGGCATACGCTCTGGCAGGCGCTCTAGCTTTAGATCTCACAACAGTATCTCTCGTAGTTCTCTGACCACTACTGACATTTCTGACATTTTGTGAAGATCTACCTCTCGCTAGAGCGTTATCAGATCTTGGGTTTTGAACGGTCTCTGGCTCAACAGACTCTGGGCAATCATGAATAAAATGATCTAACGATCCACATCTGAAGCAAGCCCGGTCATTCAACCTACAACTACCCAGATGCCTTTTTCCACAAGCTTACACTCTGGTCTTTCAGAACGGACATTTCCAACACTTGCTACTGAAGTTGCCGGAGTTTTGGAACTCATTTGTGATCTAGCTCGATCTCTACTCATTTGTCCCATATTAGCTCTTGAACGGCTTTGATCATCTCTGAATTTCTTCAAAGCAGACTGAAATTATTTGTTCAAAAATCTCTTTCTCGTATCTCTAGCTTCAGATTCAGCTTTTCTTTTATCTTTCCCGAGTGCCTCGACTTTACATGCTCGATCAACAAGTACCACAAACTCTTTTATCTCTAAAATCCCGACTAGCAAGCGAATGTCTTCATTAAGGCCATCTTCGAACCTTTTGCACATAATTGCTTCCGACAATACACATTCCCGAGCATACTGACTCAATCTCACGAACTCTCGTTTGTATTCAGTAACAGACATGCGGCCTTATTTTAATTCCAGAAATTCCTTTCGTTTCTGATCGATGAATCTCTCACTGATGTATTTCTTCCGAAACTCAATCTGAAAGAAGTCCCACGTGACTCGCTCTTTCGGAACAACAGAAGTTAGGGTTTTCCACCACTGATAAGCTGCATCCCGTAATAGTGAAACGACACATTTAATACTTTCTTCCAGAGTTGAAGACATTTCATCGAATACCTGGATTGTGTTTTCTAACTAGAACTAGGCCTTTTCGGCATCATCATCACTAGTAGCCCTGAACTCTTCAGCCCCATATTTGCGGATTTTGTCTACTGGAGGCTTTTTCAACAGATTTAGATTTACAGTCGGATGCATAGCAGATGTCTGAGGGGGATTAACCGGGGGCGGGGGTTGTGAAACAGTCGGGTTGTTTCTAACAAACTGAGTGAACCACTCACTCATCATCTGGAAGAAGCTTGTTTAGCTTCTCCCTCTTGACCGCTCGTAGCCGATCTCGAATCAGAGGGCGCTATCTCTTGTGCGGGAGCAGGCGCATTACTTTCTACGTCATCAGCTACGGCTCTTTCAGGATCCATTACTATAGGAAAATCACATTTACACGTCAGGATTCATCACACTATCACAATTCAGATATATGGCATGTATAGCTAGACTCTGACATGCTACGCTAGTCCGAGAATCGACTAAACCGTAGCTCTGATACCAATAAAATGTAACACCCCTAACCCATATCCGTCGCTGAATTAGGGTTACAGGCCTTACCAGACAGATCAGAGACTTTTACATATAATTCATAATACAATTCATAATATCACATCATAGTGTCCCTTGAATAGGTCCTCAAGACCTCAAACATGCTTTAGAGTAGGGTCGGGACTATGCCGAACTCTTACGAAAATTTCTCGAAAATTTAAAACTTTTCTAAGTTTCAGAGGTTACACGCCTGTGTGGGCAGGCCGTGTGCCTCCCACGGCTGCTAGACACGCCCATGCGTCTCCCCCATGGTGGAACCTGACTTAACTCCACGGCCACCAAGCACGCCCGTTTACCTTGGCTGTGGTCGATCCTGACTAAACCACACGACTATTAGGCACGCCCGTGTGCCACAACCATGTGGCAAAATAGGCCATTTGCAAGGCCAAAATGCCACCCACATTAGGGTCATACCTACAAACAACTTACCAATACATTTCATGCACATTTAACAACCAAAAAAATATCAAAATAATCATCCAATCTCTACATTCCAAACAAATTCCATTCATGCCAATTTATAAGACTAAAACTCATGTATACACAAGCATAATTCATCCATACATTTACCATAAACTTAACCATTTCATATGCTATCAAACCATACCAAAACATGCACCATTTATCATATTCATTAAAGCATATGACCAACACATAACTAGCCAAATCACATGGCTAAGTTCATACATCAAACTTACACCAAAATACTAGCTTATACATGCCATATCTAGCTATATACATTTCCAAAAGATACCAAATTGAGTTTATGAGTGTGATGATGACGATCTCGATTGTCCCCCGAGTGTTCGAGAGCTTTGACGATCTATAAAGCAGAGAAAACACACACTGAGTAAGCTTTCAAAAGCTTCGTAAGTCATATACAAATAAACTTAACTTAAAATGCACATAGCATATTTATACAATGACAATAATGGTTCTCATAGCATATACATCTCACATAGAGTTTGGCTCAATTGTTTAGCCATAATTTATCACATACTTCAACTCATTACCACATATACACATAGTTCATCTCAGCATAATTTCACATATCATCTCATCATTCCATTGCACATATTCATTTTAGTAAGTTCATATATATATGTACCTTTCATACACACCTTGTGTACTTATTAAACGTACCTGAAACATATTTATAATCCACATAACCTTTCATATCACAGACTTGCCCATTGAACCGTTCAAAATCTAATAGGATGTTCATAAACCTCGGAATAGTCGTACAATGCCAACGTCCCAGACGAGGTCTTACATGTACTCAGATATCGTTGCCACTGTCCTAGATAGGGTCTTACACAAATCAATACGATGCCAATGTCCCAGACATGGTCTTACATGTAAATCTCGTATCGATGCCAACGTCCCAGACGTGGTCTTACACGAAATCTCATATCAACGCCGACATCCCAGACGTGGTCTTACATGATATTTCTTAATAGACACCTATGTCATGACATAGCTAATCCTATCTATTCCTAGGTTCGTACGGGACTTCTCGGACATTACCACTATGTCGTTCTTATATCAAAATTCACGTACACATCATCTCATAAACATTCATCGTTATCAATAGTTATGTGAA
This sequence comes from Gossypium sturtianum, assembly GCA_025698515.1. Classification (NCBI taxonomy): domain Eukaryota; kingdom Viridiplantae; phylum Streptophyta; class Magnoliopsida; order Malvales; family Malvaceae; genus Gossypium; species Gossypium sturtianum. Next base: position 80,541,831 of record CM046953.1, on the reverse strand, counting down.
CATACTCAATTCAATGCAAATACATTTATTTACATAATGACTTACCTCAGATTCGATTTAACGAAAATGAAAACGGCTACTCGGTTACTTTCACTTTCCCGCGATCTAAGTCTGTTTTCCTTGGTTCTTGATCTAAACATATTCAAATTTAACCCTTTTATTAACCAACATATTCATTACAATAAAAAATCACACATTTAGGGTTATTTGCAACTTAACCCTTTTATATGCACATTTTATCAATTTAGTCCATTTTTTTCTCAAAACATCAAATACACAAAATCATCACATGCTCATGCTTAGACGAATTCTTATGTATCACATACAAGTCCATACATTTCAGCTATTTCACAAATTAGTCCCTCAAAATGCTATTTTCACTATTTAGCCCTAATTAGCTAAATTCATCAAAAATTCAAGAACAAAACATGTTCATTAAACACATATCTTTCATTTAACACCAATAATCATCACAAAGCTCACCATTTCATCAATGGCACAACTCATAAACATCATCAATTCATAAAATTAAAACATGGGTTTGATAGTAGATTAAGCAACGATTACAGAAACGTAGAAATTATCAAAAAATCGATTAAAATCATACCTTGAATTAAACTTAAAAATGGCCGAATACCCTAGCAATTGTATGCAAAGTTTAGAAAATGTGAGTTTTGGCTGAGTGAGGTTGGTTTTCTGGGACATATTGTATCAGCTGTGGGAATACGAGTTGATCCGATTAAGATTTCAGCTATTTTAGAATGGAAGCCTCCGAGAAATGTGTCTGAAGTCAGTAGTTTTCTGGGACTAGCGGGATATTATAGAAGATTTTTGAAAGGATTCTCGATGATTGCGACTCATTTGACGAAGTTACTACTAAAAGATGTTAAATTCGAGTGGTCAGAAAAGTACCAGCAGAGTTTTGAGCAGTTGAAAGCATTGTTAATAGAGGCACCAGTGTTAGTTCAACCTGAATCGGGTAAAGAAGTCATAGCTTACAGTGATGCATCGTTGAATGGTTTGGGCTGTGTGTTGATATAGGAAGGCAAAGTCATCGCTTATGCTTCGAGGCAGTTAAAACCGCATGAAAAGAACTATCCGACGCATGATCTTGAATTAGCTACGATTGTATTTGCATTGAAGATATGGCGTCACTACCTATTTGGTGAGAAAGGTCATATATATACCGATCACAAGAGCTTGAAGTACTTGATGACTCAGAAAGAATTGAATTCGCGATAGAGAAGATGGTTAGAGCTTTTGAAAGACTACGAGCTTATGATAAATTATCATTCGGGTAAAGCTAATGTTGTTGCTGATGCTTTGAGCCGAAAGTCTATACGCGCTTTGTAAGCAATGAGTACTCAGATAGACCTATGTGATGATAGTTCAATTTTGGTCGAGCTGAAAGTTAGGCCAATGTTTATACGTCAGATTTGTGATTCCCAAAAAAGTGATGATGAGATGATAGCAAAACGAACTCAATGTGATTTGAATTCTGATTCAGAATTTCGAGTTGATAATGATGATTGTTTGAGATTCAGAGATCAGATTTGTGTTCCGAGGAATTCAGAGTTGATTCAGATGATTTTAAATGAAGCTCACAATAGTTGTTTGGCTGTTCACCCCGGGAGTACAAAAATATATAACGATTTGAAATAGTTTTATTGGTGGTAGGGTATGAAACGGGATATCTCAGAATTTGTTTTGAGATGTTTGATTTGTCAGCAAGTTAACGCTGAACATCAGGTTCCATCCGATTTATTACAACGGATAATGATCCCTGAATGGAAATGAGAGAGAATCACGATAGACTTTGTGTCGGGATTGCCTTTATCTCCGAGAAAGAAAGATGCGGTCTGGGTGATAGTTGATAGATTGACGAAGTCAGCTCATTTTGTTCCGGTGAGAACAGATTATTCACTTGATAAATTAGCTGAACTGTATATTGCTGAGATTGTGAGATTGCATGGGGTGCCACTATCTATTGTATCTGGCAGAGATCCAAGATTTACCTCGCGGTTTTGGAAGAAATTGCAAGAGGCTTTAGGCACAAAGTTGCATTTTAGTACTGCATTTCATCCGCAAATAGATGGATAATCTGAACGGATCATTCAGATTCTCAAAGATATGTTGAGATGTTGTATTCTCGAATTTAAAAGTACGTGGGAAAAGCATTTACCGTTGATTGAATTTGCATATAATAATAGTTTTCAATCTAGCATCAAAATGGCACCGTATGAGGCTCTTTACGGTCGAAAATGTCGAACTCCATTGTATTGGATTGAGCTGAGTGAAAATAAGATTGATGGGGTTGATTTAATAAAAGAGACTGAGCAGAAAGTGAAAGTGATTCGTAACAGTTTGAAAGCAGCGTCAGATCACCAAAAATCTTATCCAGACTTGAAACAAAAAGATATTGAATTCAAGGTTGGTGACAAAGTGTTTTTGAAAGTGTCTCCATGGAAGAAAATACTTCGATTTGGCCGAAAAGGCAAGCTGAGTCCGAGGTTCATCGGGCCGTATGAAATCATCGAAAGAATTGGGCCGGTTGCTTATAAGTTGTTGTTGCCACCTGAATTATAGAAAAATCATAATGTATTCCATGTATCGATGCTTAGATGATATAGATCTGATCCATCGCATGTAATTGCTCCTACTGAGGTTTAGATTCAGTCAGATTTATCGTATAGTGAAGAACCAATTTGAATACTGGCACGTGAGATCAAAGAATTGAGAAACAAAAGAATTTCCTTAGTGAAAGTGTTATGGCACAAACACGAAGTTGAAGAGGCTACGTGGGAGCCTGAAGATGTTATGAGAGAGCAATATCCAAACCTATTCACTGGTAAGATTTTCGGGGACGAAAATCCCTAAGGAGGGAGAGTTGTAACAGCCCGATTTAGACCCTAGTCGAAATAGTGGTTTCAAGACCATAAACCCAAGGTCGAAAAAAGTATTTTAATATTATTTTTGGTGATTATAATATATGATTGAGCATGTGTGAAAGTTCTGTGTGAAAATTTTATCGATTGTGTGCTTAATTAGCAAAAAAGACTTAAATGCATAAAATGTAAAAGCTATGTGCTGATTGTTAAAGTGCTAATTTGACATGGCTTATTAAAGTGTGAGTCCTTATGTTGTTATTATTCCATGTGATAAAGGGATGGACGAAAATGCCATAGTTAGTGGAATTTAAATATTGTTTCATTAAGGCTAAATTTGTAAATAGGTTATTAATGTATGATTAAATAAAACAAATAAGAAATAAGCTCCATTATCATCTTCTTTTCTGAAATTTTAAAGAAAAGAAAAGAGAAAAAGCAATCTAGGGTTCGACCATTGTTGATTTTAGTTGAGGTATGTTTCAAGCTTGGTTTTTGATAATTTCTACATTTTTGTGATCGTTGCTTCGTGTTCTATCAAACCCATGCTTTAATTTTAGAAATTGATGGTGATTTTGAGATATGCCATTGATGAATGTTTGAGTTTTGTGATAGTTGATGATGGAATATGAAAGATATGTTAAAGATTAACATGTTTTGTCTTTGAGTTTTTGGTGAAATTGAGTAATTTGGACTAAATTGTGAAAATAATATTTTAAGGGACTAAAATGTAAAATAAATGAAATATATGGGCTTGTATGAGACTAAGGAGAATTCGACCTAAGCATGGTGTAGTAAAATTTTGTGTATTTGATGATTTTATGAAATAGGGACTAAAGTGTCGAAATGTGAAAATGTGAGGGATATTTTGTAAAATGCCCTAAATATGTCTGTTTGGACTAAATTGAATGAATTGGTGATAGAATGAGTTAAATTTGAATATGTATAGATCAAGAAAGGTGAGATTCGAATAGAGATCGAGGCAAAGACAAAATACTCGATTGATCGGCTAGTTTCTGTATTTCGACGTCCGAGGTAAGTTCGGATATAATACAAGTTGTTAAATTTGTATCTATGTGATGAGAAATGAATGAATTGTATAGTTAACAAAATAGCTATGTTATATATATTTGAGTAATGAAGCACTATGTGTGCGTAATTAGAAATGAGACAGAGATGATTGGCACTGTGTGTGCGAAATAGTAGAAGCTTTGGCTTATTGATTTGGCACTGTGTGTGCGATACCGAGATAAGTTCGGTTTAAAGTACAGGCGCTAAGTGTGCGATGACATTTATGCTTCGGCAACGAAATTGGCACTAAGTGTGCGATTGAATTAAATGAATAACAAAGGTTGATCAAAATGTAATATCTAGCATTGAGTAGCATGGATGGTGAATAACTATGTGTTGGCTAAGGTATGTATTGAACCTTTGTGGTTGATGAAATTATGTATGGAAATATGAATGGTGGAGTGAGTATATTAGCTACGGATGATATGGTGTGAATATTTGAGAGTTGATCTATGTGATGGATTAACTTTGTATATTGTATTTGATTTATTAAATTGAATGTATTATGTTACGAACTTACTAAGCTTTCGAGCTTACTGTGTGATGTGTTTCTCTGTTTTACAATGTCAGTAAAGCTAGCTCGGATCTGGGGATCGTCAGCGACTCAATCACACTATCAGCTATCTATTTCGGTACTTTTGAAAGATGTACATATTTGGTATATGGCATGTATAGGCTAGTAGAAATGGTATATTTTGTAATGTTTGGACCTAGCTATGTGATATGGCTTGGAGATTGAATGTTGACGGTTCATATATGAAGCTATGAAAATGATGAATGTGTATGAAATAGTGAGATTGGAAATGGTATATTTCATGCTTGAATTGGTTGGTGAAAATGGTATTTTAAGTGTGAATTTGTGGTATGATTAGATGATGCTTAGTTATATGATTTGAGTTGTGAATATGATGTTTTGGGTGGATTTATTTGAGTAGGAAATTGAGTATGGCAATAAATGATGTAGTAGATGATTAGTGGGCATCTGTATTGGTATGTTTTAATTGCATTTGAGGCATGAATTGGTATTGGTTTGATGCTTATAGGTGATTTCAAAGAGTGGACGGTAATTTGGCCTTGAAAATGGCCTATAATTGCCCACACGGTTGAGCACACGGGCGTGTGGCTCGACCGTGTGAACAAGTCAGTATGTATGCCCTATTTTGCCACGGCTTGGATGCACGGGCGTGTCCGAGGCCGTGTGAGGCACATGGCCTACCCACACGGGCGTGTGACCTCTGTAGTTTTGAAAAATCATTAAATTTTCAGAAATTTTCGTATGTGTTCGGTGTAGTCCCGACCCCTTTCTAACACGTGTTTAAGGTCTCGTTGACCTACTTAAGGGACTATATGATTATATTTGAACATGTTTGATTAATGATTTACTTTGTGTTGAAAAGTGAAATGAGTTTAAATAATCTGATTTGATCGGTATTGCCTTTAACCCTAAACTGGCGATGGTTACGGGTTAGGGGTGTTACAATTGCTATATAAAAACATGCTTTAAAACGGTCAGGAGATATCAGTCTATCACAGGTTATATAATGGCATGTATGTCTAGACTCGTATAAGCTATGTACAGTCTGAGAATTAACTAAACTTAGCCCTGATACCAATAAATGTAACATCCTTAACCCGAATCTGTCGCCAAAATAGGATTACGGAGTATAACCGAAGTTGACAATTTAAACGGACAGAAAATTCAAACATTTCATAACATATACCATTCATATTAGAATCCAATCATAATCATGCATATTGTTCCTAATACAAGCCCTCGATGCCCAAGATACACCTTAGAAACAAATCAGGACTAAATTAGAAACTCATAAAATACTTCAAAAATATTTAAAATTTTCAAAGCTGTAGGGGTCACACAACCGTGTGACTCACACGGCGAAACGACACTCCCGTGTCTTAAGCCGTGTGGGTATTGGAAATAGGGACACAAGGCCGTGTCCCAGCCCGTGTTCGTTCCCGTGTAGCTCATAGACTTGGGTCACACGACCAAGCCACATGCCCGTGTACCCTTTGAAGTAACCTCACACGCCTTTGTGCCAAGCCGTGTGCTAGGCCATGTAACAGCCTGACTCGCAACCCATAGAAAGCTACAGGGGACACATGGCCATGTCACCTGGACATGTGTCACATACGGTTGAGACACACGCCCGTGTCTCTGCCCGTGTGGACGAAAATAGACCATTTTACAAGCCATTTTTCTCACCCAAAATTTGCATTCACCTGCACCAAAAAATGCACACATATACAAGCTATAATCAAGCATCCAAAACAAGTAAAATCAAGTCTTAAACATGTAGTATAATCACATACAACCAATATGCCCTTAGGCACCTCAAATGGCAATAAGCAAACATGTATAATGTAACATCCCAATTTTACTGAAATCAGAACAGTGGTTTTCGGACCACAAATCCGAGCCGGAAGGAAATTTTATTTTTATATTTTTACATGAATTGAATTTAGATAGGAATGTCATATGAAAATTCTGATAAGAAAATTTTATCGATTAAGTGCTTAATTACGGAAAGGACCAAATTGCATAAAATGCAAAAGTTGTATTCTAGTAGCTAGAGGGATCAAATAGCTATGGAATCCAAAACTTGAGGTCCTTATATGGTAATTAGACCATTAAAGAAAAGCTAGTAGATATTTTTGATGATTCATCCATGGAAAAATTAGAAAAGGCTAAGGACTAAATTGGAAAGTAATAAAATTAAAAGATGATAAATAATTAAAATAGAATTAAAAACATTTTATATCATCTTCTTTCCCAAATATTCCATGGAAACCCTAGGAAAGAGAAAACAAGCTTTCTTGGCCTAATTGGATCCGGATAACTCAAATTCGAAGCTAGATCGAGGAAAAGAGAAAGTTTTGGATTAGTACATTTTCTTGTACGAACTATTATTGAGTACTCGGAAGCTCGCGAAGGTTGGTGATCGGTTGGAGCATCATCACACTATCTACAATCTTATTTTGGTATAAATAGTAAACTTATTTTGGTATAATGGCATGTATAGGTTAACTTGGCCATTGTTGGCTTGAATATGTTGTTCGTAATCTAGCTATTGGAATGGCTAGTAATGGTTTGTTTTGGTGTATTTATAAGGCATCATATCATGATAAACACATATGTGTTAAGTATGGTTGATTAAATGATGTTTAATGTGTAGATTAAATCAAGGTAAGATTATAAACATATATGTATGCAATGATATAACATATTAAATGTTAGAATTTGCTTGAATTCAATACTTGGATTGGTTGGTATTTGAATGTAAATTTTGATGTAGGTTCACAGCAAAGTTTTGGGTGAGAAATGAAGCTAGAAATGGTTTTATTTTGTCCACACGGGTAGACACACGAGCGTGTGTCTTGACCGTGTATGACACACGGCCTGGTACATGGGCGTGTGGTTAGGCCGTGTGTCCCCTGCACTTTAAATTTGAGAAATAGAATGCTCAGAATTGAGCACACGGGTAGAGACACGGGCGTGTGTCTCAGTCGTGTGTGCTACATGGCCCAGAACACAGGCGTGTGTCTTGGCCGTGTGAAACTTGCACCTAATTTTGAAAATTTTAATTAACCACACAGCCTAGTACACGAGTGTCTGGCTGGCCGTGTGGTGTTAGAGAGTTACACGGGGTTGGACACGGCCTGTGACACAAGTGTGTCATATGATCACACGGGCGTCTGCCCTGACCACACGAGCGTGTGTGCCCTGCATCTTGAATTTTTTTTGAAATTTTGCAAAAAGTTCTATGAATTCTCGATTTAGTCCCGACTCGATTCTAATACTCATATTGGGCCTCGAGGGTCCATTTAAAGGACGTTGTGAATAATCTCGGTAAATGAATAGTAATTGATGTGAATTATTCATAAATGTTCTAAAAGCTCTATGTAACAGCCCGATTTTGGGTCTAGTCGGAACAGTGGTTTCGGGACAATAAATCCAACGTAGTAAAGTTTATTTTTATTACATTTCTATGGTCTACAGTTTTACGAAATGATTTTGTGAAAACTTTGTTTGAAAATTTTGACGGTTGTGCACTCAATTTAGTTAAAAGGACTAAATTGTAAAAAGTGCAAAAGTTGAGTTCTACATGCTAAAGGTGTCCAATTGTTATGAAATTTTAAATTGAAGGTCCTTAGATGGTAATTAGACCATTTGTTAAGTTAGTGGACAAAAATGGACATGGTGAGATAAAATTTCAAAGTTATGCATTAAGGGCATTTTGGTCATTTGGTAAATAAATGAATAAAAAGGGAAAATAAAGCCAAAATTCTTGTCCATCTTCTTCTCCAAGTGCTAAAATTTAGAAGGTCACCATAGCTAGGGTTTTCTCAACTTCCAAGCTTGATTGTAAGTTCATCCTAGCCCCGTTTTTAATGCTCTTTACATTTTTGAAGTCGTTATCATCCAATCTATCTATTTCTACCATTAATTTGAGGAATAATCAAGGTCTAGAGTTTGACCCATGTTAGACATTTATGTATTTTGAAGTCTAATGGTAGAAAATGAATGTTTGGTGTTAGATAAACAACTTTTACTAAGTGATTTTTGATGAAAATGCTTAAAAGGACCTATTTGTAAAAGTTATAAAATATGTAGTAAAAGTGTGTTTTAATGGAAATTGTGGGCTGTTATAGTTATAAAAATGGTTCAGCTAGGCTTGTACATTAAAGAAATTGAACACGTTTCATTTTACGAGCCTAGGGACCAAAATGTAAATATGTCAAAGTTTAGGGGCAAAAATGTAATTTTTCCATAATAAGATTTTTGAACTGAATTGAATAATGTGAATAATAAATGAGTTAAATTTGCTATTATAGATCAATAGAAACAAGGTTCGGACCTAGATCGGGGCAAAAATAAAGTATTTGACGATTAGGTCCCATTTCTACTATTTTTGTACTGAGGTAAGTTCGATGTAAATAATGCATTATTATTTATGCTTTAATTTCTTTAATATTGTATGAATTGTGATTTACTCTTCGAACGTAATCGACAAAGTTCAACAAGCGAGAAATCTCGGTTGAACATTAGGAATAGTTAGGATACAAAGGTCATGACATTAGGGTTATTTGAGATTTCGTGTAAGACCATATCTGGGATATGGCATCGATATGAGATTTCGTGTAAGACCATAGCTGGACTATTGGCATCAATAAGAGATCCCATGTAAGACCATATCTGGGATATGGGATTGGTGTAGTATTGTGTGTGCGAGATTCCCGAGTATCCTTTAGTATTCCAAGTGGTTCAACTGGAAATTCAATGAGTATGTCAAAGTTGTGAAAGTTTATGATTGTGTTACGAGTTGGTACAGGTACGTACGTAAAACTCATTCACTAATGAGCTCGATATGTGATGATTCCCTCGGTAAGGTTATGAATGAGTAAGTTATGATTAGAAGACCTAAATACTATTTAGGGCAAGTTATCATGTTATTTGTATGTTACATGTGTGATTATAATGCTTATTATTTTCATAGGAACTTACTAAGCTATATAGCTTACTCCCCTCTTTTTTCCCTTGTCTTATAGTGTCACCAAGCCAGCTCGGGGATCAGAGGCTGTCGGAGATCCATTCACACTATCAACTTATTATTTTGGGTACCGATGAATTTAACATTTTGAGTTATGGCATGTATAGGGACTTGGTCATTTTGTTATGTGTCATAATTGATTTAGCCAAATGTGTTGGCTTATGTTGGTTGATAATTCATTTTGTAAATGGCCATTGAAATTGGCTAATATTGGTTTAAGTATATATATATGCATATGATGATGCTTTTCATGGATGTGGGATTTTGCATGATTTAAGTTGAGATATATGTGATGTTTGTGTATGATAATTGATAGCATGTGAATGATGTATTGATATCTTGTTTGTGGCTGATTTGGTTGTATGTATATGCTTAGTATGGTTCTATGTTTGTTGTGTAGGATTGTGCATGGAAGGGTGACAAAATGGCTTGGTAAATAGCCTTATTTTTGTCCACACGGGTAGAGACACAGGCGTGTGTCTAGGCCATGTGTGACACACGGCTTGCCCCATGGGCGTGTTTCGGTCGTGTGTCCCCTACACCTTAAATGTTGTAAAACAAAATGCTCAGTATTGAGCACACGGGCAGAGACACGGGCGTGTGTCTCAGCCGTGTGGACGGCACGTCCTCAAACAGGGGCGTGTGCCCTGGCCGTGTGAAGTCTACACCTATTTTATGAAAAATCATGAAAATTAAATCGACCAAACGGCCTAGCACACGGGCATGTGGCACGGCCGTGTGGTACAAGTCAAAGAGCTCCCTATTTTGAACATGGCCTGTAGCACGGGAGTGTCTAAGGGTCACACGGGCGTGTCCCTTGGACCACACGGGCGTGTGACCCCTGTTTTAGTGAAAAAAATTTTAAGTGTTGTATGGTTTTCTAAATTTCTCGGTTTAGTCCCGAACTACTTCTAATGTATGTATTGAGCCTCGTAGGCTCGTTTTAGGGACGATATGAATGTATGTGAAAAGTTTTAAATTTGGATGGAAATTTACATTTTGGTTTTGTATGTTTGCTTGTGTTTAAGTCCGGTAATACCTCGTACCCTATTCCGGCGTCGAATATGGATAAGGGGTGTTACAGTCCAACAATGCTTTGTAACCCTGTTCTGGTGACGAACACGGGTTAGGGGTGTTACATTTATTGGTATCAGAGCTACGGTTTAGCCCATTCTCTGATTGAATGTAGCAAGTATGAGTTTAACTATACATGCCATTATAAAATTTGTGATAGTGTGATATCTCCTAACCATTTTAAATGTGTTTTTCATATAGTAATGCCATCCAACCAAGCTAGAGTTGAATCTGAGGAAGTTGAGAGCAATGTTTCAGCTTCAGTTCAAAGAGTTACATCTAGTAGTAGAAGGCCTGAATCTAAAGGCCGAAGTGAGGAGGCAAAATAAGCCTTCTTTCAAATGATGAATGAATGGTTTACTGAGTATTTGAGAACTCATCCACATCCTTCTGTACAACAACCTCTCCTACCTGCTCCTCAACCAATTCCTGAAATACCACAAGGTGCTGAACCCGCTAGAACTGGTAAGCCTCTGGTAGATAAAATCTGTAAATATGGGGCAGAGGAATTTAGAGCTACCGCAGATGATGATCCAGAAAGGGCTAAGTTTTGGTTGGAAAATACCATTCGAGTTTTAGATGAATTATCCTGCACACCAGTTGAATGTTTGAAATGTGCAGTATTTTTACTGAAAGACACAGCTTATCATTGGTGAAATACCATAACTTTAGTGGTACCTAGAGAGAACATTACATGGGAATTTTTCCAAACAGAATTCAGAAAGAAGTATGTTAGTCAGAGATTTTTGGATCAAAAAAAGAAAGAATATTTAGAGCTCAAACAGGAAAATATGACTGTATTTGAATATGAGCGAGAAATTGTTCGATTAAGCAAGTATGCCAAAGAATGGGTTCCAACCAAGGCTGATATGTGCAAATGATTTGAAGAGGGTTTAAATGAAGACATTAAGTTGTTGATTGGAATCCTTGAATTACGAGAATTTGTGGTGTTAGCTGATCGAGCACATAAAGCTGAAGAATTGAGTAAAGAAAAGAAACAAGCTGACAAAGAAGCTCTGGTTTCTAGTAAAATAATTATGAGTAAGTCACAATCATCTGCTTCTAAGAAATTATAGAAGTATTATGATCGTTTTACAACATCAACGGGATATTCTGGAAAAGAGCGAGGCTCTCAACACTCTAACCCGAGGTCTTCATCTCCATATGTAACCAGTGTCTGTAGTGTCAGTAATCCCAAACAAAAATGTAAACATTGTAACAAATTTCATCATGGGGAATGCCCGTTTAGAAGTGGAGCTAGTTACCGATGTGGATCCCTTGATCATTTTCTTAAAGATTGTCCAGAAAGGGTTGAAAAAGAAATCGAAAGGCTCTAAAGTCGAGTAATCCTGTTTCGAGAGGCAGACCACCCCGTCACCCCGGTAATGTCAGTGGTAGCTGAGGCACTACAAGGGATACAACAGTTAAATCTGAGGCACGAGCACCAGCAAGGACATATGCTATTCGTGCTAGAGAAGATGCTTCTACTCCAGACGTCATTATTGGTACATTTTCTCTACTTGATACTGATATTATTGCTTTGATTGATCCTGGTTCCACACATTCATACATATGCACAAATTTAGTGTCTGTTAAAAATTTACGTTGTAACACCCCTTACCCGTGTCTGACGCTGTGACAGGATACGAGGCATTACCGTACTTAACTTGCTTAAACAGACAACATCGGGCTATAAAATTTCATTTCAACTTAAAGCTTCTCATTCATATTCATAACATCCTTATTATGGGCCTACGATGCCCTAAACATACATACGGAAGGTTTCAGAATTAAACCGAAAACTTTTGCGCACTTAGAAATTTTTTGCCTAAATAGGGTCACACGCCCGTGTGGAATGGAACATTGTATGGGCAGGCCGTGTGGTCACACACGCCTATGTTCCTAGCTCGTGTGGAATTTATTTTTCATTTCAAACCTACAGGGGTTTTCACACGCCCGTGTCTATGGCCCGTGTCCCTTACACGGCCTAGACACGCCCGTGTCCTCACCCGTGTGTGAAAAACCTGGGTATTCTGTTTATGACGTCAGCAAGCTCTTAAGGGCACACGGCCTAGGTACACACCCATGTGCTGGCCCGTGTGACAAATTGAATTCTCGCAAATTTGATGTAGGGGACACACGGCCTATCAGCACACCCATGGGGCTGGCCGTGTGTCACACACGGCCTAGACACACGCCCGTGTATCTACCCGTGTGGACAATTAAAAGGCTATTTCCCAAGTCAATTGCCACCCTGAAACATAAACACACATATGCCAACACAAGCAACGCCTAACATGGCAATAATACACTATGAAGAGTCACTAATCATCATTCATACACTTCACATCTTACTCCATCAATTGCATGAACTTTCACTTTATAAAACTCATCATCATTAAGATATAAAACTTGACAAATATCGGCCAATTCCTAATGGCCATTTACAAAATGAGTGTATAACATTAATAGCCAACACTTTGGCTTTCAAATATGACAGAACACCAGATGACCAAGTTACTATACATGCCATACCCAAAATAAATCAACTTTACTATACCAAAAGAATGATTGATAGTGTGATCCGAGCTCCGACGTTCTACGATCCCTGAGCTAGCTTGGCGGTGCTACAAGGAAAAGGGAAAAGAAAGGGGTAAGCATATAGCTTAGTAAGTTTGTAAGAATTAAAATAGCAACATAAGTACTCATGGTAAAATCCATTCATCTCATATAACAATAACAACACAAGTTCTCAAGTACTTTGACATACTTACCCATACTTACGCTTACCCATCACATATCACATTACGATTTCATAACTCGTATTTTACTCATGGTACCTGTGTCACTTCATCACATAATTTAGCACTTATGCTATCTTGAACATAAACTTAAATCATTATCATCTTAAATTAAATGTAACTCTTTGTCATCTTTGTATAGCTTAGCTCTTTGTCATCTTTGCATACTTAACTCTTTTGCCCGTTGAACTACTCGAAATATTGGAGGATACTCAGTCTCATCATACATGTATCACGATGCCAATGCCATATCCAAGATATGGTCTTACATGGGATCACCTCTTGATGCCGATGCCATATCCCAGATATGGTCTTACACGGGATCTCTTAACTCGATGTCGATGCCATGTACCAGACATGGTCTTATACGAGATCGTACATAGATGTCAATGCCATGTCCTTGACATGGTCTTACACAAGATCTTCCTTTGGTGCCGAGGCCATGTCCCAGACATGGTCTTACACGGGACCTTCCTTATTCAGTGCCGATGCCATGTCCCAAACATGGTCTTATACGGGACCTTCCTTATTCGGTGCGATGCCATGTCCCAGACATGGTCTTATACGGGACCTTCCTTATCTCATGTCGTGACATAGGTATCCTCGTTATTCCAAATCTTCAACCGGGACTTCAACTTAATATATTCTCATCATTTTCTCATCGAGGCTTCATTAGTCGATTTTCATGAAATGATATTCATTATCATAAGATCAAGCAATTTAAAATATAAAAACACTATGAAACTTTAATTTCACACAAACTTACCTCGGTACTAAAAAAGTGTGTAGATGTTCGATTTAGTCCAACATTTTGTTCTTGCCTCGGTTTCGTTCCGGGCTTCGTGTTTCTTGATCTATGATAACAATTTCACTTGTTTAATTCTCATGTTGACTAAATTGACTAATGAATCATACTTTGGCAAATTTACAATTTTGCCCCTAAACTTTCACATAAATACAATTTTGCCCCTAGGCTCGTAAAATAATTTTTATTCAACTTTCTTGTTTTTTAAGCCTAGCAAAATTATTTTCTTAACTACAACAGCCCCCAATTTCCACTATTTCACTCATGTATGACCATTTTTTATAACTTTTACAATTTGGTCCTTTTATGCATTTTTCATGAAAATCACTTAGAAAAAGATGTTTATCACACATCAAACTTTCATATTCTTCCTTAAAACACCAAAATACATGCATGTAATACATGGGTAAATTTTTGAACATAAACCCTAGCTCAAAATATAGCTAGAAATAGCTAAATCGAGCTACGAGGATCTAAAAAATACGAAGAACTTTAAAAACGGGGCTAGGATGCACTTACTATCAAGCTTGGAAGTTGAAGAAACCCTAGCTATGTCTCCTTGCAAATTTCGACACTTAAAGGAAGAAGATGGACAAGATTTTGACTTATTTTTCCCTTTTTAATTCATTAATTAACCAAATGACTAAAATGCACTTAAGGCCCTTTCTTGAGATTTTTCCTTCCCATGTCTATTTTTGTCCATCTTGACATTTAATGGTCTAATTGCTAAATAAGGACCTATAGTAATTTTTATAATTCTATTTCATACTTAAATCTTCTAGAATCTCATATTTTCTAATCATTGCAATTTAGTCCTAATGGACAAATTGATCACTAATAAATAAAATTTCCTCATGAAATTTTCACACAATCATGCAACCACATCATAAGCCTCATAAAAATCATAAAACACATATTTCTACTTTGGATTTGTGGTCTCGCAACCACTATTCTGACTAGGCCCTAAAACGGGCTGTTACAATTCTCCCCCCTTAGGGATTTTCGTCCTCGAAAATCTTACCAATAAAAAGGTTTGGGTACTGGTTTCTCATAGCCTCCTCGAGCTCCCATGTAGCCTCTTCTACCCCATGTCTTTGCCATAATACTTTCACGAGAGCTATACTTTTATTCCTTAGCTGTTTAACTTCTCGTGCTAGAATCTTAACCGGTTCTTCGCCATATGTCATGTCAGGTTGAATTTCAACCTCTGTCGGTGAAATCACATGCGAAGGATTTGATCGGTAACGTCGCAACATAGACACGTGGAATACATCATGTATCTTTTCCAACTCAGATGGCAAAGCCAATCGATAAGCTACTGGACCTATCCTCTCGGTAATCCCATATGGTCCGATAAAACGCGGACTCAATTTGCCTTTCCGGCAAAATCTGAGAACTTTCTTCCATGGTGATACTTTCAAAAATACCTTATCACCAACTTGAAACTCAATCTCTTTTCGTTTCAAGTCCGAGTAGGATTTTTGTCTATCAGAAGCAGCTTTTAAACAATCACGGATTATATTTACCTTCTCTTCGGTTTATCTAACCAGATCGACACCGTGAATTAGATTTTGCTTGAGTTCAGTCCAATACAAAGGCGTTCGGCACTTACGCCAATACAAAGCCTCACAAGGTGTCATTTTCAAGCTCGACTGAAAACTTTTATTGTATGTAAACTCTACCAACGGTAAATACTTTTCCCAGCTACCTTGAAACTCAAGAACACAACACCGGAGCATATCCTCAAGTATCTGTATTAATCTCTCCGACTGTCCGTCAGTTTGTGGGTGAAAAGCCGTACTAAAACCCAACTTTGTGCCTAAAGCTTCTTACAATTTTTTCCAAAATCGAGATGTGAATCTCGGATCTCTGTCCGATATGATCGACAAAGGCACTCCATGAAGCCTTACAATCTCGGAAACATACAAGCCTGCCAACTTATCAAGCGAATAATCAACACATACCGGTATGAAAGGGGCCAACTTCGTAAGTCTATCTACCACCACCCATACGGCATCTTTCTTGCTCGGTGTCAACGACAAACCCGTTACCAAGTCCATAGTAATACGGTCCCATTTCCACTTGGTAACCATAATAGGTTGAAGCAAACCCGAAGGTACTTGGTGTTCAGCTTTCACTTGTTGACAAATCAAGCATCTTGATACAAACTCAGAAATATCTTTCTTCATACTCGGCCACCAATACCATTTCTTCAAATCATTATACATTTTTGTACTGCCCGGATGTACATATAGACATCCGCTATGTGCCTCGTGTAAAATCTTTTGAATAAGCTCTTCATTCCTCGGTACACAGACTCTATCTCTGAACATCAAACATCCATCAGAATTAATCCGAAAGTCAGACTCAACACCCGACTCGCACTGAACTCTTTTGGCTTGTAAGTCACTGTCATCTTTCTGAGCCTCATAAATCTCTTGAAGAAACATCGGTCTAGCCCTCAACTCAGCTAGAATGGAACCATCATCTGACAAAGTCACCCATGTATTCACAGCCCTCAATGTAAATAGGGATTTTCTACTCAAAGCATCGGTGACTACATTCTCCTTTCTCGGGTGGTAGTCAAAGACTAGCTCATAATTTTTTATCGACTCTAACCATCTTCGCTGCCTTAAATTCAATTCCTTCTGAGTCATCAAGTACTTTAGGCTCTTATTGTAACACCCCTTACCTGTGTTTGAAGCCGAAACCAGATACGAGGCATTACCTAAATCAACTTGCTTAAACATGATGTTTCGGGCTATAAAATTTCGTTTCGTCATAAAAACTTTCCATTCAAACCCATAACATACTCATCCTAGGCCCGCGAGGACTTAAACATACTTCCGGAAGGTTTTGGGAATTAATCGAAAACTTTTACACACTTAGAAAAATTTTGCCAAAATAGGGGCCACATGTCCGTGTTGTTCAAGGGACATGCCCGTGTGACCCTGAGACATGCCCGTGCTCCTCAACCGTGGTCGACGCTGACTTAAAACACACGGCCGGACACACGCCCGTGTCCCTGGCCCGTGTCCCTAACACGGCCTCGACACGCCCGTGTCTTAGCCCGTGTGCCAAAACCTTAGCATTCTGTTTGTGACGTCATCACCTTACTAAGGTTACACGATCAAGGCACACGCTCGTGTCCTTAGGCCGTGTGTCGAATTAAATTCTAAATTCTAGGTGCAGACTTCACACGGCCTAGGCACACGGCCATGTCCATGGCCATGTCTTCCACACTGCTGAGACACACGGCCGTGTCTCTTCCCGTGTGTTTACTACTGAGCATACTGACTTGTAAACCTAGCATGCCTGGGAACACACGGCCAATTAACACGCCCATGGGGCTGACTGTGTGTCACACACGACCTAGACACACGCCCGTGTGTCTACCCGTGTGGACATTAAAAAGGCTATATTCCAAGCCAAATGCCACCCTACATAGCCACCATACTTATACCAACTCAAATCAAACATCCACACAAGCATAAACTTCATAATTCATCATCAATGAATATATATAAACTTGTCAAGTATTGGCCAGCTTCAATGACCATATACAAAAATAAATTGAGCAACTATAGTAGCCAACACATTTGGTTTGCCAAATGACATAACAAAAAGACCAAGTCCTTTACATGCCATACTCAAAATAAATCTAATTTGGCTATACCAAAAAGTGGTCGATAGTGTGATCTCCAAACTCCGACGTCCCTAATTTCTCGAGTTATCTTGGTAATACTACAAGGAAAAGGGAAATGATAGGGGTAAGCATTAAGCTTAGTAAGTTTGCATGGAAATAAATAGCAATAATGAACTTATAAAGATATCCTTCAATGGCGTTAGATAACCACACACAATGTCACAGGCTCTTTACTATAACTTATGCATACTTGCCCTTATCTAGCACATATCATGCCACATATCGTAAATGTTCCTCGTGAATTACTTACGGGTACCTGTGTTCACTCAATCACATAACTTTAATACAAATCTCAATTGTATATCTCAGCAAGTTTATTTATCCCAATAAATCACTAGGGATACTCAAGATGCATATTCATTATCACTTAACATGAACCCGAAGCCACTGCCACATCCCAGATACGGTCTTACATGGGATTACCTTTGATTTTCGATGCCATATCCCGGATATGGTCTTATACGGAATCTCACCTCAAGTATCGATTCCATATCCCGGATACGATCTTATACGATTCTCATATTCAATACCGAAGCCATACCCTCGATATGGTCTTATACGGAATATCAATTCGGTGCCGAGGCCATGTCCCTGACATGGTCTTACATGGGACCGTATCTATATCATGTCTCGATAATATTATACTCACATTCATTATAGTCAAACTGGGACTTCGACATTTCAATTTCTTAGAATATCGTACATCAATATAATATCAAACATTCTCAAACAATACGAGCATAAATGTTGAATTTATCACATACAAACTTACCTCGATTTCAAAATAAGCAAGATCATCGATCTAGTCCGAGACTTTATTCTTTCCCCGATCGAGGTTGATTCTTGGTTCTTCTTGCTCTATAATAGCATATTAGCTAATTTTAATCATCACATTAATAAAAGCATTTCAATAATCATGCTTTGGAAAAATTACTATTTTGCCCTTAGACTTTGGCAAAATGACCATTTTACCCCTAGGCTCAGAAATCAAATTCTAATCAAATTCCTACCTTTAATGAGCCTAGGTGAATATTTATTTCTCTTATGGCTATCATCAAAACCCAACATTTCACACATTTACTACCAATTTTACAATATTTACAAAAAGGTTCATTTAGGTGTTTTCATGGCAACACCTTTCACAAAAGTTGTTCATCTAACAACTAAGACTCATTTTCTTCCATAAAAATGAAGCAAATCACATACAAGCTCTCATGGCAAAACTCTAAACTTTTCACCATATTGCAAGATAGTCCCCTCATTAGAAAGCTTAAGCTTTAGGGGTTCCAAAAGTACAACTATCTTCAAGAAAACCCATTAAAATCACTTACTTGATTGGAGAGGAGTTTGCTGAAATTTTGAGCTTTCAAAACTCTCTCTAAACTGGTATTTTCAGTGGTGAAAAATGATGAAGAAAAGATGATATCACTCTTTTCTTTATTTTATTCTATATCATCAATTTAATCCACCTAACACATCAACTTTGACCAATTTGTCTCCTATTATTCCCTACGGCCGGCCAACCATTTACAAAGGGGCTAATTGCCCTTTAAAAACCTCAAATTAATATTCTATGGCTATTAGGTACCTTTAGCTTATAAAATAGAACTTTCACACTTTATGCGATTTAGTCCTTTTTTTGCGATTAAGCAAGAAATCGCTAAAATTAAGGCACCAAAATTTTCATGTACACATATAATCATGCTCTAGCTCATAAAATATCCTAAAAGTAATTTTCCCTAACCTCAGATTAGTGGTTCTGAACCACTGTTTTGACTAGCCCCTAAATCGGGCTGTTACAATTCTCCCCCTTAAGGATTTTTATCCCCGAAAATCTTACCGACGAAAAGTTTGGGATATTGTTTTCTCATAGACTCTTCGGGCTCCCATGTAGCCTCTTCTATTCCATGTCTCTGCCATAGCACTTTAACAAGAGCTATACTTTTGTTTCTCAGCTGTTTAACCTCCTGAGCTAAAATTCTAACCGGCTCTTCATCGAAAGTCAAATCCGGTTGAATTTGTTCCTCTATTGGTACTATGACATGTGAAGGGTCTGAACAGTATCGGCGCAACATGGATACGTGAAAGACATCATGAATCTTTTCCAGCTCAGGTGGCAAGGCCAAACGATAAGCTACCGGTCCTATTGATAAACCAAAATAGTAACATATTTTAGGCCCACATTTAGTAGGCTTTTGGATGAATTATCCCTTGATTTATGTAAAAAGGTGCTCTTAATCCTTTCTTTTCATGTCTTATACTCAGGAAAGCACCAGGGGATGAAAAGAACGCAAAGCGGGCTTAAAACGGGACAAATGGGCCAAAGCATGAAATCGACATGGCTCGGACCAAAGATCACACTACGCGCCTCCTTAAAGATCTCGAACATGGCCTGGACCACGATTTACATGGCCGTGCCTCATTAAAGAAGTCCGAGCACGGCCTGGCCACGATCCACACGGGCATGTGCCATGGCCGTGTCCCTGTCGCTGGAAAGAGCAATTTCACTCGGATTTGGATGCTTGGAGGCAAAGAAACACACTCCAAAGTCTAATTAAACCCCCAATTAGGAATTTCACTCAGATTAGGATACTTGGAGGCCAAGTAACACATCTCAAAGCCTATATAAACACCTTAGGGGGCAACTTATTTGGGGAGTTCGGCAGAAGCCGGAGTCGACGGGAGCCCAAAGCCATCATCTAGGGGTGTCGTGCTAGGCCAGAGAAGGCAGATTTGTGGGGATTCACTCAGGGATATCCAGTTGATTCATCTCGAGAAGCCGGAATTCTACTCAAGACGGAGGATCTCCTCTTCAATTCCTTCAGGGGGTTTTAGGGATTTCTTATTTTTTGTTTTATCTTTTCTCTTGAGATGTTTTCCTTTATTGTTATGAACTAAACCCTTCGGATGCCCGAAGGGGATGAAACCTATGATGAATCTTGTTATTGTTTTTTGAATTATATGATAAATACTTAGTTTGTTCTTAATTATGTGAGCTTTATCCAAATTTAATGTGCTTAGGTGGAGGAGGAATAGACCCTGCCTAAGAGTAGATCCAACATAATTAAGTGGAGTTGATCGCACGCCTAGAGATAGGGTGACGAGACTTTGCCGGATTAGGGTGAAACCTAATATGGGAATCCATAGATCGATTTACTGCTATTCTAGGGGGTTATTATAAGAGAACGAGAGTTCCACTAATTAACCTAGGGTAGACGTTATTCGCCTCGAGAGAGGGTTTAATATATGTTAGGGAGTTTTACAGATCAAACTAAGTGAATAAATTGTATGGTTCAGTGTTAGATAACAAGTGAAGTCTAGGTGGATTCTTCCTAGGGTATCGTCTAAATCAACTGAGTTTTTTCCAAGTTATTTTCCAAATTCATTCTTCTTTGTCTTAGAGTCTTTAGTTTATTAGTTAATTAATTTAGATTAATAAACAACTTCAGTTATTTTAGGCTAAATAATAAAAAGAAAGTTAGTATTAGTACTTTTAGTTCCTTTGGGTTCGATAATCCGGTCTTGCCTAAGCTATACTACTGTTCGATAGGTGCACTTGCCTCAATCGTTGTCAGAGTTAGTTTCCAGGTTCTCTGATTCACAGCGATCAAGTTTTTGACGCCGTTGCCGGGGAACTAAAATATTAAGAAAGCTCTATTTTTATTACTTTAGCCATTTTTTTATTTTTTGCAATTTTTTTTTACTTTGCTAATTTTTCCTCTATTTTGCTTTTGGCAGATAATTTTAGTCTATAGAGAAGATGGCACTGAACAATTATCAGTGGCAATCGATGAGGACAATTCCTACTAAAGCAGCCAGTGTCTTCAACCTCGACGTGGTCACCAGGTTATCTAATTAGTTAGAGATGATGAATAAAAAAATTTGATGGTTTGAATAGTCTCTCGCAGGTACACCCAGAAATACATTATGATCCGAATTTAGGAGGCGTGGCGAATCCTGAGTACCCACTCTACGGATATGGCATGGAAAACGAGCAAGCTCAATATACGGGTAACTATTCTAGACCACAAAATAATTTTTATGATAACACTTATAATGCAGGTTGGAGGTACCATCCCAATTTCTCGTGGGATGATCAAAGTAGCCAAAGGCCGGAACTTCCTCCAAACTTTCAACAACCACCTCACCAACAGGAAGAGGAGTCGAACCTTGAAGAGATGCTGACAAAATTCATGGCAGCTACAGATAACCGTCTCCAAAAAAATGAGACAACACTTAATGACCAACAAGCATCGATCAAAGGGATCGAGAGCCAAGTTAGGGAACTTACTAAGTTAGTTATACAACTTGCTAAGCTGATCTCAGAACTACCACAAGGAAGCTTGCCAAGCAATACTGAAACTAACCCGAGAGAGCAAAATCAAGCCATTTACGATAGTGAAGGGTTAGACGAACCAAACCCAAGGGAAGAACCTGTGGTAAGTGAAGGTAAGGTTGAAGTGTGCCATGATATACCAAAACTAGCAATTACAGAGTACCAACCTCGTGTGCCATATCCCGATACAATAAAGAAAGACCACACAGAGGAAGAAGTTGGTGAACTCACACTTCGTGTAGACGACAAAACAATCACTCTTCAAGCTCCTGACTCAGCTAGGACATCGAGTAATAAAGGTACGAACGTTAATTTTATTGATAACCATTTGGTTCAACCTTCTTTACAGGAAGCATCACAAAATCACCTAGCTGAGCTAGATCTTAGACCTCGTACCCATAAAGAAATAATTCATGAAGAACTAAGGCTTCAGGTCGATGAATTAGACAAGTGGAAAACACACTTTAAAGAGAAACTAGGAATACACGAAGTGAAACCAAAGGAAACCCTGCATTTGAGCCGATAGGAACAACAAATCACTTCAAAATAGGGGATCGGTATGGTTGAATAAGGAAGACCCTCGAATCACCAATTCAGACCTCAAGACAAATGAAGAAATCACTTTTGAGGTACTTAATGTCTTCCTATACGGCACAGTCGAGGTAAGCAATCCTAAATTCAACACTTTTGAGGTAAACATCACTCGACTTAAACTTTATATCCACAAAAACGAATTGATCGCATGAGAAAGGATTTTCACCTCCTCAAACCACCTTGACCATACGAATGAGAGGTAAAGTCTAGCTTAAGACTATAAACGAGCGCTTCTCAGGAGGCAACCCGAGCACTAACCCCATTAATTTCTACATTTTTTTCTTCTTTTACTTTTATTTTCCCTTTTTAGCACCTAACTATAAACTAACCAAAGTGCAGATTTCCAGACCACACGGCCTTACACACGGTCATGGCCGTGGCCGTGTGGCCACCATAAGAAGGTACAAGGGCGAGGGCAACCACCAGATCCATAATTTTTAACCCCTTCGTCCTTTTTCTTTTCCAGTTGTTTTCCTTTTTTTCATTTTCCATTATTTACTTTTATTTATTTTTATTTTTATTTTTATTTTTATTTATTTTACTTTTCTTTTATTTTCTTTATTATTTTCTTCTTATTATTATTCATTCCATTTAAATTTAGCTTAGGATACAATAAAATTAGGACGGCTGCTTCGAGGACTCAAACGGTTCGAGACGCTTTCCCACGTTCACCTCCAACCCTATCCGGTTTCTTTTCATTGACTTTATCCAAAATTCAGGAAGTTTCACTTCTCTCCCTATCTTATGATTTTATGATTATTTTGCTATTGTCTATCTTTGTACATTGAGGGCAATGTACATCTTAAGTGTGGGGGGGTTAACTATAGTGTTATTTGAAAATCCCTGAATTATGCCTTATCCTAAAGTAAGTTTCTCATATTATGATTAGAATGAAATTTCCCTTGAATTATGATTTTTATTGATATGTTTCAGATTAATTCATTGATAATTGTGCATTGATGATTAAATTCTAAGAATACTAGAGAATCAAGCATAATAAGTCTATTTTTCTGAATTAAAAATTTTCTAGGTCATCTACCTGAATTTAAATATTACCTTGAAATTTGATATTTACAAGGTTGACGTCAAAACACCCATAATTTTTATGAGATTTTGAGCCTTATAGAGCATAAATTCTTTTTCCTGCTCACTTTATTGATTATGAGTGTGTCAACATTGATTTGTTATTCTAGAACTTGCATCGATTATACATGTCGAGACCACATCTTTGATTTGATATACAGAAATGATAAAGGCACCTAGGATTTAACCCACTTACTCCACTAAAAACCCACCTTCATAATTAACCCCTAATGAACCCCTTTTAATCCTAACAACCCTATTTATTGACTCACCCACTAATATTAACCCAAAACCCTTTATAATTGATTTCACCATTCTTTCTAACTACCCCTATATCGAGATTTGATCTAATTAGTTGCCTAATTATGAATTTTAGTAATTTATCCTTTATTATGTATTTATTATGTACTTAAAAAATGAAGTATATTCATTATTAGTTATGTGATTAAACGAGCTTATACATTTAAAATCCAAATATCGAAAAAAGAAGCTCGTATTATTAGTATTATTAGTTTTCAATTGATGTAATTATTATTATTAGTTCATTAGTTCTTAGTTAGGTAATTTGTCAATTCAATCTCAATTCTAACCCTCTAATTCAGCCTTATTCCACACCTTAACCCTAGCCCCGTTACAACCCTAACAAAGACCTTTTGATTTGTGTTTCATCTCATATTTCAGTGGTGGAGATTTGATTTTCATGCAAGCCTATGGGATTAACTCTTCATGTTTGACTTTTGAGTGCCTAAATTTTGAACCTTAAACACTTTGAGTGATTTGAATGAATCTTTAGTGAGGATGTGAATCCTTGAAAATTTCGAATCAGAGGTAATTATTTAGATGAAGGGAAACACCTATGTTTTGTGCTACAAAATATAAGGCTTATAGTGTTTGAATTTTTAGGACACTTTGAGTTGAATTATCCATGTATAAATTATCCCTGAATTATGATGAAACACTATCAATGACTATTATGAATTGAGGGAAGTTCGTTTTAATTGTAAGTTGAGAATTTTGCTTGAGGACAAGTAAAAGCTTAAGTGTGGGGGTATTTGATAAACCAAAATAGTAACATATTTTAGGCCCACATTTAGTATGCTTTTGGATGAATTATCCCTTGATTTATGTAAAAAGGTGCTCTTAATCCTTTCTTTTCATGTCTTATACTCAGGAAAGCACCAGGGGATGAAAAGAACGCAAAACGGGCTTAAAACGGGACAAATGGGCCAAAGCATGAAATCGACACGGCCTGGACCATGATTTACACGGCCGTGCCTCATTAAAGAAGTCCGAGCACGACCTGGCCACGATCCACACGGGCGTGTGCCATGGCCATGTCCCTGTCGCTGGAAAGAGCAATTTCACTTGGATTTGGATGCTTGGAGGCAAAGAAACACACTCCAAAGTATAATTAAACCCCCAATTAGGAATTTCACTTGGATTAGGATACTTGGAGGCCAAGTAACACATCTCAAAGCCTATATAAACACCCTAGGGGGCAACTTATTCGGGGAGTTCGGCAGAAGCCGGAGTTGACGGGAGCCCAAAGCCATCGTCTAGGGGCATTGTGCTAGGCCAGAGAAGGCATATTTTTGGGGATTCACTCAGGGATAGCCAGTTGATTCATCTCGAGAAGCCGGAATTCTACTCAAGACGGAGGATCTCCTCTTCAATTCCTTCAGAGAGTTTTAGGGATTTCTTATGTTTTGTTTTATCTTTTCTCTTGAGATGTTTTCCTTTATTGTTATGAACTAAACCCTTTGGATACCCGAAGGGGATGAAACCTATGATGAATCTTGTTATTATTTTCTGAATTATATGATAAATACTTAGTTTGTTCTTAATTATGTGAGCTTAATCCAAATTTAATGTGCTTAGGTGGAGGAGGAATAGACCCTGCCTAATAGTAGATCCAACATAATTAAGCGAAGTTGATCGCACGCCTAGAGATAGGGTGACGAGATTTTGCCGGATTAGGGTGAAACCTAATATGGGAATCCATAGATCGATTTACTGCTATTCTAGGGGGTTATTATAAGAGAACGAGAGTTCCACTAATTAACCTAAGGTTAGACATTATTCGCCTCGAGAGAGGGTTTAATATACGTGAGAGAGTCTTACGGATCAAACTAATTGAATAAATCGTATGGTTCATTGTTAGATAACAAGTGAAGTCCAGGTGGATTCTTCCTAGGGTATCGTCTAAATCAACTGAGTTTTTTCCAAGTTATTTTCCAAATTCATTCTTCTTTGTCTTAGAGTCTTTAGTTTAGTAGTTAATTAATTTAGATTAATAAACAACTTCAGTTATTTTAGGCTAAATAATAAAAAGAAAGTTAGTATTAGTACTTTTAGTTCCTTTGGGTTCGATAATCCGGTCTTGCCTAAGCTATACTACTGTTCGATAGGTGCACTTGCCTCAATCGTTGTCAGAGTTAGTTTCCAGGTTCGATCATTCTTTTTATAAATTTTAAAGCTCTGATTCACAGCGATCACCTATCCTCTCGGTAACTTCATAAGGTCCTATAAAACGCAGACTCAATTTGCCTTTCCGACCAAATCTGAGGACTTTTCTCCATGGTGATACTTTCAAAAATACTTTATCACCTACTAGGAACTCAATCTCTTTCCGTTTTAAATCTGAATAGGACTTTTGTCTATTTGAGGCCACTTTCAGTCACCCGCGTATCACTTTTACTTTCTTTTTAGTTTCCCTGATCAAATCGACCCAGTGTATATATTTCTCTCTGAGTTCTGACAAATACAAGGGCGTTAGACACTTACGCCCATATAGTGCCTCATAAGGCGCCATTTTCAAACTTGACTGAAAACTGTTGTTGTAGGCGAATTCCACCAACGGTAAGTATTTTTCCCAATTGCCTTGGAATTCCAAAACACAATATCGAAGCATGTCTTCGAGTATCTGAATTACCCTTTCTGATTGACCGTCGGTCTGTGGATGAAAAGCGATACTGAAACACAATTTTGTGCCTAAAGCCTCTTACAGCTTTTTCCAAAACCGTGACGTGAATCTCAGATCTCTATCCAAAATGATTAACAATGGTACACCATGAAGTCTTACTATCTCTGACACATACAAATACGCCATTTGATCAAGAGAAAAATCAACTCATACTGGTATGAAATGGGCTGACTTCGTAAGTCTATCGACTACAACCCATACAGCATCTTTACTTTTTGGTGTTAACGGTAAACCCGTCATGAAATCCATGGTAATACGGTCTCACTTCTACTTAGGGAACATAATGGGCTGAAGTAGACCCGAAGGTACTTGGTGTTCAACTTTTACTTGTTGCCAAATTAGACATATCGATACAAACTCAGAAATGTCATTCTTCATACTAGGCCACCAATACCACTTCTTCAAATCATTGTACATCTTCGTGTTGCCTAGGTGCACAATTAAACATCCACTATGTGCTTCATGCAAAATCCTACGAATAAGTTCTTCATTTCTGGGTACACAGACCCTATCTCGAAACGTTAAACATCCATCAGGACTTACCCGAAAGTTTGACTCAACATTTGACTCACATAGAACTCTTTTGGCTTGTAAGTTGCTGTCCTCTTTCTGAGCTTCACAGATCTCTTGAAGAAATAATGGTCTACCCCTTAGCTCGGCTAGAATAGAACCATCATCCAACAAAGCCATCTGAGTATTCATGGCTCTCAGCGCAAATAATGATTTTCTGCTCAAAGCATCGGCGACTACATTCGCCTTTCCCAATGGTAGTCAATCACTAACTCATAATCCTTAATCAGCTCTAACCACCTTCGTTGTCTCAAATTCAATTTCTTTTGAGTCATCAAATATTTTAGGCTTTTATGGTTGGTGAACATCCGACACTTTTCACCATACAAATGGTGTCTCCATATCTTCAATGCGAACACAATGACGGCCAACTCTAAGTCATGGGTCGGGTAATTCTTCTCGTGCGGCTTTAATTGTCTAGAGGCGTATGCAATCACCTTACCCTCTTGCATAAGTACACAACCCAATCCATTTAGGGATGCATCACTGTAAACCACAAATTCTCTCCCTGGCTCAAGTTGCACCAAAACAGGAGCCTCAGTCAACAACGCCTTTAGTTTCTCAAAACTCTGTTGACACTTTTCTGTCCAATCAAACTTTACATCTTTTTGCAAAAGTCTCGTCATCGGGGTAGCTAGAATGGAAAACCCCTTGACAAAACGCCTATAATAGCCGGCTAGGCCTAGAAAACTACTTACTTCAGTTACGCTCCTTGGCGGTTTCCAATCCACGATTGCTGAAATCTTACTCGGGTCGACTCTAATTCCATCTCCCGAGACAATGTGCCCCAAAAATCCTACACTCTTAAGCCAAAATTCACTCTTGCTAAACTTGGCATACAATTGTTTTTCTCTCAAAATTTGTAGAACCATACTCAAATGCTCGGCATGTTCGTTCTCATCTCAAGAGTAGATCAGTATATCATCGATGAAGACTACGACAAATTTATCCAAGTATGGACGAAAAATGCGATTCATCAGGTCCATGAAAACAACAGGGGCATTCGTTAGACCAAAAGGCATGACCAAAAATTCATAGAGGCCATACCTAGTCCTAAATACGGTTTTCGGTACATCCGAGTCCTTGACTCTCAGCTGATAGTACCCTGACCTGAAATCTATTGTAACATCCTAAAAATTTGAGTATCATCTTGTTACTTGTGTTAGCTCGAGTATGATTATTATTATGTGCTTAGTATAGTTTTATGAAGGCTTGGAATTATTAGCTAAGCTAGAATAATTTTTAGTATTGAAAATATAGTGAAGAGGAATAGGTGAACCTGACACTTAAGTTAATTTAAGTGTTAAATTTTAGCACATGAGGAGTTAGTGGCAAGGTGGTTATGGCGCATGAATGGTTGCTTGAGGGGAGTGGTTCGAATCCCATGGATGGACTTTAGGTGACTTTTATTTTTGCATTTATATGGCATGTGTTGGTCAAACTCTAATTAAGGTAAGGTTGGACTATTGTCTTTTATGGATAGTAGACTAAGGAATAAGGCAAGTTATTAGTTAAGGTATGGAATCAAGATGTTATGGAAGGATAAGGGGACATAAGGCTTGGATTAAGGATGAGGTTTTGGAAGCTTTTTAATGGCAATCTAGTCCATGTATGTGACGGCATATTGGTCTAGGGGGGTTAACCGAATTTGTTGAAGGTTTGGTAGGTTGGTAGTTTGTTAGTAAAAACTTCCTAAGCATTTGAGCATTTTTTCTTTTCTCTCCACAAACACTCTCCCTAGCCGAATGTGTTCTTGGCAATAAGGTAAAATTTTGTTTTGGTATTGGTATTATTCATTGTTTTGTGTCTAGCCGAAAAACCCTTTTGGAGCCTTGCCAATTTCCCTAGTACACCATATTGAGTAAAAACCGAAACCACCATTGTACTTGGCCGAACCTCTCTTGTTCTCATCCTTCTTTTTCATTCTTTTCATATTTGTTCAAAACCCACATTTCTTCTTTTACTTTCTTTTTGCCGAATCCTCCTCCTCCCCAATTCTCTTTTCTTTCTTCCATTTTTGCTCAAAGTTGAAAGCATCCCTCTCCCATTCTATTTTCTTCGCTCCATTCTCTTCTTTCTTCTATTGCCGAATCCTCTTTCTCCTATTTTCACTTTTCTTTTTCTTTCTCTTTATCCACTCTAGTCGAATTCATTTGATTGTCTTCTATCCACCATAGCCGAATCTTCTTTCTCTCTCTTCTGGTGTTATTTTGGTGAATATCAACAAGGGTAGATTTTTTTGGGTTCATCTATAATCGGTTTTGAAGATAGGTAAGTGTATTGGCCGAATTTCCTTATTCCTTTTCTTTTCTCTCTATCGTTTCTCATGAGGACAAAAGCCAAATTTTGAGCATTTGTTAGTAAGGTTCTAACCATAGGAACCGATTTTCTTCTAGACTCTTCGGGACTTTGGAAGCAATCGATCTAAGCCTCAATTCTCTGACAATCGATTTTGGACAAGGAGATCTAGTGCGATAGATCGGGTCTTGGGATTTAGTGATTTCGTTAGTAATGTGTGTGTATCTTGCACACTTTATAATTCGGTAATATATATTTATTTGTATACTAATCATGTTATTAAAGTTGGAAACTGTGAGATCTTGATATGATACCGTAAGGGTATGAGCAATGAATCGGGTAAGTCCGTTTCGATATGACTTTTGCAATATGATGCATGATGATATGAATTATGATATATTTGCTAAGTGAATTCTAATAAAGTATAATGGCATGATTTGTTTAAATGTTACATTGGTTTGGGTGATATGAGAGGAGGGGGAAGGATTTGATATCCGTGTCTTTGGGACACCAGAGGTTTGGCACCTCATAGCGTCTCGTCCCAGTGGCTTAGTACCATAGTGGGTTGGCCCCACATTTGATATTATGGGATTGACGCCAGTGATTTGGTATCACACGTGGGTTGGCCCCACAACTTTATTATTCGTGACTTTGGGTCACCAGTGGTTTGGCACCACATTATTGGATATCGTGACTTTGGGTCACGGTGGTTTGGCACCACCAAGTGGTTTGGTACCACACGGGTAGAAAAGGGCGTTATGGATGGCTAGGTTTGGGGTGCATTATATATATTGCTTGGTTATAATTGTGTAAGTATGTTGCATCAACCGGGGAAGGATTATGCATCGAGTCTTGGTGACTCACCTTCTCCCTTATCTTTTCAGTGATTCAGAAACCGCGGATGAGGAGCCGGATAGACTCGAGGAGGCCATGCAATAAAAATTTGATTTACATGGATTTTTGTTTGGGTATTATATTTTATTTAAGTTTGGTTTTTCATCTCTATTTGAAATTGTAATAAGGCCTCTTTAATTATGTTATTTATTTTGTGGATTATTTATATGCTTTGGATTTGATTTTAACATGGCTTATAAAATACATGGTTGATATAATAATTTGAGCACAAAGTTTTCTAAACTACAAAATGCAATGGTTTTCAAAACGTTACCATCGGTTAATATAAATCATTTGATAAATTTTTAACAATTTAAGTGTTTTAGATAACTCATACTATTTTTCCAAAACTTAAGTTTCCAAGTTTCAATTAGAAACGGTTTTCAAATAATCGCTTGGGTTTCTTTTAAAATTATAAAAGGTTTTCTAATCTATGGATCGCAACTAAGTATTAAAGACTTATTTACGGAATTTCAAAGTAAATTATCAGTTTTTAACTTATTATACTGGATTTCTACAAACATAGAATAATAAAGAAATTTTCACTAAAATTTAATCGTTAACTCAATTTTCTTCAAACGCTTTCCTTCGTGACATGCCAAATTCGGCCGTGGTGTATTGACTGGGTTTGGGGTGTTACAAATTGGTATCAGAGCCAAGTTCAAAAGCTCGGCTGTGGCCCGAGGCCCAAAATGATTTAAAGTATGGTCTTAAAATGTTTTGTTTAAATTTATATGGTTGGAAAGGCATGGCACCGAGTCTTCGGCACCAATCCGCCCAGGTAAGTATCTCAAACTGTTGCTTTTGATGATATGATTATAATGATGATGGCATGACCGTATAGTAGTAGAAACTACTCTAGAGACCCAAAACTATAGGTTGAATGTACTCGCTAAACAACCTCTTATTAAAAAATTTTCAAAAAACTGTGCTTTAAAGAAAGTGAAATAATGACTAATGCATAACACTTTTAAATCAGATAAGTCGAGACTTTAGACATGAGTACTCGAGGCCGGGGTCATATTACTCGTGGACACGGTCGAGGTAGGATGGCTGTGTCTGAGCCAGTGAGGTCTGGTCAAGGATTCGAAAATGAGGTACCACCACCCCCACCACCAGCGGTTGGAATTGAGCATCAGGATCAAACGGGGGATGATGCAGTATCTCAGGCGATGCTGCGAATTCTTGAGAGGGTAGCTGGAATAGGTGGAGGCGCGAGAGTTCGAAAATCCGTATCTGAGCGACTCTGAGCCAATGGAGGTGAGGTATTTTGAGATGTTTCAGGTGTGGCTCCCAGTACGGCAGAGCATTGGTTAGAGGCGATGGAGTGAATCATGGATGACTTGGATCTGAATGCTGAGGAAAAGCTGAAAGGGATAGTGTCGCTTCTTCGGGATGAGTCATATCAGTGGTGGCTCACGGTGCGGAATAGTGCTGCAGCAGAGGATCTCACTTGGGATTATTTTAAGGCAGCGTATCAGAAGAAATATGTTGGGTCTAGTTACATTGATGCGCAGCGTAAGGCATTTCTGAGTTTGGTCCAGGGAAGTAAGTCCGTATTAGAATATAAGGCAGAATTTTTAAGATTGAGCCGGTATGCTGGAGGTATCGTGGCTTCGGAGTACGAGCGATGTGTCCGGTTCGAAGATGGATTGAGGGATGAGCTGAGATTGCTGATTGCTCCACATCAGGAGCGAGAGTTTACTGCGCTAGTTGAAAAGACTAAGATAGCTGAAGGGATAAAGGAATCGGTAAGGCAGAGGCACGATAAGAATAAACATAAGAGAGGTTTTGGATCATCCGGTAATTCTCAGAAGAGGGTTAGGCAGAGTGGGCCGAATCAATCTGGGAGGCCTCATTATCGCTAATCAGAACCAAGACAGTGTAACCGATGTGGAAAATTTCATTGGGGCGAATGTTGGACCGGAGGGAAAGGATGTTTTGAGTGTGGCTCATTTGGATCATCGTGTGAGGGACCGCCCACGTAAGCTAGCCAGAATCGGCCCGAGGGTCAAGGTCGTGCTCGGTTGTAAATGAGGGACCGTCACCACAGAGAGGTCGTGGTAATGGTAGAGGAGGTAATGGTTCGGGTCGAGGCCGCGAGCATCGGGCGCAGGTGCAGCAACACCGAGGCAAGACGACTGGTTTGGTGTATGCGCGAGGCGTCGAGAGGAGGGTGACGACCGGACGTTATAACCGCACGTTCTTAATCTTTGGTGTACCATATAACGCTTTGATAGATGTGGGTTCGACACATTCGTATGTTTCTAGTAGCATAGTAGAGACTATGAATCTAGACTCTGAGACTACTTCTAGGAAGATGACAAAGATTTAGCCCTCTAGGTCACTCAGAGAAGTAAATAGGCTATATAGAGATGTACCCCTAGAACTCCAAGGTGTAATGTTTGTAGTCGATCCGATGGAACCGCTGTTTGAGGAGTTCGATCTGATTCTTGGGATGGACTGGTTGGTCAAGTATCAAGCAAGTTTGGATTGCGCTGCTAAGCGCATGGTTTTGAAGACAGCTGAGGGCAAAGAGGTGGTTATGATAGGTAATAGAAGAGATTATCTATCCAACGTGGTATCTGCGTTGAAAGCTGTGAAGTTGGTCGAAGGGTCGTGAGGCATTTGTGGTTCATGTGTGTGCGTTGGAGGCTAAGAAGTTCATCCGAGGGAATGTTCGAACGGTAAAGGAATATGTTGACGTATTTCCAGAAGAACTTCCGGGATTGCCTCCGGATCGTGAAGTTGAATTTGGTATAGATCTGTTACCCGAAACTGCGCCAGTGTCTATTGCTCCGTATAGGATGGCGCTGAAGGAATTAGTGGAATTGAAGGCTCAGATTCAGGAATTGTTGGATCGAGGTTTTATCCGACCAAGTGTTTCGCCTTGGGGAGCGCCGGTACTTTTTGTCAAGAAGAATGATGGTTCGATGCGGATGTGTATAGACTACCGCCAGTTGAATAAGCTGACGATCAAAAACAAGTATCCTTTGCCGAGGATAGATGACTTGTAACACCCCAAACCCGGACAAGACACCACGTCCGAATCTGGTATGCTACGGGGAAATCGTTTTTGAAAAGTTAGATGTTCCGTTTAAAAGCTGAGTGAAAACGCAGTGTGTTTGAAACAAATTTGAGTAGTCTTGTAAAAAAAAAAACGGTTGATGTATTTGAAACCCGAAGATTTTGAAAACTTAGCCAGAATGTGTAGTTAACACGGGTTTATACCATTTAAAACCTCATTAGTTTCTTAGAGATACATAAAACACTTTTAAACTTAGGAGAACTACAAGTTTGAATTGGAAACCAGTTATATTTGTTTATCAAAAAGACTTAGTGTGATACCCGATGGTATAGTTTTAAAAAAAAAACCCAGTGCGTTATAGTTTTGAAATCATTATCTTTCCAAGTTTTAGTAAAATTTATTCCAAGTTACTTTGTTAAGGCATGTCAAAAATCAACTTAAAGCGTAAACTACATAAACCATAACTTTAAAGGCCTTTTACAAATCCAAATAAAACCCAATTAGAAGTAACTAAACTAAAGTACCCAAATTGTAGAGTCGGAGTAAAACTTTATTAAAGCATGGCATGTGCACCCCGAGTCCATCCCGGCTCCATGTCCGCGTCTCACGAGTCACTGAAATGTCAAAGGAGAGGGTGAGTCGAGTGACCCAGTGTGCAAATCCCGCTCCCGGAAGAAACAACATGCTAACACACATCATACATAGCAACATAATTAATGCAACCCGATCCTAACCATCCATATCGCTTTTCTACCCCGTGGTACCAAACCACTGGTGGTGCTAAACCACCGGTGACATGTAGTCACAATGTGTTACCAAAACACCGGTGTCCCAAAGACACAATATCCATCATTGTGGTACCAAAACCACTGGTGTCCCAAAGACACGATGTGCTATAAAGCATCGTGACCGTAGTCACAATCCGATGATGATGGGGCCAACCCATCGTGTGATACCAAATCACTAGTGCAGACGATCCCATAACTCAAGTGGGGCCAACCCACGGTGGTCAAACCACGTGGACAAGTCGCAATGAGGTGCCAAACCTCCGTGTCCCAAAGACACGAGCAGCTACCAAAGCACCGTGACCGTAGTCACAAATCGGTGATGGGGCCAACCCATCGTGTGATACCAAATCACCGGGCGTCAATCCCGTATAATCATCCGTGGGGCCAACCCACCGTGGTACTGAGCCACTGGGACGAGACGCCGAGGTACCAAACCTCTGGAGGTGCTAAACCTCCGTGACCCAAAGTCACAAAGTGTGCTACTAAAGCACCGTGGTGCTCGTCAAGACAATATACCACCGCCCTCCTCTCGTATCACCCACACATATCATACTCATGGGACTATGCATCTCATACAAGCCATGCATATCATGCCAACATATCAAGCATTACAACACATAACATGCATAACATAAATCATGATATCATGTATTATCATTAATACTCATCATAGAAACAGACTTACCCGAATCGTATACATACCCCTTTTGGGTATCCAATCATCCTTCTCACTGTTTCAATCTTATTAAGCAATCAAGTTTATTAACAACGTTACTAAGTAGAGAGTGTGTTAGTTACACACTGGTAAAACCGAGTCTAAAGATCCCCACGAATCACTCGAGTCCCTTGATTATCAAGCCCTTACAACAATCGCCAACATAGATTTAGGCACTAAGACCATTCGGCCAAAGACATATAAACCCAAAGGGTTAATATCAAACCCTTACCTTACTCTTGATTTGATTCCTTACCAAATCCGAATCAAGCAATGATTCTTCTTCCAACAATCGGCACTCTAACAAACCAATAGTTAATCACTAATCACTTTAAACTTAATCGAAATCAACCGATTGCACTAACAAAAATATACCAACCGCTTACCCTTTACTTACCAATCGGTTAACGTAAAAGATGACTCCTCCCGCTTGATTTCGCAATCCAAAGACCCTATAACGAAGAGATTAAACCAAACGGTTAACACCCTTCCAACTCGACCATAATCGCCCTTAACCAAACCATAACCAACAAAGATCGCAAGAGGGAGATATGGCCATTCGGCCCCGCACTTACTAACACCCAATATTCGGCCAAACTATGACTTCTAGGAGGGAACCACAAGAGATTCGGCCAAGGCTACAATAGGAGAAAAGAATTCTGGCCTGTGTGTTTTAATATCCTTAAATTCGGCTTTAGTGTAAAGGAGAGAAAAAGATTGTAAATGGGTAGAGTTTCTGCACAAAAAGAAAGGAGAAAGGAAATAGAGAATTCGGCTCACAATGGACAAAAGAAAAGAAGATGAGGAGGAGAATATTCGGCTATTAGAGTTTCAAAAGAGAAAAAGAAAAAGAATGAAAGAGGAATGCTAGGTTCGGCCAAAAGTAAAAGTGAAAGAAAACAAACCACGGGTGTGTCTTCAAGGTGACATTCGGCTAGCAAAGGAAAATTAGAAAACAAAATGAGCAAAGAACAATTCGGCAAGTGCTAAAACTTTCTGGTTTGGTAAGGCACAAAGAGAGAATTGCTTCCCAAATGCTTTTGGCCGAAAATGCACAAAATGAGAAGTGCATTTCGCACACCTCCTTCTCTCTACCAAACCGTCCACACCCCCACTCCAACACCCCACAAAATTCGCCAAGAATCCCCATTCACTCCACTCCTCCCATTTCAAATGTGATGACCAAGTCCTCCTCCTAAACTTCCTCTCCACCCTCCATTTGAAAGTGGAGACTTGGTCCAAGGTAGAGTTCCACTAGCCTTCTACCTCTCCTCCATGCCGCCCCAAAAGAAGCCAAAATGGGGACTCATTGCTTGAACTCTGGACCTCCTCACCTGAAAATGACGCCACATCAAGCTCCCCATGTGGCGCATGCCTTGCCACTTTGCCAGCTCTTCCTTTGTGCAACAAAACCTCAAATAAAATTCTTAAACCCCCGCTTCCTCAGCTCCCTTCACTTAACACCCAAAAACCAAAATTTTCCCATTCACTCAGGCACACTCCTAGCCTACAATTAAGCTCCTAAAACACCGATATAACCACACAGCACACTAAACACATGCAATAACATGCAACAACAAAATAGCCCCCTAACCCGGGATATTACAGTTCTACCCCCCTTAAAATAATTTCGGCCCCGAAATTACCTGGTCAAAAGAGTTGCGGGTATTGCTGTTTCATCGTATCCTCGGGTTCCCACGTCGCTTCTTCCACGCCATGATTCCGCCAAAGAACCTTGACCAAAGGCACAGACTTCTTACGCAGAACCTTCACATCCCGATCAAGAATCTGCACAGGTTCCTCTTCCCATCAAACCAACTGGATTCACCTCGATCTCTTGCATCGCTACCACATGCGACGGATCCGAACGATACCTCCAAGCATCGAAACATGGAAAACGTCGTGAATCGACTCACCACGGCAACTCAAGTTGATACGCCATCGCCCAACTTCGCCTCAATACCTTATACGCCCAATGAACCTCGGACTAAGCTTGCCTTTCTTCCCGAACCTCAATACCTTCTTCCAAGGCGAGACCTTCAGAAAACTTTATCCCCTACAAAGAAACTCTATATCTCTTCGTTTAAGATCGGCATAAGACTTCGCCGGTCCAAGCTTCCTTTAATCGAGCCTCAATCACTTTGACCTTGTCCTCGGTCTCGGCTACCAACTCGGGTCCCAACAATTGACGTTCACCCAACTCCGCCCAACACGTAGGTGAGCGACACTTCCTACCATATAACGCTCTCATACGGTGCCATCTTGATGCTTGCTTGGTAATCGTTGTTGTAGGCAAACTCGGCTAATGGTAGAAACTCCTCCCAACTACCTCCGAAATCCAAGACACAAACTCTCAAAGATGTCCTCTAAGATCCGAATAACCCTTTCGATTGCCCGTCCGATCATGCGGGTGAAAAGCCGTCTTTGAAATCCAAACGAGTACCCAGAGCTCGATGCAACGCTTTCGTAACCTTGACGTAAACACCGGGATCCCTATCCGAGATTATCGAAACCGCACACCGTGCAACCTCACTATCTCTCGAAACATACAGCCGCTAGCTTCAAGTGAATAGTCAACTCTCACCGAATAAAGTGAGTGATTTAGTCGACGATCCACCACTACCCAAACCGAATCCTTCTTGCTTGGCGAAGCGGTAACCCACCGACAAAATCCATGGTTATCCTTTCCCACTTCCATCGAGGAATCTTTACAGTGAAGCAATCCCGACGGCAATCGATGTTCAGCCTTGACTACTGACAAGTCGACACTTCCCAACAAACTCACACCTCTTTCTTCAAACTGTGCCACCAAAATCGCTCTCTAAGATCCTTATACATTTTGCTACCTCCTGGATGCATAGCATGAGGATCGCTATATGCGCCTCCAAGAATCTTTCGCCTCACTCAACATCTTTGGGCATACAAGCCTTACCTTGAAAACACGTAACCTCGTCACTAGACAAATCAGAACCTCCAAACCACCATCTTGCACTTGCAACCTTCGCGCACTCGTAACCTCATCCAACAATCTGCTTTCTCTACGATCCGCTCAACCCAAATAGGCTTAACTGCGCAGCTGCGCTGAATACTCCCGTCATCATACAAGCTCAAATGGGCAAACAAAGCTCTTAAGTCCGAAACAACCTTACGGCTCAACGCGTCGCCACCACGTTAGCCTTGCCCGGATGATACTCAATCGAGCAATCATAATCTTTCAAAGAATTCGACCCATCTACGCCGCCTCAAATTCAAGTCCTTCGAGTCGGTAGATACTTCGGACTCTTATGATCCCGTAGACTATCGATCTCTCTCCATATAAGTAGTGCCTCCAAATCTTTAAGGCGAAAACTACGTACCGCTAGCTCCAAATCGTGCGTCGGATAGTTAACCTCATGTGGCCTCACCGCCTAGAAGCGTAAGCCACAACCTTACCTTCCTGCATCAACACACAACCTGCACCGTATGTGATACATCGCGAGATGACTGTATTCCTTACCAACCTCAAAGTTGAATCGTAACCGAGCCTCGGTCAAAATCTTCTTTAACTTATCGAAGCTTTCTGTTGTTTCTCGGTCCATACAAACGGAACCTCTTTCCTTAACAACTTGGTCATCGGTACGCTATTAACGAGAAACCCTCAACAAACCCGGTAGTATCCCGCCAAACCCAGAAACTCCGAATCTCAAACCATCGACCTAGGTGGCTTCCAATCCAAGACGACCTCAATCTTACGAGGATCTACACGAATCCTCACCGACACTACATGACCCAAGAACGTCACTTCTCTAAGCCGTAACTCGCACTTCATCGAACTTAGCATAGAGTTGCTTTTCCTCGTATCTGCAGCACCACTCTCAAATGCGCATCATGCTCTTCCTCCGCCCTGAGTACACTAAGATGTCGCCTATGAAAACCACCACGAAACGATCCAGATACATCGCTGAAACACCCTATTCATCATATCCATAAACGCCGCGGCGTTAGTCAACCCGAATGGCATTACCAGAATTTGTAGTGCCCATACCGAGTCCAAAACGCTGTTTTATGGATGTCCGCCTCCTTAACCTTCAATCGGTGATACCTGACCTCAAGTCGATCTTGAAAATACCGCAAAGACTCTTCTTGGTGATCAAACAAGTCATCTATCGTGGCAACGGATACTTGTTTTTAATCGTCGACTTGTTCTCATCGGCGTAGTCTATGCACATCCGCATCGTGCCATCTTTCTTCTTAACGAATAATACCGCGCACCTTACGGTGAAACACTTGGCCTCGATAAAACCTCGATCCAATAACTCCCCGGACTCGAGCCTGAGCTCCACCAACTCCTTTGGTGCCATCCTATACGGAGCAATAGACACCGGCGCAAATTCCTGCAATGATCTATCCCGAACTCAACCTCTTGATCCGTGGCAAACCCTAAGCTCCTCAGAAACACATCAAGAAACTCCCTAACAGCATTTA
Organism: Gossypium sturtianum; assembly: GCA_025698515.1. NCBI lineage: Eukaryota > Viridiplantae > Streptophyta > Magnoliopsida > Malvales > Malvaceae > Gossypium > Gossypium sturtianum. Next base: position 80,502,169 of record CM046953.1, on the reverse strand, counting down.
ACCTTCTCAACAGCAGGACTCTTTAGCCTCCAAGGCATACACATGAACTACATACGCTTCGCCCTTCCCCGACCATCTTCTCCGCTTTCAAAGCAGATACCACATTTGATAAGTAATCCCTCCGATTACCTATCATAGCCACCTCATCACCATCAACCGTCTTAAGAACCATGCGCTTGGCCGCGCAATCCAACCTCGCCTGGTACTTAACCAGCCAATCCATCCCAAGAATCAGATCGAACTCCCCAAACGGCAGTTCCATCAGATCAGCAGCAAATACTACCCCTTGGAGTTCTAGAGGTACATCTCTAAACAGCTTTATCTACTACTACTGAGTGACCTAACGGACTAATCACACACTCATCCGCCTAGAAGATATCTCGAGTCTAAATCCATTGTCTCTACTATACTACATCGGCAACATAAGAATGCGTAGAACCCACATCAATTAAAGCAATATAAGGGTACCAAAAATCAAGAACGCATCGGTTATGACGCCCGGCGTCGCGCGCTTCTCCTCTCGGCGCCGCAAAGATATACCAATCCAGCCGTCTAGCATCGAACTACCCGCACCTCTCGCCGGTGCTCCACGGCCCCGACCGGATCCAAAACCATCTCTCGCCATTACCACGGCCCTCTGCGGTGGCGGTCCATTACCTCTCGAATCGATTACGGCTCGACTCTCCGACCGAATCTCGCCATCCCCACGCGGACGGTCCCTAATGCGATGATCCAGAGAACCACATTGAAGCAACCTTTTCCACCGGTCCAAAGAACCACCCCAATGAGATTTCCCACATCGATTACATCTGCGGTGGTCCCCGCCTTAGCAAAGAACAACCCTAGCAGATCGATTCTCGCCCACTCGGTCTAGCCTCTTCTCGCGGATTACCCGACGAACCGTAAGACCCAAGCTCCTCTTAAGCCTACTCCTGTCCATGCTCTGCCTTACCGATTCTTTGACACCCTCGGCTACCTTAGCCTTCTCAACTAAGACAAGACAAACTCTGGCGCTCCTGGCGAGGAGCAATCAGCAACCTCAACTCGTCTCGCACCATCCTCGAAACGAACACACCTCTCATGCTCGGTGGCTACAATGCCTCGGCATACCTACTCGGCCAGGAACTCACCTCGACTCAAGAATGGACTTACTCCCCGAACAAGCCTCGGAAATGCCTTTCTTTGGGAGTCGATATAACTAGCCCCGATGTACTTCTTTTTGATATGCAGCACTGAAGTAATCCCATGTCAAATCTCTGCACGCCACACTATCCCGAACCGTGAGCCACCACCGATATGACTCATCCCGGAGAAGCGAGCACGATACCCTTCACCTTCTTCTTCACCGTCAAGTCAGATCATCCATGATCCGCTCGCTTGCCTCCACCAATATTCAAGCAGTTGCTAGGAGCAACACGGATACACTCTCGAAGAATTCAGCCCCATTAGCCCGAGTCGCTCAGAACCGATTTCCGACTCTGCACCACCACTTGCCCTGGCCTACCCTCTCCAACACTCCGCAAAGATCGTCGTGTGACACTGCGTCGTCCCGGCCCGATCTTGGAACTCACCACCTCCACTGGTGGCGAACCCAGTATCTCATTTTCTCGAACCTCGCCCAGATCCTACGGGCTCGTAAACCGTCATTCTACCCCTACCTCTACCACGAGTATTACGGCCACGTCCGCCTCGAGTGCTCATGTCTAATCTTTCTACGTATCTGATTAAAGAATTTTATGCATTAGTATTTATTCCACTTGTTTAAAAGCAAGTCTTATGAATATTTAATGAGGATTTGTTCTCGCGAGTTCACGAGAATCCTATCGGGTTTCAATCTCTAAGGTAGCATACCATTGCTAATCATCAAATCATGTCATATCCAATCGATCACCAGTAATAGTACGGGTACTTACTCGGGCGAATCGGTGCCGAGACTCGGTGCCATGCCTTTCAAACCATACTTTCAAAACAAACACTTAAACAGACTTTTGAAAACCTCTTTTTTTGGGCCTCAGCCCACAAATGAGCCTTTGAACTTGGCTCGATACCACAAATGTAACACCCCAAACCCGGACAAGACACCACGTCAGAAACTGTATGCTACTGGGAAATCGTTTTGAAAAGTTAGATGTTCCGTTTAAAAGTCGAGTGAAAACGCAGGTGTGTTTGAAACAAATTTGAGTAGTCTTGTAAAAAAAAAGCGGTTGATGTATTTGAAACCCAAGATTTTGAAAACTTAGCGTAATGTGTAGTTAACACGGGTTTATACCATTTAAAACCTCATTAGTTTCTTAGAGATACATAAAACACTTTTAAACTTAGGAGAACTACAAGTTTGAATTGGAAACCGATTATATTTGTTTATCAAAAAGACTTAGTGTGATACCCGATGGTATAGTTTTAAAAAAAACCAAGTATGCGTTATAGTTTTGAAATCATTATCTTTCCAAGTTTTAGTAAAATTTATTCCAAGTTACTTTGTTAAGGCATGTCAAAAATCAACTTAAAGCGTAAACTACATAAACCATAACTTTAAAGGCCTTTTACAAATCCAAATAAAACCCAATTAGAAGTAACTAAACTAAAGTACCCAAATTGTAGAGTCGGAGTAAAACTTTATTAAAGCATGGCATGTGCACCCGAGTCCATCCAGGCTCCATGTCCGCGTCTACGAGTCACCTGAAATGTCAAAGGAGAGGGTGAGTCGAGTGACCCAAATGTGCAAATCCGCTCCCAAGAAGAAACAACATGCTAACACACATCATACATAGCAACATAATTAATGCAACCCGATCCTAACCATCCATATCGCCTTTTCTACCCCGTGTGGTACCAAACCACCGGTGGTGCCAAACCACCGGTGACATGTAGTCACAATGTGTTACCAAAACACTGGTGTCCCAAAGACACAATATCCATCATTGTGGTACCAAACCTTTGGTGTCCCAAAGACACGATGTGCTACCAAAAGCACCGTGACCGTAGTCACAAATCCGATGATGATGGGGCCAACCCATCGTGTGATACCAAATCACTAGCGAGCGATCCCATAACTCAAGTGGGGCCAACCACGGTGGTCAAACCACGGGGACAAGTCGCAATGAGGTGCCAAACCTCCGTGTCCCAAAGACACACGGTGTGCTACCAGCACCGTGACCGTAGTCACAACCGGTGATGGGGCCAACCCATCGTGTGTGATACCAAATCACCGGGCGTCAATCCCGTATAATCATCCGTGGGGCCAACCCATCGTGGTGCTTGAGCCATGGGACGAGACGAGGTACCAAACCTCTCGAGGTGCCAAACCTCCGTGACCCAAAGTCACAAAGTGTGCTACCAAAGCACCGGTGCTCACGCCACAATATACCACCGCCCTCCTCTCTCGTATCACCCACACATATCATACTCATGGGACTATGCATCGCATACAAGCCATGCATATCATGCCAACATATCAAGCATTACAACACATAACATGCATAACATAAATCATGATATCATGTATTATCATTAATACTCATCATAGAACAGACTTCATCCGAATCGTACACATACCCCTTTTGGGTATCCAATCATCTTTCTCTTTGTTTCAATCTTATTAAGCAATCAAGTTTATTAACAACGTTATTAAGTAGAGAGTGTGTTAGTTACACACTGGTAAAACCGAGTCTAAAGATCCCCACGAATCACTCTGAGTCCCTTGATTATCAAGCCCTTACAACAATCGCCAACATAGATTTAGGCACTAAGACCATTCGGCCAAAGACATATAAACCCAAAGGGTTAATATCAAACCCTTACCTTACTCTTGATTTGATTCCTTACCAAATCCGAATCAAGCAATGATTCTTCTTCCAACAATCGGCACTCTAACAAACCAATAGTTAATCACTAATCACTTTAAACTTAATCGAAATCAACCGATTGCACTAACAAAAATATACCAACTGCTTACCCTTTACTTACCAATCGGTTAATGAGAAAAGATGACTCCTCCCGCTTGATTTCGCAATCCAAAGACCCTATAACGAAGAGATTAAACCAAACGGTTAACACCCTTCCAACTGACCATAATCGGCCCTTAACCAAACCATAACCAACAAAGATCGCAAGAGGGAGATATGGCCATTCGCCCCCGCACTTACCAACACCCAATATTCGGCCAAACTATGACTTCTAGGAGGGAACCACAAGAGATTCGGCCAAGGCTACAATAGGAGAAAAGAATTCGCCTGTGTGTTTTAATATCCTTAAATTCGGCTTTAGTGTAAAGGAGAGAAAAAGATTGTAAATGGGTAGAGTTTTGGCACAAAAAGAAAGGAGAAAGGAAATAGAGAATTCGACTACAATGGACAAAAGAAAAGAAGATGAGGAGGAGAATATTCGGCTATTAGAGTTTCAAAAGAGAAAAAGAAAAAGAATGAAAGAGGAATGCTAGGTTCGGCCAAAAGTAAAAGTGAAAGAAAACAAACCACGGGTGTGTCTTCAAGGTGACATTCGGCTAGCAAAGGAAAATTAGAAAACAAAATGAGCAAAGAACAATTCGGCAAGTGCTAAAACTTTCGGTTTGGTAAGGCACAAAGAGAGAATTGCTTCCCAAATGCTTTTGGGCGAAAATGCACAAAATGAGAAGTGCATTTTGGCACACCTCCTTCTCTCTACCAAACCGTCCACACCCCACTCCAACACCCCACAAAATTCGGCCAAGAATCCCCATTCACTCCACTCCTCCCATTTCAAATGTGATGACCAAGTCCTCCTCCTAAACTTCCTCTCCACCCTCCATTTGAAAGTGGAGACTTGGTCCAAGGTAGAGTTCCACTAGCCTTCTACCTCTCCTCCATGCCGCCCCAAAAAGAAGCCAAAATGGGGACTCATTGCTTGAACTCTGGACCTCCTCACTGAAAATGACGCCACATCAAGCTCCCCATGTGGCGCATGCCTTGCCACTTTGCCGCCTCTTCCTTTGTGCAACAAAACCTCAAATAAAATTCTTAAACCCCGCTTCCTCGGCTCCCTTCACTTAACACCCAAAACCAAAATTTTCCCATTCACTCAGTGCACACTCCTAGCCTACAATTAAGCTCCTAAAACACCGATATAACCACACAGCACACTAAACACATGCAATAACATGCAACAACAAAATAGCCCCCTAACCCGGGATATTACATGACTTGTTTGATCAGATTAAGGGAGCAGCGGTTTTCTCCAAGATTGATTTAAGGTCTGGATATCATCACCTGAAGGTGAAAGAGGCTGATATCCATAAGACGGCATTTCGCGACTTTCGGTATGGGCACTACGAATTTACGTAATGCCGTTTGGGTTGACTAACGCACGGCAAAGCATTCATGGACATGATGAATCGGGTATTTCAGCAGTTTTTGGATCAGTTTGTCGTAGTATTTATAGACGATATTTTGGTATACTCAAAGTCAGAGGAGGAGCATGATGCGCATTTGCGAGTAGTGTTGCAGATTCTGAGGGAAAAGCAGCTTTATGCCAAATTTAGTAAGTACGAGTTCGGCTTAGGAGGTGACTTTCTTGGGTCACGTAGTATCGGTGAGGATTAGAGTGGATCCTCGGAAGATTGAGGCGAGTGTTGGATTGGAAGCCGCCTAAGTCGATGGTCGAGATTCGGAGTTTTCTAGGTCAGCGGGGTATTACAGAAGATTTGTAGAGGATTTTCTTTAATCGCAGCACCTATGACCAAGTTATTGAGGAAAGGAGTTCCATTTGTGTGGGAGAAGCAAAGCAAGGAAGTTTCGACAAGTTGAAGAAGATTCTAACTGAAGCTCCGGTTTTGATTCAACCCGAGGCGTGCAAGGAATTCACGGTTTCATCGTGATGCATCACATCTTTGGTTTGGGATGTGTCTTTGATGCAGAAGGGAAGGTAGTGGCTTATGCATCTTGATGATTGAGACCACATGAAGTTAACTATCCAACGTAAGACTTGGAATTAGCTGCAGATGGTTTTGCTTTAAAGATATGGAGACACTATTTGTATGGAGAGAAGTCGATAGTCTACACGGATCACAAGAGTCTTAAGTATCTTTTGACTTAGAAGGATTTGAACTTAAGGCAGCGTAGATGGATTGAGTTGTTGAAGGGCTACGACTGTTCGATTGAGTATCATCCGGGCAAGGCTAACGTGGTGGCGTACGCAGCGTTGAGCCGTAAGGTTATATCGGACTTAAGATCGATGTTTGCTCATCTTAGCTTATATGACGATGGGAGTCTTTTGGCGCGAATTGCAAGTCAAGCCGACTTGGTTAGAGCGAGATCAAGGAGAAACAAATTAGAGGATGATGGTTTGAATGATCGAGGTTGCGGAGTTCTGAATGGTGGTTTAGAGGATTATAGTTTGTCCAGGGATGGAGTATTGTGTTTTAAAGGAAGAGCTTGTATGCCAAAGGATGTTGAGTTGAGGCAAAGGATTCTTCGACGCACATAGCAGCCCATACGCTATGCATCCCGGAGGTAGCAAGATGTATCGGGATTTAAGAGAGCGATTTTGGTGGCAGTGCAAGCGGGGAGGTGGCGAGTTTGTGGGTAAATGTCGGACGACGTGTCACAGTCAAGCCGGAACATCGTTGCCGTCCGGGTTACTTCAGTAGGTGAAGATTCCACAAAGTGGAAGTGGGAAAGGATCACTATGGACTTTGTCGATTGGATTACCCTTACGCCAAGTAAGAAGGACTCGATTTGGGTGATTGTGGATCGTTTGACTAAGTCACTCATTTTATTCCGGTAAGGGTGGATTACTCGCCGAAGTTAGCTAAGTTGTATGTGGCGAGAAATAGTGAGGTTGCACGGTGTACGTGTGTCGATCATCTCAGACAGAGATCCTAGATTTACGTCGAGGTTTTGGAGAGCGTTACATCAAGCTTTGGGTACGCGGTTGGATTTCAGTACGGCATTTCATCCACAGTCTGACGGGTAGTCGGAAAGAGTTATACAGATTTTAGAGGATATGTTGAGAGTTTGTGTTTTGGATTTTAGAGGCAGCTGGGAAGAGTTTTTGCCATTAGCTGAATTCGCATACAACAATAGTTATCAGGCAAGCATTAAGATGGCACCATATGAGGTGTTGTATGGTAGGAGGTGTCGCACACCTACATGCTGGATGAGTTGGGTGGCGTCGGATGTTAGGACCAGAGTTGGTTGCAGAGACTGAGGATAAGGTTAAGATGATTCAGGCTCATCTGAAGGAAGCTTCGGATAGGCAGAAGTCATATGCCGATCTCAAGCGGAGGGATATAGAGTTTGCCGTGGGTGACAAGGTTTTTCTGAAGGTCTCACCATGGAAGAAAGTGTTAAGATTTGGGAGAAAAGGCAAGTTAAGTCCAAGGTTTATTGGGCCGTATAAGGTGTTGAGACGAGTGGGACCAGAGCCTATCACCGAGTTGCCATCGAGTGAGTCGATACATGATGTGTTCCATGTCTCCATGCTTAGACGCTATCGTTCTGATCCATCGCATGTCATGGCAGTAGAGGAAATAGAGGTGAGTCCAGATCTGACGGTGGAAGAGGAACCAGTGCAGATTCTAGATTGAGATGTGAAAGTGTTGCGCAGGAAGTCAGTTCCGTTAGTGAAGGTATTATGGCGAAACCATGGCGTAGAAGAAGCTACGTGGGAACCGGAGGATGTGATGAGACATCAGTTTCCTCAACTCTCTTGATCAGGTAATTTCGAGGACGAAATTTTCTTAAGGGGGGTAGAATTGTAACATCCTAAAAATTTGAGTATCATCTTGTTGCTTGTGTTAGCTCGAGTATGATTATTATTATGTGCTTAGTATAGTTTTATGAAGGCTTGGAATTATCAGCTAAGCTAGAATGATTTTTAGTATTGAAAATATAGTGAAGAGGAATAGGTGAACCTGACACTTAAGTTAATTTAAGTGTTAAATTTTAGCACATGAGGAGTTAGTGGCAAGGTGGTTATGGCGCATGAATGGTTGCTTGAGGGGAGTGGTTCGAATCCCATGGATGGACTTTAGGTGACTTTTATTTTTGCATTTATATGGCATGTGTTGGTCAAACTCTAATTAAGGTAAGGTTGGACTATTGTCTTTTATGGATAGTAGACTAAGGAATAAGGCAAGTTATTAGTTAAGGTATGGAATCAAGATGTTATGGAAGGATAAGGGGACATAAGGCTTGGATTAAGGATGAGGTTTTGGAAGCTTTTTAATGGCAATCTAGTCCATGTATGTGGACGGCATATATTGGTCTAGGGGTTAACCGAATTTGTTGAAGGTTTGGTAGGTTGGTAGTTTGTTAGTAAAAACTTCCTAAGCATTTGAGCATTTTTCTTTTCTCTCCACAAACACTCTCCCTAGCCGAATGTGTTCTTGGCAATAAGGTAAAATTTTGTTTTGGTATTGGTATTATTCATTGTTTTGTGTCTAGAAAAACCCTTTTGGAGCCTTGCCAATTTCCCTAGTACACCATATTGAGTAAAAATCAAGCCACCATTGTACTTGGCCGAACCACTCTTATTCTCATCCTTCTTTTTCATTCTTTTCATATTTGTTCAAAACCCACATTTCTTCTTTTACTTTCTTTTTGCCGAATCCTCCTCCTCCCCAATTCTCTTTTCTTTCTTCCACTTTTGCTCAAAGTTGAAAGCATCCCTCTCCCATTCTATTTTCTTCGCTCCATTCTCTTCTTTCTTCTATTGCCGAATCCCTTTTCTCCTATTTTCACTTTTCTTTTTCTTTCTCTTTATCCACTCTAGTCGAATTCATTTGATTGTCTTCTATCCACCATAGCCGAATCTTCTTTCTCTCTCTTCTGGTGTTATTTTGGTCAAATATCAACAAGGGTAGATTTTCTTTGGGTTCATCTATAATCGGTTTTGAAGATAGGTAAGTGTATTGGCCGAAGTTCCTTATTCCTTTTCTTTTCTCTCTATCGTTTCTCATGAGGACAAAAGCCAAATTTTGAGCATTTGTTAGTAAGGTTCTAACCATAGGAACCGATTTTCTTCTAGACTCTTCGGGACTTTGGAAGCAATCGATCTAAGCCTCAATTCTCTGACAATCGATTTTGGACAAGGAGATCTAGTGCGATAGATCGGGTCTTCGGGATTTAGTGATTTCGTTAGTAACAGGTGTGTATCTTACACACTTTATAATTCGGTAATATATATTTATTTGTATACTAATCATGTTATTAAAGTTGGAAACTGTGAGATCTTGATATGATACCGTAAGGGTATGAGCAATGAATCGGGTAAGTCCGTTTCGATATGACTTTTGCAATATGATGCATGATGATATGAATTATGATATATTTGCTAAGTGAATTCTAATAAAGTATAATGGCATGATTTGTTTAAATGTTACATTGGTTTGGGTGATATGAGAGGAGGGGAAGGATTTGATATCCGTGTCTTTGGGACACGAGAGGTTTGGCACCTCATAGCGTCTCGTCCCAGTGGCTTAGTACCACAGTGGGTTGGCCCCACATTTGATATTATGGGATTGACGCCCGGTGATTTGGTATCACACGTGGGTTGGCCCCACAACTTTATTATTCGTGACTTTGGGTCACCAAAGTGGTTTGGCACCACATTATTGGATATCGTGACTTTGGGTCACGGTGGTTTGGCACCACCGGTGGTTTGGTACCACGGGGTAGAAAAGGGCGTTATGGATGGCTAGGTTTGGGGTGCATTATATATATTGCTTGGTTATAATTGTGTAAGTATGTTGCATCAACCAGGGAAGGATTATGCTGAGTCTTGGTGACTCACCTTCTCCCTTATCTTTTCAGGTGATTAAGTAAACCGCGGATGAGGAGCCGGATAGACTCGAGGAGGCCATGCAATAAAAATTCGATTTACACACAGATTTTGGTTTGGGTATTATATTTTATTTAAGTTTGGTTTTTCATCTCTATTTGAAATTGTAATAAGGCCTCTTTAATTATGTTATTTATTTTATGGATTATTTATATGCTTTGGATTTGATTTTAACATGGCTTATAAAATACATGGTTGATATAATAATTTGAGCACAAAGTTTTCTAAACTACAAAATGCAATGGTTTTCAAAACGTTACCATCGGTTAATATAAATCATTTGATAAATTTTTAACAATTTAAGTGTTTTAGATAACTCATACTATTTTTCCAAAACTTAAGTTTCCATGTTTCAATTAGAAACGGTTTTCAAATAATCGCTTGGGTTTCTTTTAAAATTATAAAAGGTTTTCTAATCTATGGATCTGCAACTAAGTATTAAAGACTTATTTACGGAATTTCAAAGTAAATTATCAGTTTTTAACTTATTATACTGGATTTCTACAAACATAGAATAATAAAGAAATTTTCTCTAAAATTTAATCGTTAACTCAATTTTCTTCGAAACGTTTTCCTTCGTGACATGCCAAATTCGGTCGTGGTGTATTGACCGGGTTTTGGGGTGTTACATCTATCTTGGAAAATACCGTGGCTCCCTTCAATTGATCAAATAAATCATCGATTCTCGGCAATGGGTACTTGTTCTTCACAGTTACCTTGTTAAGTTGCCGATAATCTATGCATAATCTCATAGAACCATCTTTCTTCTTCACGAATAAAATGGGAGCACCCCACGGAGAACAACTCGGTCTTGCGAAACCTTTATCCGTTAGTTCTTGCAACTGTGCTTTCAACTCTTTTAGCTCGGTTGGAGCCATTCTATATGGAGCAATAGAAATGGGGGCGGTACCTGGAGCTAGCTCAATCCCGAATTTGATCTCTCTAGCAGGAGGTAACCCTGGCAATTCTTCATGGAAAACATCTGAATACTCGCATACTATGCGTACCGACTCAATTTTCAACTCAGTCTCTTTAGCATTCATCACAATAGCAAGGTATGCTTCGTACCCCTTTCTTAAGTATTTCTGAGTCAACAAGGATGATATCACTACTGGTGATCTGTCTTGTTTATCTGATTCAACACGAATAAGATCTCCACTTTCACATTTCAACTCAATAAACTTCTTTCCACAATTCACAATCACGTCATGAGTAACTAACCAATCCATCCCAAGGATGACATCAAACTCATCAAACGGTAATAACATAAGATCAACTGGAAAGTAATGACCCCTAATCCTCAAAGGGAAACTTTTACATACTCTATCAACCAACACATATTTGCCTAGGGGATTAGACACTCTTATTACAAATTTAGTAGACTCTATAGGCATGCTCATGCTAGAGACTAATTTCATGCATATGTATGAGTGGGTAGATCCCGGATCAATTAAAGCTATAACATGAGTATCATAAAGAGGAAATGTACCCGTGATTACGTCAGGGGAGGACGCCTCCTCGCAAGCACGAATGGCATATGTTCTCATCGGTGCTCTACCCTCGACTCTTGCAGTCTGCTCTCTGGATGTATTCTTGTTACTCACCTCATTTCTCGAGTTTCTCTGCAGTCTTCCTCTAACAGTACTTTTCAGTCTCGTATTCTGAGATTTCTCTTTCTCGCCCATCTTGGGGCAATCTCTGATAAAATGGTCTAAAGACCCACATTTGAAACAAGCCTTCTCATTTGCTCAGCACTCACCAGAATGACGCCTGCCACACTGCGGGCATTCCGGTCTACTCGGTCGGGCATTGCCAACACTAGCAACCGAAGTAGTCTGAGCCTTAGACCCCGAGAACTGTTTACCCTTACTTCGGTTTGAAAACTCGACTGAAGTGGCTGGTCGAGTAACAAAATCCCTCGATTTTTTAGATGAAGATTGGAGTGACTTATTCAGCTGTCTTTTCATCGAGTCCCAGGACTCAATCTTAGCTCTTCTTTTCTCTTTAGCCAACTCTTCAGCCTTACAGGCTCTATCTACCAACACTACAAATTCTTTTAGTTCGAGAACTCCAACGTATAAACAGATATCCTCATTTAGCTCGTCCTCGAATATCTTGCACATGATAGCCTCGGTAGACACGCACTCCCGGGCATACTTGTTAAGCCTTACGAACTCCCGTTCGTAATCGATCACCGTCATTCGGCCTTGCTTTAATTCCAAGAACTCTTTTCTCTTATGGTCGATGAATCTCTGGCTGATATACTTCTTCCGGAATTCCTCTTGGAAGAATTCCCAGCTAACTCTCTCCCTTGGTACCACCGACACAAGGGTGTTCCACCACCGATAAGCCGAATCTCTCAAGAGAGATACCGCACACTTTAGGCACTCCTCAGGTGTGCATGACAATTCATCAAATACCCTGATGGTATTTTGGAGCCAGAATCCTGCCCTTTCCGGATCATCATCCTTACTAGCTCGAAATTCCTCGGCTCCTTATTTTCGGATCTTATCGACCGGAGGCCTTTCTCTCCTCACTACCTCAACCACTTGAGGAGCTACCGGAGTGGGTTGAGGAATAGGTGGGGGTGGAGGGGGTTGAGCATTAGGATTTGCTCGAACGTACTCAGTTTACCAGTTGCTCATCATATGGAGAAAGGCTTCTCGGGCCTCTTCTCCCTGACCCAAGGTCTCGGGTCTACTATCTGCTGGCGCGGTCCCTTGAGCAAGAGCCGGCGCATTACTCGCAGCATCATCGGTTGCAGTTCGGTCTAGATCAGAATCCATGTATTATATAAAAACACAATTTAAAACGTCAGGAGCCACCACACTATCATTACTCAATTACTCTTACATATGGCATGTATAACTAAACTCATACTTACGCTACGTTAGTCCGAGAATCGACTAAACCATAGCTCTGATACAACTAAATGTAACACCCCTTATCCGTGTTCGAAGCCAGAACCGGATACGAGGCATTACCTAACTCAACTTGCTTAAACATGACGTTTTGGGCTATAAAATTTCGTTTCGTCATAAAAACTTTCCATTCAAACCCATAACATACTCATCCTAGGCCCGCCAGGCCTTAAACATACTTCCGGAAGGTTTTGGGAATTAATCGAAAACTTTTACACACTTAGAAAAATTTTGCCTAAACAGGGGCCACACGCCCGTGTTGTTCAAGGGACACGCCCGTGTTGTTCAAGGGACACGCCCGTGTGCCCCTAAGACATGCCCGTGCTCCTCAACCGTGGTCGACACTGACTTAATACACATGACCTGACACATGCTCGTGTCCCTGGCCCGTGTCCCTCACACAGCCTCGACACGCCCGTGTCTTAGCCCGTGTGCCAAAACCTTAGTATTCTGTTTGTGATGTCATCACCTCACGAAGGTCACACGGCCAGGGCACACGCCCGTGTCCCTAGGCCGTGTGTCAAATTAAATTCTAAATTCTAGGTACAAACTTCACACGGCCTGGACACACGCCCATGTCCATGGCTGTGTCTTCCACACGGCTGAGACACACGGCCGTGTCTCTGCCCGTGTGTTTATTACTGAGCATACTGACTTGTAAACCTAGCATGCATGGGGACACACGGCCAATTAACACGCCTATGGGGCTGATCGTGTATCACACACGGCCTAGACACACGCCCGTGTGTCTACCCGTGTGGACATTAAAAAGGCTATATTCCAAGCCAAATGCCACCCTACATAGCCACCATACTTGTACAAAATCAAATCAAACATCCACACAAGCATAAACTTCATAATTCATCATCAATGAATATATATATAAACTTGTCAAGTATTGGCCAGCTTCATTGACCATATACAAAAATAAATTGAGCAACTATAGTAGCCAACACATTTGGCTTGCCAAATGACATAACAAAAAGACCAAGTCCTATACATGCCATACTCAAAATAAATCTAATTTGGCTATACCAAAAGTGGTCGATAGTGTGATCTCCAAACTCCGACGTCCCCAATTTCTCGAGTTATCTTGGCAATACTACAAGGATAAGGGAAATGAGAGGGGTAAGCATTAAGCTTAGTAAGTTTGCATGGAAACAAATAGCAACAATGAACTTATAAAGTTATCCCTCCATGGCGTTAGATAACCACACACAATGTCACAGGCCTTTTGCTATAACTTATGCATACTTGCCCTTATCTAGCACATATCATGCCACATATCGTAAATGTTCCTCGTGAATTACTTACGGATACCTGTGTTCACTCAACCACATAACTTTAATACAAATCTCAATTCTATATCTCAGCTGGTTTATTTATCCCAATAAATCACTAGGGATACTCTAGATGCATATTCATTATCACTTAACATAAACCCGAAGCCAATGCCACATCCCGGATGCGGTCTTACATGGGATTACCTTTGATTTCTGATGCCATATCCCGGATATGGTCTTATACGGAATCTCACCTCAAGTATCGATGCCATATCCCGGATACGGTCTTATACGATTCTCATATTCAATACTGAAGCCATACCCCCGATATGGTCTTATACGGAATCTCAATTCGGTGCTGAGGCCATGTGCCCGTCATGGTCTTACACGGGACCGTATCTATCTCATGTCTCGATAATATTATACTCACATTCATTATAGTCCAACCGGGACTTCAACATTTCAATTTCTTAGAATATCGTACATCAATATAATATCAAATATTCTCAAACAATACGAGCATAAATGTTGAATTTATCACATACAAACTTACATCGATTTCAAAATAAGTTTGATCGTCGATCTAGTCCGAGACTTTATTCTTTCCCCGATCGAGGTTGATTCTTGGTTCTTCTTGCTCTATAATAGCAAATTAGCTAATTTTAATCATCACATTAATAAAAGCATTTCAATAATCATGCTTTGGCAAATTTACTATTATGCCCTTAGACTTTGGCAAAATGACCATTTTACCCCTAGGCTCGGAAATCAATTCTAATCAAATTTCTACCTTTAATGAGCCTAGATGAACATTTATATCTCTTATGGCTATCATCAAAACCCAACATTTCACACATTTACTACCAATTTTACAACATTTACAAAAAGGTTCATTTATGTGTTTTCATTGCAACACCTTTCACAAAAGTTGTTCATCTAACAACTAAGACTCATTTTCTTCCATAAAAATGCAGCAAATCACATACAAGATCTCATGGAAAAACTCTAAAATTTTCACCATATTGCAAGATAGTCCCTTCATTAGAAAGCTTAAGCTTTAGGGGTTCCAAAGGTACAACTATCTTCAAGAAAAACCATTAAAATCACTTACTTGATTGGAGAAGAGTTTGCTGAAATTTTGAGCTTTCAAAACCCTCTCTAAGCTGGTATTTTCGGTGGTGAAAAATGATGAAGAAAAGATGATATCACTCTTTTCTTTATTTTATTCTATATCATCAATTTAATCCACCTAACACATCAACTTTGACCAATTTGTCTCCTATTATCCCCTATGGCAGGCCAACCATTTACAAAGGGGCTAATTGCCCTTTGAAGACCTCAAATTAATATTCTATGGCTATTAGGTACCTTTATCATATAAAATAGAACTTTCGCACTTTATGCGATTTAGTCCTTTTTCGCGATTAAGCAAGAAATCGCTAAAATTAAGGCACCAAAATTTTCATGTACACATATAATCATGCTCTAGCTCATAAAATATCATAAAAGTAATTTTCTCTAACCTCGAATTAGTGGTTCCGAACCACTGTTCCGGCTAGCCCCTAAATCGGGCTGTTACACTTATGATCGGTGAATATCCGACATCTTTCACCATACAAATGGTGTCTCCATATATTTAAAGCAAACATAATGGCAGCCAACTCTAAATCAGGTTTCGGGTAATTCTTGTCTTGCGGTTTAACTGTCTAGAGGCATATGCTATCACCTTGCCTTCCTGCATAAGCACGCAGCCCAATCCATTCAAGGATGCATCGCTGTAGATTACAAATTCTTTTCCCGGTTCAGGTTGCACTAGAACTGGAGCCTCAGTCAACAATGCCTTTAGTTTCTCAAAACTCTGTTGGCACTTTTCTGTCCATTCAAACTTCACCTCTTTTTGTAACAACCTCGTCATCGGTGTAGCTATCATAGAAATCCCCTTGACAAACCGTCTGTAATAGCCAGCCAGACCTAGAAAACTTCTAATCTCTGATACGTTTCTCGGCGGCTTCCAATCAACAATAGCTGAAATCTTGCTTGGGTCTACTCGAATTCCATCTCCCGAGAAAATGTGCCCCAAAAATCCAACCTTTTTGAGCCAAAATTCACTTTTGCTAAACTTGGCATACAACTGATTATCTCGTAAAATTTGCAAAATCATTCTCAAGTGCCCGGCATGCTCATGCTCATCACGTGAATATATCAATATGTCATCAATAAAAACCACAACAAACTTATCCAAGTATGGCCGAAATATACGGTTCATTAAATCCATAAACACAACAGGGGCATTTGTTATGCCAAAAGGCATGACTAAAAATTCATAGTGCCTATACCTTGTTCGAAATGTAGTTTTTGGCACATCTGAGTCTTTGACCCTCAACTGGTAATAACCGGACCTCAAGTCTATCTTGGAGAACACAGTGGCTCCCTTCAATTGATCAAATAAATCATCGATCCTTGGTAATGGGTACTTATTCTTCACAGTAACCTTATTGAGCTGCCAGTAATCTATACATAATCTCATGGAACCATCTTGCTTTTTCAAAAATAACACTGGAGCACCCCATGGAGAATAACTCGGTCTAGCAAAACCTTTGTCCCTCAACTCTTGCAAATGTGCCTTCAATTCCTTCAACTCAGTTGGGGCCATTCTGTATGAAGCGATCGATATAGGTGCAGTACCAGGAGCTAACTCAATGCCAAATTCAACCTCTCTAACCGGAGGCAACCCTGACAATTCTTCTGGGAATACATCTAGATACACACATACTGTCGGTACTGATTCAATTCTCAACTCCGTTTCTTTAGCATTCATCACAAAGGCAAGATATGATTTGTATCCCTTTCTTACATATTTCTGGGCAGACATATAAGAGATCACTACTTGCGGCCTGTCCTATTCATCTGATTCAACACGAAGAGTGTCCCCATTTTCACATCTCAATTCAATGTATTTCTTTCCACAATTTACTGTCACATCATGAGCGGTTAACCAGTCCATACCAAGAATTATATCGAATTCATCAAATGGCAATAGCATGAGATTTGCCTTAAAATAATGACCTCTAATCATAAATGGACAATCCTTGCATACCTTATCAACTAATACACTTTTGCCTAAAGGATTGGACACTTTTATCACAAACTCTGTAGACTCTACAGGCATGCTCATACTAGATACTAATTTCATGCAAATATATGAGTGGGTAGATCCCGGATCAATTAAAGCAACAATATTAGTATCATGGAGAGAAAATGTACCCGTAATTACATCAGGAGATGACGCATCTTCGCGAGCGCGAATGGCATAAGTCCTCGCAGGCGCTCTACCCTCAG
This sequence comes from Gossypium sturtianum, assembly GCA_025698515.1. Taxonomy (NCBI): domain Eukaryota; kingdom Viridiplantae; phylum Streptophyta; class Magnoliopsida; order Malvales; family Malvaceae; genus Gossypium; species Gossypium sturtianum. The sequence continues at coordinate 80,484,810 of CM046953.1, read as the reverse complement.
ATCTTGCAGGCTGCTCACTGGGTGTACTCTTACTACTCGTTCCACTTCCCGGGTTTCTCTGTTGTCTCCCTCTAGTAGTGCTTCCCGATATGGCACTCTGAATTTTCTCTTTTTCAACCATCTCAGGGCATTCTCTAATAAAATGATCTTGGTAACCACACTTAAAACAGGCTCTCTCATGGGCTCGGCACTCACCGGGATGTCGACTGCCACATTGTGGACATTCCGGTCTATTAGGTCGAGTGTTCCCAACACTAGCAACTGAGGTAGTCTGAGCTTTAATCCCCGAGTACTGTTTACTCTTACTTCTATTCGAAAACTCGGCTGAAGTAGCTGATCGGGTAGGGAAGTCTCTTGACTTCTTGGATGAAGATTGAAACGACTTGTTCATTTGTCTCTTTCTTGAGTCACGAGACTCCATCTCAGCTTTTCTTTTCTCTTTAACCAACTCCTCAGCTTTACAAACCATGTCCACTAGCACAACAAATTCCTTCAATTCTAGGACACCAACAAATAATCAAATATCTTCATTTAATCCGTCCTCAAACCTCTTACACATGATGGCTTCAGAGGACACACACTCCCGAGCGTACTTGCTGAGCCTTACAAATTCACACTCATATTCAGTTACTGTCATTCTACCTTGTTTCAGTTCAAGGAATTCCTTTCTTTTCTGATCAATAAATCTTTGGCTAATGTACTTCTTCCGGAATTCCTCTTGGAAAAACTCCTATGTGATCCTTTCCCTTGGTACAATTGACAAAAGGGTGTTCCACCACTGGTAAGCGGAATCTCTTAAGAGAGACACCACACATTTTATGCACTCTTTAGGTGTGCAAGATAATTCATCAAATACCCTGATGGTATTTTCAAGCCAAAATTCTGCTCTTTCCGGATCATCATCTTTACTAGCTCGAAATTCCTCGGCTCCTTGTTTCCAGATTCTATCGACCGGAGGCTTTTCTCTTCTTACCACTTCCACCACTTGGGGAGCTACAGGGGTAGGCTGAGGAATATGTGGGGGTGGAGGGGGTTGCGCATTCGGGTTCGTGCGAACGAACTCCGTATACCATGTATTCGTCATGTGGAGAAAGGCTTCCCTAGCCTCTTCTCCTCCTCTCTGACTTACAGTCGTTGGTCTATTCTCATTTTCATTCGGCACCGTCCCTTCAGTGGGAGCTGGCACGTTACTTTCTACATCATCCACCATAGCTCTATCGGGATCCATTTACTATATGAAAACACAATTTAAATCGTCAGGAGTTGTCACACAATTATAATGTAAATACTCATGTGTATGGCATGTATAGCTAGACTCATGCTTATGCTACATTAGTCTGAAAACCGACTAAACCGTAGTTCTGATACCACTAAATGTAACACCCATTACCCGTGTCTGACGCCGGGACAGGATACGAGGCATTATCGGACTTAACTTGCTTAAACATACAACATCGGGCTATAAAATTTCATTTCAACTTAAAGCTTCTCATTCATATTCATAACATCCTTATTATGGGCCTACGAGGCCCTAAACATACATATGGAAGGTTTCAGAATTAAACCGAAAAATTTTGCGCACTTAGAAAATTTTTGCCTAAATAGGGCCACACGCCCGTGTGGAATGGAACACGCCCGTATGGGCAGGCCGTGTGGTCACACACGCCCATGTTCCTAGCCCGTGTGGAATTTATTTTTCATTTTGAAACTACAGGGGTTTTCACACGACCGGACACACGCACGTGTCTGTAGTCCGTGTCCGTCACACGGCCTAGACACGGCCGTGTCCTCACCCGTGTGTGAAAAACTTGGGTATTCTGTTTATGATGTCAGCAAGCTCTTAAGGGCACACGGCCTACGCACACGCCCGTGTGCTGGCCCGTGTGACGAATTGAATTCTCGCAAATTTGATGCAGGGGACACACGGCCTATCAGCACACTCATGGGGCTGATCGTGTGTCACACACGGGCTAGACACACGCTCGTGTATCTACTCATGTGGACAATTAAAGGCTATTTCCCAAGCCAATTGCCACCCTAAAACATAAACACACATATGCCAAAACAAGCAACGCCTAACATGGCAATAATACACTATGAAGAGTCACTAATCATCATCCATACACTTCACATTTTACTCCATCAATTGCATGAACTTTCACTTCATAAAACTCATCATCATTAAGATATAAAACTTGACAAATATCGGCCAATTCCTAATGGCCACTTACAAAATGAGTGTATAACATTAATAGCCACACTTTGGCTTTCAAATATGACAGAACACAAGATGACCAAGGTCCTATACATGCCATACCCAAAATAAATCAACTATACCAAAAGAATGATTGATAGTGTGATCCGAGCTCCGACGTTCTATGATCCCCGAGCTAGCTTGGCGATACTACAAGGAAAAGGGAAAGGAAAGGGGTAAGCATATAGCTTAGTAAGTTTGTAAGAATTAAAATAGCAACATAAGTACTCATGGTAAAATCCATTCATCTCATAAAACAATAACAACACAAGTTCTCAAGTACTTTGACATACTTACCCATACTTACGCTTACCCATCACATATCACATTACGATTTCATAACTCGTATTTTACTCATGGTACCTGTGTCACTTCATCACATAATTTAGCACTTATGCTATCTTGAACATAAACTTAAATCATTATCATTTTAACTTAAATGTAACTCTTTGTCATTTTTGTATAGCTTAGCTCTTTTTCATCTTTGCATACTTAACTCTTTTGCCCGTTGAACTACTCGGAATATTGGAGGATACTCAATCTCATCATACATGTATCACGATGCCAATGCTATATCCCATATATGGTCTTACATGGGATCACCTCTTGATGCCAATGCCATATCCCAGATATGGTCTTACATGGGATCTCTTAACTCGATGTCGATGCCATGTCCCAGACATGGTCTTATACGAGATCGTACATAGATGTCGATGCCATGTCCCAGACATGGTCTTACACGGGACCTTCCTTATTCGATGCCGATGCCATGTCCCAGACATGGTATTATACGAGACCTTTCTTATTCGGTGCCGATGCCATGTCCCAGACATGGTCTTATACGGGACCTTCCTTATCTCATGTCGTGACATAAGTATCCTCGTTATTCCAAATCTTCAACCGGGACTTCAACTTAATATATTCTCATCATTTTCTCATCGAGACTTCATTAGTCAATTTTCATGAAATGATATTCATTATCATAAGATCAAGCAATTTAAAATATAAAAACACTATGAAACTTTAATTTCACACAAACTTACCTCGGTACTCAAAATGTGTATAGATGTTCGATTTAGTACAACACTTTGTTCTTGCCGCGGTTTCGGTTCGGGCTTCGTGTTTCTTGATCTATACTAACAATTTCACTTTTTTAATGCTCACATTGACTAAATTGACTCATGAATCATACTTTGGAAAAATTACGATTTTGCCCCTAAACTTTCACATAATTACACTTTTGCCCCTAGGCTCGTAAAATAATTTTTATTCAACTTTCTTGTAATTTAAGCCTAGCCAAATTATTTTCTTAACTACAAAAGCCCCCAATTTCCACTATTTCACTCATGTATGACCATTTTTTATAACTTTTATAATTTGGTCCTTTTATGCATTTTTCATGAAAATCACTTAGAAAAAGATGTTTATCACACATCAAACTTTCATATTCTTCCTTAAAACATCAAAATACATGCATGTCATACATGGGTAAATTTTTGAACATAAACCCTAGCTCAAAATATAGCTAGAAATAGCTAAATCAAGCTACGAGGATCTCAAAAATACGAAGAACATTAAAAACGGGGCTAGGATGCACTTACTATCAAGCTTGGAAGTTGAAGAAACCCTAGCTATGTCTCCTTGCAAATTTCAGCACTTAGAGGAAGAAGATGGACAAGATTTTGACTTATTTTTCCCTTTTTTAATTCATTAATTAACCAAATGACTAAAATGCCCTTAAGGCCCTTTTTTGAGATATTTCCTTCCCATGTCCATTTTTGTCCATCTTGACATTTAATGCTCTAACTGCTAAATAAGGACCTCTAGTAATTTTTATAATTCAATTTCATACTTAAATCTTCTAGAATCTCATATTTTCTAATCATTGCAATTTAGTCCTAATGGACAAATTGATCACTAATAAATAAAATTTCCTCATGAAATTTTCACACAATCATGCAACCACATCATAAGCCTCATAAAAATCATAAAACACATATTTCTACTTCGAATTTGTGGTCTCGCAACCACTATTCTGACTAGGCCCTAAATCGAGCTGTTATAATTTTCCCCCCTTTGGGATTTTCGTCCTCGAAAATCTTAACGGTAAAAAGGTTTGGGTACTGGTTTCTCATAGCCTCCTCGAGCTCCCATGTAGCCTCTTCTACCCCATGTCTTTGCCATAATACTTTCACGAGAGCTATACTTTTATTCCTTAGCTGTTTAACTTCTCGTGTTAAAATCTTAACCAGTTCTTTGCCATATGTCATGTCGGGTTGAATTTCAACCTTTGTCGGTGAAATCACATGCGAAGGATCTGATCGGTAACGTCGCAACATAGACACGTGGAATACATCATGTATCTTTTCCAACTCAGATGGCAAAGCCAATCAATAAGCTACCGGCCCTATCCTCTCAGTAATCTCATATGGTCCGATAAAACACGAACTCAATTTGCCTTTTCGGCCAAATCTGAGAACTTTTATCCATGGTGATACTTTCAAAAATACCTTATCACCAACTTGAAACTCAATCTCTTTTCGTTTCAAGTTCGAGTAGGATTTTTGTCTATCAGAAGAAGCTTTTAAACAATCACGGATTATTTTTACCTTCTCTTCGGTTTCTCTAACCAGATCGACCCCGTGAAATAGATTTTCCTTGAGTTCGATCCAATACAAAGGCGTTCGGCACTTACGCCCATACAAAGTCTCATAAGGCGCCATTTTCAAGCTCGACTAAAAATTGTTATTGTATGCAAACTCTACCAACGGTAAATACTTTTCCCAGCTACCTTGAAACTCAAGAACACAACACCGGAGCATATCCTCAAGTATCTGTATTAATCTCTCCGACTGTCCGTCAGTTTGTGGGTGAAAAGCCGTACTAAAACCCAACTTTGTGCCCAAAGATTCTTGCAATTTTTTCCAAAATTGAGATGTGAATCTTGGATCTCTGTCTGATATGATCGAAAAAGGCACTCCATGAAGCCTTACAATCTCAGAAACATACAAGTCTGCCAACTTATCAAGTGAATAATCAACACGTACCGGTATGAAGTGGGCTGACTTCGTAAGTCTATCTACCACCACCCATACGACATCTTTCTCGCTCGGTGTCAACGGCAAACCCGTTACAAAGTCCATAGTAACACGGTCCCATTTCCACTCGAGAACCATAGTAGGTTGAAGCAAACCCGAAGGTACTTGGTGTTCAGCTTTCACTTGTTGACAAATCAAGCATCTTTATACAAACTCAGAAATATCTTTCTTCATACTCGGCCACCAATACCATTTCTTCAAATCATTATACGTTTTTGTACTGCCCGGATGTACAGATAGACATCCGCTATGTGCCTCGTGTAAAATCTTTCGAATAAGCTCTTCATTCCTCGGTACACAGACTCTGTCTCTTAACATCAAGCATCCATCAGAATTAATCCGAAAGTCAGACTCAACACCCGACTCGCACTGAACTCTTTTGGCTTGTAAGTCACTGTCATCTTTCTGAGCCTCATAAATCTCTTGATGGAACATCGGTCTAACCCTCAACTCAGCTAGAATAGAACCATCGTCTGACAAATTCTCCCATGTCATCGTTCTGGACGTTTGTGGTTTCTTATTTTTATTTATGTTTTTTATTTTATCCGGGGAAAGTTTTACTGTAAATGGCCTTTATTGATTTTTATTTTGATTTATAACTGCTAGCAGTAGGATAAGACGAGGGTTTTCAAAATAAACAAATGTTTTACCGAAACACCACGACTACGCGAATTTATTCAAATGCTTTCGTGAACTGTAAATATTTTGGAAAACAGACAACGTCTTGAAAATGGATAATGATGGAAACAAATGACACATTTTTGGAAGGTAGCATAGGATAACGAAAAATGGTCTTATCGTAATTCTGTTTTCTAAAACACTATCAGGTGACATCATCAGATTCAGCCATAATGTCCAGGTCGGGTTTGGGGTGTTACAATTGATGTGAATTATTCGTAAATGTTTTGAAAGCTTCGGTATTGCTTTGTAACCCTGTTCCAGCGATGGACACGGGTTAGGGGTGTTACATATAATCATTTACACCATTAAATCAAATAAGCCAATAATATACCAAGCTATTTTCCATCATTTCATGCCAATTCACTTACCATCCAAAACATACCATTTAAACTACTTATTCACCTTTCATTATTCCATCACAACTGAAGACTTTCATCCATCATATAAGGCAACTTATATACATACGAAAATAAACCATTATATCATTAAGATACCAAAAACTCAACCACGTCAAGTGACCATTTCTAACAACCAAACATATGGATAATATTAGCCCAAATAACCTATACATGCCATTATAACCAAAATGTAACCAACTTAAAGTACAAAAAGAGCTGATGGATAGTGTGATAAATGTAACATCCTAAAAATTGAGTATCAATATGTTGCATGTTTTTGGTGCTTAGCTTGTGAATGATTCAATTTGTGTGTTTAATATCATTTTGAGAAGGCTCGGGATTTATTCGGAATTAAAAAAAAATTAATGAGTACATTATTGAAGTGGATCAAGTGACCTTGATGTTTAAGGAAATTTAGTGTCAAAAACTAGCATAAGATGAGCTAGTAGTAAAGTGGAGTTGGCGCCATAAGTGTTGCTTGAGGGAGGAGGTTCGGATCTTTAGGAATGTATTTTTGTGACATTTATTTTGCTCTTTCCTAGAAAGTGTCAGCCAAGCATCAAATTTAGTAAGTTAGACTTTTATTTTTATGGTTAAGGTAAGCTGGGAACTTGGGGAAAGAAATCCTAAGCTTTTGGAAGGTAGGGGGAACACAAGGCATATTTTAAGGGTTATGTTTTGGAAACTTAGAATGGCCAACTTGTCCATGAACTTGGACAGCTTTGTGGACTAGGGGGGAGCCAAAATTTTGGTGGTAAGCTTGGGTAAGGATAGTAGCTTGATAGAATCCCATTTGGTCATTTTTTTTGCTCTCCCAAAACACCCATTTCCTCTCATCTTTTTCTCTCTTAGCCGAATGTGCCATATGCTTGGAGAAAACAACTTTGATTTATTTCATTTGGTCATTTCTTTTTGACCATTTGGTCATTTTGCCAACCTCTCAAGTGCTTCATTTTGTGTTTCTCTCCTAGTGCCGAAATCGCCAAACACAAAAGACCATTTCTTTTCTTTTTCTTTCCCATTGCCGAATGCACATTATTCCAAACCTTACTTTTTGCTCTTTTCTCACCCTTGAAAACCGAATCATAAACATCTCATCTCTATTCTCTTTTCTTCTCCATTTTACTCATCCTTCAAACACATTTTTCCTTCTTATTTCTTCCATGGCCGAATCTTAGAGACCACCTCCATAGCCGAAATTATTTTTCCCTTACCATTAAATCATAGCTAAATCTTCTTTTCCTCATAGACATTATTCTCGATCATTTCTTCTATTCAACTTTGGACAACCGGTAAGAATCATCTTCCTTGTTTTCTTTTGCTATTTGGTCACCTTGGCCGAATCTATAGGTTGACTTAGAAGAGCCTTTAAATCGATAATCGTTCATTCTCTTAGACGATTTCCTTTCATTTTTCTTTTAGTGAAATAATGGAGAGCCGAATCATCATCTCTTCGAAGTCATCTTGAAGTCATTCGAAATTAGATCATATACTTTCAAGGGATTCTTTTGGAATCACTCGAAATTTTAAGGTAAGCCGAATTCGCCCTTTTTAAACCAATAGTCTTAAAATTTCGATATATATATTGTTAGGACTAATAATCTTTTATCAATGGAGGCAAACAAGATAGGGTCGAAAAGGGTGGTGAATAGTGTTCTAAAGAGGGTCGGACTCGCTAATCCCTCTAGATTCAAGTGAAGGGTTGTTTCGGCAATCTGGGATTTTCCACCGGGTTGTGGACGACCCTCATCCGAGGAGAATCGACTATTCGAAGTTGTTCGTAGTTTGGAGCCTTTAGCTGTTTGGGATTTTCCATTGGGTTGTGAACCGTCAACCGGGGAAAACTGACAAATAGTTGTTGTTCGAGATTCCGAGGGTAAAGATCTAGATCGCTTATCTTTAGTATAGATTTATAATAAGTATTAGTGTTCTAATTAAGCGTTACATATGTTTAGGTATCGACGAGCGGGAAAGTATAGTTCTCACCGTAATCAGGTGTGTAATTTCACACTTATCTCATGGGTTAGATGTTATATCGTAAGCATTAGAAACAAAATTCGTAAAGTTGGTAAAATCAGAAAAATACGGTATATTAACATTTTTTTGTGTAAGTGCATGAAATCGGTATTAAAGTCGCGGAAATTACGGAATCGCCCTCAATGGGCTAAATTGATAAAAAGTAATTTCTGGGCCTCATGTGATTAATGGGCTAAATTGCTAGATTGATTAATGGGCTAAATTGCTAGATTGATTAATGGGCTAAATTGCTAGATTGATTAATGGGCTAAATTGCTAGATTGATTAATGGGCCAATTTGCTAGATTGAGTAATGGGCCAATTTGCTAGATTGATTAATGGACAAATTTGCTAGATTGGTTAATGGGCCGAATTGCTAGATTGCTTAAGGAGCCGTTTTGATAAATTACCATATGGGCCAAATTGAGAAATGGGCCAACTTGTAGTATGGGCCTTATGTTGAAATTATCATATGTAAATTGTTAAGTATACATGATTGCATGGGTTGGGATTAAATTTGAAGAGAAGTTCTGGTGGTTCTACCACAATCTAGTTCGGGTGGTTCTACCATAAAATCTAGTTCGAGTGGTTCTGCCACAAAATCTAGTTCGGGTGGCTCTGCCACAAATTCTAGTTCGGGTGGCTCAGCCACAAACATTTTTTTAAATGGCTTAATGCCTGCGATTGGTGTGTTGGCGGAGTGGGTTGACTTGATCCCCACAGGTGTGCTGGTTGGTACGGATGGTGTGTAGCGGATGGAAATTTAGGCTTGGTTGGGAATTGCATTGCACATGCATTTTTTTTTAATTTTTATATTGTTAAATTCGTTAATGGGCTCAAGCCCAATAAAATGCTTTGATGATATGGCCCAGTGGATTTGGTAAGTGGGTTACACACTGAGTTCTAAGTAACTCACCCCATTTTCTTACCCTTCTCAGGTAATAATAATTGATGGAGGCTTGGGCCGGGGATGACTTCGTGGAGGCCATACTTCAAATGATGGTTTTTATGAACTTTAAACTACTCTTTAGTATTTTTACTTAATTACTATTTTAGCAATGTAATAAGGCCTCTAGTATTGTTTTTATGGATTTTATTTCGTGGATGGATTTTAATATGTTTTAGATACTTAAAGTGGACTATTTTAAGTTTATAAATTTTTTCTTTAAATTACATATAAAAATGGGGTTTCTTAAATATCACTATCTCGTAAATATTTCGGTGAAAACTTTTTATTAAATTTCGTTTCCAAATTCCTTTTGAAATTTCTTTTTTTAAATTTCTTTAAAAAGTTAACCAATTATTTCTCTAAGATCAAATTTTAAACTCCTATATTTTAAAATCATAGATTTCAAATTAACCTCAGTTTTTGATAAACTCCATCTCCAAATTAGTTTTTGAAGACCTGTTTTCCTTAAATCATTAGATGACCAAATGTATGTACGATTTGTGTAGCATACCAAGTCTGGTCTTAACGCTTAGACCGGGTTTGGGGTGTTACATTTAATGGTATCAGAGTATGGTTCAAAACTCGGCTGTGGTTTGGGTTCAACAACAATTTTTAAAAATGTTTAAATTTCTAGACTCTATGATCTAAAGGTAGTATGGCATCACGAGCATCCGGCACCAAGTCAAGTAAGTATTTGTATATTGAATGTTTATTATTGTGATATGATCATAGTAACACTCTAGAACTTCTAGTTTTAGGTGTTGAAAATGGTAGAGATCGAGACTATATGATGTGATTGCGAAAACAACTCTATCTCTTATATCTCATAAAATATCGTTAATAAACACTGAAATAATACTCTGATTCATAAAACTTGTAATCAGATTTAATCGAAATAGTCGGTATGAGCACTAGAGGACGTAGACGGGGACGCGGTAAACGTGGCCGTGGTAGAGGACGAGGTGCTAGGGTTACGTCTGAAGCACCGGGTCATATGCCGGAAATGGACGCACCTGCGTCACCTGGGAGTGAGACTGGATCACATGACCATACGAGAGAGGACAACGCTTTAACACAAGCAATGTTGTGAGTCCTAGAAAGGGTTGCTGGGACTAGAACTGGCCCAGCAGTTCGTGGATCAATATCAGAACGACTTAAATCAAGTGGTGCCGAGGTTTTTAGAGGTGTCTCCGGTGTAGCTCCGAATGTTGCGGAATATTGGCTCGAGGCTGTAGAGCGGATTATGGATGATCTAGAGTTCACCGTCGAACAGAAACTGAGAGGAGTGGTGTCCTTGCTAAGGGATGAAGCGTATCAATGGTGGCTTACGGTTCGATAAGCCACTGAGGCTGCAGTTGTTACTTGGGATTTCTTCAGAGCTGCTTTCGAAGGGAAGTATGTAGGGATAAGTTATGTGGATGCCTGGAGGAAAGAATTCCTGAATCTGGTTTAAGGAAATAAGACGGTGGCAGCTTATGAGGCAGAATTTCTACGCTTGAGTCGTTATGCTCGGACAATAGTGCCAACAGATCATGAGCGTTGTGTATGCTTTGAAGATGGGTTGAATGATGAATTGCGGGTATTGATAGCCCCACAACAAGTAAGGACTTTTGCCACGCTTGTGGAGAAAGCCAAGATAGCCGAAGAGGTTAAGAACTCAGAACGCCAGAACCGGGAAAGAGTCAGAGGCAAGAGGGACTTTAAGTACTCGGGTTCTTCAATAAGGTTCCAAAAGAGGCCTCGAAATGATTAGCCAGCTCAAGCTAGAGCACCTGTGACTACCAATCAGAGTCGAGACTGTGCTGACTGTGGAAAACGACACCCCGGGGAATGCTGGAAGAAAATTGGTGGTTGTTATAAATGTGGTTCCAAGGATCATCAATATAGGAATTGCCCTCGATGGACTGCTCCGACTCAGGAAGCTCGTAACTTTGATGCACAGCTAGCTAGAGGCACTCAGCAGCCACCGATAGGCCGTGGATCAGGTCGTGGTGGTAATGGTACTGGACGTGGTCAAGGTGCACCGGTCGAGGTAATGGCTTTAGAGGTAACGCGAGGCAAGACAGTGGGGTTAGTCTATGCGGTCGAGTCGTGAAGATGGCGATGCACTGATGTGATAATCGTACGTTCTTCATCTTTGATGTACACATTCGCTTTGATAGATATCGGGTCTACCCACTCGTATGTTGCTAGTGCCATATCTGGAAACTTGAATATTAGATCCGAGATTATCGATAGAGAGATGACGGTAATTAGTCCTTTAGGACAGTCGGTAATAGTAAATAAATTGTATAGAGACGTGCCTTTGGAAATTCAAAGAAAAATATTTTTAACGGATTTGATGGAATTGCCTTTCGGCGAGTTCGATCTTATTTTGGGCATGGATTGGTTGGTGAAGCACCGGGCGTAATTGGATTGTGCTGAAAAGCAGATGTCAATAAGGACTGTGGATGATGAGGAAGTAGTAATGATAGGTGGACGAAGGAACTTTTTAGCAAATGTGGTATCTGCTTTAAAGGCAGAGAAGTTGGTGCAGAAAGGGTATGGAGCGTTCCTAGCCTTCATTAGTGCTTTGGATGCCAAGGAATTATCGGTGGAAGGTGTGAGAACGGTGAAAGAATTTCCAGATGTCTTCCCTGAAGAACTTCCGAGTCTACCTCCAGATCGGGAAGTAGAATTTGGCATTGAGCTTTTACCCGGAAGGGCTCCAGTGTCTATTGCTCCTTATAGAATGGCGCTGAAGGAGTTAGCGGAGCTTAAAGCTCAAATTCAAGAATTGTTGGATCGGGGATTTATTCGACCGAGTGTGTCTCCGTGGGGAGCACCGGTTTTGTTCGTCAAGAAGAAGGATGGGTCGATTGGTATGTGCATTGATTATAGGCAGTTGAATAAATTGACGATCAAGAATAGGTATCCATTGCCAAGAATCGACGACCTGTTTGATCAATTAAGAGGAGCTTCAATTTTCTCCAAGATTGATTTGAGATCAGGTTATCATCAACTCAAGGTTAAAGAGGCAGATATTCATAAGACGGCATTCCAAACTCGTTATGGACATTATGAGTTTTTGGTAATGCTGTTTGGTTTGACCAATGGACCAGCTGCATTAATGGACATGATGAACCGAGTCTTTCAACCCTATCTAGACCGGTTCGTGGTGGTGTTCATAGATGATATCTTGGTATATTCGAGGAATGAAGAAGAGCATGACTCACATTTGCGCACAGTATTGCAAATACTGCGAGACAAGCAACTTTATGCCAAATTCAGTAAATGCAAATTTTGGTTGAGAGAAGTGACTTTCTTGGGTCATGTGGTGTCAGCCGAAGGAATAAGAGTTGATCCTCGGAAGGTAGAGGCGGTATTGGATTGGAAACCACTGAAGTCAGTGGCTGAGATTCGGAGTTTCTTAGGTTTGGCTGATTATTATAGACGCTTTGTTAAAGGGTTTTCGTTGATTGCTGCACCCCTAACTAAGCTGTTGCGAAAGGGAGTACCGTATGTGTGGACTGATAAACAACAAGAAAGTTTCGTGGAAATGAAGAAGATTTTGACTGAGCGCCAAGATCGATTCAACTCGAGGCCGAAAAGAGTTTATCGTTTATCAGAATGCGTCACACACGGGTTTAGGATGTGTCTTTGATGAAAGGTGGAAAAGTGGTGGCTTATGCTTCTCGCCGATTAAGGCCGCACGGTTAACTATCCTACTCATGACTTGGAGTTGGTCGCGTAGTGTGTTTGCTTTAAAGATTTGGAGGCACTATCTCTACGGTGAGAAGTCTATCATTTATACGGACCATAAGAGTCTTAAGTACCTCCTTACCCAAAAGGAGTTGAACTTGAGACAACAGAGATGGGTGGAGCTGTTAAAGGATTATGACCTCTCAATCGAGTATCATCCTGGAAAGGCTAACGTGGTGGCAGACGCGTTGAGTCGTAAGGTAGTATCGGAATTAAGAGCAATGTTTGCTCATCTCAGTTTGTATGAAGATGGCAGTCTGCTAGCCGAACTTCAGGTGAAGCCTTTGTGGTTGGAACAGATCAAGGAAAAGCAGTTGTCAGATGAAAAGTTGGGTCCGTTAATGCAACAAGTTGAAAGTGGCGTAATAGGGGACTTTGGAATGAACAAGGATGGAGTGCTTGTTTTCGTAGAAAAGTTTGTATGCCCATGGATTCGGATTTGAGACAAATGATTTTGCGTGAGGTGCATAGTAGCCCTTATGCTATGCACCCTGGAGGAAATAAGATGTATCGAGACCTACGAGAGCAGTATTGGTGGCCAAGGTTAAAGCGGGAGGTTACTAATTTTGTGGGTAAGTGCTTGACTTGTCAACAAGTGAAGGCGGAACATCAATTACCGTCGGGCTTATTGCAACCGGTAAAGATTCCTCTATGGAAATGGGAGCGGATAACGATGGACTTTGTTAGTGGGTTCCCTTAACACCTACTAAAAGGGATTCGTTTGGGTGGTAGTAGATCGATTGATTTAAGATCGCTCATTTTCTACCGGTTAGACGGATTACTCAACGCAAAAAGTTGGCTAAGTTGTATGTATCGGAGATCGTGAGGTTGCATGGGGTACCAAAGTGTCTATTATATCGCAGCGAGGATCCTAGGTTTACATCACGGTTTTGGAAAGCTTTGCATGAGGCTTTGGGAACAAAGTTAAACTTGATGACGGCTTTTCATCCTTAGTCGATGGTCATCCGTAAAGAGTAATTTGATTTTGGAAGACATGTTAAGGGGTTGTGTAATTGACTTCAGAGGTAGTTGGGAGGATTTTCTACCGTTGGCGGAATTCGCAGATAATAATGATTACCAATCCAAGATCCGGATGGCACCCTATGAAGCGTTATATGGTCGTAAGTGTCGTACCCCTACTTGTTGGACCGAATTGGGGAACGGCGGTTGTTGGGTCCCGAATTGATTTACGAGACGGAAGAAAAGGTAAAGGTGATTCGAGCACGGTTAAAGGAAGCTTCGGATAGACAAAAGTCGATGCAGATTGAAGCGCAAGGATATTGAGTTTGCGGTGGAGATCGAGTTTTTCCGAAAGTCTCACCTTGGAAGAAGATTTTCGAGTTTGGAAGGAAGGGCAAGTTGAGCCCTAGGTTCATTGGACCGCACCGTGTGTTGAAGCGTGTAGGACCAAAGTGGCCTATTAGCTTGAATTACCTTCGGAGTTAAGTCGATTCATAGTGTCTTCCATGTTTCTGCGCCGAGGCGTTATAGATCGATCCGTCTCACATAGTAACCGGTAGAAGAAGTAGAGTTAAGGCGGACTTGTCTTTCGAGGAAGAACGGTGAAAATCTTAGACCGTGATGCTAAGGTGCTAAGAAAGAAGACTGTGCCATTGGTTAAGGTTCTATGGCGTAATCACGGAGCGGAGGAAGCTACGTGGGAGCCTGAGGATGTAATTCGGCAACAATATCCTCACCTCTTTTAACCAGGTAAATTTCGAGTACGAAATTTTCTTTAAAGGGGGTAGAATTGTAACATCCTAAAAATTGAGTATCGATATGTTGCATGTTTTTGGTGCTTAGCTTGTGAATGATTCAATTTGTGTGTTTAATATTGTTTTGAGAAGGCTCAGGATTTATTCAAAATTAAAAAAAAAAAATTAATGAGTACATTATTGAAGTGGATCAAGTGACCTTGATGTTTAAGGAAATTTAGTGTCAAAAACTAGCATAAGATGAGCTAGTAGTAAAGTGGAGTTGGCGCCATAAGTGTTGCTTGAGGGAGGAGGTTCGAATCTTTAGGAATGCATTTTTGTGACATTTATTTTGCTCTTTCCTAGCAAGTGTCAGCCAAGCATCAAATTTAGTAAGTTAGACTTTTATTTTTATGGTTAAGGTAAGCTTGGAACTTGGGGAAAGAAATCCTAAGCTTTTGGAAGGTAGGGGGAACACAAGGCATATTTTAAGGGTTATGTTTTGGAAACTTAGAATGGCCAACTTGTCCATGAACTTGGACGGCTTTGTGAACTAGGGGGGAGCCAAAATTTTGGTGGTAAGCTTGGGTAAGGATAGTAGCTTGATAGAATTCCATTTGGTCATTTTTTTTGTGCTCCCAAAACACCCATTTCCTCTCATCTTTTTCTCTCTTAGCCGAATGTGCCATATGCTTGGAGAAAACAACATTGATTTATTTCATTTGGTCATTTCTTTTTGACCATTTGGTCATTTTGCCAACCTCTCAAGTGCTTCATTTTGTGTTTCTCTCCTAGTGCCGAAATCACCAAACAAAAAAGACCATTTCTTTTCTTTTTCTTTCCCATTGCCGAATGCACATTGTTCCAAACCTTACTTTTTGCTCTTTTCTCACCCTTGAAAACCGAATCATAAACATGTCATCTCTATTCTCTTTTCTTCTCCATTTTACTCATCCTTCAAACACATTTTTCCTTCTTATTTCTTCCATGGCCGAATGTTAGAGACCACCTCCATAGCCGAAATTATTTTTCCCTTACCATTAAATCATAGCCAAATCTTCTTTTCCTCATAGACTTTATTCTCGATCATTTCTTCTATTCAACTTTGGACAACCGGTAAGAATCATCTTCCTTGTTTTCTTTTGCTATTTGGTCACCTTGGCCGAATCTATAGGTTAGCTTAGAAGAGCCTTTAAATCGATAATCGTTCATTCTCTTAGACGATTTCCTTTCGTTTTTATTTTAGTGAAATAGTGGAGAGCCGAATCATCATCTCTTCGAAGTCATCTTGAAGTCATTCGAAATTGGATCATATACTTTCAAGGGATTCTTTTGGAATCACTCGGAATTTTAAGGTAAGCCGAATTCGCCCTTTTTAAACCAATAGTCTTAAAATTCCGATATATATATTGTTAGGACTAATAATCTTTTGTCAATGGAGGCAAACAAGATAGGGTCGAAAAGGGTGGTGAATAGTGTTCTAAAAAGGGGCGGACTCGCTAATCCCTCTAGATTCAAGCGAAGGGCTGTTTCGGCAATCCGGGATTTTCCACCGGGTTGTGGACGACCCTCATCCAAGGAGAATCGAATATTCGAAGTTGTTCGTAGTACGGAGCCTTTAGCTGTTCGGGATTTTCCATTGGGTTGTGAACCGTCAATCGGGGAAAACTGACAAATAGTTGTTGTTCGAGATTCCGAGGGTAAAGATCTAGATCGCTTATCTTTAGTATAGATTTATAATAAGTATTAGTGTTCTAATCAAGCGTGACATATGTTTAGGTATCGACGAGCGGGAAAGTATAGTTCTCACCGTAATCAGGTGTGTAATTTCACACTTATCTCATGGGTTAGATGTTATACCGTAAGCATTAGAATAAAAATTCGTAAAGTTGGTAAAATCAGAAAAATACGGTATATTAACATTTTTTTTGTGTAAGTGCATGAAATAGGTATTAAAGTCGCAGAAATTACGGAATCGCCCTCAATGGGCTAAATTGATAAAAAGTAATTTCTGGGCCTCATGTGATTAATGGGCTAAATTGCTAGATTGATTAATGGGCTAAATTGCTAGATTGATTAATGGGCCAATTTGCTAGATTGATTAATAGGCCAATTTACTAGATTGATTAATGGACAAATTTGCTAGATTGTTTAATGGGCCGAATCGTTAGATTGCTTAAGGAGCCGTTTTGATAAATTACCATATGGGCCAAATTGAGAAATGGGCCAACTTGTAGTATGGGCCTTATGTTGAAATTATCATATGTAAATTGTTAAGCTTGTTTATGTAAACATGATTGCATGGGTTGGGATTAAATTTGAAGAGAAGTTCTGGTGGTTCTACCACAATCTAGTTCGGGTGGTTCTGCCACAAAATCTAGTTCGGGTGGTTCTGCCACAAAATCTAGTTCGGGTGGCTCTGCCACAAATTCTAGTTCGGGTGGCTCACCCACAAACATTTTTTAAATGGTTTAATGCCTGCGATTGGTGTGTTGGCGAAGTGGGTTGACTTGATCCCCACAGGTGTGCTGGTTGGTACGGGTGGTGTGTAGCGGATGGAAATTTAGGCTTGGTTGGGAATCGCATTGCACATGCATTTTTTTTTAATTTTTATATTGTTAAATTCGTTAATGGGCTCAAGCCCAATAAAATGCTTTGATGATATGGCCCCGTGGATTTGGTAAGTGGGTTACACACTGAGTTCTAAGTAACTCACCCCGTTTTCTTACCCTTCTCAGGTAATAATAATTGATGGAGGCTTGGGCCGGGGATGACTTCGTGGAGGCCATACTTCAAATGATGGTTTTTATGAACTTTAAACTACTCTTTAGTATTTTTACTTAAATATTTTTTTAGCAATGTAATAACGCCTCTAGTATTGTTTTTATGGATTTTACTCTAGTATTGTTTTTATGGATTTTATTTCGTGGATGGATTTTAATATGTTTTAGATACTTAAAGTGGACTATTTTAAGTTTATAAATGTTTTCTTTAAATTACGTATAAAAATGAGGTTTCTTAAATATCACTATCTCGTAAATATTTCGGTGAAAACTTTTTATTAAATTTCGTTTCCTAATTCCTTTTGAAATTTCTTTTTTTAAATTTCTTTAAAAAGTTAACCAATTATTTCTCTAAGATCAAATTTTAAACTCCTATGTTTTAAAATCATAGATTTCAAATTAACCTCAGTTTTTGATAAACTCCATCTCCAAATTAGTTTTTGAATACATGTTTTCCTTAAATCATTAGATGACCAAATGTATGTACGATTTGTGTAGCATACCAAGTCTGGTCTTAACGCTTAGACCGGGTTTGGGGTGTTACAATAAAGCTCTGACAAGCATCCAACCTGAACGAGCTTTCGAATAACTATAAAATACAGAAAATAACATAGAGTAAGCATTCAAGCTTAGTAAGTTCGTATAACCTAGAATTTAACTTACCGTTTAACCACAATTTAGGTAAGTAAACATAACATATCCCAACCAATTTGGCAAAAAGCCTAAACACATGTTCACCAACATATTAGCCATGTAAATCACATATATAATCCAATACACATGGATGGATTCAACAAGTAATCACATTTCATATACATGTATTATTCATTTTCATATATCAATGTATCATGTAACATCACTTTCATGTGTTTCATTTAAATACCTGTAATAGTTCCTATCGAACTCATATAATATTGTAACATAACTGTGCCCATTGAACCATTTAGAATACCGTTAGATACGCAGGTAGTACACATGAGGTGTACTGATATGTAATCCACCAATTCCTGTACATGTATGCTCATACGAGCTCTGAATCGGTATGCTCTTACGAGCTGTAAACGGTAAGCTCCTCCGGGATGAATAACAATAAGCTCATGCGAGCTGAGTATCGATAAGCTTATACGAGCTGAATCGGTAACCCTAATGGCATGTCATTTGTATCCTACGAATTCTTAAGGTTCAAATGGGACTCGGTAATCGTCATACATCGTCGGATATGCAATCGGTATTTATATATGATGATAATGCAAATAATATACATCTAAAACAATCAAAGCATATAATTACACAATTTAATTACACGAACTTACCTCAACGAGTGTACGTAGATACGAAGGCGATTAATCTGATATTTTCTCTTTGCCTCGATCTAACTCCGTACGAGGTCTGATTGGATCTATACGGATAAATTTAACTCAATTTAATATAACATTCAATTTAGTCCAACATATAATTTTGGAAAAATTATCATTTTGCCCTTATACTTTTAATTCCTTTGCAATTTAATCCCTAGGCTTGAAAAATGAAATTCATGTAATTTAATCCTTACCCAAGCCTATCCGATTTTGTTACATATTAATAGCATCCCATATATTTCATAAATTCACAATTTTACCACAAAATATTCTCTATTTTTCAATTTAATCCCTATTTGACAATTTTACTAAAAAATCCTTTACAAAAGTTGTTTATCTAACAACAACCATTCATTATCTACCATAAAAATTCAAAAATCAAGCATGCTCATCAATGGTAAATCCCTAATAGTTTAACAGTTTTACAAATTAGTCCCCGAGCTAGCTAGATTTAGCTACAGTGATCCAGGAAATATAGAAATCATCAAAAATGGTTTAAAATTGCATACCAAAATGAAGGAATTAAAGATGGCCTAATAACCTAGCTTTCATGGTTTTATTTTCTCCCATTTTTGGTTTAGAAAGATGAGCCTAAGATAATGGTTTTATTTTATTACTTTATTTGTCATTTATTAATTAATTACTTAATTAACCTTTAAAATAATTAAAATTTACACACTTTCCAAACCATTATCAGCCACTAACATACTAATGGGCTAATTACCATATAAGGACCTCTACTTTAAAGTTCCATAGCTATTTAATACCTTTAGCTATTAGAACTCAACTTTTGCACTTTACGCGATTTAGTCCTTTTTACCAAATTGAACATGTAAACGGTAAAATTTCTTAATGAAATTTTTATACGGTATTTATATCATATTTTAGGAAATAAAATAATAATAGAATAAATTTTTTGACCTCGGATTTGTGGTTTTGAAACCACTGTTCCGATTTTACTAAAAACGGGTTGTTATAGACCTTAGCGTTCAAGTGTCTCGTTACGATCTATGTAGGGAATGCATAATAAGAAAATGAAGCCTCACATTCCAAATCAATGAGAAAATGTTGAGGAACCCTCGCAGAAAGGATGTTGGAAAAAATCCAGTTTGAAAATGGTTTTCTTGCACAATGAAAAAAAAATTAAAATTTTGAAATCGAGTTGGTTTGTGATATTTATAGCCATAAAAAATCTGGCTTTCAACCGAATGACCTTTTTCGATATTCTTATACCACAAACTATTTCGAGTATGGGCTCGAACAATTTTGAATCCAACACAGAACCAAAAATGATTTTCTTACTTTTAGTGGGAAAGTAAATCTCCCTCTCTTATAAAAACCGATAGAATTGTTATTCCGGAAAAATAAATTTTATATGTAGAAATAAATTCTCACTATTTTCGAAAAGAATAAGAATATCTCAAAGTTGTGTATTTTAGCCCTACTAGTGCCATCTGTTTATAGGGAGAGATAGAGAAACCCTAGTTGAATTAGTATAATACAAATAATACTTATTTAATAGAAAAATCAATCTCCTAGTTGAACTAGGAGAGAGGGGCAACTAGTCCTAGTTAATAATACTAGCATTGTCAACTCTCATACTTAATATGGTGGGTTTCGGGCCTCTCTTGTATCGGATCCAATTATATGTGTTTTCTAGACATTTAACTCATCATTTTATAATTTAATCGAACCCAATAAATGTTTTTTTTTTATTTTTCAAAATAAATGTTATTTATTAAATTAATTTAAATTAATAAATTTTCCAATTAAATAATTTTCTCAACCCAATTCTAATTCCATTAAAATCATGACAACTTTGTTGTAAAAGAATCTATGAGAAAATATAATTAATTTCTACATTCAATGGATTTATAATAGTCAATTATTTTGATTCCATTTTCGAAATGCAATTAATTAAATAATAACATGAAAAACTTAAATTGATCCTCAGGTCAACTCCGTACTTAGTAAGAAACCACATTAATTTTCGAATGTAACCAATTTATCTAATTTTAACATTTCTATCATTTTTGGTTCCAACAAGTTAATGAAAGGACCGATTGGACATATGTAATTATGGATCAAATGATTTATAATTAAGTTCCAGGTTTTCACCTATTAATTATACACTAATTTAGTCACGGAGTCATCCTACTATAGTAACGTGATTGAACCCTCCCTAATAACATACCATTACAAAAGCTACTCGATCAGTGCTCGTCCAATGACCTTGTCATAAGTGTGTCACCCTCAGAGGATATCCTTAATCTCTTTGTGATAAATCCATTCTGTCAATATGGTCCTATTTTATCTCACGGTAACCATATTCTTTCATAAAAAGTCAATTACTATCAAATAGAAAATTAAGTAATTCATCACAAAGACGAATGACTTGTGGTCACGTTTACTTTTCATCTATCATGTAATGCCAATAAGAGGATATTATTTACCCACCTCTTGGGCTTTGAATTCCACTATTGTGAATGATGCTACATACTGCAGAAGTCGTATACCCAACGCACCAGCTTTCAATTCCTTATTTATTTGAACTTAGGCTTTTACTTACATCAAAGTATATGAGTCACATATACATACTCCATCATCCACTTAGGACTAAGGTATGCCACACTATGAACATCACAAGTGAAAAAATTTATGAACGAATCCAAGATCTATTCTACTTGGGTCTTGTCTGATGTTCTGGTAGTCCAGTCAATCACATTTACGTCTTTATCTTCTAGGAGTCATCCACTCTGGTGCTCAAGATAAAACATCTCCCTAGTTGAACTTGATAGACGACATATTAGTATTTCAATCAGTTTGCTCATTTTCTATTAGACTAATGACATGTTTAGGTTTGCCAACGAATATAAGTTGTTTTTCCATTTTACAATCTGACAATGTAATACCGCTTAGTATTGGTTAAACATTAGACAACTAGAGAGTTACTATTTGTTTCCATTTTTCTTTGCATGCAAAATGTAACCCCCTAAACCCGACCTAGACGTTATGGTCAAATCTTGAAGATTACATTGGCCATGATAATGGCGTAGAAAAAAACATTTAACTATTTTATTTCGACAATCGTCAACATTTAAAATTAGTATTTCGATTTACTTTGAGAAAAGTTGAGTAGCATCTATAAACTTCCTTTTGAGAAGAAAATATCAGAAACTGATTTTACTTACAAAATTTCAAGTTTCAAATAATTACAGAAAACATCATATTTTGAGAAAATGTCACAGCGAGAAAATCTCTAAATATCATTTGTTGTTTTTTTAAATCGTAATTTAACATATTTCGTAAAATATCGAATAAGCAAGTAAATGAAATTAAGTTTTAAAAAACGAAGTCTTGAGTTTGAAATAATAACATCAAATTGAGTTTGTTGTTAAGTTTGAAAAATCCAGTTTTTCTTTACCAATTATTATAAACCGTCTTAAGTGCTAGTTTTAAAAACCCAAATCATGCAATAAACATCCAAAACCCAAAATCTAAATAAAGAGTCTCATGCCACAGTCCACAATAATAAATAACAGTCCCAAAATACCAAATAAAGTATGATATTTTATTTGAAAATATCTGAATGCACCTCCGGAAGTTGAGTCGATGTCCTAACCTCGATTATTATTTGAAAAATCAGAAACTTAAAGGGGTGAGCTTTTAAAGCCCAGTGTGAGTCAATTTACAAATCAACAAAATTTAAGACAATATTTCAAAGGTATAGCAGATCACATACATATATATAATCACATATTCACATACTTCAATATGCATAGTAATGATGTTGATGCAAGGCTTTTTTAGAAATAGTGCAGATTTTCAAAAAACATTTCCTACCCATCTTCACTACACATCATAAATGAGTTCCCAGAACTCGTCCATCTAATATCACTGTAACACCCCAAACCCGGTCAATACGCCACGACCGAATCTGGTATGTCACTAAGGAAAATATTTTTGAATGAATCGACTTAGCAATTAAATTTTGTGAAAAACTCTTTGAAATTCTTTATTTGTCGAAAATATGTTAAAACTGAGATTTACTTTGAATTACATAAAACTTTAAAACTTAGTTGATAAATCATAGGATAGAAAACATTTATATCTTTTTAAGAAAATTTGAAATATCACTTTGAAAATCCGTTTGCAATTGAGTATAGAAACTTGAATTTTGGAAATCACTTAATTTGTTGAAAACACTTAACTTGTAATTTTTCTATCGAACTATTCATATTACCCGATGGTAAGATTTTTAAAACCATTGCGAGTTTTTAGTTTAGAAAACTTTGAGCTCAATTATTAGATTAACCAAGTGACATGCTTAACATGTTTAGAATAAATCTCAATGCATATAAATAATCCAAAACCATAATTAAACAGGCCTTATTACAAATCCATAAAATATGAAAACCAATTTAAAATAAAGTACCCAAATGGAAGTTCATGAAAAACCAAACTTTATTGCATGGCCTCCTCGAGTTCATCCGGCTCCAAATCCGCGATCTCACGATTCACCTGAAAATATAAGGGAGAAGGTGAGTCACCAAGACTCGCATGCATATTCCCTCTCCCGGGTAAATACCACATACTTACACAAATTATAACAAAGCAACATATATGTATAATGCACCCAACCTAGCCATCCATAACTCCTTTTCTACCCCGTGTGGTACCAAACCACCTGGTGGTGCTAAACCACCGGTGTCCAAAGACACAAATGTGATACCAAATCATTTGGTGACCGTAGTCACGAATAATCCATCTGTGGGGCCAACCCACGTGTGACACCAAATCACCGGCGCACGATCCCATATCTCAAAAGTGGGGCCAACCCACGGTGGAATTAACCACGAGGACAAGTCGCTATGAGGTGCCAAACCTCCGTGTCCAAGACACGAATGTGATACCAAATCACCGGTGGTGCCAAACCACCGTGTCCAAGACACGAATCATCAAGTTGTGGGGCCAACCCACGTGTGATACCAAATCACCGCGCACGATCCCATATCTCAAAAGTGGGGCCAACCCACGGTGGAATTAACCGCAGGGACAAGTCGCTATGAGGTGCCAAACCTCTGGTGTCCGAAGACACGAATGTGATACCAAATCACTGGTGGTGCCAAACCACTAGTGTCCGAAGACACGAATCATCAAGTTGTGGGGCCAACCCAAGTGTGATACCAAATCACTGGCAGACGATCCCATACTCAAAAGTGGGGCCAACCCACGGTGGAATTAACCACAGGGACGAGTCGCTATGAGGTGCCAAACCTCTGGTGTCCGAAGACATGAATGTGATACCAAATCACTGGTGGTGCCAAACCACTGGTGGTGCCAAACCACTGGTGTCCGAAGACACGAATCATCAATCTTCCCCCTCCACTCATATTGCCCATACCAATGCAATAGATAGACAAATCACGTTAATAAACTTTGATATGTATCTCATAATGAATATATCATAAATCGTAGATCATAATTTCAATCCACATGTATTAACAACATATTGAAACGGACTTACCCAAATCCTCATTCATACCATCATGGTATCATATCCAGATCTCATCGATTTACCCACTTTCATAATATGATTAGTTATAACACACAAATATACATATATAAACCAAGTTATAAAGTGTGTAAGATACACACCTTTCACCAAAGCAAT
This sequence comes from Gossypium sturtianum, assembly GCA_025698515.1. Lineage (NCBI taxonomy): Eukaryota > Viridiplantae > Streptophyta > Magnoliopsida > Malvales > Malvaceae > Gossypium > Gossypium sturtianum. The sequence continues at coordinate 80,460,164 of CM046953.1, read as the reverse complement.
AACTAACGTCCGAAGATCCGATCTACCACTAGATCACCTTGTCCTACAATCGGCCAATATTAAGATTATGAACAAAGGCCATTCGGCCATAACACTAAATCCCAGATAATTATCCTTCGAAAAACCAAGTCTTACCTAAACTTACCCAAAACGATTGTCAACGAATCGAGACTTAGATTGATTACTTCCAACGTCCGAAGAGCATAAAAGAAATCGGTTTCTAAGAATGATTAGAACCTTGCAAACCAATGCCCATAGATTCGGCCTTAGTCGACAAGAAAATAACATAGAGAGACGAGAAAAGAATTGAAGAAGAAACGGCCAAGAACACTTACCCTTTTCCAAAATCGATTGAAAAAAATCAAAGAGAGTCTACCCTTGAATATTCGGCCAAAAATAATACTAAAAGGAAGTAGAAAAATTCGGCTATGGTGAAGTGAAAAGAAAAGAGAAATAGAATGGTAATGGATGTTTAAACTTTGAGTGAAAGAAAAGAAATGGAATTTGAGATGGGTAAAGATTCGCCAAGAGAGGATGAAAGAAAATGTGATTAAACAAAAGTCAAATGAAGAAAAGAGAGATGTGGAGAGAGAGGTTCGGCCAAACACTATTTTGCCAAAAGAAAGTGCACAAAAATGCACAAAGATAGATTGTAGTTTGGTTTCAAAAGGACAATTGAAAGAAGAGAAATGGTATTTGGTTCACACAAAATAAGGCTAAAACCAAAAGCAAAAATTGCACCAAAATGCACAATAACATTCGGCCAAAGAGAGTGTTTTTGGAGAGGGAAAACAAAAATGCAAAAAGATGTTCAAAAGGAAAAAAAAATTTGACCAACTATTCCCCCCAAAGCTACTTACAAAATTCGGCCACCCCCCTAGACACCCATGCCGTCCACATTCATCCACTAAAGGCCTAGGATTACTTTCCAAAACATCCTCCATATTCCATGCCTTTTGTCCCCTCTTAATACCATAACTTCAAGATTCTTATCCCCAACATCATGCTTTCCTTAAAAAAAATTCAACTTGCCAAAAGATGAAAGTCCAACCTATCATAAGCAATGGTTGACCGTCCATAAATGCTAGGATTCAAAAATAAGCCTTCAAAATGCTAAACATGCTACTCGAACCTCTAACCTCAAGCAACCTTTCAAGCTCCTTAACTAACTTGCCACTTACTCCTCTTATGCTTTAATTAACACTTAAATTAACTTAAGTGCTAAGCTCACTTAATCCACTTCATTAAATAAACCATACTAAAAATTATTCTAGCTTCCTTAATAAAATCAAGCCTTCACAAGACTATGCTAACACACAAAATTCATACCCGAGCCAACACAAATAATACTCAAATTTTGGGATGTTACAATTCTACCTCTTAAGAAAATTTCGTCCTCGAAATTACCGATCAAAAGAGTTGAGGATATCACTTTGCCTCATTACATCCTCCTGGGCTCCCACGTAGCTTCCTCCACGCCATGATTCCGCCATAAAACCTTCACTAAAGGAACCGTCTTCTTTACGCAAAACTTTCACATCTCGATCTAGGATCTCAGATGTGTTCTTCTTCTATCGTCGATCTGGACTCACCTCTATTTCCTCATCGCCACAACATGCGATGGATCGAACGATAGCGTCTAAGCATGGAGACATGGAACACATCGTGAATCGACTTCGGCCCACCGGCAACTCAAGCCGATAAGCCATCGGTCCCACTCGCCTCAACACCTTAAACGCCCAATAAACCTTGGACTTAACTTGTCTTTTCTCCCAAATCTTAACACTTTCTTCCATGGCGAGACCTTCAGAAAAACTTTGTCACCCACGGCAAACTCTATATCCTCCGCTTGAGATCGGCATACGACTTTTGCCTATCGAAGCTTCCTTCGAGACGAGCTCGAATCGCCTTAACCTTATCCTCGGTCTCGCAACCAACTCTGGTCCTAACATCCGACGCTCACCCAACTCGGTCCAACATGTAGGCGTGCGACACCTCCTACCATACAACGCCTCATATGGTGCCATCTTAATGCTTGCTTGGTAACTATTGTTGTATGCGAACTCACTAATGGTAAAAACTCTTCCACCGCCTCAAGTCCAAAACACATCCTCTCAACATATCTTCTAAAATCTGAATAACCCTTTTCGATCGCCTGTCACGATCGTGGATGAAATGCGATCGAAATCCAACCGCTGCACTCCAAAGCCTCGATGTAACGCTCTCCAAAACCTCGATGTAAATCTAGGATCTCTATCTCGAGATGATCGACATCGTACACCGTGCAACCTCACTATCTCCGCTACATACAACTTAGCTAACTTCAGGCGAATAATTCTTCCTTACACGAATGAAATGAGTCGACTTAGTCGACGATCCACAATCACCCAAATCGAATCCTTCTTACTAGGCGTAAGAGGTAATCCATCGACAAAGTCCATAGTGATCCTTTCCCACTTCCATCGTGGAATCTTCACCTACCAAGTAACCTGACGGCAGAATCGATGCTCGCCTTGACTCACCGACACATCGGACATTTACCCATAAACTCGCCATTACGGACGCTTGATCCCCCGCCACCAAAATCGCTCTCTTAAATCCCGATACATCTTGCTTCCTCCAGATGCATAGCATATGGGCTGTTATGTGCATCCCGAAGAATCCTTTGCCTCAACTCAACATCGCCCGGCATACAAGCTCTCCCTTTAAAACACAAGACTCCATTCCTCGACAAACTATATTCCTCTAAACCTCCGCTCGAATCGCAACCTCCGATCATTTAAACCATCATCCTCTAACCGCTTCTCCTTGATCTCGATCTAACCAAGTCGGCTTGACTTGCAATTACGCCAAAAGATTCCATCATCATCGATAAGCTAAGTCGAGCAAACATCGATCTTAAATCGATATAACCTTACGGCTCAACGCGTGCGCCACCACGTTAGCCTTGCCGGGATGATATTCGATCGAACGATCGTAGTCCTTCAACAACTCGATCCATCTACGCCGCCTCAAGTTCAAGTCCTTCTCGAGTCAAAAGGTACTTAAGACTCTTGTGATCCTTGTAGACTATCGACTTCTCTCCGAACAAATAGTGTCTCCATATCTTCAAAGTAAAAACTACACAGCAGACTAATTCCAAGTCATGCCTCGGATAATTAACCTCATGTGGTCTCAATCTGCCGAGATGCATAAGCCACTACCTTCCCTTCTCGCATCAAAGACACATCCCAAAACCAAGATGTGATGCATCACAAGAAACCGTGAATTCCTTGCCCGCCTCAAAGTTGAATCAAACCGAGCTTCAATCTAATCTTCTTCAACTTGTCGAAACTTCCTTGTCGCTTCTCGCCCACACAAATGGAACTCCTTTCCTCAATAACTTGGTCATAGGTGCCGCTATCAAAGAAAATCCTCTACAAATCTTGGTAATACCCCGCTGACCTAGAAAACTCGAATCTCACCCATCGACTTAGGCGACTTCCAATCCAACATCGCCTCAATCTTCCGAGGATCCACTCTAATCCTCGGTGATACTACGTGACCCAAGAAAGTCACCTCCTAAGCCGTAACTCGCACTTACTAAATTTTGCGTCATGTTGCTTTTCCTCGGAATCGCGCAACACTACTCGCAAATGCGCATCATGCTCCTCCTCCGACTTTGAGTATACCAAAATATCGTCTATAAATACCACAACAAACTCGATCCAAAATTCTTTGGAATACTCGATTCATCATATCCATAAATGCAAATGGCGCGTTAGTCAACCCAAACGGCATCACCGTAAACTCGTAGTGCCCATACCGAAAAGTGCGAAATGCCGTCTTATGGATATCACCTCTTTCACCTTCGGTGATGATATCCGGACCTTAAATCAATCTTGAGAAAATCGCTACCCTTAAGGTGATCAAACAAGTCATCTATCCTCGGCAAAGGATACTTGTTTTTGATCGTCAGCTTATTCAACTGGCGGTAGTCTATACACATTTGCATCGTACCATCTTTCTTCTTGACAAAAAGTACCGGCGCTCCCCAAGGCGAAACACTTGGTCGAATGAACCCTCGATCCAACAACTCCCGAATCGAGCCTTTAATTCCATCAATTCTTTCGGATTGCCATCCTATACGGAGCTATAGACACCGGCGCCGTTTGAAAATGATCTATACCAAATTCAACTTCACGGTCCGGAGGTAGTCCCGGAAGTTCTTCAGGAAATACGTCAACATATTCCTTTACCGTGCGGACATTTCCCACATTAGACTCCTTAGCCTCCAACGCACACACATGGACCACGAATGCCTCACACTTCTTCCTAACCAACTTCACAAACTTTCAACGCAGATACCACGTTGGATAGATAATCTCTTCTATTACCTATCATGACCACCTCTTCGCCTCAATCGACTTCAAAACCATGCGCTTAGCGGCGCAATCCAAACTTGCTCGGTGATTTGGCTGTCGGTCCATCCCAAGTATCGATCGAACTCCTCAAATGGCAATTCCATCGGATCGCCTATTTAACGCTACCCCTTGGAGTTCTAGGGTACATCTCTATACTGACTTATTTACTTCTACAGAGTGACCTAGAGGGCTAAATACGGTCATCCTCCTAGAAGCGAGCCTCGTAAACTAAGCTCATGGTCTCTACTATGTTATCGCGGCAACATACGAATGTGTCGAACCCACATCTATCAAAGCAAAGATATGGTTCACCAAAGATTAAGAACGACGGTTATGACGCCCGGCAAGGCCCCCTCTCGACGCCTCGCCGCATACACCAAACCAGTCGTCTTGCCTCGGTGTTGCCACCTCTCGCGGATGTTCCTCGACCTCCACCGAACCGTTACCTCCTCTACCATTACCACGACCTCTATGTGGTGGCGGTCCCTCATTTCTCGAACCCGAGCACGACCTTGACCCTCCGATCGATTCTGGCTAGCTTACGTGGGCAGTCTCACACGATGATCCAAATGAGCCACACTCGAAACATCCTTTCCTCCACCCAACATTCGCCCCAATGATATTTCCCACATCGATTACACCGTCTTTGGTCCTCGATTAGCGAAGAATGTGCCTCCTGCATCGATTCGCCCACTTTGCCTAGCCCTCTTTTGAGAATTACCGGTGATCCCGATGATCCGTAACCTCTCTTATGCTTGTTCCGATCGTAACTCGCCTTGCGATTCCTTGATTCTTTCGGCTATCTTAGCCTTTTCAACCAAAGTAGCAAACTCTCGCTCCCGATGTGGAGCAATCAACAATCTCACTCGTCCCTCAAACCATCTTCGAATCGAACACATCGCTCAGGCTCGATGCCTCAATACCTCTAGCATACCGGCTGGGTCTTAAAAATTTCCGCCTCATATTTCGACACGGACTTACTACCTTGGATCAAACTCGAGAAATTCCTTACGCCGCACATCAATGTAATTAGACCCAACGATTTACTGACACGCCTTGAAATAATCCCAAGTGAGATCCTCCCCGCGCAGCACCATTCTCAGATCGTGAGCCACCACCGATATGACTCATCCCGGAAGAAGCGATACGATCCCTTTCAGCCTTTTCCTCGCATTCAGATCCAAATCATCCATGATTCGCTCCGTCGCCTCTAGCCAATATTCACCGCACTAGGAGCCACGCTGAAACACCTCGAAATACCTCGGCTCCATTGGCTCAAGTCGCCAGACACGGATTTCAATTCCCGCGCCTCCACCTATTCCAGCTACCCTCTCAAGAACTCGCAAAGATCGCTCGAGACACTGCGTCATCCCCGCTTGATCCTCGATGCTCAACTCCAACCGCTGGTGGTGGGGGTAGTGGTACCTCATTTTCGGATCCTTGACCGGACCTCACTAGCTCAGACACAGCCATCCTACCCCGACCGCGTCCACGAATCATACGACCTCGACCACGAGTACTCATGTCTAAAGTCTCGACTTATCTGATTAAAAAGTTTTATGCATTAATCAATATTCCACTTTCTTTAAAGCACAGTTTTATGAATAATTTTAATAAGAAGTTGTTTCATGAGTACATTCAACCTATAGTTTGGGTTTCTAGAGTAGTTCCTACTACTATACAATCATGCCAACATCATCATATCATATCATCAAAATCAACAGATTTGATGTACTTACTGTGAAGCGGATTGATGTCGGAGACTCAAGGCCATGCCTTTCCAACCATATAATTTTCAACAAAACATTTTAAAATCCATTCTTTAAAACATTTTGGGCCTCGCCCCTGGTGAGCTTTTGAACTTGGCTCGATACCAATTTGTAACACCCCAAACCCGGTCAATACGCCACGACCGAACTGGTATGTCACTAAGGAAAATATTTTTGAATGAATCGACTTAGCAATTAAATTTTGTGAAAAACTCTTTGAAATTCTTTATTTGTCGAAAATATGTTAAAACTGAGATTTACTTTGAATTACATAAAACTTTAAAACTTAGTTGATAAATCATAGGATAGAAAACATTTATATCTTTTTAAGAAAATTTGAAATGTCACTTTGAAAATCCGTTTGCAATTGAGTATAAAAACTTGAATTTTGGAAATCACTTAATTTGTTGAAAACACTTAACTTGTAATTTTTCTATCGAACTATTCATATTACCCGATGGTAAGATTTTTAAAACCATTGCGATTTTTTAGTTTAGAAAACTTTGAGCTCAATTATTAGATTAACCAAGTGACATGCTTAACATGTTTAGAATAAATCTCAAAGCATATAAATAATCCAAAACCATAATTAAACAGCCTTATTACAAATCCATAAAATATGAAAACCAAATTAAAATAAAGTACCCAAATGGAAGTTCATGAAAAACCAAACTTTATTGCATGGCCTCCTCGAGTTCATCAGGCTCCAAATCCGCGATCTCACGATTCACACTGAAAATATAAAGGAGAAGGTGAGTCACCAAGACTCAGTGCATATTCCTCTCCCTGTAAATACCACATACTTACACAAATTATAACAAAGCAACATATATGTATAATGCACCCAACCTAGCCATCCATAACTCCTTTTCTACCCCGTGTGGTACCAAACCACCTGGTGGTGCCAAACCACCGGTGTCCAAAGACACAAATGTGATACCAAATCACCGGTGACCGTAGTCACGAATAATCCATCTGTGGGGCCAACCCACGTGTGATACCAAATCACCGCGCACGATCCCATATCTCAAAAGTGGGGCCAACCCACGGTGGAATTAACCACGGGGACAAGTCGCTATGAGGTGCCAAACCTCCGTGTCCGAAGACACGAATGTGATACCAAATCACGGTGGTGCCAAACCACCGTGTCTCAAGACACGAATCATCAAGTTGTGGGACCAACCCACGCGGTGATACCAAATCACCGCAGACGATCCCATATCTCAAAAGTGGGGCCAACCCACGGTGGAATTAACCACAGGACAAGTCGCTATGAGGTGCCAAACCTCGTGTCAGAAGACACGAATGTGATACCAAATCACGGTGGTGCCAAACCACCGTGTCCGAAGACACGAATCATCAAGTTGTGGGGCCAACCCAAGTGTGATACCAAATCGCGCGGACGATCCCATATCTCAAAAGTGGGGCCAACCCACGGTGGAATTAACCACGAGGGACGAAGTCGCTATGAGGTGCCAAACCTTTGGTGTCGAAGACATGAATGTGATACCAAATCACCGGTGGTGCCAAACCACTGGTGGTGCTAAACCACCGGTGTCCAGAAGAACACGAATCATCAATCTTCCCCTCCACTCATATTGCCCATACCAATGCAATAGATAGACAAATCACGTCAATAAACTTTGATATGTATCTCATAACGAATATATCATAAATCGTAGATCATAATTTCAATCCACATGTATTAACAACATATTGAAACGGACTTACCCAAATCCTCATTCATACCATCATGGTATCATATCCAGATCTCATAGATTTACCCACTTTCATAATATGATTAGTTATAACACACAAATATACATATATAAACCAAGTTATAAAGTGTGTAAGATACACACCTTTCACCAAAGCAATAACTAACGTCCAAGATCCGATCTACCACTAGATCACCTTGTCCTACAATCGGCCAATATTAAGATTATGAACAAAGGCCATTCGCCATAACACTAAATCCGGATAATTATCCTTGAAAAACCAAGTCTTACCTAAACTTACCCAAAACGATTGTCAACGAATCGAGACTTAGATTGATTGCTTCCAATGTCCGAAGAGCCTAAAAGAAATCGGTTTCTAAGAATGATTAGAACCTTGCAAACCAATGCCCATAGATTCGGCCTTAGTCCACAAGAAAATAACATAGAGACGAGAAAAGAATTGAAGAAGAAACGGCCAAGAACACTTACCCTTTTCCAAAATCGATTGAAAAAAAATCAAAGAGAGTCTACCCTTGAATATTCGGCCAAAAATAATACTAAAAGGAAGTAGAAAAATTCGGCTATGGTGAAGTGAAAAAGAAAAGAGAAATAGAATGGTAATGGATGTTTAAACTTTGAGTGAAAGAAAAAGAAATGGAATTTGAGATGGGTAAAGATTCAGCCAAGAGAGGATGAAAGAAAATGTGATTAAACAAAAGTCAAATGAAGAAAAGAGAGATGTGGGAGAGAGAGGTTCGGCCAAACACTATTTTGCCAAAAAGAAAGTGCACAAAAATGCACAAAGATAGATTGTAGTTTCGGTTTCAAAAGGACAATTGAAAGAAGAGAAATGGTATTTGGTTCACACAAAATAAGGCTAAAACCAAAAGCAAAAATTGCACCAAAATGCACAATAACATTCGGCCAAAGAGAGTGTTTTTGGAGAGGGAAAACAAAAATGCAAAAAGATGTTCAAAAGGAAAAAAAAATTGACCAACTATTCCCCCCAAAGCTACTTACAAAATTCGGCCACCCCCCTAGACACCCATGCCGTCCACATTCATCCACTAAAGGCCTAGGATTACTTTCCAAAACATCCTCCATATTCCATGGCTTTTGTCCCCTCTTAATACCATAACTTCAAGATTCTTATCCCCAACATCATGCTTTCCTTAAACAAAATTCAACTTGCCAAAAGATGAAAGTCCAACCTATCATAAACAATGGTTGACCGTCCATAAATGCTAGGATTCAAAAATAAGCCTTCAAAATGCTAAACATGCTACTCGAACCTCTAATCTCAAGCAACCTTTCAAGCTCCTTAACCAACTTGCCACTTACTCCTCTTATGCTTTAATTAACACTTAAATTAACTTAAGTGCTAAGCTCACTTAATCCACTTCATTAAATAAACCATACTAAAAATTATTCTAGCTTCCTTAATAAAATCAAGCCTTCACAAGACTATGCTAACACACAAAATTCATACCCGATCCAACACAAATAATACTCAAATTTTGGGATGTTACAATCACACCAATAATGTGGGCAAGCCACTAGATAATGTAGTCAAGATGCCAGATACAAAATATTGTGGTCAAGCCACCAAATTTGCAAATATACTACCAGATAATGTGGTTAAACCACCAGAATATGTAGTTTATTAAATTTCCAGAATCTTCCTCCGTACAATCATATCCCAATCCCATGCATGTGATATGACATACATAACAGAATTTTTAGTAGGCATGCTTTACATGTGAATTAGAATTAGTACAGTGGCATGCTTAACATGCGAATCATATTCAATATAGTGGCATGCTTAACATGCAAATCAAAATCAGTATAGTGGCATGCTTAACCATCAAATTATCAATAGAATAGTGGCATGTTTATTTTTCATGCATATCAAATAATGCTATATGTCACAATACATGAGTTTCAAGAAAACACATAACATCTTAGTTAGAAGAAAAGCACACAAGCACATTCACATTAACAAAGATTCGAAAGTTCATAATCACTTACTTGAAAATCCTCTATTTTAACGGATTTATCAATCCATTTGAATACATATTGAATTAACATATTTTCATGTTTTAGAAACACTTATAAAAATATTTATTATTAAACACATTTATTTAGTTAACAAACAATTTCACAAATTTTAAGTATATTAAACCCCACACCTGGAATTGTACGTTTCGAAAATATTGATTTCGTTTCCAATTATAAGGGAGTAGATCGGTCCTTGAAACCTTAGATTGATAAATTTTAGTACCATATCAGTATACTGATATTTTCATGTATATTTCTCATTTTGGTGATTAAGTGAAAATACTTACTTTATCGGTTGTCCAAATAACCTCTCTTCCAATACTTAGATTTCGGATCTGAGCGATTTACGATTATCAATTCAAGTATGCAACAAAAAATATTATCATTAGAATTGACCTAATCGAGATGTAAAAAAGTGATTAGAATCAAAGGATTTACCAATACTTACGTAGTATTGAGAGAAAAGGGCTAAACTATTACCACGATGATTCGATTAGAGAGGAGGATTCACAACTATCAATTACAATAAAATAAAAAGATAGTGAATTAGAAAATGTTGTCGATAAAACCTTTTTAAAATCAAAATGTAATACATGAAGGAATAAAAAAATTATTATGAAATAGAGGAGGAGAAGAGAACAAAAATGAAGAAAAAATGTGGAGGACGATGGCACGACAGCAGCGGTGGTGGTGGAGGTTTGACGGTGGTGATATGGTGGTGAGGTTGGCTAAAAGTGGTGGAGATGTGGAAGAAATTTGGAGAAATGGGTTGGTTGTGAAGGTACAATGGAAGAAAAAAAAGAGAGAATGGGAGGAACAAGGAGGAGGTGTGACAAAAGAGTGGAGGAGAAGAAAATGAAAAATAAAATAAAATGTATCATGTGTCTAGGTGCATTGGACGACATAGGCTAGTCAAGGGAGGAAAAAGAAAAGTTTGGGAGACAAGGAAGCAAATAGTGGATTATGAGGGAACAAATAGAGTGTTTTAGGTAAGTAAAATGACAATGTTGACTACTCAAAAGGGGAAAAAACTTCCCTACATGGCAATAAAGGGTGGATGGCTAAGGGGTGTTGACTAAGTGGTTTTATGTCCAAAAAAAAATTAATAAAAGATGAGAGAGCGGGGGCTTGATCATGGGACCTTTAGGAAACTAATTGCACACTTAACCACTAGGCCACTTTAATTACTTAACATGCACTAACGAATTTAAATAAAAATAATATGGGGCGTGACACAAAAACCATTGAGCACAGTATACAAAGGATATTAATTCAATTCATGAATAATTTTATTAAACCAATCTGTTCAAAAAATACAAATGTACATAGATAAAAATGTTACACTTAGGGCACGGGATCCAATAGTCTCTTACTTTCCATAGTGAAGTAGATGATTCATGTTTTGCATTCCCATACCATCCATATGTTTCTCCAAAACTCTCTAGCTAGCATAGTCTTGGTAAACAAATCTATAGGGTTTGTTCTTAGATGTGATCTTTGACTACATCCACTATTCCGTCAATCACTTCCATCTCCCTTATGATACTTTATGTTTTTGTCCTCATATGATTTCTTTGGTGTTTAGCTATATCCGCATTGTTATAATGTTATAGCTTTTTCCAAACCTCATATTCGACCCTCCATAGTGAAGTTAGCAATGTAACCCTGCTTGACACTAATTCACACTATAGACTCGTCTCATAGGACAAATATACATCTTGATGTCGATTTTCTGGAATCTCGACATGTTCAAAAGTTAGAATCAATATATCTGATAGAAGTAAGATCTCTTCTGGAATACATAGGCATATAATCTCTCGTTCTCCATAAATACTTTAGTACATGATTAATTGCTTGCCAGTGTGTTGGACTGGGATTCGCTGAATATCAACTCACCATCGAGAAATAGGTTATCTTGTCACGATGTCTCCTGTTTAAGATCACAATATTGGTTTTTTTTTTTTAATTTTGAAAACTTTAGAATTCGGTCCTTAAGTTGGGAAATTTGGTTACTGTATTCAAAGTCGCAACACTAAACTTGGAAGTCGTGACACCAACCTGAAAAGTTTCAAAAATGTTACAGTTTAGTCCTTAATCAATCTCGGGATGGTGTTGGGCTTTCATAACCTCGTATATGACAAAAAAATATTAAATATTGTGTTTTATGCATGTAACACCTATATATTAATGATAAATGATGGAATTTATATATAGTGGATAATAGTTGCTCTGACAACGAATGTTGCATCCTATAGGTTAGACCCAACAATCGAGTCAAGTATGGGGTATTACATAAAATGTGGTCGGAAACTATAATACAATTACAATATAATTCTTTCTTTTAGGAAATCTCCTAAGTGAAGTCCACATGACAATCCTACTATGGGGTAGTTAAATTGTCATGTCATCACAAGAGACCATTGATGGAGACCGTAGGTCTTGTTTGAGGAAATTTAAGGTTTTTATGCCCAGTTTCAATCATGAATGACTAATAAATGCATGACAAGTACATGTGACATTATTTTCCTAAACTATATGACATGCTTATCACACATATGCATGAACATACTTTTGTAGTCAATTTAAATATCATCATGCTACCATATAAAAACATAAAATTAAATGACTCTGACCAACCAAAGTTTCTATGATTTAATCCAAAAATAGATAAAATTACAATGGTTACCCTAAAACCTACTCTGGGTATTCTTGTTGAAAGCAAAATATCCTAATTTCTGAGGTTTTTACCCACACCGCAAATGACTTAAAAAACACCAATGGGATCTATTGTCGAACTACTATCGCCACCATGGACTTCCACTGCCATTATAATTGACGTCATTGTCGTCATCAGGTCACCGTTGGATTTCCACCAGGCCGCCAACGACCACTATTGGCCACCACCGTCGAACCACGGACAACCTCCACCACCGGACCACTGTCCGTCTTTTGCCAGTTGGCTAGATTGGGTTTGCATCGTCTCGATTAGTCTTGGATGCATTTCGATTCTTCGAGATTCATCAGGGAAAATTGATTACATAATACTTTTGTTCGTTTCCAGCTCACATGAATTATTCTAAAGATAAATAAATTAAATAATTTATATATGGAGATGATAGTCCACGATCTATTTACATATATTAGAAAAATTAATAATAATTACAACCAAATTTTTAGGACTCGCAAATTTGGCAAAATTATTTTATCATGTAAATAATAAAATAATAAAAATACATTCATTCACATACATAACCCACAACATGCTAATAATTATAAGCACATCACATCTTATCAAAGAATTAACAAAACATGAAGAAGAGAGAAAATTTCGGTATCGATTTATACTATAAACTTAGCACAACTTGGCTCTGATACCAATTTGTTTAAAAAATCTGATTCAAAAATGATTTTCTTGCACAGCGGAAAATAAAAAAAATTAAAACTGACCCGATTTGTGATATTTATAACAATAAACATTTCCTCGAAATAATGCACAGGGAAACCATAAATGTTTACTATCAAGTAGTAATTAAATCATTCATCACAAAGACAAACGGCCCATGGCTACGTTTACTTTTAATCTATTATGTAATGCCAATGAAAGGATATCATTTACCCATGTCTTGGGCTATGAATTACACTATTGTGAATGATGCTATATACTATAGATGTCGTATACCCAACGCATTAATTTTTAGTTCCTTAACTATTCAAACTTAGACTTTTACTTACTTGAATGTATACGAGTCATACATACATAGTCCACCATCCACTCAGGATTAAGGTATGCTACACTATGAACGTCACAAGTGAGTAAATCCATAAACAAATTCAATATCTATTCTACTTGGGTCATTTCCGATGTACTATTAGTATAGTCAGTTACATTTATGTCTATCTTCTGGGCTTTTTCCGCTTCGATGTTCAAGACAAAGCATCTTAGACTTGATAGACGACATATTAGTCTTTCAATTGGTTTGCTTATTTCCGATTAGACTAAGAACATGTTTAGGTTTGTCTACTAATATAAGTTATCTTTCCGTATTACAATCTGACCATGTAATACCATATTGTTTTAGTTAAACACTAGACAATCAATGAGCTAACATTTGCATCCATTTTGCTTTGCATGGAAAATCCATAGAGGACAATATACAAAATGTATTAATATAATTCATGAATAATTTTATTAAATAAATTAGTTTAAAAAAATACAAGTATACATAGACGAAAATACTACACTTAGAACATCAGATCCAACAAAAGATAAACAAGACCCTTAAGCTAACACATATATGGTATGGACCCCACAAACAAAGGTAAATTGGTTTGTCTCTCTACTTAGTTCTCAAGACTCTTTGACTTTGTTTAACTTTACTTTTCATTTGGCATCAAAAACATTTTTGGAGTTATAAAATGCTAAACAAACAAAATCCTATTGTTATTATGGCAAACATAGCTCTCACACCTAGCATATCTCCAAGCACCACTCCTAGTAACTCTATCTCTATCAAAGACTTAAATAATTACCACTGTAATTCTTAAACATAAATCAAGTTTCTTGCATTCTTGGGTGAGAAAATTCAATCAATTTTTAGGAACACTTGTGAACCTTTGTCACATACCTCTATAAATCCGAGCATTTACTATAAATTGGAAGGTTTTTTTCCCCTTTCTTTTCTTTTGATTTAAGTTAGAATAAAAGAAGTTAGTATATATAATCAATGGAATGTTGTTGTGGAGTAGCTTATAATTAAGCGGCTTCCTACCAAAAGAAGCATATAAGTGGCACACATTCAGACGTTAATTAAAAGAATAAAGAAATGATAGATATATGTGATCAAAACTATTTATACATTTTTTAGTCAAATTTACTTTCATGCAAATAATTATTTTAATGAACTAGCTAGAGTAATCCATGTTTAAGTTTTCAAGAAGGTGATGGAAATCTTTTGAAAAAGCAATTCGAGTGCTTAAACATCCAACCCCAGATGTCTGACTTCTTAGTTCACGGGACAATATTAAAATCTATAATGCCATTTATCGAAGCAATCTAGTTAAAAATTATTTTAAAATTTATACATTCAATTCATTATTTTTACTTAGATAAAGAAATTATTGTTTAATTACAATTTTTAAGTATTATCTTAAGTAATGTCACTAAGCACTGATTAACAATTTTCAACCTCATAAACTGTTTTTAAATATATGTATATGACGTCATTGTTGTCATACAAAAGTTATATTGTTTTGACCAATTGGAGATTATGTAAGTAGACACATTTGTGGTTGAACAAGCCTCCTATGAGACACCCTACCCCACATGATAACTACCTTTCTCACCAAACAAGTGATAGCAGCACCCAGTATTTCTCCAAACTTAATTAATTAGTTTAATGGAATATGATGTTGATATATAAGCAAGCATGGCTATTGAACTCGCCTTTTTCTAACTCCAAATTCATCCCCTTCACTATTGTCAGCCATCCACTGTCGTGGCAATTTGGAAATAAAAATGATTTTATTTATGGGTAAATTATATTACTAGTCACCCAATTGAGATGTTTTTAGTAACTCAACTATAAAAGGTTACAAAATGGTCACCTAATTATGAAAAGTTACAAAATGGTCACTTAACTATTCAATTTTGTCTTTTTTATCACCCAACTATCTTGATTATTTGAGTGTTTCTATTTTTATGTTAGAAAGTTGGTGACATAAAAAAAGAAGAACAAAATTAAATAATTAAATGATCATCTTATAACATTTCATAACTAAGTAAAAAAATCCATAATTAAATCACCTCTTTGAACTTCGTATTACTATTTTGTTTTAGGATATACGCAAACAAAACCACATACTGCTTTTAAATACAAGACCTAATATGTATATGCATGGCCACTGGCAAAAGGACTATGTCATTAAAATAATGATCTCTCAAGCTAGAGTCCCTTTAAATTATCATGGAATCTTGACATGTATATCGAATCACAATAACCAATTGGAAAAAAGTATACCTTATCGATTACCCATAATGGGTTCCATTCATCCTCATATAATATATCGATTTTTTTTCATTTTAGGTTTTCAGCAAGAGAATGTTGTGAAACTAATACACATATAATTAATGTCGAAACCATTTAAAAGTTTTTAAAAAATGGGGTCGACTTTTAAAAATAAAAGTGGGAGTCGCCATCAATCTATTTTTTACTTAGGTGTGATTGAATCACCTTGCAAAACGTTTTATTTTAAAACATTTAATTTTTTGTCCACGAAAAAAACAAGAAAACGGGTTCGGGAGTCGGTTACGTATGAGGAAGGGTTAGCACCCTCATAACGCCCAAAAATTGGTACCTAATTGATAGAATCATGTCCAAATGTTTGAAATTTAATAAACATTTAAAATATGACTAAAAAACTGAACAATTTGATTTAAAACTTGAGATTTTTTTGTTCCGAAAGAATATAAACATCACATCCAGCACGTTAGGACACGATATTTTTAAACCCTCGTAACTAAAAACATCTCATAATTTACGAAATTTTTATTAAAAGGGTATTTAGTTATTTAGCCAAACGGAGAATCGAAACCCAGCACGTTAGGGCACTATTTCCCGAATTTCTAAACACAAAACATTGCCTTTATTTTAAAACCTTTTGATAAAAAATAGTAATTTTGTAAAAAAAATGTATTTATTTTAAACAATGATTCATGAGACAATATCGTATTTATACATTATCAAACATAAATATCAAAAGCAATTATGACATACTAACATTTCATATTTATATAAATAATAAAGTAATAATAATGTAGAATAATGATTAATAAAAATAACTACACAATGGCAATCATAAATAAATAAATGAGAGAATAAATGCGAAACCAATATATACATAAAACAATAAATATGAAAATAAAATAAAATTACTAAATAAATATGAAAATTTATATGCAAGATTAAATAATAAATAAATAAATAAATAAAAATTACATACATATATATTATAAACAATGTAAACGATGCATAAATAAAAAAAGGTATATAATGATTTTAAATAAAAATATATAAAATTACATATATATATATAATATAAATAATGTAAATAGAATATGTTATACAATATAATAATATACGATATAATTTAATTTTAAATAACGTACAAAATTTTAAAATATAATATAATAACTAATATATAAATACTAAAATAATATATACAAAATAAAATAATAAATAATAATAATTATATGAATTTTATAATATTAATAAATCAATATATAACTTCTAAAGATAATATAAAAAAAATTAAAAAAAGAACCAGGAGTTAAATTGAAACAAAAACAGATTTCTAGGGCTACTTTAAAAAATAAAAAAACTATATTGGACGAAATTAAAACCAATGAAATTGCAGAGAGACTAAAACAATAAATTTCCCTTTTTTATAAAACACGCGGATCTTCCCCGGGTTTTCGGGTCAACGCGCGGATCTGGTTTTAAAACAACGTCTTTTTGGCGCTTATCAGTTTAAGCGAAAACGACGTCGTTTATACGAGGCTATATAAGTCAGTTTCTAAAAAAAAATTCACTTTGACATTCATTTTAAAAAAAAAAATCAGAGAGCCCCCCCCCCAAATTGCTCTCGTGTTCTTCTCGCCTCTGTCCGGAGGAGTCGTCGGACGTCATAGGCAGCGCCACACGTGCCTTCGTGGGCGGTGGCCAGAGGCCTAAAACCTCCGATTTTCGGCGTCTTCGAGAGGTAAAACCCTCCATTTTTATTTTTAAAATATTTGTATATGCATGAATGTATATAAAAAAAATAAAACCGAATGAAAAAATATAAAAAAATCACCTTTGCGAAAAAAATCTGTATATTATTTCTGGATTTTTGGTATTCTTTGTTTTCTGTATTCTCCTCTTTTACAGGTTTTACATTGGGGTTTTATAACCCGAAAAAATGAAAGAAAAAAGGAAATACATTTTTTCCATATTTGTTTCTTTCCCCTTTTGCTGCGTTTTCCTTATTTTGCAGGTCAGGCGAGGAGAGCGGCGGTGATAGGGGCGCGTTGATGGCAGCGTGACTCGTGGACTGAGGCGCGATCGAAAGCTGGTGGCTGCAATGGTTGCGCTGGACTCCTGCTTGTGGCGCCTAGGGTTTCCAGAAACCCTAGGCTTCTGCTAATACTGTTTTCTTCTTGGGCCCTTTGGGCCGTGTGTTGTTTGGGTCTGGGTAGGGTGTTTAGGATCTGGGTCAGCTAGTTTAAATGTTGGGCTCGGGTAGTTTAGGATCTGGGTCAGCCGGTTTAAGTGTTGGGCTCGGGTAGTTTAGGGTATTTGGGCTAAATGTAACAGGCTTTTTGGTTTATTATTTTTGGGTTTTTGTAAAAGGACTGTATAAATGGACTGTTTAAAGACAATATATATATATTTTTTTATTTCTTAATTCTGGTTTATTTAAGCCCGGGCAAAATGGGCCTGTGACAGCTGCCCCTCTTTACTCATTGTTGTGAAACGAGAATAGAGCAAAGACTATAAAAGGACCAATTTTGCCCGGTCTTGGCCGAGCCTCAACTTTCTGATCCTCGTTTTCTTCAAACAGCTTCCAACTCCACTGTAATGGTATTGGAAGTAAGACTGATAGCTTCAATCCGCTTCACTGCAACTTCATGAAGGCAGTATCTACTATCTTTTGATCTGCTCCACTGCAACTTCAGGGAGACAAGGCTAAAAGTGTGTTTGATCTGCTTCCTGCAACTTCAGGAAGATGAGATCTTCTTTATTCAGTCTACTCCACTGCAACTTCAGGGAGATAAGACTGAAAGTGTTTTTTGATCTACTTCCTGCAACTTCAGGAAGATAAGATCTTCTTTCTTCAGTCTACTCCTCTGCAACTTCAGGGAGATAAGACTAAAAGTGTCTTTGGATCTGCTTCCTGCAACTTCAGGAAGATAAGATCTTCTGTCTTCAGTCTACTCCACTGCAACTTCAGGGAGATAAGACTAAAATCTTCTTTTGATCTGCTTCCTGCAACTTCAGGAAGATAAGATATTCTTTTTTCAGTCTACTCCACTGCAACTTCAAGGAGATAAGACTAAAATCTTCTTTTGATCTGCTTCCTGCAACTTCAGGAAGATAAGATCTTCTTTCTTCAGTCTACTCCACTGTAACTTCAGGGAGATAAAACTAAAAGTGTCTTTTGATCTACTTCCTGCAACTTCAGGAAGATAAGATCTTCTAGTCTTCAGTCTACTCCGCTGCAACTTCAGGGAGACAAAACTGAAAGGGTCTTTGATTTGCTTCCTACAACATCAGGAAGATGAGATCTGCAAATTCACCAATATTTCTACACCATCCACTGAGGGATATGTCCTGTAGACTCGGTTCCATATGCTTATGTCACATGACTAAGATGCTATGATCAGAATGAATCAAATGCTTCTAGCTACACGTAACATGTCATGAAGATGATTCCTTTTAAAGGATTAGGATGCAATGATTGGAATGAATCAAAAGCTCCTAATGAGATTTGCTATGATGCAAAAATGTTATGAGTATGATTCCTACTCTAAGTATTATCACTCATTTGTTCTTCATTCTTGTTCATCAATCATGTTCTGCTCAACAAGTTTGCCCCAATGTAATTTCTGAGTCAACTCCGCTTGAATCTTGAGAACACAAGGCTTATACCAACATACCACAATGGGAATTGAAACTTTTCAATCTGGCCCATCTGAAATTTTTAGGGTATAGGGTTTATTTTGAATTCAACCCATTCCACCACAATTCAGGGTTTTTTAGTTCATCACACCACCACTCGAATGACCTGATGACATCCCTTACTTCCATCACATCAATTCATTTACTTTGTCCAATTATCAATTGGACCAAGAATTTAAAGAAATAGTCTCTATCCAGACTCTTCTTAAATATCTCTATGCACACGAAAATTCTAAACAATTGTCCTGTTTTGATTCCTTGTGTTATCTAGAAATTTCCAAAGTAATATGTAGAACTTATTTTTGTGAAATTATTAGTTCGTCAATCATTATTTCAATGCAACACATTTATGAATAATCGGTAGCAAATAAATTGATCTCAGAAAGAGTTAAAATTGAATAAATTATCCAAAATACAAAGAAAATTAACTGGAAACATATCTTTGAGAAGAAAAAGAATCCAAAGATAGTAAAAGGAATAGGACAAAAATCAGATGCCTTACATATCGCCGATTGAGCTTCTATATACAAACTTTATGAAGACTGCCTTGAGCTCAACATGTGTTTAGAAGACCCAAAGTACTTTGTTGATGCCCTGATATGCAACATTCTTCATTGTTGATTCAAATGTAGCAAGAAGACTGCATGTCCATTCTGAATTTGAGCTGCCCTTTTCGGGTTTTCAACTTAAAACCCCTTTGGTCTCAAGGCGCCCTTTGCGGGTTTTCGCCTTGGCCTCTCCATTTTTTTTTTAGAAACTCAAAGCGCCCTTTGCGGGTTTTCACTTTGGCCTCTTCTCCTTTTCAAGCAAAATAATTTTTGACTGAGTCAGATTTCACAGGGTTGGGTAAACTTTTCCCATCCATTTCGGTCAAGATCAGTGCTCCTCCAGATAAAGCCTTCTTCACCACATATGGTCCTTCCCAATTCGGCATCCATTTTCCTCTGGAATCCTTTTGTATGGGAAGGATCTTTTTCAATACGAGGTCCCCCTCATGAAACTCTCTTGGGCAAACTTTCTTATTATAGGCTGGCATCATTCGTTTTTGGTACATCTGACCGTGACGAATAGCCCTTAGCCTCTTTTCTTCAATTAAGTTCAACTGATCATACCGAGCCTGGATCCATTCAGCTTCATCCAGCTTTATTTCTGACAAAATCCGAAGAGAAGGAATTTTCACTTCAATGGGTAGTACAGCCTCCATTCCATAGACTAACGAGAAGGGCGTTGCCCCAGTAGAGGTTCTGACGGACGTTCGACAAGCATAAAGTACAGACGGTAATTTCTCATGCCAATCCTTATAAGTCTCCGTCATCTTCCCTACTATTTTCTTGATATTTTTGTTAGCCGCTTCCACTGCCCCATTCATTTTTGGACGATACGGAGACGAGTTGTGGTGCTTGATCCCAAATTGACTATAAATTTCTGCTATTGTGTTGTTGTTCAAATTTAGTGCATTGTCTGATATGATCCTTTTAGGCATTCCATATCGACAAATGATCCCCTTCTTCAAGAATCGACTAATTGCTGACTTAGTGACGCTAGCATATGAAGCAGCCTCTATCCATTTCATGAAGTAGTCAATTACCACGAAGATGAATCGATGTCCATTCCAAGCTTTTGGTGAGATCGGTCCAATAACATCCATACCCCACATGGAAAATGGCCATGGGGAAGTCATAACGTGCAAAGGTGACGGAGGCACATGAATTTTATCTCCGTAAATCTGGAATTTATGACATCACTTAGCAAAATTGATGCAATCTCCTTCCATAGTGGACCAATAATATCCAAATCTCATTATCTGTCTGGCCATTGTGAATCCATTAGCATGGGTTCCACAAACGCCCTCATGGACTTCTTCTAAGATTTTCTTAGCTTCAACAGCATCGACGCATCTCAATAGTACTTAATCTTTTCTCTTTTTGTACAAGATATCTCCGTCTAAAACATAGTCAGAAGCCAATTTTCTTAAAGTCCTTTTCTCATTCTCAGTAGCATGCTCTGGGTATTCACGTTTTTTTACATATCGTAATACATCCTGATACCAAGGGTGATCATCTTTTTCCTCCTCTTCCACATTATAACAATGAGTTGGAACTTCAAAGATACTCATCTGAATAGGTCTCATATCCTCTGGTCTGTTTACTTTGATCATAGAAGCCAAGGTCGCCAAAGCATCTGCCATCTGATTTTCATCGCGTGGGAGGTAATTGAAAGTAATTTCATCAAACTCCTCAATCAATCCCAGAACTATTTTTCGGTAATCAATTAGTTTGGGATCTCTTGTCTCCCACTCTCCCTTAATTTGGTAGATTACTAGGCGGAATCTCCATATACTTCTAGCACTCGATCTTACGCTCTAAGGTCATTTGCTCAATTCCCATGATGCGAGCTTCATATTCCGCCATGTTATTTGTGCAATCAAAATCCAATTTACATGTGAATGGATAATAATCACCACTAGGGGATACCAAGACTGCCCCAATTCCATTTCCAACAGCATTTGACGCTCCATCAAAGTTTAGCTTCCACGGACAATCTTTAGTATTCGCCACATACATCAGCTCTTCATTTGTGAAATCAAAGCTCAAAGGTTCATAATCCTCCAAAGCTCTCCTAGCCAATAATTCTGCTACTGCACTTCCTTTTATAGCCTTTTGGTTCACATAGACTATATCAAATTTAGACAGCAAAATCTGCCAGCTAGCCATCCTTCCATTTAAAGCAGTGGACACCATCATATACTTTAACGGATCAAGCTTTGAAATTAACCAAGTAGTATGGTATAACATCTACTGCCTTAATCTCCGAGTTGTCCAAATCAGGGCGCAACATAGTTTTTCAATCGACGAATATCTCATTTCACATTCAGTGAACTTTTTGCTGAGATAGTATATCGCCTTTTCTTTTCTTCCTGACTCATCATGTTGGCCAAGTACACATCCCATGGAGCAATTGAATACTGACAAATATAATATCAATGGCCTATCTGGATTAGGCGGAGATAGTACTGGTGCATTTGACAGATACTGCTTGACTTTGTCAAAAGCCCTCTGGCATTCATCGTCCCGTACACTTTGGTTGTGTTTCTTGAGAAGACAAAATATGGGATCACATTTCTCAGTTAATTGTGAAATAAACCGAGCAATGTAATTTAACCTTCCAAGAAAACCCCAGACTTTCTTCTGAGTGCGCGGTGGAAGCAACTCTTGTATAGCTTTGACTTTATTTGAGTCAACTTCAATTCCTCTCTGGCTGACCATCAAACCTAGTAATTTTCCCGACCAAGCTCCGAAGGTACACTTTGCCGGGTTGAGCTTTAATTGAAATTTTCTCAACCTCAGAAACAATTTCTTCAAAACCTCAATGTGTTCCTTTTCCGTTCGGGATTTGGCAATCATGTCATCAACATATACTTCAATCTCTTTGTGCATCATGTTCTGGAACAATGTTACCATGGCCCTTTGATATGTTGCCCCAGCATTCTTTAGTCCGAATGGCATCACTTTATAACAAAAGGTACCCCACAATGTTATGAAGGTAGTTTTTCCCATATCCTCAGGGTGCATCTTGATCTGATTGTATCCTGAAAAGCCGTCCATGAAAGAAAATAATGAGTATCCCGTCGTATTATCCACTAATGTGTCGATATGCAGCAAAGGGAAATTGTCCTTTGGGCTAGATTTATTTAAGTCTCTATAGTCCACACACATTCGGACCTTCCCATCTTTCTTAGGGACAGGAACAATGTTGGCAACCCACTCTGAGTATTTGATCACTTGTAGAAAACCAGCATCAAACTGTTTCTGGACCTTTTCTTTTATTTTCAACACTACATCAGGCCTCATCCTTTGTAGCTTTTGCTGAACTAGCTTACACTCTTCTCTTATGGGAAGGCGATGTACCACAATATCAGTGCTTAATCCGGGCATATCTTGGTATGACCATGCAAAGACGTCCTTAAATTCCCGTAGCAACTCAGCAAGATCTTATTTTGTCTCCTCGGCTATGCGCGTCCCAATTTTCACAACCTTTCCTTCCTCCAAGGCTATGTTCTCAACCTCCTCCCCATGGGGTAAGATCTGTTTCTCCTCTTGCTTTACCATCCTTAACAAATCTGGATATAAATCACCATATCGGTCACCTTCAAAATCTTGAGGTTCCTCTAAACACATATCTTGCTCAAAGTGGACCTCTAGATCTGTATTATCGTTGCTCACATCATTGATATCTAGGGACCTGTGATGGGTACCAAAGAATGTACAAAGAACAAATGAATTCGACGACAACTATTCACATGATATGAATGAAAAAATTTGGAATGAAGTCAAAAGAATGGAATGAAAGAATATTTGCTCAAGTTAATGATAAAAAATGTATTTTATTAAAACAACAATTTCTGAACATAAGCCTATTTCACATAAGAAATCTTATTGTTCCTAGGCTAAAAAACAACAAGAGCATTCTGAACATTACTCTGTATAATCTCTAAAAACTACAGGAAGTTCCTCTGCAGTCCAATTGTTCAGAATGCTTCCAGGTTCATTAGGGCGTATGCCCAACAGGTTTCTTTGATCAACTTCTTCCCCGTGTATGGCATTGATGTGAAGACTTTCCAACAACCCTCTCTCAGGGTGAATTATCCTTCCGGATATAAAAGACTGAGATATGTGGGGGAATATCATGGATTCCCACTGGACTTCTTCTCCATTCAGACGTGCCCTTCTTGTCTCCTGCTTCTTTTCTATTTCCTTTCTCTTTTGTTTGGCATCTGGCCTGAAACCCAAGCCAAAACGGTTTCTTTTTTCTTTCAGCATTGGCACCTACACTTCTCCTCGGAGATGTCTGCCCAGTCCTTTTCCTGGTAAGGCTCCCTTCCCGACCATCATTTGTAGGCCCATCTTCGTGGTCCTGGATATCTTGGGCACTGGAATTTCATTCCCCTCCAAAATAAATGTCGCGTTGACGAACTCTAAAGACCGGAAAGAACAATCAATGGCCTCATCATTTGTCTCTATATATGGAGCATCATTAGTAATAGTGGCTATGATGTCTTCCTCCGCATTTATAGTAACCAATCGACCATTCGTTACCAGTTTCAGCTTTTGGTGCAAGGATGAGGGCACTGCTCCTGCTGAATGAATCCAGGGCCTTCCCAGCAAACAATTATACGAGGTCTTGATATCCATCACCAGAAAATCAACTTTACATGTGTTTGGCCCGATCTGTAACGGTATATCAATTCTTCCCATCACTCTTCTCTTGGTGCCATCAAAAGCTCTCACTATGTTCTGACAAGTCTTCATGTGAGAACTGTCTATCGGCAACCTCTTCAATGTTAAAAATGATAAGACATTTAAGGCTGATCCATTGTCAATTAATACACTTGGCAGAGTGTATCCTTTGCAACGAGTGGTGATGTGCAAGGCTTTGGTTGATCCCATACCTCCAGGTGGAATTTCATCGTCGTTGAAGGAAATAAAGTTGTCAACACTTATGTTACTAACTAATCGGTCAAGTTTATTGACAGATATATCTTTAGTAACATAAGTCTTGTTCAGCACTTTCATCAATGCCTCACGATGTACTTCCGAACTTAAAAGTAAGGCTAGCACTGATATGCGAGCCGGTTGCTTACGCAGCTGCTCTACCACACTGTATTCACTGTGTTTCAAGAATTTTAAAAATTCTTTAGCCTCTTCCTCCTTCACAAGTACATTGATAAGGGCATCAAGCCCTTTCTCTGGTTCAACTAGCACATTCTTTGATCTTGCTGGTTCTATTCTGACGTTTACCGAGCCGTAACGCCTCCCGCTTCGTGTGTGGAATCCTTCGCTCTAGACCTCCTTAGAAATGCTAGCTGAGTTTTCTACTCCCGGCGTCGTCACGTTACAATTGTAATTCCATGGTACCATCTTGTTATCCTTGTAAGGAAAGGACACAGGTTTCTGGATTACAACTTTAGGCGCGATTTGTGCTCCGCCTTCTGTATTTCTCGATCGGGAAATAATGACCCTCGGATAACTGACTTTTTGATTTGTCAATTCTTCTTCGGTTGCATGTATATTTTCTCCCCCCGAGCCTTCTTCGTAAAACACCAATTCCTTATTATCCATAAGGCTCTGTATTAGGACCCTAAACTCAGTACATTCCTGGATCCCATGTCCCTCTGCTTCGTGAAACTCACAGTAGTTCCTTAGTTCTTCACCTCATTTCTCAGAACTTGATTCTATCAGTCCCCTTCTTACCATTTCCCTCCAAACCATTATCAACGGGGTTTTCACCTCTGAGATATCCCCCTTGGTCTTTCTCACCACATCCTCTCCGATCGCGTTTATCCCCTTATCTCCATGGTTGGGTAATGGGTTCTCCGCACTGAGTGTATCATCAATCTTGACAATCCCCAACTTGATGAGCCTCTCAACTACCTTTTTGAAGGCAATGTACTTTTCTATCGAATGCCCCGCTATTCCTGCGTGGTAATCACAATGAGCGTTGGAGTCATACCATTTAGGATATGGGGGCTGTAATGGCTGTAGATAGTATGGGGACACTACGCGTGCCTCAAATAAACTTTGATATAGCTCTTTATACGTCATCGGGATTGGCGTAAATTGGAGCTTTTCAGAATTCTGTATGGGGCCTGATTCTTGTCTTGTCGACCCTTGTTGCGCGGCAGTAACTACTTTCGGCTGGTTAACAGTAACTGCCTTTGAGTACCCTTTATTGTATGTACTCGTATTGTTCACCTCATTGTCCTTCTTTCTAGGAGAAGATCTTCTAGTACTTTCTCCTGCTTCAATCTTACCACCCCTTATGGCATTTTCTATCATTTCCCCTACCATCACTATATCTACGAAGCTTTTGGTGGTGCTTCCTGTCATATGGGTGATAAATGGTGCCTTCAAAGTATTGATAAATAGCATGGTGGTTTCCTTTTCCAAGAGAGGTGGTTGAACTTGCATGGCCACTTCCCTCCATCTTTGTGCGTATTGCCTGAAGCTTTCATTAGATTTCTTTTCCATGTTTTGCAACATGATTCTATCAGGCGTCATGTCTGTGATATGATTGTATTGCTTCATGAAGGCTTGAGCCAAGTCTCTCCATGAGCTAATATTAGCGTGGCTAAGTTGATTATACCACCTAGACGCTACTCCCGTCAAACTATCTTGGAAACAATGAATCAAGAGTTGATCATTGTTCACATAGCCAGTCATGCGTCTACAGAACATGGTGATGTGGGCTTCAGAGCAACTAGTCCCGTTGTACTTCTCAAATTCCAGCATCTTGAACTTATGAGGAAGTACCAGTTCTAGGACCAAACTCAAATCCTTTACGTAAATGCCATGGTGATGGTCGGCATTCTCCAAAGCTTTGAATTTTTCTTCCAACCATCTACAACGATCTTCCAAATGTCGTGAAGATTCAGTTCTGATCACCTCTCTCTCTGCCATGTCCAGATCAGGTATAACAGGATTGGCAGGGTTATCCCTTGGGTTGGATCCTATGCCAACCTAAAAATTCATGGGCATTCCAGTGTCAGCTTGCCCTTGCTGAGGCCTAATTGTGACAGGCGACCTTCTGGGATATTCCTCAGGTTGTGCTTGAACGTGTGGTGGAGTGAATCCCCTAGGAAAATCCTCATTATCCTCGGTGTTGACTATGGGACCCTTTCCATTGTCCATTGCCCCACTCAGCATTTGGGCCATTTGAGCCTTCATATTCTTTTGTGCCTCCAACTTTTGGTCCCTCATCTCTTGTTGAAGTTTTGCCATTTGCTCTTGCATCTGGTCTTGCATGTCTCTTTGGAATTGTTCCAATCTTTGATCCATTTTCTTTGATTTGGCACGAGTACCGTAAGGATGTTCAGCTTCTAGATTTTCCTTCACTTTTTCTCTCTCTCTCTATCTGTTATAAAGTCAACTAATTAGACTCTCTCTATGGACTTAAATGCAAATGGTATGATGTAATGCAAATGCATGAATGCAAAGAGGCATCGATTCTGATTCAACTTCATTTTAGAAAACTTTATTAGAAAAAAAATCCTTTACATAAAACGAATTACAAATACGCTTTCGCCCTAAGTCCTAAGGTTTTGATTTTCCCAAGCAATGTAGCTAGCTCTTGACTACGATCGGACTGCAGCTCATACTTCATGCTCAACGTATCAGCCTGTGATGCCAAAGTCTGTAGATGATCAGCTACCTCTCGAATCTGAGCTATTGCTTCACCCATGAGGTAATCCTGACTTCTATCCTGGTCCTGAGAATGGTGAAGCTCTTCCTTCCAACACCCTTCTCTCGTTTCAAGCAGCTCGATCCGAAGTTCACAGCTATGCAGTGCCGATTCTAACTCTTCGATCTTACCCTTCATTTCCTCGATCTTGTTCAGGCTTGACCTTAACTCGATCGTGGAATTACGGCTTCGATGGTGATGAAGAGATCGTCCAAGTTCAGCCACTCTAACTTTTAATTCTTCCTTTTCACTTCAACTTTCTGATAAACTCTTCTCTAAGGCCTAATTTTGCACTTGCATTTCTTGAAACTTCCTCTCCCAATAATCAGCTTTGGCCTTTTCCTCCTGGACCCCTCGTTGCCATTGTTCAGAAGTCTTCCCCAATCCAGCGTTCTTCATCGTCAGTCGCATCTTCTTATATTCGGTCTTCAAACTATCTCGATCTTCCTCAATCTTCCTTTTCTCCTTTCTTACTTTCTCGCCTTCTGCTTTCTGGATATCCACATCTAGCCTCAAGTACATCTTTTCCTCCTCTAGCTTCTCTATCTTCTTTCCGAGCTCTGAACTTTTCCTTTCGAAGTTGTAACACCCCAAACCCGGCCTAGAAGTTAGGCCCGAATCTGGCGTGTCACATGGAATAACTTTTTTGAGAATTACAGCCTCTTTGTTAAAACCAAAAACACTTAAGCAATTGTTAACTACTTGAAAACGTAATAATCTTTAAAAAAAAAAAACCTCTTTAGTAGCGAAAGCATATTTGAAATGAACAAAATAAAAATGTGATGTTTAGAAATAGAGTTGCAGAAGCATTTTGAAATCGTTGCAGAAACGTAGATAAAATACAAGTATTTTTGAAAGATTGATTGATGAGTCAACAATCAAGGTAGTGAACTTTAAAACCGTGACTTTTGAAAATATCGTTTGATAGTTCGAGTGAAAACTTCCGTGTTAAAATATTTATAAAATTTATTATGAAATCCATTTGTTAATCGTTTTTTTGGAAAACCTTTATTTAAGTTTTTAGAAAAATTCTCGTTTTAATCAATTTAAGCAAAATAATAAGTATATCAACCATAAAGCAAATAATAAAACACACTCCAGAGGCCTTATTACAACTTAAACCAAAATAGCAAAATAATAAAATAAACAGGAATAGAAATTTAAAATTTCATTAAAACCATTTCTGAAGTATGGCTTCCACCGAGTCATCCATCGCCCAAGTCCACATCACTGAGCATTACCTACAAGGGTTAAGAAAAGGGGGAGTGAGTTACAAGAACTCAGTGTGAAACCCCTTACCGTCATCCACTGGGCCTGAACCCATATAGCAAAAATTTGGGCCTAAGCCCTTTTACATAAAAATCTTAAAATGAAGCAAATGTATGAAAGTATGCAATCCCAAACCAACCTAATAATCCATCCGCTACACACCACCCGTACCATCCAACACACTGTGGGGATCAAGTCAACCCACCCGCCTAACACACCAATCGTAGGCATTTAGCCATTTATATCAAATTCGAATTGTGGACAAACCACGAGAATAACAGAATATACGTGGCTTAGCCACTGGACAAAATGTGTGAGTCACTGCGGAATATGTGGCGAGCCACTAAATTTCACTTCCCGATCATCAATATCCCAATCCCATGCAACTTATGTAAATGCAACATACATCGTAAATCATAATATTTACAATATAACCACGATAATTAATAACTCAGAGATTTATTACAAACAATTTGGCCCATTAACACTTTACAAAATCGGCCCATTAGGGCATTATATCAAATCGGCCCATTAATCCATATATCAGATCGGCCCATTTAGCAATATATCAGATCGGCCCATTAAGCAATATATCAAATCGACCCATTATGGCTATATATCAAATCGGCCCGTTAAGGCAATTTATCAAATCAGCCCGTTAAGGCAACATAACAAAGTAGCCCATTAAGGCAATATAACAATTCGGCCCATTAAGAAATATATCAATTCGGCCCATTAAGCAATATAACAAATCGGCCCGTTAAGGCAGTATAACAAATTGGCCATTTAGGGGCATTTCCGTAATTCGGCCCATAGGGGCATTTTCGTAATTCAGTAATCTTACCCACTAAGGGTAATTTGGTAATCTCGCAACCCAGGGGTATTTTGGTAATTTACCCTCTAAGGGTATTATGGTAATTTCACAACCCAGACTTAACTACTAATTTGGGGCATAAAAATTGAAACTGTCCATCTGCGTCATACTGACTAAATTGACTATAACTCGAGTTAGGAATCTCGAAATCTAAATCCGTAGATTTTCCTTGAAACTAGACTCATATATCTTCTTACTACTATTTTTCCAAAATTTTTGGCTTAACCATTTAGTACAGTTTATTCCTTAAAGTTTCCCTTGCTTCGCTGTCCAACGATTCTGACCTCTCTTAACCGAAATTCAAATATCTCACTGTACAGTTTTCATATGTTGCTCCCACTTGTTTTTATTGAAAATAGGCTCACTAAGGAATCTATCATAATTCCCTCTGTACAATTTTAAAAGATTTTTCCAAGACAGAACAGAGAACCGCGAAGTCGATCAGAACCAGTCTCACTAAAATTAAGATATCATAGAATATACAATTCCTCTTCCTCCTCTGTTTCTTTCATATAAAAATAGACACAGTAAGCTTTATTTCGATATCTTTTTCACTTTCTAACTCCCTTTATCCTATTTTTCATGATTTTTCAAAATCACGTCACTTCTTCTTGACCAAACTGTTTCATTGCAAAAATATGGTTACCACTACGAATATACGCACGCCGAGAGTGGTCACGGATCTTTGGTTTCTGGTTTTCTTGGTATTTCGACCGAATCATAGAACATATCATACAAACATTCAGAGAGGTAAGAGATTACACACCATTTCAAACATGTATTCGGAAGGAGTGCGGGATTACACACACGATAAGGATTCCCTAAAGAACCACTCTTCGTTGCCCCCTAAAAATAAAATCGATCAAAAGTTAGCCTCGATTTCTTAAAAGTTCCAAAAGTACAAAAGTACTCACTCACAAGAGTCACTTACCACAATCGCGATCCTTCCCTACTAGATTCTAAAATCCGGTCTTGCACCTTGGCTATTGCAACGAGTCCCAATCAACTTTCGAAACCAAGGCTAAGAGAAAAATAAGTAGCAGCAAGGATGGCTTGATTCGGCCTTCATCAAAAGAGAATAAGAGGAGTTTAAAATAACAACAAGTGGCTAGATTCGGCTTAGCCAAGGGATGAGAGTTTCGACTTAGCCAAGTCAAGAGAAGAAAGAACAAACAACATGAATAAGAAGAAAGAACCTTTACCTTAATAATAGGGATGAACCGAAATAAAGAACACAGTTTGGCACTAGTAGCAAGACAGCAAAGAAGGATCTGTAGTTTCGGTTTTCAAGAGAAGATGAGTGAAAATAATTGGTCACAAAGGCTAGGTGTTTTCGGCAAGACAAGAAAGAAAAGAGAAAATGCCCACTATTGTCTTGAAGTTGCGGCAATGAGAGGAGAAGTTGGAAGAATGAACACAAGGGATGCCAAAAGGAATTAGGCCTAACCAACACCAAAACTATCAAAATGCTCCCATCAAAATTCGGCTACCCTCTCCCTTTCCCAAACCATTATCATCTTTACCAAAAGATGAACATAGACTAAATAAAACCTTTCCAAAACATCCCCCACGAAAAATGCCAACATGTTCCCTATTCCTTCCCTTTTCTTTTACTCCTTTCCATCCACTCTTCCTTACCATATTTCCTTAGCCACCTTGCCGAAATTAAAAAGTCCAACTTGCCTTATTTATAAGCTTGGCCGACACTTAGGGAAAGAGTACAAAAAAATAGTCAAAATTTTGCACTTGATGGGATTTGAACCTCCTCCCTCAAAGTCCTTCATGTGGCGCCATAACATCTTTACCATATGCTCAATTATGCTAGCAAAATACACAGTTATTACCTTAAGCCTTGATGCCACTTGCCTTTTCCCCTTAAGTGCTCAAATACAAAAATTTACCTATAGCCTAACTTGAACCCATAACTTCCTAGAAACCTCGTAACTTTCCAAAATCACCATCATAATAAGTCCAACTTGAAATAATGTCGTTCTCTTGTTCTTAAAAATTTTAAACACTCCTACGCCCAAGGCCCATTGGGCCCAATCCTACTAGGCCCAATTTTGGGTCGTTACAGAAGTCTTGCTTTATAATCTCTAACTCCGATGGGACCACTTGTAAATACTCCTTCATCGGTCGAGCACCCTCCAAACTTGGCCCAGGGATACTATCATTGATCCTTTTGCTCAACCAATCCTTATATTCTGGGGTTATCATCGGCCCTCCAGTCAATATCTTCATACAGCGAGCTTGCTTCCAAGCCTCAGAGATCTCTCAAATCCTCTTCTTATAATTATCCCCCTTATATGAGAATTCACTTTGAGCTAACCCATGTGTCACCGGTATGAACTGTCTTGCCTTGTATTGTCTTAGTACGAGCAACGGTGCGTATCCAACAGCTCCCCAAATTCCAGGCAGAGGTACCCAACCAAAACTTCCACACCGATAAAGGACTCCGTCGGGAACCAACCAAGGGGCTTTCCACTCAACATCTTCTTCTCAGAGGTTTCGAAGAATTTCCATCCACCTTTCCTCTGATAGATCGTCTCTCATTGTCGTAGCTGTGGCCTCCTTTAAGGGAGAATAACTCTCGAAGAACACTCGGGAAGGAACCTTGTCAACCTTCCAAAAATGACTGTGGAACCAAACCATTAATAACTGTGCGCATCCAATGAATCTACCTTCACCAGCTCTCCGACATGCACTTAAGGATCTGAACGTCTCAGCTAATATCGCAGGTACAGGTGTGACCCCTTTGTTAAGTCGATCAAATAAATTTGTAACTGCTTCATCTATATGCCTTAGAGCCTTGGGGAAGACCACCAAACCATAAATACATAAGGCAAAGATGTCGATCTTCTTCTTTTCATCTGGATGTGCTAGGATCAGGTCTATCAAACTAACCCAAGGTATGCACCTGCCTTCACCTTTCTCTTGGATTCTAGCTGTAACCCACTGTTCACTCATCCCTATGATACCCCTCAACTTCTTCACAAAAGTTGGAACATTGGCAGCCTTAAAATAAACTTTGTCGACTTGGAACCTCGAACAGCGAAGCAAGGTCGTATACTCCTCCAGCGTGGGCACTAAATCTACCTCCCCGAAAGTAAAACAGCCATAAGCAGAGTTCCAAAATTGAGTTATAGCCCGGAATAGATGCTTATCTACCTTGATGTCGAGCAAGTAAGGTAGGTCACCGTAATTACGATAGAACATCTGCTTTGACTCATCGTCCCACTGGGTCCATATCTCTTTCAACTCTTGGAACTTATTCTGTGTAATACTAATACGAGTAAAGTCCCATAGTTCAGATACATACCCGTCAACCAAGCTATTCCCTTTCTCTGATTGCATTTGCTCTGACCATGTGCGAACAGCTGCATTGTCTCCCACTTTATCAAGGAACTCGTTCTCCATAACCAGCTTTCTAACTTAGAAACTGAGCGTGAATCGATACCTCTAAAAATATGAAATGACATGCACAAAAATGAAACACAACGAGTTAGTACCACAAAATAAAATATAAAGCAAATGAAATAAGCGCACACCTATTAAGGTAACTACTAAAGTTTGGCATAGCTCTACCTAAGGTGGGTTCTTAGGGTTTACTATATGCGGTTTAGTTCTAAAGTTGAGGTACCTGAACCAGCAGATTCCTCGATCCTCACCCATTATAGGGTCATATGGATCGAGTTCAGTTCAGAGGAATACGTTTCCCTATGGCCATGCGGAAGTGAAAACTTCACGGAGACATAGGTACAAATGTATTCCGGAAGCAGTCCACTAGCCCATGCGGAGGTGAAAACCTCACGAAGGCATAGCTTCTCGCTCCCACTTAAGGGTGTGACCACGACGGTCATGTAGTGCAATGCAAAGAGATATATTAAAAATTAAAAAAACATGCGATAAAAGGATCATTTTTTTAACAAAAATCAGAATTTTAAACTCGAATAAAAGGACATGAAATTATCAATTTTATGGCTTGACTCTCTTATTATTCCCAGTGGAGTCACCAAGCTGTCGAAACCATTTAAAAGTTTTTGAAAAACGGGGTCGACTTTTAAAAATGAAAGTGGGAGTCGCCACCAATCCCTTTTTTACTTAGGTGTGATTGGATCACCTTACAAAATGTTTTATTTTAAAACATTTGATTTTTGGTCCACGAAAAAAATAAGAAAACGGGTTCGGGAGTCGGTTACGTATGAGGAAGGGTTAGCACCCTCATAACGCCCAAAAATTGGTACCTAATTGATAGAATCATGTCCAAATGTTTGAAATTTAATAAACATTTAAAATATGACTAAAAAACTGAACAATTTGATTTAAAACTTGAGATTTCTTTGTTCCGAAATAATATAAACATTACATCCAACACGTTAGGACACGATATTTTTAAACCCTCGTAACTAAAAACATCTCATAATTTACGAAATTTTTATTAAAAGGGTATTTAGTTATTTAGCCAAACGGAGAATCGAAACCCAGCACGTTAGGGCACTATTTCTCGAATTTCTAAACACAAAACATTGCCTTTATTTTAAAACCTTTTGATAAAAAACATTAATTTTGTAAAAAAATGTATTTATTTTAAACAATGATTCATGAGACAATATCGCATTTATACATTATCAAACATAAATATCAAAAGCAATTATGACATACTAACATTTCATATTTATATAAATAATAAAGTAATAATAATGTAGAATAATGATTAATAAAAATAACTACACAATGGCAATCATAAATAAATAAATGAGAGAATAAATGCGAAACCAATATATACATAAAACAATAAATATCAAAACAAAATAAAATTACTAAATAAATATGAAAATTTATATGCAAGATTAAATAATAAATAAATAAATAAATAAAAATTATATACATATATAACATAAACAATGTAAATGATGCATAAATAAAAAAAAAGGTATATAATGCATTTAAATAAAAATATATAAAATTACATATATATAATATAAATAATGCAAATAGAATATGTTATACAATATAATAATATACGATATAATTTAATTTTAAATAACGTATAAAAATTTTAAAATATAATATAATAACTAATATATAAATACTAAAATAATATATACAAAATAAAATAATAAATAATAATAATTATATGAATTTTATAATATTAATAAATTATTATTTATAACTTCTAAAGATAATATAAAAAAAATTAAAAAAAAAAAAAGAACCAGGAGTTAAATTGAAACAAAAACAGATTTCTAGGGCTACTTTAAAAATAAAAAAAAACTATATTGGACGAAATTAAAACCAATGAAATTGCAGAGAGACTAAAACAATAAATTTCCCTTTTTTATAAAACACGCGGATCTTCCACGGGTTTTCGGGTCAACGCGCGGATCTGGTTTTAAAACGACGTCGTTTTGGCACTTATCAGTTTAAGTGAAAACGACATTGTTTATACGAGGCTATATAAGTCAGTTTCTAAAAAAAAATTTCACTTTGACATTCATTTTTTAAAAAAAATCAGAGAGCCCCCCCCCCAAAATGCTCTCGTGTTCTTCTCGCCTCTGTTCGGAGGAGTCGTCGGACGTCATAGGCACACGCCACACACGCCTCCGTGGACGGTGGCCGGAGGCCTAAAACCTCCAATTTTCGGCGTCTTCGAAAGGTAAAACCCTCCCTTTTTATTTTTAAAATATTTGTATATGCATGAATGTATATAAAAAAAATTAAAACCGAATGAAAAATATAAAAAAAATCACCTTTGCGAAAAAAATCTATATATTATTTCTGGATTTTTGGTATTCTCTGTTTTCTGTATTCTCCACTTTTACAGGTTTTACATTGGGGTTTTATAACCCGAAAAAACAAAAGAAAAAAGGAAATACATTTTTCTGTAACAGCCCGATTTAGGGCCTAGTCGAAATAGTGGTGCGAGACCACAAATCTGAGTTAGTAAATTGAGTTCTTAAGGTTTATGACATGTTTGCATGATAGTATTAAAGTTCCATGTAGAAATTTTGTGAAATTGACATGGAATGATCAAATAGGACTAAATTGCAAAAGTTGCAAAATATGAGTTTCTAGAAGCTTTTTGTATGAAATAGCTTTAGAATATTAATTAGAAGTCCATAAATAGCAATTTTCCCAAATTATAATTCTTGGACAAAAATGGACATGAGTTAGTAAATTGTAAATTTTTAAAGAGAAGGGCATTTTGGTCATTTACCAATTAAATGATTAAAATAGGAAAAAGATGATAAAAATTTCATTCATCTTCTTCCTTGGTGCCGAAAATTTGAAGAACCCCATAGCTAGGGTTTGTTCATATTTCAAGCTTGCTAATCAAGAAAAACGAAGCCCGGATCGAAACCGAGGCAAGAACAAAGTCGAGGACTAAATTGCATATCTACACACATTTTGTATATTGAGGTAAGTTTGTATGTTTTCTAAGCTTTATGATTAATATCATTGAATTGCTTAGTATAATGTAGAA
This sequence comes from Gossypium sturtianum, assembly GCA_025698515.1. NCBI lineage: Eukaryota > Viridiplantae > Streptophyta > Magnoliopsida > Malvales > Malvaceae > Gossypium > Gossypium sturtianum. The sequence continues at coordinate 80,423,635 of CM046953.1, read as the reverse complement.
TATATTTTAATTCCATGAGATTGTTTAATGCTATGTTAAATAAAGAAATCAATGAGATCAAGCATGAGAAAGTACCGATTGAAGTTGAATTACCTAGGATACTCGATCTATCACATGAAATGAGAAAGTCTGTATAAGACCAAGCTAAGGCATGGCATCGGCAATCAAGCAAGTTATCATGTAAGACCAAGACAAGTCTTGGCATTGAAGAGTTATTATGAGATGAAGACCCATATAAGCCCAAGCCAAGGCATGGCATTGGTGAGTCTCCAAGCAAAGTTATCATGTAAGTCCAAGACAAGTCTTGGCATTGAAAAGCTATAAAGAGATAGAGATCTCATGTAAGTCCAAGCCAAGGCATGGCATTGGTGAGTAACAAGAAAGATTTCATGTAAGTCCAAGCCAAGGCTCGGCATTGACAAGTAAAGATACCAAGTAAGACCATGTCGAGACATGACAATGGTAAGTTCCCAAGGGAACTCATAAGGAAGACTTCGTGTAAGCCCATGTCAAGACATGGCATCAATACCAAGTAAGAGATCCCATGTAAGACTATATCAAGGATATAGCATTGGCATCAAGACACATGTGTTTTGAGATTTAGTATCCTCTGTTATTCATAGTAATTCATCGGGCAAAATAGTAAAGATTAAATGAGAAAGTAAGAAAGTTAAGTAACTAAAGTTATTATCAAGTTATGCTAGTCAGAGTTAATTAAGAGTATTATTCATGATATGAATGATGAAGTTGAGATTATGCTTATCATAGTAAAGTATACTTGATCTATGTGATCAAGTGATACTGGTATCTTGTTACCGCATTTGAGCATGAGAATAGTAAGTACCATGAGATATGTAAGAATCAGTAAGAGTAAGTAAACTTAAATACTTGAGATTTCATAATGCCATTGTTTATGATGAATGGTTAATGTTAAGCAAATATATTTCTATGAGAATTACATGCAAACTTACTAAGCTAAATGCTTACGTCCTTTATTCTTTCTTTCCATGTAGTCCCGCCAAGCTAATCTCGTGGATCATCGTCATCGGAGCTCGGAGCACACTATCAATCGCTATTTTGGTATAGCCAAGTTGTTTATATTAAGTATGGCATGTATAGGAAACATTTCATTTTGAGTTATGTTTTAAAACTAGCCAAAGTGTTGGCTATCAAGATTAGTATTCTTTTTGTATATGGCCAAAGAGATGAGTCATGAATGATTAAATATGTATGTTTTAATCTATCAATGAAGTATGCATCCTTGTTCATGTTAGATGTAATACTTGAGTTGCTAAATTTAGCATGAGTTTGGTCTTGATTTCAGGGTGGCGATTGGCTTGGTAAATAGCCTCTAAGTGCCCACACGGATGGACACACGGACGTGTGTCTAGGCCGTGTGCACCCTGCACCTTTGTATCTTAAGTCAGAATAGACCATGGGCTAATCCCACGGCCGTTTGTTTAGACCGTGTGTGATACATGGTTAGAACATGGGCGTGTGCCCCGCCGTGTGAACAAGTCAGTATATCTTGGTATAGCACATAGTTTCAGTCCACGGGCGTGTCAAGACTGTGTGAGAATAGTCAGTGTCGACCACGGTTGGGAGACATGGGCGTGTCTTAGGGGTACACGGGCGTGCCCCAAGCCACATGGGCGTGTGACCCCTGTTTCGAGGAAAAGTTCCCGATTGTATTCCAAAAGTTCCCGAATATGTGTTTAAGGCCTCATAGGCCCATGATATGTACGTTTTGACTAAGAAAGAAGAGTTTCTATTTCGGAACAAAATTTTACAGCCCGTAAGTACATGTTTAAGTGAGTTCAAGCATGGTAATGTCTCGTATCCAGTCTTAGCCTTGGACTCGGGTATGGGGTGTTACATTTAGTGGTATCAGAGCTACAGTTTAGTCAATTCTAGGACTAACGTAACACGAGCACGAGTCTAGCTATACATGCCATACGTAAGAATGTTTTTATAATGATAGTGTGACGACTCCTGATGACTTAAATTATGTTTATACATTTAGTAAATGGATCCCGATAGAGCTGTGGCGGATGACGTAGAAAGTAACGCGCCGGCTCCCGCTGAAGGGACGGTGATGAACGAGAATGAGAATAGACCCACTACGGTGAGTCAAGAAGGAGGAGAAGAGGCTAGAGAAGCCTTCCTCCATATGATGAATACATGGTATACGGAGTTCGTTCGTACAAACCCGAATGCGCAACCCCTCCACCCCACCTATTCCTCAACCTATCCCGGTAGCCCCTCAAGTAGTAGAGGTGGTAAGAGGAGAGAATCCTCCGATTGATAGAATCAGAAACATGGGGCGAGAAGAATTAGGGCTAGAAAAGATGATGATCCGGAAAAGCTGGATTACAGTTAGAAAATACCATCAGTGGTATTTAATGAGTTGTCATGCACATCCGAGGAATGCATGAAGTGTGTAGTCTCTCTTTTAAGAGATTCTGCCTATCAATGGTGGAACACATTGGTGTCTGTGGTACCGAGGGAAAAGGTCACATGGGAATTCTTCCAAGAAGAGTTCAAGAAAAGGTATATCAGTCAAAGGTTCGTGGACCAGAAAAGAAAGGAATTTCTAGAGTTAAAGCAAGGCAAGATGTCTGTGACTGATTATGAGCGTGAGTTTGTACGGCTCAGGAAATACGCTTGAGAATGCGTGTCCACCAAGGCCATCATGAGTAAGAGATTTGAAGATGGGCTAAATGAGGACATCAAATTGTTTGTTGCTATCCTAGAACTGAAGGAATTCGTTGTGCTAGTAGAGAGGGCTTGTAAAGCCGAAGAACTAGTAAGGGAGAAGAGAAAGTCTGAAATAGAGTCTCGTGACTCTAAAAAGAGACAGTGGAATAAGTTATTCCAATCCACATCCAAGAAGTCAAGAGATTTCTCCACCCAATCGGCTACTTCCACTGGGTTTTCAAGGAAGGACAAGAGTAAGCAGTATTCGGGAAGTAAGGCGCAGACAACCTCTATTGCTAGTGTGGGGAACATCCGGTCGGATAGACCCGAATGCCCACAGTATGGCAGACGTCATTTTGGAGAATGTTGAGCACATGAAAATGCATGTTTCAGATGTGGTTCCTAGGACCACTACATAAAAGATTGTCCAGAGACAATGAAAGAAGATAGAGCTCAGAACCCGAGATCCGGGAGTGTAGTTAGAGGAAGACCGCAAAGGAACCCAGGAAGTGGGGCAAGTGGAAGGGGTAACCCTAGAGAGCAGGCTGAGAGACCCGAGGGTAGGGCGCCTGCGAGGACTTATGCCATTCGCGCTCGCGAAGAGGCATCTTCTCCTGATGTTATTACGGGTACCTTTTCTCTTCATGATGTTAAAGTTATTGCTTTAATAGATCCCGGATCCAAACACTCTTACATTTGTATGAAACTAGTATCCAGTATGAATATGCCTATAGATTCTACAGAATTTACGATTAAAGTGTCTAATCCTTTAGGCAAGAGTGTCTTAGTTGATGAAGTATGTAAAGATTGTCCATTAATGATTAGAGGTTATTACTTTAAAGCAAATCTTATATTGCTACCATTTGATGAGTTTGACATCATTCTTGGTATGGACTGGTTGACCACTCATGATGTAATAGTTAATTGTGAGAAGAAATATATTGAGACGAGATGTGAGAATGGGGATATTCTCTATATAGAATCAGATGAGCAAAGTAAATCACCGGCAATGATTTTTCACATGACGGCACAAAGATACATAAGAAAGGGGTACGAGGCATATTTTGCCTTTGTGATGAATGATAAAGAAACAGAGTTAAAGATTGAGTCAGTACCGATAGTATGTGAGTACGTGGATGTTTTTTCCGAAGAATTACAGGACTACCCCGAGTAAGAGAGATTGAGTTCGGCATTGAACCGGCTCCGTCATTGTACCAATATCTATTACTCCTTACGTAGAATGGCTCCAACGGAGTTAAAGGAGCTGAAGTCACAGTTGCAAGAGTTGATAGATAAAGGCTTTGCTAGGTCAAGTTGTTCTCCCTGGGGTGCTCCAATTTTATTTGTGAAGAAGAAAGATGGCACCATGAGATTGTACATAGATTACCGTCAGCTTAATAAAGTGACGGTGAAGAACAATTACCCATTGCCTAGGATCGATGATTTGTTCGATCAATTGAAAGGAGCCACCGTGTTCTCCAAAATAGACTTGAGATCGTGGTACTATCAGTTAAGAGTAAAGGAATCAGATGTGTCTAAAATAGCTTTTCGAACAAGGTATGGGCATTATGAATTTTTAGTCATGCCTTTTGGTTTGACCAATGCTCCTGCGGTATTCATGGACTTAATGGCGCATTTTTAGACCATACCTCGACAAGTTTGTAGTCATTTTCATTGACGACATACCGATTTATTCGAGATGAGAATTAGCATTTGAGCACCTTGGACAGTTTACTGATTCTACGAGAAAATCGGTTGTATGCCAAGTTCGATAAAAGCAAATTTTGGCTCAAGGAAGTAGGATTTACGGGACATATTGTCTCGGGAGAAGGAGTTCGAGTAGACCCAGTAAGATTTGGCTATTATGGACTGGAAGCCACAGAAGAATGTCTCTCGAGGTTAGAAGTTTCCTAGGCCTAGCCGTCTATTATAGACGATTCGTCAAGGGGTTTTCTATTATTGCAACCCGATGACTAAATTGTTGAGAAAAATGTGAAGTTTGAGTGGACAGAAAAATGCCAACAAAGTTTTGGCTGAAAGCGATGTTGATGAAGCTCCAGTTTTAGTACAACTTGAGGCAGGAAAGAATTTGTGATTTACAGCGACGCATCCTTAAATGGATTAGGCTGTGTACTTATGCAAGAAGGCAAAGTGATTGCTTATGCCTCAAGACAGTTGAAGCCTCATGAGAAGAATTATCTGACCCACGATCTAGAGTTGGCTGCCATAGTCTTCGCATTGAAGATATGGAGACACCACCTATATGGTGAGAGATGTCGGATTTTCACCGATCACAAAAGTTTGAAGTACTTGATGACGCAGAAAGAGTTAAACTTAAGGCAGCGGAGATGGTTAGAGTTGATAAAAGACTATGAGATGTTCATTGACTACCATCCCGGGAAAGTGAATGTGGTCGCTGACGCTTTGAGTAGAAAGTCCCTATTTGCATTAAGGGCAATAAATTCACAGATGACTTTATCCACTGATGGTTCTATTCTAGCTGAGTTGAAAGCTAGACCAGTATTCCCCCAAGAGATTTTTTAGACTCAAAAAGAAGATAGTGAATTGCACGTCAAGAGAGCTCAATGCGAGACAGATGTTGAGTCTGATTTCTGGATTAGTCCCAATGAAAGTCTGATGTTCAAAGATAGAATTTGTGTACCGAGAAAGGATGAGCTTATTCAGAGAATTTTGCATGAGGCACATAACGGATGTTTATCTGTACATCCGGGTAGTACCAAAATGTTTAATGACTTAAAGCAACAGTATTGGTGGCCGAGAATGAAGAAAGATATTTCAGAGTTTGTTTCCAAATGCTTGATTTGTCAGTAAGTAAAGGCTGAACACCAAGTACCTTCGAGTTTGCTTCAACCCATTTTGGTTCCAGAGTGGAAATGGGACCGTATTACTATGGATTTTGTAACGGGTTTACCATTATCTCCGAGCAAGAAAGATGTTGTATGGGTTGTAGTTGATAGACTCATGAAGTCAGCTCATTTCTTACCTGTACGAGTTGATTACTCACTAGACAAGTTGGCAAACTTGTATGTGTCAGAAATAATATGGCTTCACGGTGTTCCGTTGTCAATTATCTCGGATAGAGATCCGACGTTCACATCCAGATTTTGGAAGAAGTTACAAGAGGCCTTGGGTACAAAGTTGAACTTTAGTACCGCTTTTCATCCTCAAACTGATGGTCAGTCGGAGAGGTTAATTCAAGTACTCGAGGATATGCTCAGATGTTGTATTCTTGAATTCCGAGGCAGTTGGGAAAAGTTTCTCCCATTGGTAGAGTTTGCCTACAATAATAGTTTTGATCGAGTTTAAAGATGGCGCCTTATGAGGCTCTATATGGGCGTAAGTGCGTAAGCGCCTTTATTTTGGATGAACTCAAGGAAAACCAAATTCACGGGGTTGATTTGGTTAGAGAGAAGTGAAGAGAAAGTGAAAGTGATACGAGAATGTTTAAAAGCTGCATCAGATAGACAGAAGTCCTATTCGGACTTAAAGAGAAAAGAGATAGAGTATCAGGTCAGAGATAAAGTTTTCTTGAAAGTGTCACCATGGAGAAAAGTTCTCAGATTTGGCCGGAAAGGCAAGTTGAGTCCACGTTTTATTGGACCATATGAGATTAATAAGAAAGTTGGGTCGGTAGCTTATCGATTGGCTTTGCCATCAGAGTTAGAAAAGATTTATGATGTGTTTCACGTGTCCATGTTGCAACGCTACCGATCAGATCCTTCACATGTAATTACCCCGTCAGAGATAGAGATTCATCCCGACATGACTTATGGTGAAGAACCGTTAAGATTTTAGCTCGGGAAGTCAAGCAGCTAAGAAATAAAAGTATTGCCCCGTAAAAGTATTGTGGCAAAGACATGGAATAGAAGAAGCTACGTGGGAACCAGAAAAGAGCATGAAAAACCAGTATCCAAACTGTTTCTTTGGTAAGATTTTCGAGGACGAAAATTCCTAAGAGGGGGAGAATTGTAATGACCGATTTAGGGCCTAGTCGAATAGTGGTGCGAGACCACAAACTGGAGTTAGTAAATTGAGTTCTTAAGGTTTATGACATGTTTGCATGATAGTATTAAAGTTCCATGTAGAAATTTTGTGAAATTGACATGGAATGATCAAATAGGACTAAATTGCAAAAGTTACAAAATATGAGTTTCTAGAAGCTTTTTGTATGAAATAGCTTTAGAATATTAATTAGAAGTCCTTAAATAGCAATTTGCCCAAATTATAATTCTTGGAAAAAAATGGACATGAGTTAGTAAATTGTAAATTTTTAAAGAGAAGGGTATTTTGGTTATTTACCAATTAAATGATTAAAATAGGACAAAGATGATAAAAATTTCATTCATCTTCTTCCTTGGTGCCGAAAATTTGAAGAACCCCATAGCTAGGGTTTGTTCATCTTTCAAGCTTGCTAATCAAGAAAAATGAAGCCCGGATCGAAACCGAGGCAAGAACAAAGTCGAGGACTAAATTGCATATCTACAAACATTTTGTATATTGAGGTAAGTTTGTATGTTTTCTAAGCTTTATGATTAATATCATTGAATTGCTTAGTATAATGTAGAATATATTTTAATTACATGAGATTGTTTAATGCTATGTTAAACAAAGAAATCAATGAGATCAAGCATGAGAAAGTCCTAATTGAAGTTGAATTACCTAGGATACTCGATCTATCACATGAAATGAGAAAGTCCGTATAAGACCAAGCCAAGGCATGGCATCGACAATCAAGCAAGTTATCATGTAAGACTAAGACAAGTCTTGGCATTGAAGAGTTATTATGAGATGAAGACCCATATAAGCCCAAGCCAAGGCATGGCATTGGTGAGTCTCCAAGAAAAGTTATCATGTAAGTCCAAGACAAGTCTTGGCATTGAAAAGCTATAAAGAGATAGAGATCCCATGTAAGTCCAAGCCAAGGCATGGCATTGGTGAGTAACAAGAAAGATTTCATGTAAGTCCAAGCCAAGGCTTGGCATTGACAAGTAAAGATACCAAGTAAGACCATGTCGAGACATGGCAATGGTAAGTTCCCAAGGGAACTCATAAGGAAGACTTCATGTAAGCCCATGTCAAGACATGGCATCAATACTAAGTAAGAGATCCCATGTAAGACTATATCAAGGATATAGCATTGGCATCAAGACACATGTGTTTTGAGATTTAGTATCCTCTGTTATTCATAGTAATTCATCGGGCAAAAGAGTAAAGAATAAATGAGAAAGTAAGAAAGTTAAGTAAGTAAAGTTATTATCAAGTTATGCTAGTCAGAGTTAATTAAGAGTATTATTCATGATTTGAATGATGAATGGTTAATGTTAAGCAAATATATTGCTATGAGAATTACATGCAAACTTACTAAGCTAAATGCTTACGTCCTTTATTCTTTCTTTCCATGTAGTCCCACCAAGCTAATCTCGTGGATCATCGTCATCGGAGCTCGGAGCACACTATCAATCGCTATTTTGGCATAGCCAAGTTGTTTATATTAAGTATGGCATGTATAGGAAACATTTCATTTTGAGTTATGTTTTAAAACTAGCCAAAGTGTTGGCTATCAAGCTTAGTATTCTTTTTGTATATGGCCAAAGAGATGAGTCATGAATGATTAAGTATGTATGTTTTAATCTATCAATGAAGTATGCATCCTTGTTCATGTTAGATGTAATACTTGAGTTGCTAAATTGAGCATGAGTTTGGTCTTGATTTCAGGGTGGCGATTGGCTTGGTAAATAGCCTCTAAGTGTCCACACGGATGGACACACGGGCATGTGTCTAGGCCGTGTGCACCCTGCACCTTTGTATCTTAAGTCAGAATAGACCACGGGCTAATCCCACGGCCGTTTGGTTAGACCGTGTGTGATTCACGGTTAGAACATGGGCGGCGTGACCCGGCCGTGGTGAACAAGTCGAGTATATCAAGGTATAGCACACGGTTTTGATCCACGGGCGTGTCAAGACCGTGTGAGATTAGTCAGTGTCGACCACGGTTGGGAGGCATGGGCGTGTCTTAGGGGTACACGGGCGTGCCCCAAGCCACAAGAGCATGTGACCCCTGTTTCGAGGAAAAGTTCCCGATTGTATTTCGAAAGTTCCCGGATATTTGTTTAAGGCCTCATAGGCCCATGATATGTACGTTTTGACTAAGAAAGAAGAGTTTCTATTTCGGAACAAAATTTTACAGCCCGTAAGTACATGTTTAAGTGAGTTCAAGCATGGTAATGTCTCGTATCCAGTCTTAGCCTTGGACTCGGGTATGGGGTGTTACATTTTCCATATTCGTTTCTTTCCCCTTTTGCTGCGTTTTCCATATTTTACAGGTCAGGCGAGGAGAGCGGCGGTGATAGGGGCGCGTTGATGGAGGCGTGACTCGTGGACTGAGGCGCGATCGAAAGCTGGTGGCTACGACGATTGCGCTGGACTCCTGCTTGCGGCGTCTAGGGTTTCCAGAAACCCTAGGCTTCTGCTGAGACTGTTTACTTCTTGGGCCCTTTGGGCCGTGTGTTGTTTGGGTCTGGGTAGGGTGTTTAGGATCTGGGTCAGCTGGTTTAAATGTTGGGCTCGGGTAGTTTAGGGTATTTGGGCTAAATGTAACAGGCTTTTGGTTTATTGTTTTTGGGTTTTTGTAAAAGGACTGTATAAATGGACTGTTTAAAGACAATATATATTTTTTTATTTCTTAATTCTGGTTTATTTAAGCCCGGGCAAAATGGGTCTGTGACAATTAATATATGTCCGCTGCTCAATCACAATACATTTTCACATCTTCTAAGGTTGTTGTTTTCATGACTGGATTGTTTGAGGTCTGGGTACAAAATTGCACTCCCAGAATAGTGTGATCGCCTTCTAAATATGTCCTATGTGAATGCGGCAGTACTTTGACAACAATAATTACTGAAGATGAAATCAAGTGATCTGTGATTTTTTTGCTTGCTGTTAACGTTTTATTTTGTGATTTGAGGTCATTTCTCAGGCGTAATGTTTTAGTTTACTTATTGATATTTTCTTGTTGACTGTATTAATAATACCATTTTGTTGAAAAAAATAATTACAAGAGATTAGAATATTATTAATTCTTCTGTAGCTAAAGGGTGTGTTTGGATGGAGATTTTTAAAATTTTGAAATATTTAGACTGCTAGAATTTTAAAATGTATTATTTTGAAATGTTAGAATTTGGGATTATTTTGTTTGGATAAATAAATTCTGTAAGAAAAAATTAGGGTAATGAAATTTAATAAATTAAAAAATAATGATATTAAAAATAAAAATATAGAATATAATTGGATTTATAAAAAGTATAAATATATTTAATAATATAAAATATAAAAAAAATATATATTGAAATAAAAACTACATTCTAAAGTTAATATTTTTTTTACTGTGAAATCACATGTATTAAATGAAATAATTTTAAAAAACCATCTCTTTAGTTGTAATTTTAATAGGGATTTTGAGTTCCTCAAAAACCCCTTTTGAAATTTCTTAAAATTTTAAAACTTTTCTATTGTGTTTATTTAAACAAATAAATTTATTTTTGAAATTTTAAAAACCTTAATAAAATTGAAAGTACTCTAAATCCCTCACCCAAATACACTCTAAATATTTTTATTTTCAATTATTTTAGTTTTAATTTAAAATAAGTTACATTTTCAAAATATGGAAATCCTACTTAATGATTCGAATTAAATTTAACAATTATTATACTTTTTAAGATAATGAAGTACTTGTTAGTACAAATTCATGTTGCATTAGATGTTAGCAACAGTACACTCAACATGCCGTGTATTGTTTAATCTTTTATTTCAATAGGAGCAAAAGTAGGTTACTATAAAAAGTATATTAGAAATATGAGAGTTTAAGTATTAAGGGATTTGCAGCTTCCCTATTTAAAAGGTTTGGTGATCAATAAGACTGGGGATTTGAATCAGTTATCTTAACCCCATTTCTAGGAGATAGATCAATTGATGTTTTTATAAGAATTCATCATTCTCTTATATTTGATACATTGATAAAAGCACTATTCATTTTAGTTTTGAAGGATCATTTTATGAGTGCACATTAGACAGCACATTATAATTCATTCAGAGTTGTTTTATAGTGTTAAGTTATGTGTAGAGGCCCATTTTTTGCCCGGGCTGAAATAAACCAGAATAATAAAGAAATAAATAATGTCCAGTCTACAATACAAGCCCAATCGACCCACTAGCCCAGTACCTAAAAACAACAAACCCAACACTAGACCCAGACACCTAAAACCCGTGACCCATTAACCCAGATCTAAACAAACTGACCCAAACTAGCACGGACCAAGTGGGCCCAAAGATTAAACAGATTCCAGACCTAGGGTTTCCCCAGAAACCCTAGGCACCGCAGCATGTACCCAGCCCCTTCGCGCCGCAGGAGCTATCCCAATCGTCACGCCGCAATATCTGGAGTCCAATCGTCACAGATGGAGCCCAATCGTCCCACTACGATCAGCTCCTCGCACCGCCTCAGTCCAAAAGTCGCGCCGCCATCAACGCACCTTGTCTTCGCGTCTCACCTGCAAAAAAGGAAAGCACCAAAGCAGAAAAAGAAAAAAAAGGCAGTAGCAGATCACAGCAAATATGGAAAGAAATATTTCTTTCCTTTTCTTGTTTCATTCTTCGGGTTATAAAAACCCACAGCAATTTGTAATAGAGAAAATACGGTCACGAAAATACAGAGAGAAATACACCAATACACGAATACACAAAAAGCACAGATTTGCACAAAGTCAGTGGGCACAAAAATATTGTCAAAAAGTTTGAAGGAATAAAAACAAAGGTTTTGCAGAGGTGATTCTTCTTTCATTCTGTTGTTTGTTTTATTTTTATTTTTTATTTTATATATATATATATTTTTGCGCATATAACCATTGTTAAAAAAAGAGTAAAAAAGGATTACCTTTCGGAGAAGACGAAATCGGAGGTTTTAGGCCTCCGGCCACTAGCCACGGAGGCGCGTGGCCCAGAGACCAGCGATAGGAGCTCAGGCGAGGGACAAAGCTTTCAGAGGATTTCAGAGTTTTTTTTTTTAAAAAAAAATCAGATTTAAAATGAATTTTTTTATTAAAACTAACCTTTATAGACGAAACGGAACGACGTCGTTTTTGTCTAGTAGGATCCGCGCGCCGACTCGAAGACCCGACAAAGATCCGCACGTTTTATTAAAAAGGAAAAATTATTCTTTCAGTCCCTCCACTATTTTATTAAATTTAATTTCGTCCTATTAAATGTTTTATAGTTTAAAAATTTGCCTTAGAAATCTATTTATGTTTCAATTTAATCCTTTTTTTAAAAAAATTATTCATATATACATATATTATTAAATTGGAAATAAATTAAATTATGTTAAATATTTTGTATTTTCTTTAATAGTTATCTGTATCAATTCATTAATATTTTTGATTACATATCATTTTAGGATTTATATATATTAGATATTATATTATTTTTTTTTAAAAAATCTACACATTATATAATATTATATTATATCATATATTTAACTAAAATTATTTATAATATATTTTATTTTCAATATTTTTTATTTTTTATTTAAAATCATTATATACTATTTATTTTATTATATTGTTTATATCGTTTGGGTCATATGTATGTCTTGTTTATCTATTATTTAAATTTGCATGAAATATGTTCATAGTTGGTTTTATTGTTTATTGTATTTGTCTATACTTCATCATGTATTTGTAATTGCTTTAGTATAGGAATTATTATTTGTCGTATTTCATATTATTATTGCCTATCTTAAATGTTAGTATGTTATAATTGTTTTTTTATATATTTATGTTCGATAATGTATGAATGCGATATTGTCACATGGATTATTGTTTAAAATGAAAATATACATTTTTGCAAAATTAATACTTTATCTAAAGGTTTTTTAAAAAAATAAGACAATGTTTTGGTATTTAGAAATTCGGGAAATAGTGCCCATCGTTTGGGTTTCGATTTCCGTTTGGCTAAATAACTAAATATCCTTTTAACAAGTTTTGTAAATTGTGAGATGATCTTAGTTACGAGGGTTTAAAAATATCGTGTCCAATCGTCTTTGGATGTGATGTTTATATTCTTTCGGATCGAAGAACTCTCAAATTTTAAATCAAATTGCTTGAAGTTTTTTTATCTAAAGGTTTTTTTAAATAAGGCAATGTTTTCAGTATTTAGAAATTCGGGAAATAGTGCCCAATCGTCTGGGTTTCGATTCCCGTTTGGCTAAATAACTAAATATCCTTTTAACAAGTTTTGTAAATCATGAGATGATCTTAGTTACGAGGGTTTAAAAATATCGTGTCCAATCGTCTTTGGATGTGATGTTTATATTCTTTTGGATCGAAGAACTCTCAAATTTTAAATCAAAATTTTTTTAGAAATCATATTTTTAAATACTTTTAAGTTTCAAACATTTGGACATGATTTTATCGATTAGGTACCAATTTTTGGGCCTTATGAGGGTGCTAACCCTTCCTCATACGTAACCGACTCCCGAACCTGTTTTCTGGTTTTTTGTAGACCAAAATTAAATGTTTTAAATAAAACCTTTTACAAGGTGATCCAATCACACCTAAGTAAAAGGGGATTGGTGGCGACTCCCATTTTTGTTTTTAAAAATCGACCCCGTTTTCTAAAACCTTTTAAAATGGTTTCGACAGCTTGGCGACTCCACTGGGGACCAATAAGAGAGTCAAGCCAAAAAATTGATTAGTTATTGTCCAAATGACGAAAATTTGAAAGTTGGATTTGAAAAGTCATGATTTTGTTCTTTTATTGCACGTGATTCTATTTTATAAAATGTTTCTGCATTGCACTACATGACCGTCGTGGTCGCGCCTTTAAGTGGGAGCGAGAAGCTATGCCTTCGTGAGGTTTTCACCTCTGCATGGGCTAGTGGACTGCTTCCAGAATACATCCGTACCTATGTCTCCGTGAGGTTTTCACCTCCGCATGGCCATAGGGAAATGTATTCCCCTGAACCGAACTCGGTCCGTATGAGCCTATAATGGGTAAGGACCGAGGAATCTGCTGGTTCAGGTACCTCAACTTTAGAACTAAACCGCATTTAGTAAACCCTAAGAACTTACTTTAGGTAGAGCGATCGTAAATCTTAGTAGTTACCCAGATAGGTGTGTTTATTTCACTTGCTTTATATTTTATTCTGCGATACTAACTCGTGGTGTTTCATTTTTTGTGCATGTCATTTCATTTTTCTAGAGGTATCGATTCACGGTCAGTTTCTAAGTTAGAAAGTTGGTTATGGAGAACGGGTTCCTTGATAAAGTGGGAGACAATGCAGCTGTTCGCGCTTGGTCGGAGCAAACACAATTAGAGAAGGGGAATAGCTTAATTGACGGGTATGTATCTAAACTTTGGGATTTTACTCGTGTTAGTATTACGCAGAATGAGTTTAGAGAGTTGAGGGATAAATGGACTCAATGGGGTGATGAGGCAAAACAGCTCTTTTATCGTGATTATGGTGATCTACCTTATTTGCTGGACATCAAGGTAGATAAGCATCTATTTTGGGCTATGACTCAGTTTTGGAACTCTGCTTATAGCTGTTTCACTTTTGGGGAGATAGATTTAGTGCCCATATTAGAGGAATATACGACCTTGCTTCGCTGTTCGAGGTTCCAAGTTGACAAGGTTTATTTTAGGGCTACCAATGTTCTGACTTTTATGAAAAGATTGATGGGTATCACAGGGATGAGCGAGCAGTGGGTTACAGCTAGGATTCAAGAAAAAGGTGAAGGTAAATGCATACCTTGAGTGAGTTTGAGGGACTTGATTCTGACACATCCAGATGAAAAGAAAAAGATTGACATCTTTGCTTTATGTATTTATGGGTTGGTGATCTTCCCCAAAGCGCTACGACATATAGATGAAGCAGTTAACGATTTGTTCGATCGACTTAACAAAGGAGTCACACCTGTACCTACAATTTTAGCTGAGACATTCAGATCTTTGGACGCGTGTCGAAGGGCTGGTGAGGGTAGATTCATTGGATGCGCACAGTTGTTAATGGTTTGGTTCCACAGCCATTTTTGGAAGGTTAACAGAGTTTCTTACCGAGTGTTCTCTGAAAGTTATTCCCGTTTAAAGGAGGCCGCAGCTACGACAAGGAGAGACGATCTATCAGAGGAAATTATAACAGCTCGATTTAGGGCCTAGTCGGAATAATGGTGCGAGACCATGAATCTGAGGTAAATTTATGAGTTTTTAAGTTTCATGCCATGCTTGCATGTTAGTGTGAAAGTTTCATGAAGCAATTTTGCTAAATTGAGGTTGAATGGTCAAAAAGGACCAAATTGCAAAAGTTGCAAAATATGAGTTTCTAAAAGCATTTTGTATGAAATAGCTTTAGAATAGCAATTATAAGTCCTTAAATAGCAATTTTCCCAAATCATAATTTTTGGACAAAATTGGACATGAGTTAGTAAATAGAGAATTTTTAAGAGAAGGGCATTTTAGTCATTTGTCTATTAAATGATTAATAAAGGAAAAAGATGACAAAAATCACTATCATCTTCTTCCTCATTGCCGAAATTTTCAAAGAACCCATAGCTAGGGTTTGTTCATCTTTCAAGCTTGCTAGTAAGTTCATCTTAGCCCCGTTTTTAATATTCTTCGTATTTTTGAAGTTCTCGTATTATGAATTAGCTATTTTTAGCTATAAAGTGAGCTAAGGTGTATGTTCAAAAATCTACCCATGAATGATATGCTTGTTAAATGATGTTTTATGGAATTTTATGAGAGTTTGATGTTAGATAAACATCTTTTTCTAAGTGAATTTCATGAAAAATGAGCATAGGGACTAGTTTGTAAAAGTTATGAGATTGTTCATACATAGTAGAAATAGTGAGAATTGAGGATTGTCATAGTGGAGAAAATGAATCAGCTAAGCATGAAGTCTAAGAAAGTTGAATGAGAATTATTTTACGAGCCTTGGGGCAAAAGTGCAAATATGAAAAAGTATAGGGGCAAAAAAGTAATTTTGCCAAAATATGAGTAAAGAGTCAATTTAGTCAATGTGAGTATTAAATGATCTATTTATGACTATAGATCAAGAAAAACGAAGCCCGGATCGAAACCGAGGCAAGAACAAGGTCGAGGACTAAATTGCATACCTAGCTACATTTTGTATATTGAGGTAAGTTTGTATGATTTCTAAGCTTTATGATTTATATCATTGAATTGCTTAGTATAATGTACAATGTTATTATGAAAATGTTTAATGTTATGTTAAACAAAAAAATTTATGAGATCAAGCATGAGAAAGCCCTGATTGAAGTTGAATAGCTTAGGATACTCGATCTACCACATGAAACAAGAAAGTCCGTATAAGACCAATTCGAGGCATGGCATCGGCAAGCAAGCAAGTTATCATGTAAGTCCAAGGCAAGCTTGGCATTCAGAAGTTATCATGTAAGTCCAAGGCAAGCTTGGCATTGAGAAGTTATCATGTAAGTCCAAGACAAGCTTGGCATTGAGAAGTTATCATGTAAGTCCAAGGCAAGCTTGGCATTGAGAAGTTATCATGTAAGTCCAAGGTAAGCTTGGCATTGAAAAGCTATCAAGAGAAAGAGATTTCAAGTAAGTCCAAGCCAAGGCTCGGCATTGACCGGTTAATGAGCAAAGATACCAAGTAAGACCATGTCAAGACATGGCAATGGTAAGTTCCCAAGGGAACTCACGAGAAAGACTTTGTATAAGTCCATGTCAAGACAGGCCTCGAAACTAAGATGAGATTTAGTATCCTCGGTTATTCATATAAATTCATCGGGCAAACGAGTTAAGCTCCATTGAGATAACAAGAAAGCTAAGTAAGCAAAGTTATTATTAAGTGAAAATGAGTATTATTCATGTTATGAATGATGAATTAGAAATTATGAATATTATGTTCAAGTATGCTGATCAAAGTGATCAAGTGATACAGGTACTTTGTTTGCCTATCAAGTATGAGATTAGTAAGTTTTATGAGATATGTAAGAATCAAGTATGAGTAAGTAAGCTTTATAGCTGAATTTATGATACCATTGTTTATATCAAATGGTCTATATTAAGTAAGAATGTTGCTATGTGAATTATGCAAATTTACTAAGCTAAACGCTTATGTCTTTCATTCTTTCTTTCCATGTAGTCCCGCCAAGCTAATATCGAGGATCACCGTCATCGGAGCTTGGAGCACACTATCAATCGCTATTTTGGTATAGCCAAGTTGTCTTATTAAGTATGGCATGTATAGGAAGCATTACATTTTGGGTAAATGTTTTTAGAAGAGCCAAAGTATAGGCTATTAAGTTTGTTATTCTTTTGTATATGGCTAAGTGATTGGCCAAGTGTATGTGTTTAGAATTATCAATGAAGCATGTAGTATTATTCATGAATGTTGTAATATTGAGTTGTTGAAATGAGTATGAATTGGATCTTAATTTCAGGGTGGCAATTGGCTTGGTAAATAGCCTCTAAGTGCCCACACGGTTGGACACACGGGCGTGTGTCTAGGCCGTGTGTAACCTGCACCTTTGCATCTTAAGACAGAATAACAAATTGTAGTACGCGGTCTAAGTCCACGGGCGTGCTATGGCCGTGTGAAATAAGTCAGTATATCAAGATGTGTACACGGTCTAAGTCCACGGGCGTGTCTTGGCCGTGGGCAAATTGGCAGAATACTGAGTTTTTAGGCACGGTCTGGGGACATGGGCGTGTATGTCTATCCACGGGCGTGTCTTATCTTACACGGGCGTGTGACCCCTGTTTCAAAGAAAAATTTTCGATTGGGTTCCGAAAGTTTATCAGCACGAGTTTAAGGCCTCGTAGGCCCATGAAATGTACGAGTCGTTTAAGAATGAGAAGTTTTAATTTCGGAACGAAATTTTATAGCCCGTAATGTCATGATTAAGCAAGTTCAAGCATGGTAATGTCTTGTATCCTGTCTGAGCCTCGGACTCGGGTATGGGGTCTTACAAAAGTTGGATGAAAATTCTTCAAAACCTCCAAGAGGAAGATGTTGAGTGGAGAGCCCCTTGGTTGGTTCCCGACGAAGTCCATTACCGGTGCGGAAATTTTGATTGGGTACCTCTACCTGGAGTTTGGGGAGGTGTGGGATATGCACCGTTGCTCGTACTAAGGCAATACAAAGCTGGACAGTTCATACTGGCAACGCATAGGTTAGCTCAAAGCGAATTCTCATATAAGGGGGAAAATTATAAGAAGAGGATTCGAGAGATGTTTGAGGCTTGGAAGCAGGCTCACTGTATGAAGATTTTGACTCGAGGACCGATGGCAACCCCGGAATATAAAGAGTGGTTGAGAAAAAGGATCAACGATAACATTCCTGAGCCAAGTGTGGAGGGTGCTCGATCACTGAAGGAGTGTTTACAAGTCATCCCATCGGAGTTAGAGATTATAAAGCAGGATTTCGAAAGGCAAAGTTTAGAGCTTGGAAAGAGGATAGAGAAGCTAGAAGAAGAGAAGATGTACTTGAAGCTAGATATGGACGCTCAAAAATTGGAAGCCGAGAAAGCAAGAAAGGAGAAGAGAAAGATTGAAGAAGATCGAGATAGCCTGAAGACTGAATATAAGAAGATACGTCTATCTATGAAGAATGCTGGATTGGGGAAGACGTCGGAACAGTGGCGACAAGAGGTCCAAGAGGAAAAGGCCAAAGCTGACTATTGGGAGAGAAAGTTTCGAGAAATGCAAGTGCAAAACGAGGCCCTAGAAAAGAACTTGGCAGAAAGTCTGAATGAAAAGGGAGAGTTAAAAGCTAGAGTGGCTGAGCTTGGACAGTCTCTTCAGCACCATCGAAGCCGTAATTCTGCGATCGAGTTAAAGTCAAGTCTGAACAAGATCGAGGAGATGAAGGGCAAGATTGAAGAGTTAGAATCAGCATTGCACAACTGTGAACTCCGAATTGGGCTTCTTGAAACAAGAGAAGGGCATTTGAAGGAAGAGCTCCACCATTCGCACGATCAAGTTAGAAACTGGGATTAACTCATGGGGGAAGCCATAGTTCAGATTCGAGAGGTAGCTGATCACTTACAGACTTTGACAGCGCGGGCCGACGTATTGAGCATGAAGTACGAGCTACAGTCAGATCGTAGTCAGGAGCTAGTTTCGTTATTAGGAAAAATTAAGACTTTAGAACTTAGGGCGAAAGCTTATTTGTAGTCCATTTTATGTAAAGGATTTTGTTTTCTAATAAAGTTTTCTAAAATGAAGTTGAATCAGAATCGGTGCCTCTTTGCATTCATGCATTTGCATTACATCATATCATTTACATTTAAGTCCATAGAGAGAGTCTAATTAAGTTGACTTTATAACAGAGAGAGAGAGAAAGTAAAGGAAATCTGGAAGCTGAACACTCTTACGGTACACGTGCTAAATCCAAGAAAATGGACCAAAGGATGGAACAATTCCAAAAAGATATGCAAGACCATATGCAAGAGCAAATGGCAAAACTCCAACAAGAGATGAGGGACCAGATGTTGGAGGCACAGAGGAACATGATGGCCCAAATGGCCCAAATGATGAGTGGGATGATGGAAAAAGGAAAGAGTCCCACGGCCATTACTGGAGAAGAGAGCGAAGGCAATCCCCCGGGTTTTACCCCACCACATGCGCCAAAGACAACTGAAGAGTATCCCCAGAGGCCATCTGTTACAATTAGGCCTCAACAAGGGCGGCGGATACTAGACCGCCCATGAATTTCAAGTTGGCTCTGGATCTAATCCAGAGATAACTTGACCAATCTGTCATCCACGACTGGATATAGCGGAGAGAGAGGGGATTAGAACTGAATCTTCAAGACAGTTGGAAGATCGCTGTAGATGGTTGGAAGAGAAGTTTAAGGCTTTGGAGAATGCTGACCATCACCACAGAATTGACGCAAAGGACCTGAGTTTGGTCCCAGATCTGGTGCTTCCACATAAATTCAGGATGTCGGAATTTGAGAAGTACAATGGGACTAGTTGCCCTGAAGCCCACATCACTATGTTCTGTAGACGCATGACGGGCTATGTGAACAATGATCAACTTTTGATTCATTGTTTCCAAGATAGTTTGGTTGGGGAAGCGTCTAGGTGGTATAATCAACTCAGCCGCGCTAACATTAGCTTCTGGAGAGACTTGGCCCAAGCCTTCATGAGGCAGTACAATCATGTCACAGATATGACGCCTGACTGAATCATGTTGCAAAACATGGAAAAGAAGTCAAACGAAAGCTTCAGGCATTACGCACGAAGATGGAGGGAAGTTGCCATGCAAGTTCAACCACCTATGTTGGAGAAGGAAACCACCATGTTGTTTATCAACACTCTAAAGGCAACTTTTATCACCCATATGATAGGAAGCACCACTAAAAGCTTTTCGGATATAGTCATGGTGGGTGAAATGATAGAAAATGCCATAAGAGGTGGCAAAATCGAAGCAGGAGAAACCACTAGGAGATCTGCTCCTAGGAAAAAAGATAATGAGGTGAACAATACGAGTACGTACATCAAAGGGTACTCAAAGGCAGTCACTATTAGTCAACCGAAAGTAGTCACTTTCGAGCAACAAGGGTCGACAAGACAAGAATCAAGCCCCAGACAAAATGTTGAAAAGATCCAATTTACGCCAATCCCAATGACGTATAAGGAGCTGTATCATACTTTATTAGAGGCACGCGTAGTGTCCCCGTATTATCTACAGCCGTTGCAACCCCCATATCCTAAATGGTATGACTCAAACGCACAATGTAATTACCATGCCGGAATAACGGGGCATTCAATAGAAAACTGTACTGCCTTCAAAAAGATAGTTGAGAGGCTTCTTAAGTTGGGAGTTGTCAAGCTTGATGATACACCCAGTGCGGAGAACCCATTACCCAATCATGGAGACAATGGGGTAAATGTGATTGGGAAAAATGTCATGAGAAGGATAAAGGAAGATATTTTGGAGGTAAAAACTCCGTTAAGAATAATCTGGAGGGAAATGGTAAGAAGGGGACTGATGAAACCAAGTCTCGAAGAAAGAAGTGAAGAACCAATGAACTACTGTGAGTTCCACAAAACTGAAGGACATGAGATACAAGATTGTGTTGAGTTTAGGGCATTGGTACAGAACCTTATGGATAATAGGGAGCTGGAGTTTTACGAAGAATGCCCAGATGGAGGACACATACATGCAACCGAAGGAGAGTTGACAAGTCAAAAAGTCAATTATCCAAGGGTCATTATTTCCCGACCAAGGAATGCAGAGGGCGAAGCACAAATCGCGCCTAAGGTGGTAATTCAGAGACCTGTGTCCTTTCCTTACAAGAATAACAAAATGGTACCATGAACTTACAATTGTAACGTAACGACACCGGGAGTAGAAATCTCAGCAAGCACTTCTAAGGAGATCCAAAGAGAGGGATTCTATACACAAAATGGGAGGCGTTACGACTCGGTAAACGTCAGAACGGAACCAGCAAAGTCAAAGGATGTGCCCGTTAAGCTAGAAAAAGAACTTGATACCCTTATCAACGTACCTGTGAAGGAAGAAGAGGCTAAGGAATTTTTAAAATT
Organism: Gossypium sturtianum; assembly: GCA_025698515.1. Taxonomy (NCBI): domain Eukaryota; kingdom Viridiplantae; phylum Streptophyta; class Magnoliopsida; order Malvales; family Malvaceae; genus Gossypium; species Gossypium sturtianum. The sequence goes on along the minus strand of CM046953.1, from coordinate 80,402,327 downwards.
CCTAAAGCACAGTGAATACAGTGTGGTAGAGCAGTTGCGCAAACAACCGGCTCGTATTTCAGTGCTAGCCTTACTTTTAAGTTCAGATGTTCATCGTGAGGCTTTGATGAAGGTTCTGAATGAGACTTATGTTACTAAGGACATATCTGTCAATAAGCTTGACCGATTAGTTAGTAACATAAGTGCTGATAACTTTATTTCCTTCAGCGATGATGAAATTTCGCCTGGGGGTATGGGATCAACCAAGGCTCTGCACATAACTACTCGTTGCAAGGGATATACTCTGCCGAGTGTGTTGATCAACAATGGATCAGCCGTGAATGTCCTACCATTGTCGACACTGAAGAGGTTGCCAATAGATAGTTCTTACATGAAGACGTGTCAGAACATAGTGAGAGCGTTTGACGGCACTGAAAGAAGGGTGATGAGGAGAATTGACATACCATTGCAGATTGGGCCAAATACGTATGAGTTGGACTTTTTGGTGATGGATATAAAACCTTCATACAATTGCTTGCTGGGAAGACCCTGGATTCATTCAGCAGGGGTAGTATCCTCATCCCTTCATCAAAAACTAAAACTGGTGACAGATGGTCGACTGATCACTGTAAACGCGGAGGAGGACATCATAGCGACTGTTACCAATGACGCACCGTATGTGGAGACAAATGAGGAGGCCATTGAGTGTTCTTTCCGATCTTTGGAATTCGTAAATGCAACATTCATTTCAGAAGGGAATGAAGTTCCAGTGCCCAAGCTATCCAAGACCACGAAGATGGGTCTACAAATGATGGTGGGGAAATGAGCCTTACTAGGAAAAAGACTGGGCCGCAATCTCCAAGGAGAAGTCTAAGTGTCGTTGCTGAAAGAGAAAAGAGACCGTTTCAGCTTGGGTTTCAAGCCAGATGGTAAACAAAAGAGGAAGGAAATAGAGAAAAAGCAGGAGAGAAGAAGGGCACGTCTGAACGGAGAAGAAATCCAGTGGAAACCGATGACATTCCCCCATATATCTCAGACTTTTGTATCTGGAGGGATAATTCACCCTGAGAGAGTGTTATTGGAAAGTCCTTATATCAATGACATACATGAGGAGGGAGGTGAACAAAGAAAACTGTTGGGCATTCGCCCTTATGAACTTGGAAGCGTTTTGGACAATTGGACTGCAGAGGAACTTCTTGTAGTTTTTAGAGATTATACAGAGTAATGTTCAAAACGCTCTTATTGTTTTTAGCCTAGGAACAATAAGATTTCTTTTGTGAAATAGGCTCATGTTCCGAAGTTGTTGTTTCAATAAAATTCATTTTGATATTTAACTTGAGAAAATATTCTTTCATTCTTTTGACTTTCTAATTTCATTCCAAATTTTATACTTTTCATTCATATCATGTGAATAGTTGTCCCCAAATTCATTTGTTCTTTGTACATTCTTTGGTACCCATCACAGGTCCCTAGATATTAATGACATGAGCAACGATAATACAGATTCAGAAGTCCACTTTGAGCAGGACATGTGTTTAGAGGAATCTCAGGATTTTGAAGATGACCGAGATTGTGATTTCTATCTAGATCTGCTAAGAATGGTAAAGTAAGAAGAGAAACAAATTTTACCGCATAAAGAGGAGATAGAGAACATAGCCTTGGAAGAAGGAAAGTTTGTGAAAATTGGGGCGCGCATAGCCAAAGAGACGAAGAAAGAACTTGTTGAGTTGCTACGGGAATTCAAGGACGTCTTTGCATGGTCCTACCAAGATATGCCTGGGCTAAGTACTGATATTGTGGTGCATCGCCTTCCCATAAGAGAAGAATGTAAGCCAGTTCAGCAAAAGCTATGAAGGATGAGGCCTGATGTAGTGTTGAAAATAAAAGAAGAGGTCTAGAAACAGTTTGATGCTGGTTTTCTACAAGTGGTCAAGTACTCAGAGTGGGTGGCCAATATTGTTCCTGTCCCCAAGAAGGACGGAAAGGTCCGGATGTGTGTGGACTATAGGGACTTAAATAAACTAGCCCAAAAGAAAATTTCCCTTTGCCGCATATCGATACATTGGTGGATAATACGGCAGGATTTTCATTGTTTTCCTTCATGGATGGATTTTCAGGATACAATCAGATCAAGATGCACCCTGAAGATATGGAGAAAACTACCTTCATAACATTGTGGGGTACCTTCTGCTATAAGGTAATGCCATTTGGATTAAAGAATGCTGGGGCAACATATCAAAGGGCCATGGTAACATTGTTCCATGATATGATGCACAAAGAGATTGAGGTATATGTTGATGACATGATTGCCAAATCTCGAACAGAAAAGGAACACATTGAAGTTTTGAAGAAGTTGTTTCTGAGGTTGAGAAAATTTCAGTTAAAGCTCAACCCGGCAAAGTGTACTTTCGGAGCACGGTCAGGAAAATTATTAGGTTTCGTGGTCAGCCAGATAGGAATTGAAGTTGACTCAAGTAAAGTCAAAGCTATACAAGAATTGCCTCCACCGCGCACTCAGAAAGAAGTCCGAGGTTTTCTTAGAAGGTTAAATTACATTGCTCGGTTTATCTCACAATTAACCGAGAAATGTGATCCCATATTTTGTCTTCTCAAGAAACACAATCAGGGTGTATGGGACGATGAATGCCAGAGAGCTTTTGACAAAGTCAAACAGTATCTGTCAAATGCACCAGTATTATCTCCGCCTAATCCAGATAGACCATTAATACTGTATTTGTCAGTATTCAATAACTCCATGGGATGTGTACTTGGACAACACGATGAGTCAGGAAGAAAAGAAAGGGTGATATATTATCTCAGTAAAAAGTTCACTGATTGTGAAATGAGATATTCGTCAATCGAGAAATTGTGTTGTGCCTTGATTTGGACAACTAGGAGGTTGAGGCAGTACATGCTATATCATACTACTTGGTTAATTTTGAAGCTTGATCCATTAAAGTATATGATGGAATCCACTACTTTGAATGGGAGGATGGCTAGGTGGCAGATTTTGCTGTCTGAGTTTGATATAGTCTATGTGAACCAAAAGGCTATAAAAGGGAGCGCAGTAGCAGAATTTTTGGCTAGCAGAGCTTTGGAGGATTATGAACCTTTGAGTTTTGATTTCCCAAATGAAGAGCTGATGTATGTGGAAAATATCGAAGAATTTCCGTGGAGGCTAAACTTTGATGGAGCGTCAAATGCTGTGGGAAATGGAATTGGGGCAATCTTGGTATCCCCTAGTGGTAATTATTGTCCATTTACAAGCAAATTGGATTTTGATTGCACAAACAACATGGCAGAGTATGAAGCGTGCATCATGGGCCTTCGAGCAGCCATAGAGCGTAAAATCAGAGTGTTAGAAGTATATGGAGATTCTGCGCTAGTGATTTATCAGCTCAAGGGTGAATGGGAGACGAGAGATCCCAAACTGATTGATTATCGGAAAATAGTTCTGGGGCGGATCGAGGAATTTGATGACATTACATTTAATTATCTCCCGCGCGATGAAAATCAGATGGCAGATGCTTTGGCAACCCTGGCTTCTATGATCAAAGTAAACAGACCAGAGGAAATGAGACCTATTCAGATGAGTATCTTTGAAGTACCAGCTCATTGTTATAATGTGGAAGAGGAGGAAAAAGATAATCACCCTTGGTATCAGGATATATTACGATACGTAAAAAATCGTGAATACCCGGAGCATGCAACTGAGAACGAGAAAAGGACATTAAGAAGATTAGCCTCTGACTATGTTATAGATGGGGATATCTTGTACAAAAAGAGAAAAGATCAAGTACTATTGAGATGTGTTGATGTTGTTGAAGCTAAGCAAATCCTTGAAGAAGTTCATAAGGGTGTTTGTGGAACACATGCTAATGGATTCACAATTGCCAGACAGATAATGAGATTTGGGTATTATTGGTCCACCATGGAAGGTGATTGTATTAACTATGCTAAGATATGTCATAAATGCCAGATTTACGGAGATAAAATTCATGTGCCTCCATCACCTTTGCATGTTATGACTTCTCCATGACCTTTTTCCATGTGGGGCATGGATGTTATTGGACCAATCTCACCGAAGGCTTCAAATGGGCATCGGTTCATCTTCGTAGTAATTGACTACTTCACGAAATGGGTAGAAGTCGCTTCATACGCTAACGTTACTAAGTCAGCAGTTAGTCGGTTCTTGAAGAATGAGATTATTTGTTGATATGGAATGCCTGAGAGGATCATATCAGACAACGCGCTGAACTTGAACAACAGCTCGATAGCAGAAATTTTTAGCCAATTTGGGATCAAACACCACAATTCGTCTCCATACTGTCCAAAAATGAATGGGGCAGTGGAAGCGGCCAACAAAAACATCAAGAAGATAGTAGGGAAGATGACTGAGACCTACAAGGATTGGCATGAGAAACTACCGTTTGTACTCTATGCTTATCGGACGTCCGTCAGAACCTCTACTGGGGCAACGCCTTTCTCGTTGGTTTATGGGATGGAGGCTATTCTACCCATTGAAGTGGAAATTCCTTCTCTTCGAGTGTTGTCAGAAATAAAGCTGGATGAAGCTGAATGGATTCAGGCTCGGTATGATCAGTTAAACTTAATTGAAGAAAAGAGGCTAAGGGCTATTCGTCATGGTCAGATGTACCAAAAATGAATGATGCGAGCCTACAATAAGAAAGTTCGCCCAAGAGAGTTTCACGAGGGGGACCTTGTACTGAAAAAAATCCTTCCAATACAAAAGGATTTCAGAGGAAAATGGATGCCGAATTGGGAAGGACCATATGTGGTGAAGAAGGCTTTCTCTGGAGGAGCACTGATCTTGATCGAAATGGATGGGAAAAGTTTACCCAATTTTGTGAACTTTGACTCAGTCAAAAAGTATTTTGCATGAAAAGGAGAAGAGGCCAAAGTGAAAACCCGTAAAGGGCGCTTTGAGCTTCCAAAAAAAAAAAGAAAGGAGAGGCCAAGGCGAAAACCCGCAAAGGGCGCCTTGAGACCAAAGGGGTTTTGAGTTGGAAACCCGAAAAGGGCGGCTCAAATTCTGAATGGAAACGCAGTCATCTTGCTACACTTGAATCAACAATGAAATGAAGAATGTTGCATATCGAGGCATCAACAAAATACTTTGGGTCTTCTAAACCCATGTTGAACTCAAGGCAGTCTTCATAAAATCTGTATATAGAAGCTCAATCGGCGATATCTAGGGCATCTGATTTTTTGTTCTATTCATTTTATTATCTTGGGATTCTTTTTCTTCTCAAAGATATGTCCTCAGTTAATTTCCTTTGTATTTTTGATAATTTATTCAAACTCCTTTTAAGATCAATTTACTTGTTTCCCATTATTCATAAATGTTTTGCATTGAAATAATGATTGACGAACTAATAATTTCACAAAAAAAAGTTTTTCATATTACTTTGGAAATTTCTAGATAAGACAAGGAGCCAAAACAGGACAATTGTTTAGAACTTCCATGTGCCTAGAAACATTTGAGAAAGAAAAGTCTAGATAGAGACTATTTCTCTGAATTCTTTGTCCAATTGATGAGTGGATGTGATGTCATCAGATCATAACATTTGGGGTGGTGATGAATTAAGAAACCCACGAGTTGTGGTGGAATGGGTTGAATTGAAATAAACCCAATATCCTGAAAATTTGTGGAGGGGTCGGATTGAAAGAGTTTTGACCCTCATTATGGTAGGATGGTACAAGCCTTATGTTCTCAAGATCCAAGTGAAGTTGACTCTGAAATTACATTGGGGCAAGCTTGTTGAGTAGAACATGATTGATGAACAAAGATGAAGAACAAATGAGTGATAACACCTAGAGTAGGAATCATACTCATAATATTTTTGCATCATAACAAATCTCATTAAGAGCATTTGATTCATTCCAATCATTGCATCCTAATCCTTTAAAAGGAATTATTTTCATGACATGTTACATTCGTGTCACTCATAATACATGTAGCTAGAAGCATTTGATTCATTCTGATCATAGCATCCTAGTCATGCGATATAAACATATGGAATCGAGTCTATAGGACATGTCCTCGATGGGACGGTGTAGCAATCTTGATGAATTTGCAGATCCCATCTTCACGAAGTTGTAGGAAGCAGATCGAAAAGAATTTCAGCCTTATCTCCCTGAAGTTGTAGGGAGTAGACTGAATGTAACACCCCAAACCCGGTCAATACGTTACGACCAAATCTGGTATGTTACAGAAAAGATAGTTTTGAAATTCTTTTTTTGTGAGCATCGTAATTTGAGAAAAACTTTTGTTTAGTGATTCCCTTTTAAGGTTAATTTAAAGATTCTGTTTGAGAATATCTTACCGACTTCTTATTAAAATAACTAAGAGTTGGAAACGGGTTTCTTTTGTAAAAGCCGATCTTAGGGAAATTTCATAAATGTGACAGTTGAAAACCATGTAGTGGTTTTAATAAAATCTCCAAATTAATTAGCCATTCGTATGTCATCTTTTGTTAACACCATTTTAGGAAAATATTGATTTATGTTTCTATTTTAGGAAAAAAATCCCATGTTCAATAAGTCATAAAAAAATGTGATAATGATGTAAATGCAAATCCCAAATTTAGAGTTATAGTGGCCTTATTACATAATTAAAATCCCCAAAATTTAAGAGTAATATTAAATAAGGCGAAAGTTTACGTGGAAAACAATGCATGGCCACCTCGAAGTCCGTCTTGGCTCCCAAAACCGCAATCTACGGATTACCTGCAAAATTAGGCAGAGGGGTGAATCATCGAGACTCAGTGCGTAAAACCCCTTTTCACGTGATGCTGGGCTTTAAGCCACAGATGCACATTAGGCCTTAGCCCACACAATACAACATATTAAACATGTATGCAATGCAGCCCAACCCAACCTAGTTTTCCATCCTCTAGGTCTCCTGAATCAGCCAAACACCCGTGGCGTTATGCCACCGTGTATCTAGACCACCGTGGTCCCAGACCACTCGTGACAAAGTCACATGATATATAATTGTGGGGCCACCCCCGTGGTTCTAAACCACCGTGGCGATCTCTCGAATAATATACGTGGGGCCAACCCATCGTGGTCTCGCATAACCGAGACAAGTCAGCGATAAATGTATACGTGGTTTCAAACCACCGTGGTCCTAGACCACCGTGACATCGATCCATTGAATAAATACGTGGGGCTAGCCCACCGTGGTTCCAGACCACCGTGACAGAGTCACATAATCACACTTCCCTTTTAATCATTTCCCACAAGCCCATGCAACATATTGTCATATCTTTGTGATCGGCGTAAGCTTGGGATAATTTTTTAGGGGCGGATGAAATTTTAATTTTTATAGTTTATATCTTTCTAATTTGTAAAGGATTAAATCAAATTTTTATAATTTTAGGGGCAAAGTGTAATTTTACCTTTACTAATTTAAAATTTTTAAAAATTTGAAGGGCTTAAATGGAAATTTTACCTTTTAGGAAGTAGGGCCCATGCCATTACCAGAGTCGCCACGGTCGTGATGAATGCAACATACTTTCGAGTGTATAACATATAATTAATTAAAACATACAATAACTGTAAGTGACGTAATAGCGGAACTTACCGGTGTCTCAACCTTACCCACAAGGGTATCTTGACTATCTAAAGCGATCGTTTGGCTTTCACCAACACAAACATTAACATAGATTAATAAGGTGAAGTGTGAGCGTTACATACCTGATTATGCGTAAAACTAGACTCTCTACGTCGACGCTCTCACTAGCAGGGATAGCAGCGATTTGTCTATCCCAGGCAGACGTCGGCTCTGTACCACAGAGACATACTTGGTCGAATAAAACCACGGTCCAACAATTCCTGAATCTAAGCTTTAAGTTCCACCAACTCCTTCGGCGCCATTCTATATGGAGCAATGGACACCGGAGCTGTTCCAGGAAGAAGATCAATACCGAACTCTACCTCACGATCCAGAGGTAACCCTGGAAGCTCTTCTGGAAAGACGTCCGAGAACTCCTTCACCGTCCTAACATCTCTTTACAGACAACTCCTTGGCTTCCAACACACTGACGAAAGCTAGGAAAGCCTCACACCCTTTTCTCACCATCCGTTCAGCTTTTAGAGCAGACACCACATTGGACAGGTAATTCCTTCTCTCACCTATCACCAACACCTCCTTATCCTCAAGAGTCTTCAGTATCATGCGCTTAGCAGCACAGTCCAAGTTTGCTCGATACTTAACTAACCAGTCCATGCCTAATATCAAATCGAATTCGCCAAACGGCAACACCAACAAATCAGCCGGGAAAACTAGCCCTTGAACTTCTAAAGGCACATTCCTAAAGAGTTTGTTCACCACTACAGATTGTCCTAAAGGGCTAATCACAGTCATTTCCCTAGGAGCAACTTCAGATTCTATGTTCAATGTTCCAGACACAATACTAGCAACAAAAGAATGTGTAGACCCAATATCTATCAGTGCTGTAAAGGGCAAACCAAAAATAAGGAACGTACCCGTTATAACGTCCGGTGCATCGCCATCCTCTCGACGTCTACCTACGTAAACCAACCCAGGCTGTCTCGCATCTGTATTCCCAACACCTCTGCCCGGTGCTCCACGCCCTCGACCATAACCATTTCCTCCTCTGGCCGGACCACGACCTCTCGGTGGTTGCTGCCCACCTCTTCCAGGTTGATAACCCTGACCTACTGGCCGTGCCCTGTTTGACTCTTGTGGACAATCCCTTTACCCGATGTTCTTCAGATCCACACCTATAACATCCTTTACTCCAACACTCCCCTGAATGGAATCTACCACATCTAGCACTTTGCTCGGTCGAGCAACGACAATGAGCTTCACCACTCGACTTGGCCCATCAAACCTAGGCCTCTTCTGGAAACCCCCAGCAGAACCTGACGACCCAAAATTTCTTTTATTCCTACCCCTATCCTTATCTAGATGTTGCCTCCCAGATCGCTTTACCTCTTCGGCTATCTTAGCCTTCTCAACCAAAACAGCAAACTCTATTTCCCGTTGCGGAGCTATCAGTATTCGCAACTCGTCCCTCAGACCATCCTCAAATCGGACACAACGCTCATGATCTGTTGCAACAATACCCCGGGCATATCGACGTAGTCGTAAAAACTCTGCCTCATATTCAGCCACCGACTTATTCCCCTGGACCAAATTGAGAAATGCCCTCCTCTGAGCGTCCACATAACTTGCTCCAATGTACTTTCCCTGGAACGCTGACTTGAAGAAGTTCCAGGTCATACGATCCGCTGACGTACCATCTCTAACCGTGAGCCACCACTGGTACGCTTCATCTTGAAGAAGAGACACAACACTTTTCAACTTTTCCTCCGCAGTACAATCAAGATCGTCCATGATCCGTTCCACCGCTTCCAACCAATACTCGGCCACACTAGGAGCTACTCCAGAAATGCCCCTAAACATCTTAGCCCCATTAGCTCGAAGTCGCTCAGAAATAGATTTTCGAGCGACAAACCTCGTGCTCGCACCAGCAACCCGCTCCAGAACACGCAACATAGCCTGAGACACAGCATCATCTCCTCCAGTTTGGTCCTGAAATCCCGCTTCCGCAATTGGTGATGCTGGCACTTCACCTTTCGGCCCATGCCCTGATTCCGAGGGTTCAGCTTCAACACCTCGACCTCTACCACGGCCGCGCATACCACGCCCACGTCCTCTAGCATTCATATCTACAATTTCGTCTTAATTTGATTAAAATTTTATGAGTTAGTATTTCTTCCACTGTTTATTACTAGACAGTCTTATGGAAATAGCATTAGAAGTAGTTTTCGCACGACCTATTTCTAAAGGACTCAGTTCTAAAGTTACATTTCTTAAAACTATCTATCACAATATTTCATACAATTTCAAGTAATAGCCAGAACACTTACAGTGCGGTTGGGTGTCGGAGACTCGGGTGCCATGCTTCCAAAAAATATGTATTTTCAAAACCATTTTTTTAAAACCTCTTAAACCTCATAACCCACAGCCGAGTTTTACAACCTGGCTCTAATACCATAATTGTAACACCCCAAACTCGGTCAATACGTTACGACCAAATCTGGTATGTTACAGAAAAGATAGTTTTGAAATTCTTTTGACGGAGCATCATAATTTGAGAAAAACTTTTTGTTTAGTGATTCCCTTTTAAGGTTAATTTAAAGATTCTGTTTGAGAATATCTTACCGACTTCTTATTAAAATAACTAAGAGTTGGAAACGGGTTTCTTTTGTAAAAGCCGATCTTAGGGAAATTTCAAAAATGTGACAGTTGAAAACCATGTAGTGGTTTTAATAAAATCTCCAAATTAATTAGCCATTCGTATGTCATCTTTTGTTAACACCATTTTAGGAAAATATTGATTTATGTTTCTATTTTAGGAAAAAAAATCCCATGTTCGATAATTCATAAAAAAATGTGATAACAGTGTAAATGCAAATCCCAAATTTAGAGTTATAGTGGCCTTATTATATAATTAAAATCCCCAAAATTTAAGAGTAATATTAAATAAGAACTGAAAGTTTATGTGGAAAACAATGCATGGCCACCTCGAAGTCCGCCTTGGCTCCCAAAACCGCAATCTACGGATTACACCTGCAAAATTAAGCGAGAGGGTGAGTCATCGAGACTCGGTGTGTAAAAACCCCTTTAACTTGTGATGCGGGCTTTAAGCCCACAGATGCACATTAGGCCTTAGCCCACATAATACAGCATATTAAACATGTATGCAATGCAGCCCAACCCAACCTAGTTTTCCATCCTCTAGGTCTCCTGAATCAGCCAAACACTCGTGGCGTTATGCCACCGTGTATCTAGACCACCGTGGTCCCAGACCACTCGTGACAAAGTCACATGATATATAATTGTGGGGCCAACCCACCGTGGTTCTAAACCACCGTGACGATCTCTGAATAATATACGTGGGGCCAACCCACTATGGTCTCAGACAACCGAGACAAGTCACTGATAAATGTATACGTGGTTTCAAACCACCGTGGTTCTAGATCACCGTGACATCAGTCACTGAATAAATACGTGGGGCTAGCCCACCGTGGTTCCAGACCACCGTGACAGAGTCACATAATCACATTTCCCCTTTTTAATCATTTCCCACAAGCCCATGCAACATATTGTCATATCGTGATGAATGCAACATACTTTCGATTGTATAACATATAATTAATTAAAACATACAATAACTGTAAGTGACGTAATAGTGGAACTTACAGGTGTCTCCAACCTTACCCACAAGGGTATCTCGACTATCTAAACAGTCGTTTCGGCTTTCAGCCAACACAAACATTAACATAGATTAATAAGGTGAAGTGTGAGCGTTACACACCTGATTATGCGTAAAACTAGACTCTCTACGTCCGACGCTCTCACTAGCGAGGATAGCGGCGATTTTTCTATCGAGCGGACATCGTCTCTCTACCACGACCCGGTAGAAAGTCTCGAACCGCCGACACCGCACGTCTTTTAAACTTAGGGCAGAGGCTACTAGTCCACTCCCTCCTTAGTTTGGTGGCACTTGCATCCAAGAAGAGATTTGATCATGCACTCGAGTGAAAGCGTCGCTTATCTAACAAGAGAATCGATTAAGGCGGACCACAACCAATAAGGGATATAACGACCAAGAATCGAAAAGAAGTGACCCTTACCTTGGTAAGCGATGAACCACACAATCATCGATTCGCCCCGAATCGAGAGATGAATCGCGAGAAGCAAAGATTCGGCCTAATTGGTCAAGAATAGGCCTTGAGCATTCGGCTTAAAAGAAGTCTTTAAAGAAAGATAATAAGGTATTGCACGAAGTTACCTTGTGTTGAAACGGATGGTGAAAAGCCAAAGCAGATTCGGCAGGAAAGTAACCCTTCACACCCTAGGCTACTCAAACAACATTGATTCGAGATGAAAAGAAGAAACAAAGATTCGGTTAGTGAAGATGGAGATAGAGGAGTTTAGAGAAGAAAAAGAGAAAGAAACCGAAAAGAAAGCAGAAGGAGAGGGAGATTCGGCTCTTGCGACAAGAGAGAAAAGAAACATACCTTCAACAGTCCAGAAGCAGGGTGAAACCGATTCACTTGGAATTAAAGGGACTATTCAATGGAAGAAATGCAAGGTTTCGGCTAAAGAAGAAGAAGTAGAGGAGAAGAGAGTTTCGACCAAGAGAAATAAAGAAAGAAAAAGAAAAGAAGAAATGCTAGAATGGTGACCACTTTCTGGCTAGAGTCAAAAGAGCAAAAGAGATGAATAGCAACAAAGACAATTTCGGCCACAGAGAAAATAGGTAAACCAAAGAGAGAAAAAGAGAGCTCAAGAAGGCTTGCAAAAATCGGCACTCACTCCCCCTTAATGACCGAATATGCACCAAAAGAAATGAGAGAAATGCCTAAGACCTATGGAATTTTCGGCACACTCACCTCTCCTAGCACTAAACCAAAATTTTCCCCTCTTCAAGCTCCCCACATTCGGCCAATACCTCCACCAACACCAAATCCCTTGATTTGCTCCTACTTTCACTCTCCAACACCCATTTCAATTGGTTTGACCAATTCAAACTCCACCAACTCCTCATGACCACTCATTTCAAATGCTTTGACTCCTTCAACAACCACCAAGGAGAGTCCCAGCCGAAAGCCAACACTCCACCACCTTGAGCATAAAAATAAAGCGCCACTTGCTGCAGAGGAGACTCGAACTCCTTCCCTCCTACTGCTCCCTTGTGACGCCACTCCCTTGCACCTTAAGTGGCGTCACTTGCCACTCTACCACACTCCTCTTTGTGCAAACAACTACAAGCAATTACACATAAGACACGCCTCGCCTAGCTCTCCCTCCAGAGTGCCCAACAAGCAAAATTTTCTAAAGTTCTGGCTCGAACCCGAGCCTCCCCAGGACCCCCAAACATACCAAAATAACATGCTAAACAAACCAAACACCTCAATTAGCATAAAATGCAGAACCCCTAATTCTAGGATGTTACAATTCTACCCCCTTAAAGAAATTTGGCCTCAAAATTTACTGATTAAAAAGAGGTGAGGGTATTCTTTGCCGAATCACATTCTCTGGCTCCCACGTAGCTTCTTACGAACCATGATTTCGCCATAGAACTTTAACCAATGGAGGCTGCCTTCCTTCTTAACACTTTAACATCTCGGTCTAAGATGCGCACGGGTTCTTCTTCAAAGGACAAATCAGTCTTACTTCAATTTCTTCCACCGGAACTATGTGAGATGGATCCGAATGATATCGCCTTAACATTGAAGCGTGAAATACATCATGTATCCGATTCAACTCGGAGGTAACTCGGTGATAAGCTACGGTCCCACACGTTTCAACACACGATAAGGCCCGATGAACACGGGGCTCAACTTGCCCTTTCGTCCAAACCTTAAAACCTTCTTCCAAGGCGAAACTTTTAGGAAAACCTCGATCACCCATCGAGAACTCTATTTCCTTACGCCCGGATCCGCATACGATTTACGCTGTCGGAAGCTTCCTTCAACCGAGTCCGAATCGACAACCTTTTCCTCTGTCTCAACAACCAAATCGGACCCAACAAGCGCCGCTCACCCAACTCTGTCCCAGCGGTAGGAGTACGACACTTACGACTATCTGGCGCCGTAAGGTGACATCCGGATCTTTGGATTGATAGCTATTGTTGTACGCGAGTTACGCCAGCGGTAAGAAATCCTCCCAATTACCCCGAAGTCAATAACACGACCTCTTACATATCTTAGGAATCGAATTACCCTCTCGATGGCCATCAGCCTATGGATGAAAGCTTATTTGTCTTTGAAATCCGATCTTGTACCCAACGCTTGATGCAACGCTTTCGAACGCGATGTAAACACGGGGTCTCTATCTCGATATGATAGACACTTTGGTACCCCATGTAATCTCACAATCTCGCCACATACGGTTTGGCCAACACGTAATGAGTAATCAACACAAACCGGTATGAAGTGAGCAAACTTCGTTAACCGATCGATAATCACCCACACCGAATCTTTTCTAGAAGGCGTAAGAGGAAGCCCACTAACAAAGTCCATAGTTATCCTCTCCCACTTCCAGAGTTGAATTTTCACTGGCTGTAGCAACCCCAAAGGCAACTGATGTTCTGCTTTCACCTGGTGACAAGTTAAGCACTTACTCACAAACTCGATAACTTCTCGCTTCAAACTTGGCCACCAAAACTGTTCCCGCAAATCTCGATACATTTTGCTTCCACCGGAATGCATAGCGTATGGACTACTATACGCTTCTTGCAGAATCTTCTGTCTTAACTCAAAATCCTTCGGTATACAAGCCTTTCCACGAAAGCACAATACTCCTTCACTGTTCAAACTAAAGTCTTCTGTCTCACCACTTTCCACTTGCTGAAATCTAAGACTTAACGATCCATCGATAAGCGTCTCTCTTTAACTCGGCTTACCCACGAAGGTTTCACTTGCGATTCGGCTAACACACTTCCATCATCATATAAACTGAGATGAGCAAACATTGCCCTCAAATCACATATCACCTTACGGCTCAACGCATCCGCCACTATGTTAGCTTTACAGGTGATACTCAATCGAGCAATCGTAGTCTTTCAACAATTCAATCCACCTCCGTTGCCTTAAATTCAACTCCTTACAGGTAAGGAGATATTTCGTGCTCTTATGGTCGAGTGTAGATAACCGACTTCTCACCATACAAGTAGTGCCTCCAAATCTTCAAAGCGAACACTCTGCGCCTAACTCCGGATCATGCGTAGGATAGTTCACTTCATGAGGTCTCAATTACCGAGACGCATATGCCACCACTTTTCCCTCTTGCATCAACACATATCCTAACCACGTGTGCGGCGCATCACAATAGGCGACAAACTCCTTCCGGCCTCAAGGTTGAATCAACACGGTGCCTCCGTCAAAATCTTTTCAATTTCTCAAAGCTTTCCTGCTGCTTATTTGACCAGACAAACGGTACCCCTTTTCGTAATAACTTGGTTAACAGTGCAGCTATTAACGAGAATCCCTCAACAAACCTCCTGTAGTACCCAGCTAACCCAAGAAAACTCGAATTTCTCGCTCACGACTTGGTGGTTTCCAATCCAAAACAGACTTCAATCTTTCGGGATCGACTCTAATCCCCAGCAGCTGACCACAACATGCCCCAGAAAGGTAACTTCCCTCAACCAAAATTCACACTTGCTGAATTTGGCATACAGTTGCTTCTCTCTCAAAATTTGTAGAACAATCCGAAGATGCGAATCGTGCTCCTCCTCCGTCCTTGAATAAACCAAGATATCATCTATGAACACTACGACAAACCGGTCCAAATAGGGTTGGAATACACGGTTCATCATATCCATAAACGCAGCTGGTGCATTTGTCAACCCGAACGGCATCACTAAGAACTCGCAATGACCATAACGAGTTCGAAAAGTAGTCTTATGAATATCTGCCTCCTTGACCTTAAGCTGATGATAACCTGACCTCAAGTCTATCTTTGAGAAGACCGAAGCGCCTCACAACTGATCGAACAGATCGTCTATCCTTGGCAATGGGTACTTGTTCTTAATTGTCAACTTGTTCAATTGCCTGTAATCAATACACATCCGCATCGACCCATCCTTTTTCTTGACAAATAACACCGGTGCTCCCCACAGAGACATACTTGGTCGAATAAAACCACGGTCCAACAATTCCTGAATCTAAGCTTTAAGTTCCACCAACTCCTTCGGCGCCATTCTATATGGAGCAATGGACACCGGAGCTATTCCAGGAAGAAGATCAATACCGAACTCTACCTCACGATCCAGAGGTAACCCTGGAAGCTCTTCTGGAAAGACGTCCGAGAACTCCTTCACCGTCCTAACATCTCTTACAGACAACTCATTGGCTTCCAACGCACTGACGAAAGCTAGGAAAGCCTCACACCCTTTTCTCACCATTCGTTCAGCTTTTAGAGCAGACACCACGTTGGTCAGGTAATTCCTTCTCTCATCTATCACCAACACCTCCTTATCCTCAAGAGTCTTCAGTATCATGCGCTTAGCAGCACAGTCCAAGTTTGCTCGATACTTAACTAACAAGTCCATGCCTAATATCAAATCGAATTCGCCCAACGGCAACACCAACAAATCAGCCGGGAAAACTATCCCTTGAACTTCTAAAGGCACATTCCTAAAGAGTTTGTTCACCACTACAGATTGTCCTAAAGGGCTAATCACAGTCATTTCCCTAGGAGCAACTTCAGATTCTATGTTCAATGTTCCAGACACAATACTAGCAACATACGAATGTGTAGACCCAATATCTATCAGTGCTGTAAAGGGCAAACCAAAAATAAGGAATGTACCCGTTATAACGTCCGGTGCATCGCCATCCTCTCGACATCTACCTGCATAAACCAACCCAGGCTGTCTCGCATTTGTATTCCCAGCATCTCTGCCCGGTGCTCCATGCCCTCGACCATAACCATTTCCTCCTCTGGCCGGACCACGACCTCTCGGTGGTTGCTGCCCACCTCTTCCAGGCTGATAACCCTAACCTACTGGCCGTGCCCTGTTTGACTCTTGTGGACAATCCTTTACCCGATGTTCTTCAGATCCACACCTATAACATCCTTTACTCCAACACTCCCCTGAATGGAATCTACCACATCTAGCACACTGCTCAGTCCAAGCAACAGCAACAGGCTTCACCACTCGACTTGGCCCTTCAAACCTAGGCCTCTTCTGAAAACCCCCAGCAGAACCTGACGACCCAAAATTTATTTTATTCCTACCCCTATCCTTATCTAGATGTTGCCTCCCAGATCGCTTCACCTCTTCGGCTATCTTAGCCTTCTCAACCAGAACAGCAAACTCTATTTCCCGTTGCAGAGCTATCAATATTCACAACTCGTCCCTCAGACCATCCTCAAATCGAACACAACTCTCGTGATCTGTTGCAACAATACCCCGGGCATATCGGCTTAGTCATAAAAATTCTGCCTCATATTCAGCCACCGACTTATTCCCCTGGACCAAATTGAGAAATGCCCTTCTCTGAGTGTCCACATAACTTGCTCCAATGTACTTTCCCTGGAACGCTGACTTGAAAAAGTCCCAGGTAATACGATCCGCTGACGTACCATCTCTAACCGTGAGCCACCACTGGTACGCTTCATCTCGAAGAAGAGACACAACTCCTTTCAAATTTTCCTCCGCAGTACAATCAAGATCGTCCATGATCCGTTCCGCCGCTTCCAACCAATACTCGGCCACACTAGGAGCTACTCCAGAAATGCCCCTAAACATCTTAGCCCCATTAGCTCGAAGTCGCTCAGAAACAGATTTTTGAGCCACTAACCCCGTACTCGCACCAGCAACCCGCTCCAGAACACGCAACATAGCCTGAGACACAGCATCATCTCCTCCAGTTTGGTCCTGAAATCCCACTTCCAAAATTGGTGATGCTGGCACTTCACCTTCCGGTCCATGCCCTGATTCCGAGGGTTCAGCTTCAACACCTCAGCCTCTACCACGACCGCGTATACCACGCCCACGTCCTCTAGCGTTCATATCTACAATTTCGTCTTAATTTGATTAAAATTTTATGAGTTAGTATTTCTTCCACTTTGTATATTCTTTGGGCGGTTTATGGAAATAGCATTAGAAGTAGTTTTCGCACGACCTATTTCTAAAGGTCTCAGTTCTAAAGTTACATTTCTTAAAACTATCTATCAAAATATTTCATACAATTTCAAGTAATAACCAGAACACTTACAGTGCGGTTGGGTGTCGGAGACTCGGGTGCCATGCTTCCAAAAAATATTTATTTTCAAAACCATTTTTTTAAAACCTCTTGAACCTCATAACCCACAGCCGAGTTTTGCAACCTGGCTCTGATACCATAATTGTAACACCCCAAACCCGGACAATACGTTACGACCAAATCTGGTATGTTACAGAAAAGATAGTTTTGAAATTCTTTTGACGGAGCATCAAAATTTGAGAAAAAATTTTGTTTAGTGATTCCCTTTTAAGGTTAATTTAAAGATTCCGTTTGAGAATATCTTACCGACTTCTTATTAAAATAACTAAGAGTTGGAAACGGGTTTCTTTTGTAAAAGCCAATCTTAGGGAAATTTCAGAAATGTGACAGTTGAAAACCATGTAGTGGTTTTAATAAAATCTCCAAATTAATTAGCCATTCGTATGTCATCTTTTGTTAACACCATTTTAGGAAAATATTGATTTATATTTCTATTTTAGGAAAAAAAATCCCATGTTCGATAATTCATAAAAAAAATATGATAACAGTGTAAATGCAAATCCCAAATTTAGAGTTATAGTGGCCTTATTACATAATTAAAATCCCAAAAATTTAAGAGTAATATTAAATAAGAACTGAAAGTTTACGTGGAAAACAATGCATAGCCACATCGAAGTCCGCCTTGGCTCCCAAAATCGCAATCTACGGATTACCTGCAAAATTAAGTAGAGGGGTGAGTCATCGAGACTCAGTGTGTAAAACCCCTTTTAACGCAGTCTGGGCTTTAAGCCCACAGATGCACATTAGGCCTTAGCCCACACAATACAGCATATTAAACATGTATGCAATGCAGCCCAACCCAACCTAGTTTTCCATCCTCTAGGTCTCTGACCACCAAACACCCGTGGCGTTATGCCACCGTGGTTCTAGACCACCGTGGTCCCAGACCACTCGTGACAAAGTCACATGATATATAATTGTGGGGCCAACCTACCGTGGTTCTAGACCACCGTGACGATCTCTGAATAATATACGTGGGGCCAACCCACTGTGGTCTCAGACAACCGAGACAAGTCACTGATAAATGTATACATGGCTTCAAACCACCGTGGTCCTAGACCACCGTGACCTCAGTCACTGAATAAATACGTGGGGCTAGCCCACCGTGGTTCCAGACCACCGTGACAGAGTCACATAATCACACTTCCCCTCTTTAATCATTTCCCACAAGCCCATGCAACATATTGTCATACTGTGATGAATGCAACATACTTTCAGTGTATAACATATAATTAATTAAAACATACAATAATCTGTAAGTGACGTAATAGCGGAACTTACACGGTGTCTCCAACCTTACCCACAAGGGTATCTCGACTATCTAAACAGTCGTTTCGGCTTTCAGCCAACACAAACATTAACATAGATTAATAAGGTGAAGTGTGAGCGTTACACACCTGATTATGCGTAAAACTAGACTCTCTACGTCGACGCTCTCACTAGCAGGGATAGCAGCGATTTGTCTATCCCAGGCAGACGTTGGTTCTCTACCACAGCCCGGCGGAAAGTCTCGAACCGCCGACTTCGCACGTCTTTTAAACTTAGGGGCAGAGGCTACTAGTCCACTCCCCTTCTTAGTTTGACTAGCACTTGCATCCATGAAGAGATTTAATCAGTACTCAGAGTGAAACGTCGCTTATCTAACAAGAGAATCGATTAAGGCAGACCACAACCAATAAGGGATATAACAGCCAAGAATCGAAAAGAAGTGACCCTTACCTTGGTAAACGATGAACCACACAATCACTGATTCACCCCCGAATCAGAGATGAATCACGAGAAAAGCAAAGATTCGGCCTAACAGTCAAGAATAGGCCTTGATCATTTGGCTTAAAAGAAGTATTTAAAGAAAGATAATAAGGTATTGCACGAAGTTACCTTGTGTTGAAACGGATGGTGAAAAGCCAAAGCAGATTCGACAGGAAAGTAACCCTTCACACCCTAGGCTACTCAAACAACATTGATTCGAGATGAAAAGAAGAAACAAAGATTTGGTTAGTGAAGATGGAGATAGATGAGTTTAGAGAAGAAAAGAGAAAGAAACCGAAAGAAACAGAAGGAGAGGGAGATTCGGCTCTTGCGACAAGAGAGAAAAGAAACATACCTTCAACAGTCCAGAAGCAGGGTGAAACCGATTCACTTGGAATTAAAGGGACTATTCAATGGAACAAATGCAAGGTTTTGGCTAAAGAAGAAGAAGTAGTGGAGAAGAGAGTTTCGGCCAAGAGAAACAAAGAAAGAAAAAGAAAAGAAGAAATGCCCGAATGGTGACCACTTTCGGCTAGAGTCAAAAGAGCAAAAGAGATGAATAGCAACAAAGACAATTTCGACACAGAGAAAATAGGTAAACCAAAGAGAGAAAAAGAGAGCTCAAGAAGGCTTGCAAAAATCGGCACTCACTCCCCCTTAATGACCGAATATGCACCAAAAGAAATGAGAGAAATGCCTAAGACCTATGGAATTTTTGGCACACTCACCTCTTCTAGCACTAAACCAAAATTTTCCCCTCTTCAAGCTCCCCACATTCGGCCAATACCTCCACCAACACCAAATCCCTTGATTTGCTCCTACTTTCACTCTCCAACACCCATTCCAATTGGTTTGACCAATTCAAACTCCACCAACTCCTCATGACCACTCATTTCAAATGCTTTGACTCCTTCAACAACCACCAAGGAGAGTCCCAGCCGAAAGCCAACACTCCACCACCTTGAGCATAAAAATAAAGCGCCACTTTCTGCAGAGGAGACTCGAACTCTTTCCCTCCTACTGCTCCCTTGTGACGCCACTCCCTTACACCTTAAGTGGCGTCACTTGCCACTCTACCACACTCCTCTTTGTGCAAACAACTACAAGCAATTACACATAAGACCTGCCTCAGCTAGCTCTCCCCTCCAGAGTGCCCAACAAGCAAAATTTTCTAAAGTTCTGGCTCGAACCCGAGCCTCCCCAGGACCCCCAAACATACCAAAATAACATGCTAAACAAACCAAACACCTCAATTAGCATAAAATGCAGAACCCCTAATTCTAGGATGTTACACTAAACGTTGGTAGTCCCGAGAGAGTGGGTGACGTGGGACTTCTTTCTAGAAGAGTTCCGGAAGAAGTATATAAGCCAGCGATTTACTGATCGGAAAAGGAAGGAATTCCTTTAGTTGAAGCAAGGAAGGATGTCAGTAGCAGAGTATGAGCGTGAGTTTGTTAGGCTTAGCAAATACGCTCAAGAATGTGTGTCGACTGAGACCATCTTGTGTAAGAGGTTCGAAGATTGGTTGAATGAGGACATCAAACTCCTAGTGGGCATTTTGGAGTTCAAAGAATTTGTGGTATTAGTTGAGAGGGCAAGTAAGGCCAAAGAGCTTAGTTCAGAAAAGAGGAGGGGTGTGAGTGAAGCCCGAGATACTAGAAAGAGGTCGATAGGCAAGTCGTACCAAGCCCAATCGAAAAGATCCAAAGAAGTGAATCCTCGGACAACAGGTCCAGTGGGTTATTCGCATCGAGACTTGGGCAATACTCGTTCGGGTTCGAGAGTCCAAGCTCCCTCGATGGAAAGTGTGGGCAATACAAAGAGTAAACCGAAGTGTCCAAGTTGTGGTAGATATCACACCGGAGAGTGTTGGGGAAATAGTCAGAAATGTTATAAGTGTGGTTCCCCTGACCACTTTATCTGTAACTGTCTTGAGAGGGATGATAAGGAAGAGAAGCAAGAAATGAGACCTAGTGATATGTCTACAAGGGGTAGACCACCAAGGAACCCAAGAGGTGGGGCTAGTGGTAGAGGTGCGTCCAGGGACTCTGCTTTGAGACCAGAGGGTCGGGCACCTGCAAGGACGTATTCTATTCGCGCTCGCGAAGAAGCATACTCCCCTGATGTGATAGCAGGTACTTTTTCTCTCTTTGACACCTTTGTTATTGCTTTAATAGATCCAGGGTCTACTCATTCTTATATTTGCATGAGATTAGCATCTAGTTTGAGTATGACCGTTGAGTCTACGGACATAGTGGTTAAGGTGTCAAAACCATTAGGAAAGCATGTGTTAGTGGACAGAGTGTATAAAAATTTTCCTTTATTGATTGAGAATCATTGTTTTCTGGCAAACCTTATGTTTTTGCCATTTGATGAGTTTGATTTAATCCTAGGCATGGATTGGTTGACTACCCATAGTGTCTTAGTGAACTGTGGTAGTAAGTTTATTGAATTGAAATGTGAGAGTGGAGATGTGGTTCGGGTTGAATCAGGTGGATCAGATAGTCTACCAGTGATGATCTTTTTGATCAACTGAAGGGAGCTACAGTGTTCTCCAAGATAGACTTGAGGTCTGGTTATTATCAGCTCAGAGTGAAAGAGCAAAATGTGTTGAAAATTGCATTTCGGACAAGGTATGGCCATTATGAGTTTTTGGTTATGCCGTTTGGTTTGACGAATGCACCTGCGATTTTTATGGATCTGATGAACCGTGTTTTCAGACCGTATGTGGACAAGTTTGTAGTTGTCTTTATTGATGACATATTGATCTATTCTCGGGATGAGAACGATCATGAAGAGCATTTGAGAATTGTCTTGCAAACTTTGAGAGATAAGCAGTTGTATGCTAAGTTTAGCAAGAGTGAGTTTTGGCTCCGAGAGGTTGGATTCCTAGGACACATGGTGTCAGGTGATGGTGTCAGAGTTGACCCGAGTAAGATATCATCTGTTGTGGATTGGAAACCGTCGAGAAACGTGTCTGAAATCAGAAGTTTCTTGGGATTAGCAGGATATTACAGACGTTTCATAAAGGGGTTCTCCGTGATTGCTACTCCGATGACGAAGTTGTTGCATAAAGATGTCAAGTTTGAATGGATTGAGACATGTCAACAGAGTTTCGAGAGACTGAAGACATTGTTGACTGAGGCACCGATTTTGGTTCAACCAGAATCGGGGAAAGAGTTCGTGGTTTACAGTGATGCACCATTTAATGGTCTCGATTGTGTGTTGATGCAAGAGGGTAAGGTAGTCGCTTACGCCTCAAGGCAGCTAAAACCGCACGAGAATAATTATCCGACTCATGATTTGGAGTTACCTGCGATTATTTTTGCATTAAAGATTTGGCGACATTACTTGTATGGTGAGAAGTGCCGAATCTTTACGAATCACAAGAGTTTAAAGTATTTGATGGATCAGAAGGATCTGAATTTGAGACAGAGACGGTGGCTTGAGTTGTTGAAAGACTATGAGTTAGTCATTGACTACCACCCGGGAAAAGCGAATGTGGTTGCGGATGCCCTGAGCAGGAAATCCTTATATGCTCTAAGAGTTATGAGCACGAGTTTAGCATTGTCTGACGATGGTGCTATTTTGGCAGAATTGAGAGGTAAGCCGCTATTTGTTCAACAAATATGTGAGGCTCAGAGAAATGACAGTGAGATGCAAGCTAAGATAGCTAAGTGCGGATCAGAAAGTGATTCTGATTTTTGAGTGGATTTGAATGGTTGTCTGATGTATCGTGATAGAATTTGTGTTCCTAAAGATGAGGAGTTGATTCGAAAGGTTTTGCATGAGGCCCACAGTGGATGTTTGTCAAGACATCAGGCAAGATTGAAAATGTACAATGACTTGAGGAAGTTGTATTGGTGGACGGGTATGAAAAGAGATATTACAGAGTTTGGGACAAAGTGTCTGATTTACCAACAGGTGAAGGCTGAGCATCAAGTGCCTTCGGGATTTCTTCAGCTAGTAATGGTACCCGAATGGAAGTGGGATCGGATTACCATGGATTTTGTAACGGGGTTGCCGATGACTCCGAGAAAGAGAGATGTTGTGTGGGTTGTTGTGGATAGATTAACGAAGTCGGCTCACTTTATTCCAGTACGTGTTGATTATTCACTAGACAAGTTAGCTGAGTTGTATGTGGTAGGGATAGTGAGGCTGCATGGTGTACCTGTGTCTATTATATCGGATAGAGATCCGAGGTTTACTTTGAGATTTTGGAAGAAGTTGCAAGAGGCCATGGGTACGAGATTGAATTTCAGCACTGCGTTCCATCCGCAAACCGATGGTCAGTCTGAAAGAGTGATTCAAGTTCGGAAGATATGCTTCGATGTTTGTGTGTTAGAATTCGAAGGTAGTGGGAGAGATATCTACCTTTGGTCGAATTCGCCTATAACAACAGTTATCAGTCGAGTATACAGATGGCACCGTATGAGGCTTTGTATGGTTGTAAGTGTCGAACTCCTTTGTATTGGACCGAGCTTAGTGAGAAGTGGATCCATGGAGTTGATCTGGTAAAAGAGACCAAAGAGAAAGTGAGAGTAATCCGTAATAGTCTGAAAGCTGGTTCGGACCGACAGAAGTCGTACGCGGATGTGAAAAGAAAAGAAATTGAGTTTGAGGTGGGTGACAAAGTGTTTTTGAAAGTGTCCCCGTGGAAGAAGATTATGAGGTTTGGACGAAAAGGGAATTTGAGTCCAAGATTCATAGGGCCGTATGAGATTACAGATAGAATTGGGCCTGTAGCGTACCGGTTGGCTTTGCCGGTAGAGTTGGAAAAGATTCATAATGTGTTCCATGTGTCGATGTTGCGACAGTATCGCTCTGATCCTTCACATGTGATTCCTTCGACGGAAATTGAGATAAGACCGGATATGTCTTATGAAGAGGAGCCGATTAAGATCCTGGCTTGAGAAGTGAAACAGTTGAGAAATAAGAGCATAGCATTAGTGAAAGTGTTATGGCAGAAACATGGTGTGGAAGAGACTACATGGGAAACGGAAGAAGTTATGAGAGAGCAACATCCAAACCTCTTTACTGGTAAGATTTTCGGGGGTAAAAATCTCTAAAGGGGGGAGAGTTGTAACATCTCGGTTTAGGGCCTAGTCGGAATAGTGGTGCGAGACCACAAATTAGAGGGTTATGAATGAGTTTTTGAGGTTTATGCCTTGTATGCATGCTAGTGTGAAAGTTTCATGAAGCAATTTTATGAAATTGTGGTTGAATTGTCCAAAAGGACTAAATTGCAAAAGTGGCAAAATGTGTGTTTCTAGAAGCTATATGTGTGAAATAGCTTTAGATTATTAATTAGAGGTCCTTAATGAGAATTTTTTCCAATTTCTAATATTTGGACAAAATTGGGCATGGATGTGTTAAAATAGAAAGTTTATCAAAAAGGGTATTTTGGTCATTTAACAAATAAGTGATTAAAAAGGAGAAAAGATGACAAAATCATGCTCATCTTTTTCCCCTCATTACCGAAAATTTGAAGGAAGCCATAGCTAGGGTTCTTCAATTTTTCAAGCTTGCTAGTAAGTGCATCTAGCCTTGTTTTTTATATTCTTTGAAGTCCCGGTAGCATGAGTAAGCTATTTTTAGCTATTTGATGAGCTATGAAGGATGTTCAAAAATGTGGTCATGTATGACATGCATGTATTTTGTTGTTTTATGGAAGATTATGAAAGCTTGATGTAGTAGAAACATCTTTTGTTAAGTGATTTTCCATGAAAATGCATGTAGGGACTTGATTGTGAAAATCTTAAGTTTGGTCATACACGTGTGTTTTAGTGAGAATTGATGATAGCTTTAGTTGAATAACTGGTTCGGCTAAGCATGAAAGGCTAGAAAGTTGAATAAAAATCACTTTACGAGCCTTTGGGGCTAAAGTGTAAATATGAGAAAGTTTAGGGGCAAAATAGTAATTTTGCTAAAGTATGAGATGTGGTCAATTTAGTCAATGCGTGTATTGAATAAGCTGATTTATTCATTATAGATCAAGAAAGATGAAGCCCGGATCGAAACCGAGGCAAAAGCAAGGTGGTGGACTAAATTGCAAGTCTCAATACTTTTGAGTATCGAGGTAAGTCTATGCATAAACAATGCATTCATACTTACAATTTATTGATGATAGCTAGTGTGTAGCTTGTTCGAGATTGATTGAGAACCTATGTGGTTCAAGTAGAATGAATGTAGTAGAATTGTGAATGGATGTTTAATTGAGTAAGTAGACATGTGAATGTGTAGTGATAATGCTAGATGGCAGGCTAAGTGTGATACCATCCTAATGCATATTGATGATGAGCTGGCTATGTGCGATGCTATCGTTAGGTATATCATTTAGTGGGCTAAGTGAGAAACCCCTATGATTACCTTTGTGGTAGGCTAAGTGCGATACCACCTTATAAAATGATTGTGGTGTGCTAAGTGCGAAACCACCGAGACATTTGCTGTGTGGATTAGCCATGTGATGGCATTATTGAGTAAAATAGTTGTGTGGATGTAATATTAAGTTAATTAGCTATGTGGATGAATTATTGAGAAATAATGATGTGTTGTATATTGTGTAAATGTGACATTGAATGCAGGGGTGCATTTCGATGGTTATGAGTATGTGACTCATGATGTGTTGGAAGTGTGGTAAGGGTTAGAAATAGTAAGCATAGTTGTTCATTACCTTTGGTAGTATAATGCTAATTGTTGTATAGCTTATACTATGATGCTTAATTGTTTATGTGTAAACTTACTAAGCTCAAAGCTTACTCCTTTTCTTTTCCCTTGTCTTATAGAGTATAAGTGTTGAACCAGAGATACGAGGATCAATTGGAAGATCGCCCACACTATCAAAGACACTCTGTACATGAGACTCAATGTTTTGTATATGGCATGTATAGGGGCTAGACAAGTTAGTGAATTTTGTTGTAAATGGCTAAGATGTGTTGGCCTTTAGATGGATAGCTTATTTTGTATAATGCCATGGTTGTTGGCTATTACATTATATGAAAGAAAGATGTAGTTTTCTATGTGAGATTGCACTTCAATTTGAGTTGATTATGATTGTGTTAGATGAGTATATGTTGTGTATTCTAGAGGGGTGAAAAGAACTTGGCACATAGCTTTGTTCTTGTCCATGTGGATAGACACACAGGCGTGTGTCTAGGCCATGTGTGACACACGGCCAGCCCACGAGCGTGTGACTCAGCCATGCGTCCCCTGCATGTTAACATTTTAAGTCAGAATACACCACGGACTAGTCACACGGGCGTGTGCCTAGGGCGTGTGGGATTAATCAGTGTTGGCCACGGGCTAGCCACACGGGCGTGTGTCTAGACTCTAGGTCGTGTTAAGGTAGTCAGTGTGCACCACGGGTGGTAAGCACGGGCGTGTGCCTTGGCCGTGGGGCATCGACAGAATGTTGGGGTTTTAGACACGGTTTGGGGACATGGGCGTGTGTGTCCATGCACGGGCGTGTCTAATCTTGCACGGGCGTGTGAGACCTGTATAAAAGAGAAAAATTTTAAGATTGGAAAAAGTTTCGGTTTAGTCTCGAGAGCCCTCGTGTGTATGAGTGAGGCCTCGTAAATCGAGAATGAGGTTGTTGAGATGACTTCAGAGAGTAGTTACGACGAGCCTAAGTGGCGATCAAGTGGTTTGAGTTCGGTAACGCCTCGGGTCCGGTTCCGGCGTAGAACCTGGGTAAGGGGTGTTACACGTGTGCCAGGCCTTGTAACTGTCTAACTTGAATGCCTTTAATACCTACAAGGGACACACAGTCATGTCACATGGCTGTGTGTCACACACGGCTGAAATACACACCCGTGTCTTAGGCAGTGTGGACATGAAATTGGCCAAAATCAAGCCATTTCTATTACCAAGCCAAATGTGTACCTACAAGCAATTTACCCCCATGACCAAGGCATCAAAAACATACCAAAACATGTTTAAATTGACCAATTCAAATGACCAAATCCATTCAACCAATATGCCGTATAAGGCACCTCAATCACAATCAAACAAACTTATCTAAACATATTCATTACCACATTTAAAACATACACAACTAATTCAATATCATCTTAAAGCATACCACAATTGAGACCACAAGTAACTCAACATAACATACCATTTTAATGTCCTAAAAACAACCAACCAATGTGCCATTCACAGACACCGCAATTATATCCAACATCAATAACTAAAACATGTAAGCATTGATCCATTTCTAGCATAGCACTTAATTCACTCACAAACCAAAACAAATCACATGTGTTCAATTTCATACCATTCTAATTGTACCAAAAATATATCTATTTACAATCTTAATAAAGTGCCTAACAACTTAGTTTAGTATATTGTCATATTATACCAAAACGAACTATATAACCACATATACATGCCACTACCCTAAGGGACAAAAGAACTACCAACATCGATAGATAGTGTGAGTCGAAGGTTTGATCCGTCCAAAAGTCAGCAACAACGATCTACAAAATAATCCACAAAAATGAATAAGCTTATAGAGCTTAGTTAGAACATAGTATATCATTAAACTTAATAACAATTGAAATACAACTCATATTTTACTCAATTAAAAGTTACCGGAGTGTAAACAGGGGCACATATGTGCAATTCAGGGGTATCAAAGTACAAATAGGGGCACGTATGTGTAATTCAGGGGTACCGAAGTCCAAACAAGGGCACGTATGTGCAATCCAGGGGTACCGAAGTACAAATAGGGGCACGTATGTGTAATTCAGGGGTACCGAAGTCCAACCAGGGGCACGTATGTGTAATTTAGGGGTACCGAAGTACAAACAAGGGCATGTATGTGCAATTTAGGGAATAATTAACTATAAGCATTTAATTACATAACTATAATGTAAAAATATACAAGTAGAAATTCATTTACATATTGGAGTACTATGAACTTACATTGACAGCTAGAGCGTACAAATGCGATCGAGCTAATCCGTGAGTTTTGCCTTTTCTTGATTTAGATCCGGTTGAGACATATCTTGATCTAAATAAATAATTATATTAAATTAAGTATTTCAATCAATATCAACATTCAATTTAAACCATAATTCACATTTATGCATAATTACAATTTTTCCCCTAACATTTTAACTTTTTACAATTTAGTCCTTAAGCTCATAATTTAAAATCTAAGCATGTTCATCCCTAATCCATGTTGGCCGAATTCTTTAAGGACCCATATCAACCCATATAAATCATTATTTCACAATTTCACCACGAATTTTATTACTTTTACAAATAAGTCCTTAAGTAACATTTTCATCAAAAATCACTTTACAAAACCTGTTTATTCATCCACAAAGACTCATAATCTACCATCAAACTTCAAGAATCATGCAAGAACTTTCATATTAAAACCATATATCTTTAACAGTTTTGCAAATTAGTCCCTAGGCTAGTTAGATTAAGCTACAACGATCTCGAAAACATAAAAATCATTAAAAACGGGGTTCAAAAACGTACCATGCACTAGACTTTAAGCTTGTCGAATGATTATCTTTTCCAATGGCTATTTTAGGGTTTCAAATAACAAAAAGATGAAGATGACAACATTTGGTTCATCTTTTGTTATTAATTTTTCTTTTAATTACTAAATTACTAAATTAACCTTTAAAAACTATCATAGTTACATTATAACCTATCCATGTACATCCACTATCAACATATATGTTATAATTAAAATTCAAGACCACTAACTTTCATTTCCAAAGTCATTTAACCCCTTTAACTAATAGAATTGATCTTTTACCCTTTTTACGATTTAGTCCTTTTTACTTAGTTAATCATACAAATATCAAAATTTCTTAACAAAATTTTAATACGACCTTACTAAAGTCCCATAGAAAATAAAATAAAAATTTTACTAGTCAGATTTGTGGCCCTGAAACCACTGTTCCGATTTCATTAAAAACGGGTTGTTACATGTAAAAGAGAGGAAAAAAAAAGAAAGATTAGAAGAACTAGGGAGAGGAAAGAAAATTTCGATTGGGATTTGAAAAGAAACATAATTCAAGTATAATTGGGAAAAATTGGACTAAATATCTAGGATTTAGGAAACCTTAGGGGTGGCACAACAATTTTCCTTTAGCTGCCAAAAATAAAGTTGCATTTTGGGGAAAAGGGTGGCTCGAATTTGGGTAAACAAAGGAGGGAGGCACGCTCTTAATCGTTATGCCTAAAGCTATTTCTTTGTTAAATTTTTACTCCTAACGATACTTGCTTTATTGTGGTTTTCATCCTAGATTGCTGAAAATAAAAGAAAAGGAAATCGGATAGGAGTGGCTTGACCCTAAGACCTCTAGGATATAGGAGTGGTACTTAACCATCAAGACTATTCAATTTCTTGGTTATTTATTTCAATTAGGCCCCCTAAATTTTGGGGCGTGACAATGTCTAAGCCATCTTTTGATTAGAATTTGGTTTGAGCATAAAATGTGTTTTCAAACTTATGAGTTTTAGCCATCAGGGTAAAAGTATCGATACTAGGGACCAAGGTATCAGTACTTTACCAAATGAATAGTTTTTAAAATGGCCAGACTGCCAAATTGGTATCGATACCTATAAAAGTATCGATACTTATTTGTTAAGGAATAATACTTTTTAAAGGTATCGATAAAAATGGTTTTGTTCCAAATTTCCAAATTTGGCAGATTGCCAAAATGGTGTCGGTACCATATTTAGTATCGATACTTCTTAATGGGAGTATTGATACCACTTACTATGTATCGATACCTAATTCTAAAGTTTTTAAAATTTACAAATTGGTCCTTATTCATGCTCGAATCTATTAATGATTGGAAGCTCGATTTAGTCCCTAAAATACTCATAATTTCTATTATACTTTTTTTTGGAATAATTTGTTCATTTAAAATAGATTAAATGTTGTAAATTGTGTGTGACTATTTTGGTCCTTAGACTCGGGTCCGACGACCAGTCCGGGTAAGGGATGTTACAAGATTCTTTGTAGAAGTGAAGAACAATAGGGTTGAGCTAAACTATAATACGAAAATTGAGATGGTATTCAAAACCATGTCTAAATACTTTGCAAACTTTAGAGCTACTTACAACTTAGGAAACAAACAACTTAACCTTACATAGCTCATGAAAGAGTTGCAATTTTATAAGTTGGTGTTGAATGGTAGGCAACCAGTCCAAACCAAACCAAAAGCCAACTTGGCAATCATTTTATATCCTTAAAACGGAAGAAAAAAAAATAAGTTAAAGGAAAGAACATGGCTAAAAATTTGATTTTTCCCAAATAAAATAGTAAGAAGAGAGTGAAGCCCAAGGACATCTTGAAGTCCAAATGCTTTTTTTGAAAAAAAATGGCACTTAGAGTTTGCTACAAAGAGTACAAGGATTACCTTGTCTCGAAAGGGAAAGATAATGAACTATTAGTTATTGAAACTTGTTTAGTGGAAGATCAAAAAACCAATCGGTAATTACTTCTAAAGCCACTAATCATGTTTATGTTTCTTTGCAGGGGTTCAAAGAAACGAAATGTGTACAAGATAGGAACCTCTTGTTGTGAACTGATGATAGAATATTGTGTCAATAGAAGCAATGAGAAAAATAAATCTTTATTTTGATAGTTTTAAGACAATTATTTTGAAAGTCATTTTTATGTTACTAATATAAAAAGAAATTAACTTTATTCACTATCGAATTCTCTTCCTCAATGGTAGTAATTTATTTACTCGAAATTAAAAAGAGTGAATGATTACTAAATGAAAAGAAATATTCAATTAATTTAAAAAATTGCTCATATAATTGTACTAGAGACACGTCAGCACGAGTGAAAAGTTATATTAAGATACTAAAAATCCTATCACACGTATATGCGTGTGAGAATCACAGATTTAGAATACAAATGTGTTTTTAAAAATAACATACAAGAAATAATGAAATGCATGGTTTGAAACTAATTAATCATAATAACGCATAAAAAATGCACCATATTAGAATTAAAAAAATAGATTAAATTGTGAGTAAACGAAATTTAAACACATAAATACATAATATTAACAATACTAAATGCTCTACAATTGCTTATCGTGGTTTTGTAGATATAAAACTAATGGAAATAATAAATTGTACATGTTAAAAATATGTATAAATTATATTAAAATGAAGTTTTAGTTGAGTGGTAAATTTAATATTTTATTAATTTAATTTACGTGAGTTCAAATATCACTATATGCATATTTTTATTGGTTTTTGTTAAAATAAAATGACTTTCAGATAATATAAGTTATTTTAAATGTGAGAGACACTAAAGTAATTTCCTAATTGAGTTGAGACTCGAGTGATGGGTGACACTAACTTAGTAAAAGGTTTTACAAATAGTATAGGTATGTCAAATTCTGCTGTTAGATTATGTACTTTGCGTGACTTATGGATTTAGTACTTGTACTTTAATTTGATCAATTTTAGTCCTGACCAATGGTCGCAGTTAAATATGTTTGGATAACTTATGTTATTAGTCTTGCGTTATGCGTAAAGTTATAGATTAGTGTATGTTCTCCAACTAGATCATTCTTAATAGCTATATTTTTTAATTTTTGAAATTTCAATTTTATTGTAAACGACGGCCGTCAAATCTATTAATTAATTTTTTGTGAGTAATATATGAAAATAATAAGCTGACATAACATTACACATATGATAATATATTTAATACATCAAATTTTGAAAATAATAAAATTTAATAAATTTAATAATATCATTTAAGAAGGACTTAAAATTTTCAAATTTCTAATAATCCAGGAACCGAAAGTAACCAAATCAAATAATAGAATTTAACTGTATGATACATAAGTTATATAAAAAAAGATAACATTCATATCCATCTATGACAATGTAATAATGTAGCATGTGCCTATGGAACGAAGTCACCATCATAATTATTAAACTATGATACTCGAGCGAAAAATAATGTATAATAAATATATTTATAAAAAATTTATATAAAAAACAAATGAGTAGTAAGTTGAATTGATAAACTTAAAATTTTAAAAATCATTTTGACTTGTGTTTAAGTTTTAATATGTTATTTAAATTGATTTTTTTATGTTTTATATAAAAAGTAAAAAAATAAAATATTCTTAAAATAACATTTATTAATTTATAAAATAAGGAAATTGTATTTAATTAAGTCGTGATAATAACTTTAGTTTTAAATTTTATACGGAAATTCAACAAAAATACAACATATTTAATAAATATAAAAATAATATAATTAACACAATATAATGCGTTTAAACACAATTAATAATTTAAATCGTATTTAGATATACGCAACTAACCAATAAAAGAAACACAACACAACACAACATATATGCGAAAGGACAAATGTAGTAAACGTTTCACCGTTTAATTAAACACTAGTCTTCCCACACTCATTTACGGGTCCATTTTTGTTTGTTTTTAATAGATTTGTTTCCTGTGTTTGCTTCAACAGCAGCTATGGCAGCTCTGACTGAATTCTTCTCCCACCTCTACACCATGACCATAGTCTTCTTCACCCTCTTGCGCCTTGAAGTTGAAATCCTTATGAGACCCATCACCGGCGGCGTTTGTGACTCTGAGACACGCCTGATTATAACGGCGCAGTACCTGAAACTCATCGAAGAAATGAACCCAACAATTCGTTACTCGAGAAGGTCGTCACGGCCGACGCAGGTGGAGCAGTGTACAGTGTGTTTAGCAGAGCTTGAAGAAGGTGAGAAAGTGAGGAAATTGAAATGCAAGCACAGTTTCCACAAGGACTGCTTGGATAAATGGCTTCAACAACAGTATTGGGCGACTTGTCCACTTTGCAGGACCAAAGTTTTGCCAGATGAGATTGTGGCTAATTATCACAGGCTGCAAAATCAGGTGGATTATGATGAGAGTAGTGATGAAGATATGATCTTCTTGTTATCTGCATTACACGGTAATAGTTTACACAGATTGTAATGATTTTTATACCTATTGGCTAACTGAAGCACATACTTGGTAAACTATTGTAACTTACAACTTTTTTTTTTTCGTTCTTTTGCTTTTGGGTGAATTTTGGTTGATTTCTATAATATATATCTATATTTGCAATCTTGTGAAAACCGAATATCTTTGGCTTCAATTGCTCACTGGAACTAGAACAAATTGCTTGGATTGGAAGACGCACATATAATTTTGTAGCGTGGGAACTGCCAAATCCTTGTTTTGGGTATGGAAGGTTCTGATTTTGTGTTATTAGTGTATTGAGGGGCCACAAATTAAGCTCACTTCCCATATGGCTATCTGGGGAAGAGTTTATAGACGGGAGGGTTGGTGATGTAATTTACGGAACAGCTGCATAGTAGCTATCAATGCTTAAATACCGCCAACAAGTTGGTAGGCAGTTGCTATAGCTATTGATAAACAGCCTATAGTTGTTAATTCACTATCAATATCTTTCTTTTCAAGAACCAGTGGTTGGTCAAGACACTCTAGTTATTCGTTTATTAAATTAGAAAGTCTAGGCCTATTAATGCAAGCAAAACTTTGATTTTGATTAAATTGTATATATAAAATCTCAATACAAAATCCCATTGCATGAGTATGTTTTGAATAACAAAAGCAGGCACAAACTAGGATTGTAATTGCTTTGGATCACAATGCCATTAATTAAAGTGCCTAAACCCCTGAAAGCTTATCGAACTTAAATTTGATTGTCCTCTCCGAGTACAAGCAGCAAATATCTATATGTAAAGCACATAGAATCTGCAGGCGACATGGTTTATGCAGAAGATAACATATTAAGTAGATATTATAAGCTCATTACAAGTATGGAAGATAGTAAATATCGGACACAAACGAAGAAGAGAGAGAGGCATCAGCAAACATACAAAGCTGCATATTCAAGTTTCGGTAAATACATTAGCAAAGTGTACACAGGTAACAAATCAGCGAACAAACGCTTCATTTGGATGAAAATAGATTCAGATAAGGAACCAATCTCAGGAAGAGATAATTGCATATTGTCAGTTTTATATAATGGAAGTGAAACTAATGGCAAGCATTTCCATAATATGGTGAAACAAAAGAAAGTGTTAAGAACTCAATATCATTCACAGACTTCTAACTGAATGATTTTGAAAATCTTTCGTAACTTTTCTAGCTTGATAACTGCATAAAACACTTTTGTTGAAATAAGTGGATTCATAACAAGCCTGTAGTCAAGACTGACCTACGAGAATGGGGAGTCGGTCCATCTTTACATTATGTTGTTTTTGTCAATGGCAATATAATTCTGAACTCATAGAAGGCCAAGTGTTTTCAGCTGCTGAATATGCTCAGGTGGGAGAGGAGGAGGAGACCAGTCAGATCCATTCATTTCACCATCAACATCCTCAACAACATATTCCTATTAGAGTACACACAAAACCGAATCATGTTAACCACACAGCAATTCCACACGCACAAAAAGAAAGGCACATTTCTAGAGAAACAAAGTTTGGGAGCTAATTTATAAAATAACTGATGAATCAATTAAAAAAAAATGGAAATTTGAATGGAAAATATCATCCTCTCAGAATCTACTTCATCTAAGTTTTGCAAAATGAACAGTATATATGCAACCAGCATAGATGGACCTATAAGCACTGTTGGTATATTTCACATGAAATGGCGAACAAGCTAGATGTAGAAAGAAACCTAAATTATATGATCTATTGCCACAATTAACACCAAATTTCCTGACAATCCTTACATACAACCTAAGTTAAGCTTTTTGCCTATCCCATCATAGAAGCTGAAATGGTGATGGAAAAACTTTTAACCATAAAACAAACAGGGACAAGGTGGTAATGTTCAGTCCTTTCCATTTCATGTCTTCTTATAGGGGTAGCTTATTCATCTACAAGCTAGCACCTAGAAAATAACTTCCTCAAATAGTTTGGTTGGACCTAGTTGACCTATTGCGGTAAAGAATTGTACTTAATGATACAGAAGTACATGAATCAAAACTGAAGAAATGTCAATGCAACTCACCTTTGTCAGCATTCTTTTTGCGAGAATGTGATAGTGACGCTGCCAAATCCTTTGCCCAACCATTGTAGCAACCAGAACACTATAAAATATGCCAATCACCGTAAATAGTCCGAGCACAATCAATGCCATTATGAACAATAATGGCAGCCCTGCTTCACCAGCACCTCCTAGGCAACCACATTCAGTAGCAGCACTAGCACAGCTTTCAAAGCACGTAGTACAGTCAGTCCACATACAAAGAGTGCCAGGCAAGTGGCAGTCAGCACACATCCTACACGAGTTAAGAGAATAAACAGATTAATAATTTGACTAGGATTACCTAATTAATAGGCCAATACTCCCATAAATTAATTAGCAAATTACATGTACGTGCTTCACCCCCATAAATAGGCCCTATTCAATAGCTCAATATATCAACTAAATAAGAAGCAACTGCAGTCCATCAAATACTGAAGCTTCTTACTGACCATTTGAAGTTAAATGATTTCCCTAGTAACAATTTATATACTTCAGCCCCATCATTAGCACCACTTAAATAGCTTAGTATATCAAAATAAATAAAAAGTGAAAACAACCTGCTTTAAACTAAATCAGATCCTAGTATGCATTAGTACTGAAAACTTATTCGGATAATTTTTAGTTATATCCCATTTCCCCCAGTGGCACCAGCCTAGTTTCAGCAGCAATAACAATGGCACCCCATAACACCAGGACTAACCAATGAGAGGAGCACTGGAAAGGGAAGGAGGAAGAGAATGGTTTAGAATTAGGTAAATCACTAGAATGAGCAAAAATGAAGCCAACATATGTTGCAAACTTTAAGTGCAACATAGGAGAGACTCTTCTAAACTATGCAGACGATACATGATAAATAATTAAATAACAATGCCAAAAGGAAAAAGGAAGCAAACCCAAAGACGCACAATATGACAAGTGCCAAAGAGAGGAAAAACTGTGTGCAGATCTGTCAGAGATACAGTAATAGCTACAGAACATCTAAAGACATCATCGGCTAAATCTATCCTTTTGTGCTCCAACTGAAGTACTGAACATGTATACAGCAGCACAATGAACATTAAGCATGGTTGGAGGATGTTAATATATATGTATATATAATTCTGAAAGGGTTAAACTGGAATAAACTTATGTTGCTCTGACTCTTCATTTTTCTTGGAATACCTGCGTCCAAAGCATTTTTTGGACATGGGCATGATGATATGAAACTTCAAGGACCCTCCAAGCACATGAAAAGTAAAAAACCATACCCATGTAGAATGCATACTTGTATCTGACACCGACCGTAGGAGTAAACAGATATTTGCTAACTTCATAACAATTGCTAATATTCCCTTGTCATGATTTCATGGACAGATAAATGGCATGTCATATCAGTAAAGAAAAAATAGGAAATGGGGGAGTAGGGGTTAAAAAGGCATTTGATGCCTCCAAATATATGAAAATTGACAATTTGAGTGTAAATTTCATTTCAGATCAAAAGAAGCTCAGAAGTTTCTATGCAATGAACAAGTAAATAGCACATTGCACAGAACTCAGAAAAGAGATGGGGAGTGGTACAACACATGCAAAATATTTGGCACACTATGACTATTATGAAGAACTTGATGAAAAATATCTGGAGGTGTAACATTAGAGATAAACATAAAATGTACTCTGTTATATCAATTATGAGACATAACATTTCACAGAGGAGGGACAGGGGAAAGAGAGAGAAGATGAAGTAAATGATGATAAATCAGGGCAGCGACCTGTTTAAGTAATAAACTCATTCTACTTTAACATACCAATACGTAGAGGGAAAAGTTTTAGCAGAGTAATGATAATGAATACTAATATATCAAAATGACAGTAAAACTCGACATCGATAATAGTTTACAAGTATTAGTAGAGTTATACCCAGGCTGACAACAACAGAGGCATAATTCTCTACAAGGCTGAGCCAAATCATTACGCACTCGTCGATCATAGCAAGTAATAAAGCACCCTGATAGCCCCAGCAAAGCAAAAAATAGCAGTGCCCCTGTATTCAACAACCAAACTATTAATAACAGAGCAATACCCAAGATGAAATAATGGATATTTTGCAAAAGTAAAAAATACATAAAAACCAGTTAAATGAAAGTTTTATTCAAGCAAACTAGTCAATTCACCCAGCAGCATTTGGTAAATTTCAAAGAAATAAATACAAAGAAAATTTTGGAACATTACTAAGTGTAACATGAAAGACAATGAAAACAACACAGCAATATAAGTTGTGATTTCTACAAATGATTTAACAAGGTGTTGAGTACCATTTTCAAGATGGAAAAAGTTAAACAATTAAAATTCTAATCGGTTAAAACATGAAATCAATCAAGCAACTACTCATTATAAGTTGTGAATTTAAATGTTGAAATATACTCTCATTTATAAGATAACATAAAGTTAATTCAATATATATATATCTGTTAATTCTTGTCCTTGGTTAGATTATTTAACGAAAAGAGGAAGCTTTATGGGTTGAGTACTTCAAACAAGGAAACCTTATAAGTTTAGTGTCTCGAGTCTCGACAAAAGAAGAAATCTTTATAGGTTGAGCAAGGAAGAAAGCTTTATTGTAGTTTCAAAATATGTTCAGTGTTTTCAATCAATGAAAACTCTTTATAGGTGAGTTTCTCAACCAAGGAAATAAGCTTTATAGGTTAAAGATTCAACCAAGAAATGTAGCTTTATAGGTTGAATATCTAAATTAAGGGAAAAAGTACTTTATAGGTTGAGTATTTCAACTATGGAAAGAAGTTCTATTAGTTGAGTATAACAAAATCAAGTCATGTTCAAGAAGTTACAATAGTAATGGTGACAGTTCAGATTTTCAAGCTCAGTTTTCTAGGTTGTTCTAGTTACCTTATAGTTTTCAAGCTACAATATTATTTCTTTATGACATGCTTAATCTTGTGAAACACTACTTAATCAAGGACAATATACTTCTCAATCTCCTTGGACAACTTATATAATCTATTAGATAGCTTTTGTTGAGACACATTGTTTGAGAAATGAAAGACTGTCTCTTTGGTTTCACTTTCAACTTTGACCAATGCTTAAACTTTTTAAAGTTCAATCCTTTTAAACCTACGAACTTGTAGAACTTAATCAAAGTTAATCAAATTTCTTAAAGCTTAAAACTTTCATGTTTTGTTATCTTCTTAATATGGAAATCTTAGGCTATCAAACCTAGCAACTTAAGAAAATCAATCAAGATAATCTTCCTAACAACCTACAACATTGAATATAACTAATAAAATTAGCAAAACTCCATTTAGTTGCGTCATAAGTAAACAATCTTACTTGGTTCAATTAACCATATTTTCTAATTAAGTTTTCTCATTGCTACTAAATTACCTTCATACACATTACATTAATTCTTTTATGTTACTCAATATACAAGGCATTTCTAGTTGAAATACTCAAATCAATAAAGCTTCTTTCTTAATTGATAATCAACCTATAAAACTTCTTCCCTTGTTGAAAAACTCAACCGATAAAGCTTCTTTCCTTCTTCAAAAACTCAACTGATAAATCTTTTTTTTTTCTTTGTTAAGACACTTTACCTATCAATCTTATTTCTTAGTTGAAATACTCAACCTAAAGCTTTTTCTTTTGTTGAGAAAATCAATTAATTCTTTTTAGGTTCAAAAAATCAACCTGTAAAAACCTCTTAACCTCTTTACTTGGTTAAAAACCTCAACCTATAAAGTTTTCTTCCTTCGTTGAGAAAGAGTCAGCCCATAAAGCTCCTTTCCTTCATGACACAGGAGCTTTTAATTATATTACAATATTTTATTATTTCAGATTTATGTATTAAGTATTAGATGTATTATTGATGGCTAGGGTTATTAGTTATCTTTAGGATTTAAAATTAGGGCCAAGAATAAACTTGATTTGCAAGAAAGCCTAATAGCTTTACTTGCAACAAAGAAGGGTTACATAAATAGTTGTAAGCTTAACAGCCAGCATTTTTGTTATTATTATTATTTTTTCTTTGTATTATTATAAAGAAACTAAAGGTTTTTTTAAAACCCTAAGTTCCTGAGTGCCAACTTTTTCTTACTCATTTGTTCAGCCCTAATTCTTTCTAACTGTTTTCTCTCTTAAACCACACCAATTTTGGCATCAGAGCTTAATTAAATCGTAGTGTTTATATTATGGTTTGCTTTGAAGCCATGGTTGGACACGATAAAGATCAAGGAAGAGGAAACCAGTGTCGATAAACGGAGTTGGCTGCAATACGATGTGTGATCAAAGAATTGTCACGTCCAGATTATGTTTGGTTGCGACAGGAACAAGCAGAAACCCAAATGGAGATTCCAAAAAGTGCCCACAACCAGTTTGACAAACTCGAAGGTAGTTTTGCTGATAAATCTGGTTTTGGTGATGAAGAATGCCCCTTTCATGATGTTGGACCTGCACATCGTGAAGTACGAGGTGGATTGGAGGAGCGGTTGGTGTATGCCCTTGGATTAAGCAAGGGTGGAATCAATATTGAAGTTGCTGGTTTTCATGGCAAGATACATGTGGAAGAGCAAGATTCTAATATGTTAGAACCTATCTATGATGAATATCCTGAACAAATTGAAGATGTACTTCCAGTTCAGGGAGAGCCATTGATTGTTCATAAGGTGAAGAAGAGTCTAGTGTCATGGCAGATGCACTTGACCAACGATTTTCACTACAAAAGGCGTTGAGTGCTCATGTGAAGGACTTTGAACAAGTTAGGGATCAATGTGAGACTGACCTGTATTTCAACCCCAACATGTTCAAGGGCCTCAATATGTTCAACGTGATCCATGAAGGTGAGTTGATGAGAAAGATCAAACACAATGATAATGAGATCAAATCAGGTAATGAAATAGATGTTCCCTTAAGTGGTGATGAGGAGATTAGCGTGCATTCCGACAAGAAGCTTCACCATCGCCATACCCAACATAAAGTCAAAGAGATGGAAGCATTCTTTAAAGAGTGGTATGACCTAGATGATCATTCCTTGCATGATGTTACATTGTTACTATGGATGTGGATTATATTCTTGTAGGAATACCTTGGTTGAATGATATCGTGGTTATCACCACAATAGATAGAGAAGTGTTGATGAAACAAAGACAACTTTTAAGACTATAGATGGCCTTTATGAGTGGTTAGAAATGCTAAGCGTATCTATGCGGATCGTGAGGTGCGCAGACTACTAGACTTTGCAAAAAGCATGCTCATAAGTTGGTTTTATCACTCTAAATGTGTTGGGACTTTTGACAGCAACAAAAAAGATAACAAAGCAGAGGAAGAAATACAGGATAGAGAACAAGCAAGAAAAAATTTACTTGCACACAAACGCAAAAGAAGGAAGCAATCGCTTTAGATCTTTGATAAGCTTACTCATTCAATATGAAAACAATACATTTATAATCAAAATACATCACCAAATACTATCTACTACCACTAAGTAGCCTAGTAACTTGTAAAACATTGCTTATACACATGAATAAGCTGACTTATCAGCTCAATCATCACCTAAACCCATCAAAACATCAACAACTAAGTTCATTTTCAACCAAACTAAATTACATTGCAACTAAAACAGAAAATATGTTGCTGCAACATGCACAATTGCTGCAGCATGCATACAAGCTGTATGCACTCAACAAAATCATCATAGCAGCATGGTTGGCCATTTTCAACAAAATGCTGTAATTTTCTCTGAAACCTGCTCAACAAAAACTAAAGTTGGCAAACCTTGTGGATGTGAGAGCAGGAATACCCCTCCTGCTCATATATCAAGCAAGACAATGTTTGAGGTAGACAAGAAAATTTTGATGGTAAATCAACTATCAGTGCACCATCTCGTGAAAAAGCTGTTTCAGCTTGTGATGTTCCAAAAGAAGAAAAAAAAAAGGGGTATATGTTATTGAAGCTGGTGCAAAGGAACTAGAAAACAGTGTGGAAAACAACGGACCTCTAGTCGTTATGAGCTTTGTTCAGAGAGCTAATTCTTTTAAACCCGAGTGCAAAACCCATATTGGCTTAGAGAATGTTGCCAGTTCAAAACAGATTCCAAATAAAAATTTAATTACAAAGAGTAAAATGGAGGTTGATAGTACATGCCCTCAAAGTGTTGGTGACAAGAAAGATGTTTCTCAAGGAACTCTTGCTTCTGGTGGTGATTAAACAGACTAGTGTTCTGTAGAAAACAGAGTAATTCTCTGTATTTTTCTGTATTTTATTAACTAAAGAACTGAATTTAAATAGAGAAAAGAGTCATAACCTAATTGGGAAAATAATTCCCTTATTCTAATAAACTACTAAAAGATAAGATAAAATAATCCTAGAATATCTCAAATGATTTATTCTAAGATTTATCTACATAAATAAGATTTATCTATCTCTGTAGAAAACATTTAATATATTTCTATAATTCCTACACTCCCCTCAAAGTGGAGAATATACATTGTATAATCCCGGCTTGAATAGGAATTTATTGAAAATGTGCTTTAAGCGAGCCTTAGTGAGAATGTCTCGCAATTTGTCCTTTTAAAGGAATGTAGGAAAGAGTGGTCATCCTTTTGTTGACTTGGTCAACAATAAAATGCCTGTCAATCTCCACATGCTTTGTTCGGTCATGTTGGATTTGGATTCTTGGCAATTTGAATAGCAGAATGATTATCACACAAGACTTCAAAGTGATCCTCCGATTAGTGCCAAGTTCTTTTAGTAATTTAAGTAGCCAAATTCCTTCGCATATTCCCAAAGCTAGTGCTCTAAATTCGACTTCAAGACTACTTCTTGAAACAACAGATTGTTTTTACTTCTCCAAGTTGTAAGGTTACCCCAAACAAAAGTGCAAGAGCTACTAGTGGATCTTCTTTCAGTGAGGTCTCCGCCCAACTAGAATCTGTAAAAATCTTAATGAGCCTGTCTTGTGTTTTCTTGAACATTAAGCCGTGTCTCGGAGTTTTCTTCAAGTACTTGAGAATTACATTTCTTTGGCCGCCATATGCTCTTCATTAGGATTAGTCATGTGTTGACTTATCACATTTACTGAGAAAGGCTATATCCGGCCTCGTTAGAGATAAGTAAATAAGTTTCCCAACTAATCTCTGAAATTTCTCTCTGTCTACTAAAGACCCATCTTCTTTGTTGAATCTCAAATTTCCCTCCATTGGTGTATCGGTGGCTTACAACCAAGAAAACCAGTTTCTTTGAGTAAATCAAGTACATACTTTCTTTGATTGATCACAAGTCCTTCTTTTGATCTTGCCACCTCCATTCCTAGGAAATATCTTAACTTTCCCAAGTCCTTGATTTGAATTCCTGTTTAATGACTTCTTCAAATTGCTAATTTCTTCCTCATCATCTCCAAGAAGAATTATGTCATCAACATACACAATTAGGATAGCTTTCTTATTTGTAGAAGTTACCTTGATGAAAAGTGTATGATCGGCAAGGGACCGCTTGTAGCCGTTTTTGAATGACTTTAGTGAACCTCTCGAACCAAGCTCGGGTGATTGTTTTAGCCCAGTATAGAGACTGTTGAGCTTGCACACCTTGTTGCTTCCTTCAATGGACTTTAAGCCGGTGGCAATTTCATGTAAACTTCTTCCTCTAGCATGATATTAAGAAATGCGTTTTTACATCAAGTTGATGTAATTGCCAATCGCAATTTACTGACCAAACTTAGGAGTACTCAAACGGTGTTAAGCTTTGCCACGGGTGCAAATGTTTCGTGAAATCTATCCCATACGTTTGCGTAAAGCCTCAGCCACCAGTCTAGCTTTGTATCGTTGGATGCTTCCATTGGAGTTGTACTTTACAAACAAAGATCCATTTACACCAATGAATTTCTTTTTCCTTGAGGAAAGTCTCAGAATCGTCCAAGTAGCATTTTCTCTAGTGCACCAATTTCCTCTTCAATGACCCTTCTCCATTTAGGATCCTTTAGAGCTTCACTATGCTTGTGGGAATCTGTTTCTTTATCCAAGGTTCTTTGTAAATGCTTGAAAAGAAGGCATCAAAGAATTATAGCCAAACAAACTTTTCAATAGGATGCTTGGTGCATTGTCTAACCCCTTTTCTAATAGCAATAGGAAAATCATCTAGAGTAGAGGACTTCATCGATTTCTTCTTCCATTCCAAGAAATTGAACCCAAATCCAATTCTCGGCAAGAATCAGATTGCAAAAAAGTCTCTGTGGATATTTTTCTTTTTCTTGTGTAGACACGAGAAAGTCGTTTGGGTGGTGATGTTTGTTGAAGATTTTCAATAGGAGTAGGTGTATTCTCGGAGGGGTGTTTAAAGTAGGTGTGGATGAGGTATTGATAGGTATAATGAAGAGAATTAATCTGAGTAGTCACGGGTGACAAATCAGAGGTAAAGGTAAAATTGGTGGCAATTTTGAAGGTTGAGAATGGAAATTAGGAGAAGATACTGGTTTGGTGAAAATCACTCCATGTCTCCCCCCGAATTTCACTGTGTGAAATAGGGATCCTGTTCATAAAAAGTGATATCCATAGTGGTAAAAATCGTTTTGAAGGAGGATGAAAGCATTTGTATCCCTTCTTAAGTGAAGAATATCCAACCAGTACACATTTTAAGGACTTGGGGTCTAACTTGGATTTATGAGGAGCAATATTTTGGATAAAAACATGCGACCAAAGATTTTAAGTGGCGAATTGAGGAGATAGGCTTAAAATGAGGAAAATCTTTTGCAAAAATATAGATTGAGGTGTTTGAAATTTTAAAACCTTACTAGGCATTCGGTTGATTAAATAGGTAGCCGTTAATAAGGCTTCCCCACAAATATTTAGGAACATTGGTAGTAAATAGAGAGGAGCGAGTAACTTCTAGGAGATGCCTATTTTTCCTTTCGGCAATGCCGATTACTGTTGTGGGGTTCCAACACAAGAACTAAGTTGAACTATGCCCTTGTCCCTGAAAAAATTACCCAAAGACCTAGCAAAAATTCACCGCCATTATCGATTTAAAGAGTGGATTTTAGCCCCAAATTGAGTGAGAACCATGTTATAAAATTGTGCAAAAATATCAATAGATTTCAGATTTGTCTTTTAGCAAATAAGTCCAAGTTACCCTCTTTGTGATCATCAATGAA
This sequence comes from Gossypium sturtianum, assembly GCA_025698515.1. Classification (NCBI taxonomy): domain Eukaryota; kingdom Viridiplantae; phylum Streptophyta; class Magnoliopsida; order Malvales; family Malvaceae; genus Gossypium; species Gossypium sturtianum. The sequence continues at coordinate 80,357,563 of CM046953.1, read as the reverse complement.
AGTGATAAACCACTTACTATGATCGCATTCTTCACCCGAGAAGGGCCCCAAATATCACTATGGATCAAAGCAAAAGGGTGAGAAGGCTTGTATGGAGAAGGAAAATAAGAAGATTTAGTATGTTTAGCAAGAGAGCAAACTTTGCAAGAAAAAGAGTTTGGCCTTTTATTAATAAATAGATCAGAAACAATTTAGCAAGGTATTGGAAACTAGGATGGCCTAAACGAAAATGGCATAACATAACGAGTATCAAGCGTGTATTTAAAGTGTAAAAGATTTGAAGATCTCGGGTTTAGGAGAGGAAGGGAGGATGTAGAGACCATTCTCGCAGTCGGCCTTACCAATCATCTTCTTCGAGTTCGGTGCACCGCAAAGTACAATTAAGACCGTTAAAGGTTGCAAAGCGGTTCAAGTCCGAGGAAATTTTACTTACGGAAATGAGATTGCAAGCGATTTGGTACAAAAAGAACATTATGAAGTGCAATCGATCATTGAGAACAACAGTTCCATGGCCTTCTATTTTGCATAAGGACCCATCAATTGTTTTTGTGACTTTACCAATGATTTGGAAAAATTGTGAAATAAGGCCTTATTACTAGTCATATGATCCGTAGCACGAGTAATCTAGGATCCAATTAGGAGTGAACCGAGAGGAAAACAATCTTTGTGGAAGAAGAGTTACCTTACGGGTTCTTTCATGACCAGATTACCCGCACTAGACCCCGAAACTTTCCAAGCAGTTTTTGAAGTTCAAAGAATCGCGCTTTGGAGAAGCTTGTGATGCGGATGTCGCGTGGCAAGATCGAATTTATTATCTCTGGAGTTCTTTGACTTCCAGTCGAGGCTTACCATGAAGCTTCCAACACTTTTCCTTGAAGTGACCGGGCTTTTTGCAATGATCACACCAAGGTCTCCCCGCTTGGAAGAGGGAGATGATTGGTGTGTCACTAAGTCGATCCTTGAGGAGTTGAATCCGTTTCATCAAGCAAACATCACACTTTGTCGACTTTCTTCCTTCTTGACCATGGAGAAGGCCTCTCGAAGGAGGAAGTGGAGAAATAGCCAAGACCCGCCGCGAACCTCATCCAGCTCCTTGTTTAGGCCGTGTAGAAATTGAAATAGCCTTCTTTGAGTGACAATTTGTCGATAAAGGCAAAGCATCTCTTGAAGCGCCCAATCATCTTTGTGCATACAAATCTAATTCTTTCGCCAAAGAGCGGTAAGGGTATTGTAGTAGAGAGTGACGGGCATGGTGCCTTGCTTAAGAGTGGTCGCTTGATTTTCAACATGATATAATTCGGCAATATTATCATTCTTTGGAGTAGGTTTCATGACAAGACTCGATTTCAAAGTTTGTGTTATAAAGGAGAAAATTTTCGCTTATACTTGGGGTCATTGAATTAAGGAGCCAAGTCATAACCTCGACCATTGTCACGCATCCACTTAGCAAAACCGATTTGTCGTGCACAAAGAGTCGCTTGATTTCACTGAAGAACATAGCCCAATCTATCTCTTCCCAAGAGAAAAATCTTAACCGATTGGGACCATTCTAGAAAATTGTTGCCATTTAATCTATGGCGGGTGATATTCAGACAGACGCAGTCCGATTGAGCATCAGAACCAGAAAAATTTTTTAGATTTGAGGTAATCTCCGGAGTAGGAGAAGGATATTAAGAAGAAGAAGTTTCTGACATGGTCTAGGGTGGAAAGGAACCGTAACCTAAGCTGATACCATGTAGAAAACAGAGTAATTCTCTGTATTTTTCTGTATTTTATTAACTAAAGAATTGAATTTAAATAGAGAAAAGAGTCATAACCTAATTGGGAAAATAATTCCCTTATTCTAATAAACTACTAAAAGATAAGATAAAATAATCCTAGAATATCTCAAATGATTTATTCTAAGATTTATCTACATAAATAAGATTTATCTATCTGTAGAAAACATTTAATATATTTCTATAATTCCTACATGTTCAGCCTAACTTTACCAGTCCAATGGAAATACCTCAAATTGCAGAGAGTGATAAAACCAACTTATGGTCTAGTTTTAAAGAATATCCAAAAGCTGATACTATTGGTAATAATTCTAGAGCGGTCCTACTTGTTGCAGGTAAGATGAAGACTTTTGTTAATGATTCTGAAACCAAAGAAGAAAGTCCTACTATGATTGAAATATTTTCTGGGATTGAGGTGGAGCCTTCTTTGAAAGGGTCTCCTAGAACTTCCCATGGAAATAATAGAAGCATTGCTCTTAATGGTATTCCTGTAGAAATATTGGTTTTTGATTGATCTGTTGTTTGTTTGAGTGGTGTATCCTTTGACAGGTCAGAAATGCTTTTTATGTAAGAGGTATTTTACAGTAGTTGTTTTTAAGAGTTCCAAAGCTTCAGAAAACTTAAACAATCTTGGAGCTAGTTCTTTGGTGGTTGACTTGAAATTTACTTATGTTGCTACTTATCAAAATTGTAGAAATAAGGGAAGGAGTGGAGACTGTTATGCAACTGACATCCTGAATTTGGAGGTTAATGATCCCTTTCGCATATATTGACAAAGTTGAAGAAAGGGAAGGTGGAAGAGTTCAGAAAGTTTACTGTTCTGTAGTGGTAAAAGGAGCTTATAATCTTGAGCAGGAAATCTATCGAATTAAGTTGCTTGGGAATGTAAAGTTAGGAGGAAACCTGAAAAACAGACTCATACTCCAATTTTTACTTGTGAAGAAGCTTTTCAACCATTGATATGAATCAGGACAATTACATGAACAAGAAGCTGCAGACAGCTGATCTAGAAAATTATATTGATCTTGTGAAAGTTTTCTCACTGGAGTCGAGTTTTCCAAGCTGGGGAGAATGACACAGAAGCTTTTAGTTATTTTACAATATTTTATTATTTCAGATTTATGTATTAAGTATTAGGTATATTATGAACGGCAAGGGTTATTAGTTATCTTTAGGGTTTAAAACTAGGGCTAGGAATAAACTTTATTTGCAAGAAAACCTAATAACTTTACTTGCAAGAAAGAAAGGCTATATAAATAATTGTAAGCTTAACAGCCAGCATTAATGATATTATTATCATCTTTGAATTATAATAAAGAAACTAGATTTGTTTTAAACCCTAAGTTCTCTAGAGTTCCAACTTTTTTACTTGTTTGTTCAACCCTAATCCTTTCTGTTGCTGCTGTTTTCTCCCCTAAACCACACCACTTCATTAAGATACTCAACCAATAAACTTCTTCATTTGGTTGGATAATCTAACCAAGGACAAATATTAACAACTTATTTTGGTTAAGAACCACATTATTTTGGTCAAACCTTTAAGCTAAAACTATATCTCAATATTTAACTATACAGTTTATAATGATTAATTGCTTGATTAATTTCATGTCATAACCAATTCTTTCTGGGTTCAAATACTCAACCTATAATAACCTCTTTACTTAGTTAAGATACCTCAACCTCTAAAGATTTCTTTCTTGACTGAGGATATATTAAACCTATAAAGCTCCTTTCCTTCATGGGAGGTAACCAATAAACTTATTTTTTTAAGTGATCTAACCAAGGACAAATATTAACAACTTATTTTGGTTAAGGACCTTATATTATTTTAGTCAAACCTTGTAGCTAAAACTATATCTCAATATTTAACTTTTACACTTTATAGCGACTAATTCCATGTCTTAACTGCATAAGAATTTTCAATTGATTAGTTTCTTCCATGTTAAAAACGGATCTCAACACATAGGTTGCTGCATGAAACAAGAAATTTATTGCTGGGTTCAATAGAGAAGGAAACTTCAGTAATACAAATAAACTTGCCAGCAAATATATGAAATTTAGGTCACAACCAAGGATTTAGCACTACTTATTATCCATCTATTAACATGAGACAGATCTTGCATGCAGCAACCTCCCACATAACATAAGCCCTTCCAATGTTACATTTAGTATTTGCACATTAAGAACTGTATCAGTTTGCTTCTCAAACTGAGGGACTTGTAAGAAAAGCATTCCAAATTTTTCTAAGGGAAGCAACAATATGCAATAAGAAAGTTTGTGAAATATACTCAAGCTGCTCAATCCGTTGCAGTAATTAATAAATTCTGAAAACAAATAAGTGATCAAACTTAGGTAAGCCAAATTCCTCCTATCATCCTATGTATCAATCAATAACCCAAAAGACAAACTAACAAATCCTGTTATTTTAAAGACAAACAACATATCACTTCAGATTATTGAGATTTTACCACATATGTAATAGAAACTAAGCTCACTATCAAAACCCCATGCAAGACGGAGCCATGACTGCTGGTAACCATCAATTAGATAGACCAAATATGCAAGTGAAGCAATGACCTGAACACAATTGACAAAAGATCCAAGCATTATAAATAAGAAACATATTTAGAATAGAAGTAAACTAACAATGGCAGACAATCAAGAACAGACTACATACTAGTTGAACCGCCAGAAATATGGATAAAATGTCTCTCGTCACAAAAAAACGGAATTTCAAAGTCCGCCATTTCCTATCAGCAGCAACATGAACTCTCAAATGATAAGGAGCTTTACAGGTTGTGCAATGAGCAAATGCAAACCCTTCCTGGAAAAAAAATAGACATAATGAGATATGGTAGCTAGGAAAAAGGAGAGCAGTGTTATGCCCATTAAAGACACACACAGATGCTAGCTTTGCCGAATATCTAATTCCCTCCTGATAACTGAACATCATTCTATTCGAGTGTGTGGTCAAAGGCATAACTAGCCCACTGTTATTAAGGCACTCACATAGGCGCGCCTCGGTGCTAAGGTGCACCATGAAATCAAGATTTCGCCTTCAACCTTCTCAGGCGAAGCTATTTTATTGGGCGCTTGCCCTAGTGCACTTTATTGCACTTTGGACTTCAACAATGGGCAGAAAAAAAGCTAGCTTGAGTGAAGCAATGGAGCCAATTCTTAAGATTCTTTTATTATTATTGTTATTTTAAAATTCAAATACCCACTAAATAGAAAAAGAAAAATAAAAAAACTATATCAAAATACCCACTACAGCTGACTGTTAACTTTTAAGTTTCCCTTTTATTTTATATTTAAAAAACTCAAATTATCATTATTTCCTTCACTTAAGCAGACTTTTAACTTCTTTTTTATATATATTTTTTAATTTTAAAACTCAAAATGCTATTATTTCTTTTAAATTTATCAATTATAAACCAACTAGATTTCTCAAAACTTTGTTAAAACTTCATTAAATCATCAAAACTCAAAACTTCAATCTCCCTTGAACATTTCTCTTCAAAACCAAATACCAACACTACCAAGCAAAAGGTAAACATTTGTTTTTATTCTTTATCTATTCTATTATTTCTTTTTTCCTTTAATTCTTTTTCTCCTTCTCTATTTTTTATTTTCTTCTATTGTAATTTTTTTCAATAATTTTTGTAATATGCATTTGGAGCAAAGATTGATGTATATATTTTAATATTATTGTAATGTAATGGTGAAGACTTGAGAATAATGCAATTCTTTGTTTTGTTTTTTTCGTAACTAAAGGACCAACCATAATGTAACATAAATACGTATGCACCTTTACTTAGACGAGCTTTTGAGCTCTTTTTTTTCTTTTTTTTTTTTTTTTTTTTTTTTTTTGCACCTTGCACCTCAGGCTATATAGAGGACTTCGCGCCTTGTGTGCACCTAGTGCCCTTGACCACACTGACCCAGCCAGTGTTGTGAAGGGCACAAGGTGCACTCTAGACACTAGAATCCTTACATTGCCTAAGATGAAAAAATGTGCATGCCTAAGTGAAGTAAGGTGCAAATGCATGTGTGTTTTCATGTGTCTCTCTGTGTGTATATATAAAATACGCTTATGATATACAATTATGATAACAAACTCTAAAAAAGGCCAAGTTTATCCATAAAACATGCACAATTTTCTTTTTCTCTTGTTGGTCAACATACATGATTTCCTTATGATCTTAAGTATATTGTTGTGTACTCAAATAATGAAAAGCAGAAAGTTAGATGTTATCCCTTTCTCACTATTCAAGGTACATCTAGTGAAAAGTAAAGTTCAAAACAAATTAAATTAAAGAGAGCTTCAACCAAACTGCTTCTTTTAATGCCTAACACCTTAACAAAAACTGTGCCTAGGCACACCAAGCAAGCGCCTAATCAAATGCACCTTGTCCAAAAATATCCAAAGCACTTAATCAACTTTGTCCTATCTACTGTTAGGTAAAGGTAGCCTTCAAGAAGGTAACATAGGTTAATTCTTGTTTAAGTTTTATTGATTGTTGTAAATGTTGTATAAATGTGCAAACAATTTACCTATAAACTTTTCCTCTGATCTTTTCCAAGGGATTATCCAAGAATAACTGTTCTAAACCGAACTATATTCAACAATTACTATGCTATTTATAAAGCTATTAGTGTCTCAGAAAATGTAATATAGCTGCATTTCTCAAAATTCTATTAAATTTTAGTATAACATACTTGACTTTTGAGTTGATTATTCAATGTTTGGAGTTACATGTTATGCTTGAGGTTATTTCAATTTTCAAGCAATACAGCATAACGTTCTCCAAATTCCTGTTAGGGATACTTTAAGATGGACTATATTGGAAGCTATCAAAGTAACCTGAAATCATTATGCCTTTGTCTTTGTCTTTGATCAAGGCAAATTGGTAACCGGTATCAAATTGCTAGTAGGTTAAACTTTACACAATAGACAAACACTTAATACTTTATGCCTTTGTCCTTGATCAAGATCAAGATCAACTGCATTTGTTAGATTGGGCTGGGAGTAACTGCTATTCAGTCTGCAACCACAATCCTCATTCAATATAATGAATTTTTATATAGAATGAAGCTGATATCTGACCACATTACAGAAATAGATTTAACATGAATTGGAATTTGTTCCCAACTTTTTATCTTTGTGATTTCATTATCGATCCAATTGTCAGCACACAAGATCTGCAATGCTTGTGCCATGAAAGAGTTATATTAATTATCGCAATGTTAAAACCACACATTGAGGGGAAAAGACTAGGAGAAGGCTCCCCTTAAGTTAAATTCACTAAACTTGCATTTTTTGGGGGGGGGATATAAAGTAAACGCAATTTTTGTTTCCATTACTGAACAAAGGACTAATGTTGCAGGTATATATCTTTTTTTTATGTTGTATGATTGTCTAACTTTTTACTCCATTACCAGGCACATGCAGAAGAAAGAAATTGAATCTAGATTATCAGAACAATTGGCATCCAGAAACTAACACAGCAACACTAGCATTGAAATTTAGTTCAAGCAATGAAATAACAGCTGTAAAGAAAAGCACTCCTACAGACGCCAGTGAAACCATAGTACAAGTAAAGTATAAAGCATTCCAATTTCACTGTTCAAAAATGAAGAAAAAGGGTATCAATGTTTATACCTTTACAGCTCGCCAATGATCTAAACATTCCCGATGTACATATTTTGATGTTCCTTTGCACTTACAAGGAGCAATAAAATCTCTACCTGAGGAAAACAATTGCACATTGAACTAGTTATTAGCACAAGTTCCTTCAAACAACACCCTTAGCAACAAAAATTAAGTTTTCTTTTTTTCATAATTATTAAACATTATTGCGTAGGATGACCAAAAAAAAAATTACTGCGAAGGAATTATTTAAAATAAAAAAAAGGGAACTGAAAATAATTAAATTGCTATTTTTATCTTCTCTAAATTCGTTTAATAACGCAATCAGTTCGGTCGCCAAACGAAAAAATTGAACCCGTTATACTAGAGTGATGTACGTAGTTGAATTTTGAAGGAAAAAAAGACCAGAATTTTTTCGAGAGGAAGGCTTAAAATAAGCAAAGTGATCGTGATTCATAGCACAATCGATGAAACCAATTTTTTTAAAATTTCTTTAAAAAAAGGAAGTTAAATTTGAGGAAATAGGGTTTAAAAGTAGAACATACCGTCGGTTTCGAGGCAAATTCGACACTGAATTTGATCGGCTGGACCGGCCTCGAGGTCGATCTCGCTGGGCTCGGTGATCGGTGGGGGAGCCATGAGAAGCAATTCCTCCGATTGATCGCTCATTGTCGATTAACAAATAAACAGAGGAAATAGCCGTTTTCGATAATAATAATTAATTAAGACGGAGTCTTAAAATCTAGAAATTTATAGAGAGAAAAAGGAGCAATCTCGAATTTCTCTCCTCTGATTCTTGAAGCTGATACTGATGTCTTTTTTATGGCTCTTCCGGCGGAATTTCAACATCAGTAATTCAGTATGTATATTTTTTCTATTATTTTACATATGGATTCTTTTCTTTTCTTAATTTTGCAAGAAAAAAGAAAGAAAACAAAGAAAAGAATTTAGAGATTTTGGATTTTTTTTTTTTAGTTTTCCGGTAATAACCTTGACTTGCAAAACAATTTCTATCTTGTTTAAGGCTATACTGCACAGTGGTCATCCAATTTTTATAAATTTTCATTTTGGAGATTAAAAATAAAACAAATCGCAAATTAGACACTGTCGCTTACAATCATTTTATTTTAATCACTTAACTTTAATAAATTTTTATTTTAATCACTCGCCTTTAATTCAATGTTATTCTACGTCACCTAACTTAAAAAAAATTTCATTTTGTCAATCATTTTATCAATTTTAAAAAATAATTTATTTTTTTCTTTTTCTTATAATTAATTTTAGTTTTTTAAGTAAAAGGGAAAAACTTGAGTGTTTATAGAGAGTTACTTAGGTTTTTAGTGGAAAATTTTGGATTTTTACAAAAAAAAAATCATTTTTCTTTTTTTAGAATTAATTTTAATTTTTATGATAAAATGGAAAATTTGGGATTTTACAAAAAAAATTACTTGGGTTTTTAAAAATTATATTTTCAAGATTTTAGATTTAAAACCTTATATGTTGGCAAACATTATTTTAAAAAAAAATATCCATGTAAAATTTTAAAAAAACTTCCAAATTTGTTTTAAAATTTCTTGTAATTTCTCCATTAACTCTAACTAATATAAGGAAAATTTAATCAACCTGACAATTTTGAATGGTTAGTCTAATAATATAAAATATAAGGTTAATATATTAGTTGCCCCTAAAGTTACACTCAATTATTATTTTGATTTTTAAAGAATTTTTTTGTATCAGTTTAATACTTAAAGTTTTTAATCCGTTATCAGTTTATCTCAATGGTTAAGGACGTTAAAAAAAGACTGATGTGGCATGTTGAGTGTACATCACATCACACAACTTTATTTTTTAAAAATAAATTAACAAAGAAAAAATGAGAAAAAAGAAAAAAAATCTCAAATTTTTAAAATAACTAGAAAAAATTAAAATTATATAAAAATCCTAGATATTAAAAATATTTGTTAATACATAAAACACAAAGAAGAGAGAAAATAGAAAAAAAAAAGATAAACATATTCAGAAAAATCTCAAAATTTTTTAACAAATCAGACAAATATATGAAAAGTTATATTAAATTTCCAAAATTTAAAATATATATATTCTATTTAAAAAAATACATAAAATTAAAAAAAAAAGCCAAATTACAAAAGTTGTCAAAAAAATTCAAAAAAATCTCAAACTTTTTTTTAAATCAGAAATAAAAAAAGGAAAGTTTTAAAATATGTGAATGAAAATCTAAAGCCATATTTTTTACTGATTTTATATAATAATAAAAAAAAAGAATTACGCTTCTTGTATTTTCACACTTCTTTTAACCTTGTGTATTTTTAAACAAAAAAAATGTTTTTATTTTTTATTTCTGGAGATTTTATATAACTTTCTATATATTTTTCTGATTTGTTAAAAAAAAATAGATTTTTTTGGATATGTTTGACAATTTTTTGTACTTTATCTCTTTTTTGTGTTTTATATATTTTTAAAATAAAAAATAAATAAGTTTTAAGTTTTGGGATTTTTATATAATTCTATATTTTATTTTATTTTTAAAGAAAAATGAGAATTTTAATGATATTTTTTTTCTTTTTTTACTGATTTTCCTGTTTATCCCGTTTCTTTTTTGAATTTCTTTTTGAAAATTAAAGTTAAGTTGATGTGGCGTGTTTTTAGTGTGCTAGGTCACCTTTTTTAACATCGTTAACGATTGGACAAACTGATAACCAATTGGAAAGTTCATCTACCAAACTAATAAAAATATTTCTTCAAGTACTAAGGTGATAATTGGGTAAACTCTGAAGGACAAATAGTGCATTAACCCTAATATATATTGTAGATGCATGGGTTTGATTAAAAAACAAACCTAGAAAATGGGGGAAATTATTTAATGAAAAACAGATGTAGAATATAAAGTCGCATTGAAAATTTTGTTAGCATTGAAAATTTTTAAACTAATCAAAATTTAAATAAAAAAATTTAAAACCATTAACTCCGATGTAAAAATTAAACTAATCAAATTTATCAATTTTGAAAAAAAATATATTTAATTATATAATAAATTATTCTATGGGAAAATCGAAAAAAGCTTTTAAGCCTCAATCGACTCCCAAACCATTAACTTCCTTGCAATTTCTCCATTTAACACCATTAAGTATTGAAAAGTATTGCATTGAAAAATTACTTGTTGTCAACCAATTAGATTGACAGGGGAAGAAAGTGGTGGTCGAATTGGTGGTTCACCAGTAGACAATGTGGAGAGCTACTATAGATGGATAGTTTCTGAGAGTGTGGTTAGAAAGAAGAAGTGTTCGAAAGAAGTGTCTTCCGAACTATTACATAGGCCCTTTTATAGTGGGATACAAGATTATCTACTTCTTTAGAGACTACTGATATTGAGATTTGTTGTGATGTCCGAGGATATGACATTTTAGAACAATTGGGTAATCAATGGTTCTGAACTTCCCATGTGCGTCTCATGTATGCTCAACGGAGGTGTGGTGTTGTGTGAGGTTTGCCAGGCTCAAGTTCGTTTGTGGTAAAGAGTAAAAAGTACACTAGCTTAGCCAGGTTCGCTAGATACACATAGTTCGTTAAAGGGTCAGCTCCGCTATAGGACATATGTTAGGGTCTGTGGTGAGGTATAACAATTACCCCTAGATGAGGGAAGGTTATACAGTGACCTTTCGCGAGTCTATTGAGAGGTTTGCAAAATGGTGTTCAAGCTTGCGTAGTTGAATTAAAATTCGCATACTTATCACATATCTTTCTTATGTATGTATGTGTATTTTTATACTTCTTTGTAAATTGAATTTTAAATTTTGTCACTTGAGGAAGGATATGTATTTTTATTTGATGATAAAACTATAGAAGAGTGTTTTGAATTGACGATGCATATGTAGAATTTTTGATGAGATTAGAAAGAATTATTATTATCCATCTACATGTTTTGTTGTGGTTGCATAATTTGTATTGTTTACTGGAATAGTACGTGATTGGGCATGTGGTAACTTGCTCGGTAAGTTCATAGTAACTAAAGACTTTTTTTTTAATATATAGGAGATTGGGGTTATTTTTTTAGTACTTCTTTTTACCATTTGCATTTTCTTCTTCATTTTCCCTTGCTGTCTAAAAACCTTTTGTGATTTGTAGAAGAATGACTCTTATTTTGACCAAAATTTATTTTGGCTTTTCTTCTCCTAGTTAAACTTTGTTTTTAGTTTCCCACTTAAACTCTAATTAACCTAGAGTTGTTGTTGTCATATATGCTACGAATTTCATCCTATGAATAGGACTTAGTTACTCTAGGTTTTACACAACAAAAATTATTCAATTGAGAGAATTTTGTTCTTTGTTTTGAAATGTTTTTCTTGTGGGGCTTTAGGTTTTTTCTTTTAATTCTCTCAATCTTTTGTACTCTCCTTTATTATAGTGAAATCTCCTTTTGCCTATGGTTTTTTATCCTCTCTTGAGGAGTTTTTTCCACATAAAATTTGCATGTTCAATTTTTTCGATTCTTATTTTATTCACTTTGTTCATTGCTTAACCGTGTTTATCCCCCACAAACTTGTATCAGAGCTAGTTCGATTTCTGTAGTCAACCCATTTAGAGATGGCAGCATCAAGGTTCGATATTGAGAAGTTTGACAGAATTGAAAATTTTAGTTTGTGGTAAGTTCAGATGACGACAATACTGGTTCAAAACGGTCTGAATAAGGTCGTTATAGGGAAGAAGCCCGTATATATAGATCAGTCAGAATAGGAAGAGCCCAATTAAAAGGCTCTATCTACTATTCAATTATGCCTCACGAATAATGTGTTACAGGAGGTTCTGAAGGAGAAAATAACATCTACATTATGGAAGAAACTAGAAGCCTTATATATGACGAAACCTCTGGCCAACAGGTTAGTATTAAAACAACGTCTTTACACGTTCAGAATGGTTGAAGGTGAATACATTAGAACTCGTATTAATGATTTTTTTACCATTCTTAATGACTTAAAGAATCTCAAAGCAGAGATTCGTGACGAGAATCAAGTTATGTTGTTGTTATGCTCTTTGCCCTCTTTTTATAAAACTTTCATGGAAGCTCTAATTTATGAGAGAGATCATCTCATATTCAAGGATGTGAAGGGGAATCTTCTAAGTAAGGATAAACCCGACAATGAGTTAGGCCAAAATAAAAAATCAGACGGGCAAGCCTCAGTTATAGTTGCAAGAGGCAGACAATAAACTAGAAAGATAGATCGAAACATGTAACAACCCGTTTTTAGTTAAATCGAAACAGTGGTTTTGGGACCACAAATCCGAATTCAAAAAATTTATTTTATTATTATTTTATTTCCTATAGCATGATAGTAGTACCGTATAAAAATTTCGTTAAGAAATTTTACCGTTTACATGCTCAATTTGATAAAAAGGACTAAATCGCGTAAAGTACAAAGGTTGAGTTCTAGTAGCTAAAAGTATTAAATAGCTATAGAACCTTAAAGTAAGAGTCCTTAAATTGTAACTAGACCATAAATAGTGATAGTGGATGTACACGGCTTGGCATTTGTGCAAATTTTAAAGTTTTTAAAGGTTATAATGGTAATTAGGTAATTAAATGATAAATTAAATAAAGTAAAAACAAGCCTTCATCTTTTATTTCTTCTTAAATCGAATGTTAGGTTTTGAGAAGCCATTTTTGAGCTTTTAAATTTCGGCAATTTCACCTTGCTTAATTGGTATGTATTTTGTCTCGTTTTTATTGATTTCTATATTTTCGGAATCATTAGCTTAATCGAACTAGCCCGGGGACTAATTTGAGAAATTGTTAAAGTATTAGAGTTTTGCCATGAATGAATATATGTTTTTTTTATGTTTTATGGAAGAAAATGGACAATTGTTGTTAGATAAACAACTTTTGTTAAGTGATTTTTGGTGAAATTGTTAAATAGGGATTAAATTGAAAAATGGAAAATTTTACATGGTGAAATTGTGAAATAAATGAAATATAGGGCTTTCTAGGGACCTAATTGATATTCGGCTATAGTGGGTTGTGGTGAAATTGCATAAATTTCCACTTTTATGAGCTAGGGACTAAATTGCAAGAAATTAAAAGTATAGGGGCAAAAAGTAATTTTGCCAAAATATGGTTTTGGGTTATCTTGAATAAAATAAATATTAAATTGAGCTAAATTTATCTGTATAGATCAAGGCAGACCTCGTACGGCTTTAAATCGGGGCAAAGAGAAAGTCTCGGATTAATCGCCTCTGTATCTACGTATACTTGTTGAGGTAAGTTCATGTGATTAAATTGTGTTTATATGTTTTACATTGAATTATGTATGAATTTTGAATTGCCACATGTATACACGATTGCATATCCAACGACGTACGACAATTACTGAGCCCCGTTTGAACCTTAGGAATTCGTAGGATACAAATGACATGTCATTAGGGTTTACATGATTCGGGTGCTTGTCCTGAACGTCTTACCGATGGTTGAGGTCCGACATGTGTTACTGATACTCCACAATTTGTGTGAGCAGCATCATGTAGCTACGTTTCGACCCACAGCTCGTGTGAGTAGGCCCATATTCACAGCTCGTGTGAGCATTTTAATTCACGGCTCGTGTGAGTATACATGTAAAGGATTTGACGGATTACAGTTATATGATTTAGCACACTATGTATGAGCTATCCCGAGTATCCAACGGTATTCTAAATGGTTCAACGAGCTTTATTCTGAAACGAAATGGTAATGGTTCAATACGGACTATTATAGGGACACATATGAATTACATGGAAATGTTATTACATGGTATATAGAAAATTGAATTGGATGATACATGTATATGAAACATAATTTATATGTTATGCTCATCCATGTTTGTTTGGTTTATGTATATGTTTACATGGCTAACTTGCTTGAGGTATATGCATAGGCATTGGCAAAATTATGGTTGGAATATGCTATGTTAGCTTACCTACTATGTAATGAAATGGTAAGTTAAGTTTTATGTTTTACGAACTTACTAAACTTAAATGCTTACTTTATGTTATTTTTCGTGTCTTATAGTGCATTGGAAGCTCGTTCGGGTTGAAAGCTTGTCGGAGCTATATCACACTATCCATCAGCTCTTTTGGTACTTTTGGTTGTTTAATTTTGGTTATAATGGCATGTATAGGAATTTTGGCTAATGTTTGCCTATATGTTTGGTTGTTGAAATGACCATTTGGTTTGGCTTGAGTTTGGTATTTTGGTGTTCAAATGAATTTGGTTTTGGCATGTAAATATTAGCCTTAATATGGATGATGTTTGGCTTGATATGCTTGAATTACGGAAGATGAAATTATAGTTTGAATATGCATATTATATATGGCTTGTAACTTGTTAGAAATGTGGTGATTTGGTATCTTATTTTGTGTGATTTATATGGTCATTTGATACTAGTGATAGAATGGCATTTTGGTACCAAATGGTTTGTGTTTTGGTAAGTAAATTTTATGGTATGTATTGATGCAAATATTGTTGGAATTTAATTGATTATTTTGGCTAAATTGAGTACATGGCTTTACATGTTTTAATGTTGTCAATTGAGGTGCCTTTGGGCATATTGGTTGTATATGATTATACCATATGTGTATAGCTTGATTATGCTTGATTTTGGTACCTTGTTATGGCTTGTATATATGTGCATTTTTTGTTGTAGGTACATACCAAGATGGGTGAGAAAAAATGGCTTGTAAAATGGCCTATTTTCGTTCACACGGACAGATACATGGGCGTATGTCTCAACCGTGTGTGACACACGGCCTGGCACACGGGAGTGTGGCTTGGCCGTGTGACCCAAGTCAGTGAGTTATACATGGGTACGGACACGGACTGGGACACGGCCGTGTCTCCCTACTTCGAATGCTCACATGGCCTGGCCACACTGTCGTGTGACCCTTGCAGTATTGTAAATTTTCAATGTTTTTGAAAAATTCTTGGAGTTTTCAATTTAGTCCCAACTTGTTTCTAATACATATTTTGGGCCTCGAGGGCTCGTATAAGGGACAACATGTATGATTTTGATTGGTTTTAATATGATTATTGATATGATTTGAAATGTTTGAAATTTATGTTCGTTTGATTTGAAAACTTCGGTAATGCTCTGTAACTCTATTTCGGCAACCGATACGGGTTAGAGGTGTTACATTTATTGGTATCAGAACTACGGTTTAGTTGATTCTCAGACTGAACATAGCGTGTGTGAGTCTAGCTATACATGGCATTATATAACCTATAATAGTGTGATATCTCTTGACCATTTTAAAACATGTTTTCCTGTAGCAATGACATCCAACCGAGCTGACTCTGATGAAGTAGAAAGCAATGCTCAAGCCTCCATTCACGAAGTAGCGTCGAGTGGTACAAGGCTCGTATCTGAGTGCCGGGGAGGAGAGGCTAAGGAAGCCTTCTTCCAAATAATGAGTGAATGGTTTACTGAGTTTATACGAACGAACCCGACTGCTCAACAACCTCCACCCCCTCCTGTTCCCCAACCGGTCCCTATTATTCCTCAAGGTATGGAACCATTACGAGTTAGTAAACTTCCTGTTGATAAGATTCGTAAGTATGGGGCTGAAGAATTCAGAGCTACTACTGAAGATGATCCCGAGAGAGCAGAATTCTTGTTAGATAATATAATTAGGGTTTTCGACGAATTGTCTTATTCACCGACTGAGTGTGATAAGTGTGCGGTATCGTTATTGAAAGATTCGGCTTACCAGTGGTGGAATATGTTAATTTCTGTAGTGCCGAGAGAGCGGATCACCTGGGAATTCTTCCAAACTGAGTTTCGAAAGAAATGCATTAGTCAAAGATTTCTAGATAAAAAACGTAAATAATTTCTTGAGCTCAAATAGGGTCGTATGTCTGTATCAGAGTATGAGCGGGAATTTGTCAGACTGAGTAAATATTATAACACCCCAAACCCGGCCTAGAAGTTAGGCCCGAATCTGGCGTGTCACATTGAAGTGTTTTAGCGAAAACCTTGTTTTCATTGAAAACCCTTCTAGAGAAAAGTTAAGTAAAACCAGTTTGCTTTTCAAAGCGAGTGTAGCCAAGAACCATTTCCTTGTAAAAATTTCCTTTGACAATGAAGCTCGATCTTAAAACACAATTATTTTCAAAAACTTCAAATTCGCTTAAAAGAAATAAATCCAGGTTCCGTTTCAAAATTACAATGCATAGTGGAAGTAATGGAGTAATAACTAGAGGAAAAAAACCTTATTACAATCCGAAAAATAAATGACTTAAAGTAAATAACTTAAAATCTAGAATTTAGACATTTAGAAAAACCGGTCTAATCGTCTTGCTAGTTGGCCACCTCTGAGTCCCTCCATCCGTCGAACCGCCTACTGAGGATTAGCTGAGAAAAATAAAAGAGGGAGTGAGTTTTCGAAAACTCAGTGTGTACGACCCTCGTCAAACAAATAGCATACATATCATATTATTATCATAACAATATCATACATGCAATGCTGTGCAAACCCTCCCCAAATAATCCATCCGGTACACATCATCTCCGTCCCGCCGAAACATATCTGTGGGGATTTCTAAATCGACCCACCCATCCGATACACATCAAGGGTAGCGGTTTGCGGTACTACCAAAACGTTAAACAAAGTCGCTAATCATATAATGGGCTTAAAAAGCCATCGGTGGATCCACAGTTGTCAAGCAACCATTCGATCCTCATATACTTCCTCCGTTCCATAATTCCCACCCATATGCAACCTAAACAGAATATCATATGAATGCAGCAAATGTACATGTAACATCTATAAATCTTACCTTCAACACATAGGGGTATTTTAGTCTTTTCACACATCAAGGGTATTTCGGTAATTCTACCCTACAGGGGTATTTCAGTAATTCTTAATAGTATGGGTCTTAATTACGAACCTTGGCCCGTCAACAAGTCTTCGCGGCTAAAGTGAACAGACACTACGCACCAAGTAGGATTCCAGAGAAGAGGAGGTGGGTCATTAAGACCGCTTAAGTACCAAGCTCTCCCTAGATCCAATCCTAGACATGCATATGCCCGTTGCCACACCTAAACCTTATGACTTGTTCATAGTCGCACTTAATAAATTATTAAAGTTTTATGTAAGGTTAAGCAATTTACCAAATACTAAGCCCAAGACCCCTTACAAAGCCCAAACAAGTTCACATACGTTCATATGGCCCACCAGGCCCAATCTCATTCGTATGGCCCACTAGGCCCAAATCATAATCATATGGCCCATCTGGCCCAATCACATTCATAGGGCCCATCTGGCCCAAATCAACTCCAAGCCATGTAACCAGCATGACTAGTTCATCACCTATTACCAAACCATCAAATTCACCTATTTTGAGCCTACGGCCTATCAGGCCCATTTTGCCCATTCTGGCCCGATTGGCCAAAACACGACCCAAGTCCATGGGATCGCTCATGGGGCCTCTGATATCATATCAATTTTCCCTTACGAGTGTTCGCGCACTCGCAAGACTACCGTAGCCAAAATTTTTGACTTTTCGGCATTTCGGCTTTTCGGCATTTCGGGATTTGCCGATCTAATGTGTGTGTAGTGTATGTACACACCTGATAACAAAACGCGCTGCGATATCCTTAGCCACGATCCTGCAAGCGATATCACTCAAAGATTAATCACAAATACTTATCGAATACTTTACCAAAAGCCGAAGTCTCACCTTAACCTTACCTGAAACACCAAGCCTTATTAGCCCTTCTTTGATCACTAGTCACGCATATCTTTTAAATCTGCATCATTCTTAATCATTAAAAATAGAATAATAGGTGACTTGTATCCAACACAAGTCCCCCTTTCCCTATCTATGACCATTCGGCCAACACCTAAACCATAATTAAGAATACTTACCCAAGAAGCAATCGGCGCAAGAGGTATTCGGCTTTTGAGATTAGTATAGTGAAAGGGGTTATTAGGCACAAAAATAGGAAGAAGGAGAGAAGAAGGAATCGGCTAAAACCAAGGGTGTATCAAAAGAGAAGTTGAGAAGAAAAAGTATGGAAGATCAGCAAGCAAAGAAGGAATTCGGCTTCTAAGTACTTAGAGAGAAAAAGTGTTTTGGCAACTCAAAAAAACAAATGAGGAATTCGGCCAAAGGGAAAAACAATTTTGGCATTAGCCTAGGACCACAAAATCAAAACCTATTTATAGCCTATAGCCGAATTTCCTATCCCCAAATTCCCAATTCGGCTCAACCTCTTCCACATATCTCATCTCCTAATTTTTCTCCACGATAACTCCCCAATCCTTTTCCTAAATTTTCTCTTCTGATCACTCTCCTTAGAGTCCATCGTCACACCACTTCCAACCTTTTAGAAGGCCAAAGTTAAACTCCTAAAAATACTAAGCTAGGATTCGAACCTAGGTTCTCCTTGCTAGCCCATAACGCCACCTTCCCATACCCTAAGTGGCATCACTTAGCCACTCCACCATAAGGTTCTTTGATACCATTTTCCCTATTTTTAAAAGCCCAACTACTCACTGCCCTGGTTCCTTTAATAATTAATTAAAAATTCCTTCTCCTCAAAGTTCAAACCCAGCACTTCTCTAACACCCCTAGACACTCCAAGTTCATTAACCATCAAGGCCCACATGCCAATTGTCGCTTTCTCGCTCACTTAAAAATTTTCTGAGACCCAAAGCCCCAAGCCCAATTCTTCTAGGCCCAAAAACTTGGGGCGTTACAACTCTACCCCTTTAAAGAAATTTCATCCTCGAAATTTCTGACTAACTATTAACCTCACCGCTCAAGTCACACCTCTATGCTTTCGCTGCGCACCCTGATCTTAATAACACTAACACACTTTAACTCTGATTGAACCCTCTTACACTTACCAAAAACCTACCCACTAGAGCAGATAAACATTGCATGCATACTGTTTCTATACCCAAAATATCGCATCCATACAAAACATACCCGTTATCACATTTGGGCATCCCCGTCTTCCCGGCGATGAGCAGCATAAACCAAAGCTGGCTGCCTTGCTTCAGTACGACCTGTATCTCCGCCCGGTGCTCCACATCCACGTCTATTACCATTATCGCCCCTGGCCTGCCCACGGCCCCTTGGCGGCAGCTAATCATCCCTTGGTGGCTGAACATTACCTCAGCCCACGGCTGGCACCTGAGCCGATACTCTAGGGAAATTCTTGATCCTATGCTCCATAGATCCGCAAGCTAGACAAGCTCCTATCCTCCTCCAACACTCGCCTATATGACCTTTCCCACAATCAGCACAAAGTGGCACCCCTGGATTAGCAGCAGGGCCCCCCGCTCCTACTGGCCCATCAACTCTGGCCTTAGCTCTAGGCCTTTCTCCCGTACCAGAAGACTCAGCCTCCCTTTTATTCTTGCCTTTCTCTTTATCCCAATTCAGGCGCTCAGTGCGCTTCACCTCCTCTACTATCTTTGCTTTTTCAACCAACTCCGAGAAAAATCGCTCCCTCTATGGAGCTATCAATACTCTGAGGCTATCTCTAAGACCATCCTCGAACCTAATACAACGCTCATAGTCCGTTGCCACAATAGCCCTTGCATACCTACTAAGGCGTAGAAACTCCGCCTCATATTCCACTACAGATTTGTTCCCCTGGGTCAAGTTCAGGAACTCCTTCCTCCTAGCATCAACATAGCTTGCACCTACGTACTTCCCTTGAAACGAAGTTTTGAAAAACTCCCAAGTAATCTGCTCAGGTTGGGTGCCTTCCTTCACCGTCAACCACCACTGATAGGCTTCTTCCCTAAGTAGTGACACTGCCCCTTTCAATTTTTGCTCCGGTGTGCAGTCCAAGTCATCCATTATCCTTTCTGTGGCCTCCATCCAGTATTCGGCCACATTAGGAGCCACTCCAGCAATACCCTTAAAGACCTTAGCCCCATTAGGTTGAAGTTGCTCTAGAATTGCCCCTGATTTCCAGTACCATTATTGGGCCCAGCGACCCTTTCCAAAATCCTCAGCATTGCTTGTGACAATGCTTCTTCTCCAGCGGCCCGATCATTCGGCCTCGTTTCAGCCACAGGTGAGGCCGGAGCCTCTCCTACTTTAACATTGAACATATGGCCTGATGCCAACGACTCATCCCTAACACTTCTGAGACCTCGGCCACGGCCCCTTGCACCTCTTCTAGCGCTCATTATCTGTATTCAAAATTTTATGAAGTTTTAGTTAGTTCCAGTAATTAAGCCGATGTTTTATGATAGTATTAAGTAAAAAGGTTGTTTTCGCAAATCCTCTACAGTTTCAAGTTCCTACTGCCTTTAGTTTCACTCTAACTAAAAAGCTTTAGTATAATCATCTAAAGTAGCCCACTAACTATCTATAGTATATCAAGTTAAACAAGCTTAATAATAAGAGAACTTACTTGGTTCGACGTCGAAGACTAGGTGTGCCACATCACAAGAATTTCCAAAACATTTCGATCCAACCAAAAATATTTTTTTAAACCCAAGTAATAAGGCCCATTTCACAGCCCAAGCTTTGTAATCGGGCTCTGATACCACTAAATGTAACACCCCAAACCCGGCCTAGAAGTTAGGCCCGAATCCCGCGTGTCACATTGAAGTGTTTTAGCGAAAACCTTGTTTTCATTGAAAACCCTTCTAGAGAAAAGTTAAGTAAAACCCAGTTTGCTTTCAAAACGAGGTGTAGCCAAGAACCATTTCCTTGTAAAAATTTCCTTTGACAGCGGAAGCTCGATCTTAAAACACAATTATTTTCAAAAACTTCAAATTCGCTTAAAAGAAATAAATCCAGGTTCCGTTTCAAAATTACAATGCATAGTGGAAGTAATGGAGTAATAACCAGAGGAAAAAAACCTTATTACAATCCGTAAAATAAAAGACTTAAAGTAAATAACTTAAAATCTAG
This sequence comes from Gossypium sturtianum, assembly GCA_025698515.1. NCBI lineage: Eukaryota > Viridiplantae > Streptophyta > Magnoliopsida > Malvales > Malvaceae > Gossypium > Gossypium sturtianum. Next base: position 80,336,211 of record CM046953.1, on the reverse strand, counting down.
AATTTAGACATTTAGAAAAACCGGTCTAATCGTCTTGCTAGTTGGCCATCTCTGAGTCCCTCCATCCGTCGAACCGCCTACTGAGGATTAGCTGAGAAAAATAAAAGAGGGAGTGAGTTTTCGAAAACTCAGTGTGTACGACCCTCGTCAAACAAATAGCATACATATCATATTATTATCATAACAATATCATACATGCAATGCTGTGCAAACCCTCCCCAAATAATCCATCCGGTACACATCATCTCCGTCCCACCGAAACACATCTGTGGAGATTTCTAAATCGACCCACCCATTCGATACACATCAAGGGTAGCCCGGTTGCGGTACTACCAAATGTTGCAGCAAAGCTGCTAATCATATAATGGGCTTAAAAAGCCATCGGTGGATCCACAGTTGTCAAGCAACCATGCGATCCTCATATACTTCCTCCGTTCCATAATTCCCACCCATATGCAACCTAAACAGAATATCATATGAATGCAGCAAATGTACATGTAACATCCATAAATCTTACCTTCAACACATAGGGGTATTTTAGTCTTTTCACACATCAAGGGTATTTCGATAATTCTACCCTACAGGGGTATTTCAGTAATTCTTAATAGTATGGGTCTTAATTACGAACCTTGGCCCGTCAACAAGTCCTCGCGGCTAAAGTGAACAGACACTACGCACCAAGTAGGATTCTAGAGAATAGGAGGTGGGTCATCAAGACCGCTTAAGTACCAAGCTCTCCCTAGATCCAATCCTAGACATGCATATGCCCGTTGCCACACCTAAACCTTATGACTTGTTCACAGCCGCACTTAATAAATTATTAAAGTTTTATGTAAGGTTAAGCAATTTACCAAATACTAAGCCCAAGACCCCTTACAAAGCCCAAACAAATTCACATACGTTCATATGGCCCACCAGGCCCAATCTCATTCGTATGGCCCACTAGGCCCAAATCATAATCATATGGCCCATCTGGCCCAATCACATTCATAGGGCCCATCTGGCCCAAATCAACTCCAAGCCATGTAACCAGCATGACTAGTTCATCACCTATTACCAAACCATCAAATTCACCTATTTTGAGCCTACGGCCTATCAGGCCCATTTTGCCCATTCTGGCCCGATTGGCCAAAACACGGCCCAAGTCCATGGGATCGCTCATGGGGCCTCTGATATAATATCGATTTTCCCTTACGAGTGTTCGCGCACTCGCAAGACTACCGTAGCCAAAATTTTTGACTTTTCGGCATTTCGGCTTTTCGACATTTCGGGATTTGCCGATCTAATGTGTGTGTAGTGTATGTACACACCTGATAACAAAACGCGCTGCGATCTCCTTAGCCACGATCCTACAAACGATATCACTTAAAGATTAATCACAAATACTTATCGAATACTTTACCAAAAGCCGAAGTCTTACCTTAACCTTACCTGAAACACCAAGCCTTATTAGCCCTTCTTTGATCACTACTCATGCGTATCTCCTAAATCTGCATCATTCTTAATCATTAAAAACAGAATAATAGGTGACTTGTATCCAACACAAGTCCCCCTTTCCCTATCTATGACCATTCGACCAACACCTAAACCATAATTGAGAATACTTACCCAAGAAGTAATCGGCGCAATAGGTATTCGACTTTTGAGATTAGTATAGTGAAAGGGGTTATTTGGCACAAATAGAAAGAAGGAGAGAAGAAGGAATCGGCTAAAACCAAGGGTGTATCAAAAGAGAAGTTGAGAAGAAAAAGTATGGAAGATCAGCAAGCAAAGAAGGAATTCGGCTTCTGAGTACTTAGAGAGAAAAAGTGTTTTGGCAACTCAAAAAAAAAATGAGGAATTCGGTTAAAGGGAAAAATAATTTTGGCATTAGCCTAGGACCACAAAATCAACACCTATTTATAGCCTATAGCCGAACTTCCTATCCCTAAATTCCCAATTCGGCTCAACCTCTTCCACATATCTCATCTCCTAATTTTTCTCCACGATAACTCCCCAATCCTTTTCCTAAATTTTCTCTTCTGATCACTCTCCTTAGAGTCCATCATCACACCACTTCCAACCTTCTAGAAGGCCAAAATTAACTTCTAAAAATACTAAGCTAGGATTCGAACCTAGGATCTCCTTGCTAGCCCATAACGCCACCTTCCCATACCCTAAGTGACGTCACTTAGCCACTCCACCACAAGGCTTTTTGATGCCATTTTTCCCTATTTTTAAAAGCCCAACTACTCACTGCCCTGGTTCCTTTAATAATTAATTAAAAATTCCTTTTTCTCAAAGTTCGAACCCAGCACTTCTCCAACACCCCTAGACACTATAAGTTCATTAACCCTCAAGGCCCACATGCCAATTGTCACTTTCTCACTCACTTAAAAATTTTCTGAGACCCAATGCCCCAAGCCCAATTTTTCTAGGCCCAAAAACCTGGGGCGTTACAAATATGCTCGTGAATGTATTCCAACCGAGACTGCCATGTGTAAGAGGTTCGAGGAAGGATTGAATGAAGATATAAAGCTTCTAGTCGTAATTCTTGAGCTAAAAGAATTTTTTGTCTTATTGATCAAGAGCACAAAGTCGAGGAACTGAGTAAAGAGAAAAGACATGTTGATTTTGAAGCTAGATATTCGAGAAAGAGATCAACTGGGAAGTCATATCAGTCGGAATCAAAAAGATCAAAAGAACATCACAATCATTCTACAGCTTCAGTGGGTATTCCAATCGAGACAGAGGTAACCAACATTCGAGTCCTAAACCTTAGGCTACATCTGTAGCAAGCGTGGGTAGTGTCAGAGATGTCAGACCCGAGTGCAGGCACTGTAAAAGACCATATTATTGTAAGTGTCGACTGAAGAATGGAGCATGCTTCAGGTGTGGTTCTTTCGAGCATTATTTTAGAGATTGCTTAGAGAAATTTGAGAAAGAAAAAGTTCAGAATACGAGGCCAAGCAACACAGCTGCGAGAGGTAGACCACCTCATAAACCCAGAAATGTGAACGGTAGTCATGGAATAACAAAAGACTCTATTGTAAGATCTGAGGCTCGAGCACTAGCTAGGGCTTATGCTATTCGTGTACGAGAGGATGCTTATACACCAGATGTTATTACCAGTACTTTCTCTATTTTTGATATCGATGTTACTGCTTTGATTGATCCGGGATCAACCCATTTGTATGTTTGCACGAATGTAGTATCTAGTAAGAATTTACATGTCGAGTCCACTGAATTCGTGGTTAAAGTGTCAAACCCCCTAGGTTAGTATGTACTAGTTGATAAAGTTTGCAAGGATTGTCCTTTGATGACTCGAGGTTATAGTTTGTCGGTTGATTTGATGTTATTACTGTTTGATGAATTTGACGTAATTTTGGGCATGGATTGGCTAACTCTACATGACGCTATTGTAAACTATAGACAAAAGCTTATTGTATTGAAATGTCAGAACGGTGAGACGCTTCGTATTGAATCAGATAGTGTAAGCGGGTTGCCTGTTGTTATATCAGCTATGTCAACACAGAAATATGTGAGAAAATGTTGCAATGCTTACCTTGCTTATGTATTGGATTCTAAAGTGTCTGAATCGAAGCTTGAATCAGTACCAGTGGTTTGTGAGTATCTTACTGTGTTTTCAGAAGAATTACCTGGATTATCGCCAATCAGAGAGGTTGAGTTTGCTATTGAACTAGTACCGGGGACATCACCGATATCGATAGCACCTTACAGAATGGCTCCTACTGAGTTAAAAGATTTGAAAGCACAGCTGCAAGAATTGACATATAGGGGTTTTGCTCGACCCAGTTTTTCACTTTGGGGTGCATCGGTTCTGTTCGTGAAGAAAAAGGACAGATCGATGAGATAGTGTTTTGATTACCGTCAGCTCAACAAGGTTACAATCAAGAACAAATATCCACTACCACGAATTGACGATCTATTTGATCAGTTGAAAGGTGCCACAGTATTCTCGAAGATTGATCTTCGTCCTGGCTACTATCAGCTACGAGTTAAAGACTCGAATGTGCCAAAAAACTGCATTCAGAATCAGGTACGGACACTATGAATTTCTTATGATGCCGTTTGGTTTAACTAATACACCTGCAGTATTTATGGATTTGATGAACAGAATCTTTAGACCGTATTTAGACAGATTCGTTGTGGTTTTTATTGATGATATTTTGATATATTCACGAGATAAGTCTAAGCAAGCCGAGCATTTAAGAATTGTGTTGCAAACCCTGTGAGATAAACATCTTTTTTCTAAATTTAGCAAATGTGATTTTTGGCTCCGAGAAGTCAGATTTCTAGGACATATAGTATCGGCTGAAGGCATCAGAGTTGATCCGAGTAAAATTTCAGCAGCTGTTGACTGAAAACCACTGAAAAATGTATTCGAAGTTAGAAGTTTTCTAGGATTAGCTGGTTATTATCGAAGATTCGTCAATGGGTTCTCGATGATAGCTACACCGATGATGCAATTCTTAATGAAAGATGTGAAATTTGAATGGTCTGAGAAATGTCAACAAAGTTTTTGTAACGACCTGTTTTTAGTTAAATCGGAATAGTGGTTTCGAGACCACAAATCCGAAGTCATAAAATTTATTTTAATATTATTTTAATATCTAAAGCATGATAGTATTATGGTGTAAAAATTTCGTTAAGAAATTTTACCGTTTGTATGCTCAATTTGTGAAAAATGACTAAACCGCGTAAAGTGCAAAAGTTGTGTTCTAATAGCTCAAGGTGTTAAATAGCTATAGAACTTTAAAGTGGAGGTTGTTATGTGGTAATTAGACCATTCATTGAGTTAGTGGATGTGCATGGCTTGGTAATTGAGTAATTTTTAAAGTTAGGTAAGGGTAATTTGGTAATTAGCCAATTAAAGATAAAAATAATAAAACAAACAGAGCTACCATCTTTCTTATTCTTCTCCAACTGAAAATTACAGCAAGGAAGGGCCATGGAAGCTTGAAAATTTTGCTTAAGAAAATCTCTTGCATGTAAGTGATTTTTAAGCCTATTTTCAATGATTTTTATGTTTTCGGGATCATTGTAGCTTGACCTAGCTAACTAGGGGACTAATCTGCAAAACTATTTAATAGTTTGAGATTTTCCATTGATGAAAATGATAAGGTTTTGAATTTTTATGGAAGAAAGTAAATCCTTGTTGTTAATTAAACAACATTTGTTAAGAGATTTTTAATGGAATTACCAATTAGGGGTTAAATTGAGAAATGTGAAAATTGTGGGTTAAATGTGTGAAATTTTGAAGTGTATGGGCTGATATGAGGATGTATGATTTTCGGCTAGGCTTGGGTGTGGTGAAATTTCATGAATTTCATTTTACGAGCCTAGGGACTAAATTGTAAAAAGGTCAAAAGTATAGGGGCAAAATAGTAATTTTGCTAAAACTTGAATTTTGGATTGAATTGAATAGAGTAATGATTAAAGTAGTTAAATTTGATATATATAGATCAAGAAAAGCAACACTCGAAATTAAATCGGGGAAAAGACAAAGTAATGGATTAACCGATCGATTGTCTCCGTACTAATTTGAGTTAAGTTCATATGTTAATGACCATTAAATTACATGTGTTTTAAATGCTTTATTATTATAATTGTGATGATACGACTCCACGGAAATGTTCGACGAAGTATCAAAGATGTAAATATCCCGGTTGAACCTTAGGAATAGATAGGATACAAATGACATGTCATTAGGGGTTACCGTGTTTCGGGTGTTGGTCTCGTACGTCCTACTGGTGCCTGAGTTTTCGGCATGTATTATGGTTACTTTACAGCTTGTGTGAGCAGCACCGTGTAGCTACATCTTGACTGACAGCTTTTGTGAGCAGACCCAGTTATGGCTCGAGAGTGAGCATCGGTATGAGATATATGATAGAGGTGGTTTTGACCACGTATTGGCACTTGGTGTGCGAGATACCCGAGTATCCGATAGTATTCCAAATGGTTCAACGGGCACAGTGATGATACGAGGTTATACAAGTTCAATACGAACTAGTATAGGTAATTACATGGAAATGGTTCATATACGATATACGGATATACGGTATAGATGCTACATGTATATGAAATTTGATAATTGTTGATTTCATACATGATTCTCGGTTTTTATATGAATACATAGTTAACTTGGTTGATAAACATGTGTTAGGCTTGGGCAAAAATTGAATTGCTATGAAAGCATGGAAAGGTATGAGTTTTTGGATGATTGAAATATGTTTGGCCATATGTTTGAATTATAAATGCACATAAGTAGTGTGTACTTATGTCATGATATTGTGAGATAAATTGGCTAGTTATTGTGATATTTAACATTGAGAGGTTATTGTTATTTAGGCTAAGGTCAAGACACGTTGGATTGACTTAAATGAATTATGCTTATAAATTGAAGTGGTAAAGTTTATTTTTGAGTTACAAACTTACTAAGCATTACATGCTTACTTTGTGTTAATTTCTTTGTGTACCTAGATATCGGAAGCTCGTTCAGGTTGGAAATTGTCGGAGATTTCATCACACTATCTATCGGCTAATTGGGTACTTATGGTTTTATAATTTTGGTTATAATAGCATGTACAAGTTATTTTGGCTAATGATAGCCTACATGTTTTGTTATGTTTTTAGCCATTTGATTTGGCTTGTATTTGAGGTATATTGTGCATGTATATATGTGTAAATGGCCTTATTTTATGTGGTGTATGGTTGCCATGTAAATGCCTTGTTTGTGAATTGGTGTTTTGAGTATCAAATGGTTAATTTTGATAAGTGACATACATGTTAAGTTTTAGGCACAATGATGCATGTATGTGTTTGATCATATAGGCATGTTTGAGATATATATATATATAGTTTGCATGACAACAAGTGGTCAATTGAGGTACTTATGGTCATTGTGTTGTATGTGTGGATATTACATGATTCAAGCTTGATATTGGTTGGTTTGAATGCCTAATTATGCCATGGTTATATGCAAATGGTTGTGGTTAGTTTGGTACCAATTTGGGTGAGAAATGTGGCTTGGAAAATGGCCTATTTTTGTCCACACGGGTAGAGACACGGGCGTGTGTCTCAGCCGTGTGTAACACACAGCCAGGTGACACAATCGTTTGTCCCATGATACTTCTTTAGAAACCAAGTCAATAGCTTCACACGGCCTAGCACACGGCCTGGCACACGGGCATGTGGGTTGGTTGTGTAACCCAAGTCAGTGAGTTACACGGGGTCAGACACGGGCTAGGACACGATCGTGTGTCCCCTTTTCGAATGCCCACACGGCCTAAGACACGGGCGTGTCTCTTGGCCGTGTGAGACCACGACCTGGCCACACGGGTGTGTGTCCCCTGTACTTTGAAAAATTTCAATGTTTTCTTAAAAATTTATTGAGTACCCGATTTAGTCCCGAACCATTTTTAATGTATATTTTGGGCCTCGAGGGCTCGTATTAGGGACCTTATGAATTATTTTTTATTTGAATGAGAATTGTACATGAAATTTTTAAATGATTGAGGTATAAGTCATGTAACGCTTTGTAACCCTATTTCGGCGTCGGATACGGGTTAGGGTATTCTGATTTTAATCGATTGAGCTACCTTTGACTGAGGCACCAGTTTTGGTTCAGCCTGAATCGGGTAAAGAATTTGTGATTTACAGTGATGCATCTTTAAGTGGTTTAGGCTATGTTTTGATGCAGGAAGGCAAAGTAATAGCTTATGCTTCCAGACAGTTAAAGCCGCACGAAAAGAATTATCCGACACATGACCTAGAGTTGGTAGCTATTGTGTTTGCATTGAAAATTTGGCAACACCATTTGTTCGGTGAAAAATGTCATATATTTACCGATCATAAGAGTTTGAAGTATCTAATGTCGCAGAAAGATTTGAATCTGAGACAGCGCAAATTTGGTGGCTGGTTCGGTTTGCTCAATTTGGTTCAACTGGTGCGGTTCAACTAGGCCCTTTTTCCATAATTAATTAAAATTAATTTATTCAGCCCAAATTAAATTGGGAATAAATTAAAATTAATTATATTATGAATTAATACACATATTTGGACCGTCTTAGGATGGAAATTATTTCGCCTTGTTACTTGAATTGCTTCTCGGTTTTGTTCTTCTACTTGTGTCTGCAGGGTCAATTTTAAGCCCTTTGTACGAATCATCGAGAAATAATCAAAATTCACTAAAAATAATTGTAAAATTGACTAAAAATTAACATGTTCAAATTTTTAATACAATTTAATTATTTTAGAAAAATTAATTATTTTATGACAAAAATTCTATCGAAATTGCATGATTTTAAGTAAAATTAGGTATGAAAAAGTATATAAATCTTTGTGTTTCCACTCATAGTGGTAGCTTGTTTATTTATCCGGGAAGTAATAAGATTTAATGTGATTTGAAACAGATGTACCGAGATGTTTGATATGTCAGCAAGTTAAAGCTGAGCATCAGGTACCTTCTAGATTATTGCAGCTAGTGATGATACCAGAGTTGAAATGGGATCGAGTTACTATAGACTTTGTATCGGGTTTAACCTTATCTCTGAGAAAGAAAGATGTGATTTGGGTTGTTTTTTATCACCTGACGAAGTCTGCATATTTTATTCCAGTACGTGCAGATTACTCCTATGAGAGATTAGCTGAGTTATATGTTTCTGAGATTGTTAGTGGAACACCCCTCACCCGTATTCAACGCCAGAATAGGGTTACGGAGCATTACCGAACTTACAACACTTTTAAACATACATTTCATATACAATTTATCAAGTCAACTACAATTCAATCATAAATAATCATAGTATCCCTTAAACGAGCCTATGAGGCCTTAAACATGTATTGAGAGTGGTTCGGGACTAAACCGGATACTCGGGAAATTTTTCAACACTTAGTAAATTTTTCTCCAAAACAGGGGACACACACCCGTGTGGCCAGGCCGTGTGTCTCACACGGCCACCATACACGCCCGTGCCACAGGCCGTGTGAACATTCGAAATGGGAGCACATGGTCGTGTCCCAGCCCATGTCCAAACAAGTGAGGTTACTGACTTGGGTTACACGGCCAACCACACGCTCGTGTGTCTAGCCCGTGTGCCCTTCGAAGTGGCCACACACGCCCGTGTGCTAGGCCGTGTGCTAGGCTGTGTCAAACCTGTAGGGTATACTGACTTATGCAACACGGCCAAGTCACACACCCATGTGCTAGGCCGTGTGCCAATTAGGGGGGAATACTGACTTGTGCCACACGGCCAAACACATGCTCATGTGTGAGACTGTGTGGAGCATACTGACTTCATTTCAATTTCAACACCGGGGACACACGGCCATGTAATTACACCGTGTGTCACACATGGCTGAGACATACGCCCGTTTCTCTGCCGGTGTGGACAAAAATAGGCTATTTACCAAGCCATTTTGCCACCCAATTTGCACACACCTAAACCAACTCAAATGGTACCAATCCATAGCGTAAATAACATTAAATTCAGCCATAATCAAGACTAATCCATACCATTTTCAATACCAACATTCAACATGCTTATAACCTCAAACCTTACTCCATCAAAACATACCAATTCAACTAACTATACCTTTACTAAACGTACATTATTTTGAACCAATTCACAAACATAATTTACATCTAATATCAACTATATATTCACATATATGCACATAACCAAAATTCACCAAATTAAGCCAACTCTCATGGCTATATTTACAACTCAAAACACTTACATTCACAAGCCATTACAAATAACAAAAATCACTATCAACCCATAATCAAAATGATATCAAAATACCTATACATGCCATATACTCAAAACATAGTTTCAAAAGTACCAAAGATTCAGTGGACAGTGTGGTGAAGTCTCCGACGATCCCCGAATCCGATCTAGCTTTGAAATCACTATAAAACATGGAAAAACAACAAAGTAAGCTATATAGCTTAGTAAGCTCGTATCTTAAAAAAGAGAAACTATCATCATTCATAAATCATTCATATAATAGAAAACAATGTGTAACAATTCTATTAAATCTCAAGCTATCAAATGATCTTTCATATAACTTACCAAGGAACTCATCAATTTCATAGTTTTCAATACTTAATTCATCTCCGTACGTACATGTACCATCTCGTACCAATCTCATAATCAACCACATCTTTCTTTTACCCGTTGAACCATTCAGAATAGAAGTCGGATACTCAAGGTCTCACTCGATAAGTACCTATACCATGGCCCGAAGCCAAATCAAGGTAACTTATCTGAAATTCTGATATCATGGCCCGAAGCCAAATCAGCCGATATGCATGGCCCGAAGCCAAATCTGTATATCTCGCACCCGAAGTGCTAATAACATGGCCCGAAGCCAACTCAAAGTATACCTAATGACATGTCACTAGCATCCTAAACTATTCCTAAGGTTCAACTGGGATTCCAACAGTCGAATCGTCATCAAATCCTTTCCGAACTTGCCCGTAATCACATAATCACAATTCATGCTATATGAAAGCATATAAAATACATTTGAAATGAAATTATAACATACGAACTTACCTCGGATGATAAAACGACGAATCGAGTCAATAACTTTATCTTTTCCCCGATCCAAGTCCGTATTTCAATTTTCTTGATCTAAATATATTCAAAATTAACTTATTTAATCATCTATTCATTCAATTTAGTCCAAATCACACTTTAAAACACATTTACACTTTTGCCCCTAAACTTTCACATTTTTACAATTTAGTCCTTATTGCATAAAATTAAAAATTAGTGAAACTCCAAATATACCCATACTAGCCGAATTACCATAATGCCCCTAGCAGCCCATAATTTTCATTTATTTCACATTTTAACCACTAACTTTACACATTTCTCAATTTAACCCCTATTTTGTATTTTCACTCAAAATCACTTAATAAAACTTGTTTAACTATCAACAACTAATCAAAATCTATCATCAAACATCAAAACTGATCGGTGTGTCATAGTCTTAAAATTTATAATGAGAATGATCGAGCCTAAAAACTAACTATGACAACGATTGAGGCAAGTGTACCTATCAAACAGTAGTATAGCTTAGTGGCAAGACCGGATTGTCGAACTCAAAAGAATCGAAAGTTCTAATACTAACTTTCTTTTTATTATTTAGCCTTAAAATTGAAGTGAATCGGTTTAATCTAGAAAATTAACTAACTACTAAGCTAAAGACGATGAGACAAAAAGAATGAAATTGGGGAAATACTTGTGGGAAAAACCAATTGATTAAAACAATACTTAAGGAAGAATCCACCTAGACTTCACTTGTTATCTAACTCTGAACCAGACGATTTATTCATTTGACTTGATCCGTAAGATTCCCTAATGTCTATTAACCCCTCTCTCGAGGCGACTAACGTCTAACCCTAGGTTGATTAATTGAAATCTCTTTCTAATTAAAACCCCTAGAATCGTATTAACTCGATCTATGGACTCCCATATTAGGTTTCACCCTAATCGGCAAAATCTAAATCACCCTATCTCTAGGCGTGCGATCAACTCCGCTTAATTATGCTAGATCTACTCTAGGCGGGGACTTTTGCTCCTCCACCTAAGCACATCAAACTTGAATTAATATCCCGAAATATCAACACAAGAATTAAGAACACATAATTAAGAACAAATTAAATATTTATCATATAGTTCAAAGAAGCGATAACAAGATTCATCTTAGGTTTCATCCCCTCGGTATTTGAGGGTTTAGTTTATAATGATAATATAATACATCTCAAAAGAAAATATAAAACAAAACATAAGAAAAACTCTAAAACCCCTGAAGGAATTGAAGAGAGATCCTCCGTCTTGAGTATAACTCGGCTTCTTGAGATGAATCAACCGGCTTTCTTCAAGTAATTTCCACAATTCTCGATCTTTACGGCTCGGCTCCTTGGCCTAGCTTTGGACCCCTTGAAAGTTAGCCTCTAGGGTGTTTATATAGGCTTTTGGAATGTGTTTCTTTACCCCTAAGTATCCAAATCCGAGTGAAATTCCTCTTCTCTACGGCAGGGACTTGCCCTTGGCACACGCCCGTGTGAATCGTGGCCAGGCCGTGTTCAGGTCACGATTAGGGAGGCACGGCCGTGTTGCTTTGGGCCCAGTAGTGTCGATTTCGTGATTTGGCCCATTTGGTCCGTTTTAAGCCCGTTTCTCATTCTTTTCATCCTCCGGTGCTTTCCTGAGTATAAAACATAAAAACAAAGGATTAAGAGCACCAAATTACACAATTCAAGGCTTAAATTACCCAAAAGCATGCTAAATATGGGTTTAAAATATGTTACTATTTCGGTTTATCAAATACCCCCACACTTAAGCTTTTGCTTGTCCTCAAGCAAAATTCTCAACTCATTATTAAAACAAACTTCCCTCAATTCATAATATTCATCAATAGTGTTTCATCATAATTCAAAGATGATTCATACATGGATAATTCAACTCTAAGAGTCCTAAAGATTCAAACAATCCAAGTCATACATTTTGTAGCATGAAAACATAGGTGTTTCCCCTCATCTAAATAATTACCTCTGATTTAAAACCTGACAAGTATTGGCATCCTCACTAAAGATTCACTCAAATCACTCAAAGTGTTTAAGGTTCAAAAATTAAGCACTCAAAAGTCAAACATGAAAAGTTATTACCATAGGCTTGCATGAAAATCAAATCTCCACCACTATAATATGAGATGATACACAAATCAAAAGGTCTTTAATAGGGTTGTAACGGGGCTTGGGTTAAGGTGTGGATATAGGCTGGATTAGAAGGTTAGAATCGAGATTGACCTTACAAATTACCTAACCAGAAATAATGAACTGATAATAAACAATTACATCAATTGAGAACTTGTAATAATAATACTATTACTAATACGAGCTTGTTTTTCAACCACTGGGATTTAAACGTATAAGCTCACTTAATCACAGAACTAATAATGAATATACTTCGATTTTTTTAAGAACAAATCAAATATATATATAATAATTGATGAATTTACTATCGAAATCGATAGGCAATCGATCAAATCAAATCTCGATATAAAGGTAGTCAAAAGGAATGGCGATAACAAAAACAAAGGGTTTTGGGATAATATTAGTAGGTGAGTCAATAAAAAGGGTTGTTAGGATCAACGGGGTTCACTAGGGGTTCATAAAATGGGTAGGCTTTTTAGTGGAGTGAGTGGGTTAAAACCTAGGTGCCTTTATCATCTTAGTATATCAAATCAAAGGTGTGGTCTCGACATGTATAATCGATGCAAGTTCTAGAATAACAAATCAATGTTGACACACTCATAATCAATAAAGTGAGCAAGAAAAAGAATATATGCTCTATAAGGCTCAACATCTCACAAAAATTATGGCTTTTTGATGTCAACCTAGCAAATTTCAAACTTCAAAGTAATATTCAAATTCAGGTAGACAACCTAAAAAAAATTTAATTTTGAAAAATAGACTTATCCTGCTTAATTCTCTAGTATCTTAAAGTTTAAATTATCAATGCACAATTATCAATGATTTAATCTAAAATATATCAATAAAAATCATAAATCACAGGAAATTTCATTCTAATCATAATATGAGAAACTTACTTAAGAAACAAGACATAATTCAGATTTGAGAATAATGCAAAAAGTTTGGTCACCTACTTTGAGGATTTGAGAATAATGAAAAAGTTAGGCACCTTTTAATTTCACCCCCCACACTTAAGATGTACATTGCCCTCAATGTACAAAGATATATATATAAACAATTAAGTAGAAAATCAAAAGATATGGAGAGAAGTGAAACTCCCTGAATTTTTTTTTTTTGGGTGGATTCCTTGAGTTGGAGGTGTGGAAACTTGATTTGGAGGTGAAAGGTAAGTTGGAGGAGGCGTCTCTGGCGGTGGTATGGTAGCCGCCTACAATTTCTGTGCTAGATGAAGAAATTGGGAAGCTCGTGAAGAATTAGCCAGGAGATAATAAGAATAATTTGACTTATACTAATTATATGTTTAAAGAAAAGCAAGCTAAAGTGAAGGAAAATAAAAAATGAAATAAAATTAAAAGAAAAGATTAATGGACCGAAGGATCCTTATTGTTGGATGGTTCGCGAGGGGGTGTGATTTCTAAGGCCGCGGTGGTATTGGCAGTGGTCGTGGTGGGGTGATTCCCTAGTAGCCTTTAGAACTTAAAACCAAGAAACTAAGATAAAATAAACTAAATTAAACATAAGAGAAATAAAGAAAAGGAAAATAAAGGAGAAGAGAAAATAAAAAGAAAAATAGAATGGTCTCAAAGACCCTTGGCTTGTCGAATAATTGAAGCGACCGACATGAACTTATATAGATCGATCTCCCACAGGGAGACTGTGCTTGGGTCCTTCCGTTTCTTCGACATGGACGTGGTGTAGCTCAAGTGCTTTGTAGATGGAGGAATAGAGGAAAGAATGGAGGGGTTAGGAGGGGAGGGTGAATGTGAGTAGGGAAAAAGGGATGGGGAGTGGGTGAGAAAAGAGGGCAAGGGGTGTTTTAAATAGAATTTTCAAAACTGGTACATCCCCACGCCCGTGTACCATAGGCGTGTTGGGTCACACGGCCGTATCGCACGGCTGTGTTGTGTTTCATTCGTTTCTCCCATGCCCATTTCATGGTCACCACGCCCATGTAGGATCAAACAGTATCGACCACGGCCGCATCACACGGCCGTGGCTAGTTAGTTAGAGCTCGTGTGTCTTCCCTCAGTGTTGGCCACGGCCGTGGCAATTTATAGTCGTCCGTGATCTGGGAATCTTTCGTCATTGGCTCGTACTACCTCTGCTATGTCAGTACGGAAGTCCGTAGTATCCACACGGCCACGGCCACGGCCGTGTGCAAAGCCGTGTGGTGCGGAAATCGCACTTTGGTTAGTTTAAAATTAAAAATTTGAAAAGGAAAAATAAAAGTAAAAATAAAAAATGTAAAAATTAATGGAGTTAGTGCTCGGGTTGCCTCCCGAGAAGCGCTCGTTTAAATTCTTAAGCTAGACTTTCCTCTCATTCGCATATCAGGGTGGTTTGAAAAGTTGAACATCTTTCCTCATGCTATCTGTCCTATTATCCGTGTATAATTCAAGTCGAGTAGCGTTTATTTTGAAAGTGCCAAATATAGGGTTACTTATCTCGACTATTCCGTATAGGAAAACCTTGATTACCTTAAAAGGGATTTCTTTGTTTGTATTAGGGTCAGAAGGAGATATTCAAGGGTCTGTTTTATCTAACAATACCTAGTCTCCTATTTTAAAGTGATTTGTCGTTCCTACGAGCTCGTCTGGTGGTTCCCTCGGTTTCTTTTCGTGTATCCCTAGTGTTTCCTTGAAATGTGTCTTCCACTCGTCTAGTTCATCAACTTGATCCCTTCGATCCTCATGAGTTGTTTCTTTGTTGGCATTGGGTCTAGGATCGGGTTTAGTTGTGTTCTTTTGTGGTGCTTCCTGCAAAGAAGGGTTAACCGAATGGTTATCAATAAAATTTACTTTCTCACCTTGTTTGCTCAATGTTCTAACTGAATCGAGAGCTCAAGAGTGACTGTCTCGTCACCTACACAGAGTATGAGTTCACTGCGTCGACATCAATTTTAGTCTGGCGGTTGCTAAAAGGGCCTTCCTAGAATTAATGGGATACTATTGTCCTCATCTATGTCTAAAACAACAAAGTCTCTTTGGGAATACGAATTTATCAATCTTTACTAGCACATCTTTGACTATACCCCTAGGAATTCTAACAGTTTTATCAGCTAATTGAATGCTCATCCTAGTTTATTTGGGTTTCCCTAGACCAAGTTGTTTAAACATTTTATAAGGCATGACATTTATGCTTGCCTCTAAATCGATTAACGCATTATCAATAGATAAACTACCAATTAAGCATGGAATTGTAAAACTCCACGGATCTTTTAATTTTTGTGGTAATTTATTTTGGACAATTCTTTGAGCACTTTGCGTTGAGTTCCACATGCGATTCCTCGTCTAGCTTTCGCTTGTTTGTCAAAAGCTTTTTAAGAATTTCCTTGAATCTAGCATCATGAAAGAGCTTCAAGTAATGGTAAGTTAATATGTAATTTCTTTAAAAGTTTAAGAAACTTACCAGAACTATTCCTCTGTGTCTTCTTTCTTCATCGCCTCTGGGTATATGGTACGAGGTTGGTACTCTTTAATTACCGGTTTTGGCTTTTTACTTCCTTCCTCAACCTTACATTCTTCTACCACATTCTCTTGCCTTAAATGAGGCTCATCTAACCCTACATTATCATGAGTTGATATGGCTTGAATCTGCTCCCTTGGGTTAGTTTCAGTGTTGCTTGGCAATCTACCTTGTGGTCGTTCCGTCAAGATCTTGGTGATTTGCCCAATTTGATCTTTGAGCTCTTGTGTCGATGCTTCTTGTTTTTCAAGTTTTGTTTCTATACTTTGGAAACGTGTTTCTATTGCTGCTATATATTTTGTCAGCATCTCTTCAAGGTTCGGCTTCTTTTCCTGTGGGTACTCCTGCTGTTGGAAATTTGGAGGGTGTTGTTGTCTTTGATTTCCTTGACCACCCTATGAAAAATTGGGGTGGTTCTTCCAACCTGGATTGTAAGTATTGCTATAAGGGTTATTTTGATATCTGAAATTATTACTTACATAGTTCATTTGTTCGCCTTCTATGCCATGTCCGTAGGGTGGGTACTCAGGATTCGCCACACCTCTACTTGTTTCATGACTGCATAACGGGTTGTACCTGCAAGGAATTACACAAACCATCAAATTTTTTAGTTAACACATCTACCGATTCGATAGCATGGTTCGCTGCGTCGAGGTTGAAAACACTTGGCGACTTTTCGTGGGCTTTGTCCTCGTGACTTGCCACCGATAGTTATTTAGGGACATCTCCTCTATAAATTCGTAAGCTACTTGGTGTTTTATTATTGAGTTCCACCTCTTGAATCGATCGATCAACTGCCTAGTTGAGGGGTTCACACCGTTGTAAAAAGTTTGGACCTGTAGCCACAAGGGTAATCCATGGTGTGGGCATCTTCTCAATAGATCGTTGTATCTCTCCCATGCATCATAAAGTGTTTCTAAATCCATCTGCACAAAAGAAGAGATATCATTCCTTAATTTGGCCGTTTTGGCCGGTGAAAAATATTTTAATAAAAATTTTTCGGTCATTTGTTCCCATGTAGTAATTGATCCTCGGGGAAGAGAATGCAACCCTTTGTTTAGCTTTATTCCTCAAAGAAAAGGGAAATAACAGAAGTCGGATGGCATCACCGAAACGCCATTAATTTTAAAAGTGTCGCATGATATTCGAGAAAATTCGCTAAGTGTGTGTTAGGATCCTCATCCGCAAACCATCAAACCTGAGCAGCTGTTGTATCATCAGTATAGTGTTAGGTTTCAATTCGAAATTATTTGCGGCAATAGTAGGTCTAACAATACTAGATTCGAGTACCAACTAAACTAGGCTTAGCATAATCATACATAGTTTGAGGAGCCTAATTTTTGGCCATCTCGGAGGTAGCAGATTATTTTTGACCATCTCTTGGTGGTATTGATGATGTTTTCTTGTTCTTCTTCTGTGTATTGTAGACTTCGCCTAATTTCTCTTTGGTTTCTACGAGTGGTTGCTTCGATCTCACTATCGTAAATTAAAGGTCCTGTCGGGTTCCTTCTAGTCATAAACTAGAGGTACCTACAAGGAGCAAAGACTAAAATTTAGAAAGATAAAAATAGAAAACAAAATAAGAGTAAAATTGCAGAAAATAAAAATGGTTAAAGTAATAAAAATTGAGTGTTCTTAATATTTCAGTTCCCCAACAACGACGCCAAAAACTTGATTGGTGTGTCACAGTCTTAAAATTTATAATGAGAATGATTGAGCCTAAAAACTAACTATGACAACGATTGAGGCAAGTGTACCTATCGAACAGTAGTATAGCTTAGTGGCAAAGCCAGGATTGTCGAACCCAAAGGAACCAGAAAGTACTAATACTAACTTTCTTTTTATTATTTAGCCTTAAAATTGAAGTGAATCAGTTTAATCTAGAAAATTAACTAACTACTAAGCTAAAGACGATGAGACAAAAAGAATGAAATTGGGGAAATACTTGTGGGAAAAACTAATTGATTAAAACAATACCTAAGGAAGAATCCACCTAGACTTCACTTGTTATCTAACTCGAACTGCAGACGATTTATTCATTTTACTTGATCCGTAAGATTCCCTAATGTATATTAACCCCTCTCTCGAGGCGACTAACGTCTAACCCTAGGTTGATTAATTGAAATCTCTTTCTAATTAAAACCCCTAGAATCACATTAACTCGATCTATGGACTCCCATATTAGGTTTCACCCTAATCCGACAAAATCTCGTCACCCTATCTCTAGGCGTGCGATCAACTCCGCTTAATTATGCTAGATCTACTCTTAGGCAGGGACTTTGCTCCTCCACCTAAGCACATCAAACTTGAATTAATATCCCGAAAATATCAATACAAGAATTAAGAACACATAATTAAGAACAAATCAAATATTTATCATATAGTTCAGCAAACGATAACAAGATTCATCTTAGGTTTCATCCCCCTCAGGTATTAGAGGGTTTAGTTCATAATGATAATAGAATACATCTCAAAAGAAAAGATAAAACAAAACATAAGAAAAACTCTAAAACCCCCTGAAGGAATTGAAGAGAGATCCTCTGTCTTGAGTATAACTCCGGCTTCTTGAGATGAATCAACTGGCTTTTTTCAAGTAATTTCAACAATTCTGATCTTTCTGGCTCGGCTCCTTGGCCTAGCTGGACCCCCTTGAAAGTTGGCCTCTAGGGTGTTTACATAGGCTTTTGGAATGTGTTTCTTTACCCCTAAGTATCCAAATCCGAGTGAAATTCCTCTTCTCCACGGCAGGGACACGCCCTTGGCACACGCCCGTGTGAATCGTGGCCAGGCCGTGTTCAGGTCTGATTAGGGAGGCACAGTTGTGTTGCTTGGGCCCAGGCTGTGTCAATTTTGTGATTTGGCCCATTTGGTCCGTTTTAAGCCCGTTTCTCATTCTTTTCATCCTCCGGTGCTTTCCTGAGTATAAAACATGAAAACAAAGGATTAAGAGCACCAAATTACACAATTCAAGGCTTAAATCACCCAAAAGCATTCTAAATGTGGGTTTAAAATATGTTACTATTTCAATTTATCAAAAACTCATGCATATTCATCAATGGAAACTTTCACAATCTCTAACAGTTTTGCAAATTAGTCCCTGGGCTAGCTAGACCTCGTTGCAACGATCTCAAAAACACAAAAATCATTAAAAACGGAACAAAATACATACCAAATTGTAAGGATTTAAGATGGACGAACCCTAGCTTAGAAGAACCATGTATTTTAGGTGGTGGTTTGATGAAATGAAGAAGATGAATGGTTTTTACTAATTTTAATTATCATTTAATTTCCAATTTACTTTTATAACCTTTAAAAACTTAAAAATTTACACAAAATACCAAGCTACTATCATCCAATATCTCATAAATGGGATAATTACCACATAAGGACGTCCTCTTTTAAGTTCCATACTATTACACACCTTTAGCTAATAGAACCTCACTTTTGCACTTTACGCGATTTAGTCCTTTTTCTCAAATTGACCATTTAAACGATAAAATTTCTTGACGAAATTTTCACACATTCACTCAATCATGCTGTAAACATTAAAATAATAATAAAATAAATATTTTAACCTCGAATTTGTGGTCCCAAAACAACTATTCCGATTTGGCCAAAAACGGGCTGTTACAACTCTCCCCCTTAGGGATTTTCGTCCCCGAAAATCTTACCAGTGAATAGGTTAGGGTACTGTTTTCTCATAGCTTCCTCGGGCTCCAACATAGCCTCTTCAACACCGTGTCATTTCCAAACTACTTTCTCGAGAGACATGCTTTTATTTCTCAACTGTTTAACCTCACGTGCTAGAATTCTGATTGGTTCTTCGTTATACGTCATATCAGGTTGAATTTCAATCTCTGACGGAGAAATCACATGTGATGAATCAGATCTATATCAACGTAGCATAGAAACATGAAAGACATTATGAATCTTTTCAAGTTCTGACGGTAAAGCTAGTCGATACACTACAGGCCCTATTCTTTCAACGATCTCATACGGTCCGATAAATCGCGGACTCAATTTGCCTTTGCTATTGAAACGAAGTATTTTCTTCCACGGAAAGACTTTCAAGAACACTTTGTCGCCGATCTGGAATTCAATGTCTTTTCGTTTCAAATCCGCGTACGATTTCTGACGATCTGAAGCTACTTTTAAACAGTCTCGAATTACTTTCATTTTCTCTTTGGTTTCTTAACCAAATCAACCCCGTGAATCTGTTTCTCACTCAGCTCGGTCCAATACAATGGAGTTTGACATTTGCAACCATATAAAGCTTCATACGGTGCCATCTTTATGCTCGATTGAAAGCTGTTATTATACGCAAATTGAACCAGCGGAAAATATTTCTCCTAGTTGCCTTCGAACTCTAAAACACAACATCGGAGCATATCTTCGAGAACCTGAATTACTCTCTCAGACTGACCGTCGATTTGCGGATTAAAAGCTGTACTGAAATTCAATTTCATACCCAAAGCTTCTTGCAGTTTCTTCCAGAATCGCGACGTAAATCTCGAATCTCTATCAGAAATAATAGATGTGGCACCTCGTGCAATCGAACAATCTCAGAAATGTACAATTCAGCTAGTCTATCAAGTGAGTAATCTGTACGTACCGGTATGAAATAAGCAGATTTCGTTTGTCGATCAATGAAAACCCAGATAGCATCTTTCTTTTTTGGAGTTAGGGGCAATCCCGACACAAAATCCATTGTAACTCTATCCCATTTCCACTCGGGAATCATCACAGGCTGCAATGAACCTAATGATACTTGATGTTCAACTTTAACTTTCTGACAAATCAAACATTTAGAAAAAAACTCTGAGATATCTCGTTTCATGCCTTGCCACCAATAAAACTGTTTCAAATAGTTGTACATTTTGGTACTTCCAGGATGAACTGATAAACAAACACTATGTGCCTCGTGTAAAATTTTCTGAATCAACTCTGGATTTTTTGATACGTAGATTCTATCTCAGAACATTAAATAATCATCAGATCCGATTTGGTACTCTGAATCACTAGTCGACTCACACTGAACTCGTTTGGCTTTCAATTCATTATCACATTTCTGAGCTTCATAGATTTGCTGAAGAAATAACGGTCTCGCTTTCAACTCAGCTACAATCGAACCGTCATCAGACAAAGTTAACTATGTATTCATCACACTCAAAGCAAATAATGACTTTCTGCTCAGAGCATCAGCAACCACGTTCATTTTCCTCGGGTGATAATCAATTACTAACTCATAATCTTTTAGCAACTCAAGCCATCTCCGTTTTCGTAAATTCAAATCTTTCTGAGTCATAATATACTTTAAGCTTTTATGATCAGTAAAGATGTGGCATTTTTCACCGTACAAATGATGACGCCAAATTTTCAATACAAAAACTATAGCGACCAACTCCAAATCGTGCGTCAGATAGTTCTTTTCATGCGGCTTCAACTGTCTGGAAGCATAAGCTATCACCTTTCCTTCTTGAATCAGTACGCAACCCAAACCGTTCAATGACGCGTCGCTGTAAATCACAAATTCTTTACCCGACTCAGGTTGAACCAACACTGGTGCCTCAGTTAACAATGCTTTCAATTGATCAAAACTTTGTTGACATTTTTCGGACCATTCAAACTTTACATCTTTCTGAAGCAGTCTGGTCTCGGTGTAGTAATCATCGAGAATCCTTTAATGAAGCGTCGATAGTAACCAGCCAATCCCAAAAAGCTTCTAACCTCGGATACATTTTTAGGTGGTTTCCAGTCAATAACTGCAGATATCTTGCTCGGATCAACTCGAATGCCATCTGCCGAGACTATATGTCCCAAAAATTTGACTTTCCGGAGCCAAAACTCACATTTGCTGAATTTAGCATACAGTTGCTTATCTCTCAAGGTCTGCAACACAATCCTCAAATGCTCAGCATGCTCAGACTCATCTCGTGAATAGATCAGAATGTCATCAATGAACACAACAACAAATCTGTCTAAATACGGTCTAAATATCCGATTCTTCAAATCCATAAAAATGGCAGTAGCATTAGTTAGCCCAAAAGGCATAACAAGGAATTCATAGTGTCCGTACCTCGTTCTGAACGCAGTTTTCGGCATATTTGAATCTTTAACTTGCAACTGATAATAACCCGATCTCAAATCAATTTTTAAAAACACTGTTGCAGCTTTCAACTGATCAAACAAATCGTCTATTCTTGGCAATGGATACTTATTCTTTATCATAACTTTGTTGAGCTGACGATAGTCAATACACATTCTCATTGATCCGTCTTTCTTCTTTACGAACAACGCAGGCGCACCCTAGGGTAAAAAACTCAGTCGTGCAAAACCTCTATCTATTAACTCTTGTAACTGAGCTTTCAAATCTTTCAACTCTGTCGGAGCCATTCTGTACGAAGCTATAGATATCAATGAAGTTCCCAGTACTAATTCAATAGCAAACTCAACCTCTCTAACTGGTGGCAACCCAGACAATTCTTCTGGAAATACATCCAGATATTCACAAACTACAGGTAGCGATTCAATCTTCTTTTTAGACACTTTGGTTTCTAAAACATATGCTAAGTACACGTCACAACCTTTTCTCACATATCTCTGAGCCAACATTGATGAAATCACTATTGGCAATCCATTCGACTCATTAGATTCAATCCGAAGAATTTCATTATTTTGACACTTCAATTCTATAGTTTTTCGTCTACAGTTCACAACAGCTTCATGTAGAGTCAACCAATCCATTCCCAGAATTACATCGAACTCATCAAATGGCAAAAGAATCAAGTCAGCCGGAAAACAGTAATCCCGAGTCATTAAAGGACAGTTCTTGCCAAATTTATCAACTAGAACATACTTGCCTAAGGGGTTCGATACTTTAATCACAAATTCAGTAGACTCGACAGGAAAACTCTTATTAAACACCAAATTCATACATATATACGAGTGTGTCGATCCAGGGTCAATTAAAGCAATTACACTAGTATCATAAAGAGAGAATGTACCTGTAATAACATCTGGGGACGACGTTCTTTGCGAGCGCGAATAGCGCAGGCTCTAGCAGGTGCTCTGGCCTCAGAACTCACAGTTGAGTCTCTAGTCATACCTCTACCACTGGATACATTCCCCGTATTTCTTGGTGGTCTCCCTCTCGCATTCGTATTGCTCGATCTTACATTCTAAACTTTTTCTTTCTCTGATAACTCTGGATAGTCTCGAATAAAGTGATCTGGTGAACCACATTTGAAACAAGCTTTAGTACTCTTATTTCAGCATTCACCAAAATGTCTTCTCCCGCACTATTGACACTCGGGTTTGTTATTTCTCACACTGCCAACACTCGGGACAGATGTAGCTTGAGCTTTAGAATTCACAGTTTGATTTCTACGATCTCTATTCTTATATCCCACTGATGCATTAGATCTACTGTACGAATCTCAGAATTTCTTTGATGAAGAATGAGAAGGTTTATTCATTAATATTTTCTTCGAATCTCTAGCCTCTGAATCAGATTTCTTCTTTTTTTCTCGGCTAAAATCTCCAGCTTTGCAAGCCTGGTCAACTAACACAACGAATTCTTTCAAATCTAGAATCCCGACCAGAAGTTTAATATCCTCGTTCAACCCGTCAATAAACTGCTTGCACATAATCTCTTCAGTAGACACATACTCTCGAGCATATTTACTTAACCGTACAAATTCTCTTTCATACTCGGTTACGGTCATACGGCCTTATTTCAATTCTAGAAATTCTTTATGTTTTTGATCAAGGAACCGTTGACTGATGTATTTCTTCCGAAACTTGGTCTGAAAGAACTCCCAGGTGACTCTCTCCCTCGGCACTATTGATACTAATGTATTCCACCACTGATACGCAGAGTCTCTCAAAAGTGATATAGCACACTTTAAACATTTTACCGATGTACAAGACAACTCATCAAACGCTCGGATTGTATTTTCAAGCCAAAGCTCGGCTCTCTCAGGGTCATCATCAACATTAGCTCTAAACTCTTCAGCCCCGTGTTTACGGATCTTATCAACTCGAGGCTTATACAATATTAAAAGCTCGACTCTTTGATAAGCTACGGGTATAGGTTGAGGAACAGGAAGGGGTGGAGGTTGTTGAGCAGCTGGGTTCATTCGAATATATTGAGTGAACCATTCGTTCATAATTTGGAAGAAGGCTTCTTTAGCCTCTACTCCCTAGCTACCCGTCACGGGTCTAGAATCAGATGGCGCTGTCTCTTGCGCGGGAGTTAGCGCATTACTCTCAACCTCATCAACTATCGCTCAATTGGGATCCATTACTATATGAAAACACATTTTAAAATGTCAGGAGTCATCATACTATCACAGTTTATATATGACATGTATAGCTAGAATCTCATACACGCTACGTTAGTCCTAGAATCGACTAAACCGTAGCTCTGATACCAATAAATGTAACACCCTTCACCCGTATTCAATGCCAGAATAGGGTTACAGAGCATTACCAGACTTACAACACTTTTAAGCATACTTTTCATATACAATTTATCAAGTCAAATAAAATTCAATCATAAATAATCATAGTGTCCCCTAAACGAGCCTACGAGGCCTTAAACATGCATTGAGAGTGGTTCGGGACTAAACTGGATACTCGAGAAATTTTTCAACACTTAGTAAATTTTTTTCCAAAACAGGGGACACACACTCGTGTAGCCAGGCCGTGTGTCTCACACGGCCACCAGACACGCCCGTGTCACAGGCCGTGTGAACATTTGAAATGGGAGCACATGGCCATGTCCCATCCCGTGTCCAAACAAGTGAGGTTACTGACTTGGGTTACACGGCCAACCACACGCCCGTGTGCCCTTCAAAGTGGCCACACACGCCCGTGTGCTAGGCCGTGTGCCAATTAGGGGGTATACTGACTTGTGCCACACGGCTGAGCACACGCTCATGTGTGAGACCGTGTGGAGCATACTGACTTCATTTCAATTTCAACATCAGGGACACACAGCCGTGTAATTACACCATGTGTCATACATGGCTGAGACACACGCCCGTGTCTCTGCCCGTGTAGACAAAACTAGGCTATTTACTAAGCCATTTTGCCACCCAATTTGCACATACCTAAGCCAACTCAAATGGTACCAATCCATAGCATAAATAACATTCAATTCAGCCATAATCAAGACTAATCCATACCATTTTCAATACCAGACCATTTTCAATACCAACATTCAACATGCTTATAACCTAAAACCTTACTCCATCAAAACATACCAATTCAACTAACTATACTGATGGGCTCGAAACTAACTAATATTTCGACAAAGGCAAGCGCACCTATCGAACAACAGTATAGCTTTGATGAGTCCGAAATATCATATCCTCAAGGACTAAAATTACTAGTAATAACTTTCTTTCTATTATTTAGCCTAATAATTAAAGGGATTCGTTTTAATCTAAATTTTAACTAACTAATTAACTATGAACGCAATAGAGAGTGAAAAAAGTAATCAAAATAAACCAATGAATAAAGACAATACCCAGGGAATAATCTACCTAGACTTCACTTATTATTCTGACTCTGAATTAAACGATTTATTTACTTGACTTGATCCGTAGAAATCCCTGATTTATGTTAATATCTCTTTCGAGACTAAGAACAACTGACTCTAGGTTGATTAATTGAAATCTCTTTCTAATTAAAACCCCTATCATCACATTAACTCGATCTATGGATTCCCTTATTAGATTTGACTCTAATCCGGCAGATTTATGTCGTCCTATTTCTAGGGTTACAATCAACTCCGCTTAATTATGCTAGATCTACTCTTAAACAGGGACTTTTGCTCCACTGAATAAGCACATCCAATCTTTAATTAATATCCTGAAAATATTAAAGCAAGAATTAAGAACACATAATTAAGAACAAGAACAAGTATTTATCATGTAATTCAGATAATTAAATAATAAGATTCGTCTTAGGTTTCATCCTCCATAGGTATTTAGGGAGTTTAGTTCATAACGTAAAAGGAAAACATCTTAGAATTAAGAAAACAACAAGACATAAAGAATCCAAAAACTTCTAAAGAACTTGATGGAGATCTTCAATCTTGGAGTGGATCTTGCTTCCGAGATGATTCCAACGGCTTCCTTTGAGTAATTTCTTTGATCTACTCTGCGTCCTCCCTTAGGTCTTCCTCTGGTGTGTATTTATAGCTTTAGAATACTCAGAAACCCTAAAAATTAGCTTTTTTTGCGTGAAAACGAAGCAGGGTGCGATAGGGACACGGGCGTGTGATCAGCCCGTGTGAGGGTGTCCAGGCCGTGTGGAAATTTGGGTGGCTCGCGATTGACACGGGCTGGCACACGGGCGTGTGTCCAGCCCGTGTGGTTCTGGCTTAGCCGTGTGGATCCTTAATATGGCCCGTTTTGTTTGATTTTGGCCCGTTTTCCGTTCCTTTCGCTCCCCTATGCTCTCCTAAGTATAGAAATACAAATTTAAAGGATTAGGAGCATCGAATTCACCAAAATATATAAATAAACATCCAAAAACACGCTAAGCGTGGGATTAAAATGTGTTACTTTTATGGTTTATCAAATATCCCCACACTTAAGCGTTTGCTTGTCCTCAAGCAAAATCCTCAACTCACAATTAAAATTAAACTTTCTTAATTCATAATTCTTATCAATAATGTCTTATCATAATTCACAATTCATACATTGATAATTTAACTAAAAGAGTCCTAAAGATTCAAACAATCCAAGTCACAAATTTTTATAGCACGAAAACATAGGTGTTTCCCCTTATCTAAATAATTACCTTTGATTCAAAACCGAAAAGAATTGACATCCTCACTAAAGATTCACTCAAATCACTCAAAGTGTTTAAGGTTCAAAAATTAAGCACTCAAAAGTAAAAAAAATGAAGAGTTATTACCATAAGCTTGCATGAAAACCAAATCTCCACCACTATAAAATGAGATGATACGCAAATCAAAAGGTCTTTAAAAGGGTTGTAATGGGGTTTGGATTAAAGGTGTGGATAAAGGCTGAATTAGATGGTTAGAATCGAGATTGAATTGACAATTTACCTAACTAGAAAAATAAACTAGTACTGAATAATTACATCAATTGACATAACACGAGCTTCTTCTCAAAATGTGAAATTATCCGCTTAAGCTCAAATAACATAGAACTAATCAAAATTAAAATGAATATATGTTTCCATTTTTTTGGTACAATAGTAAGAAACTGAAATAAAGAACATAGTTAGGCAACTGACCAATCAAATCTCGACAAAAATGGAGTCAATAAAATGGGAATAACGAAAAAAATTAAGTTTTGGGTTAATATTAATGGGTGAGTCAAGCTCAAAGGGGTTCACTAGGGGTTAATTATGACGGTAGGCATAAGTGGGTTAAAACCTAGGTGCCTTTATCATCTCAGTATATCAAACCAAGGGTGTGGTCTTGACATGCATAATCGAAGCAAGTTCTAGAATAAAAAAGCAATATTGACACACTCATAACCAAAAAAAAAAAGAGAGCAAGAAAAGTATATGCTCTAAAAGGCTCAAAATCTCATAAAAATTATGGTTTTTGATGTCAATCTTGTAAATCTCAAACTTCGAGGTAATATTTAAATTTAGGGAAACAACCTAGCAATTTTAATTCTGGAAATAGACTTATCATGCTTGATTCTCTAATGTCTTAAAGTTTAAACAATCAATGCAAAATTACCTATGACTTAATCCAAAACATATCAATAACAATCATAAATCAATAAAGATTTCATTCTAATAGTAGTATGAGAAAATTTACTTAAGAACAAGATATAATTCAGGGATTTTCTAATAATGATATAATTAACCTCCCCACACTTAATATGTACATAGTCCTCAATATACCAAAATAGATAATGACAATATAATAAGAATATCATAAGAGAGGGAGAGGAGTGAAACTTCCTAAATTTTGGATGAAATCCGTGGAATAGTGAATGCAAAATTGTGTATATATCTGAGTGAAGTGCATGATTCTGAGCAACTATTAAGAAAATAAACACAACTGTGGAAGAAGATTAAGGGATTACTCGATTAGGAATAATTATAAAAACTAAAATATAGTTCAAAATATAAAAGATAAGTCTATGAAAATATGATACGAAACATAAAGGAAAATAGACTAAAAAGAAAAAGAAAAAGAAAAGAAAAAGAAAAATAAAGATAAAAATAAAATAAATGGACTCAAATGTCCTCATCGTCAGATGTGTCGCGAGGTGGCGGTGTTGAAGGTGAAATATGGAGATGGTGGCAGATCTGCTGTAAGGTGGCCTTGAGACTGTCGAACCGCTGATAACACTGCTGCTCGAAGCGAGTGAGTCACTCGGATATGTCATTGAAAGTAGTAGTAGAAGGAGGAGGTCGGTGACACGGAGATGGAGGGTGAGGTGGATCCTCGTGAGGGAGAGGAACATGATCAGTGATGTCCTCGGGATCATCCTGCTCATCAGGATGAAATAATCGATACTGGGGAGGATTGAATCCATGGCGTCACTCGATCATCCTCATATGTAGCATGCTCGAGATGCCCTGAAGGGACAATTGGCCAACAAGTGTAAGCGATGAGGACTGCTCCGGTGTGTCGAGGAGGCCGAAGTGTCGAGCGAGGCGAGTCACGTAAGGGCCTAAGCAGATGGGGCCCTTCCTGTGGTGGTCAGTCTAATGGCGGAAAGATAAAGAAATAAAGTACGCCAAGTCGATAACATGGCCGTGGGCCATGCTCCATAAGTAGTAGGCATCGTGTGTGCTCACGACGCCGGTGCTCTCCCTCTGTCCTGTCAAAGTATGAGCTAAGAGGGCATGAATATACCGTAGGGCTAGAGAGAGAGAAGTCGCCTTCGAGCGACTAGCATCATAGGTCGTCAGGCCGCCCGTGATATCATTCCAACAACGCGAGGGCAAGTAATGAATATGGCGATGTAGCTGAAGAAAGTCCTCGACGCTCATGAACTCCTCCGTATAAAGTCCCAAAGCAGCACTGAATTTTAGGACGCTCATGTGGCGTACTAAACCGCCAAGGCGAAAGACGATGGTGCCTGGCTCGTCATGGACACACATGACGCTTTGAAGGTGGAACGTCGAGCAAAACTCCAAAGTAATCTCCATATAAGTGGGCTCGACGATACTGAAGAAGCAATCCCATGGTGCTCTGATGATAAAGGCGCGAACCTCGTCAGCAAGGTGGACCTGCTCCAACGCGGCCCAATCAATGCAACGACCCAAACCTAGGGGTCGTACTCGAAGGAGCTGAAATAGGTCCTCCGGTGGGTCCGCGGTAAATCTGAGGTAAGGGTGGCGCACTTCAGCGGAGGCACTGGAGGAGGTCGCGCGAGGACACTTTCGCTTTTTCGAAGCGGGGACAGCGACTTTGGTTTTACCTCGAGTATTTGTCATGGTGTACCTGAAAAAGTAACACAATGAATCAATAAGATAGCACTAAATAAAATCCAAGTGGTACTAAGAAATTGCTCCTAAGCTAGTGTAGTGAAATAAATTAAAAAGATTGCAGCTATCAAGAATAACAGTGGTGAAAATACTAGTGAAGTAAAATCAAATATCAAAGTCATAACTAAAAGTTAGATTCTAAAAATAAATGAAATAGGACTAATATAAAGAAATAAAGAAACAAATAATAGTGAATGAGATAAAAATCAAAGAAGTCAGAATAGAGAACTAGCATCACTTATCATAATATCAGCAAGTAAGTAGGACTAATATAACAGGATATTACTGAGAAAATAATATAGAAAAGAAATAAAACAAATAAAATAACTAGTAACAAATAATAATAAAGGATAAATAACAAAATAATAATATCAAAAATAACCAAAATGGTTAAAGAGGGAAGAAATAAAACCGATAGCGGCAAGGGTGGTGGCCAGAGTGAGGTGCGGTTGGCGGGCGATGGGCGCACGGCTGCCAAAAAGGGACGGCGAGGAGGTTGGGGCTGTGGTGCGTGCGCAAGGGATGGGTGGCCGGAGAAAGGAGAAAGAAGGGGAAGGGGGCGGTTTGGGTGTTGGGAATTTGAAGGGAAGGGAAGGAAAAGGAGAAGGGAAGGGAAAAGAAGAAAGGAATTGGAGGGGGTAGACGGTAGCCGAGAGGTGCGGCAGAGCTGGGGTGGAAGGCGACGGAGCTTGGGGGGAAAATAGCGGCTAGGGTTTGGGGGGTTTGGGAAAAAGAAAGGAGAAGAAAAGAAAAAGAAAAAAGGATTTAAATAGGGGGCACGGTCGTGTAACGGCCCGTGTTGGGCCACATGGCTGTGTCACACGCCCGTGTGGCCTATTCCCTAGCCCGTGTTCATCACGATTTGCAGAAGCTTAGTTTTCACACGGTCTTGGGCACGCCCGTGTGTCCAGGCTGTGTGGTCCACACAGTCACGTCGCACGGCCGTGTGATAGGTCTTTCGCTTTTCCCATGCCCGTGTTGAATTTGACACGCCCGTGTGACCTAACACACGGCCGTGTGTAATGCCCGTGGATCCCCCTGACTTGTTTTAAATTTTGAAATTTGAAAAATTAGGCTCCAGGTTTCACACGGCCTAGGACACGCCCGTGTGGAATTTTGACACGCCTGTGTGATAGCACACACGGCCGTGTGTCGTGCCCGTGGAGCCCCCTGACTTGTTTAAATTTTGAAAAGTGAGGCTTCAGTTTTCACACGGCGTAGGACACGCCCGTGTGTCCAGGCCGTATGGTCCACACGGTCGTGTCGTACGTCCGTGTGGAATAAATTTGGGCCGTGTCTCTGTCGATTTTTGGGGATTTTAAGCTTCAGGGTCCACACGGCCAAGGACACGCCTGTGTCCAGGCCGTGTGGGTGACATTAAAATAATAATAAAATAAATATTTTGACCTCGAATTTGTGGTCCCAAAACCACTGTTCCAATTTGACCAAAAACGGACTGTTACAGTTAGATTTCACGCGATGCCAGTTTCCATCATTTCGGATAGAGATCCGCGGTTTGCATCTCGATTTTGGAAAAAGTTACAGGAAGCTCTAGGTACGCGGTTGCATTTTAACACTGCATTTCACCCTCAGACCGATGGTCAGTCCGAGCGAGTAATCAAATTCTCGAGGATATGCTTTGTTGATGTGTATTAGAGTTTGAAGGCAACTGGGAGAAATATTTACCATTCGTTGAATTCGTGTATAACAACAGTTTTCAATCGAGCATAAAGATGGCACCGTATGTAGCTTTTTATTGTCGTAAGTACTGATCTCCATTATACTGGACTGAACTCAGTGAGAAAAAGATTCACGTGGTTGATTTGATTCGCGAGACTGAAGAAAAAGTAAAAGTAATCTGAGATATTTTGAAAGCAGGTTCAGATCTTCAAAAATCATATGTGGATCTTAAACGTAAAGACATAGAATTTCAAGTTGGGTACAAAGTATTCTTAAAAGTATTGCCCTGGAAGAAAGTGCTACGGTTCGGTCGCAAAGGAAAGCTAAGTCCGCAATTTATCGGGCCGTATAAGATTACTGAAAGAATCGGACCTGTTGCGTATCGATTAGCTTTACCGTCAGAATTAGAAAAGATTCACAATGTCTTCCATGTGTCTATGTTACGACAGTACCGATCTGACCCTTCACATGTTATCTCCCCGACGGAGATTCAGCCTGATATGTCATACAGTGAGGAACCGATCAGAATTTTAGCACGAGAGGTGAAAGAATTGAAAAAACAAGAGCATAGCTTTAGTAAAAGTACTCTGGAAATGACACGGAATAGAAGAAGTCACCTGGGAACCCGAGAAAGCTATAAGAAAGCAATATCTGAACATCTTTTCTTGTAAGATTCTCGGGGACAAAAATCCCTTTAGGGGAGAGTTGTAACAACCCGTTTTTAATAAAATCAGAACAGTGGTTTCAGGACCACAAATCCTAAGTCAAAAAATTTATTTTATTATTATTTTATTTCCTATAGCATGATAGTAGTACCGTATAAAAATTTTGTTAAGAAATTTTACCGTTTACATGCTCAATTTGATAAAAAGGACTAAATCATGTAATGTGCAAAAGCTGAGTTCTAGTAGCTAAAAGCATTAAATAGCTATATAACCTTAATGTAAGAGTCCTTAAATGGTAATTAGACCATAAATAGTGATAGTGGATGTACATGGCTTGGCATTTGTGTAAATTTTAAAGTTTTTAAAGGTTATAATGGTAATTAGGTAATTAAATGATAAATTAAAATAAAGTAAAAACAAGCCTTCATCTTTTACTTCTTCTTCAATCGAATGTTAGGGTTTGAGAAGCCATTTTTGAGCTTTTAAATTTTGGAAACTTCACCTTGCTTAATTGGTATGTATTTTGTCCCGTTTTTATTGATTTCTATGTTTCCGGAATCGTTGTAGCTTAATTAACTAGCTCGGGGACTAATTTGTGAAATTGTTAAAGTATTAGAGTTTTTCCATGAATGAATATAGGTTGTTTTTTATGTTTGATGGAAGAAAATGGATAGTTGTTGTTAAATAAACAAGTTTTGTTAAGTGATTTTTGGTGAAATTATCAAATAGGGATTAAATTGAAAAATGGAAAATTTTACATTGTGAAATTGTGAAATAAATGAAATATAGGGCTTGCTAGGGACCTAATTGATATTCAACTATAGTGAGTTGTGGTGAAATTGCATAAATTTCCACTTTTATGAGCTAGGGACTAAATTACAAAAAATTAAAAGTATAGGGGCAAAATGGTAATTTTGCCAAAATATGGTTTTGTGTTAAATTGAATAAAATTCATATTAAATTGAGCTAAATTTATCCGTATAGATCAAGACAGACCTCGTACGGCTTTAGATTGGGGCAAAGAGAAAGTCTCGGATTAATCGCCTCGTATCTGCGTATACTCATCGAGGTAAGTTCGTGTGATTAAATTGTGTTTAAATGTTTTAATTATGTATGAATTGTGAATTGCCACATGTATACACTGTAATAGGCCAATTTAGCCCGGGCCCATACAAAAATATAATAAACCCAAAATAATAAAACAAAGTCCAAGTCCAGTCTAAAATATATCATTTGGCCCGATCGGAATGGCCCATTACTTGAAAAGATTGAAAGTCCATCTACAAGCTTGACGTATATGGGAACACAATCTTCAAGGATATGCAATCTTAGATATGATATGCAAATCTTAGATATGATATGCAATCCTAGAAGATATGGTATGTAATCTTAGAAGATATGATATGCAATCTTAGATATGATACGCAAATCATAGATATGATATGCAATCTTAGAAGATATGGTATGCAATCTTAGAAGATATGATATGCAATCTTAGATATGATACGCAAATCTTAGATATGATATGCAATCTTAGAAGATATGGTATGCAATCTTAGAAGATATGATTTTGTAATCTTAGAGATTTAATTTGTAGATATCTTTTAATCTTAGCCGTTGATGTAATTGATCTGTACCGTTAGATTTGGGGAGGCTCAACTATAAATAGAGGCCTCTCCCTATATTGTGAAACACACTTGAGTTTGGAGTAATGAAAATTCTTGAGAGCATTCACTGAAATTTCTCTCTCTTTTGCATTCTTATTTTTTGTGGCTTGTTCTTATTTTGTTCTTTGCTCATCTTCGTTTCTTTTTGAGTTGCTTTCGTTCGAGTTAGATTTTGGTGGAGGAATTTCGTTGAATCCTCATATTGCGGGAGTTAGGTTGACTTATGCGTTTTCTTTAATTTTTTTAATTTATCCATTTAATTGCTTAATCATTATTTATTCATTTATTTTAAATATTTTAAACTTGTTTTATTTTTTTCCCTATTTACCTTAAATTGTTTTATCATATATATTATTATTTTTTTTATATACATGAATTTAATCTTGTGAATAATTTTTTTTCCTTAATTTTTTCATAGATTCTTTTAAAATTGCTATTATCTACTCTATATTTTTTATTTTGATTGTTCATTTTTAAAAAAAAAATTTGAGTCCATTATCTTTGTTTACCTTAACATTATTATTATTGCTAGTCATTCTTTTACTTAATTGTTTATGTTAGTGCTAATTGTTATTATGACCTGTAACTTTAGTAAATTGCATTTTTTTGTAATAACTTGATGTTACTTTTTTCAAATCTTTATTTAAAAATATCAATCTCCTTTAATTATCACATTTTATCCAAAAGTTTTTTTTTTAAATAAGGCAATGTTTTGTGTTTAGAAATTCGGGAAATAGTGCCCTAATGTGTTGGGTTTCGATTTTTCGTTTGACTAAATAATTAAATATCCTTTTAATGAATTTTGTAAATCATGAGATGATTTTGGGTTACGAGGGTTTAAAACATCATGTCCTAACGTGCTGGATGTGATGTTTGTATTCTTTCGGAACAAAAGAATCTCAAGTTCCAACTCAAATTGTTCAAGTTTTTAAAGAAATCATGTTTTCAAATCTTTTCGAATTTTCGACATTAGGACAATAACTAATCAATCTGGTACCAATTTTGGGTGTTACGAGGGTGCTAATCCTTCCTCGTACGTAACCGACTCCCGAACCTATTTTCTCGAATTTTGTAGACCAAAATAATTGTTTTAATAAATCAAAATGTTTTTTATTAAAATGATCAATTTCAAGGTGACCCGATCACACCTCGAAAAAAGATTGGTGGCGACTCCATCTTTGTTTTTAAAGTCGATCCCTATTTTTTCAAAATAAAAAAAATGGTTTTGACAGCTTGGCGACTCTACTGGGGAACATAAGAGAGTCAAGCCGTAAAATTGATTATTTTCTATCCTTTGTCGGAAATTAGAACATTTGATTTGAAAATTTAAAATTTTTGATTTGAACATATGATTATTATTTTCTTGCACACATTGCATTGCATGACCATTGTGGTCGCACCTTTAAGTGGGAGTGAGAAACTATGCCTTCGTGAGGTTTTCACCGCATGGGCTAGTGGATTGCTTAGGGATACATCTGTACCTATGTCTTCGTGAGGTTTTCACTTCCGCATGGCCATAGGGAAATGTATTCCCCTGAACTGAACTCGATCTGTATGAGCCTTTAATGGGTGAAGATTGAGGAATCTGCTGGTTCGGGTACCTCAACTTTAGAGCTGAACCACATGTAGAAAACCTAAGGGCTTACCCTAGGTAGAACTATGTCAAACCCTAGTGGTCACTTAGATAGGTGCCCTATTCTGTTATTTATTTCTTTCGTGCTAACGTGTTTTCTTTTGTTTTGATTGCATTGCATTCACATAATAGAAAAAGCGGTCTTGATTCAAATTCGATTGCTAAATAGAAGAGTTTGTCATAAGAAAATGAATTTCTTGATAAAGTGGATTATAATACGGTCGTTCGAATATGGTCCAAGTAAACACAACGAGAAAAGATTGATAGTCCGTGAAGGAATACAAGACTTTATTGCCCAATGATTCAAGCTGACAAAGACTATTCAAGAATCACCATGTCTCGGCTTTCTTGAAGAGGCTAACGAGCATTATGGAAATAAGTGAGCAGTGAGTCGCGGCCTAGATCAAGCAAAAAGGAGCTAGTGGAGGCATCTATTAGAAGTTTGCAAGATTTGACCTTTGCGAAGAAGGGGATTGATGTTTTTGCTTGGAATATGAGGGCAAGGCTGTATATGTAATCCGTTTTATGTAAAGAAATTTTCTTTCTAGAAAAGTTTTTCTAATGGAATTGAATTCAGAATCAACGCCTCTCTTTCTTTTGCATTCATTTCATGCATTCACATTACATCACATCATATGCATTTAAGTCTATAGAGAGAGCCTAATTAGTTGAAATTATCAAAGAAGAGAGAAAGAGAGAGGGAAAAATCTGGAAACTGAACACTGTTACGGTACACGTGCCAAGACAAAGAAAATGGATAGTTTCAAAGAGACATGCAAGACCAGATGCAAGAGCAATTAGCAAAACTCCAACAAGAGATGAGAGACCAAATGCTGGAAGCCCAAAGAAGTATGATGGCTCAAATGGCTCGGATCTTTGAGCAGGCGATAGACAAAGGAAAAGGTCCCATAGTTAATGCTGAAGATAATGAGGAATTTCCTCGGGGTTGCACCCCACCGCAACACAACCTGAAGCATATCCTCAAAGGCCATCTGTCACGATTAGACCTCAACAAGAGCTGATGCTGGGGTACCCATGAATTTCCAAGTTGGCTCAGGATCTGACCCATGAGATAACCCTGCTAATCGTATTATCCCTGATTTAGAAAAGCGAAGAGGGAACTGAGGAATAAAAGTTTCCAAGCCCTTACATACTTGGGAAGATTTTAAACAATGGAACTGTGGAAGGAATCCCTGTATTTTTAAGATTAATCTAGAGTAATATTTAGAACGTGCTTGTTTCCTTAAGCCTAGAGACAATGAGAATCCTTTTGTGAAATAGACTTATGTCCAAAATTTTTATTTCAATAAAATGCATCTTTTTAAGCAAATTTTTTTATTCTTCATACTGTATATTCTTTTGTTTTTTACCATATTCTTTCATTCTTTATTCATGACCATACCATACAAATAATCATCCTTAGAACCATTTATTCTTTGGATTTGTTTGCCTTCGTACCTAGGTACCCAGATATCAACGACATGAGCGACATTGTTACTGACTCCCTTTTTGAATGAGATATGGGTTTAGGGGATCTCAGGACTTTGAAGATGACATAGATTGTAACATATCTTCTGATTTATTAAAGAATGGTAGAACATGATGAAAAATAGATCCTACCTTACATAGGGTCAGTGGACATTGCGAGCCTAAGAAAGGGGTGAAGATCGAAGCCCAGCTCACCACAGAAATAAGGCGAGACATCATTGAGTTATTTTCAAGAATTCAAAGATGATTTTGCACGATCATATCAAGACACGCTTGGGAAAATCTTAAAAGAGATAAGGGTGTTTAGAGAACATGCTAATGGTGTTGCAATAGTCAAGCTAATCATGAGGGGGATGGTATCAGCTATGCCGTATTTAAGGAGACAAGATTCATGTGCTTTCTCTTGTTCTTCACAAATTTTCCCTATGTCGGGCATGGATGTGATAGGGCCAATCTCGTCAAAAGCTTTTAGCCAATATTGATTCATTGTTGTGGTCGTCGTTTACTTCACTAAGAGGGTGGAAGTAGCTTCATATGCCAATGTTACCATGTCAAAGTCATTAAATTCTTAAAAAAAAAGATCAGGCGCCGACAAAGAATGCCAAAAAGGACAAAGTTAAAAGTTTGTAGTCTGTTCAAAGATCAAACGCCATATTATAGAGCAGCAAAGGCAGCCAAAAAAAACACAAAACAAAAAAACAAAGATTGTAGAAAAGATGACCGAGACTTGTAAAGATTGACATAAAGAAGTTACTATTTATCTTCTGTGGTTATCGAACGTTGGCCAGGATTTTTACCGGGGCAGCTTCTTACCCATTGGTTTATGGAATGGAAGCATTGTTGCCAATTGAACTTAATCGAAGAAAAGGTTAAAAGTTATCCATCACAGTCAGACGATACGAGCTTACGCCAAAGAGGTTCATCCTAGAGAATTCCACAAGGGGAACCTGATGTTGAAACAGATCTTTCTTATACAAAAAGATTTCAGAAGAAAGCAGATGCCAAACTGGGAAGGACCTTATGTAGCAAAAAAGGGCTTGTTCTAGAGGAGCATTGATATTGACCAAGAAGGATGGCGAAGACTTGCTTAATTCGGCAAATTCAGGTTCAGACAAGAAGTATTTTACCTGAAAGAGGAAAGACTAAGGTGAAAACCCGCAAAGGGCGCCTTGAGATCTAATTTAAAAAAAAGAAAAGAAAAGAGGAGAGGCCAAGGCGAAAACCCGCAAAGGGCGCTTTGAGACCAAAGGGGATTTGAGCTGAAAACCCGAAAAGGGCGGCTCAAATTTTGATCAAAGATAGGGCATGTAGTAGTCTTGCTATGTCTGAACTAACAGTAAGGAAATATGCTACGTCTTGGGGCATTGGCAAAGTACTCCGGATCCTCTAAACACGTATTGAGCTTAAAATAATCCTCAAGAAGTTTGTATAGAGAAGCTCAGGCTGCGATATCTAGGGCACCTAGCCTCTATTTTATCCATTTTGAATTTTTTATCTTGGACTACTTTATTCTTTTCAAGATACCCCCCGATTAATTTTATTTTATTATTTTGGTTATCTTTGATTAACTTATTTATTTCGAGATATGTTCTTGATTAATTTCTTTCTCGTCCATTGTTGTGATATTTTTCAAGCATTTTATATTGAAATAATGATTAATGGACTAATAATACTTTCATAAAAGGAGTTTTGCATATTACTCTAGAAACTTCTAAATAATACAAGAGCTTGAAACATGACTATTGTTTAAAACACACCAAGTTTATGGGATGGAAATATTGGGGGAGGACGAGTCTAAACTGAGACTATCTCTCTGGATTTTTGTCAAAAATGGTGATTGAACAAAATGACAAGATATTGCGACAGTAATACAATCTTGACGAAAATGGGCAATATTGACTCAAGTGTAAAAGGGAATCATTCTCTAAAAATGATATTCTCGCATCCATGCGAGATATCATGCATACACATTTGGTTA
The DNA here is from genome assembly GCA_025698515.1 of Gossypium sturtianum. Lineage (NCBI taxonomy): Eukaryota > Viridiplantae > Streptophyta > Magnoliopsida > Malvales > Malvaceae > Gossypium > Gossypium sturtianum. The sequence continues at coordinate 80,297,408 of CM046953.1, read as the reverse complement.
GGTCACCTTGGGAGTGATCGGTTGATTGAACAAGTTACAAATCCTATACCCTTGAGTTGCAAAGTGGGATGGGGTGAATTTGATCTGAGATCCTATAGCCATAAGTCGCGATAGGATGATTTAAAGATGGTACAAATTTTATGTCCCAGTGGCAGTGGAAGGGACTCGAAATTACAAGCAGGTAAGCTTCTTTGAGCGAGAATATGATCGTTTCTTTTGGTTTTTGTCAAAGATACCCGGTGAATGAGAAAGCAGTGGTAACGCATCGATGATAGAACCTTGGTGAACTATGAGCAATGACAACCCAAGCATTAAAAAGGATCATTCTCATGCATACACTTCCAATTAGTAGCATTTGATTCATTCCGATCATTGTATCCTAATCGTTGTACATAAAAAAGAAGAAGAAGAATATCATTCTCATGACATTCTGCATTCATGCAAATGTCATCCCAAATATCATTTAGTTAGGAGCATTAGATTCATTCCGATCATTGCATCCTAATCAAGAATCATTTTCATGACATGTTGCGTTCATAACATATGTGGCTAGTAGCATTTGATTCATTTTGATCATAGCATCCTGATCATTCGGCATAAACATATGCATATGGAACCGAGTCTACAGGACATGTCCCTTAGAGGAGGGTGTAGCAACATCGGTGAATTCACAGATCTTATCTCCCTAAGTAGTAGTGGAGCATATCAAATTTGGCGAATCCTATCTCCATGTATCGGTAATGGAGCAGATTTTAGCCATTGGTCTAATCTCCTTGATGTAGCAAGGGAGCAGACTAAAAAGTTCAGATTTTGTTCCCTCGAGATGGTAGTGGAGCAGACTGAAGATTGAAGTCTTCTGAGATAGTAAGGAAGCAAATTGGAAAAGTTGATTTTGTTCCCTAGAGATGGTAGTGGAGCAGATGAAGATTGAAGTCTTCTTGAGATAGTAAGGAAGAAAATTAAAAGTTGATTTTGTTCCTCGAGATGGTAGTGGAGCGGATCAAGATTGAAGTCTTCACGAGATAGTAAGGAAGCAAATTGGAAAGTTGATTTTGTTCCCTAGAGATAGTAGTGGAGCGGATCAAGATTGAAGTCTTCTGAAATAGTAAGGAAGCAAATTGGAAAGTTGATTTTGTTCCCTAGAGATGGTAGTGGAAGCAGATGAAGATTGAAGTCTTCCGAGATAGTAAGGAAGCAAATTAAAAGTTCAGATTTTGTTCCCTCGAGATGGTAGTGGAGCAGACTGGAGATTGAAGTCTTCCTGAGATAGTAAGGAAGCAAATTGGAAAGTTCAGATTTTGTTCCCTAGAGATAGTAGTGGAGCAGGCTGAAGATTGAAGTCTTCCTGAGATAGTAAGGAAGCAAATTAAAAGTTGATTTTGTTCCTCGAGATGGTAGTGGAGCAGATGAAGATTGAAGTCTTCCTGAGATAGTAAGGAAGCAAATTGGAAAGTTCAGATTTTGTTCCCTAGAGATGGTAGTGGAGCAGACTGAAGATTGAAGTCTTCATGAGATAGTAAGGAAGAAAATTGTAAAGTTCAGATTTTGTTCCCTAGAGATGGTAGTGGAGCAGACTGAAGATTGAAGTCTCCCTGAGATAGTAAGGAAGCAAATTGGAAAGTTCAGATTTTGTTCCCTAGATATGGTAGTGGAGCAGACTGAAGATTGAAGTCTTCCTGAGATAGTAAGGAAGCAAATTGGAAAGTTTAGATATTGTTCCCTAGAGATGGTAGTGGAACAGACTGAAGATTGAAGTCTTCCTGAGATAGTAAGGAAGCAAATTGGAAAGTTCAGATATTGTTCCCTAGAGATGGTAGTGGAGCAGACTGAAGATTGAAGTCTTCCTGAGATAGTAAGGAAGCAAATTGAAAAGTTTAGATTTTGTTCCCTCGAGATGGTAGTGGAGCAGACTGAAGATTGAAGTCTTCCTGAGTTAATAAGGAAGCAGACTGAAAAGTTCAGATCTTGTCCCCTAGAGATAGTAGTGGGACAGGCTGAAGATTATAGTCCTATCTTCCTGATGTAGCAAGGGAGCAGACTAAAAATTGTAGATCTTATCTTCTTGAGATTGCAGTGAAGCAGATCGAAGATACTAATCTAGCATCCCTGAGTTTGCAGTGGAGCAGATTAAAGATAGCAGATTTGGCATTCCTGAAGTTGCAGGAAGCAGATCGAATACATCAGATCTTGTCTCCCTGAGTTTGCAGCGGAGCAGATTGAAGATAGTAGATTTGGCATTCATGAAGTTGCAGGAAGCAGATCAAAGACATCAGATCTTGTCTCCCTGAAGTTGCAGCGGAGCAGACTGAAAATAGCAGATCTTGTCTTCCTAAATATTGCAGTGAAGCAAGATCAAAGATACTAGTCTCACATTCCTGAAGTTACAGTAGGATGGATTAAATCTACAAGAGCAAGTCTTATCTCCCTGAAGTTGCAGTAGAATAAGATTAAAGCTACAAATTCAATCTCCTTGAAGTTGCAGTTGGGTTAGAGACTACTTGAAGAAGATGAGGATCAAGAAGTTAAGGCTTGGCAAGACCGGGCAAAATTGGTCCTTTTATAGTCTTTGCTCCATTCTCGTTACACGACAATGAGCAAAGAGGGGCAGCTGTAATAGGCCAATTTAGCCCGGGCCCATACAAAAAAATAATAAACCCAAAAAAATAAAACAAAGTCCAAGTCCAGTCCAAAATATATCATTTGGCCTGATCGGAATGGCCCATTACTTGAAAAGATTGAAAGTCCATCTACAAGCTTGACGTATATGGGAACACAATCTTCAAGGATATGCAATCTTAGATATGATATGAAAATCTTAGATATGATATGCAATCCTAGAAGATATGGTATGTAATCTTAGAAGATATGATATGCAATGTTAGATATGATATGCAAATCTTAGATATGATATGCAATCTTAGAAGATATGGTATGCAATCTTAGAAGATATGATTTTGTAATCTTAGAGATTTAATTTGTAGATACCTTTTAATCTTAGCCGTTGATGTAATTGATCTGTACCGTTGGATTTGGGGAGGCTCAACTATAAATAGAGGCCTCTCCCTTCATTGTGAAACACACTTGAGTTTGGAGTAATAAAAATTCTTGAGAGCATTCACTCAAATTTCTCTCTCTTTTGCGTTCTTATTTTTTGTGGCTTGTTCTTATTTTATTCTTTGCTCATCTTCGTTTCTTTTTGAGTTGCTTCCGTTCGAGTTAGATTTTGGTGGAGGAATTTCGTTGAATCCTCATATTGCGAGAGTTAGGTTGACTTATGCGTTTTCTTTAATTTTTTTAATTTATCCATTTAATTGCTTAATCATTATTTATTCATTTATTTTAAATATTTTAAACTTGTTTTATTTTTTTCCCTATTTACCTTAAATTGTTTTATCATATATATTATTATTTTTTATATACATGAATTTAATCTTGTGAATAAATTTTTTTTCCTTAATTTTTTCATAGATTCTTTTAAAATTGCTATTATCTACTCTATATTTTTTATTTTGATTGTTCATTTTTTTTAAAAAAATTTTGAGTCCAGTATCTTTGTTTACCTTAACATTATTATTATTGCTTGTCATTCTTTTACTTAATTGTTTATGTTAGTGCTAATTGTTAATATGACTTGTAACTTTAGTAAATTGCACTTTTTTGTAATAACTTGATGTTACTTTTTTCAAATCTTTGTTTAAAAAAAATCTATCTCCTTTAATTACCACATTTTATCCAAAAGTTTTTCTTAAATAAGGCAATGTTTTGTGTTTAGAAATTCGGGAAATAGTGCCCTAACGTGCTGGGTTTCGATTTTCCGTTTGACTAAATAATTAAATATCCTTTTAATGAATTTTGTAAATCATGAGATGATTATAACACCCCATACCCGAGTCCGAGGCTAAGACCGGATACGAGACATTACTATGCTAGAACTTTCTTAAACATGTACTTACGGGCTATAAAATTTCATTCCGAATTAAAAACTTCTCTTTCTTAGTCAAATCAGACATTTCATGGGCCTACGAGGCCTCAGACTTACGTCCCGAAACTTTCGGAACTCATCTGGAAACTTTCTCTTGAAACAGGGGTCACACGTCCGTGTGACTTGGGACAAGCCCGTGCACCCCTAAAACATGCCCGTGTCTTTCACTCGTGGAGGATACTGGCAAATTACACACGGCCTAGACACGCCTGCGTGGCCTCGCCCGTGTGCCAAACCTGGCATTTCGACTTATTCACACGGCCCGCACACGCGCGTGCAGCGCCACCGTGTGACAATTGAATTTCTAAGTGTCGCACAGACTTCACACGGCCTTGGCACACGCCCATGTGCCAACCGTGTGTATCACTGCGGCCTGAACAAACGGCGGTGTGTGACCAGTCCGTGGTGGTAATCGACTTAAGATGCTAAGGTGCGGGAGACACACGGCCAGACACACGCTGTGTGTGTCTATCCATGTGGGCACTTAGAGGCTATCTTACCAAGCCTTTTACCACTCCCGTTTGCATACATTCATATACTACTTCAAAACATTCTCAAATCATCAATTAAAACACATGAATTAACACATTTAATCATTAAAGAGATAAAGTCTTTATCCCATACACTAGGGAGAACTACTCCCAATACAAATACGGCCAACTTAAGCCATCATCTATGGTCATACACAACCAACTGTAGATTCTCTTAGGCCAATACAATTTGGCTACATCGGTTAGAACTTAATCAACTTTAAAAGAATCCCTATACATGCCATGACTCATAGGGACTTGATACCTCATGCCAAGTGTCTGCTCGATAGTGTGAAAACATCTCCGGCGGTCTCCAACCCGAGCTAGTTAAAATAACCTATAAGGGATGAGAAAAGTAAAGAAGTAAGCAATAATGCTTAGTAAGCTCATCTTCATAATGTGTCAAATATTGATATTCATTGAATATACATAATTACAAAGTATCATACCGAGTTTTCTCATTAACTCACAGTTACTTGCTCAAATATTCTTGAAACTTACTCATTCAATCTCTTACCACATTCTTACCATGTCACAAGCCAATTGCTCGTTCAATTAGCATACATTCCTGCACTGATCACCACATGATCATATAAAACAACACATCAAGCATTTTCAATAAGCTGCTCATGCTACTAATATCTTGGTGGTTTCGCACGTAGCCCACCATTGAATCTTTAATAGGGTGGTATCGCACATAGCCCACCAATCATTTATACTTATGGTGGTTCCACACTTAGCCCACCTTTCATTTTACATTCATGGATAGTAATCCACATGTATATCTCTATTTCAAATATTCATCCGAGAACATTCTCACACACTTCTATTCTTACTTAACTTTCTATGATACTCGTTTGCATTCACACAATACATTAATAAATCCATCTTATGCAACTAAAGTGTATTGAATACACATAACCCACTAAGGGTTCATCATACACTGAATCCATATCAATTCAATTCTAACACACACTTGTGCTTTTCGTGGTACAACCACATACTTTCTTCCTTTCCACATATACGTTGAATCACTCAAGTTATTAAATAACTCCCTTGAGTCTCATACTCATAATGTCACATAGAATTTATACCCCAATAGGGTCTTACTTGTATTAACATATCGATGCCATGTCCCTGACATGGTCTTATACGAATTCTTACATCGAGGCCATATTCCAATATGGTCTTACACGAGACTTTAACTACCATCATATCATTCTACATACATTTCCCATTACTCTTAGATTCAATTCTTTTGACCTCTCATCAAAGATATTTCATACATTCATAGAGTAAATATACATTCCATACAACATTGGAACATTAAATTAACTCATACGTAATTGCAACATTCTCACGTGAACTTACCTCGATGTCGAAAGCGCCGATAGGGACTTTTTGCCCTCATTTCTCTTTTCATCTGTTCTAGGTCCAAAACTCGTTTTCTTTGATCTAGAACAATGAAATTTACTGATTTAATCACTTATAAGTCATAATACACCATAATCTACACTTTAGGCAAAAATGACTATTTTGCCCCTATGCTCGTAAATAAATTTTCATCACATTTTCTTGTTAAACAAGCCTAGCTGAACATTTAATCCTCTTACAACTATCCACAATTCCAACTATTTCATGCCTTAATGAACAAATTACAACTTTTGCATTTTAGTCCCAATTAGGTGTTTTCATGACAACACCTTTCACAAAAGTTATTTCTCATCATCCTATCATTCATTTTCTTCCATAAAAACTCATCAAACAACATAAACTCTATCATGGTAAGTTCCTAGACTTTCAACCATATTGCAAACTAGTCCTCTCAATAGCTAGCTTAAGCTTTGAGGACTCCAAATATACAAAAATCATCAAAAATAAACACCAAATTGACTTACTTGAATGGAGTAAAGCTTGCTGAAATTTTAAGCTTTCAAACCCCTCCCATGGCTGATATTTTCGGTTGGAGAAGAAAGATAAATAAAAAGATGATAACTTTAGCTTATATCATCTTATTTTATTCAATTTTCCAACTAATATCACCAATTTTCTATCATAATAAATGCTCTTGTCCCCTATGTATTATTATGGCCGGCCAACTCACTTAAATAAGGCAAAATTGCACAATTGGGACCTCCAATTAATAATCCATAGCTATTTGGCACCTCTAGCAAATAAAATAGAACTTTCGCACTTTATGCGATTTAGTCCTTTTTCACAATTTAGCTAGAATTCGCTAAAATTAAGGCACCAAAATTTTCATGCATCCTTATAAACATGTTATAACACATAACATATCATGCAAATAATTTTCTCTAACCTCGAATTAGTGATTCCGAGATCACTGTTCTAACTAGCCCCTAAATCGGGCTGTTACAATGATTTGGGGTTACGAGTGTTTAAAACATCATGTCCTAACGTGCTGGATGTGATGTTTGTATTCTTTCGGAACAAAAGAATCTCAAGTTCCAACTCAAATTGTTCAAGTTTTTAAAGAAATTATGTTTTTAAATCTTTTCGAATTTTCGACATTAGGACAATAACTAATCAATCTGGTATCAATTTTGGGCGTTACGAGGGTGCTAATCTTTCCTCGTACGTAACCGACTCCTGAACCCATTTTCTCAAATTTCGTAGACCAAAATAATTGTTTTAATAAATCAAAATGTTTTTTATTAAAATGATCAATTTCAAGGTGACCCGATCACACCTCGAAAAAAGATTGGTGGCGATCCATCTTTGTTTTAAAAGTCGATCCCCGTTTTTTCAAAATAAAAAAATGGTTTCGACATAAACGATTGCATATCCAACGACATATGACAATTACCGAGCCCCGTTTTAACCTTAGGAATTCGTAGGATACAAATATCATGTCATTAGGGTTTACATGATTCGGGAGCTCATCCTGAACGTCCTACCAATGGCTGAGGTCCGACATGTGTTGCGGATACTCCACAGCTCGTGTGAGCAGCATCGTGTAGCTACGTTTTGACCCACAGCTCATATGAGTAGGCCCATATTCACAACTAGTGTGAGCATTCTGATTCACAGCTCGTGTGAGTATACATGTATAGGATTTGAAGGATTACAATTATATGATTTAGCACACTATGTGTGAGCTATCTGGGTATCCAACGGTATTATAAATGGTTCAACGGGCATTATTCTGAAATGAAATGGTAATGGTTTAATACGGACTATTATAGGGACACATATGAATTACATGGAAATGTTATTACATGGTATATGGAAAATTGAATTGGATGATACATGTATATGAATCATAATTTATATGTTATGCTCATCCATGTTTGTTTTGTTTATGTATATTCTTACATGGCTAACTTGCTTGAGGTATATGCATAGGCATTGGCAAAATTATGGTTGGAATATGCTATGTTAGCTTACCTATTATGTAATGAAATGGTAAGTTAAGTTTTATGTTTTACGAACTTACTAAGCCTAAATGCTTACTCTGTGTTATTTTCTGCGTCTTATAGTGCATCGGATGCTCATTCGGGTTGGAAGCTTGTCAGAGCTATGTCACACTATCCATCAACTCTTTTGGTACTTTTGGTTGTTTAATTTTGGTTATAATGGCATGTATAGGCATTTTAGCTAATGTTTGCCTATATGTTTGGTTGTTGAAATGATCAATTGGTTTGGTTTAAGTTTGGTATTTTGGTGTTCAAATGAATTTGATTTTGGCATGTAAATATTAGCCTTAATATGGATGATGTTTGGCTTGATATGCTTGAATTACGAAAGATGAAATTATAGTATGAATATGCATATTATATATGGCTTGTAACTTGTTGGAAATGTGGTGATTTGGTATATCTTATTTTGTATGATTTATATGGTCATTTGATACTAGTGATAGAATGGCATTTTGGTACCAAATGGTTTGTGTTTTGGTAAGTATATTTTACGGTATGTATTGATGCAAATATTGTTGGAAGTTAATTGATTATTTTGGCTAAATTGAGTACATGGCTTTACATGTTTTAATGTTGTCAATTGAGGTGCCTTTGGGCATATTGGTTGTATGTGATTATACCATATGAGTATAGCTTGATTATGCTTGATTTTGGTGCCTTGTTATGGCTTGTATATATGTGCATTTTTTGTTGTAGGTACATACCAAGATGGGTGAGAAAAAATGGCTTGTAAAATGGCCTATTTTTGTCCACATGGGCAGAGACACGGGCGTGTGTCTCAGCCGTGTGTGACACACGGCCAGGCAACATGGCCGTGTGTCCCCTATAGCTTTCAAAGTGTTATAAGTCATGCTGGTGCACGACCTAGCACACGGCTTGGCACACGAACGTGTGAGGTTATTTCCAAGGTACAAGGCCTGGCACATAGGCATGTGGCTTGGCCGTGTGACCGAAGTCAGTGAGTTATACGGGCACGAACATAGACTGGGACATGGCCGTGTGTCCCTACTTCGGATACCCACACGACCGTGTGACCCCTACAGTATTGTAAATTTTCAATGTTTTCTAAAAAATTCTTGGAGTTTTTGATTTAGTCCCGACTTGTTTCTAATATGTATTTAGGGCCTCGAGGGCTCGTATAAGGGACAATATGTATGATTTTTATTGGTTTTAATATGATTATTGATATGATTTGAAATGTTTGAAATTTATGTTCCTTTGATTTGAAAACTACGGTAATGCTCTGTAACCCTGTTCTGGCGATGGATACGGGTTAAGGGTGTTACAAAACAGGTCTAAAGAAATGTGCAAATCCAGAAATTGTGACAAATATTGTGGCTATTGTAAAAAGGTGGGCCATGTTAAGGCAGAATGTTGGAAACTTCAAATTAAAATCAAAAGGGATGCTGAAAGCGACAAGAAAGATAAGCAGAAAGTCAAAGTTGCTGATGCTAGTGTAGCCGAGGAAAGAGGTGATGATTTCTTGTTGGTGTCAACAAGCGAAAGCTTTCATCTTACTTCCGAATGGATCTTAGATTCAGAGTGCTCCTATCATATGTGTCCCAACAAGACTGGTTCTCCACGTATAGTTCAGTTGAAGGTGGAGTTGTGCTGATGGGAAATAACTCTCCACGTAAAATATTCGAAATCGAAAAAGTACAAATTAGGATGTACGACGGAATTATTAGGACACTTTCAGATGTCAAGTATGTTCTTGATTTAAAGAAAAATCTTATCCCATTGGGAATTTTGGATTCTAACGGTTGCAGGATAGTCATTTAGTCAAATAGCTTCAAAGTTTTTTTGTGGGGCTCCTATTGTGATGAGAGGACAGAAAAAGGGTAGCCTATATGTTCTGCAAGGATCAATGGTTACTGGTGTGGCTGCGATTACAGAAGAACATGTAACACCCCCAACCCGTATCCGTCGCCGAAATAGGGTTACGAGGCATTACCAAGGAGTACAAAACACTTACAGATAATTTGAAATCATTATCGTTCAAATACCGAGACTAATTATAAACGTTCCTTTAACGGACCTTCGAGGTCCAAATTATGCATTAAGATCGGGTCGAGACTAAACCGGATCCTCAGGAAAATTTTTCGCGACTTTTAAAATTTTTCTCGAATATAAGGGTCACACGCCCGTGTGACTGGGGACACACAGCCGGACTTTACGCCCATGGGGTAGACCGCTTGTCACACACGGCCTAGACACATGCCCGTGTCTATCCGTGTGGACGAAAAATAGGCTATTTTCCAAGCCATATTTCTCACTCACTTGATCCTTTATCTTTACCAACATTTTAATACAGTCAAGAACCAATTTAAAGTATTCAACCAAGCCTTATACTTATTACCATTTGTTAGTCGTACACTTCATATAAATAACAAGAAACGTTTATAGGCTCAATTCTTATTAATTTCCTCTTATACCTATACTTTTTCACATTATGTATTCATATCACATATAATAATCATACCTCTGTATTTCATATACATTTTCATAACAATTTGTCTTGGTTTCTAACTACTTCATATTTGAGTTCTACTCATCAAATCATTTGAACATCAACTTTACACAAATAGTACACTTGAGGTGTACAGTTTTATAATTATGAATAAACACATTTATCAAACATATTCCATGTTTTTATATATCACAGTCTCATATTTCCATGTATCAAGTACCATCATTTCCTCGTATTTCAGACAAATACGTGTAACAATTCATAAACATGCAACTCACTAACTCTTCCTGCCAATCACAATTTAAATTGAAAAATCAATTATTGAGTCCAATTTCAATGTTCACAAAAATTTATCATATAAATTTGGATGTACGTATCCACCAATAGATTCCATGTACAGATATCATCATCTCAAATTTCCACATACATTTACTTTCCACATTATGAATTCAAATAACATATACAAGATATACCAATGTATTTCAAGTACGTTTTCATAATATTTCATTTTCGAATTCAGATTATTTCATATTAGAACTTTTCTCATTAACTCATTTGGAATACCAATTCATACGGATAATACACTCAAGGTGTACAAATATATAATCACAAATGAACTCATTCATCAACCAAGATTTATGTTCATGTCTCATCAATTCGTATTTCCTTATATCATATAATTCCATGTAACACTTACCAAACTTTGTCAAATTAGTGAACGTCTTACAGAATTGGTCTGCACCGGTATGCACTGAATTTCACTGATAATCACTAATGTCATAGCATAGCTATGGTCTTTTCACTAGAATGCCATAGCTCAACTATGGTCTTACATCTTAACTATCATTATGCCATGGTGAAATCATGGACTTATCCGTCAATTCATCATATAGTCATATTCAATTACACTTAGTCGTTACATGATCACATGTATTTTCACTTAGTCAATTTCCGTTGAACTCATCGAATAATAATGAGATACACGGTGGCTCGCACATAGTACCACCCTTGTAGCGAAGCTATCTCGGTGCACATAGTAGCCTTCACTTAGTACTACACATGTGACCAAAACCATCACTTACACATTGTGGCCTGCACTTAGTACCACACATGTGATCGGTTATCGGCACGCATAGTAGCTGCAGATTAGTACGACACATGCGACCTATCCGTCTGCGGTACACGTAGTAGCTGCGCACTTAGTACTACACACGTGACCTAAAACCATCTCGTAGCTCTCTTCTACACATAGTGGCCTACACTTAGTACCACACACGTGACCTAGCTACCTCATTCGTATCTTTTCTATTCCGAAGGTTCAACCGGGAATTCTCACTTTTCAACATTTTACCAATTCATCCATAATCAATCACAATTCATAATTTACATCAAATAATTACTCTATATTCAGCCATATCTCATATAATATAACAAAATATTAAAACATAAATAAAAACGATGTATTATTTACATACAAACTTACAAATTCAATTTTTATATCGTAACGATAATCACAATTTCATAGTAAATATTCGAAATAAAACATTATATCATTTCTAATTTAACATTTATCGATTATAATCGGGCATGTGATCAATTTATACACAAGTCATTTATATATTTTTCCTCCTCCTCTCCATCCACATCCTTAGTATAAATAACACACTTGTAAGTAACATTATCTATAATTTTCACTATTTACTTATATGGATATTCAAGTTGTCCATCCGTGTCACAGTCGCTAAATTATTTTTATCTTGAGCTACAGAACTTCAAATTAAGGTCCGCTAATTTTCCCTGAAACTAGACTCACATATATTCTTACCATAACATTTTTAGAATTTTTAGTTTAGCCAATAAGTACAGTTTATTCTTTAAAGTCACCCCTGTTTCGCTGTCCGACAGTTCCGACCCCTCTTCACTAAAAAATAATTATCTCATCATACAAAATTTAGATAATGTTTCCGTTTGTTTCTTTTGAAAATAGACTCATTAAGGATTTTAAGAATATAAATTATAACCCATAATTATTTTCCTCCAATTTTTTATGATTTTCCAAAGTAAGAACAGGGGAACCCGAAATCATTCTGACCTTGTCTCACAAGATTTATTATATCTCATGATTCACAATTTCATTGCTTACACCGTTTCTTATATAAAAAATAGACTCAATAATATTTAATTTCATATTTTATTAATCCTATAATTCAATTTATACAATTTTTGGTGATTTTTCAAAATTAGACTACTGCTACTGTCCAAAACTGTTTTAGTGCAAAATGTTGATTTTCATTTTGCCCCAAATTTCACAGTTCATACAATTAAGTCCTTGCTCAATTAACCCCTCAATTGAGCTAATTTTTATCAATTAATACTTTATTCTATCATTTTAAACTACTTCATAACCCTTGGAAATCAAAACTTTAGCACTAGACCTTAATTCCAAACTCTTTCACTATTAGGTCTTAAAGTCAATTTCCATCAATTTTACTTGATAAAATCATCATATATCAAAATTAAAGCTCCAATTCTATGTTTATTCATCATATGCTCCCAGCACTCATCCATAGCAACTTTAAAAATTAGCCATGGAATCAAAAACTAATGACATAGTAAGTTGGACCCAATCGTAAAAGTCCAAAAACTTAGAAATTTCAAGGAGAAAGCAAGACTTAAACTTACATGAAGCTAAAGTATGAAAACTAGCTTGAACCCTCTTCCATGGCTGTTTTTCAGCTGATGAATATGAAGAAAAATGATGAGAATTCTAGATATTCCAATTTGGTCCCATTTTTATTTAACTAATTTTGGCAATTTTCCAATTTTGCCCTTATTTCACCCATTTCCTGATTTTTCTTAGCTATTGCCACCCAAATTTCTCCTTTGGGCTTATTTGCACTTTAGGTCCTTCCTCATTTGACAATTGAGCTATTTAATCATTCTAGCAACTTTTACACCTTTTTCAATTTAGTCCTTTTTATTTAATTAACTAATTCGAACGTCAAAATTTTCTAACGAAATTTTAATACTACCTTATTGACACTCCGTAAATATTCATAAAAATATTTATGGCTCGGTTTATAACACCGAGATCTCGATACCTCTTTTTCTCAATTTCTTGACCAAATAAATCTTTATAAAACACAATTTACTATTTCAAAAATCTTTTAAAAGCTACATTTGGCTCGTAAATATTAAATAATATAATCTACGAATTTATTTGTCAGATTTGGTGGTCTCGAACCATTATTTCCGACATCATTGAAATTTGGGCTATTATAGAACAACCTATACCACACGACATGACTCTTTCTCCACCGATTCCGACTCGACCATACTTGATAGCTTCATCTTGGCTTGCCTCTTTTGTTTATTCAGTTCTTCAGCTTTATGTGCTCGGTCAGCCAGTACAACGAATTATTTTAATTCCAAGATTCCAACTAACAACTTGATATCTTCATTTAATCCCTCTTGAATCCGTTTACACATAGCAACTTCAGTCGGGATACACTCTCTGGCATAATTGCTTAACCGAACAAATTCTTGTTTCTACTCGGATACTGTCATATTCCCCTGTTTAATCCCTAAAAATTCCTTCTTTTTTTGATCAAGGAATCTCTAACTAATATACTTCTTTTTGAATGCTGTTTGGAAAAATTCAAAAGTAACATTTTCCCTTGGTACAACAGAAAACAAGGTATTCCACCACTGATAGGATGAGTCTTTCAGCAATGATACAGCACATTTCAAACATTCTTCAGGTGTGCAAGACAATTCATCCAGAACCCTGATAGTATTTTCTAACCAAAATTCAGCCCTTTCCGGATCATCATCAGCTGTTGCTCTGAATTCTTCTGCCCCATATTTACGGATTTTATCTACCGGAAGCTTACCAGTTCTAACAGGTTCTATACCTGGTGGCATATTTGGAACCGGTTGAGGAACAGGAAGGGGAGGTTGTTGTACAGCAGGATTTGTTCTTAAGAATTCTATGAACCACTCATTCATCATTTGAAAGAAGACTTCTTTTGCTTCCTCACCTTGACCCTCAGATTCGGGCCTTCTACTACTACTAGATGCAGCTCTTTGAACTGCAGTTGGAACATTGCTCTCAGCTTCCTCGGATTCAGCTCTAGCTCGGTTGGACGACATTACTATATGAAAAACACATTTAAAATGGTCAGGAGATATCACACTATCACAATTTATATATAATGGCATGTATAGCTAAACTCGTACTTGCTACATTAGTCTGAGAATTGGCTAAACCGTAGCTTTGATACTAAAAATGTAACACCCCTAACCTATATCCGTCACCGAAACAGGGTTACAGAGCATTACTAAAATTTACAGAACAAATACAGTTAATTTTTGTCATTTACTATTCATATCTGAAACTAATCATATTCAATCATGCTATCCCTTAATTGGGCCCTCAAGGCCCAATTTATACATTAGAAACAAGTCGAGACTAAATCGGGAACTCAGAAAATTTTTCGCAAAATTTCAAAATTTTTCTCAGATGCAGGGGACACACACCCGTGTGGTCAGGCTGTGTGGCTCACACGGCCAGATGACACGCCCGTGTCTTAGGCCGTGTGGGCATTCGATGTGAGGAACATGGTCGTGTCTCAGCCCATGTTCAAATTAGGGTAGCTACTAACTTGGGTCACACGGCCAGCCACACGTGTAATATCCGGGATTTAGGGCTTGTGCATTTTTGCTAAATTGAATGTGCTAGTATGCCTATGTGTGTTTTGATGTGTTTTTGTGAATCATGAGAACTTTAGAGTGTAGGAAAATGCCTTAGAAATTATTTGATTTTAAGTTTCAAAGAGAGAGTTAAGCCTGATAGGCCTTAAGAGAATTTATAGGAGAATTTAGACACAAAAATGGGCTTGTTAAAGTGGCAAGGAGGCGCCACTTAAAGCCCTGGTAAGTGACGCCATGTGCAAGGTGCAAGGGCCTAGGTTCGATCCACAAGGGATGCAAAATGGGAGTTTTTATTTTGCGGCAAAAAGGAGTAGTAGTGGACGGCATTGGGAGACTGAGAAAGGAGTTTTAGATGTGATTAAATTCTTTTTAAACTTTTGGCTAAGGGCAAGGATAATTATTGATTTATTGGAATTATTTTGAATGAGTGACAAAGAGAAGCTTTAGGAGAAAAAGAAGGGATTGAGTAGAGAGAGGGAGAGTTGGCCGGCCAAGGGACTTTGTGGATGACAAATTCGTTCACCAAAATCCCTTAAGCCGAATTTTTGGTTAAACCTCACCAACGCTTTTCTTTTTCTTTTCTTCTCTCAATTCTTTCTTTCTTTTTCTTTCTCACTCTAGCCGAATCATACTTGAGCCTCCATATCATTCTTTTTCTTCTTTTCTCATAATCTCTACTGTTAACCAAAAGCCGAATATCATTTATCCTTCTCCTATTCTCTCTTTTCAGTTTTGGCCGAACCTCCATTGTTTTCCTAAGCCATTGCCGAAATTTTTCCCACCTCATCTCCTCTCAGTTTTTGGCCGAATAGCAACCAAGTAAGAAATCTCTTTTGATCTCTTCTCAAATCGGTAAGTCTGCTATGGCCGAATCTCCACTATTCTTCCTTATTTCCTCTCTGTCGACATGTGTAGAACAAAAGCCAGAATTCGGCATTTGTCGTGACTTCTAATCAACCATACAATCGGTTTCTTTTAGGATTTCCGGAAGTTCGAAGCAGTAGACCGGGAGCATCTTTTTCCTGCCAATAGTTTTCGGTAAGTCAGTGGTAAGGGTTCTAGTGATTCAGATCTGTTTCTTATTCGTTCAAAAGCCGGAAACTAACCAAGTTAAGTGATTTAGCATTGGCCGATTGAAAGGTAGGGATATCACAGAATATCGGGATTTGATTAGTAATCAAATCGGCAGCAAGGTAAGATTTTGATTATGGTAATCCTTCGGGATTTGGTTATATAGCCGAATAGGCTTTTGCTAAAGCACTAAGTGTTGGCCGAATGTAGGAATTAAGGATCTAAAGCATTAGATCAGGTTTTCAGGATTTCGGTAAAGCGGTAATACCAGGTGTGTAGCCCTACCCTAAGTTTTAATAGATTTATGGTGTTGTTTTAATGCATGTGTTATTAAGAATGTGAAAATTATGGCTAAGGTACCATGCAATGGTACAAAGTACTCAGGTACGTTTACCCACTCCTACTATGAGTATAATATGATCTGTTATGGCACATATGTGAAACTATAAGAATGTGAATAAGGAATATGAGATGGTTTATGCATATTTGTATGACATGGGGCATATGGGTGATTATGAAAGGGGAAGTGATTTGGTGGTTTATACCCCAATATTTGAATGTGGTGACTTCGGTCACAATATCTGAATATGGTGACTTCGGTCACATAATCTGAATGTGGTGACTTATGTCACAAAGAGTTTATCCGTGGCTATGCCACAATATATAAGAGGCGATGAGCACGTCGATCGCAGCGACGCGCCGATGATGTGTAGCGGATGGAGGGTTGACTTAGTAGTCCCCACGGTGTGATGGTTGGTACGGGTGATGTGTAGCGGATGGTTATCTAGGTTTGGGTTCGGGAATGCACCATTATTTGTAAATTATAATATGTATATGTATGATCTGATATGCCTGAATCATTAGGGCTTAGTGTGGTTGCTATACACTGAGTCTGTTTGACTCACCCCGTTGTGGGAATATTTTTTTCAGGTGACACTCAGTGATGGACCGGGTCGGCAGGAGCTTAGTGGTGGCCACGCTCAGCACAAAGAATATTTTCAATTTGGACTCTCCATTTTCTTATAAGTATTTTGAATTTATTCGGTTTCTATTTTGATGTAATAAGGCTATAGTATGAACTGTTTACGCAAGCATTTTAATTATTTTGGTACGATACATATTTTATTAAATTAACGCTTAAGTAATTTTTTTTAAAAACAAACGCTAAATATTTTGACACCTAAACGCAAATGATTTCCAACTGAACCCAACACAAATTAAGTTTTCACCAAAATCACCCAAAGCTTTCCAATGAAGCAAACGAATTTTTAACTGCTTTACTCGAGAAACATACCGGATCCGGTCAAGGCTCGTGGGCCGGGTTTGGGGTGTTTCAACATGCCCGTGTGCTAGGCCGTATGGACAATTTAATTTTCAAAAATAGGTGCAGGATTCACACGGCTGAGACACACGCCCGTGTGACCAATTCTGAACATTCTGTTTCTCAATTTTTAAGATGCAGGGGCACACGACCAAACCACACTCCTGTGCATATGGTCGTGTGTCACACACGGTTGAGACACACGCCAGTGTGTCTACCCGTGTGGACAAAATAAGGCCATTTCCAAGTCCTATTTCTCACCCAAATTTCGCCTTGTACCTACATTGATATTTTAATACATTTCCAAACCAATTCAAGTCATTAAAATCAAGCCAAATACAAGTATTGTATATTACATATTAGCACATATGTTCAAGTAATTAAACTTACCAAATTTGCACTTATGTTTATAAGCAAATTTTGTCAATTATACTAATTCAAATCCATTAATCATATGGTTTGGCTAGTTACAACCAAAACATTTTATCATTTAATCTATTTAATCTATACGTGCCATTATATCAAAAGTTAGCTGATTTCATATACTAAGAGATCCAATGGATAGTGTGATGTGTCTCCAACCAAGTTCCAACCTTCACGAGCCTCCGAGTACTATAAAATAGAGGAAAATAAAACAAAGTAAGCATTTAATGCTTAGTAAGTTCGCATAACAGGAATTTAACTTACCGTTTATATTCAGTTTTAATAATCATGTAAATAACATACATCCAAACAAATTGAGCAATTGCCTAATCACATACACTCAATCAAGCAAGTTAGTCATGAATTTCTAAATACTTTTCAAGTAATCATCATGTAATAACTTTCATACACATATACCTTTTTTTAATCATATTTCCATATAACATATACATTTCTATGATAGATCATCTCAAGTTCAGATTAGCCATAACAGAACTTTGCTCGTTGAATTTATTTGAAATATCGATGGATACACATGTAGTACACTTGAAGTGTACAATACTGTAAACCGTCAACTCATATTCAGGAGTACCCAATTAGGGCACATAATTAGGAAGCACTCTCTCGAGCCATATTACAAGATGCTCATGTGAGCCATGTAACAGGAAGCTTATCCGGGCTATAACAGGAAACTCATAAGAGTTTAAAACAGGAAGCTCATTGAGCTTAACAAGTAACTCTGAAGAGTTATTATCAGGGAGCTCCGAATAGCCATATAACAGGAAGTTCAAGCGAGCCATATCAGGAAGCTCAAAAAGAGCCTATATCAGGATGCTCATAAAGAGTTGCGTTTGTGTCCACAATATATGCAGGATCACAACCGATCATATAACAGGACGCTCACAAAGAGTTGCGGTAGTCTGCAACACATGCAATATCACTACCGATCAGGATGCTCGCAAGAACCATATAACGGGATGCTCGAGAGGGCTAATAACAGGATGCTCTTTCAAGTTAAGGTGTGTCTGCAACATATGCAAGACTACAACCAATTAGGAAATCCTGTATCCATCGAATTCCATCTATTCAAACGAGACTTATACTTATAGAGCAATATCAGGCAAGTAATAAATTTTATACATTAAACATTTATACAATTCACACGTATTCAACATTTAATTCCAAACATATTAATATACATAATCTAGTTACATGAACTTACCTCGATAAACGTTCGTATACAAGGATCTACTAATCTGATACTTTTTGTTTTCCTCAATCCAACTCTGTACTAGGTCTATCCGGATCTATATAAATGAATTTAACATCAATTTAACCCATTGCATACTCAATTTAATTCAATTCACATACTAGGCAAAATTACCATTTTGCCACTATACTTTTCATAAATGACGATTTCATCCTTAGGCTCAGAAAATGAAACTCGTGCAATTTAATCCTTATTCAAAGCCTAACCAATTTTTACATATAACATTTACAGCACATATATTTCATAAAAAATTAGAAATTTTTCATGAATTTTACATCTTTACAATTTAATCCCTAAATCACAATTTCATGAAAATTCACATTATAAAAGTTGTTTATCTATCAACAACCTTTCAATTTCTGCCATAAAATTCAAAATTTCAGCATATTCATCCATGGAAAAAATTTAATACTATGATAATTTTATAAATTGATCCCCAAAATAGCTAGATTAGGTTATTCCGATCTCAAAAAATATAAAAATTACTAAAAACGGGACATGATTACTTACCTAATTAAGCTTGCTTGATTTTCTTTCTCTTTCTTAGGGTTTCCATAGAATTTGGGGAAGAAGATGATATAAATGATGATATTAGATATTTATTTTATTTATTATCTTTTATTTATTTCAATTTCCAATTTAGTCCTTTTCTTTTTCTAATTTTCCATAGATGAATCATTAAAAATATCTACTAACTTTTCTTGATGGTCTAATTACCATATAAGGACCTCAAGTTTTGAATTCCATAGCTATTTAATACTTATAGCTAGTAGAACTCAACTTTTGCATTTTATGCAATTTGGTCCTTTCTATAATTAAACATGAAATCGGTAAAATTTTCTTATCAAAATTTTCATACGTCTTTGCTATCATAATATATACCATGCAATAATATTAAAATAAATTTCTTTCTGACTCAGATTTGGGGTCCCGAAATCACTGTTCTAATTTCACTGAAAACGGGCTGTTACAACTTTCTATTTCATGCTTGTACGGAAGTATACATGATTTATGGGTTAAATGTTATTTTATTCAATCTTGCTTCTATTGTTTAATCTTTGGGTTTGAATGTTTTTAGCATGGAAGTGTTATTGCGGTCACTGACATTGGAAAGTGCAATGATAGTTCAAGCTAACAAGCATGACAATAGAAGTTGCTTGAGGATTAGAGGAATTTAATCCACTTGTTCTTAATAGTGTTCCATTGCCATCATCGGAAGGTGTGGTTAATGTGCATGTTTAAGTCTTAGATTAAATATAGAAGTTAAGCTTGGTAAGATATTCATTGCAATTTAATGCATCGACAATCACCTATTCTTTTATACCATGTGAGCACTTAGTATTTTGTTGAATATTCACGTTGGGGATCTTAGTTTATCATTATCATATTTTATCTTCTTGTTTTCAAGTTATTGCTTCGACAACTACTCTCACAATTTATCTCATTTCTATCTATTTATTACACTAACATTGATAGACAAACGATAACCATCCTCGTGGGATCGATATCCGACAGACTCATATCTGTCTACTATACTTGCATCGACAGTGTATGCTTGCACATTATTGTTGTGACGTTAAACAGCCGACCAGGAAGTGGTAGCAAACTTTACCTATAGGCTTTAGGGAAGCCCTCTCGATTTTATGGCATTCTTGGCTAGAGATGGTCCATTGAGTGCCTGCAACACACAAATCTTTTAATACCTAATTTAAGCCATCAACAGTGATGGTTTCGGTGAATGGAATATGTTCATCTTGAACGTTAGTTAACCCAAATTGGACATTAATGCGGTCTTCATCAAATGGGACTGAAGTTCCATGAACATAGATAAAAGGATTGTCAAGAGAAGTGATGTGCACATAGAACTCACGAATGACTTTCCCTAAAACATCAACCGGATGTAAGCAGAAAATTTACCATCCACGCTTCTCAACAATGGAGGAAACTGACTCATCATATCCTATATAAGGCTCATCTTTGAACAGCAAACCTTGTTCGAAGAAAAATGGTTGCTTGGAGATGTTGTTGTACTTCGTAGCAGCAACATTGTTAAAGAAGGTTTTAGGTTGGGTAGCATCTGCTTGTGAAGATTCAACACCTTTGGCTGTGGTTTTTACTCTTGCCATTGAAGAATGTTGACAAATCCTTGAAAATGTGGTTTAGGTTAGACGGGAAAATAACACTACTCAAGAGAAGTTAAAGGAAGTTGAAAGTGCAAGAGGAGAGGCCAGAGAGGTTTAGGAAAAAGAAATAGTAAACGTGAAGGAATTGTGGAAAATGAAAGAGGCGTGGGTAGTTGAAGAGAAGTAAATGGGGGTAATGGTGTTGACGGTTTAGAAAAGCTTACAGATTAAGTTTTGTGGAATGAAAGAGGAACAATAAAAATGTTTTAGAGGGAACCCTAGAATGACCTAGCCCTAAAGCAACACGTTTGCCATTTCTTTCATGGGCTACTTAATTAGCAAAATGGGCCCAACTGTCCAAAATCTCTTCCTTGAACTGTTCTTTCTTGTAAATCTTCATTTTCTCTTGCTTCAATATCCAATAACCCAGTTTTCCGTGGCATAATTCTATTTCGAAATGTTAGGGCAAACACCCATTGGTACTATATCTAACAAGATTGCACCTTCATTCTTTCCCTGCAATTCTTGCTAAAGTTGTACATTAATAAGAAAAATATAACCAGAAATGAAAATAACATTAATTAATTAAAGAGAAAAACTATAAAAACAAAATTAAAGTAAAGCAACTAAATAAAATAAAGATAAAAGATTTTAAGCTCAAAAATCTCGAAGGTCAATGGATTGTTTGTCTCGATCCACATAATCACCCTAGTAGTACTTTAAACGTTGACCATTAACTTTAAAAATTACCCCAGTCTTGGTATCTTTGATGTCTATTGTACCATGAGGATAGACCTTGACCACATCAAAAGGCCCTGACCATCGTGATTTCAAATTACCATGGAACAGTTTCAATCTTGAGTTAAATAGCAACACTTGTTGCCCCTGTTCAAATTGCCTTAGCATGATCCTCTTGTCGTGCCATCGATTAGTCTTTTCCTTATAGAGCTTAGCATTCTCATAAGCTTGGGCTATGAATTCTACCATTTCATTCAACTTGAACAATCTTTTATGTCCAGTGGCTATCCAATCCATATTCAGCTTTTTAATGGCCCAAAATGCCTTGTGTTTTGACTCAACAGGCAGGTGACATGACTTACCATAAACAAGCTTAAAAGGTGACATTCCTAATGGTTTTTTGAAGGCAATACGATAAGCCCACAAGGCTTCATCCAATCTCAAGGACCAATTCTTTCGAGTTGGTTTCACCACCGTTTCCAGAATCTGCTTAATCTCCCTGTTAGAAATCTCAGCTTGTCCATTTGTTTGTAGGTGATATGTTGTGGCAAGTTTGTGCTTCACCCCATACCTATGCACAGCATTAGAGACAAGTTTACAATCAAAATAAGACCCCTCATCACTGATGATGGCTCGAGACGTACCAAATCTCGTGAGGATGTTCTTGTGCAAGAACTTTTTCACTGACTTGGCATCATTGGTAGGAAGGGCTAAAACATCTACCCACTTGGAGACGTAGTCGACTTCCACTAGTATATATAGGTTACTAAATGAGGGTGGAAATGGACCCATAAAGTTTATTCCCCATGCATAAAAAAACTCAACCTCTAGAATATTTTGCAATGGCATTTCGTGTCTTCTTGAAACATTACCAGTTCTTTGGCATGGATCACATGTTTTATAAAAGCTATGGGCATCCTTGAATAGACTTGGCCAATAAAATCCTGACTGAAGTACTTTGGTAGCAATTCTCACTCCAAGGTGTCCTCTATAAGGGGCTGAAAGGCAATGTTGCAAAATGTTGTGTATTTCATCATCAGGGACACATTTCCTAATTATCTGATCAACACACTGCTTGAATAGGAAGGGTTCATCCTAGTAATAATATTTTGCATCATGAAGGAATTTCTTTTTTGTTTGGTTGCTAAGATCAGGTGGCAACAGACCGCTTACTAAGAAGTTCACTATATCGGCATACCAAGGTAATGTCATGGCAGCCAACAGTTGCACATCTAGGAAGTCTTTCTTAATAAGCTTTACATTTCCATCCTCATTTCTAGCTTCTAACCTGGATAAATGGTCTACTAATTAATTATTTGTTTCTTTTTTATCTCGAATTTCTAGATCGAATTCTTGTTGCAAAAGAATCCACTTGATCAGTCTCGACTTTGCGTCTTTCTTAGCTACTAAGCATTTAATTGCAGAGTGATTGGTATACACTATAGCCGTAGTGCCTACTAGATATGACCAAATGCAAACACAACAACCAATAATTCCTTCTCAGTGGTAGTGTAATTTAGTTATGCTTCTGTTAGAGTGCGACTGACATAGTAAATAATGTCAAAAATCTTACCTGTCCATTGCCTAAGCACTACTCCAACAGTAAAATCACTCACATCGTACATGAGCTCAAATGGCAAGGACCAATCTGGGGCCACTACTATTTGAGCAACAACCAGTCGCTTCTTCAGCTCCTCAAAAGTAGATAGGCAAGAATCATCAAAAAAGAAAGGTTTATTTTGTTCCAACAAGGTACACAAGGGCTTAGAGATCTTAGAGAAGTCTTTGATAAATCTCCTATAGAATCCAGCATGTCCTAAGAAGCTCCTAATTCCTTTAACACTCGTTGGAGGTGGCAACTTCTCAACCACTTCAATTTTTTCCTTGTCAACATCGATTCCTTTATGAGAGACCTCATGCCCTAGGACAATGCCTTTTAGTACCATGAAATGACACTTCTCCTAATTTAAAACAAGGTTAGTCTCCTCACAGCATTGAAGTACCAGCTCTAAGTTGTGTAAACAACCTTCGAAGTCATTCTCAAATATAGAGAAATCATCCATAAAAACTTCGAGGAACTTCTCAATCACATCCGATAATATTGACATCATGCATCATTAGAATGTTGTCGGCGTATTACACAGACCAAAAGGGCATTCTTTTGAAGGAAAATGTACCATATGGATAGGTGAATGTTGTCTTTTCTTGATCCTCTGGGTTATTACAATTTGATTGTACCCAGAATATCCATCTAAGAAGGAGTAGAAATCCTTACCAGCTAATCAGTCTAACATTGGACTGGACTCACCCAAGAGCTGTCTGAGATTGGGTAGATAATGCCAACATCCAACAATTTAATTATCTCCATTTTCACCACCTCCTTCATAATGGGGTTCAACCTCCTTTTCTGCTCAATAGAACTGCCATGGAAATTTTCCAGCAAAATTTTGTGCATGCAAATTGTGGGGCTGATTCCTTTACAATTGTCCATCCTAATGCTTTTTTGAATTTCCTCAGTACAACTAACAATTGAACCTCTTGCTCATAAGTCAGCTCAGCAGATACAACCACAGACAGTATGTTATCCTTCCCCAAATAAGTGTACTTTAACTGTACAGGTAGAGCTTTCAACTCTAACCTGGGTGGTTCTTCTATGGATAGTTTAGTAAGGCTGAAGGTTCGAGCAGATAAATCTAAGGTGTCAAACCTCTTTCCAGGTCTATCAAAAATTAGTTTGGATGTCAGTAATTTCTTGTGGTGTCCTAATGGCCCTTCATCATCAATATCAATTGAATCCAATTCACTATACTCTTTTTCATGGTTTTTTTTTTTCAAAATCCTCCTCCACAAAAGAGCCTAACAAACTGACAGCATGACACTTTTCTATATCAACACATTTCAGAGCCTGGAAAGCATTAAAAGTGATTTGTTGATCGTTCACCTTCATAGTTAACTCACCCTTTTGAATATCAATCATAGTCCTACCTGTCTGAAGAAAAGGTCTACCCAAAATAATAGGCACATCTATGTCAGCTTCACAGTCTAATACGATGAAATCAACATGGAAAATGAATTTATCTACCCTTACTAGGACATCTTCGATTTTACCTTTTAGGTGTGCATATGATTGATCTGCCAATTGTAAGGTCACAGTGGTAGGTCTTGCTTCACCAATTCCTAGCTTTTTAAACACGGACATGGGCATAAGGTTTATGCTCGCTTCTAAATCGCACAAGGCCTTCCCAACATATTGGTTACCAATTGAGCAAGGTATTGTGAAGCTTCCTGGGTCCTTCAACATTGGAGGCAATTTATTTGTCAGCATAGTAGTGCACCCTTCAGTGAATGCGACTGTTTCAAATTCTCCAAATCGTCTTTTCCGTGAAAGTATGTCTTTCAAGGCTTCCACCAAAGGTATATTGATGTTAAGTTGCTTAAGGACATCCAAGAATTACCTGAATTGTTGGCCTTACCTGTGATTCTGAAATCGTTGAAGAAATGGTGGGGGTGGGCAAACTTCAGGTTGTAGTGATTATTTTTCCCGAGCATTGTGTTCAGTAGTGCTATTTGAGTTTTCTTTAGAATTGCTTGGTCCAATTTTCTCATTTTTGGTGCTCTTCTTATGTTGCTCAAGAGTTTTGTTTTGATCAGATTCTAAATTCACTGTTTCAGCAACAACACTCTTTTCAACTCTATCTAGCTGTGTGCCACTTCTAAGAGTGATTACTTTATAATGTTCTTTCCCGTGTGGTCTTGCATTCTCGGTATCACTAGGAAAAGTTCCTTGTGTTCTTAATTTCAAAGCATTAGCTATCTTTCCTACTTGGTTCTTTAAAGGTCATAAAGATAACGCTTGGCTCTGGATCATAGCAATCGTCCTTGTGCTATTGATTAGAAAGGTGAGTCTAAGTAAGAGTGTGTTTCACGAAAATAAAATTAGGGGCACTCCACTGTAGCAAAAAAGGACTGAGTAGCTAAGGAAGTAGTTGTATGCTCCATCAATCTTTTTAGCCAAAAGTTTGAGATTCATGGGTGACTTTCGATTTAAATTGTGACGTGATTGAGTACTCGGCAATTCCGTGTATGCTCTACTGTGATTGTCAAGTCAAAGAATTTTGTAACATACTAAATCCCTTAATAATAACAATAATAATACTATTTCAAAAAGAAAAAAAAGAAAAAAAGCATAAATATGATAAATATATTCCGAGTAAGCTTAAAGCAAGTAACTTATGTTTAGGCAATAAATTAAATAAGTAAATTAGAAGATGGTTGCTATAGGCCAAAAAAGAAAATACATGAGTACTTAGGAGATTTTGTGTTTAGGTAAAAAAAATTGCACTGCCTTTGTTGAGCAAGCCTTTGAAACTCGAACAAGTTTTAAGAAAAAGGGAGATTGCTGAGAACTGATTTACTTGTTCTTCGGCCTGGAAGCATGAGTTGGTTTGATGCGCTGGCAAAATGTTGGCATTTGTACATATTTTTCTTGAGGACAAGAAATAATTCAGGTTTGGGGGTGTGATAACTCTTGAAAATAGCTATATATTATGCCTTCGGACCTAGTTAATTGATTGTACTTAAGTACATCTAGTTGTATTTTAGGACATTTCATTAGTATTTTTAGCATTGCATTAGAACTTGGGCTACGTTTAAATATTAGGTGCTTTTAATTACTCGTGGAAGGGTTGTGTTTTATGGTATTGGCAGGTGTAGGGTGAGGAACAAGAAATAAATGAGTGAAGTTTTTCCATGGCAAAAGGGTGGTAAGATTGCCAGCTCGTATGCCATGGCAATGCCGGGAAGATGTCTAGTCAACATTCAGCGCATATCAGTTTCAGCCTAACTCTACTTGTACCAGATAAACATGCCTAGAAAAGAGGAGAAGATAAATCTTGGGGATGTTGGAATTATCCTGAAAAAGAAAAACAAAGCAATTTAAAAAGAAGCAAAGGAGGAAACCCTAAGGCGCGAAACTGCGAGTAGAGATACTTAGGTAAATTAGAAAGTAGTGGCTGAATAGAGACAGAAAGAGGAAAGACACAAGCAAACCCTCTCAGCCACCTGAGGACACTACGCAGCTGGAGTGTGGTTGAATGATATGGGCAAGTACTCAATAGATACTTGCAGTAGACTTTAGACATAGAGCAGCATTCATACAGAAGGAAAACAATGCAGGGTACCATATTAAAGGCCTAAGACACAAGCAAGGTAACTTGAGGTTTCTGCTTTAGAAAGAAGTAGGCCACTTTAGAACTCTGCTGGGCAGTAGGTTAAGTAGGATTTTGCCAAGGCAGTGCTAACATGAAAAGTAGATTCTTAGTAATCCCGACCTTTCCACTCAATATCGAGTAACCCTTAACTTCACGTAACCCACTCAACATGATTTTCTAACAAGCAGGTAACTGCGAACTGGGTCTTGCGCCTTCAATGTGAGCCCAGCTTGTGATATGGTTTTAAAACTAAGCTTTATTTTAAACCCGTATTTTAAGCATACCATGATGTTCTTATATATTCACTGAGTTCTCAAACAACTCACTCACCCCTCTCTTACTTTGTAGGTAAGTAGATTGTCAAAGGTAGTGGCGAGGTGATTGATCCAAGCGAGATGGGTATTAGCGAACCTTGGGAAAAAGGCGATGTGGTTATTTGCTTTGGATTAGATTTATTACATTATATGAATTCGCTGTTATGGAACTCAATTTTTCCTTAAGTTTAGTTTAGTTTATTTTATTTTCGATTTCGCGAACCATGAAGTTAAAGATTTGTTTGTTTGATTATGTTTACTTCCTTTTGGTATGAATAAAGTTCTAAATTTCATTATCCTTCCTTCTGCATGAGACATGTTGTGTTCTTTTAATTTTATCTAAGTATGACATAACCTTTTATGCGAACTAGTTTTGATGGGACGTATCCAAGCATGCGACCCCCTATGTGTTTGCTACCTCGAAATTACATGCGAACCCTTATTAGTGAAAGCCTTACTTTTTTACAAACCCAGTTGAAGTGTGCGACACCTTGGTTGTAGGATCTTTCTTGATGCAAACACTTTTTTGTTGTATACGAACCCTTGTTGCATGTTATTATGACATGTCGCTGCATTCTGATAACATAGCACATTTTATGCTGTAAATTTGTGGTGTGTTAGAGGTTAGGTTGGGAGTTAATGGAGAGTCACTCTAGTAGCTAATGCAACATGTTGGATTCGAGTCGAACCAACTCAACTAGGTCTAGCGTATTATATTTGTTGGTATCAGAGCTAGCTAGGTTCGCCAAGCTGATTATTTGATAGGTAAATTTGCCAGAATAGTGAGGTGTGTTCACCAGATTTGACGTAGTAGGCTTGCCAGAGTTGATAAGGTAAGATCATCAAACTACAAATGAAATTGATGTGACTATAAAAGTGTGATTGTTTGTTTGAGATAGGACTGGGAACAACATTGCCTTGGTTCAACTATATCCTTTGTAGGTTTATGGTTTGGGTCATCTAACCACTATTTGCCATTCCAGTAAGTATATTTGTTAAGTGTGAACTGTGTTTGCAAGTTTGTTTGTTAAGGTTGGGATATCCAATTGTGTATGTTTAATATCTTACCTAAACCAGTGTCTCATGTACATTTGGAGTCATTAAAAATGCCTCCCTAAAGAGTGAATACGATCAGTATGAATGAAGCTGCCAACCCCTCTGAAGCTAACAAGAATTCGATGGCACATGAGCGACCTTGGAAGGAAAATATTTTGGAAGATGGTATGCAACCACTAGTGCAAGCTATGATAGGAGATTTTCAACAAGCTGCTAGTGCCAACACTGCCCTCGCAAGCAGAGGATTACCATTGGAACGTCTACGAACTCTAGGGTGTTGAGAAAATCCTTGAGCAGATGGCATGTACTTATCAAGAGAAGTTGGGATGCATTGTGTCCTTACTCACCGGTAAAGCCCATTATTGGTGGAACTTAGTAAAACAAGGGACTGTTGCGAACCATTTAATGTGGGTTTCTTCTTAAGAACCTTTAAGAAGAAATTCATGGGCGAGCAGTATATGGAAGCTCGCAAGCGAGAGTTTATCAATCTAGTGAAAGGTGAGCTATCTGTGGCTGAGTGTGAGGTCATTCATGTGATTGAGTAGAGATGGTTTCGCAGGAAAATGATCACTGTTAGAGGTTTCGCTTTCGGTTGCATCGTGACACACAGCTATATCTGGTAACTCATGATACAACGAGCTCAATTTATGTCTAATGTAGTATCAACAAAGAAAGTGGAAAAGATGTTGGGTAAAGGCTGCGAAGCCTATCTCGCATTTGTTATGTGTTCGCAGGACAAGGCAATAGGGGTTTACGAGATATGTACTGTAAAGGACTTTTCTAATGTGTTTCCTGACGAGCTACCTGGTTTACCACAAAACTGTAAAGTGGAGTTCGCCATTGAGTTGTATCATGGTAGTTCACCAGTGTCCGTTATATTGTATCGCATGGCATCGAAAGAGCTTAAAGAACTAAAGATACAACTTTAGGAGTTTCTTGACAAAGGTTTCATTTGACCAAGCATATCCCCATGGGGATCGCCAATTCTATATGTGAAGAAGGAGGATAGAAGCTTAAAAATGTGCATTGACTATAGGCAGTTGAACAAGTTGACTGTAAAAAACAAGTACCTATTACCAAGAATTGACGACCTGTTTGACCAGTTGCGAGGAGCCACAGTGTTTTCAAAGATAGATCTACGATTTGGTTACTACCAACTTAAGGTGAAGGAATTAGATGTGTTGAAGACAACATTTAGAACAAGGTCTATGCACTATGAGTTTTTGGTTATGCCTTTTGGGTTGACATATGCACTTGATGCATTCATGGACTTGATGAATCAAGTGTTCCATGAATATATGAATCGATTTATGGTGGTCTTCATAGATGATATTTTGGTGTATTCACGAACTGAGGAGGAACATGATGCTCATCTGCGAACTGTGTTTCAAATTATGCTAGAGAAACAATTGTTTGCAAAGTTTAGTAAGTGTGAATTCTGGCTCAAAGAATTTGTGCTTTTTTTGCACATGGTTTTAATAAAAGGGGTTTGTGTGGACCCAAAGAAGATCGAAGCAATTGTAAATTGGAGATCGCCAAAGAGTGTTACTATAGTGCGAAGCTTTCTAAGGCTCAGAAGATACTATCGAAGGTTTGTTGAGGGGTTTGCCACCATAGCAGCACCCTTAACGAAGTTACTAAAGAAAAATGAATAGTTTGCATGGACTGAAAAAAGGCAGTAGAGCTTCGACAAACTTCTAGCAATACTAACCAAAGCACCTGTGCTGATTCAACCCAAACTAGGGAAGGATTTTGTGGTCTATAGTGATGCCTCCCACATAGGGCTAGGATATGTGCTGATGTATGTAGGGAAGGTAGTAGCTTATGCTTCTAAGCAATTGAATATGCATGAATGAAACTATACAACCCATGATCTGGAGTTAGTAACTGTGGTGTTCGCACTCAAGATTTGGCGACACTACTTGTACGGTGAGCGATGTA
Source organism: Gossypium sturtianum (assembly GCA_025698515.1). NCBI lineage: Eukaryota > Viridiplantae > Streptophyta > Magnoliopsida > Malvales > Malvaceae > Gossypium > Gossypium sturtianum. The sequence continues at coordinate 80,266,806 of CM046953.1, read as the reverse complement.
CTATTTACATAGGCCATAAAAGCATCAAGTATTTGCTTATGCAAAAATAACTAAACTTGTGACAGAGAAGGTGGATAGAGTTGCTAAAGGACTACGACTGTGTGATAGAGTATCACCTAGGCAAGACAAATGTAGTAGCTAATGCAATAAGCTAGTCAGTATGCGAGCTGCGAGCACTGTTCGTGCAGTTGAGTGTAATGAGTGATGGAGGATTGCTTGTAGAACTGCATATAAGGCCAACTTTATCGCGAAAAATCAAAGAAAAACAACCAATAGATGAAGAGTTGGCGAAGAGGATTCATCAAGTGGAATAAGGAGTGCGAGGGGACTTTGCACTAAATGATGAAGGAGTGCTCTATTTTTGTGGAAGAATTTGCGTACCGAGTGATAAGGAGATTCAACATGTGATCCTTAAGGAGGCCCATAATAGCACCTATACAATGCACCCTGGAAGTAACAAGATGTATCATGACCTCCACGAACTGTATTGGTGGCTTGGTTTAAAGTGAGTTGTTATAGACTTTTTGGTGAACTGTCTAATTTGTCAGAAGGTGAAAGCAGAACATTAGTATCCTTCAAGATTGCTTCAACCACTCACAATTCTAAAGTGGAAATGCGAAAGAATCTTCATGGATTTTGTGCTAGGTTTCCCACTGATTTCAACAAAGAAAGGTGTTATTTGGGTGATTATGGATCTGTAAGGCCCCAAAAATAGGTTTAGTAGCTTCGGGTAAGTTTATCATGTAACAGGCCAATTTTGGGGCTAGCCAGAACCGTGTTTTTGGGACCACTAATACGAGTTTGAGGAAAATTATTTTCACATTATTTTATGTGTTGTAGCATAATTATATTGATGTATGAAAATTTTGGTGCATTAATTTTGGTGATTTCATGCTTAATTGGGAAAAAGGACGAAATTGCATAAAGTGCGAAAGTTCCATTATACAAGGTAGAGGTGTCCAATAGCCATAGAATATAAAATTGGAGGTCCTTAAAGTGCAATTAGGCCATTATAAGTGTGTTGGCCGGCCATGTAGACAAGGGAGACAAGAGCATTTATTTTTTGTCAACATTTGGTGAAATTAGGTTAAAAAAATGAATAAAATAAGATGAATAAAAGAAGCTATCATCTTTCACTATTCATCTTTCCTCTTCCACCAAAATTACTAACAAGAGTAAGGGTTTTGAAGATTGAAATTTTAGCAACTCTTCTTCTCTACAAGTAAGTGATTTTGGTGGTTTTATTTGATAATTTTTTGTACTTTTGGAGTCCCCAAAGCTTAAGCTAGCTAATGAGGGGACTATTTGGAAAAATGATTGAAAGTTTAGGGACTTTCCATGAGAGAGTTTATGTTTTTTACTGAGTTTTTATGGAGGAAAATGAATGTTAGTGAGATGAGAAACAACTTTTGTGAAAGGAGTTATCATGAAAACACCTAGTTGGGGCTTAGTTGTAAAGATTGTAAATGTGTAATAAATGCATGAAATAAATGGTTTAGTGAGTTGTTGTGAGAGGAATAAATGTTCAGCTAGGCTTGTTTAATGAGGAAATGTGATGAAAAACAATATACGAGCTTAGGGGCGAAATCGTAATTTTGCCATAGTATAGGGCAAAATGGTCATTTTTTCCTAGGTAGAAAATTCGATGTATCATGAGTTTTATTGATTGAATGAGTGAATTTTGTTATTATAGATCAAGAAGAACGTGGAAATAACCTTGACCGAGGAAAAGGCAAGATTACGGACTAAACCGCCAATTAACACATTGTGCACCGATGTAAGTTTATGTGTAAACGATTCATTTCGAGTATACATGTTGCTAATAAATGGTGCAATGTATGAATGAAATTTTCATTAATGAGATGGATTGAATTCAATAGATATTGAGTAATTTCTATGTGAGTCAAATTATAGATTAAGGGTGGGCTATGTGCGATACCACCGTAAATAATCTTAATGGTGGGCTAAGTGCGATACCACCTTACTATTCATTCACGATGGGCTATGTACGATACCATCGTTTATATTATCATTTTGTGGGCTATGTGCGATACCACCTTATTATAGATTATTGGTGGGCTATGTGCAAACCACCGAGTGTTTGGTATTATTTCAATGATTCATTGAGAAATTATTTAAGTGTTTGTTTCATGTGACTTTGTGGTGATAAGTGCAGGGAATGTATGCTATTAAATGTGAACATTGTGCTTGTTATATGGTTGGAATGTGGTAAGAGATGAAATGAGTAAGCATGACTATGGAATGTGGATTGTTCTTGTTTAGTATACAATGCTATTTATTGATTAGCATATATATTTTGATGTTTATTGTTTACATGTAAACTTACTAAGCTTAAAGCTTACTCCCTTTCCTTTTTCCCTTTTTTTATAGTGTCAAAGAGCCGGTTCGGGATACAAAGTTAATTAGAAGATCACCCACACTATCATCTCATCTCGGTATAGTTAGACTTAGTATTTTTGAATATGGCATGTATAGGGGCTAAGCTTAGTGGAAATGTTTTGTTATTTTAGCCAAATGTGTTGGCTCATTATAGACGAATTCTTTTGTATATGGCCATAGATAATGGCTCATTATTATTAATCCACGAAAAGATGAGGTTATTCATGGATGAGAATGGTGTATGATTGGGTTGTTTGGTTAAGAAAATGCATGAATTAATTAATGGGAGAAGGTGAATTATGCTTGAGTAAGTTAGGGTGATAAAAGAGCTTGGCAAATAGCCTTGTTCTTGTCTACATGGGTAGGCACACGGGCGTGTTCCTAGGCCGTGTGTGACACACGGTTAGTCCCATGGGTGTGTGGCTAGGCTGTGTGTCCCTTGCATTTTAGTTTTACAAGTCAGTAAGCTCTGTAGTAAACACACGGGCAGAGACAAGGCCGTGTGTCTCAGCCGTGTGGAAGGCACAGCCAGGGACATGGGCGCGTTCCCAGGCCGTGTGAAGTCTACACCTGAATTTGGAATTTAATTTCCCACACGGTCGAAGGACACGGGCGTGTGACTGGCCGTGTGTTGCAAGTCAGAGGCGACCACGGGCCAGACACACGGGTGTGTGACAGGCCGTGTGATGCAAGTCAGTGTCGACCACGGGTGTCAAACACGGGCGTGTGATATGTGACACGAGCGTGTCCCTCCCTCCACACGGGCGTGTGGACTATTTGGAGAAAATTTTCCAAGGTCTTTTGGAGGGCTTCAAAGGAATTAGATTTTATTCGGAACCATTCCTAAACCGTGAATTAGGCCGTGTAGGCTTGTTTAAGATCTGCTATCAAAATTTTTAATTGGGAATAGAAAGTCAGGTTTGATTGTTTACGTATAAGTCTAGTAATGCCTCGTACCCTTTTTCTGGCGTTGAATACGGGTAATGGGGTGTTACATTTAGTGGTATCAGAGCTATGGTTTAGTCAATTCTCGGAATACCGTAGCGTGTGTAAGAGTCTAGCTATACATGCCATAAACATATATTGATAGTGTGGTGACTTCTGACAATTCTAAACTGTATTTTTGTATAGAAAATGGATCCCGACCGAGCAGCTACTGATGACGCTGCTAGTTACGCGCCAGCTCCCGCATAAGGGACTGCGCCTATAGAGAGTAGACCCGAGACTATGGGTCAAGGAGAAGAGGCTCGGGAAGCCTTTCTCCAAATGATGAGTAATTGGTATATAGAGTATGTACGAGCGAACCCCAATGCTCAACCTCCTCCACCCCCTCCTATACCTCAGCCAGTTCCCGAGGCTCTGCAAGGTATAGAATTGGTGAGGGTGACTAAACCCCCGGTAGATAAGATTCGGAAGCAAGGGGCCGAGGAATTTAGAGCTAACATAGACGATGACCCCGAGAGGGCAGAGTTCTAGCTTGAGAACTCAATGAGGGTGTTTGATGAACTCTCCTGCACACCTGAGGAGAGCTTGAAATGTGCCGTATCATTGCTGAAGGACTCGGCCTATCCTTGGTGGAAGACGTTAACTTTGGTGGTTCCAAGAGAGAGGGTAACGTGGGACTTCTTTTTGGAAGAATTCCGAAAGAAGTATATAAGTTAGAGGTTTGTGGACCAGAAGCGGAAAGAATTCCTTGAATTGAAGCAAGGAAAAATGACTGTGGCGGAATATGAATGCGAATTTGTTAGGCTCAGCAAGTACGCATAAGAATGTGTGCCTACAGAAGCTATCTTGTGCAAAAGGTTTGAAGATGGCCTGAATGAGGATATCAAACTTCTAGTTGGAATTTTAGAGCTAAAAGAATTTGTGGTGTTGGTTGATAGGGCATGTAAGGCCGAGGAACTGAATAAGGAAAAGAGGAAAGCCATGAGTGAGGCCCGAGATGCAAGAAAAAGGCCAATAAGTAAGTCATACCAAGCTCAATCAAAGAAGTCCAAGGAGATGAACCCTCGGACGACTGCATCAGTCGGATATTCACATCGAGATTAAGGTAATACATACTCGGGCTCGAGAGTTCAAGCCACCTCAATGTCAAGTGTGGGCAATCCAAAGTCCAAACCGGAGTGTCCAAATTGTGGAAGGCAACACACTGGGGAGTGTTGGGGGAATAATCGAAACTTTTACAAGTGTGGTGCACCCGATCATTTCATCCGAAATTGTCTTGAGAGGGATGACAAGGAAAGGAAGCAAAAGATAAGATCAAGCAATGTATCTTCGAGGGGTAGATCACAAAAGAACCCGAGAGGAGGGACTAGTAGTAGAGGTGCACCTCGAGATTCTGCTGTGAGACTGGAGGGTCGAGCACCTGCAAGGACTTATGCCATTCGCGCTCACGAAGAGGCATCATCTCCAGATGTGATAACGGGTACTTTTTCTCTTCATGATACCTCTGTTATTGCTTTGATTGATCCGGGGTCTACCCATTCTTACATTTGCATGAGATTGGCATCTAGTATGAGTATGATTGTTGAGTCTACGAAATTTGTAGTAATGGTGTCAAACCCGTTAGGCAAACATGTGCTAGTTGACAAGGTGTGTAGGAATTATCCTTTGACAATTAGAGGTCATTGTTTTTTGCCAAATCTTATGTTGTTGCCGTTTGATGAATTTGACTTGATTCTTGGTATGGATTGGTTGACTACTCATAGTGTTTTAGTGAACTGTGGTAGTAAATTTATTGAATTAAAATGTGAAAATAGAGATGTTATTCGGGTTGAATCAGGTAGGTCAGATAGTTTGCCTGTGATAATTTCATCTATGGTAGCTGAGAGGTACTTGAGGAAGGGATATGAGTCCTATCTCGCCTTTGTGTTGAATTTTCAAGAATCAGAGGTAAAGATTGAATCAGTGCCGATGGTATGTGAGTATTCAAATGTATTTTCGGAAGAGTTACCCGGATTACCTCCAGTTAGAGAGGTCGAGTTTGGGATTGAATTAGTTCTGGGTACGACACCTATTTCGGTTGCTCCATATAGGATGGCACCACTGGAGTTGAAAGGATTGAAAGTTCAGTTGCAAGAGTTAACGGACAAAGGTTTTGCAAGACTGAGCTATTCACTGTGGGGTGCTCCAGTACTTTTTGTGGAGAAGAAAGATGGGTCAATGAGATTGTGCATAGACTACAGACATCTCAACAATGTGATAGTGAAGAATAAGTATCCTTTGCCAAGGATAGATGACTTGTTTGACCAACTGAAGGGAGCTACGGTGTTCTCTAATATAGACTTAAGGTCTGGCTATTACCAGTTGAGGGTTAAGGAGCAAGATGTACCAAAAATCGCATTTCGGACAAGGTATGGCCATTATGAGTTTCTTGTCATGCCATTTGCTTTAACGAATGCTCCTGTGATTTTCATGGATTTAATGAATCGTGTCTTCCGATCGTATTTGGATAACTTTGTGGTTGTTTATATTGATGACATACTAATTTATTCTCGAGATGAGAGTGAGCATGCAGAGCATTTGAGAATCGTTTTACAGACTTTAAGAGACAAGCAGTTATATGTTAAATTCAGTAAGAGCGAGTTTTGGCTCCGAGAGGTCAGATTTCTAGGACACATTGTGTCGGGTGATGGTATTAGAGTTGAACCGGGTAAGATCTCAGCTATTGTGGAGTGGAAACTGCCAAGAAATGTGTAGGAAGTCAAAAGCTTTTTGGGTTTAGCGGGGTACTACAGACGGTTCATAAAAGGGTTCTCCACGATTGCTACCCTGATGACAAAACTGTTGCACAAAGACGTTAAATTTGAATGGACTGAGAAGTGCCAACGAAGTTTTGAGAGATTGAAAACATTGTTGACTAAGGCGTCGATTTTAGTACAACCTGAGTCGGGGAAAGAATTTGTGGTTTACAGTGATGCGTCATTTAATGGTCTCGGCTGTGTGTTGATGCAAGAGGGTAAGGTAGTCGCTTATGCCTCGAGACAGCTAAAACCGCATGAGAAGAATTATCCCACCCATGATTTGGAGTTGGCTGCAATCGTTTTCGCTTTGAAGATTTGGCATCATTATTTATATGGTGAGAAGTGCCGAATCTTCACCGATCACAAGAGTTTGAAGTACTTAATGGACCAAAAGGATTTGAAATTGCGACAACGGCGGTGGCTTGAATTATTAAAGGATTACGAGTTAGTAATCGATTACCATCCGGGAAAGCTAATGTGGTTGCAGATGCCTTGAGCAGAAAATCCTTGTATGCTTTGAAAGCTATGAGTGCGAGCTTAGCGTTGTCAGATGACGGTGCTATATTGGCCGAGTTGAGGGCTAGACCATTATTTATTCAGCAGATATGTGAAGCTCAAAGGAATGATAGTGAAATGCAAGTTAAGAGAGCTCAGTGCAAATCTGAGAATAACTCAGATTTTTGAGTTAGTTCCGAGAATTGCTTGATGTTTCATGATAGAATTTGCGTACCAAAGGATGATGAGTTAATCTAGAAAATTTTACATGAAGCACACAATGGTTGTTTATCAGTACATCTGGGCAGTACAAAAATGTACAATGACTTGAAGAAATTGTATTAGTGGCCGGGTATGAAAAGAGACATCTCTGAATTCGTTACCAAATGTTTAGTTTGTCAACAAGTGAAAGTTGAGCACCAAGTGCCTTCAGGATTGCTTCAGCCGGTAATGGTTCCAGAGTGGAAGTGGGATCGAATCACAATGGATTTCTTAACGGGGTTACCTATGACTCCGAGAAAGAAAGATGCTGTGTGGGTTATTGTTGATAGATTAACAAAATCGACTCACTTTATACCGATACGTGTAGATTACTCACTTGATAAGTTGGCCGAGTTGTATATTGCTGAGGTGGTGAGATTACATGGGGTACCTATATCTATTATCTCGGATAGAGATCTAAGATTTACCTCGAGGTTTTGGAAAAAGTTACAAGAAGCCTTGGGTACAAGATTGAATTTTAGTACCGCGTTCCATCCTCAAACCGATGGCCAATCTGAAAGAGTGATTCAAGTTCTTGAGGATATGCTCCGATGTTGCATGTTAGAGTTTGAAGGTAGTTGGGAGAAATATCTACCTTTGGTCGAGTTTGCCTACAACAATAGTTATTAGTCAAGATGGATGGCACCGTACGAAGCATTATATGGTCGCAAGTGCCGAACTCCCTTGTATTGGATAGAGCTTAGTGAGAAACAAATTCACGGGGTCGATCTAGTTAAAGAAACCAAGGAGAAGGTGAAAGTGATCCGTGACAGTTTGAAAGCTGCTTTGGATCGACAATAGTCATACGCGGATTTAAAAAGGAAAGAAATAGAGTTTCAAGTGGGCGACAAAGTATTTCTAAAAGTATCCCCGTGGAAGAAAATATTGAGATTTGGTCGAAAGGGCAAATTGAGTCCACGATTCATAGGACCGTATGAGGTTATTGAAAGGAATGGGCCAGTAGCATACCGGTTGGCTTTGCCGGCAGAATTAGAGAGAATACACAACGTGTTCCATGTGTCGATGTTGCAGCGATATCGTTCCGATCCTTCGCTTGTGATTCCTCCAACAGAAATTGAGATATGACCGGATATGACTTATGAGGAGGAACCAATTAAGATATTGGCTCGAGAGGTTAAACAGTTGAGGAATAAGAGCATAGCCTTAGTAAAAGTGTTATGGCAAAAACACGGTGTGGAAGAGGCTACATGGGAACCAGAAGAAGCCATGAGAGAATAATATCCAAATCTCTTTACCGGTAAGATTTTCGAGGACGAAAATCTCTAAAGGAGGGGAGAGTTGTAACAGCCCGATTTTGGGGCTAGTCAGAACCGTGGTTTCGAGACCACTAATTCGAGGTTGAGGAAAATTATTTTCACATTATTTTATGTGTTGTAGCATAATTATATGGATGTATGAAAATTTTGGTGCATTAAATTTGGTGATTTCATGCTTAATTGGGAAAAAGGATGAAATCGCATTAAGTGCGAAAGTTCCATTATAAAAGGTAGAGGTGTCTAATAGCCATAGAATATGAAATTGGAGGTCCTTAAAGTGCAATTAGGCCATTATAAATGTGTTGGCCGGCCATGTAGACAAGGGAGACAAGAGCATTTATTTTTTGTCAACATTTGGTGAAATTAGGTGATAAAAATGAATAAAATAAGATGAATAAAAGAAGCTATCATGTTTCACTATTCATCTTTCCTCTTCCACCGAAATTACTAACAAGAGTAAGGGTTTTGAAGCTTGAAATTTCAGCAACTCTTCTTCTCTACAAGTAAGTGATTTTGGTGGTTTTATTTGATAATTTTTTGTACTTTTGGAGTCCCCAAAGCTTAAGCTAGCTAATGAGGGGACTATTTGGAAAAATTATTGAAAGTTTAGGGACTTTCCATGAGAGAGTTTATGTTTTTTGCTGAGTTTTTATGGTAGAAAATGAATGTTAGTGAGTTGAGAAACAACTTTTGTGAAAGGAGTTATCATGAAAACACCTAGTTGGGGCTTAGTTGTAAAGATTGTAAATGTGTAATAAATGCATGAAATAAATGGTTTTGTGAGTTGTTGTGAGAGGAATAAATGTTCAGCTAGGCTTGTTTAATGAGGAAATGTGATGAAAAATAATATACGAGCCTAGGAGCGAAATCGTAATTTTGCCATAGTATAGGGGCAAAATGGTCATTTTTGCCTAAGTAGAAAATTTGATGTATCATGAGTTTTATTGATTGAATGAGTGAATTTTTTTATTATAGATCAAGAAGAACGTGGAAACAACCTTGACCGAGGAAAAGGCAAGATTACGGACTAAACCGCCAATTAACACATTGTGCACCGAGGTAAGTTTATGTGTAAACGATTCATTTCGAGTATACATGTTGCTAATAAATGGTGCAATGTATGAATGAAATTATTCATGAATGAGATGGATTGAATTCAATAGATATTGAGTAATTCCCGTGTGAGTCAAATTATAGATTAATGGTGGGCTATGTGCGATACCACCGTAAATAATCTTAATGGTGGGCTAAGTGTGATACCACCTTACTATTCATTCACGATGGGCTGTGTGCGATACCGTCGTTTATATTATCATTTGGTGGGCTATGTGCGATACCACCATAAATATTCTTGTTGGTGGGCTATGTGCGATACCACCCTATTATAGATTAATGGTGGGCTATGTGCGAAACCACCGAGTGTTTGGTATTATTTCAATGATTCATTGAGAAATTGTTTAAGTGTTTGTTTCATGTGACTTTGTGGTGATAAGTGCAGGGAATGTATGCTATTAAATGTGAACATTGTGCTTGTTATATGGTTGGAATGTGGTAAGAGATGAAATGAGTAAGCATGACTATGGAATGTGGATTGTTCTTGCTTAGTATACAATGCTATTTATTGATTAGCATATATATATTTTGATGTTTATTGTTTACATGTAAACTTACTAAGCTTAAAGCTTACTCTCTTTCCTTTTTCCATTGTTTTATAGTGTTAAAGAGCCGGTTCGGGATACGAAGTTAATTGAAAGATCACCCACACTATCAGCTCATCTCGGTATAGTTAGACTTAGTATTTTCGAATATGGCATGTACAGGGGCTAGGCTTAGTGGAAATGTTCTGTTATTTTGGCCAAATGTGTTGGCTCCTTATAGACGAATTCTTTTGTATATGGCCATAGATAATGGCTCATTATTATTAATCCACGAAAAGATGAGGTTATTCATGGATGAGAATGGTGTATGATTGGGTTGTTTGGTCAAGAAAATGCATGAATGAATCAATGGGAGAAGGTGAATTATGCTTGAGTAAGTTAGGGTGATAAAAGAGCTTGGGAAATAGCCTTGTTCTTGTCCACACGGGTAGGCACACGGGCGTGTGCCTAGGCCGTGTGTGACACACGATCAGTCCCATGGGTGTGTGGCTAGGCCGTGTGTCCCCTGCATGTTAGTTTTACAAGTCGATAAGCTCGTAGTAAACACACGGCGAGAGACACGCCGTGTGTCTCGGCGAGAAGGTGGAAGGCACGGCCAGGACATGGCGTGTGCCAGTGCCGTGTGAAGTCTGCACCGATTTGGAATTTAATTCGCCACAAGGTCGAAGGACACGGGCGTGTGACTGGCCGTGTGATGCAAGTCAGAGGCGACCACGGGCCAGACAGACTGGCGTGTGACAGGCCGTGTAATGCAAGTCAGTGTCGACCACGGGTATCGAACACGGGCGTGTGATATGTGACACGGGTGTGTCCCTCCCTCCACATGGGCGTGTGGACTATTTGGAGAAAAAGTTTTCAAGGTCTTTCGGAGAGCTTCAAAGGAATTAGATTTGATTCCGAACCATTCCTAAACCGTGAATTAGGCCGTGTAGGCTTGTTTAAGATGTGCTATCAAAAGTTTTAATTGGGAATAGAAAGTTAGGTCTGATTGTTTGCGTATAAGTCTAGTAATGCCTCGTACCCTTTTTCCGGCGTTGAATACGGGTAATGGGGTGTTACATATCAAGTTTTGAGTGAAAATTGGGAATTATTCGAGTTAATTAGTGATTTATATTCTTAATTAGTTAGCTTAATTTCATCTTAAAATCGGTAAATAATATTCCAAAAAATAAAAAAAAAAATTTTTAAAAAAATTAATTTTATGGTTTTAAATGATTTTTGGGTAAAATAAATATTTTGGGTTAAATTAGAATTTAAAAATATAAAATGGTGGTTTAATTGGGTGATTTAAAATATTAATTAAATGGGACTAATTTGAAAAACAAGGGAAATATGGAAGAGGTTTTATAGCAAATAAACCATATTTTTGGAATTTTGGAACGAAAGGAGCAAATTGTAAAACAAGGGAAAAGGGGGAGTGGCCTGATGGCAAATTCCCCAAATTTTGAAAATCAAGTGGGAGTTTTCAATTTTAAAAACTCTGCAACTATCTCACTTTTCACTCATTTTTCACCCAAATTGAGAGCTTTTTCTATTGTTTTTTTTTTTTCTTGTTTTCATAAACCAAATATCAGAGAATAGATCTAAACATTTTCTCTTCCAAAATTCTTTCTAAAATCTCTCGAAATAATTCTCAAAGTTGGGCAAAAAGTCATCCGAATTTCTTTAAGCATTTTGATTCAAACTTCCAAATCAATTATTTGAGTTCAATTGAAGGTAATTCTCATCTTTCAACTTGTTTTTAAGTTGATTTCAATCATTATTTATTAATTAAAGTGATTATAAAGGATTTTCAACTTTAATTTCTTCTTTCTTGAACTTGAGGATCAACAATGGTGGATATTTAATTTTGAGTTGGAATCCAAATATTAATGGATGTCTAAGCTCAAAATAGGTCTAATAAGAGGTTTTTAATCTTAAACCAAAAGATCAAACACGTTTCATGGATCAATTTTGATAAATTCGAATTTTATTAAGAACATGGATGATTTTTTCAGAAAATTATGAAATGGGTTAAATGATGAAATTAACACTTAGAATACATGTTATTGGACTAGGAATGAAGATTAGAAGTTGTTTGAGGTGCTGAAAAGGGAGTTTAGTTGAGGAATTCCATATTTCGGCTTAGTTTTGCAACATCGGTAAGGTAGTTTAGAGCAATGATTTAGATTCGTATACTTTATCAAATTTAGTGTTTCTTGTTGCTATTGTTAGTTTGTAATGCATACTTTGTCTCTGTTAAAGCTCCACATCAAGAGAAGGAACGTGCAAATCAAAATTGAAGCTCAAACTTGCTTGTTTGAACACATTTTTACTTAAAGAGCTATGTATGGAGGTGAGTGATATTAAGGGCAATTTGAAAAATTGGCCTGATTATGTGTTAAATTAAAGGTTTAATTGGTGTTATTAATGACTTAATTGCATATTGGATGGTTGGATTTGTAAAAATAGGTTTTATTTTATAAAAGAGCAAAATGGCAATTGGTTTGGTAAGTTGTGTGTTATGCGTTTAGCATAACTAAATTGCATGGAATAAATTGATATTTGGAGCATGAATTGCTGGTTTATTGAACATTTGATAAAGGTGTTCTAATTGGTATATGAATATTGGGAAAATGATATTTGCTATGCTTAATTTTATTAATGTTAAAATTGCTTAGCAACATGCTTTTACTTGCATTTTAACATCCTAAATTAAGTGATTAAATAGTAAATTTTATGCCTTGTATGTATGATTATATTCGTAACATTGCATGGTGGGTCCATTGGATATAGTTTGCATGCCATAGGATTTGTGAGTACTCACCATTATTTGTGATATTGTGAGCAAATGGTTCTTGGTGGACTGATTTGTTTGGAGTAGATAAGGGAGTGTTGAGCTTGAGTCTCCACTCATTGGATTATTTGAGGTGCTATAAGGGAGCGTGTGGCTTCGGCCCACTCAATTCGGAGGACTGTATTTGATTTGTGGGAGTTCGTAGATTCGTTTATCCAATGTATGATCACACATTTACTTATTATCATGGATGTATTATGCTAATATAATTGATTGATTGTGCCAATATAATTGAATGTTTATGTGTTAAAAGATGACTTTACATGCCATGGAAAAAATTGATTCTTAATTCTTGAAATAGCATGTGATGTTATGGTGAAATGTTAACATGTTGTGATTGAAATTTTAATGCTTAATTACTTTGATTTATGCATGATTGGGTGCAAATTACTTGATGTTTTTATTATCATTCACTGAGCTTTTTAAGCTCACACCTTCACATTTCGTGCAGAGAATTTTCGGGAGTAAGGAGTTGAGAAGCAAGTGCAAGGGCGATCCAAGAATAAGGCTCGGTAGTGGTTTAAGAAATTTACTTTAGAGACTATATAGGGGCATTGTGATGCTTTTAGGACTAGTGTTATTTTACTTGTAATGGACATTGGACATAAATTTTGGTAATTTTATAATTTCTTTAATACATGATTTTATGTCTAATTGATGTTTAATTTATGGTATGTTGATGAGTGTTCGTACAATGGTTGATAACACGGTGTATGAAACATGTATTTTATACTAACAATGTTTAATTGAAGCTTACCATGGAGTGGATTGCTTGCGACTAAGGTATGTAGCTTGTGTGAATTAATTGGTGTTTGCTAAGTGTGTAATTAGGAGTTAAATTTTGATTAATTGTTGCATATTTGTTGTAAATAAATTAAATTGGAGATGTGTGGATGTAAATAAATTAACTGTAGCTAGTTCGAGTTTAATGGGTAAGTAAAATATGTAAAATCGGGTAATTAAAACGAATTTTTGACAAAATAGGTACAGTGGTTTGCACACGGGCGTGTGTCTTTTCACACGGGCGTGTGGGTTTTTGGGGGTTTGATTTTTGAGTTTTGTAATCTAGTATTCTAACTTGCTTAATTTATAATTTAGTCCTAAAACTTGATTAGATTAATTAAAGCCTTTAATGATAGGGAAACTTGGTAATATTTTAGGATTATACTTGTAAATGTTAATATTTGATAGAAACACTCTTAATTTTCAATTTGGAAAATGTACTAAAAGTTTGTAAAAGTTACGATTTAGTCCCTACTCATAAAACTTGAATTAAACATAGTAAATGAACTCGAATTAAGCTGAAATTTTTAGGGCTTCTATAATTTGTCTAAAAGAATGTCGGTAACTATTTAGAAATAAAATCAGGATAGTTTAACCTTAGGTGGTAAAATGACCAAAATACCTTAGGTTTAAGTACTTGGAAAAAGTTTAAAAATGGCTTCTGTATTAATAAATGATAGTTAATTAGTCATAAATGAGGTGTTATAAGGTTGGGGTGTGCGTCGAGTGTTCGTTAGTTGGAGAGTCGCTTCAATGGCTAATGTAACGCTTTGAATTCGATATGGTCCGTCCTAGTCGGGTTTGGGGTTTCACAGGATCGCCTTACCAAGAGTGCACATTTCTTAGTTGTTCGCACAAGGTACACTTTGCAAAGGCTCGCAGAGATGTACATCACCGAGGTAGTGAGACTTCACGGTGTACCAGTTTCTATTACTTCCGATCGAGATCCTCGATTCACTTCAAAATTCTGGAAGAGTTTGCAAAAGGCTTTGGGTTCGAAGCTTAATTTCAACACTACTTATCATCCTCAAACAGATGGCCAATTGATATGTCGTAATTTGTGGTAGGAAATTAAACTAGTTTTCATACTTAAGGAGCTTGAATACTAGCAATTCTATTATGTTTTAGTTAGTTTTTTTTTTCTATTTTTGTTTTAATTCAATAAAAATTGTAATTTGAGTTATTTCATGACCTTGTAAGTCGAAAGAGGCCTAAAGGAGGATTAACGTACTTAGTGAGTGTGCAAGACACCATTCAAAGGCATGAGAGCTCAAGGCTGGTTACCATGTTGCAACACAGGAGTCCAATGTCGTAACATAGTGAACAGAGTGCCAAAATTCCAAGACTGCCTTTGGTGTCATGACACAGCCAGTGGTTGTCGTGACACACCCCTGAAGTTGAACCTGAAGCCAACCAACCTAACTTCGATGTCGCGACACAGGCAGTGAATGTCGTGGCACTGACCCTATACAAGAAGAATTACGAGTGAAGGGCATTTTGGTCCGCACAATAGAAATTAACTTAAAAAGGTCATTCGATCTAAGGCTAAGGACGATGACCAACCTTAATATTATAAATAGACTCATAAGACACGAGAGAAGGACGACTTTCATAACTTAGAATTTTCTTTGTAATTTAGATTTTAGTTTTCAGTTCTTTTTAGGCTTAGGAATTATTTTCAATTGTTTTGTCGTGTTCATCGGAAGATCTAATTTGTATATCCAACACAAACTCTGAGGATTTCTACGTATCAATTATTAAATACAATAGGATTCTTCTTAAACCTTTATTCTTGATTCGTTCTTTATGTGTATCTTATTTATTATGTTTACTATGTTTATGGAATCCATGAGGAACTAATCCTTTTATGGGTGATTAGTGAAGTGTGATTAATTAATTTCTATGAAGGGTTTTCTTAGCAGATCAATTGTTTGGGATATGAAGAACTTAAACCCTAGGCCTAACAACCCTAGGAAGTCATCTAGGTGGGAATTAACCAAAAATTGGTATTGCCTATCTGTGAATCCCTTAACCCAATCTGGTTTGGACTATGAGGCCGAGAGATAAGTAGTTCTTGCCAACTCGTTAGTTTAGTGGAAGATCAAGATATCCTGCTAGGATAACGACTAGTTGATTGAGTATGTAACATCCCAAAATTGGGCCTAGTAGGATTGAGCCGAATGGGAATTTGGCTTTAGGAAAATTAGAATATTATTTATTTTTGTGTTGGCTTGGGTATGAATTTTGTGTGTTAGAATAGTCTTGTGAAGGCTTGTTTTTATTTAGGAAGTTAGAATAATTTTAGTATGGTTTATTTAATGAAGTAGGATTAAGTGAGCTTGACACTTAAGTTAATTAAGTGTTCATTTAAAGCATAAGAGGAGTAAGTGGCAAGTTGGTTAAGGAGCTTGAAAGGTAGCTTGAGGTTAGAGGTTCGAGTGGTATGTTTAGCATTTTGAAGGTTTATTTTTGTGTATTAGCATTGATGGCCGGTCAAACTTATTTATGATAGGTGGACTAATAACTTTTGGTAAGTTGAATTTATGATTAAGGAAAGCTTAATTTAGGGGATAAGAATCTTGAACTTATGGCATGATGAGGGGACAAAGGCATGGAATAGGGAGGATGTTTTGGAAAGTAATCCTAGGCTTTAGTGCATGTATGTGGACGGCATGGGTGTCTAGGTGGGTGGCCGAATTTTGTTAGGTGGTTTAGGGGGGAATATTTGGCCAATTCCTCTTTTGTGCATCTTTTTGCATTTTGCTTTTCCTCTCCAAAAACTCTTCTTTGGCCGAATGTGTTTGGTGGTTTAAGGGAGGATATTTGGCCAACTTTGGCATTTGGGCACCATTTGGCATATTTTCTTTTCCTTTCCAAGCAAATTCCTCTTTGGCCGAATGCACTTAGGCATTTTTGTGCAAAATTGTTTTGGGATTTTAGCCTCATTTTGTTGAATCAAATACCATTTCTCTTTCTCACATTTTTTCCTTTTGACATCAAAACTACTTTTTTATTTATTTATGTGCATTTTCTTTTGGGCAAACAAGGTGTTGGCCGAATCTCATTTCTCCCATCTCTCTCTTTTCTTCCTTTGATTTGTGCTCAAATACAAATCCCTTTTTTTTCATTTGGCCGAACCTCTTTCTTCCTCAAATCCTCTTTTCTTTTCTTTCTTCCATTGTTGATTAAACCGAATCCCCATTCACTCATTGTTATTCTCTTTTCTACTTATATTCCCTCACTTTTATTCACATATTTTCTCCTTTCATTACTATATAGCCGAAATCTTTCCTTCTCTATTAGAGTTACTTTGGTCGAATATCAAGGGAGCACAAGATCCTTTTTGGGATTCTTTTTCAAGCATTAGTAAGAGGGAAGCCATATCCATTAAGGGAAGCTTTTGGGATTTATTCTCCTAAGGAAAGGTGGTAAGTAACATTCGGCTATAGGCTTTGGTTATGAATAGATGTGCAAGCTAATTATTATCAAGTGTTTTGGTAGGAATCTCGATAGGACAAGTGACAAATACGGGAATTTGGTGAATTGGAGGAAACAACGTCTCGAGATTTCGCTAGTATATTCGAGAATTGCTAGAAAATAGGTGTGTAAGATCTCTATACACACTTTATTAATTTACGTGCTATTATTATTTGCCTTAGATCTTTTGGTTGTGATTTGCTTATGACTAAGCATGGAATTCTGTAAGTCCCTAAATTGTAATTTTTGATATATGATTTGTATGCCATTACATGATGTTAAATGCTATGACATGAAACATGATAATTGATATATAAGCATGTGATGGTGGGATTGATGAGAGGAGGGGGATGAATTATGGGTATCGTCGGTGGTTTTGACCACAAGATGGGTTGGCCCCATCAGATTATTTGTGACCTATGGTCATCGGTGGTTTTGACCACAACGATTGATTAATTTGCGACTAAGTCCCGGTGGTTTGGTACCACCAAATGGTTTTGACCACACTTGATTATTGTGACCTATGGTCATCGGTGGTTTTGACCACACGATGGGTTGGCCCCATCATCCGATTTGTGACTCTAAGTCATCGGTGGTTTTGACCACCGGTGGTTTTGACCACGGGGTAGAAAAGGAGTATGGATGGCTAGTTGGGTTGCATGTGCATGTTTATTAATGACTTGTGTATGAGTTACTTTACGGGTGGGGATTACACACCGAGTCTTGGTGACTCACCCATTTTCCTTAACATTTTGCAGATGAGTAGATCGCGGAAATGGAGCCTAGGATGGACTCGAGGTGGCCATGCAAATGGAGTTTTTAATAAATGAATTTTGGGTTTTATTATCTTTCTTTTGGATTTATGTTGTTTAATTGTAATAAGGCCTCCTAGGATTATTTTATTATTCTTTGCATGTTTTGAATGTTTTGTTTAAACTATTCGATGATGTTAAAACGGATGCACATGTTTTCTCAAATTAAACATAAAATGTTTTAAGGTACCATCGGGTACATTTGAAATTTGTAAACAACTCGACTCAACAAATATTTATTAAGTATGGTTTTAACAAAGAAATTTAATTTGAAAGGCATTTGAAAAATTTTAAAATCAGTCTTAAAATGGTTTTCAAAATGTTTTCTCAGAGCAAACCAAATTTGGTCGTAATGTTTGGGCGGGTTTGGGGATGTTACAAAATTGGTATCGAGCCCAGTTCAAAGCTGGTGTGGGGGCCCAAGGCCCAAAAATGTTTTGGTAGGCCTTTTTGAAATATTTTGGGTTTGAACAAAGATGGCACCGAAGTCTCCCAGACCGATCCGCTTTCAGTAAGTACTTCTCATTTCTTTGTGAATTATTATTGGTAGAAGGGTAGGTATGGAACGTAGTTAGTGTGATAGGTGTTGAACATTCGGACTAGATACCCCAAACAAAGACATAAGACTTTAAAAGCCTAATTAAACCAACCTACGACCAAGTCGCGAGAGTTAGGTGTGGTAACCTTGGTGCGCATGTCTAGGATTGGATCCGGAAGAGCTTGGTACTTTAGCAGTCCTCGTGACTCATCTCCTCTTCGCGAGATTCCTACAGTGCGTAGCTTCGGTTCACCCTAACCAAGAGGACTTGGTCATAGGCAAAACCCTAAATAAAACCCGAAAGGGACTAGCCATGTTTTAAGGAAAACTTGGTTTTAAAATCACTAAATTATCTCTTTTAGATAGTAGGACAAATTTATCTTCAGAAATTATCAAATATTCCGGTTTATCAAAATTACCAAAATGCCCTTAGTGGCAAAATTACCAAAATACCCCTGGTTTTCAAAATTTTGCTGTACCTTTAAATTGTGAAATTTACAAGGAATACTCCTCAGTTTTAAAAGTTACAAAATGTTTTGATTCATTAAAATTTTAAAATTTTCTTGATTTATTACGAAAATACCCCTGTAGGAAAATGACGAAAATACCCTTGGGATAGAAAGCTGGATGTAAACGTCCGAAGAGTGAATAGGAATGAAAGGTATTAGGGAATGGATGTTCTTCTCTGTGCGAACTAGGACAGAGGACTTAAAACCTTATGTGATCGAAAGAATCTCTATTAAACTCCCTTCATAAAAATTTCTTCGCGAATAACCAAGTGAAACAAAGTACTAATCCATAAAATTTTTCTAAATAGATTAAAAGCGCGATAGTTAGAATGAGCTCTAGAGGACGGGGTGGTCGTGGACGCGGAAGGGAAGGATGACCGTGTCCAACCCGTTAGGTCGGGTCAAGGTTACGAGAATGAAGTACCATCGCCACCACCACCTCCAACTTTGGAGCCGAGGAGCGAGGATCGGCCAGGAGGTGAGGCGATGTCGCAAGTCGTGTTGCGAGTCCTTGAGTTGGTGGTGGGGCTAGTGGAAATTTGGGAGCTCGTAAATCGTTCTCGAGCGACTCCGATCTAACTGAGTGAGGTATTTCTGGGGGTGTGTCGGGAGTGGCACCAGTCTGTGGAGTATTGGTTGGAATCCACCAGAAAGGATTATGGGTGATTTGGATTTCACCGCCGAGGAGAAGTTGAAGGGTATTATCTCCTTGCTTCGGGATGAGTCTTATCGGTGGTGGCTCACCGTAAGGGATGGAACGGTGGCGAGAAAATCTCACGTGGAATTCTTCAGGAAGCTTACCAAAAGAAGTATATTGGAACTAGCTATGTAGACGCACACAATAAAGGCTTTCTTGAACTCGGTTCAGAGGAAATAAGTCGATGGCGGAATATGAGGCCGAGTTCCTCCGGTTGAGTAGGTATGCTCGTAGTATGGTGGGTACCGAGCATGAACGTTGTGTTAGATTCGAAGATGGGTGAGAGATGAGTCGAGAATGATGATAGCTCCACAGCCAGAGCGGGAGTTTCTTTGTCCTAGTAGAGAAATCAAAGGTTGTGAAGAGGTAAGACAGTCCGTTAAGCGGAACCAAGAACGGAATTGGAATAAGAGGAGCTCGGAACCTTCAAAGTTCTCGGGTAATGAAAGCGAGAAGAGGACGAGGTTTGATGGGTCGAGATCAAGGTATTAGCTAGCCGCTCGCCGCTACTAATCCTCGATGGCCGCCACGGTGTGATAAGTGTGGCAAGTTTCACAAGGGGGAGTGTTGGAATGGTAATCGATGATGTTTTGAGCGTGGATCGTTCGATCACCGTGGTAAGGGATTGTCCGGAAGTTAGCTAAGAATCACCGGAGGGTCGAACCGTGCTCGGGTTAGAAATGAAGGACCACCACAGAGAGAGGTCGTGGTAATGGTGATGGTAACAGGCGTGGCCGAGGTGCTGAAGGTACAGAGGCGAGGCAACCAAGGTTGGTTTATGCGGTTGGCCGTCGCGAGGAGGAAGATGTGCGGATATGACAACGGGTAAGTTCTTATTTCGGAATACCTCAATTGTCTTATTTGTGGTTACGTTAGTTTGTTCTTTTGAGTTGGTGAAGTGTGGGAAAAATTTGATTATGAACTTGGAGAATGTGTTTAGAAATATGATAATTCTTTAAGATCGAGAGTGCAGATAGGAGCGTAGTGTGGCGAGATAGGAGGTACGACTGTGAGCTAGTTGGAAATTTCGAGGACGAAATTTCTTTAAGGAGGGTAGAATTGTAACATCCCAAAATTGGGCCTAGTAGGATTGAGCCGAATGGGAATTTGGCTTTAGGAAAATTAGAATATTATTTATTTTTGTGTTGGCTTGGGTGTGAATTTTGTGTGTTAGAATAGTCTTGTGAAGGCTTGTTTTTATTTAGGAAGTTAGAATAATTTTAGTATGGTTTATTTAATGAAGTAGGATTAAGTGAGCTTGACACTTAAGTTAATTAAGTGTTCATTTAAAGCATAAGAGGAGTAAGTGGCAAGTTGGTTAAGGAGCTTGAAAGGTAGCTTGAGGTTAGAGGTTCGAGTGGTATGTTTAGCATTTTGAAGGTTTATTTTTGTGTATTAGCATTGATGGCCGGTCAAACTTATTTATGATAGGTGGACTAATAACTTTTGGTAAGTTGAATTTATGATTAAGGAAAGCTTAATTTAGGGGATAAGAATCTTGAACTTATGGCATGATGAGGGGACAAAGGCATGGAATAGGAGGATGTTTTGGAAAGTAATCCTAGGCTTTAGTGCATGTATGTGGACGGCATGGGTGTCTAGGTGGGTGGCCGAATTTTGTTAGGTGGTTTAGGGGGGAATATTTGGCCAATTCCTCTTTTGTGCATCTTTTTGCATTTTGCTTTTCCTCTCCAAAAACTCTTCTTTGGCGAATGTGTTTGGTGGTTTAGGGAGGATATTTGGCCAACTTTGGCATTTGGGCACCATTTGGCATATTTTCTTTTCCTTTCCAAGCAAATTCCTCTTTGGCCGAATGCACTTAGGCATTTTTGTGCAAAATTGTTTTGGGATTTTAGCCTCATTTTGTTGAATCAAATACCATTTCTCTTTCTCACATTTTTTCCTTTTGACATCAAAACTACTTTTTTTTTTTTTTATGTGCATTTTCTTTTGGGCAAACAAGGTGTTGGCCGAATCTCATTTCTCCCATCTCTCTCTTTTCTTCCTTTGATTTGTGCTCAAATACAAATCCCTTTTTTTTCATTTGGCCGAACCTCTTTCTTCCTCAAATCCTCTTTTCTTTTCTTTCTTCCATTGTTGATTAAACCGAATCCCCATTCACTCATTGTTATTCTCTTTTCTACTTATATTCCCTCACTTTTATTCACATATTTTCTCCTTTCATTACTATATAGCCAAATCTTTCCTTCTCCATTAGAGTTACTTTGGTCGAATATCAAGGGAGCACAAGATCCTTTTTGGGATTCTTTTTCAAGCATTAGTAAGAGGGAAGCCATAGCCATTAAGGGAAGCTTTTGGGATTTATTCTCCTAAGGAAAGGTGGTAAGTAACATTCGGCTATAGGCTTTGGTTATGAATAGATGTGCAAGCTAATTATTATCAAGTGTTTTGGTAGGAATCTCGATAGGACAAGTGACAAATACGGGAATTCAGTGAATTGGAGGAAACAACGTCTCGAGATTTCGCTAGTATATTCGAGAATTGCTAGAAAATAGGTGTGTAAGATCTCTATACACACTTTATTAATTTACGTGCTATTATTATTTGCCTTAGATCTTTTGGTTGTGATTTGCTTATGACTAAGCATGGAATTCTGTAAGTCCCCTAAATTGTAATTTTTGATATATGATTTGTATGCCATTACATGATGTTAAATGCTATGACATGAAACATGATAATTGATATATAAGCATGTGATGGTGGGATTGATGAGAGGAGGGGATGAATTATGGATGTCGTCGGTGGTTTTGACCACAAGATGGGTTGGCCCCATCAGATTATTTGTGACCTATGGTCATCGGTGGTTTTGACCACAACGATTGATTAATTTGCGACTAAGTCCCGGTGGTTTGGTACCACCAGTGGTTTTGACCACACTTGATTATTGTGACCTATGGTCATCGTGGTTTTGACCACACGATGGGTTGGCCCCATCATCCGATTTGTGACTCTAAGTCATCAGTGGTTTTGACCACCAGTGGTTTTGACCACACGGGGTAGAAAAGGAGTATGGATGGCTAGTTGGGTTGCATGTGCATGTTTATTAATGACTTGTGTATGAGTTACTTTACCGGGTGGGGATTACACATCTGAGTCTTGGTGACTCACCCTTTTCCTTAACATTTTGCAGATGAGTAGATCGCGGAAATGGAACCGGATGGACTCGAGGTGGCCATGCAGTGGAGTTTTTAATAAATGAATTTTGGGTTTTATTATCTTTCTTTTGGATTTATGTTGTTTAATTGTAATAAGGCCTCCTAGGATTATTTTATTATTGCTTTGCATGTTTTGAATGTTTTGTTTAAACTATTCGATGATGTTAAAACGGATGCACATGTTTTCTCAAATTAAACGCAAAATGTTTTAAGGTACCATCGGGTACATTTGAAATTTGTAAACAACTCGACTCAACAAATATTTATTAAGTATGGTTTTTAACAAAGAAATTTAATTTGAAAGGCATTTTGAAAAATTTTAAAATCAGTCTTAAAATGGTTTTCAAAATGTTTTCTCTGTAGCAAACCAAATTCGGTCGTAATGTTTGGGCTGGGTTTGGGGATGTTACAGAGTAGAAACCCAAAATAGGAATTAGTTATGACAGTGAAGCGAGCTAATCGCCCATACTCAGATTTGGTTGAATTTATACATTAGTTTTTTATTGTCACTATTTTATGCATATTTATTTCTTTTCTTATAAAACCTAAATTCATTTATTTATATTTAGTCGTAATATAACTTTTTAAAGTACTAATTAGATCTATTTCCATTTAGGTTCATATTGATTTAGTACTCACCTCCCTTTGGTACGATCCTCAGAGTACTTACTGACTTCGTTGTAAACTATATTACAACTTGACCCGTAAACTTGCGGACACCTCCTCAATCTTATATCTTTGGTTGCAGTATTCACACTCTGGACATTAGTACATCTAGAGGCAGTCACCTATCTGTGCGAGTGATACAGGTGCTGGAAGACATATTCAGATGCTATGTGTTAGAGTTCGCGTAAGCTAGGAACATTACTTACCTTTGGCAGAACTTGCATATAACAACAGTTACAAATCAAGTATTTAGATGACACCCTTCAAAGCTTTGTATGGAAAGAAATGTCGAACAAATTGTATTCATTTCAAATCCCATCAAAAGTTTTTCTCGTCATTCAAGTGATGTGGTTTAACTACTACTCATTGTTAAAATTAATTAAATTCCTTTTATCTCCCTTTTTTGCTCGCTTTAATGCAAGTATATATCACTATGCCCTCCTGCGCTTCCTCTTTTCACCACCAGGCATTTAACACTTATATCTTAATTGATTGCACATAGAGTATTGACATTAATAAATCCAATAAGCAAACATTTTAACATCATGATTTTTAAGAGGTTTTCATGTAGTGGAAAAAAGATTTAAAGCATTTCAAAATTGACCCAGAATAAGGTTAAAGAATCCAATCACAAGGTTGACAACAATTGTAAACCCTCTCAATACTTAAATCACCACTCCTAAAACTAAAGGTAATGTAACACCCCTAGCCCGTATCCGTCATCAGAAAGGGTTATGAGGTATTACCGAACAAAATGTGGCTTTCGAACAAATCTATAATTACATAGATCATTTTCGCATTAATAAACATATGACAGAATTAAAAAACAAACATGCAACATTAATCAAAATACAATTACAATTCGCACCTCATTTTCATCATTTTTTTTCTAAAACATTTAAACAATCATCAAAGGAAACGTATTCATAAATATAGTACAATTAATTTTATCTCCAAAACATACCATGACTTGCATCTAGTACACGCAATTCATAACAAATCTCAAAAACATTATCTATAGTTTATTATGCATTAATATACACAACCAAAATTATTATCTACATCGATAAAATACATTACTAAAACAATTATATGATTATGCATAAAACTACCAAGATCACACATATGTGCTTATAATTTAATGTGTCATTTTATAAGCATTGAAACTATATATACATGCGACTTAGAATAAGGTCAATTTGAATGGACATGTCTTGCACGTTTTATGGATTTGAACATGGCCCATACGGAGAATAATCATGCTATTCATATACTTATTTAGTGTTTTAATCTTTAAAGGCTATATGTAAAATTTATGCGCATTTAGCCCTAACTAAATTAACCGTTTTATAAACTTACGACACCCAACAGTACACTTAATGCCTATGTAACTAACATGTCGATAATCATAAAATAAACAACATTTAAGTGCAGCTAATGTTCAGTCAATTTAAGTTATTATTCATCTATTAACTGTCTTGACCTACCATAATAGCAAATGCATGGCAACCGAATTTAAGATATGTAATCATATCTCAAACAAGTTTAACCGAAATTTCTTACTAACCTTTAACATATATATATATTTAAACTACAAGACATTGATCACAACTAGCCAAACTCAAAATATAGCTCCTCATACCGTATAATAACCTTGGAAAAATTAACACCTATAATGCACCATTTGGCCAAATCATACAGTAGTATCTCAAGCATTATATAAATATTCTTAACCAAATTTATGCATGCCACATTCAAATTCATCAACCAGCCACAATTTACTACCTCATAACAGGATTAATAGTTGTAATTAGCACACGATATAATACCAAAATCAGTTTAAAACACAAGCAAAACTAAAACCGAATTCAAATATGGAGAACGAGCCATTTTCGCATGGCATTTATACAAACCAAGGTTCATGATTTCAAAATAAATCCCAGCCTATACATGCCATAGTTCGAGTTCAATTATTTAAATACCGAAGCAGTAGATAATGTGATGAACTTGCTGACGATCCTCCGAGCTCGTAACTTGATCCAAAAGTCTATAAAACAGAATAAATATACACATAATAAGCTAACTTAGCTCAGTAAGTTAAAAACAAATGGAAAACTCAATGATAATATTAACTTAATCGAACAAAACAAAATATATAATCAAGGCACATTTAAATCCAAATATACGTAAAGTACATCCTGTGAATATAAAATTTCTTGATAAAGATCACCTTGACCGAATGTTTATATAGTCAAATTAACTCAGCAACATTGAACCTTCCAATAATCACATACGCATAAAATTGAAACTCAATCACAAAATTTCACAAGGTCGAATACCCTTTGTCACATATGCATATAATTCTTATTAGTATTACACATAGCTTTAAATAAATAATAATTTATTCACTTACCTGGCTTCAAATGAGTTTCAAACTAGTACATACCTGGCCTTTTAATAATTTAAATGTTGGTTCTCCACATATCGATGCCCGATGAACCATTTGGAATTGGTTAGGACACTCAGATAATCACATATAACGTACAATGCCAACGTCCCAGACGTGGTCTTACATGTAGCCACAAATCGATGCCACTGTCCCAGACAAGGTCTTACTCGTACACATATATCAGAGTCACATATCGATGCCATGGTCTTACTCGCACATCACATATCGGAATCCTATGTCATGACATATGTATCCTAGCTATTCCTAAGGTTCATACGAGGCTTTCGGACGTCGTAACTCGGTCAAAATGAATTCAGAAATATAGTAGCCAAGGTTGTATACATTCGGCTATTGTAGATATAAATTCACATATTTCATTTCAGCATATATAAGTCACATTTAATTAAAATTAAATACGTCTATTTGCTTATAAACTTAGCTCGGACGATGAAAAATGGGTCGGGACGGCTGGTCAACAACTTTGATTCTCCCCCGATCCAAGTCCGATTTCTTTGGTTCTTGATCTAAAATTATTCAAATTAAGCTCATTCAATATGTTTTCATTTAATTTATTCCAAAAACACATAAATGGGAAAATTACCATTTTACCCCTAGCATTTACACTTTTTACAATTTAGTCCCTATTGCACAAAACACAAAATACACAAAATTTGCCAACACTCTAACTAGGCCGAATATTCTATGTACTCATACAAATCCTTATGTTTCATCAATTTCACATTTTAATCCCTCAATTTTTTTTTTTATTTTTCCAATTAAGTCTAAATTTCCCAAAATTATCAAAAAATCCCATACAAAATATGTTAACCCAATACCTATCTTTCATATTTCACCATCAAACAACAAAAAATCACAAGTTCTCATCAATGGCATAACTCAAAATATTCATCAAAATTCAAAATTCAAATATGGGTTTTGTAGTACTCGAAGCAACAATATCAAAAACGTAAAATTTATCAAAAACCGAGCTAGACACGTTACCTTAATCAAACTTGGATATAACCGAACCCTATCTCTTGTTTTTCTTTTCTCTTTTGTTTTATGTTCGGCAATGTAGAAGTAAAATTATGAATGAAAATTTTATAATGTTTGTATTATAATATTTCAAATTATTAGTTTCCTATATTGCCATTAATGAATTAATAATCAATACTTATATAGTAAGGGCATATTCGTCCACCTCATTTACGCATGACTTATTTTATAAACACTTAATTATATGTTTTACTATTATAACATATTTATATATATATACATGTACATATTTAATAAGGAAGCATATTTAAACTATCTAATGCCGTACACTAGCATATATATAAAAAAATTGGACCTTTTGTATCAAGAGTGCTCCCACTTAAGAAGCCAACACCAATTTAGTCCTTACTATTAAAACTAGCAAATTTTCAAATTTCGCGGTTATGTCCTTTTACTAAATCGGATACCTAAACGACAAAATTAAATCACGAAAATTTTATAGATATAAATTCACACATAATAAACACAGAAATAATTTTAAAATATTTTTTGGACTCGGATTTGTGGTCCCGAAACCACTATTTCGATTAGGGTCTAAATCGGGCTGTTACAACTCTCCCCCCTTAGGGATTTTCGTCCCCGAAAATCTTACCGGTGAATAGGTTTGGATAACGTTCTTTCATCGTATTCTCTGACTCCCAAGTTGCTTCCTTAACCCCGTGCTTTTCCCACAATACTTTGACCAACGAAATTTTCTTATTTCTCAATTCTTTTATCTCACGAGCCAGAATACAAATCGGTTCCTCTTCATATGTCATATCAGGCTGAATCTCGACCTCTATCGGACTAATCGCATGTGAAGATCAGATCGGTATCTACGAAGCATCGAAACATGAAATACATTATGGATCTTTTCTAGCTCAGGTGGCAACTGCAATCTATAAGCAACCGGCCCAATACGCTCTATGATTTCATACGGCCCAATGAATCTCGGACTCAACTTGCCTTTATGACCGAATCTGAGTACTTTCTTCCACGGTGAAAACACTTGATCTCCGATCTGAAACTCAATATCTTTACGTTTCAAATCTGCATATGACTTCTGACGATCCAATGCTGTTTTTAGACTATTGCGATCACTTTCACTTTCTGTTCAGTCTCTTTGATCAAGTCAACCTCGTGTATCTTATTTTCACTAAGCTCAGTCCAATACAATGGTGTACGAAATTTACGACCGTACAAAGCCTCGTAGGGTGCCATCTTGATACTAGATTGAAAGCTATTATTATAAGCAAATTCAATCAGAGGTAAGTATCGTTCCCACGTACCTTCGAACTCAAGGATGCAACATCTAAACATATCCTCAAGTATCTGAATGATTCGTTCGGACTGACCATCTGTTTGTGGATGAAAAGCTATGCTAAAGTGTAGTTTCGTACCTAAAGCATCTTGCAGTTTCTTCCAAAACCGCGATGTAAACCTCGGGTCTCGGTCCGAAACAATAGAAATAGGCACACCATGTAATCTTACAATCTGAGAAACATATAACTCAACCAATTTATCAAGTGAATAATCTGTGCGAATCGGAACAAAATGAGCAGATTTGGTCAATCTATCTACAATAACCCAGATTTCATCTTTCTTGCTCGGTGTCAACGGTAGACCAGATACAAAATCCATCATGACTCTGTCCCATTTCCACTCGGGTATCATAATTGGCTGAAGTAATCCAGAAGGTACCTGATGCTCGGCTTTTACTTGTTGACAGACTAAGCATTTTGAAACAAAGTTAGATATGTCTCGTTTCATACCAGGCCACCAATAAAACTGTTTCAAATCGTTATACATTTTCGTGCTACCCGGATGAACAGATAACCGACTGCTGTGAGCTTCATTCAGAATCATCTGAATTAACTCTGAGTTTCTCAGAACACATATTCGGTTTTTGAATCTCGAACAACCATTTTCATCAACTCGGAATTTAGATTCAACATTCGTTTCACACTGAACTCATTTTGTTAACAAATCATTATAAACTTTCTGGGCATCACAAATTTGTTGAACAAACAACGATCTTGCTTTTAATTATGCTATTATCGAACCACTATCAGATATAGCCATATGCGCGTTCATTGCATGCAGAGCAAATAATGACTTTCGATTTAAAGCATCAACAACAACATTAGCCTTTCCCGGATGGTAGTCAATTACTAGCTCGTATTCTTTCAACAACTCTAACCATCAGCGTTGTCTCAAATTCAAATCTTTCTGAGTCATCAAATACTTCAAGCTTTTGTGATCAGAATAAACATGACATTTCTCACCGAACAGATAATGACACCAAATCTTCAACGCAAACACAATGGCTGCTAGTTCCAAATCATGTGTCGAATAGTTCTTTTCATGTGGTTTCAGCTGTCTTGAGGCATAAGCTATGACTTTTCCTTCCTGCATCAAAACACAACCCAGACCTTTCAAAGATGCATCGCTATAAATGACAAATTCTTTACCCGATTCAGGCTGAACTAACACTGGAGCTTTGGTCAAAAGAGCTTTCAACTGATCAAAACTTTTTTGACACTTCCTTGACCACTGGAACTTAACATCTTTCTATAACAGCTTTGTCAACGGTGTAGCAATCATAGAGAAACCCTTCACAAACTGTCTGTAGTAACCAGCAAGTCCCAGAAAACTTCAAACTTCAGAAACATTTTTCAGTGGTTTCCAGTCAAGTATAGCTGAAATTTTACTCGGATCAACCCGAATACCCGATGCTGATATAACATGGCCCAAAAAATTGACTTTGCGTAACCAGAATTCACATTTACTGAACTTTGCATACAACTGTTTATCTCGCAAAGTCTGTAACACAAGTATTAGGTGTTCGGCATGCTCGGTTTCATCACGGGAATAGATCAGAATATCATCTATGAATACTACCACAAACCAATCTAAATACTGTCTGAAGATCCGATTCATCAAATCCATAAAAATAGCAGGTGCATTAGTGAGTCCGAAAGGCATAACCAGAAACTCGTAGTGTCCGTATCTCGTTTGGAAAGCAGTCTTTGGCACATCAGAGTCTTTAACTCACAACTGATAGTATCCCGATCTCAAATCTATCTTTGAAAACACTGTAGCCCCTTTCAGCTGATCAAACAGGTCATCAATTCTTGGTAATGGATACTTGTTCTTTATGGTCACTTTATTAAGTTGCCTGTAGTCAATACACATTCTCATGGTTCCGTCTTTCTTTTTCACAAACAGAACTGGTGCGCCCCAAGGAGAGAAACTCGGTCGTGCAAATCCCCTAGCTGTCAACTCTTGCAACTGTGCTTTCAATTCTTTTAATTCTGTAGGTGCCATCCTGTAATGCACTATAGAAATCGGAGTCGTCCCTGGCACTAATTCAATCCCAAACTCAACTTCTCGAATAGGTGGCAAACCCGGTAATTCTTCAGGGAACACATCTGGATACTCACATACAATGTGCAATCGATTCAATCTTCTTTTTGTCACTTTAGAATCAAGCACATAAGCAAAATAAGCTTCACAACCCTTTCTCACATATTTCTGAGCTGTCATAGAAGATATCACTGCTGGTAAACCATTCAGATCATTAGATTCAATCTGAATAATCTCATCATTCTGACATTGCAAATTAATAGTCTTTCATTTACAGTTCACGATAGCATCATGCAGAGTTAACCAGTCCATACCTAGAATTATTTCAAACTCATCAAATGGAAACAACATCAAATCAGCTGGAAAACACGAATCTCGAATCATCAACGGACAATTCTTGCATATTTTATCAACCAAGACACACCGGCCTAAGGGGTTCGATACTTTAATTACAAACTCAGTAGACTCAACAGGTAAAGTCTTACTGAACACCAAAGTCTCACACATATAGGAATAAGTTGAACCAGGATCAATCAAGGCAATAACGGTAGTATCATAGAGAGTAAAAGTACCAGTAATGACATCTGGTGATAAAGCCTCCTCGCGTGCACGTATGGCATAAGCTCTGGCTGGTGCGCGAGCCTCAGATCCAATAGCTGAATCTTTAGTCCCTCTCTGGCTGCCACTAGCAATACCCGTATTTTTGGGTGGTCTACCTCGAGCTGCAGCATTACCCGATCTAGTATTCTGAGCTGGATTTTGATCAACTATCTCTGGACACTCACGAATAAAATGATCTCTGGATCCACATTTAAAATAGGCTCTATCATGCAATCTGCAACTGCCGGGATGTCGTTTACCACAATGTTCACACTCGGGTTGATTTGATCTGACATTACCCACACTAGCCACAGAGGTAGCTCTCGAGCTCATAGGTGGTCTATCTCGATCTCATCTGAAATGACTCGCAGTATTTTTCGAACGGCTAGTATCATCTCAGAATTTCTTTGAGGTCGACTGAAATGGCTTACTGAATGATCTTTTGCGTGAATCTCTAGCTTCAGAATCAGCTTTTCTTTTCTCTTTTCCGAGCTCTTCAGCTTTGCAGGCTCGCTCAACAAGTACCACGAACTCTTTTATCTCTAATATGCCAACTAGCAGTTTAATGTCTTCATTTAGTCCATCTTCAAATCTCTTACACATAATAGCTTCAGATGAAACACACTCTCTGGCATATCTGCTGAGTCTGACAAATTTCCGCTCATATTACATCGTCACCGCTATCCCCCTTTGTTTGATTCAAGAAATTCTTTACGTTTCTGATAAATAAACCTCTGGCTGATATATTTCTTACAGAACTCCGTCTAAAAGAATTCCCAGGTCACTCGCTCCTTTGGAACCACCGATACTAGTGTATTCCACCAGTGATATGCAGTGTCCCGTAGCAGAGATATAGCACATTTCAAACACTCATCAGGGGTGCAGGATAATTCATCAAATACTCGGATGGTATTATCGATCCAGAACTCAGCTCGCTCAGCATCATCATCATCAGTGGCTCTGAAATCTTTGGCTCCATGTTTTCTGATTTTATCAACAGGTGGCTTTGACAATCTCATCGGATCACTCGTCGAAGGTAAAATAGGTACTATAGATGGATTAATCGGAGGTGGAGTTTGTTGTGCAGCTAGATTAGTACGGATATACTGTGTAAACCAATCATTCATCATTTGGTAGAAGGCTTGTCTAGCCTCCCCCTCTGGATTACTCGAATTAGGTCGAGAATCTATCGGCTCTGTCCCTTGCGCGGGAGCAGGTGCTAAACTCTCGACATCATCAGCTACCGCTCGATCGGGACCCATAACACATTTTCAGATGTCAAAAGTCATCACACTATCGTAGTATAAAATATGCCATGTATAGCTAAACTCTTACGCGCTACGTTAGTCCTAGAATCGACTAAATCGTAGCTCTGATACCAACAAAATGTAACACCCCTACCCTGTATCTGTCATCGGAAAGGGTTTTGAGGTATTACCGAACAAAATGTGGCTTTCGAACAAATCTATAATTACATAGATCATTTTTGCATTAATAAACATATGACAGAATTAAATAACAAACATGCAACATTAATCAAAATACAATTACAATTCGCACCTCATTTTCATCATTTTTTTTCTAAAACATTTAAACAATCATCAAAGGAAACGTATTCATAAATATAGTACAATTAATTTTATCTCCAAAACATACCATGACTTGCATCTAGTACACGCAATTCATAACAAATCTCAAAAACATTATCTATAGTTTATTATGCATTAATATACACAACCAAAATTATTATCTACATCGATAAAATACATTACTAAAACATTTATATGATTATGCATAAAACTACCAAGATCACACATATGTGCTTATAATTTAATGTGTCATTTTATAAGCATTGAAACTATATATACATGCGACTTAGAATAAGGTCAATTTGAATGGACATGTCTTGCACGTTTTATGGATTTGAACATGGCCCATACGGAGAATAATCATGCTATTCATATACTTATTTAGTGTTTTAATCTTTAAAGGCTATATGTAAAATTTATGCGCATTTAGCCCTAACTAAATTAACCGTTTTATAAACTTATGACACCCAACAGTACACTTAATGCCTATGTAACTAACATGTCGATAATCATAAAATAAACAACATTTAAGTGCAGCTAATGTTCAGTTAATTTAAGTTATTATTCATCTATTAACTGTCTTGACCTACCATAATAGCAAATGCATGGCAACCGAATTTAAGACATGTAATCATATCTCAAACAAGTTTAACCGAAATTTCTTACTAACCTTTGTAGGAGCCCAAATCTGCCCGAGCCCAATGTTAACCAAACAGAAACCAAAAACACAATAAGAAACAAACAGAAATAACAAAAATAGTCCATTAACAATTTCTTTACAAGGCCCATTTATAATAAGTCAAATAAAGACCCTTAGCCCAATTACAAGCCCAAAACCCAAATCTTAGAACAAGACCCAGACGGACCAGGCAGAGCAGAATGCCAGAAACTTCTTGAGCCTTCTCAACAGCCACTCTCCACGCGCGACTCTTGGACTACCGTGTGCCTTCACGCGTGCGACTATTCGTGTCCCGCTCACGCCACGCGCTCCACCCACGCACAGGCCTTCACCAGTGCGCCTCCGTACTGCCTCCAGCACAGCCGTATTGTACGACTACCCACATTTTGGCCACGTCTGTACCTGCAAGCAAATAGCAAAAAGACAACAAGAGCAGCAGCAAATAGAAAATAGGAACGAAATAAAAGAAAAAGATTTGTATTTTGACATTTTAGATCGGCTATAAAGAGGGCCGAGTCAAAACCCTGTATTTTAAAACGCACACATAACAGAGCAAAATCAAAATCAATAGCAGAAATTCAAACAAAAGGTTGTTTATATTCAATCTTTTCGGATGTTTTCTCTTTTTTTTGTTTGAATCCATTTTCTGTGTTTTCCATTTTGTTTTTTCTTCTTCGTTTGCTATACATAAGATACCAAAGAAGAGGGAACTTACCTTCAATCTCCACGACGATCGGCCTTCTCTGTCGAAATCGAAAGAAGGATAGTCGTCGAGGTTAATACTCGAGCTTGGTTTAAGAGGAAACAGTCAGTCGTGACTGAATCGGCCCCTGATCGCCGGTTACAATGGCATTGAGGTAGCCCGATGACTTTCCCTCTACGACGGATAAACAGATAAAGAAAAGAGTGCTTAGGGTTTGGCTTTTTTGTTGTGAGTGATTAGAGGGTTAGAAATTAGGTTTAGTTTAGATTTTATTACTGAGCACGAAACGGCACCGTTTAGGGCCTGTTTCAGTGGCCCTAAAACGGTGTCGTATAGGTGACGACCCGAATCCGACCCGAAAATCCCCATAGGATCCGCATGTTTTTCAAAGCTTTGGGATATTTTCTATTTTGGCCCTTCCGCATTTTATTTCTTTTTAATAAAGATTTCGTTTATTTTGATTTTACCCAGTAATTTTGTGCGGTTTTAATTTAGTCCCTTTTTAAACTCTGCGTTTAATAATTCGGTTAATATTGCACTTTTTGTCCCTTTTAGTTTATGCGCGCTATATTTTAGTCCTCTTTTTTGATTTCTTTTAATTTATTGCTTTAGCTCTCTGATTTTGTGCTGATTGCAATACAGTCCCTTTATTAATTTAATTAATTGTTTGTTTGTTGTTTTTTTTTCTTAATCATTCTTTTTAAAAAATTAACATCAAATATTATATATTTTAAAGGGTTTTAAGTATTATTTCTTTCTCTATATTATTTTCATTAAATTTTTATATATATTCTTTTATATACATATGTAATTCATATCAAATTATTTTTATGTATATATATATTCTTTTATAATATAATTTTTATTATTTTTGTGTATATATTATTAATTTCGTATTATTTTATATATGTATTTTCTTTTGAATTTGTTTATATTTTTTTTTTCTTTTAAATTTATCTATGTACATAATTGTTTCTTGAAAAAACCCCATTTAAATTATATTTGTTTATCCCAAACGCTTCCATATGTCATTAGTATTTTAATACACAATTATATTATATCAAGTTTTTATTATGCATGTATTATTTCAGTTGACGCATACTATTTTCGATGTATTAGATGTTCACTTATTTGTTATTGCATGTATTGTATCTCTTAATTTGTGACCGTTAATTATTTATGATTCATCATTGTAATATTTTTGTGTATGTATTGCCACTTTGCCTTGTATATTATCATTCCATTGCAATTTTATTTAAAAAAAAATCATGTTTCAATGTCATTCGAGTTTTAAAAAAGAAATCAATCCGTTCAAAGGTTTTTTTTAAAAAAAAAACAAAGCAATGCTCGTGTTCGGAAGTTTCGAGAAGATCGTGGCCTAACTTACTAGGTTTCGATTTTTCTCATTAAATCCGAGCAACCGAGTTCTATTTTCATATTTTTTTAAATCAAAACATTTTAAATAAAAAACCTTATTCTCGGGAATTTGAGACGTGCGTCCTAACTCACTGGATGTGACGTTTTATCATCTTGAGGTAAGAATTTCGAAAAACAAAGGCAATATTCTGTATTCGGGAATTTCGAGAAATTGTGCCCTAACTTACTGGGTTCCAGTTTTTCATAAAGCCCAAATATCCGAATATCCTTCTCGATTTTATTACGGGGTTTTTTTAAAAAAATCAAAGATAAATTTAATCTTGCGAATATAAGATGTTGTGCCCTAATTTCTTGAGTACGACATTTTATTTCTTCAAATAAGAAGTTTTGGCATCTAATATGATTTCTGTCCAAATGTGTCTTAAGCAAGCGGATCGTAATCTAGAATCTTTTCAAATTTTCGGCATTAAGACATTGAATAATCAATTAGGTACCAATTTTTGGGCGCATGAGGGTGCTAACCCTTCCTCGCAAACGTAACCGACTCGAACTGTTTTCTCGAGTTTTCGTAGACCAAAAATTATTGTTTTAATAAATCCAAATGTTTTTATTAAAATAATCCATCTTAAAGTGATCCGATCACACGTTGAATAAAAGATCGGTGGCGACTCCATATTTCGTTTTTAAGTCGATCCCCATTTTTTTTCCTCCAAACATGAAAAAATGGTTTCGACAGCTTGGCGACTCCACTGGGGGCTGGTTGAGAGTCAGGCCATAAATTGATTAATTTTTGTCCTTTTAATTGAAAATTTTGAAAATTGTTTTGACAAAACGTGTTTTTAACGCATTTGTTTGTGCTATAGTGTCAAGTTTCATGAAATATTTTGGCATTGCATTGCATGACCGTTGTGGTCACACCTTTAAGTGGGAGTGAGAAACTAAGCTTTCGTGAGGTTTTCACCTCTGCATGGGCTAGTGGACCGCTTTCGGGATACATCTGTACCTATGTGTTTCGTGAGATTTTCATCTCCGCATGGCCATAGGGAAATGTATTCCCCTGAACCGAACTCGATCCATACGGGCCTATAATGGGTGAGGATTGAGGAATCTGTTGGTTCAGGTACCCTCAACTTTAGAACTCAAACGGCATGTAAAAGGCCCTAAGAGCCTACCCCAGATGGAGTTGTGATAAACCCTAGTGGTCATCCAATAGGTGCTTGAATATTTTACATATTTTTCGTTTTTATCGTACTGACTATTTGTTTTATTTTTGTTGCTTTGCATGCATTTTCATATTAGAGAAGGGTGTCGATTCGGGTTCGGTTGCTAAATTAGGCAGCTCGACATGGAAAACGACTTTCTTGATAAAACGGAAGACAATACGGATGTCTGTATATTTGTAATCCGCTCTATGTAAAGAGCTTTGCTTTCAAATAAAGTTTCCTAAATGGAATTGAACCAGAATCGG
This sequence comes from Gossypium sturtianum, assembly GCA_025698515.1. Taxonomy (NCBI): domain Eukaryota; kingdom Viridiplantae; phylum Streptophyta; class Magnoliopsida; order Malvales; family Malvaceae; genus Gossypium; species Gossypium sturtianum. The sequence goes on along the minus strand of CM046953.1, from coordinate 80,230,212 downwards.
CTCCTTTTGCATTGCATGCATTCACATAGCATCAAATCGCATGTGCTAGATTTCATGAGAAGACCTTGATTAATTAAAAATTATTTCAGTCAACCTAGAAGACATGGAACAAAGATTGGAGAGATTAGAGCAGGGGCAAATACTAATGCAAAAGCAGTTAGCCAAAATTCAACGGGATATGCGAGATCAAATGAATATGATGCGCCGGTTAACCCAATCACTAGTCGGAGGGCTTGAAAAAAAGAGTGGCCCAGTGGCTAGCAGTGTGGATAATGATGAAGACATCGTTTATACCCCAACTCAGCCAGACACGCATTCACATGGGGTACCCGTCATTATTGGACCTCAATGTCAGACTGATGCTTTGGCCCTGTTCAACTTCCCGATAGGTTCAGATTTTAACCCGGAGGATGATCGAGCCAAACCGTTTATACTGACAGAAACAAAGGAAAGGGGAGAGTGAACTTCAAAGGCCCCGAGAAATAGGGAAAACGAAGTGAACAGCTTGATTACCTCATTGTTTTCAAGATACGCCTTTAATAAATTCCCTGCTTAATTGCATTTGCTAGCTTTGATTAACTTGCTTGTTTCGAGCTATGCTCCCAATCAATTTCATTCTTATCCATAGTTATGATCTTTTTCAAGCATTTTTGCATTGAAATAATGATTAGTGGACTAATAATACTTTCATAAAAGGAGTTTCGCATATTACTTTGGAAGCTTCAATCATACAAGAAATCAAACAGACTATTGTTTAAAACTCACCAGGTTTAAAGAAGAGTCTAAACTGAGATTTTCTCTCCGAATTTTTGTCGAAGATGGTGGTTGAGCAAACAACAAGATATTGCGTCAGTGGGCATCGTTAACCCAAGTATAAAATAGGGATCATTCTCGAGAAAAAAATGATATCTTGCATTCACGCGAGCATCATGCATACACATCTGATTGGGTCACCAGAGGAGTGATCAGTTGATGGAACAAGCTATAGGCCCTATACCCACGAGTTATAATGGGATAGATGGAAGCTGATACAAGTCCTGTACCCTTGAATAGCAGCGAGATGGATTGAAGAAGAAACAAATCCTACGTTTTGGAGTCGCAGTGGGATGGATGGAAGAGATTCAGACCCTATACCCCTAAGTCACAATGAGATGAACCCTGAAGTTACAATGGGGAAAATTCGTTGAAGCAAGATATAATCATTTTCTCGGGTTTTCTGTTGAGAATACCAGTCGAACAAGAAGACAGTATATTACATCAGTGATATAACCTGGAGGAATAATGAGCAATGTCAATCCTAGGCTTTTAAGAAGGGATCATTCTCATGAAATTCTGCATTCATGCAAAACACATTTAGTTAGGAATATTTGATTCATTCCGATCATTGTATCCTAATCATTGTAAGAAAGCATTCTCATGACATTCTGCATTCATACAAATGTCATCCATAAGACACATCTATTTAGGGGCATTTGATTCATTCCGATCATTGCACCCTAATCTTTGTAAAAAGACCATTCTCATGACATTTTGCATTCATACAAATGTCATCCATAATACATTTAGTTAGGAGCATTAGAGTCATTCCGATCATTACATCCTAACCATTTTGCATAAGCATAAACACATAAAACTGATTTTACAGGACAGGTCCCCAAGAGGACGGTGTCACAACGTCGATAAATTAGCAGATCTTGCCTTCCTGAGCGAAGCGGATCGAAGATAGCAAATCTGGCAATCCTGAAATTGCAGGAGCAGATTGAAGATAGCAGATCTGGCATTCCTGAAGTTGCAGGAGCAGATCGAAGACATCAGATCTTGCCTTCCTGAGCAAAGCGGATCGAAGATAGCAAATCTGGCAATCCTGAAGTTGCAGGAGCAGATTGAAGATAGCAAATCTGGCAATCCTGAAGTTGCAGGAGCAGATTAAAGATAGCAAATCTGGCAATCCTGAAGTTGCAGGAGCAAATTGAAGATAGCAGATCTGGCAATCCTGAAGTTGCAGGAGCAGATCGAAGCCATACAAGTCTTATTTCCTCGAAGTCCCAGTGGAGTAGGTGAAGGTTAGAAATCCCTTCTCCCTGAGGTTATTGAGGATCAAACTATATTTCCGACAAGTTTCAGTAAGAAGATCGAAGTTACAAATCTCTTCTTTCTGAATTCCTATCACCCCGAAGTCCCAGTGGAGTAGGTGGAGGTTACAAATCCCTTCTCCCTGAGGTTATTGAGGATCAAACTATATTTCTGAGAAGTTTCAGTAAGAAGATCGAAGTTACAAATCTCTTCTCTCTGAATTCTTATCACCCCGAAGTCCCAGTGGAGTAGGTGGAGGTTACAAATCCCTTCTCCCTGAGGTTATTGAGGATCAAACTATACTTCCTTGAAGTTTCAAGTAGAGAAGATTGATGTTACAAATCTCTTCTCTCTGAAATTCTATTGGAGCAAGTTGAGACATCATTTCCCAAACCCTGGAAGACGCAATGAAGCTACTCGAAGGAAAGAAGCGCCAAGAAGTCAAGATTTGGCGAGACCGGGCAAATTTGACCCTCTTTAAAGTCTTTACTCTATTCTCGTTACACGACAACAAGCAAAGAGGGGCAGCTGTAGGAGCCCAAATCTGCTCAGGCCCAATGTTAACCAAACAGAAACCAAAAACACAATAAGAAACAAACAGAAATAACAAAAACAGTCCATTAACAGTTTCTTTACAAGGCCCATTTATAATAAGTCAAATAAAGACCCTTAGCCCAATTACAAGCCCAAAACCCAAATCTTAGAACAAGACCAGACGCCCAAGCAGAGCGAGAATACGAGAAACACGGAGCCTTCTCAGCAGACCACTCCCCACGCGCGACTCTTGGACTCACCGCGTGCCTTCACGCGTGCGACTATTCGCGTGTCCCGCCGCGCGCGCGCGCTCCACCCACGCACGAGCCTTCACCAGTAGCGCCTCAGTACTACCTCCAAAGATAGCCGTGTTGTACGACTACCCACATTTCGGCCTAAATGCGTACTGCAAGCAAATAGCAAAAGACAACAAGAGCAAAGAAAATAGAAAATAGGAACGAAATAAAAGAAAAAGATTTGTATTTTGACATTTTAGATCGGCTATAAAGAGGGCCGAGTTAAAACCCTGTATTTTAAAATGCACACATAACTGAGCAAAATCAAAATCAATAGCGAAATTCAAACAAAAGGTTGTTTATATTCTATCTTTTGGATGTTTCTCTTTTTTGTTTGAATCCATTTTCCGTGTTTTCCGTTTTGTTTTTTCTTCTTCGTTTGCTATACATAAGATACCAAAGAAGAGGGAAATTACCTTCAATCTCCACGACGATCGGCCTTCTCTGTCGAAATCGGAAGAAGGATAGTCGCCGAGGTTAATACTAGAGCCTGGTTTGAGAGGAAACGATCGATCGTGATCGAATCGCCCCGATCGCTTGGTTACAATGGCGTTGAGGCGCCCGATGACTTCCCTCCGTGGCGGATAAACAGAGAAAGAAAAGAGTGCTTAGGGTTTGGCTTTTCTGTTGTGAGTGATTAGAGGGTTAGAAATTAGGTTTAGTTTAGATTTTATTACGGAGCACGAAACGGCACCGTTTAGGGCCTGTTTCAGTGGCCCTAAAACGGTGTCGTATAGGTGACGACCCGAATCCGACCCGAAAATCCCCATAGGATCCGCGTGTTTTTCAAAGCTTTGGGATATTTTCTATTTTGGCCCTTCCGCATTTTATTTCTTTTTAATAAAGATTTCGTTTATTTTGATTTTACCCAGTAATTTTGTGCGGTTTTAATTTAGTCCCTTTTTAAACTCTGCGTTTAATAATTCGGGTAATATTGCACTTTTTGTCCCTTTTAGTTTATGCGCGCTATATTTTAGTCCTCTTTTTTGATTTCTTTTAATTTATTGCTTTAGCTCTCTGATTTTGTGCTAATTGCAATACAGTCCCTTTATTAATTTAATTAATTGTTTGTTTGTTGTTTTTTTTTTCTTAATCATTCTTTTTAAAAAATTAACATCAAATATTATATATTTTAAAGGGTTTTAAGTATTATTTATTTCTCTATATTATTTTCATTAAATTTTTATATATACTCTTTTATATACATATGTAATTTATATCAAATTATTTTTATGTATATATATATTGTTTTATAATATAATTTTTATTATTTTTGTGTATATATTATTAATTTCGTATTATTTTATATATGTATTTTCTTTTGAATTTGTTTATATATATATATTTTTTCTTTTAAATTTATCTATGTACATAATTGTTTCTTGAAAAAACCCCATTTAAATTATATTTGTTTATCCCAAACGCTTCCATATGTCATTAGTATTTTAATACACAATTATATTATATCATGTTTTTATTATGCATGTATTATTTCAGTTGACGCATACTATTTTCGATGTATTAGATGTTCACTTATTTGTTATTGCATGTATTGTATCTCTTAATTTGTGACCGTTAATTATTTATGATGCATCATTGTAATATTTTTGTGTATGTATTGCCACTTTGCCTTGTATATTATCATTCCATTGCGATTTTATTTAAAAAAAAATCATGTTTCAATATCATTCGAGTTTTAAAAAAGAAATCAATTCGTTCAAAGGTTTTTTTAAAAAAAAAAAACAAAGCAATGCTCGTGTTCGGAAGTTTCGAGAAGATCGTGCCCTAACTTACTGGGTTCCGATTTTTCTCATTAAATCCGAGCAACCGAGTTCCATTTTCATATTTTTTAAATCAAAACATTTTAAATAAAAAACCTTATTCTCGGGAATTTGAGACGTTGCATCCTAACTCACTGGATCTGACGTTTTATCATCTCGAGGTAAGAATTTCGAAAAACAAAGGCAATATTCCGTATTCGGGAATTTCGAGAAATTGTGCCCTAACTTACTAGGTTCCAGTTTTTCATAAAGCCCAAATAACCGAATATCCTTCTCAGATTTTATTACTGGGGTTTTTTTTTTTAAAAATCAAAGATAAATTTAATCTTGCGAATATAAGATGTTGTGCCCTAATTTACTGAGTACGACATTTTATTTCTTCGAAATAAGAAGTTTTGGCATCCAATATGATTCTGTCCAAATGTGTCTTAAGCAAACGGATCGTAATCTAGAATCTTTTCAAATTTTCGGCATTAAGACATTGAATAATCAATTAGGTACCAATTTTGGGCGTTACGAGGGTGCTAACCCTTCCTCGTACGTAACCGACTCCCGAACCTGTTTTCTCGAGTTTTCGTAAACCAAAAATTATTGTTTTAATAAATCCAAATGTTTTTATTAAAATAATCTATCTTAAAGTGATCTGATCACACGTTGAATAAAAGATCGGTGGCGACTCCATATTTCGTTTTTAAGTCAATCCCCATTTTTTTCCTCCAAACATGAAAAAATGGTTTCGACAACCTTTAACATATATATATTTAAACTACAAGACATTGATCACAACTAGCCAAACTCAAAATATAGCTCCTCATACCGTATAATAACCTTGGAAAAATTAACACCTATTATGCACCATTTGGCCAAATCATACAGTAGTATCTCAAGCATTATATAAATATTCTTAACAAAATTTATGCATGCCACATTCAAATTCATCAACCAGCCACAATTTACTACCTCATAACAGGATTAATAGTTTTAATTAGCACACGACATAATACCAAAATCAGTTTAAAACACAAGCAAAACTAAAACCGAATTCAAATATGGAGAACGAGCCATTTTCGCATGGCATTTATACAAACCAAGGTTCATGATTTCAAAATAAATCCCAGCCTATACATGCCATAGTTCGAGTTCAATTATTTAAATACCGAAGCAGTAGATAGTGTGATGAACTTGCTGACGATCCTCCGAACTCGTAACTTGATCCAAAAGTCTATAAAACAGAATAAATATACACATAATAAGCTAACTTAGCTCAGTAAGTTAAAAACAAATGGACAACTCAATGATAATATTAACTTAATCCAACAAAACAAAATATATAATCAAGGCACATTTAAATCCAAATATACGTAAAGTACATCCTGTGAATATAAAATTTCTTGATAAACATCACCTTGACCGAATGTTTATATAGTCAAATTAACTCAGCAACATTGTACCTTCCAATAATCACATACGCATAAAATTGAAACTCAATCACAAAATTTCACAAGGTGGAATACCCTTTGTCACATATGCATATAATTCCTATTAGTATTACACATAGCTTTAAATAAATAATAATTTATTCACTTACCTTGCTTCAAATGAGTTTCAAACTAGTACATACCTGGCCTTTTAATAATTTAAATGTTAGTTCTCCACATATCGATGCCCGATGAACCATTTGGAATTGGTTAGGACACTCAGATAATCACATATAACGTAGAATGCCAACGTCCTAGACGTGGTCTTACATGTAGCCACAAATCGATGCTACTGTCCCATACAGGGTCTTACTCGTACACATATATCGGAGTCACATATCGATGCCATGGTCTTACTCGCACATCACATATCGAAATCCTATGTCATGACATATGTATCCTAGCTATTCCTAAGGTTCATACGGGGCTTTCGGACGTCGTAACTCGGTCAAAATGAATTCAGAAATATAGTAGCCAAGCTTGTATACATTCGGCTATTTTAGATATAAATATATAAGTCACATTTAATTAAAATTAAATACGTCTATTTGCTTATAAACTTACCTCGGACGATGAAAAACGGGTCGGGACGGCTAGTCAACAACTTTTGTTTTCCCCCGATCCAAGTCTGATTTCTTTAGTTCTTGATCTAAAATTATTCAAATTAAGCTCATTCAATATGTTTTCATTTAATTTATTCCAAAAACACATAAATGGGAAAATTACCATTTTACCCCTAGCATTTACACTTTTTACAATTTAGTCCCTATTGCACAAAACACAAAATACACAAAATTTGCCAACACTCTAACTAGGCCGAATATTCTATGTACTCATACAAATCCTTATGTTTCATCAATTTCACATTTTAATCCCTCAATTTTTTTTTATTTTTCCAATTAAGTCTAAATTTCCCAAAATTATCAAAAAATCCAATACAAATATGTTAACCCAATACCTATCTTTCATATTTCACCATCAAACAACAAAAAATCACAAGTTCTCATCAATGGCATAACTCAAAATATTCATCAAAATTCAAAATTCAAACATGGGTTTTGTAGTACTCGAAGCAACAATATCAAAAACGTAAAAATTATCAAAAACCGAGCTAGACACGTTACCTTAATCAAACTTGGATATAACCGAACCCTATCTCTTGTTTTTCTTTTCTCTTTGTTTTATGTTCGGCAATGTAGAAGTAAAATTATGAATGAAAATTTTATAATGTTTGTATTATAATATTTCAAATTATTAGTTTCCTATATTGCCATTAATGAATTAATAATCAATACTTATATAGTAAGGGCATATTCGTCCACCTCATTTACGCATGACTTATTTTATAAACACTTAATTATATGTTTTACTATTATAACATATTTATATATATATATATATACACATATACATATTTAATAAGGAAGCATATTTAAACTATCTAATGCCGTAGACTAGCATATATATATATATAAAAATGGACTTTTTGTATCAAGAGTGCTCCCACTTAAGAAGCCAACACCAATTTAGTCCTTACTATTAAAACTAGCAAATTTTCAAATTACGCGATTAAGTCCTTTTACTAAATCGGATACCTAAACGACAAAATTAAATCACGAAAATTTTACAGATATAAATTCACACATAATAAACATAGAAAATAATTTTAAAATATTTTTCGGACTCAGATTTGTGGTCCCGAAACTACTATTCCGATTAGGGTCTAAATTAGGCTATTACAATTACCTTTTTGTACAAATAATTTTTGGTCTCATTTCTTTTTGAAAAACCAAAAACACATTCGTTGTAAACTTCTATTTAATGAAAAAGCAACTAACAATCCTATTCTTTGTTGTAGATTGACATAAAATTTACTTTTGAATAAACCTCTCTTATTGTTGGATCCTTAAGTTTGTAAATTAAAGAATAACTTATTTTTCACGCATTTTCATTTTTGCTAAATACCTTGCATTTAGGTAGATTCGCAAGTTCTTAGTATGTTAATATGTATTTTGTTTTAGCTGAGGCATTTTGGAGCATAGGTGACCTTTTAATTTGGTATATAGAAAAGTCACGCTCAAGGTGGATCGTATGGGATCCACATGTGCCAAGTCATGGAGGATACGATTGTTTGAATGATATTTCATATTATAGAGGATTGGGAATATGTGAAAGATGAGGCCCATTTTGATAAATGAAGTGAATTAACAGATGATGTTGAAGAGGCTGCAACCCATGTGGCTCAAGAGGAGGGGAGACCAAACCTTGTGCTCGAAAGTGAAATGGGTCTGGTTGACAATATTGGTTCTGGAAGATTTTGTTAGGGTCGGGATGTGCCCTTTTAAGTTTTTTTTTTGGTTGGGGATTGACCCATATAAACAATGAGAAAAAAGGAATAGAGAAGATTGGGCACACAAATTTACGTGGAAAAATTCCTTCAATCAAGAGGATAAAAAACCACAGACAAAGGAGACTTCACTAATGAGCAAACAAACAAAGCAAGATGGAGAAATTCAAAACAAACCCCTAACCCCGAATACAAAGCTCTCCTTGGCTAAAAATAGAAAATTCTCTTAAAGCTCTCTAAAACTCTCTCTTGATTTTTCTGTAATGTTGTATTATTTTGTTCTCTTTTTGTAGGGTTAATAAGGCTATTTAAATAGGCTAAGATTAAAGTTCTATTATGACTATAATATCTCTGGTGTAATCAGATTAAAGGTTAAATAAGGCTCTTTAAATAGGCTAAGATTAAATAGGCTAAGATTAAAGTTCTATTATGACTATAAGATTAAAGGTTCAATAATTAAGCTTAAGGTTAACAGTATATATTAAGAGCAATCGTAACACCACTCACCCGTATTCAACGTCGGAATAGGGTTACGAGGTATTACCGATCAAATCACAACACATATAGCATACATTTATGCAACAATAAGCATTTATTCTCATAAATCATTCAACACAATCACATTGTCCCTTATAAGGGCCTACGAGGCCTTAAACATGCTTTAAAAGTGGTTCGGGACTAAATCGATATCATACGAAAATTCTGGAAACTTAGAAATTTTTCATGTAAACAAGGGTCACACGCTCGTGTGAACAGGCCGTGTGCCTCACACGGCTAGTAGACACCCCCGTGTCTCAGGTCGTGTGAAAACTGGGCATACATACTGACTTGGCTCACACGGCCGACCACACGCCCGTGTGTCTAACCCGTGTACCCTTCGAAGTGGCCACACACGTTTGTGTGCCAGGCCGTGTGCTAGGCTGTGCCAAAACTATAGGGTATACTGACTTATGCAACACGGCCAAGTCACACGCCTGTGTGCTAGGCCGTGTGCCAATTAGGGGGTATACTGACTTGTACCACACGGCCAGTCACATGCCTGTGTGTGAGACCGTGTGGAGCATACTGACTTAAATTTAATTTTAACACCAGGGGACACACGACCATATAACATGATAGTGTGTCACGCACATCTGAGACACACGCCCGTGTCTCTACCCGTGTGGACAAAAATAGGCCATTTACCAAGCCATTTTGCCACCCATTTTGCACATGCCTACACAAGCACAAATGGTACCAATTCAAGGTAATAATATACATCCAAATAACATCAACCAATGTTCAAAGCATACCCTTTCTTTACCATCAATATAATTTACAAATATGATACAATTTATCATCTAATTTCATACCTAATTCACATATTCAATTCAATCAACTAAACCATTCCATACATACATTATCAATCATCAATTCTCAAGCACATAGCTTTCTAAATTACCTAATATCATTTAGCATTATAGATTCAACTTCAACCACACAATTGATAAGCCATAAAAGTAACATGTTTTTAATCCCATTCTTGATGCGTTTTTGGAAGAATTATTATGTGAATTAGTGAATTTGATGCTCCTAATCCTTTAAATTCATGTTTATGTACTTAGGTGAGCATAGGGGAGCGAAAGGAGCAAAAAATGAGCCAAAACCAAGCAAAAAGAGCTGTTTTCAGGATCCACACGGCCTGGGCATTTCCACACGGGCTAGCCACACGCCCATGTGAGCCACACGGGCTGGCCACACACCTATGTGCCTGCCCGTGTCGATATCGCTCCCTGTTTCCCAAACACGCAGAAAAAGCCAATTTTTAGGGTTTCTGAGCATTCTAAAGTCTATAAATGCATACTAGAAGAGGACCTAAGGGGATACAGAGCTAAACAAAGAAAAGACTCGAAGAACGCCAACGGATTCAACTCAGAAGCAGGATCTCCTTCAAGACTGAAGATCTCCAGTCAATTTCTCTCGAAGTTTTTGGGTTTCTTTATGTTTTGTTGTTTTCCCAATTTTGAGATGTTTTCCCCCAAAAGTATGAACTAAATTCCCTAGATACCTAGGGAAGATGAAACCTAAGACAGATCTTATTATTTGATGTTTCTGAATTACATGATAAATATTTATTCTTGTTCTTAAGTATGTGTTCTTAATCCTTGCCTTAATATTTTCAGGATATTAATCCAAGTTTGATGTGCTTAATCAGTGGAGCAAAAGTCCCTGCTTAAGAGTAGATCTAGCATAATTAAGCGGAGTTGATTGCAATCCTAGAAATAGGACGACATAAATCTGCCGGATTAGAGTCAAATCTAATAGGGGAATCAATAGATCGAGTTAATGCGACAATATGGGTTTTAATTAGAAAGAGATTTCAATTAATCAACCTAGAGTCAGTTGTTTTTGTTCTCGAAAGAGATATTAACATAAGTTAGGGATTTCTACGGATCAAGACAAGTGAATAAATCGTTTAATTCAAATTTAGAATAATAAGTAAAGTCTAGGCGGATTCTTTCCTGGGTATTGTCTCTCTCATCGGTTTTCTTCAAATATTTTCCTACTTTATTTTCTGTTTCGTCTTAGTAATTAGGTTAGTTAAGATTAGGTTAAAATAAATCCTTTCAATTTATTCGGCTAGATAATAAAAAGATAGTAACTACTAGTACTTTTAGTCCTCGTGGATACGATATTCCCGACTTACCATAGCTATACTACCATTCGATAGGTGTGCTTGCCTTTGTCGTATTTTAGTTAGTTCGTGATGTCATCAAGTTTTTGGCGCCGTTGCCGGGGACTAAAATATTAGGAACACTTAATTTTTATTACTTTAGCCATTTTTTATTTTTAATACAATTTATTTTTGTTTTATTTTTATTTTTATTTTTTTATTTTAATTTACTAACTTTTCTTTTATTTGCTTCTAGCAGGTTCCTTTAGTTTATGACTAGAAGAAACACATTAGGGCCTTTATTGTTTGATAGCGAGATCGAGAGCATAGCTCGTAGAAATCGTAGAGAAGCGAGGCAAAGTCTACAATATATAGAGGACGATACCAATCTTACCGAGGAGATGGCTGAAAATCAGAACAATCCGCTACCTCCCCGTGGTTGCCGCGAATCTCGTAATTGAGAATCTCGCTCTCTCATTACTATATGTACGATTACGCCAAGCCCAATTTAATGAAATTTGAATCGAGTATTGTTAGACTGGCCGTTCTTTGCAAATAATTTTGAATGAAACCTAACACTATTCAAATGATTCAACAGTTTGTTCAGTTTGATGGTTTGCAGTACGAAGACCCAAATACTTATTTGGCTAATTTCTTGGAATTCTGCGACACTTTTAAAATTAATGACGTTTCTGATGATGCCATTCGCATTCGGTTGTTTCCATTCTCATTAAGGAATAAGGCTAAACAGTGGTTGAACTCCCTACCACGAGGTTCTATCACTACATGGAAGAAAATGACCGAGAAATTTTTGTTAAAGTTTTTTCCACCTGCTAAGACAGCCAAGTTGAGGAATGATATCTCTTCCTTCGTACAGATGGATTTGGAAACCTTATATGATGCATGGGAGAGGTATAAGGATTTATTAAGAAGCTGCCCTCACCATTGGTTACCTATATGGCTACAGGTTCAAACTTTTTACAACGGTTTGAACCCCTCAACTAGGAAGTTGATCGATGCATCCGCCGGTGGTACTTTGAATAATAAAACACCTAAGGAGGCTTACGAGTTTATAGAAGAGATGTAACCGAATAATTATTAGTGGCAATTTATGAGGACAAAGCCGATGAAAGCAGCCGGTGTTTTTAACATTGATGCAGTTACCATGTTATCGAACCAGGTAGAACTCTTGAATAAAAAGATTGATGGTTTATATGGTTCTACGCAGGTACATCCGGTGATGCAATGCGATGCAAATGGATGAGGGAACCATCCAGAAAATCGATCCTACAACCTTAGCACAGAAGACGAACAAGTTAACTATATGGGTAATAATTCTAGACCTCAGAATAATCCGTATAGTAATACTTATAATTCAGGTTGGAGGAACCACCCTAATTTCTCTTGGGGTGGCCAAGGAAATCAGAGACCGCAACCCCCTTTAGGCTTCCAACAACAACCCTACCAGTAAGAGAAGAAGCCAAACCTTGAAGAGATGCTGACGAAATTTATTTCGGTGTCAGAAACCCATTTTCAAAACACTGAAACCGCACTTAAGAATCAACCAGCATCGATTCAAGGACTCGAAAACCAGATAGGGCAGCTTGCAAAAATGATTTCAGAAAGACCACAAGGTAGCTTGCCTAGCAACACCGAAACCAACCCAAGAGAGCAGCTTCATGCAATTACGGTTCGAGATGAAGAAGGGTTAGTTGAACCAAAACCAGAACTAAGGCAAGAAACTGTGGTAAGCAATGGTAAGGTTGAGGTAAGCCAAAATAAGCAAGATTCGGTCGGTAAGGAATATAAACCTCGTGTGCCATATCCAAATGCGACAAGGAAGGACCACTGTAACACCCCTTACCCGTATTAGACACCGAAATAAGGGTCGAGCCATTACTAAACTTATACGTAAACAATCAATCCACATCAAAACCTGACTTTCTATTCCCAATTAAAACTTTTGATAGCACATCTTAAACAAGCCTACAAGGACTAATTTATGGTTTAGGAATGGTTCGGAATCAAATTGAATTCCTTTAAAGCTCTCCGGAAGACCTTGGAAAATTTTCTCCAAATAGTCCACACGCCCGTGTAGAGGGAGGGCACGCCCGTGTCACATATCACACGCCCATGTTCGACACCCGTGGTCGACACTGACTTGCATCACACTGCCTATCACAAGCCCATGTGTCTAGCCCGTGGTCGCCTTCGACCGTGTGGCGAATTAAATTCCAAATTTAGGTGCAGACTTCACACGGCTTGGCCACACGCCCATGTCCCTGGCCGTGCCTTCCACACGGCCTAGCCACACACCCATGGGGCTGACCATGTGTCACACATGGCCTAGACAGACGCTCGTGTGCCTACCCGTGTGGACAAGAACAAGGATATTTGCCAAGCTCTTTTTATCACCCCAGCTCATACAAACATAGTCACATTCAAATATCAACCCATTCATACATGTTTAAACCAAGCAACCCCATCATGTACCACACACACACTCATGAATAACCTCATCCTTTCATAGATTAGCATTAATGAGCCATCAACTATGGCAATATACAAAAGAGTTCATCTCTAAAAGAGCCATGACACTTGGCCAAACAAAAAAACATTACATTAAGCCTAGCCCCTATACATGCCATACTCAAAATGCTAAGTCTAAATGTACCGAGATGAGTCGATAGTGTGGGTGATCTTCCGATTATCTTCAAATCCCAAACTAGCTCTTTGACTCTATAAAACAAGGGAAAAGAAAGGGGGTAAGCTTTAAGCTTAGTAAGTTTACGTGTAAATAATAAACATCATAACATGTGCGAATCAATAAATAGCATTACATACAAAGCAAGAACAATCCACATTCCATAGTCATGCTTACTTATTTCATCTCTTACCACATTCCAACCATATAACAAGCATAATGCTCACATTTAATAGCATACATTCCCTGCACTTATCACCACAAAGTCTCATGAAACAAACACTTAAATAATTTCTCAATGAACCATTGAAATAAACCATACACTCGGTGGTTGTGCACATAGCCCACCATTAATCCATAATTAGGGTGGTATCGCACATAGCCCACCAACAAGAGTATTTATGGTGGTATCGCACATAGCCCACCAAATGATAATATAAACGATGGTATTGCACACAGCCCATCGTAAATGATTAGTAAGGTGGTGTCGCACTTAGCCCACCATTAAGAATATTTACGGTGGTATCACACATAGCCCACCATTAATCTATAATTAGACTAACAAGGAGATTACTCAATATCTATTGAATTCAATCCATCTCAATCATAAATAATTTCATTCATACAATGCACCATTTAATAGAAACATGTATACTCAAAATGAATCGTTTACACATAAACTTACCTCGGTGCACAATGTGTTAATCACCGGTTTAATCTGTAACCTTGCCTTTTCTCCGGTCTAGGTTGTTTCCGTGCTCTTCTTGATCTATAATAATGAAATTCACTCATTCCATCACTTTATAAATCATAATACATCAAAATCTCTACTTAGGCAAAAATGACCATTTTGCCCTTACACTATGGTAAAATTACGATTTTGCCCCTAGGCTCGTAAATCATCTTTCATCACATTTTCTCATTAACCAAGCCTAGCTAAACATTTATTCCTCTTACAACAACTCACAAAACCATTTATTTCATGCATTTATTACACATTTACAATCTTTACAACTAAGTCCCATTTAGGTGTTTTCATGGTAACACCTTTCACAAAAGTTGTTCCTTGACTCACTAACATTCATTTTCTTCCATAAAAACTCAGCAAAAAACATGAAAACTCTCATGGAAAGTCCCTAAACTTTCAAACATATAGCAAATTAGTCCCCTCATTAGCTAGCTTAAGCTTTGGGGACTCCAAAAGTACAAAAATTCTCAAGAAAGACCTCTAAAATCACTTACTTGTAAGGAGATAGCTTGGCTGAAAGTTTTGAGCTTTAAATCCTCTAATTATCTTCAATTTTTGGTGGAGAAGAAGCATGAATAGTAAAAGATGATATTTCTTCTTTTTATCTTATTTTATTCATTCTTTCATCACCTAATTCCACCAAATTGACCAAAAAATTAATGCTCTTGTCTCCCTAGTCTATATGGCCGGCCAACACACCCTTAATGGCCTAATTGCACTTTAAGGACCTCCAATTTAATATTCTTTGACTATTAGACACCTCTACCTTGCAAAATAGAACTTTTAAACTTTATGCGATTTAGTCCTTTTTCACAATTAAGCATACAATTGCTAAAATTAAAGCATCAAAATGTTCATAAAACCATATATTTATGCCATAACACATAAAATAATACCAAAATAATTTTCTTCAACCCCGGATTAGTGGTCCCGAAACCACTGCTCCGACTAGCCCCAAAATCGGGCTGTTACAACTCTCCCTTCCTTTAGAGATTTTCGTCCCCGAAAATCTTACCGATAAAGAGGTTTGGATATTGTTCTCTCATGGCTTCTTCCGGTTCCCATGTAGCTTCTTCCACACCGTGTTTTTTCCATAAAACCTTTACTAATGCTATGCTCTTATTCCTCAACTGTTTAACTTCCCGAGCCAATATCTTAATTGGCTCCGCTTCATAAGTCATATCCGATCGTATCTCAATTTTCGTTGGAGGGATCACATGCGAAGGATCAGAACGATATCGTCGCAACATTGATACATGAAACACATTGTGTATTTTATCTAACTCTATCGGCAAAGCCAACCGGTATGCCCCTGGCCCAATCCTTTCGGTAATCTCACACGACCCTATGAAGCGTGGACTCAATTTGCTCTTTCGACTAAATCTCAATATTTTCTTCAATGAGGATACTTTCAGAAATACTTTGTCGCCCACTTGAAACTCGATTTCTTTCCATTTTAAATCCGCATACGACTTTTTTCGGTTCGAAGCAGCTTTCAGACTATCACGGATCACCTTCACTTTCTCCTCGGTCTATTTAACTAGATCGACCCCATGAATTTGCTTCTCACTAAGCTCGGTCCAATAGAAGGGAGTCCGACACTTGCGACCATATAAAGACTCGTACGGTGCAATCCGTATACTCGACTGGTAATTGTTGTTGTAGGCAAATTCGACCAAAAGCAGGTATCTTTCCCAACTACCTTCAAATTTTAACATACAACATCAGAGCATATCCTCAAGAATTTGAATCACTCTTTCAGATTGGCCATCGGTTTGAGGATGGAATGCGGTACTAAAATTCAGTCTCGTACCCAAGGCTTTCTGTAACTTCTTCCAAAATCTCGAAGTAAATCTCAGATCTCTATCCGAGATAATATATATAGGCACCCCATGCAATCTCACCACCTCAGCAATATACAACTCAGCCAACTTATCAAGTGAGTAATTGTAACACCCCTAACCCGAAACCGTCGCCAGAATAGGGTTAAGAGGCATTACCGAACAAACAGAACATTTCTCATCCATTTAACGACACGAAGTCAATCATCATTAAAACATATCACAACATAATCATATAGTCACTTATTGAGGTCCACGAGACCTTAAACACATGCTAGAAAGGGGTCGGGACTAAACCGAACACTTACAATAGTTTTCAGAATTTCAAATATTCTTCAACACTGTTGAGGTCACACGCCCGTGCAATCAGGCCATGTGCCTCACACGATCACTAGACACACCCATGTGTCCAGGCCGTGTCAAAACAGAGCATGTATTCTGACTTCTTCACACGGCCACCAGGCACCCAGTGTGCTAAGGCCGTGTACTCTTAGGCAATATACTGACTTATTCACACGGCTACTAGGCACGTCCGTGTACCGTGGCCGTGCATACTTAGGCTAGCTACTAACTTTATCCCACGGTCACTAGGCACGCCCGTGTGCCATAGCCGTCTAGGGAAAACAGGCCATTTACAAGGCCAATTTGCCACCCATACAAGGGTCTACCAATAAGCTTCATAACAATGCCAATTCATGCTTTTAAATGCACTCAAACATACCATTTCATGCACTCAATAACCATCAAGATTCCCATTTACTTTCATACCTAATGTCATCACAATAAATCCATTCAAAGTAACAATTGTACATCTCAAAACATGTCCATATCAAACATCATGTAATCCATATCATAAACCATCTTCAATCCACATCTTTTTATCAACCACACAATCATGAAATATACCATTTTCATAACTCATTCATAAACTCAACATTATCCCACTTCCAAGCCAAATCACATGGCAAGGATTAAACATCACAAAACATACCATAACTTCTAGCCTATACATGCCATATTTCATCTATATACATCTTTCCAAAAGTACCAAAATAGATTGCCGATAGTGTGATTGATATGCTGACGATCCCCGAATACGAGCTAGCTTCACTGACAATGCAAAGCATAGAAACAAATCACACATTAAGCTTTTCAAAGCTTAGTAAGTTCGAAGTACAATACAACTAATTCATTGAATCAAATCAATATACACATTAAACCATCACATAGATAATTTATCAATGTCACACAATTCCAAACATATCCAATACTCACATATCATTCCTTTCATCTACTTTCAATTTCATTAACCACATAGGTTTTATACATACCTTTGCCAACACTTAGCTAGTCACCAACCATGCTACTCAACCACTCAACTTCACACTTCGATCAATCTTTGCTATTCTCTTGCTTTGTTCGCACACTTAGTGCCAATTCATAGACAAACCATAGTCATCATCGGACACTTAGTGCCAATATGTTAAACCAAGCTTATATCGGTATCGCACACACAGTGCCAATTCAATAAGCCGAAGCTTCAGTCATCACACACACACAGTGCTAATCATTTCTATCCCGTTTCTAATTTCGCACACTTAGTGCCTTCTAATTCAGTTCAGCACATAGCATTTCTAATTTCATAATTATATAGATATCCATTCAATTCACATCACATAGAACATAAATTAACAACTTGTACTATATCCGAACTTACCTCGGATGTCGAACTACCAAAACGGTCGATCAATCGAGCACTTTATCTTTGCCTCGATCTCGATTCGAACCTCTCCTCTCTTGGTCTATATACATTCAAATTCAATCCATTCAATCAAAATTTCATTCAATTTAATCCACACACACTTATTTAGGGCATTTTACAAAATAGCCCTCACATTTTCACATTTCGACACTTTAGTCCCTATTTCACAAAATCATCAAATTCACATAGTTTCTCTTCACACAAGCCTAGCTGAATTTTCCTTGTGTTCATACAAGCCCACACATTACATTTATTTCACATTTTAGTCCTTCAAAATATTATTATTACAATTTATCCCTAATTAGCTAAATTCACCAAAGATTCAAGAACAAAACATGTTCATTAAACACATATCTTTCATTTAATACCAACTATCAACACAAAGCTCACTTGTTCATCAATGGCACATCTCAAAATCTCTATCAATTTCCAAAATTAAAGCATGGGCTAGCTAGAGCACAAAACAACGATTACAAAAACGTAGAAATTATCAAAAATCGAAGCAAAATCATACCTTAATCAAACTAAAAGCTAGCTGAACCCTAGTTCTTCTTCTTTTCTTTTTCTTTTCTTTGAATTTCGGCAAGGTGGATGAATAAAACATAAATTCTCATCTTTTGTTTTATTTACTATCATATTATTAATCTATTTACTATATTAACCTTTCTATTAATAAATAAAACAAACATACATTAAGGACATATTTTTCAAACAACTATCCACTATCTAAATATTGGCATATTTGTCTCATAAGGCCTCCACATTTAAAAGCCATAACAAAGATATTTCAACAATTAGCACACAACTTTTATACTTTATGCGATTAAGTCCTTTTTCTTAATTAAACATACAATCGATCTTTGTTTCTTGGAGTCATAGGCAACCCCGTTACGAAATCCATGGTGATTCGATCCCATTTCCACTCAGGAACCATCACCGGTTGAAGTAATCCCGAGGGCACTTGGTGATCAGCTTTCACTTGTTGACAAACTAAACATTTTGTAACAAACTCAGAGATGTATCTTTTCATGCCCGGCCACCAATACAATTTCTTCAAATCATTGTACATTTTTGTGCTACCCGGGTGTACTGACAAACGACCACTGTGTGCTTCATGTAAAATTTTCTGGATTAACTCGTCATCCTTTGGCACACAAATCCTATCATGAAACATCAAATAACCATCTGAACTAACCCAAAAATCAGAGTCATCTCCCGATTCGCACTAAGCTCTCTTAACTTGCATCTCACTATCATTCTTTTGAGCTTCACATATCTACTGAATAAATAATGGTCTAGCCCTCAACTCGGCCAATATAGCGCCGTCATCAGACAACGCTAAGCTCGTATTCATAGCTCTCAAAGAATATAGAGATTTTCTACTCAAGTCATCCGCAACCACATTCGCTTTCCCCGGATGGTAATCGATTACTAACTCGTTGTAACATCTCGGTTTAGGGCCTAGTCAGAATAGTGGTGTGATACCACAAATTCGAGGGTTATAAATGAGTTTTTGAGGTTTATGCCTTGTATGCATGCTAGTGTAAAAGTTTCATGAAGCAATTTTGTGAAATTTTGGTTGAAGTGTCCAAAAGGACTAAATTGCAAAAGTTACAAAATGTGTGTTTCTAGAAGCTATATGTGTGAAATAGCTTTAGATTATTAATTAGAGGTCCTTAATGAGAAATTTTCCCAATTTTTTGTTTTTGGACAAAAATGGGCATGGATGAGTTAAAAGTTAAAGTTTATCAAAAAGGGCATTTTGGTCATTTATCAAATAAGTGATAAAAAGGGAGAAAAGATGACAAAATCATGCTCATCTTCTTCCCCTCATTGCCGAAAATTTGAAGGACGCCATAGCTAGGGTTCTTTAATTTTTCAAGCTTGCTAGTAAGTGCATCTAGCCTCGTTTTTTATATTCTTTGTATTTTTGAAGTCCCGATAGCATGAGTAAGCTATTTTTAGCTATTTGATGAGCTATGAAGGATGTTCAAAAATATGGTCATGTATGACATGCATGTATTTTTTTGTTTTATGGAAGATTATGAAAGCTTGATGTAGTAGAAATATCTTTTGTTAAGTGATTTTCCATAAAAATGCATGTAGGGACTTGATTGTGAAAATCTTAAGTTTGGTCATATATGTGTGTTTTAGTGAGAATTGATGATAGCTTTAGTTGAATAAGTGGTTCGACTAAGCATGAAAGACTAGAAAGTTGAATAAAAATCACTTTACGAGCCTTTGGGGCTAAAGTGTAAATATGAGAAAGTTTAAGGGCAAAATAGTAATTTTGCTAAAGTATGAGATGTGGGTCAATTTACTCAATGTATGTATTAAATAAGCTGATTTATTCATTATAGATCAAGAAAGACGAAGCCCAGATCGAAACCGAGGCAAAAGCATGGTGGTGGACTAAATTGCAAGTCTCAATACTTTTGAGTACCGAGGTAAGTCTATGCATAAACAATGCATTCATACTTACAATTTGTTAGTGCTAGATAGTGTATAGCATGGTTGAGAATGATTGAGAACCTATGTGGTTCAAGTGAAATGGATGGATGAATGATTAAGTAAGTAGATTTGTGAATGTGTT
Source organism: Gossypium sturtianum (assembly GCA_025698515.1). Lineage (NCBI taxonomy): Eukaryota > Viridiplantae > Streptophyta > Magnoliopsida > Malvales > Malvaceae > Gossypium > Gossypium sturtianum. Next base: position 80,209,402 of record CM046953.1, on the reverse strand, counting down.
GTGATAATGCAAAAAGGTGGGCTAAGTGCGATACCATCCTAATGCATATTGATGATGAGCTGGCTATGTGCGATGCTATCGTTAGGTATGTTATTTAGTGGGCTATGTGCGAGACCGCTATGAATACCTTGTTGGTAAGCGAAGTGCGATACTACCTTACTAATAGAATGGGGTGGGCTTAGTGTGGAACCACTGAGAGATTTGCTGCGTGGATGTGATAGTGAGTAGATTAGCTGTGTGGATTAGCTGTGTGGATTAGCTGCGTGGACTAGCTGTGTGGATTAGCTGTGTGGATGTATTATCGAGAATAATGATGTGTTGTATATTGTGTAAATGTGATGTTGAATGCAGGGGTGTATGTCAATAGTTATGAGTAAGTGACTCATGATGTGTTGGAAATGTGGTAAGGGATAGAAAGAGTAAGCATAGTTGTGAATTACTTATGTTAGTATAATGCTAATTGTTGCTTAGCTTATACTATGTTGCTTAATTGTTTATGTGTAAACTTACTAAGCTCAAAGCTTACTCTCTTTCTTTTCCCTTGTCTTATAGAGTAAAAGTGTTGAACCGAGATACGAGGATCAATTGGAAGATCGCCTACACTATCAGCACACTCTGGTACATTAGACTCAATGTTTTGTATATGGCATGTATAGGGGCTAGACAAATTAGTGAATTTTTGGTGTATATGGCTAAGATTTGTTGGCCTTTAGATGGATAGTGTATTTTGTATAATGCAATGGTTGTTGGCTATTACATTATATGAAAGAAAGATGTAGTTTTCTATGTGAGATTGCACTTCAATTTGAGTTGATTATGGATGTGTTGTATGAGTGCATGTTGTGTAAGCTATAAGGGTGAGAAGAGCTTAGCAAATAGCTTTATTCTTGGCCATGTGGATAGACACACGGGCGTGTGTCTAGGCCATGTGTGACCCACGGTCAGCCCACGGGCGTGTGCTTTGGCCGTGCGTCCCCTGCATGTTAGTATTTGAACTCAGAATAGACCACGGACTAGCCACACGGGCGTGTGTCTAGGGAGTGTTGGATTAATCAGTGTTGGCCACGGGCTAGCCACACGGGCGTGTGTCTAGACTCTAGACCGTGTTAAGGTAGTCAGTATGCACCACGAGTGGTATGCACCGGCGTGTGCCTTGGCCGTGGGGCATTGGCAGAATGCTGGGGTTTTAGGCACGGTTTGGGGACATGGGCGTGTGTGTCCATGCACGGGCGTGTGAGATCTGTATAAAAGAGAAAAACTTTAAGATTGGAAAAAGTTCCGATTTAGTCTCGAGAGCCCTCGTGTGTATGAGTGAGGCCTTGTAAGTCGAGAATAAGTTTGTTGAGATGACTTCAGAGAGTTGTTATGACGATCCTAAGTGGCGATCAAGCGGTTTGAGTTCGGTAACGCATCGGGCCCGGCTCCAGCGTAGATCCCGGGTAAGGGTTGTTATATTTGTTGGTATCAGAGCTATGGTTTAGTCGGTTTTAGGACTACCGTAGCGGGTGTAAGAGTCTAGCTATACATGCCATAAGTGTAAAATGATAGTGTGGTGGTTTCTGATGATTTTAAATCTTGTTTTATATAGTATATGGATTCCGATCCATCGACTGCTGATGAAGCAGCTAGTAATGCACCGGCTCCTGCGCAAGGAACCGTGCCTGTTCAAAGTGGACCCGAGGTTAGGGGTCAAGGGGAAGAGGCACGAGAAGCCTTTCTCCAGATGATGAGCAATTGGTACTCATATTATGTTCGAGCGAATACTAATGCTCAACCTCCTCCACCTCCTCCTCCTATACCCCAGCCAAATCCAATGGCTCCTCAAGGTATGGATGTAGTGAAGATATCGAAACCCTCGGTGGATAAGATTAGGAAACACGGGGCTGAGGAGTTTAGAGCTAAGGTAGATGATGACCCAGAGAGGGCGGAGTTCTGGTTGGAAAACTCGATGAGGGTGTTCGATGAACTCTCATGTATGCCTGAAGAGTGCTTGAAGTGTGCCGTATCCTTATTGAGAGATTCGGCATAGCATTGGTTGAAAACACTAACGTTGATAGTCCCGAGAGACGGGTGACATGGGACTTCTTTCTGGAAGAGTTCCAGAAGAAGTATATAAGCCAGCGATTTACTGATCGGAAAAGGAAGGAATTCCTTGAGTTGAAGCAATGAAGGATGTCAGTAGCAGAGTATGAGCGTGATTTTGTTAGGCTTAGCAAATACGCTCAAGAATGTGTGTCGACTGAGACCATCTTGTGTAAGAGGTTCAAAGATGGGCTGAATGAGGACATCAAACTCCTAGTTGGTATTTTGGAGTTGAAATAATTTGTAGTGTTGGTTGAAAGGGCAAGTAAGGCTGAAGAGCTGAGTTCAGAAAAGAGAAGGGCTGTGAGTGAAGCCCAAGATGCTAGAAAGAGGCCGATGGGCAAGTCGTACCAAGCCCAATCGAAAAGATCCAAGGAAGTAAATCCTCGGAAAACAGCACCAGTGGGTTATTCGCATCGAGACTTGGGCAATACTCGTTCAGGTTCGAGAGTCTGAGCTACCTCGATGGAAAGTGTGGGCAATCCGAAGAGTAAATCGGAGTGTCCAAGTTGTGATAGATATCACACTTGAGAGTGTTGGGGTAACGATAAAGCTGTTATAAGTGTGGTTCCCCGACCATTTTATCCAAAGCGCCGAGAGGGATGATAAGGAAGAGAAGCAAGAAATGAGACCTAGCGATGCGTCTGCAAGGGGTAGACCACCAAGGAACCCGAGAGGCGGGAATAGTGGTAGAGGTGCGCCCAGAGATTCTGCTGTGAGACCAAAGGGTCGGGCACCTGCGAGGACGTATGCTATTCGCGCTCGCGAAGAAGCATCCTCCCCTGATGTGATAACGAGTACTTTTTCTCTCTTTGACACCTTTGTTATTGCTTTAATAGATCCAGGGTCTACTCATTCTTATATTTGCATGAGATTAGCATCTAGTTTGAGTAGGACCGTTGAGTCTACAGACGTAGTGGTTAAGGTGTCAAACCCGTTAGGAAAGCAAGTGTTAGTGGACAAAGTGTGTAAGAATTGTCCTTTATTGTTTGAGGATCATTATTTTCCGGCAAACCTTATGTTGTTGCCGTTTGATGAGTTTGATTTAATCCTAGGCATGGATTGGTTGACTACCCATAGTGTCTTAGTGAACTGTGGTAGTAAGTCTATTGAATTGAAATGTGAGAGTGGAGATGTGGTTCGGGTTGAATCAGGTGAATCGGATAGTCTACCAGTGATGATTTCTTCCCTAGTGGCTGAGAAATGTTTGAGAAAAAGATGTGAGTCCTATCTTGCTTTTGTGTTGGATACTCGAGAGGTTGGAGTAGAGTTTGAAACAGTGCCAGTGGTATGTGAGTATCCAGATATATTCCAGAAGAGTTACCCGGATTACCTCCAGTGAGAGAGGTCGAGTTTGGAATTGAGTTGGTTCTGGGAACGGCACCTATTTCAATTGCTCCATATAGAATGGCACCTGTAGAGTTGAAAGAACTGAAGGTTCAGTTGCAAGGGTTGAACAGATAAGGGTTTTGCAAGACCGAGCTACTCACCGTGGGGTGCTCCGGTATTATTCGTGAAGAAGAAAGATGGGTCTATGAGGCTGTGTATAGACTATAGACAATCTGAACAAGGTGACGATGAAGAATAAGTATCCTTTACCAAGGATTGATGATCTTTTGATCAAGCTGAAGGGAGCTACAAGATGTTCTCCAAGATAGACTTGAGGTGCGGTTATTATCATTTCAGTGAAAGAGCAAGATGTGTGAAAAGCGCATTTCCGGACAAGGTATGGCCATTATGAGTTTTTGGTTATGCCGTTTGGTTTGACGAATGCACTGCGATTTTTATGGATCGATGAACCGTGTTTTCAGATCGTATGTGGACAAGTTTGTAGTTGTCTTCATTGACGATATATTGATCTATTCTCGGGATGAGAATGATCACGAAGAGCATTTGAGAATTGTCTTGCAAACTTTGAGAGATAAGCAGTTGTATACTAAGTTTAGCAAGAGTGAGTTTTGTCTCTGAGAGGTCGGATTCCTAGGACACATGGTGTCAGGTGATGGTGTCAAAGTTGACCCGAGTAAGATATCGGCTGTTGTGGATTGGAAACCGCCGAGGAACGTGTCTGAAACCAAAAGTTTCTTGGGATTAGTAGGATATTACAGACATTTCATAAAGGGGCTATCCGTGATTGCTACTCCGATGACGAAGTTGTTTCATAAAGATGTCAAGTTTGAATGGACTGAGACATGTCAACAGAGCTTCGAGAGACTGAAAACAATGTTGACTAAGGCACCGATTTTGGTTCAACCAGAATCGGGGAAGGAGTTCATGGTTTATAACCGCACGAGAAGAATTATCCGACTCATGATTTAGAGTTAGCGGCGATTGTTTTTGCGTTAAAGATTTGGCGACATTACTTGTATGGTGAGAAGTGCCGAATCTTTACGGATCACAAGAGTCTGAATTATTTGATGGATTAGAAGGATCTAAATTTGCGACAAAGACGGTGGCTTGAGTTGTTGAAAGACTATGAGTTAGTCATTGACTACGACCCGGGAAAAGCAAATGTGGTTGCGGATGCCCTGAGTAGGAAATCCTTGTATGCTCTAAGAGTTATGAGCACGAGTTTAGCATTGTCTGACGATGGTGCTATTTTGGTAGAATTGAGAGCTAAGCCGCTATTTGTTCAACAAATATGTGAGGCTCAAAGAAATGACAGTGAGATGCAAGCTAAGATAGCTAAGTGCGGATCAGAAAGTGATTCTGATTTTCGAGTAGATTTGAATGGTTGTCTGATGTATCGTGATAGAATTTGTGTTCCTAAAGATGAGGAGTTGATTCGAAAGGTTTTGCATGAGGCCCGCAGTGGATGTTTGTCGATTACATCCGACAACGATGCGAAAATGTACAACGACTTGAGGAAGTTGTATTGGTGGGCCGGGTATGAAAAGAGATATTTCGAGTTTGTGACAAAGTGTCCGATTTGTTAACAGTGAAGGTGAGCATCAAGTGCCTTCCGGGATTGCTTTCACCGATAATGGTACCCGAATGGAAGTGGGATCGGATTACCATGGATTTTGTAGCAGGGTTGCCGATGACTCAGAAAGAGAGATCTTTGTGTGGGTTGTTGTGGATAGATCGAAGTCGGCTCACTTTATTCGATGACGTGTTGATTATTCACTTTGGATAAGTTAATTTGAGTTGTATGTGGTGAGATAGTGAGATTGCATGGTGTACCGTGTCTATTATATTTGATAGAGATCAGAGGTTTACTTCGAGATTTTGGAAGAAGTTGCAAGAAGCCATGGGTGCGAGATTGAATTTCAAAGACTGCGTTCCATCCGCAAACCGATGGTCGATCTGAAAGAGTGATTCAAGTTACGGAAGATATGCTTCGATCTTTGTGTGTTAGAATTCGAAGGTAGTTGGGAGAGATATCTACCTTTGGTCGAATTCGCCTATAACAATGATTATCGATCGAGTATCTGAGATGGCACCGTATGAGGCTTTGTATGGTCGTAAGTGTCGGACTCCTTTGTATTGGATCAAGCTTAGTGAGAAGCAGATCCATGGGGTCGATCTAGTGAAAGAAACCGAAGAGAAGGTGAAAGTAATCCGTAATTGTGCGAGAGTCGCACTCTGGTATGAGTAAAGTCGTCTGCGGATTTGAAAAGAAAATAAATTGAGTTTGAAGTGGGCAACAAAGTGTTTTTGAAAGTGTCCCCGTGGAAGAAGGTTATGAGATTTGGACAAAAAGGGAAATTGAGTCCAAGGTTCATAGGGCCGTATGAGATTACTGATGCAATTGGGCACAGCAAGCGCACTAGGTTGGCTTTGCGAGTAGAGTTGGAAAAGATTCATAATATGTTCCATGTGTCAATGTTGCGACGGTATCGCTCCGATCCTTCACATGTGATTCCTTCGACGGAAGTTGAGATAAGATCGGATATGTCTTATGAAGAGGAGCCGATTAAGATCTTGGCTCGAGAAGTGAAACAGTTGAGAAATAAGAGCATAGCACTAGTGAAAGTGTTATGGCAGACACATGGTGTGGAAGAGGCTACGTGGGAAACGGAAGAAGCTATGAGAGAGCAACATCCAAACCTCTTTACTGGTAAGATTTTCGGAGGGCAAAAATCTCTAAAGGGGGGCAGAGTTGTAACATCCCAGTTTAGGGCCTAGTCGGAATAGTGGTGCGAGACCACAAATCTGAGGGTTATAAATGAGTTTTTGAGTTTTATGCCTTGTATGCATGCTAGTGTGAAAGTTTCATGAAGCAATTTTGTGAAATTGTGGTTGAATTGTCCAAAAGGACTAAATTACAAAAGTTGTAAAATGTGTGTTTCTAAAAGCTATATGTGTCAAATAGCTTTAGATTATTAATTAGAGGACCTTAATTAGCAATTTTCCCAATTTTTAGTTTTTGGACAAAAATGGGCATGGATGAGTTAAAATTTAAAGTTTATCAAGAAGGGCATTTTGGTCATTTATCAAATAAGTGATTAAAAAGGGAGAAAAGATGACAAAATCATGCTCATCTTCTTCCCCTCATTGCCGAAAATGTGAAGGAAGCCATAGCTAGGGTTCTTCAATTTTTCAAGCTTGCTAGTAAGTGCATGTAGCCTTATTTTTGATATTCTTTGTATTTTTGAAGTCCCGGTAGCATGAGTAAGCTATTTTTAGCTATTTGATGAGCTATGAAGGATGTTCAAAAATGTGGTCATGTATGACATGCCTGTATTTTGTTGTTTTATGGAAGATTATGAAAGCTTGATGTAGTAGAAACATCTTTTGTTAAGTGATTTTCCATGAAAATGCATATAGGGACTTGATTGTGAAAATCTTAAGTTTGGTAATACATGTGTGTTTTAGTGAGAATTGATGATAGCTTTAGTTGAATAAGTGGTTCGATTAAGCATGAAAGACTAGAAAGTTGAATAAAAATCACTTTACGAGCCTTTGGGGCTAAAGTGTAAATATGAGAAAGTTTAAGGGCAAAATAGTAATTTTGCTAAAGTATGAGATGTGGGTCAATTTAGTCAATGTATGTATTGAATAAGCTGATTTATTCATCATAGATCAAGAAAGACGAAGCCCGGATCGAAACCGAGGCAAAAGCAAGGTGGTGGACTAAATTGCAAGTCTCTATACTTTTGAGTACCGAGGTAAGTCTATGCATAAACAATGCATTCATACTTACAATTTGTTAATGCTAGATAGTGTATAGCATGGTTGAGAATGATTGAGAACCTATGTGGTTCAAGTGAAATGGATGGATGAATGATTAAGTAAGTAGATTTGTGAATATGTTGTGATAATGCAAAAAGGTGGGCTAAGTGCGATACCATCCTAATGCATATTGACGATGATCTGGCTATGTGCGATGCTATCGTTAGGTATGTTATTTAGTGGGCTATGTGCGAGACCGCTATGAATACCTTGTTGGTAGGCTAAGTGGGATACTACCTTACTAATAGAATGGGGTGGGCTTAGTGCGGAACCACCGAGAGATTTGCTACGTGGATGTGATAGTGAGTAGATTAGCTGTGTGGATTAGCTGTGTGGATGTATTATCGAGAATAATGATGTGTTGTATATTGTGTAAATGTGATGTTGAATGCAGGGGTGTATGTCAATAGCTATGAGTAAGTGACTCATGATGTGTTGGAAATGTGGTAAGGGATAGAAAGAGTAAGCATAGTTGTGAATTACTTATGTTAGTATAATGCTAATTTTTGCTTAGCTTATACTATGTTGCTTAATTGTTTATGTGTAAACTTACTAAACTCAAAGCTTACTCTCTTTCTTTTCCCTTGTCTTATAGAGTAAAAGTGTTGAATCGAGATACGAGGATCAATTGGAAGATCGCCTACACTATCAGCACACTCTGGTACATTAGACTCAATGTTTTGTATATGGCATGTATATGGGCTAGACAAATTAGTGAATTTTTGGTGTAAATGGCTAAGATGTGTTGGCCTTTAGATGGATAGTGTATTTTGTATAATGCCATGGTTGTTGGCTATTACATTATATAAAAGAAAGATGTAGTTTTCTATGTGAGATTGCACTTCAATTTGAGTTGATTATGGATGTGTTGTATGAGTGCATGTTGTGTAAGCTATAAGGGTGAGAAGAGCTTAGCAAATAGCTTTGTTCTTGGCCATGTGGATAGACACACGGGCGTGTGTCTAGGCCATGTGTGACCCACGGTCAGCCCACGGGCGTGTGCTTTGGCCGTGCGTCCCCTGCATGTTAGTATTTGAAGTCAGAATAGACCACGGACTAGCCACACGGGCGTGTGTCTAGGGCGTGTGGGATTAATCAGTGTTGGCCACGGGCTAGCCACACGGGCGTGTGTCTAGACTCTAGGCCGTGTTAAGGTAGTCAGTGTGCACCACGGGTGGTAAGCACGGGCATGTGCCTTGGCCGTGGGGCATTGGCAGAATGCTGGGGTTTTAGGCACGGTTTGGGGACATGGGCGTGTGTGTCCATGCACGGGCGTGTCTAATCTTGCACGGGCGTGTGAGATCTGTATAAAAGAGAAAAATTTTAAGATTGGAAAAAGTTTCGGTTTAGTCTCAAGAGCCCTCGTGTGTATGAGTGAGGCCTCGTAAGTCGAGAATAAGGTTGTTGAGATGACTTCAGAGAGTAGTTATGACGAGCCTAAGTGGCGATCAAGTGGTTTGAGTTCGGTAACGCCTCGGGCCCGGCTCCGGCGTAAAACCCGGGTAAGGGTTGTTACACTCGTAATCCTTTAATAATTCAAGCCACCACCGTTGTCGTAAATTCAAATCCTTTTGGTCCATTAAGTACTTCAAACTCTTGTGATCGGTGAAGATTCGGCACTTCTCGCCATATAAATAACGACGCCAAATCTTCAAAGCAAAGACAATTGCAGCCAACTCCAAATCACGAGTCGGATAATTCTTCTCATGCGGTTTTAATTGTCTCGATGCGTAAGCTACTACCTTACCCTCTTGCATCAACACACAGCCGAGACCATTTAATGATGCATCACTGTAGACTATGAAATCTTTCCCCGAATCAGGTTGTACTAAACCCGTCGCCTCAGTCAACAATGCTTTCAATCTCTCGAGACTTTGTTGGCATTTCTCAGTCCATTCAAACTTAATTTCTTTTTGCAACAGTTTTGTCATCGGGGTAGCAATCATGGAAAACCCTTTGACAAACCGTCTGTAGTACCCCACCAAACCCAAAAAGCTCCTAATCTCAGTCACATTCCTTGGCGGTTTCCACTCCACAAAAGCCGAGATCTTACTCGGGTCAACTCTTATACCGTCACCTGACACAATGTGTCCTAGAAATCTGACCTCTCGGAGCCAAAACTCACTCTTGCTGAATTTAGCATATAACTGCTTGTCTCTTAAAGTCTGTAAAACAATTCTCAAATGTTCTGCATGCTCACTCTCATCTCGAGAATAAATTAGTATGTCATCAATAAAAACAACCATAAATTTATCCAAATACGGTGGGGAGACACGATTCATTAAATCCATGAAAATCGCAGGAGCATTCGTTAAACCAAATGGCATGACAAGAAATTCATAATGGCCATACCTCGTCCGAAATGCAGTTTTTGGCACATCTTGCTCCTTAACCCTCAACTGGTAATAGCCTGACCTTAGGTCTATCTTGGAGAACACCGCAGCTCCCTTCAATTGGTCAAATAAATCATCTATCCTTGGCAAAGGATGCTTATTCTTCACTGTCACCTTGTTGAGTTGTCTGTAGTCTATGCACAATCTCATCGACCCATCCTTCTTCTTTACAAAAAGTACCGGAGCACCCCACGGTGAATAACTTGGTCTTGCAAAACCCTTGTCCGTTAACTCTTGCAACTGAACTTTCAATTCTTTTAACTCCGGTGGTGCCATCCTATACGAAGCAACCAAAATAGGTACCGTACCCGGAACTAATTCAATCCCAAACTCGACCTCTCTAACTAGAGGTAATCCGGGTAACTCTTCCGAAAATACATCTGAATACTCACATACCACTGGCACTGATTTAATCTTTACCTCTGATTCTTGAACATTCAACATAAAGGCGAGATAGGACTCATATCCTTTCCTCAAGTATCTCTCAGCTACCATAGATGAAATTATCACAGGCAAACTATCTGACCTACCTGATTCAACCCGAATAACATCCCCATTTTCATATTTCAATTCAATAAATATACAACCACAGTTCACTAAAACACTATGGGTAGTCAACCAATCCATACCAAGAATCAAATCAAATTCATCAAACGGCAACAACATAAGATTTTTCGGAAAATAATTACCTCTAATTGTCAAAGGACAATTCCTACACACCTTGCTAACTAGCACATGTTTGCCTAACGGGTTTGACACCTTTACTACAAATTCCGTAGACTCAACAATCATACTCATACTAGATTCCAATCTCATGCAAATGTAAGAATGGGTAGGCCCCGGATCAATCAAAGCAATAACAGAGGTATCATGAAGAGAAAAAGTACCCGTTATTACATCTGGAGATGATGCCTTTTCGCGAGCGCGAATGGCATAAGTCCTTGCAGTTGCTCGACCCTCTGATCTCACAGATGAATCTCGAGGCGCACCTTTACTACAAGTCCTTCCTCCCGGGTTCTTTTGTGATCTACCCCTCGAAGATACATTGCTTGATCTTATCTCTTGCTTCCTTTCCTTGTCATCCCTCACAGGACAATTCCGGATGAAATGATCGGGTGAACCATACTTGTAACAGTTTCGGTTATTCCCCCAACACTCCCCAGTGTCTTGACTTCCACAATTTGGACACTCTGGTTTGGACTTTGGATTGTCCACACTTGCCATCGAGGTGGCTTGAACTCTCGATCCCGAGTATGTATTACCTCGATCTCGATGTGAATATCCAACTGGTGCAGTCGTCTAAGGGTTTATCTCCTTGGACTTCTTTGATTGTGTAACACCCCAAACCCGACCTAAACGTTATGGCCAGATCTAGCATGTCACATCAAAAGGTTGTTTAAAAGCTATACGTTCGTTAAAAACTTTGTATCCTTTTTGAAACTCCGAACTTCATTGTTTGTATAAACAGGATTTGCTTAAGGTGTATTCTTGAAAAGATGTTATTATTTTCGAAAAAACTTGTTTATTGCAGAAATCTGACTTAATGAATTGCGGAAACGTGATATTTTGAAAACGATTGTTATTGTTTTAAAAGAAATCCGTGATTAACCGATTAACAATTTATAACTACCAGAATTACCAAATGAAAGATTAAAAAGAAAAATCCAATGGCCTTATTACACAAAATATTAACCCAAAAATAATAATATAAAATAAATTAAAACCGAATTTACTAAGTTTCGTAAGAAACAAATCCGACGTATGGCCACCTCCGAGTCCTCCGCAGCTCCAAATCCTCTAACGCTGGGGATTACCTACATGGTTAAAAGAAAGGGGGTGAGTTCCGAGAACTCAGTGTGTAAGCCCCTGCAATGGTCACTATCTGGGCCTGAGCCCTTACAGAATCAATCTGGGCCTAAGCCCTATTCGGTAGCAAGCTGGGCCTAAGCCCCAAAATCATGGTAATGCAACAAAAATGCAGCCTAACCCAATCCAACCATCACTTCACCCGTACCAACCCTACACACCATGTGGGGACCAAGTCAACCCACCCAAATTTCACCTACACACCAAGAGCGCGGCAGCACAATATCAACGCAAAGAAAGTCGCGATAACGATATCGTGGGTGAGCCACTAAAATCGATATCTTGTGGTGGAGCCACTAAATCAGTATAACGTGGCATAGCCACCAGTACAGTACTTCCTCCAAAATACAAATCCCAACCCCATGCAATATGTCGTGTATGTCATGCGCAATCATTACACGTGTATGCAAAATGGCCATGCTTAGTAACAGTCATTTGGACATAAATTAACAGCATAACAGTTATACGACCACAGTCAAGTCAATTAAAACGCAGTTATATAATCACAGTCCAAATCAATCAAATTCATAGTCTAGTCAGTCATTTACCTACAAGGGCAAAATAGTCATTTCACCCACCAAGGGTATTTCGGTAATTTTACCCACCAAGGGTATTTCGATAATTTTACCCACCGAAGGTATTTCGGTAATTTTACCCACCGAGTGTATTTCGGTAATTTTACCCACCGAGGGTATTTCAGTAATTTTACCCACCAAAGGTATTTCGGTAATTTACCCACTGAGGGTATTTCGGTAATTTATCACTAAGGGTAATTCGGTGATCTACCCCTCGAGGGTATTTCGGTAATTTACCCCTTGAGGGTATTTCGGTAATTTACCCACTGAGGGTATTTCGGCTTTTAGCCGGTTTACAGATCATGGCATTAACAGAACAATCAGGAGTGTGAGATTACACACTTTGATTACGAGTGTGCCGCCAACCGCTTAACACCGATCCTTGTTTCACCGGGTTTTGCTAAGTCCTTTCCGAATACCAGTGAAGATTAAGAATCCCTGAAATTATCTTGCGATACAACGCACCCTAACAGGAAGAAACGAGATAACGATGCGATTGGGCCTAGGGCCCATTCTCGGCCCAAAAGGACCCACACGCTCGTGTGGCCCATTTAGCCCAAATTTAACGACATATATGAGATTTACATTGACCAGCCCAATATCTACTACACAATCATACAATTTATTCATATGGGCCCACTTGGCCCCTTTCGACCCAACGTGGCCCAAATAGCCTAAACCCACAAGAACACTATGATGGCCTCGACTATCGAGTCGAACCTCCCACACGTGCGCTCGCACGCTCGTGTGGCTACCATCGCCATGTGACTGGCATTTCGGCATTTGTCGCTCTACAGCTAGAGTAGTGCGAAATACACACCTGATAGGAATCTGGAGTTAATCCGCACTCCGACCACTCCTATGCCCAAACGCCCACCAAGGTATGCTTACTCTCTTCATAGATTGCTCTATTTAAAGCCAGCTTCTCACCTTCCCTCTTGCTAGCTTCCCGATGTGGGATCCCTCCTTCAGCAGAGTTTAATTCCAACACAAACTCTGGCCGTCCCCACATAGCAAAATAAATATCCCTTTTTGCTTGCAATGGGATTCGAACTCAGGCTCCCTTGTAACATAATCCACGCCGCTAGCCATTTTACCAACTAGCTCCTTGTTGTCTTAAAACATGCGCAACTAAATATAGGCCTATGGCCCAAAGTCTAAGTTCATTTAAAAAGAAATCAAAATGAAATGCAAGCGCCAAGACTTGAACCTTGGACCCCTTGCTTCCTTGTGTGGCGTCATTCCCTTGTCTCCCATGTGGCGCCATTTTCCACTAGACCACAGCTCCTTTTGCATCATTTTTTCTCCACATTTTATTCTTAAAGCTTACTTACTAACTCCCAGGGTTTTATTCACCTAAAACCAAAATTTTCCTAAAGCCCAGGTTTGATCCCGGGACTTCATGGAAGCCCCCTAACCTTCCAAAATCCCTCACCTAATAGGTCCAACTTGCATTAGTGTCGTTCTCTTGTTCTCAAAAAATTTAAACGCTCCCACGCCCAAGGCCCAATGGGCCCAATTCTACTAGGCCCAAATTCAGGGCGTTACAAATCTACCTCCCTTAAAGAAATTTCGTCCCCAAAATTTCCATCTCTTGAGGTAGTCATGTAACAACTACCCCACTACGCTACCATACGTACTACTGATTCTAATATCCCTATCATATTTTAACTAGAATTTGGAACTCCCTAAACATACTCAAAACACCTAACCATTAAGGCAGACAAATATCTCATACACAACCAATTTCTATAGCCAAACATCACATCCAAACCGAACACACACAGAATAAATACAAAAAATACAGTCCAATACCTAAAGAAATCACCGTATTTCTAACTCATCGTATTTAAATTCTAAGCAGATAAAAGTATTCAGTATGCTACTACTATCCCTAGTAGTTTCAAGATCTGATCATGTCAAGATATAACAGAGTATAAGGTCAAGAAACTTACGGATTTGGTGCCGGAGACTCGGTGTGCCATACTTTCAGTAACACTATCATTTCCCAAATTAAAATTTTAAGCAGATTTGAAAAAGTTTTCAAAACCCATTTCACATCTAAGTTTTGCAACCTGGCTCTGATACCATTAAATGTAACACCCCAAACCCGGCCTAGACGTTATGGTCGGATCTAGCATGTCAAATCAAAAGGTTGTTCTTTGTATCATTTTTGAAACTTCGAACTTCATTGTTTGTATAAACAGGATTTGCTTAAGGTGTATTCTTGAAAAGATGTTATTATTTTCGAAAAAAAACTTGTTTATTGCAGAAATCTGACTTACTGAATTGCGAAAACATGATATTTTGAAAACGGTTGTTATTGTTTTAAAAAAAATCCGTGATTAACCGATTAACAATTTATAACTAGCAGAATTACCAAATGAAAGATTAAAAAGAAAAATCCAATGGCCTTATTACGCAAAATATTAACCCAAAAATAATAATATAAAATAAATTAAAACCGAAATTACTAAGTTTCGTAAGAAGCAAATCCGACGTATGGCCACCTCCGAGTCCTCCGCAGCTCCAAATCGTCTAACGCTGGGGATTACCTGCACGGTTAAAAGAAAGGGGGTGAGTTCCGAGAACTCAGTGTGTAATCTCCTATAACGGTCACTATCTGGGCCTGAGCCCATACAGAATCAATCTGGGCCTAAGCCCTATTCGGTAGCAAGCTGGGCCTAAGCCCCAAAATCATGGTAATGCAACAAAAATGCAACCCAACCCAATCCAACCATCACACCACCCGTACGAACCCTACACACCATGTGGGGACCAAGTCAACCCACCCAGCCCTACACACCAAGAGCTTAGCCCAGCTGCCAATACCAACGCAGCAAAGCTGCCAGTAACAGTATATGTGGCCGAGCCGCTAAAATCAGTATATCGTGGCGGAGCCACTGAATCAGTATGACGTGGCATAGCCACCAGTACAGTACTTCCTCCAAAATACAAATCCAAACCCCATGCAATATGTCGTGTATGTCATGGGCAATCATTACACGTGTATGCAAAATGGCCATGCTCAGTAACAGTCATTTGGACATAAATTAACATCATAACAGTCACACGACCACAGTCAAGTCAATTAAAACGCAGTCATACAATCACAGTCCAAGTCAATCAAATTCATAGTCTAGTCAGTCATTTACCTATAAGGGCAAAATAGTCATTTTACCCACCAAGGGTATTTCGGTAATTTTACCCACCAAGGGTATTTCGGTAATTTTACCCACCGAGGGTATTTCGGTAATCTTACCCACTGAGGGTATTTCGGTAATTTTACCAACCGAGGGTATTTCGGTAATTTTACCCACCGAGGGTATTTTAGTAATTTTACCCACCAAGGGTATTTCAGTAATTTACCCACTAAGGGTATTTCGGTAATTTAACACAAAGGGTAATTCGGTGATCTACCCCTCGCGGGTATTTCAGTAATTTACCCCTCGAGGGTATTTCGATAATTTACCCACTGAGGGTATTTCAGCTTTTAGCCGGTTCACAGATCATGGCATTAACAGAACAAACAGGAGTGTGAGATTACACACCTTGATTACGAGTGTGCCGCCAACCCCTTAGCACCGATCCTTGTTTCACCGAGTTTTGCTAAGTCCTTTCTGAATACCAGTGAAGATTAAGAATCCCTATAATTATCCTGCGATACAACGCACCCTAACAGGAAGAAACGAGATAACGATGCGATTGGGCCTAGGGCCCATTCTTGGCCTAAATGGACCCACACGCTCGTGTGGCCCATTTAGCCCAAATTTAACTACAGATATGAGATTCACATTGACCAGCCCAATATCTACTACACAATCATACAATTTATTATATGGGCCCACTTGGCCCCTTTCGACCCAACGTGGCCCAAATAGCCTAAACCCACAAGAACACTATGATGGCCTCGACTATCGAGTCGAACCTCCCACACGTGCGCTCGCACGCTCGTGTGGCTACCATCGTCGTGTGACCGGCATTTCGGCATTTGCCGCTTTACAGCTAGAGTAGTGCGAAATACACACCTGATAGGAATCTGGAGTTAATCCGCACTCCGACCACTCCTGTGCCCAAACGCCCACCAAGGTATGCTTACTCTCCTCATAGATTGCTCTATTTAAAGCCAGCTTCTCACCTTCCCTCTTGCTAGCTTCCCGATGTGGGATCCCTCCTTCAGCAGAGTTTATTCCAACACAAACTCTGGCCGTCCCCACTTAGCAAAATAAATATCCCTTTTTACTTGCAATGGGATTCGAACTCAGGCTCCCCTGTAACATAATCCACGCCGCTAGCCACTTTACCACCTAGCTCCTTATTGTCTTAAAACATGCGAAACTAAATATAAGCCTATGGCCCAAAGTCTAAGTTCATTTAAAAAGAAATCAAAATTAAATGCAAGCGCCAAGACTTAAACCTTGGACCCCTTGCTTCCTTGTGTGGCGTCATTCCCTTGTCTCCCATGTGGCGCCATATGCCACTAGACCACAACTCCTTTTGCGTAATTTTTCTCCACATTTTATTCTTAAAGTTTACTTACTAACTCCCAGGGTTTTATTCACCTAAAACTAAAATTTTCCTAAAGCCCAGGTTTGATCCCCGGACTTCATGGAAGCCACCCTAACCTTCCAAAATCCTTCACTTAATAGGTCTAACTTGCATTAGTGCCGTTCTCTTGTTCTCAAAAATTTTCAACGCTCCCACGCCCAAGGCCCAATGAGCCTAATTCTACTAGGCCCAAATTTGGGGCGTTACAGATTGAGCTTGGTATGACTTACTTATTGGCCTTTTTTTTGTATCTCGGGCCTCACTCATGGCTTTCCTCTTTTCTTTATTCAGTTCCTCGGCCTTACATGCCCTGTCAACCAACACCTAAAATTCTTTTAGCTCCAAAATTCCAACTAGAAGTCTGATATCCTCATTCAGCCCATCTTCAAACCTTTTGCACAAGATAGGTTTTGTAGACACACATTCTTGTGCATACTTGCTGAGCCTAACAAATTCACGCTCATATTCCGCCATAGTCATTTTTCCTTGCTTCAATTCAAGGAATTCTTTCCGTTTCTGGTCCACAAACCTCTAACTTATATACTTCTTTCAGAATTCTTCCAAAAACAAGTCCCACGTCACCCTCTCTCTTGGAACCTCCAAAGTTTTTGTCTTCCACCAATAATAGGCCGAGTCATTCAGAAATGACACGGCGCATTTTAAGCTCTCATCAGGTGTGCAGGAGAGTTCATCAAATACTCTCATTGAGTTCTCAAGCCAGAACTCCACCCTCTTAGGGTCAACATTTATGTTAGCTCTAAATTTCTCAGCCCCTTGCTTCCGAATCTTATCAACCGGGGGTTTGGTCATCCTCACCAATTCTATACCTTGAGAAGCCACAGGAACTGGCTGCGGTATAGGAGGGGGTGGAGGAGGTTGAGCATTAGGATTAGCTCGCACATACTCCGTGTACCAATTACTCATCATGTGAAGAAAGGCTTTTTGAGCCTCTTCACCTTGACCCATAGTCTCGGGTCTACTTTCTACAGGTGCGGTCCTGGCGCGTTACTAGCAGCGTCATCAGCAGCTGCTCGGTCAGGATCCATTTACTATACAAAAACATAGTTAAATATAGTCAGAAGTCACCACAGTATCATTGTATTCTATGGCATGTATAGCTAGACCCATACACACGCTACGGTAGTCCGAGAACTGACTAAACCTGGCTCTGATACCACTAAATGTAACATCCCTTACCCGTATTCAACGTTGGAATAGGGGTCGAGGCATTACTAAACTTATATGTAAACAATCAATCCACATCAAAACCTGACTTTCTATTCCCAATTAAAACTTTTGATAGCACATCTTAAACAAGCCTACAAGGCCTAATTTATGGTTTAGGAATGGTTCGAAATCAAATCGAATTCCTTTGAAGCTCTCTGAAAGACCTTGGAAAATATTTTCCAAATAGTCCACACGCCCGTGTGGAGGGAGGTCACGCCCGTGTCACATATCACACGCCCGTGTTCGACACCCGTGGTCGACACTGACTTGCATCACACGGCCTATCACACGCCCGTGTGTCTGGCCCGTGGTCACCTCTGACTTGCATCACACGGCCAGTCACATGCCCGTGTCCTTTGACCGTGTGGCGAATTAAATTCCAAATTCAGGTGCAGACTTCACACGGCCTGGGCACACGCCCATGTCCCTGGTCGTGCCTTCCACATGGCTGAGACACACGGCCGTGTCTCTGCCCGTGTGTTTACTATTGAGCTTACTGACTTGTAAAACTAACATGCAGGGGACACACGGCCTAGCCACACACCCATGGGGCTGACCGTGTGTCACACATGGCCTAGACACACGCCCTTGGCCTACCCGTTTGGATAAGAACAAGGCTATTTGCCAAGCTCTTTTTATCACCCCAGCTCATGCAAACATAGTCACATTCAAATATCAACCCATTCATACATGTTTTAACCAAGCAACCCCATCATGTACCACACACACACTCATGAATAACCTCGTCCTTTCATAGATTAGCATTAATGAGCCATCAACTATGGAAATATACAAAAGAGTTCATCTCTAAAAGAGCCAATACACTTGGCCAAACAACAAAACATTACATTAAGCCTAGCCCCTTTACATGCCATACTCAAAATGCTAAGTCTAAATGTACCGAGATGAGTCGATAGTGTGGGTGATCTTCCGGTTATCTTCGAATCCCGAACTAGCTCTTTGACTCTATAAAATAAGGGAAAAGAAAGGGAGTAAGCTTTAAGCTTAGTAAGTTTACGTGTAAACAATAAATATCATAACATGTGCTAATCAATAAATAGTATTACATACTAAGCAAGAACAATCCACATTCCATAGTCATGCTTACTCATTTCATCTCTTACCACATTCCAACCATATAACAAGCATAATGCTCACATTTAATAACATACATTCCCTGCACTTATCACCACAAAGTCACATGAAAGAAAAACTTAAATAATTTCTCAATTGACCATTGAAATAATACCATACACTCGGTGGTTGCGCACATAGCCCACCATTAATCCATAATTAGGGTGGCATCGTACATAGCCCACCAACAAGAGTATTTATGGTGGTATCGCACGTAGCCCACCAAATGATAATATAAACGATGGTATCGCACACAGCCCATCGTAAATGATTAGTAAGGTGGTGTCGCACTTAGCCCACCATTAAGAATATTTATAGTGGTATCGCACATAGCCCACCATTAATCTATAATTATACTAACACGGAGATTACTCAATATCTATTGAATTCATTCCATCACAATCATAAATAATTTTATTCATACAATGCACCATTTAATAGCAACATGTATACTCAAAATGAATCATTTACACCTAAACTTACCTCGGTGCACAATGTGTTAATCAACGGTTTAATCTGTAACCTTACCTTTTCCCCGGTCAAGGTTGGTTCCGCGCTCTTCTTGATCTATAATAATTAAATTCACTCATTCCATCACTTTATAAATCATAATACATCAAAATCTCTACTTAGGCAAAAATGACCATTTTGCCTTTACACTATGGCAAGATTACGATTTTGCCCCTAGGCTCGTAAATCATCTTTCATCACATTTTCTCATTAACCAAGCCTAGCTAAACATTTATTCCTCTTACAACAACTCACAAAACAAATTATTTCATGCATTTATTACACATTTATAATCTTTACAACTAAGTCCCATTTAGTTGTTTTCATGGTAACACCTTTCACAAAAGTTGTTCCTTAACTCACTAACATTCATTTTATTCCATAAAAACTCAGCAAAAAACATGAACACTCTCATTGCAAGTCCCTAAAAATTCAACCATATAGCAAATTAGTCCCCTCATTAGCTAGCTTAAGCTTTGGGGACTCCAAAAGTACAAAAATTCTCAAGAAATACCTCTAAAATCACTTACTTGTAAGGAGATAGCTTGGCTGAATGTTTTGAGCTCTAAATCCTCTAATTCTCTTCAATTTTCAGTGGAGAAGAAGCATGAATAGTAAACGATGATATTTCTTCTTTTTATCTTATTTTATTCATTCTTTCATCACCTAATTCCACCAAATTGACCAAAAAATTAATGCTTTTGTCTCCCTAGTCTATATGGCCTGCCAACACACCCTTAATGGCCTAATTGTACTTTAAGGACCTCCAATTTAATATTCTATGACTATTAGACACCTCTACATTGCAAAATAGAACTTTCGCACTTTACGCGATTTAGTCCTTTTTCACAATTAAGCATACAATTGCTAAAATTAAAGCATCAAAATTTTCATATAACCATATATTTATGCCATAACACATAAAATAATACCAAAATAATTTTCTTCAACCCCGGATTAGTGGTCCCGAAACCACTGCTCCGACTAGCCCAAAAATTGAGCTGTTACAACCATACAAACGAACAATTTGGTAAATTTCTTAAACTTCTTAAAAAGTTACAAATCTACTTACCGTTTATTGAAGCTCTTTCGCAGATGCCCAATTCAACAAAATTTTTAATGGAGCTTTTGGCAAACAAACGGAAGTTGGATGATTCGTCGCATGTGGAGCTAAACGCAGTGTGCTCAACCATTTTGCAAAACAAACTACCCAACAAATTGAAAGATCCTGGGAGTTTTACTATTCCTTGTTTAATTGGTAGTTTAAATGCTAACAATGTGTTGGCTGATTTGGGGGCAAGTATTAATGTCATGCCCTATAAAATGTTTAAGCAACTAGGTCTTGGGAAACCCAAACAAGCTAGGATGAGTATCCAATTAGCTGATAGAACCATTAGATTTCCTAGAGGTATTATTGAAGACGTTCTTGTCAAAATCGATAAATTTATATTCTCAGTTGACTTTGTTGTTCTAGACATGCATGAGGATAGTGACGCGCCTTTAATTTTTAGACGACCTTTTTTAGCAACTGCTAGAACTATCATTGATGTTGGTGCAGGTGAACTAATACTTCATGTAGGAGATGACACGATCACTCTTCAGGCTCGTGATTATGCTAAAATATCTAGTAATCAAGATGGCTATACAAGCCCTGTTGATATGAATAACATTGTGGCTCAAACTTCTTTGCAGGAAATCCCTAGGAAGAAAGTGATGGAGCCATATTCTATCCCATGTGACAAACACAGAACGACTCATGAGGAACGAAGATTACAGATCGATGAACTAGATGAATGGCGGACACACCTCAAGGGGAAACCTAACATACACGATAAACCAAACTGACGCCATGACGAGCATAAAAAAGGAACACACCACATTAAAGCTGGGGACCAGGTGCTGTTGGATGAAACGGATCCTCGAATTGCTAATTTAGAGGTTTATACAAATGGAGCAACTCCTTTCACGGTACTGAATGTTTTCCCATATGGTACAGTCGAGGTAAATAATTCTAAATTTGGAACTTTTAAAGTAAATATTACTCGACTCAAACCATATGTTGAAAATAGAATCGACAGAGAGAAAGAGGAGTTTTGACTCCGCGAACCACTGTAACCGAGCGAATATGAGGTAAGTCGAGCTTAGACTCTAAACAAGCGGTTCTCGGGAGGTAACCCGAGCATTAACATTTCTAATTTACTAATTTTATGTCATGATATTTTTTTAATTTAAAAAAAATGGTTTTTAAACCCACATGGCCTAGACACACGGGCGTGTCCTTGGCCATGTGGATCCTTTGACTTAGTTTTAAAATTTGAATAAAATAAACAGAGAGTTACACGGCCTTGCGACATGGCCGTGTAACCCACACAGCCTGGATACACGGGTGTGTCCTTGGCAGTGTGAAGCCAGAGACTTAATTTTTCCAAAATCGACAGAGACACGGACTAAAATATTCCACACAGACGTGTGACACGAACCGTGTGGACCACATGGCCTGGACACACGGGTGTGTCCTAGGCCGTGTGAAAATTGGAGCTTCATTTTTCAAATTTAAAACAAGTCAGAGGGTTACACGAGCAAGACACACGGCCATGTGTGCAGTCACACGGGCGTGTGGGATGCCACACAGGCGTGGGAGAAGTGAAGGTGATTGCACATGGCCGTACGACATGGCCGTGGGAACCACACGGCCTGGACACACGGGCGTGCCCGAGGCCGTGTAAAAACTGGGGATAAATTTTTAACACACACGGGCGTGTGAGAGGTCACATGGGTGTGGGAGAAGCGAAGGACATTGCACACGGCCGTGCGACACGGCCGTGTGAACCACACGGCCTGTACACACGGGTGTGTCCAAGGCCGTGTGAAGACTGGGCTTAAAAATTTAATCATACACGGGTTAAATAATAGACCACACGGGCGTGTGACACGGCCGTGTGGCCTAACACGGGCCTCACACGATCGTGTCACCCATTAAAAACCCTAACCCCTTTTCTTTTTCTTCTTCTTTGTCTTTTTCCCCATCATTACCCTAGCCGCCGCAAGCCCCTTGTCACCCTATTCCGGCCACTACCCCCTACCTTCGCATCACCGCCCATACACCGACTAACCTCCGATATTTCTCTCCCTCGTCGACACCCAAAACAGCCCCCACGCATGCCTTTTCACCCTCACCGTTGCGCACCCACGCCCCCTTCTCCTTTCTCCCTCGCCCTCCAGCCCCGACTACCCGACAACCCCCCTTCCCCTCTCTTTTCTTTCCTTTTTCTCCCTTCCTCTTTCCATTTTTCTTCCCTTCTTCCTCAAGCCCGCACCGTCCACCTAGCAAACTCGACCCCCACACCTCGACCCAAATCGACTCGACCCCCTACCATCGTTCTTGCCGTTCCCCAGTCGACCGCCGCACCTTCGACCACCAGTAACCCACCATCGATTTATTATGACGAACACACGCGAAAAGTATAAGGTCACCGTCCCCGCTTCGAAAAAGTGGAAGGGGCCCGACGCAACCTCCTCCTCGAGCGCATCTACCGAGGCCTGCCACCCCTATCTTTGATTTTCAGCGGGCCCCCAGGAGGATTTATACCAGCTCCATCGAGTACAACCACTCAGCATAGGACGCTGCATTGATTGGGCCGCATTGGAGCAGGTCTGATTAGTTGATGATGTGCACGCCATTATTGCCACAGCCCTGTGGGATAGGTTCTTCACCATCGTCGAGCCCACTTACACGGAGCTTACCTTGGAGTTTTGTGCTACATTTTCAGTACAGCAGGTCATGACAGTTCATGTCGAGCCAGGCACCATCACTTTTCGCCTAGGTGGTTTGGTGCGACATATGAGCATTCCAAAGTTCGGTGCAGCTATGGGCCTTTACATAGAGGAGTTTATGAGCGCCGAGGACTTCCTTCGACTTCATAGGAACATCCACCACTCACCATCACGTTGTTGGACTGAGCTTACAGGGAGTCAGACAATTTATGATTCAAGTTGCTCGAAGGTGAATTCTCTCTCTCCAGCCTTATGATACATTCACGCCCTTTTAGCTCACACTTTGACAGGTCAGAGAGAGAGCACTGGAGTCGTCAGCACTCATGACTCCTATTATCTATGGAGCATGGTGCATGGACATATATTTGATTTGGCGTACTTCATCGCTTTCTCCTTCTGCCATCAGACTGACCACCATAGGAAGGGCCCCATCTGCTTAGGCCCTTACGTGACTCGTCTCGCTCAACACTTCGATCTCCTCGACACACCGGAGCAGTCCTCCACACTCACACTTGTCGGCCAAATGTCCCCTCAGGGTATCTCGAGCATGATACACATGAGGATGATCGAGCGGCGTCGTGGATTTGATCTTCCTCAATACATATTGTTTCATCTTGACGCTCAGAATGAACCATATGACTTCCCTGATGATGTTCCTCCCTATCACGAGGATCCACCACAACCTCCACATTCGAGTCACCAACCTGTTCGTTCTGTTGCGAGCTTTCGAGGAGTATCTTCCGAGGTGTTTACTAGCTTCCGTCGGTACTATGTTTAGAGGTTTGACAGTATTGATGCGACTTTACAGTAGATTTGTCAGCATCTCCACATTGCTCCTCCAGTGTCGCCGGCTCACGCCACTGATGTGTCTAATGATGAAGACCATTGAGTCTATTTGTTTTTATTTTTATTTTATTTTTATGTTCATTATTATGTTTTTAGACGTCTTTCGCTTTTATATTTTGAACTATTTTTTTTATTATGGTTGTTTCTAATCGAGTAACCCTTTAATCTTCTTCAGCATTGTGTTTGTTTTCTTATCAGTTGCTCAGAATCATGCCCTACATATACATTTATCTACAATTCTGCTTTTCATTATTTTGGGAATTTCATCCACTATTCAGGGCAGTTTCAATTCTCTCCCTCTCTTATGATATTTGTTTCTACTGTGATTATCTATTTTTGTACATTGAGGACAATGTACATCTTAAGTGTGGGGAGGTTTTTTTATATGATTATTTGAAAATCCCTGAATTATGCCTTGTGTTTAAGTAATTTTCTCATATTACTATTAGAATGAATTATTATCGATTCGTGATTAACATTGATGTGTTTTAGATTAAATTCATAGGTAATTGTGCATTGATTCTTTAAACTTTAAGACATGAGAGAATCAAGCATGATAAGTCTATTTTTAGAATTAAAAATTGTTAGGGTGTTTCCCTAAATTTAAGTATTACCTTGAAGTTTGAGATTTGCAAGATTGACATAAAAAATCATAATTTTTGTGAGATTTTTTATGTAACACCCTATACCCGTATTTGACGCTGGAACAGGGTACGAGGCGTTACCGGACATAAATTCAAACAATCGTACAAAGCCGAGACATGAATTTTCGTCCAAATTGAAAACTTTTCATTTACAATCATGTCATCCCTATTATGGGCCTACGAGGCTCAATATATGCATCGGGAGTGGTTCGGGACTAAACCGAGAAATTTAGAAAACTTTTGGGATACTTAGAAAATTTTCATCATGAAACAGGTCCACACGCCCGTGTGGGTGAAGGGACACGCCCGTGTGGCATATCACATGCACGTGCTTCAGGCCGTGTCAAAAATAGGGGACATTTTGTTTATGATGTCATCATCAAAAGAGGTCACACGGCCAAGTCACACGCCCGTGTGCTTAGGCCGTGTCCTCCACACGGCTGAGACACATGCATGTGTCTCTGCCTATGTGCTGAATTCTGGACATTCTGTTTTACCTAAATTAAGGTGCAGGGGACACGCGGCCAAAACACACGCCCATGGGGCTGACCGTGTGTCACACACGGCCTAGACACACGCCTGTGTGTCTACCCGTATGGACAATTACAAGGCTATTTTCCAAGTCATTTTGCCACCCTCACTTGCACATACACCCACAACATCACATGACACAATCTTAAGCATGTAAATGCATTTAGACCAACCAAACACAAACAATAACATATCTAATCAATATCATCATATACATACTCTTAACATCATACTTTACCGAATCTAAACATACCAAGTCACATTCAATAATAAGACTATTAGGCCACATTCAACCACTAGGTCTTTTGGCCATAAACTGCAATCCATCACATATACCAAATAAGTACACACCACATCACAAGACATTGGCATATGCATATGAATAAAGATATAGGCTTATAACGAATTAGCCAATATAAGCCAATTCACATGGCTACACATTACATTAAACCTTTAACCATTACAAGCCAATAGCTTTGGCTAAATCATAATGACACAATCACAAAGTGACTTATTCCCTATACATGCCATAAACTTAAGAGGTCTGTATTCACTTTTACCCCACGATGATAGCTTGATAGTGTGATAGCATCTCCAGCGATCTCTAACTCGAGCTAGCATAAAACCCTATAAGATATGAGAAAGGAAGGGGAGTAAGCTACAATTCTTAGTAAGTTTGTATGCAAATAATAAGCAACTTATTAACATGTTCTTCACCAATTCTCACAATATGTTCTCAAGGTAATACAATCATAATTTCACAAAATTTCACTATTTACTTATGTTCATCTCAAGCTGTCTACTCAAATCACAGTCACTACATTATTTATATCTTGAGCTACTGAATTCCAAATTAAGATCCGTTAATTTTTCCTGGAACTAGACTCACATATCTTATTACCATAAATTTTCAGAATTTTTGGTTTAGCCAATAAGTACATTTTATTCATTAAATTCACCCTTGTTTTGCTGTCTGACAGTTCTGACCCCTCTTCACTAAAAAATTATTATCTCCTCGTACAAGATTCAGATGATGTTCCCATTTATTTATTTTGAAAATAGACTCATTAAGTATTTTAAGCATGTAAATTATAACCCATAATTATTTTTTTACAATTTTTAAATATTTTCCCAAGTCAGAAGAAGGGATTCCGAAATCATTCTAACTCTGTCTCACAAAAATTCAAATATCTCTGAATATGAAATTCTTTTGCTTACACTATTTCTTTTATGTGAAAATAGACTCAATAAGATTTAATTTCATATATTATTCAACCTTTAATTCGATTTACATCATTTTTGGTGATTTTTCAAAGTGATACAACTGCTGCTGTCCAAACTGTTTTATTGCTACATTTACTCTATCATGTTTTCTTTGTATTAATTCTCATTTACACGCATATAACACTAAAGTATATCCATAGTTAGCCATGCCAATAGCTAGTCATCATCAAATATTTACAAGTCTTCATTGTAACACTTACTCCATATCAACCTTACCAAAGTTCGATCACATATCACATACCGGATTCATTTCTCGTGAGTTTCGCATATGTACCTGTATCACTCCATCACATAACTTTAGCCCTTTTTCCTTCTTTAACATAAACTTTAATTCTTTACCCCGTTGAACCACTTGGAATATCGAAGGATACTCAGAAATTGTCATACACATAGTAAGATGCCAATGCCATATCCCAGATATGGTCTTACATGGGATTACATGTCGATGCTGATGCCATATCCCAGATATGGTCTTATGCGGGATCTCATATTGATGTCGACGCCATATCCCAGATATGGTCTTACACAAGATCACATGTCGATGCCATATCCCAGATATGGTCTTATACAGGATCTCATATTGATGTCGACGCCATATCCCAGATATGGTCTTACACGAGATCACATGTCGATGCCATGTCTCAGACATGGTCTTACACGATTTCATACCGAAGCCAGGTCCCAGACGTGGTCTTACACGGAATCACTATTCAGTGCCGATGCCATATCCCAAATATGGTCTTACACGGGATCTCAATTCGGTGCCGAGGCCATATCCCAGATAGTGTCTTATACGGGACCTTATTAATCTAATGTCGTGACAAGGGTATCCTTTCTATTCCTAAGGTTCAGCCGGGACTTCGATATAGTAAATCTTCATCATTTTATTCATCAAGACCTCATTAACTAATTTCATAAAAGAATATAAATTTCATGTAATATCAAGCATTTAAATACATAATAACATAATGTTGATTTATTACACACAAACTTACCTAGACTTAAAATGGCGAAAGGGACCGAGTCGTCCAATATTCGTCTTTCCCCCGTTCTAAGTCCGAAACTCGTTTTCTTTATCTAAAATATCACATTTGACTTATTAAGTTATTATACTATTCAATTCTGTCCAAAAATCATATTATGGCAAAATTACATTTTTGCCCCTAAACTTTGTCATATTTACACTTTTGCCCCTAGGCTCGTAAAATGATTTTTATTCAATTTCCTTGTATTTTAGGCCTAGCTGAACCATTTTCATAACTATAGCAGTCCACAATTTGCATTCATTCACATATTTTCATACATTTTTCAACTTTTTACAAACTAGTCCTTTTATGTGATTTCATCGAAAATCACTTAGTAAAAGTCGTTTACTACACACCGAGCATTCATATTCTACCATTAGACAACAAAGCACATGCATGTCATCCATGGGTAAATTTTTAAACACAAACCCTAGCTCAAAATAATGGTAGAAATAGCTAAACCGAGTTACGGGGATCTACAAAATGTAAAGAACATTAAAAACGGGGCTTGGATGCACTTACTATTGAGCTTGAAAGCTTGAAAGCCCTAGCCATGGCTTCCCCCATCCTAAAGTCGGCCAAGCAAGAAGATGGACAAGGGTTTTTGGCTTTTATTTTGTCTTTTAGTCCATTTAATTACCAAATTACCAAAATGTCCCTAACTTAAAAATATCTTATTTCACTTATCTCATGTCCATTTTTGTCCAACAATTTAACCAATGGTCTAATTACCATTTAAGGACCTCCAATTTAAAATTTCATAGAGATTGGACAGTTCTAACATGTGGAACTCAACTTTTTCATTATTTATAATTTAGTCATTTTGACTAAATTGAGTGCCCGAACGTCGAAAATTTCGAACGAAATTTTCAAGAAATCGTAGACCATAAAAATATAATAAAAATAAGATTTTCCTCGTCAGATTTGTGGCCCCAAAACCACTGTTCTGACTAGGCCCAAAATCGGGCTGTTACATTTGAGCCTTTAGAGTATATACTTTTCTTGCTCACTTTATTATTGGTTATGAGTGTGTCAATACTGATTGGTTATTCTAGAACTTGCTTCGATGATACATGTCAAGACTACACCTTTGATTTGATATACTGAGATGATAAAGGCACTTAGGTTTTAACCCACTTATCCCATAAAAATCCTACATTCATAATTAACCCTTAGTGAACCCCTTTGAGCCTAACAAACTGTTCTTGATTCACCCATTAATATTAAACCTTAACTCATTTTTGATTCGTTGTTCATGTTTTATTGACTCCCTTTTTGTTGAGATTTGATTTGGTTAGTTGCCTAACTATGTTCTTTTGTTTCAGTTGTAAAATTTTCTCTTATTATCCATTGAAAAAAAAGTGAAAAAAATATATATTTATATACTAGTTCTTTGGTTTGAGCTTAAAATTTCATATTTTGAGAAGAAGCTCGTGTTATTCTTTAATAATTTCGATTGATGTAATTATTCAGTATTAGTTTATTTTTCTAGTTAGGTAATTTATCAATTCGATCTCGATTCTAACCTTCTTTTTCAGCCTTTATCCACACCTTCAACCCAAGACCCATTACAACCCTTTAAAGACCTTTTGATTTGTGTATCATCTCATTTTATAGTGGTGGAGATTTGATTTTCATGCAAGCCTATGGTAATAACTTTTCATGTTTGACTTTTGAGTGCTTAATTTTTGAACCTTAAACACTTTGAGTGGTTTGAGTGAATCTTTAGTGAAGAGGTCAAATCTTGTCGGTTTTGAATTAAAGGTAATTATTTAGACAAGGGAAAATACCTATGTTTTTATGCTTTAAAAATGTGTGACTTGGATTGTTTGAATCTTTAATGCTCTTTTAGTTGAATTATCAATGTGTGATTATTTGTGAATTATGATAAAACATTATTGATGAGAATTATGAATTGAGAAAGTTTAATTTTAATTGTGAGTTGAGGATTTTGCTTGAGGACAAGCAAACACTTAAGTGTGGGGATATTTGATAAGCCATAAAAGTGACATGTTTTTAATCCCATTCTTGATGCGTGTTTGGATGAATTATTATGTGAATTAGTGAATTTGATGCTCCTAATCCTTTAAATTCATGTTTCTGTACTTAGGTGAGAATAGGGAGAAAAAATAGCGAAAAACGAGCCAAAACTGAGCAAAAAGAGCTATTTCCAAGATCCATACGGCCTAGGCATTTCCACACGGGCTAGCCACACACCCATGTGAGCCACACGGGCTGGCCACACGCCCATGTGCCTGCCCGTGTCGATATCGCTCCTTGTTTCCCAAACATGCAAAAAAGCCAATTTTTAGGGTTTCTGAGCATTCTAAAGTCTATAAATACAACTAGAAGAGGACCTAAGGGGATACAGAGCTAAAAAAAAGAAAAGACTCGAAGAAGACCAACAGATTCAACTCAGAAGCAGGATCTCCTTCAAGACTGAAGATCTCCAGTCAATTTCTCTCGAAGTTTTTGAGTTTCTTTATGTTTTGTTGTTTTCCTAATTTTGAGATGTTTTCCCCCAAAAGTATGAACTAAATTCCCCAGATACCTAGGGAAGATGAAACCTAAGACAGATCTTATTATTTGATGTTTTTGAATTACATGATAAATATTTTTTCTTGTTCTTAGTTATGTGTTCTTAATCATTGCCTTAATATTTTCAGAATATTAATCCAAGTTTGATGTGCTTAATTAGTGGAGCAAAAGTCCCTGCTTAAGAGTAGATCTAGCATAATTAAGCGGAGTTGATTTCAATCCTAGAAATAGGACGACATAAACCTGCCGGATTAGAGTAAAATTTAATAGGGGAATCCATAGATCGAGTTAATGCGACAATAGGGGTTTTAATTAGAAAGAGATTTCAATTAATCAACCTAGAGTCAGTTTTTTTTATTCTCGAAAGAGATATTAACATAAGTTAGGGATTTCTACGGATCAAGACAAGTGAATAAATCGTTTAATTCAGATTTACAATAATAAGTGAAGTCTAGGCGGATTCTTTCCTCAGTATTGTCTCTCTCATAGGTTTTCTTCATGTAACACCCTGGTTTAGGGGTTGTGCATATGGGGTATAAATCAAGTGTTAGTAGGTTTTTGGGAGTGCTTGGGTGAGATTTAGAGGTTTTAAGAATGTTTGGATGAAAGGGGAAGGCTTTGGAAAATTTTGGATTTTTAAGTAATAAAGGGGAGCTTGGCTTTGGGAGGCCTTAAAGGAATTAATTGGGAGAATAGGACACATGAGAGGCTTTGGCAAAGTGGCTTCATGCGCCGCTATGGAAATTTGGAAGTAGCGCCTTTGAGGGTCTTGGGTTGAATCAAAGAGGCGGCAGGCTGGTTTTAATTTTTGGATCTTGGCGTTACAAGGCGGGAGGCCTTAAAAAGAAGTGGGGCGTGTTTTGACACAAGAAGCACTGGTCCAAGTGGTGCTCGCGGCGGCACTTAGGCGCTGGAGGAGTGATAAGGTGCGGGTTCGAGGGTGGAGCAAAGCATTTTGGGCGTGATTTATTTTTAGGCGGTTATGAAATTTGGAGTAGGAAGGGTTTAAAGATTAAAGGTGTGATTTTTATGGCATAAAAATCAAAGTGGCCGAGTGGCTCAGGCGTTGGAAGTAAGGCGTGGCAGCAAGAAGGAGCCAGGTTCGAATCTCATGACAAGCAATGGAGTATTTATTTTTGCGGATTGGACGGCAAGAGTTTCAGATTGAATTTAAACTCTCATCGTGAAGGGATCCCACATCGGAAAGACACAAAGAATGAAGGTGAAGAGCTAGCTATATAAGGAGCATCCTAGGAGGAGAGTAAACACATCTTGGAGGGCGTTTGGGCACAAGAGTGATCGGAGCGCGGATTAGCCCGAGTCCTATCGGTGTGTAACTCTCTCTACTCTAGTTGTAGAGCGGCAAATGCCGAAGTGCGATCCACGGCATTAGTAGTTACACGGCGCGCGGAGCGCACGTGGGGCTTCGACGCGATAGTTGAGGCCATCGTGAGTATTCTCGTGGGTTGGGGCCGCTTGGGCCTCGATGGGCGAAGTGGGCCCAATGGGCCCGTGGGCCCATATGAGTAAATTGCATGATTGGTTAGTATATGTTGAACTAGACTAGGTGGAAGTTATATACGTGGCTAGATTCGTGTTAGGTGGGCCACACGAAAGCGTGTGGGCCGGATGGGCCGAAATCGGGTTTTAGGCCCAATCGTCCGGCACAACCGGAAGTGGTAGCCGAGTCGCTAGTGGCGACATTAGGCCTTCAGAAAGGCCATTGCGGTGTGTGAATTTACGAAAATACCCTTAGTAGGTAAAATTACGATTATACCTTTAAAGGTTGATTAGCATGATTATGTTGTTTAGTTTTGGCCGATTGTAGGGAAGGCTTGATCTCGCATATCTCGGGTTGTGGCTAGTGCTCAAAAGTGTTAAGGAATGGGGATCTAGTGCGTTAGATCTTGATCTACGGGATTTGATAGTCGCATTAGTAATCGTGTGTGTAAACTAACACACTTCTTGCTTTGTATATGTTTGATAAACTGATTGATTGG
The DNA here is from genome assembly GCA_025698515.1 of Gossypium sturtianum. Classification (NCBI taxonomy): domain Eukaryota; kingdom Viridiplantae; phylum Streptophyta; class Magnoliopsida; order Malvales; family Malvaceae; genus Gossypium; species Gossypium sturtianum. Next base: position 80,177,250 of record CM046953.1, on the reverse strand, counting down.
TAAAACCGAAATAGTATGGTTGAGTGATATGATACCCTATGGGGTATGTGCAGTTGATTCGTGTAAGTCCGTTTCATTATGAGTAATCGTTATTGATACATGATGTCATGATTTATGATGTATGTGCTATGAGATGCAACGTTAAACATGTTTGCATGATTTGAATACTATACATGAGTTGGTATGATGATGGGTGATATGAGTGGAGGGGCAAGTGATATTTTGTGCCGACGAGCACCGGTGTTTTGGTAACACAACTTTGTGACTTTGGGTCACCAGAGGTTTGGCACCTCGGAGGTTTGGCACCTCGTCGCCTCGCCCCCGTGGTTTTGCACCACGGTGGGTTGGCCCCACAAGGCGATATTGAGGATTGACGCCGGTGATTTGGTATCACACGATGGGTTGGCCCCATCACTCGATTATCGTGACTACGGTCACCAAAGGGTTTGGTACCACATTTGTGTCTTTGGGACACCGGAGGTTTGGCACCTCATTGTGACTCGTCCCCGTGGTTAACACCACCGTGGGTTGGCCCCACTTTTGAGATACGGGATTGTCGCCGGTGATTTGGTATCACACGATGGGTTGGCCCCATCATTGGATTTGTGACTTCGGTCACGGTGTTTTGGTAACACATTGTGACTATACGTCACCGGTGGTTTGGCACCACCGGTGGTTTGGTACCACACGGGGTAGAAAAGGTGTATGGGACGGTTAGGATTGGGTGCATATGATTGGGATGCATGATGATCATGATTATGTTTGTATGTGATATTTTGCTAATCCGGGAAAAAGGGTAGCACATCGAGTCCAGGTGACTCACCTTTTCCTTAACCATTTCGAGTAGTGCATAAAGTCGACCGGGATCGGAGAGGACAAGGTGGCCCATGCCAAGATGATGTTCAATTATTTCATGCTTGATTTTGATATAAGTACTTTATTTGAATTGTTGGGTTGTAATAAAGGCCATTTTATGTTTTTGGTATTACTTTAACTATGGTTTATTTAAATTAAATTGCTACGTGAAAATGATTTATGGTTTGCAACCTATTTATTCAAATTGGATATTATAAACTAAAGTTTTAAAAATGAATGAGTTTAATAGCAAAGTTTTATTCCAAAGATATGTTTTCCAAAATTCAGCAAACTACGATGTTTTATTTTAAATTAAGAAGATTTTCAACCGTCTTTTCCCAGTGACATAACTTGATTGATCTTGGCCGTGGTGAATGGGCCGAGTTTGGGGATGTTCTGATTTAATATCGAGCCGGTTCAAAACTCGGCTTTGAGGTTTTGGGCTCAAAGCAGATTTTCAAAACGGGCTATTCGAAATATGGGCTTTTATAAAAGGTTTTCGAGTTAGGTGGCATGGCACTGCACCTCGACCCGGAAGTCCACGGTAAGTACCCTTACTATTGCTTGTGAGTTATTGATGTGATCGGATGATTGCAATAGTGGATTACTTTAGAAACTGAAACTTTGATTGATCGAAAGAACTACTCTTGAAAACTTCTTTGCATAAAATTTCTCGTGGATAAACAAGTGGAACCCAATTTCTAATGCATAAAACTTTTAATCAGATTAAATTGCGACGCTAGATATGAGTTCTAGGGGACGTGTTGTCGCGGGCATGGTCTAGGTGGAAAGACAGCTTTATTAAGATCAGAGTGCGCAGCAAGAGCGTAGTGTGGTAGGATAGGTTGTACGGACGTTCGCTAGTAAAGTAATTTCGAGGACGAAATTATTTTTAAGGAGGGTAGAATTGTAACACCTGGTTTAGGAATTTTGTGCATATGGGGTATAAATCAAGTGTTAGTAGGTTTTGGGAGTGCTTGGGTGAGATTTAGAGGTTTTAAGAATGTTTGGATGAAAGGGAAGGCTTTGGAAAATTTTGGATTTTTAAGTAATAAAGGGAGCTTGGCTTTGGGAGGCCTTAAAGGAATTAATTGGGAGAATAGGACACATGAGAGGCTTTGGCAAAGTGGCTTCATGCGCCACTTTGTAAGGGGTCGGGAAGTAGCGCCTTTGAGGTCTTGGTTCGAATCAAAGAGGCGCAGGCTGGTTTTAATTTTTGGATCTTGGCGTTACAAGGCGGGAGGCCTTAAAAATGAAGTGGGGCGTGTTTTGACACAAGAAGCGTACTGGTCCAAGTGGTGCTCGTGCGGCACTTAGGCGCTGGAGGAGTGATAAGGCGCGGGTTCGAGGGCTGGAGCAGCATTTTGGGCGTGATTTATTTTTAGGCGGTTATGGGCTGGAGTAGGAAGGGTTTAAAGATTAAAGGTGTGATTTTTATGGCATAAAATCAAAGTGGCCGAGTGGCTCGGGCGTTGGAAGTAAGGCGTGCAGCAGCAGAAGGGAGCCTGGTTCGAATCTCATGACAAGCAATGGAGTATTTATTTTTATGGATTGGACGGCAAGAGAGTTTGATTGAATTTAAACTCTACTCGACGAAGGGATCCCACATCGGAAAGACACAAAGAATGAAGGTGAAGAGCTAGCTATATAAGGAGCATCCTAGGAGGAGAGTAAACACATCTTGGAGGGCGTTTGGGCACAAGAGTGATCGGAGCGCGGATTAGCCCCAGAGTCCTATCAGGTGTGTAACTCTCTCTACTCTAGTTGTAGCGGCAAATGCGAAGTGCCGGCCACGCGCATTAGTAGTTACACGAGCGTGCGAGCGCACGTGTGGGGCTTCGACGCGATAGTTGAGGCCATCAGTAGTATTCTCGTGGGTTGGGGCTGCTTGGGCCTCGATGGGCCGAAGTGGGCCCAATGGGCCCGTGGGCCCATATGAGTAAATTGCATGATTGGTTAGTATATGTTGAACTAGACTAGGTGGAAGTTATATACGTGGCTAGATTCGTGTTAGGTGGGCCACACGAGCGTGTGGGCGGATGGGCCGAAATCGGGTTTTAGGCCCAATCGTCCCGGCACAACCGGAAGTGGTAATGAGTCGCTAGTGGCGACATTAGGCCTTCGTAAAGGCCATTGCGGGTGTGAATTTATTTAAAATACCCTTAGTAGGTAAAATTACGATTATACCCTTAAATGTTGATTAGCATGATTATGTTGTTTAGTTTTGGCCGATTGTAGGGAAGGCTTGATCTCGCATATCTCGGGTTGTGGCTAGTGCTCGAAAAGTGTTAAGGAATGGGGATCTAGTGCGTTAGATCTTGATCTACGGGATTTGATAGTCGCATTAGTAATCAGTGTGTAAACTAACACACTTCTTGCTTTGTATATGTTTGATAAACGATTGATTGGTAAAACCGAAATAGTATGGTTGAGTGATATGATACCCTATGGGGTATGTGCACGGATTCAGGTAAGTCCGTTTCATTATGAGTACTGTTATTGATACATGATGTCATGATTTATGATGTATGTGCTATGAGATGCAACGTTAAACATGTTTGCATGATTTGAATACTATACATGAGTTGGTATGATGATGGGTGATATGAGTGGAGGGGGCAGTGATATTTTGTGCTGACGAGCACCAGTGTTTTGGTAACACAACTTTGTGACTTTGGGTCACAGAGGTTTGGCACCTCCAGAGGTTTGGCACCTCAAAGCCTCGCCCCCGTGGTTTTGCACCACAGTGGGTTGGCCCCACAAGGCGGTATTGAGGGATTGACGCCAGTGATTTGGTATCACACGATGGGTTGGCCCCATCACTCGATTATCGTGACTACGGTCACCAGTGGTTTGGTACCACATTTGTGTCTTTGGGACACCAGAGGTTTGGCACCTCATTGTGACTCGTCCCTGTGGTTAACACCACCGTGGGTTGGCCCCACTTTTGAGATACGGGATTGTCGCCAAAGTGATTTGGTATCACACGATGGGTTGGCCCCATCATTGGATTTGTGACTTTGGTCACCGTGTTTTGGTAACACATTGTGACTATACGTCACCAGTGGTTTGGCACCACCAGTGGTTTGGTACCACACGGGGTAGAAAAGGTGTATGGACGGTTAGGATTGGGTGCATATGATTGGGATGCATGATGATCATGATTATGTTTGTATGTGATATTTTGCTAATCCGGGAAAAAGGGTAGCACATCGAGTCCAGGTGACTCACCTTTTTCCTTAACCATTTCGGAGTAGTGCATAAAGTCGACCAGGGATCGGAGAGGACAAGGTGGCCCATGCCGAAGATGATGTTCAATTATTTCATGCTTGATTTTGATATAAGTACTTTATTTGAATTGTTGGGTTGTAATAAAGGCCATTTTATGTTTTTGGTATTACTTTAACTATGGTTTATTTAAATTAAATTGCTACGTGAAAATGATTTATGGTTTGCAACCTATTTATTCAAATTGGATATTATAAACTAAAGTTTTAAAAATGAATGAGTTTAATAGCAAAGTTTTATTCCAAAGATATGTTTTCCAAAATTCAGCAAACTACGATGTTTTATTTTAAATTAAGAAGATTTTCAACCGTCTTTTCCCAGTGACATAACCAGATTCGGTCGTGGTGAATGGGCCGGGTTTGGGGATGTTACACTTCAAATATTTTCCTATTCTATTCTCTGTTTCGTCTTAGTAATTAGGTTAGTTAAGATTAGGTTAAAATAAATCCTTTCAATTTATTCAGCTAGATAGTAAAAAGATAGTAACTACTAGTACTTTTAGTCCTCGTGGATACGATATTCCCGACTCACCATAGCTATACTACCATTCGATAGGTGCGCTTACCTTTGTCGGAATTTAGTTAGTTCGTGACGTCATCAACAATATAGGTCAATTGCCAAACTCAAAATAGAACCATTTACACATTTATAAACATCATCAAATTCATTATCATAAGCCAACTCAAATGGCACAAAATACATGTTCATCAAACATACCAAAATGTATCAAGCCTATACATGCCATAAACCATATATACACAACTCAAAAGTACCAAGTAGATGGTTGGATAGTGTGACGTAGTCTCTGACGATCCCCGAATCCAAGCTAGCTTTGTATTCACTATAAAACACAGGAAAAATAAACAAGGTAAGCTACAAAGCTTAGTAAGTTCGTACTAAATATACTCAACAATTCACAAAACACAAATCATAAATTTGAACAAGTTAATATATAATTCATGATAATATCAAATCTTCCATAAGCTTATTCATATACTTATATACAAAGTCATAACCTTTTCTATTTGAACTTCATACTTACATGTACATACCTGTACAAATTCATAACGAACTCATACTTTCCCGTAACACTGTCGAATACTCGATGTTTCGCACACTAAGTGCCATCGCATAGCCGAAGCTATTATAATCCCGCACACTAAGTGCCTTACATAGCCAAAGCTATCTCAATCTTGCACACTAAGTGCCATATATAGCCGAAGCTATTCCAAATCGCACACTAAGTGCCATAAATAGCCGAAGCTATCCCAAATCGCACACTAAGTGCTAAACATAGTCAATTTATCGTCGAACATGACCGTAGTCTCGTGTATACAATTTATGCAATATCAAAGCATTAAAAGCATAATTGTAACAATGTTTATCACGTACGAACTTACCTCGGATGCTAAAACGGCGAATCGAGTCGTTTAGTCAATAACTTTAGTTTTCCCCCGATCTAGGTCTTAATTCCGCTTTTCTTGATCTAAATATATTCAAAATTAACTTATTCAATCATCTATTCATTCAATTTAGTCCAAAATACTCTTTAAGGCACATTTACACATTTGCCCCTAAACTTTCACATTTTTCACAATTTAGCCCTTATTTCATAAAAATCAAAAATAAATGAAATTCAAGACTAACCCATGCTAGCCGAATTACCATAATGCCCCTAGTAGCCCATAATTTGCATTTATTTCACATTTTAACCACTAACTTTACACTTTTCTCAATTTAATCCCTATTTTGCAATTTCACTAAAAATCACTTAACAAAACTTGTATAATTCATAACAAATATTCATATTTCAACATCAAACATCCAAGAACACATATATACATCAACGACAACTCTCACAAATGTTAACAGTTTTGAAATCAAAGGTACGGGCTAGCTAGATTGAGCTGCAACGATTACAAAAACATAAAAATCATAAAAAAATCGAGCAAAATACATACCTAATTGCCAAGATTGAAGTTTCAGAAATTAAATGGCTTTTCTCCATCCCTAAATTTAGCCAAGATGATGAAGAATGAAAACAGATAGCTTTTTATTTTATTATTATTACTTTAATGACTAAATTACTATATTAACCTTAATTATAAACCGTTTAAAACACATAAAATGTGTCCATATAAGTCCACTCATTAATCAAATGGTTTAATTACCATTTAAGGCCACCATAATAAAAAGCCAAAGCTATTTGACACCTTTAACTAGTAGAATGTAACTTTTTCATTTTACGCGATTTAGTCCTTCAATGCCGAATTTGGAAAGTCAAATTGAAGAATTTTACGTGAGACCATTCACCCCATTTGTCCAAGGAAAGCAACGTAAGAGGAAATATTTTTGGGTGAACCAATGGCTCGACTTGAGGACAAGTCGTTCTGAAGAAGGGGGGAATGATGTAAGCACGGCCAGGAGCTTGTCCAACTCGAGCAAGGACTACACGAGGCTGTTCAATATTCCTTCGAATTCAGCTCGGGCCAGCATCTTAAGGATTACTTGCACCTTAGTGCAAGCTGATTTTAGCTCAACTTCAGCTCCCCGAGCTCCGTTCAGCTCGAATCAGCTCCCTTGAGCTCATTTAAGCTCGTTTAAGCTCGATTTAGTTTCTTTCCAGCTCATTTCTTTTATCATTTAAATAAATTAAGTATTAGTTTTAATTTATTCAATTTGATGCAGCTCATGATCGAATTCCCTAGCTCAAATCAGTTCATTAATTGTTTTCACATGTTTTGAGCTAGCCGAATTTAATATGCCAGCTAAGTTCATATTAATTGAGTTTTAATTTAATTATTATGTTTATTAATATGTCTAGATGATGTTTTATTAAGGTTCAGCTGAATTCATGTTTGATTTAGTGTTCTTATTGTGTGTTTAGGTTAAGCCGAATGTGAAGATGTAATTAATGCAAGGTTCATGTACGGCTTGGTGCAAAGTATGGAAGGGTGCAAGCACAATTAAGGTTCAATGGATGGCATTTAAAGGAGCATATGTATTTGGGACGTTCATGCAAGAGGAAGCTTATGAATGTTCATGTATTTGAAGATTCATGGACAGTATTTATGGAGGAACATACATTGGGACGTTTCATGCATGATTCATGCATTTTCAAGATGACCATTCAAGTATTCTAGGCTTATTAAAGCTTCATTCGACCAAGGGAGATGTAGGAGTATTAAAGGGCTACGCATTCATAGCATTATGGCTATTCTTCAAGGCTAAGTATGCATGAATACACCAAGTGAAGCAACATGATGGTTCGGCCAATTCATGCACCATCTTCAAGCATGAACCGAATTTTAATGCTTACACCTTTTCGGCCAAACATTGCAAACTGAATGAGTTCATTAAGCTCATGGCCGAACCTATACAAGTCCATTGAGCTCCTTATGCCTCCAAATACATCCAAGTTGATTTGCTTAATCAAGAAGCTGCCCATTGGTGCCCCATTCAGCCGAACCTAGACTTAGCATTTAATAGTTTTATTCTACAATATTCAAGCACATTCCTAGCCGAATACTTAGTCTCTAAGCATTGTCTTTTGTCCATTCGGCTATCCTATGTTAGGCTATAAATACTTAGCATTTTTTATTTTGTATAGACTTTTGCCAAAATTTATATGAACATTGTGTTCTTCGTGAGGTTTCTTCCTCTCAAAATTTCGTACGAGTCTCGTGTGACTTATCAAGCTTGCTTGTGGCGTCTATCGAACTTTTTCTTTGAACTTATCACTTTCACCGGTGTGGCGTTCACCTATCCAAACACCTTTCCATCCAACCACCTTAATGATATAAGAATTGGGGTGACACTGTTATATAGTGTTGAATCATTCTTGAAGTTAAGTTCGTTATTCTATTTCCATCCACTACTTTCGAATATCACCTATCTTCATTTTCTTGTTAAACCGAACCTCTTTCATACATAACCTATCCCTAACCTCTTGTTAAACTTCCTCTTACCCTTAATCGAAATTACCCATTTTCAACATTACGAATAATCTCCTTGTCGACGATCGGGCACTTAAGTGAAACGACTCAAACAACACCAAGTCGGATCACATGATTTGGTATCAGAGCTTGAAAACGAGGAGCGCCGACGTTCGTAGCAAGCCAAGAGTAGGTTCGTAATAAAAAAAAATTAAATTAAAAAAATAATTCCAAGTTGTATTCAAAAATTCTCTTGTATTTAGCATATTGTAATTAAAAATATATATATATATATAAAATTAAATATATATATATTCGAGTAAAAAAAAGTTAAGTGTTAAAGTTTTTGATATTCATCCCTTTCCACTCTCGATCGTCAAGTGTTCATTCTACCATCAATTTCCCTCCCCAACGCCACACTCAAACCGAATTTTTCTTTGTTTCAACCTACCTGCACCATACACGAAACATCCTTTGTAACCACTTTGAAATCGACCCCAAAGCAGCAAATAGGTCTAATCGAGATGAAATACGAAATTTTGAGAGAGAGGTCGAGTGGTAAATGGCAAAGAGTGTGTGAGCCCATTAGAGTGCCAAAAAAGCCTAAAAAGAGTAAACACAAGCGTGAGTGAAAATCATTAATTTTTCTTTCCGAGTGACTAGTGAGGCTTTGTGGTGAGGTTTGTTATAAAAGACTATGTCTCACAATTTTGAACGGATTGATCATTATGGTGATGTTTTGTCTGATCCAACATGTCAAGCCTTCTTTCACAAGATGGAACAAATGCTCCAACAAAAATTAGAACCCGTAAAAGAACGATTGAAGCAATTGGATGAACGAGTCCAACGGGAATGAAATTCTTCAAGTCGAGGGGCAAAGTCAAGATTTTCAAGAAGACAATCGTTCAATGACTATTCGGGAAGAGATCCATACCGCGATTCCTACTCATCGAGGAATTCGAGTAGAAAGAAAGAAAGCTTCGAGTTTGAGACTTTTCAAGATGACGAATGAGAAAATACAAGTTATTCTTTGTATGCCTCAAAGAAATCATCCACGGAGAAACATTCGCGAAGAGTTGATCATTTTTCTTATGAATAAGCTTTTCCTTCTGTCCAAAGAAAAGATTTGCATTCTGATTCATTCTTGTTATCTTCATATTGTAATGAAAAGACAAGAGAAAAAGAGATAAAAAGAAAAGAGAGGCAAGAGATGATCATGAGAGAAAATGAGCAGATCTTAAACGAACTCGAGAGAAGAAAAGTAGATATGAAAGAAAAAGAAATTGAAAAATAAAAAGAAATCGAAAAAGAGTGAGAGAACAAAAATAAAATTGAAAGAGAGAGAGATTGAAGAAAGAAAAGAAAATGAGTTAGAAAAAGATGATAGTGAGCGAGAACAAGAAAAAATGAGTGTTGTCTTAGCTAACCCACAAGAGAGTTGTTCTTGTTCTGTTCCTTCTTTTCAGGTTCCTAAAAATCCATGTAACGAGCATCAACTACAATACTTTCCTGACGAGAGGTGATTTAAGTTGGTCAGTAAGGCTAGGGGCGTAGGTGACCTTAGTCCACATGCGCCTAAAGGTAAGTTAGGTAAGGATACTGTAGTCTTTAAGTCTCCACAATTTCACTTGAATGTTGGTAAAAATATTATCGTTGACTTCATCTTTGAAAAAGCTCCGTGCCTTGATATGGTTAATTTTCCTTCTTCGATTAATGTTGATGTTTTAAATGGTGGTAAGAAGAGCTTTTCTAATGAAAATCATTGCGTTGACAAGTGTGAAGGTGAAGTAGCGTTTAATCGGCAAATGCAAAACTCGGTCAGGTATGACAATGAATTTTCATATAAACATCCCAATTTGTTTTATTGTGGTGATTATGGGAATCATTTACTGCCTTGTGTGAAATCCTTGAATTTGTGCAAATCTATTTTGATGAATGTAAAGAGGTTTGATTTTTTGTTTCTGTGTATGAACAAATCCTTTTGGTTCGGCATGTTTGATTCAATGACAAAAATAAACCCTTTGCTACACTTTGGAACAAGTCATCAAACTCGTGTGTTTAAACCTGGAATTTGCTTTGGTTCGATATGTGGGAAAATCAAGCATCCTAAATTTTGTGCGAATAATTTATATTTGTTTGATGCTTGGTCTTTGACTAAGGAAACGAAATTTGACAATTTTGATTACAATTTAAAATCGTTCCTTGACCATTTTATGTGGCTGTACATGAAATTCATGTTTCATTTCGAAAAGGCAAGAACAACTCATGCTTTTAAACTTGGTGATCAATTTGTGAATAACATTTCAAGAAGTTCTTTCGAGTTCATCATCCATGGTGACACTAACCTCTTTCATCTTTGTGAAGGTGACACTATGAAAAGCACGAAACCATTTGAGATGTTTGAATGCCTTAAAACATATTCATTTTTGTTTTTAACAATTGATGAGGCATTGGCGAGTAAAACATTTTGTTTGCATGATTGTAAAAATGGTGTTTTGAATCTGTCCATTCACATGACTTATACTTGTCTTGATATGATTATGCATGGACTACAAGTTTGTTTGGATCGCTTTTTGCCAACTCATGGCTGTAAATTTCAGTTGGATCATTTGCCATCTTCAATGCCAAATTTGGCAAGTCAAATTGAAGAATTTTACGTGAGACCCTTCACCCCATTCGTCCAAGGAAAGCAACGTAAGAGGAAATATTTTCGGGTGAACCAACGGCTCGACTTGAGGACAAGTCGTTCTGAAGAAGGGGAAATGATGTAAGCACGGTCGGGAGCTTGTCCAACTCGAGCAAGGACTACACGAGGCTATTCAATATTCCTTCGAATTCAGCTCGGGCCAGCAGCTTAAGGATTACTTTCACCTTAGTGCAAGCTAATTTTAGCTCAACTTCAGCTCCCCGAGCTCCGTTCAGCTCGAATCAGCTCCCTTGAGCTCATTTAAGCTCGTTTGAGCTCGATTTAGTTTCTTTCCAGCTCATTTCTTTTATCATTTAAATAAATTAAGTATTAGTTTTAATTTATTCAATTTGATACAGCTCATGACCGAATTCCCTAGCTCAAATCAGTTCATTAATTGTTTTCACATGTTTTGAGCTAGCCGAATTTAATATGCTAGCTAAGTTCATATTAATTGAGTTTTAATTTAATTATTATGTTTTTTAATATGTCTAGATGATGTTTTATTAAGGTTCAGCTGAATTCATGTTTGATTTAGTGTTTTTATTGTGTGTTTAGGTTAAGCCGAATGTGAAGATGTAATTAATGCAAGGTTCATGTACGGCTTGGTGCAAAGTATGGAAGGGTGCATGCACAATTGAGGTTCAATGAATGGCATTTAAAGGAGCACATGTATTTGGGACGTTCATGCAAGAGGAAGCTGATGAATGTTCATGTATTTGAAGATTCGTGGACAATATTTATGGAGGAACATACATTGGGACGTTTCATGCATGTTTCATGCATTTTCAAGATGACCATTCAAGTATTCTAGGCACATTAAAGCTTCATTCGGCCAAGTGTAGGAGTATTAAAGGGCTGCACATTCATGGCATTATGGCTATTCTTCAAGGCTAAGTATGCATGAATGCACCAAGTGAAGCAACATGATGGTTCGGCCAATTCATGCATCATCTTCAAGCATGAACCGAATTTTAATGCTTACACCTTTTCGGCCAAACATTGCAAATTGAATGAGTTCATTAAGCTCATGGCCGAACCTATACAAGTCCATTGAGCTCCTCATGCCTCCAAATACATCCAAGTTGATTTGCTTAATCAAGAAGCCGCCCATTGGTGCCCCATTCAGCCAAACCTAGACTTAGCATTTTAATAGTTTTATTCTAGAATATTCAAGCACATTCCTAGCCGAATTCTTAGTCTCTAAGCATTGTCTTTTGTTCATTCGGCTATCCTATTTTAGGCTATAAATACTTAGCATTTTTTATTTTGTATAGACTTTTGCCAAATTATATGAACATTGTGTTCTTAAGTGAGGTTTCTTCCTCTCAAAATTCCGTACGAGTCTCGTGTGACTTATCAAGCTTGCTTGTGGCGTCTATCGAACTTGTTCTTTGAACTTATCACCTTCACCGGTGTGGCGTTCACATATCCAACCACCTTTCCATCCAACCATCTTACCGATATAAGAATTGGGGTGACACTGTTATATAGTGTTGAATCGTTCTTGAAGTTAAGTTCGTTATTCCATTTCCATCCACTACTTTCGAATATCACCTATCTTCGTTTTCTTGTTAAACCGAACCTCTTTCATACATAACCTATCCCTAACCTCTTGTTAAACTTCCGCTTACCCTTTATCGAAATTACCCCTTTTCAACATTACGAACAATCTCCTCGTCGACGATCGGGCACTTAAGTGAAACGACTCAAACAACTCCGAGCCGGATCACATCATTAAGGTTATATTGTTATTTTAGGTTTAAACCATAAATTGGTATTTAAGTTATATCATTTTTTTTATTTTTATATTTAATTTTTTTATCATAAGTGGTATTTTAATTATATTTTTTCCTCAAATTGATATCTTTATTAGTCAAATCGTTAAGTATATTTTAATAGAAGACTCACAAATTGGTATCTAAACTATGCATTCTTTCTCATTTTGGGAATTTAAACATTTTTTTTGTCACAAGTACCAAAACTATTTTTTTTCCATGTTGCTACCTCTGTTAATTCAATCATCAGTTGAACCATTAAATATATATATTTTTTTAAAATTTCAAAATTGACATGTGGAAAAACAATTCTTTTTCTCTTTTTTTAGAATTAGACTGGTGGTTAAACAAGTCAAGCCACCATTACTTGATTTGATCAATTCGTGTAACACCCCTAACCCGTATCTGTCACCGGATTAGGGTTACGAGGCATTACTCGACCAAACACAACTTTTATACTATCATTTAATCACTTGAATCATAATAAATATAATCATGTATTCACACAGCATTTACAGATTTTTATCTCAAAATTTCCACTAAATTAAAATCGAACACATATACATAAATATTTAACATTTTATTTCCTAATAATAATATACATGTAATTACTAAACCAAAATCATATGTGGCATTATTATTTAGAACCATAACCACACATGCTATATATAACCATATTAATTTGAATCATTTTCAAACATTCATATTAAATCATACATACTAAATTCGTATACTAGTATCATGTTCATGTATTACTTCCATAACCTCATATAATCTATACCTAAAAACCGCATTTTCTACAAACTAATTATTACACTTATTTCACATGCCCAAACACCATAGTTAGAACACAAACACTTAACCGATAATTTAACTACCTATTCGATTATACAAGAAACCTTTATTACATCATATTTATAAGCCTAGCATACACTATATCACATATGTTAACAAACCAAATATACTAATGCACATGGTAAACTGGAACTAAAGATCAAATAACATATCCGAATCATGAGTAGATTGTATCCATCTCCTATTTTTAAATCACACACAAACCATACCTTCAAATATACTTCCAATCAAATTATCTACAAAGCCGAATAACCTTAACATTTTCACTACTCAAAATCAACCTAAACCAACCATTTCACATAGTAATATGCCATTCATAATCTCATTAAACTTACCTACCCAAATCAAGCTATATTCAAAACAGAAATTTCACAAACATATATATATATATACCAACTCAAACATATTCACTCAATTCAAGGATAGAAGTGAAGCCATTTTCGCATGGCATTATATACATTAATTTCAAGATATAAGCTCAAAAGATTAGTTTAGCCTATACATGCCATAGACTTTAAGTTTATTCACAAAAAGATACCAGAATAGTTGATAGTGTGCTTGACTTTAACGATGAATCCCCGAGCTCGAGCTTTGACTTTAAGATCTATAAAATATTAAAATAACAAATAGAGTAAGCTTACGTAGCTTAGTAAGTTTTTAAGCAATGGTAAAAACATGCAACTAATCAATATAAAATTTAATTAATCCAATACGGTCACTAACGAGTTCATAAGCACAATATACATAACTAGATGCCATTCAACAAACCCATATCTAATATGTCTCAAAAACAGTAATACCCAAGTACTATATAACTTTTTGAACAAAACAACTTACCTCACTAATACCGGATATTAAGCTACCATGCAATACTTACTCATGTATTATTTCTCGTTTATCCGCCTTCATCAGTTCATGTCTTGAAGTCTCTCGTAATCCCGCACACATAGTGCAAATTTCGTAACGATCGCACACTTAGTGCCGTTACTTTAGAAAGAGCATACATAGTGCCATTTAATGATAATGTATCGCACACTTAGTGCCATTACTTATTATTCTGTACACATAGTGCCATTTAACAAGAATGTATCGCACACTTAGTGCATTACTTATTATTCCGCACACATAGTGCCATTTAACCGATTTCGCACACACAAAGGTTTCGGTAATTTTAGTTCGCACACATAGTGCCCTTTTACTGCACCTTTCCTTTGCTCTTCCAAAACATTTATAATTCCATTCCCATTCATACATACTCAATTTACCTTTTTCAAATATTCACACATTCGGCATACTCAATTTACATATATCTATCTATAGCGTACATATATTTATCAACAACTTAATTTGCTTTCTTCACTTACCTTTACATTTGGCAATCTCAAATATATACCTACACAAACATCCGAATATTCATTTACCATCACTACTCACATTCCATTTCCATACATATATGTACATATCTATCTCTTAACCCTAGTACATATATTTAGCCAATTCATTCATTCAATAGTTATACATATATACTCATATTTACAAACCCACATTCGACTATTATATATATATACACATTTCATTTCATTTCATGATACATTCGGTAATAGGGGAATTAATATGCTTATAATTTATAATCATATACACATTAGTATATAATCAATTTTATTTCATCCAACTGCTTAAAAACTTACCTCGAAAATTGTCGGATTAAGGTTTCCCAGCTATTCGTTCAACTTTGCCTTTCCCCGATCCAATCCCATTTCCTTTTGTTCTTGATCTAAATAATTCCAAATTGAACTCATTCAAATACATTTTCATTGAATTTGATCCAAAATCATATAATTATGCAATTTACCATTTTACCCCTAACATTTGCAACTTTTACAAATTAGTCCCTAATACACAACTCACAAATTACTCAAAATTTGAACATCTTCCATAAGGGCCAAATTTTCCTCCTCCCATTGCAAGCCTATACAACTCATTTCTTTGACATTTTAACCTCTAAAATTTTTCTTTTTACAAATAAATCATTGATTAACAACATTCATCAAAAACTCAAGAACAAAATATGTTCATCTAGCTCCAATCTTTCATTTAATACCAATAACCATCACAAAACTCAACCTATCATCAATGGCATATCTCACAAACATCACCATTGCACAAAATTAATACATGGGCTTGATAGTAAAGTAAACAACAATCTCAAAAATATGAAAATCATCAAAAATCTAAAGCAAACACATACCTAATTTTGCTTGTGAAGGGCCGAATATGAAAGAGCTCAAGTTCTTTCTTTTTTCCTTAGAGTTTCGGTGATGAGAGGATAAAAAAAAGATGAACATGCAATGGCTTCCTATTTTTTTTATGTTTTATTATAATATGTTTATAATATATAATATGATATTATTATCACCACTTAATATATAAAACTAATAAATAATCACATAGTGGAAGCATGGTGCCGTCCACTTATATGACAAATTGCTAAATTGCAATTTAAATCCACACAATAAAGAAGACAAGTCAATTTAGCCACCCAATTTAAATTAAAGCTATTTTTACCACAGTTGCAATTTAATCCTCTCTCTTAAGTTAATCACACAAACGAATAAATTCAATTCGCGAGATATTAGCACATGCTCAATCATATTTATTTAACACGAAAAATAATATTAAAATATTTTTCTAACTCAAATTCGTGGTCCTGAAACCACCGTTTTGATTAGGGTCGTAATCGGGCTGTTACAACTCTCCCCCGTTAAGGGATTTTCGTCCCCTAAAATCTTACCGTTGAATAATTGTGGGTAGCGTTCTTTCATTGATTCTTCGATTTCCTAGGTCGCTTCCTCAACCCCGTGCTTATGTCACATAACTTTAACCAACGAGATTTTCTTATTTCGCAACTCTTTCACTTCACGAGCTAAGATGCGAATCGGTTCTTCCTCATAAGTCAAACCAGGTTGAATTTCAATCTCTGATGGACTAACCACATGAGAAGGATCGGATCGGTAGCGTCGAAGCATCGATACATGAAAGACATTATGAATCTTGTCTAGCTCAGATGGCAACATAAGTCTGTATGTAACCGGTCCAATACGCTCAATGACTTCGTACGGTCCAATAAATCTCGGACTTAGCTTTCCTTTATGGCCAAATCTAAGTATCTTTTTCCACGGCGAGACTTTCAAAAATACTTGGTCTCCCACCTGGAACTCTATATCTTTACGTTTCAAGTCTGCATACGACTTCTGACGATCTGAGGCAGCTTTCAAACTTTCTCGGATTACTTTTACTTTCTGCTCAGTCTCTCTGATTAAATCAACCCCGTGTATCTTGCTTTCACTTAGCTCGGTCCAATATAGAGGTGTACGACATTTACGACCGTACAAAGCTTCATGGGGTGCCATTTTGATACTTGATTGAAAGCTATTATTGTACGCAAATTCAATCAAAGGCAAGTATCATTCCCACGTACCCTCAAACTCGAGAACGCAACATCTCAACATATCCTCGAGTATTTGAATAACACACTCGGATTGACCATCCGTCTGAGGGTGAAAAGCAATACTAAAATGCATCTTGGTACCTAGAGCATCCTGCAGTTTCTTCCAAAACCGCGATGTAAACCTCGGATCTCTATCCGAAACAATAGAAATAGGTACTCCGTGCAATCGTACGATCTGCAATATGTACAACTCGGCTAACTTATCAAGTGAGAAATCCGTACGTACCGGAATAAAATGGGCTGATTTCATCAATCTATCAACAATAACCCAGATTGAATCTTTCTTACTCGGTGTCAATGGCAAACCCGATACGAAATCCATCGTGACTCGATCCCATTTCCACTCAGGTACCATAATCGATTGGAGTAGTCCCGATGGCACCTGATGCTCGGCTTTCACTTTTTGACATATTAAACACTTCGACACATAGTCTGAAATGTCTCGTTTCATACCATGCCACCAGTAATGCTGTCTCAAGTCGTTATAAATTTTTGTACTACCTGGATGAATCGAAAATCTACTATTATGAGCTTCGTCACAAATCATTCGAATCAATTCAGGGTTCTTAGGCACACATATTCGATTCTTAAACCGTAGACACCCCTCAACATCTATCTGGAAATCTGAATCGGTACTTGAGCCACATTGACTCCTTTTTGCTATTAAATCATCATCAACCTCTTGAGCTTCAAGAATATGTTGTATAAATAGTGGTCTCTCTTTCAATTCTGCAATGATCACACCATCATCGGTCATAGCTATATCCGCATTCATTGCACGTAGAGCAAATAGTGACTTTCGGCTAAGTGCATCAGCAACCACATTAGCCTTCCCCAGGTGATAATCAATCACAAGAACATAGTCTTTTAACAGTTCCAACCATCGTCGCTATCTCAAATTTAGATCCTTCTGAGTCATTAAGTACTTTAGACTCTTGTGATCTGAATAGACGTGGCATTTTTCACCGAATAGATAGTGACGCCATATTTTCAAAGCAAAAACTATGGCGGCCAACTCAAGGTCGTGTGTCGGATAGTTCTTTTCGTACGGCTTCAACTGTCTCGAGGCGTAGGCTACCATTTTATCCTCTTGCATCAAAACACAGCTCAGCCCATTTAAGGATGCATCGCTGAATATAACGAACTCCTTACCCGACTCAGGTTGAACAAGCATTGGAGCTTCCGTTAGCAAGGTTTTTAGCTGATCAAAACTCTTCTGGCACCTCTCTGACCACTCAAATTTAACGTTTTTCTGTATAACTTTGTCATCGGGGTTGCTATCACAGAAAACCCTTTCACAAAGCATCTGTAATATCCTGCAAGTCCCAGAAAGCTACGTATCTCAGAAACATTCCGCGGAGGTTTCCAATCAAGTATAGCCAAAACTTTGCTCGAGTCAACCCAAATACCCGATGCTGAAATAACATGCCCAGGAAGTTAACTTCATTCAACCAAAACTCATATTTTTTGAATTTCTCGTACAACTGCTTATCACGCAAAATCTGTAACACCATCTTCAAATGCTCAACATGCTCGGTTTCATCACGTGAATAGATCAGTATGCCATCTATGAATACAACCAAAAACCGATATAGATACGGTCTAAATACTCAATTCATCATGTACATAAAAACAGCAGGGGCATTAGTGAGTCCAAACGGCATCACTAAGAACTCGTAATGGTCGTATCTTGTCTGAAAAGCAGTCTTCGATATATCCGAGTCTCTAACTCGCAGCTGATAGTAACATGACCTCAGATCGATTTTCAAAAATACAGAAGCTCCCTTAAGCTGATCAAATAAATCATCGATACGCAGCAACGGATATTTATTCTTTACCGTCACTTTATTAAGTTGTCGATAATCGATGCACATTCTCAAAGTTCCGTCCTTCTTTTTCACAAATAGGACTGGCGCACCCCAGGGTGAGAAGCTCGGTCGCGCGAAACCTCTATCTGTCAATTCTTGCAACTGAACTTTCAACTCTTTTAATTCGGTCGGTGCCATTCTATACAAAGCTATTGAAATCGGAGTTGTCCCTGGCACTAGCTCAATACTAAACTCTACCTCCTGAACAGGTGGCAATCCCGGCAATTCCTCCGGAAACACATTCGGATACTCACAGACAACCGGTACAGATTCAATCTTCTTTTCGGTTACCTTGCTGTCAATCACATACGCAAGATAAGCTTCGCAACCCTTTCTCAAATACTGTCGAGCCAACATCGAAGATATCACAGCTGGTAGCCCATTCATATCTGCAAATTCAATTCGAATTATCTCGTTATTCTAGCACCTCAATCAATATTCTTTCGTCTGCAATTCACTACTGCGTCGTGTACAGTTAACCAATCCATACCAAGGATAATATCAAACTCGTCAAATGGTAGCAACATCAAATTGGCCGAAAAACATGAGTCTCGAATCATTAAAGGGCATTTCTTGCACACTCTATCAACTAGCACACACCGACCCAGGGGGTTCGAAACCCGAATCACAAACTCAGTAGACTCAACAGGTAGAGTCTTGCTGGATACTAATGTTTCACACACAGATGAATGAGTTGAACCGGGATCAGTCAAAGCAATTACATTAGTATCAAAGAGAGTGAAAATACCGGTGATGACATTCGGAGATGAAACCTCCTCTCTGGCACGGATAGCATAAGCTCTAGCCGGTGCACGGGCCTCTGATCGAATAGCCGCATCTGGAATCCCCCTCTGCGTGCCACTCCTACCTCCCACATTACGAGATGGTCTACCTCTAGCTGCAGTGCTGCTCGGTTTCGCACTCTGAGCAATACTCTTTTCAGCGGTCTCCGGGCAATCCCGAATGAAATGATCCTGCGAACCACACTTGTAACAAGTGCTATTATTAGATTTACCCCAACACTCGCCAAAATGCCGTCTACCGTACTGTTGACACTCAGGCCTATTCGGTCGGGTATTGCCAACACTAGCAACTGATGTAGCCTGAGAACTCACTGGTGGTCGTTCTCGTATAGAGATCCATGTGTTAGGTTTGGACCGGCTACCTTCATTCTTGAACTTCTTTGTTGACATTTGAGAAAATTTACTCGCAGATCTCTTTCGAAAGTCTCTAGCTTCAGTCTCGGCCTTTCGCTTTTCTTTCCCTAGCTCCTCGGCTTTACAAGCTCGTTCAACAAGTACTATGAACTCGTTTATTTCAAGTATGCCAACCAGTAGTTTTATGTCTCCATTTAGCCCTTCTTCAAATCTTCGGCACATAGCAGCCTCGGACGAAACGCACTTGCGAGCATAGCGACTAAGTCTCACAAACTTGCGCTCATATTCAGATACGGTCATACGACCCTGCTTAAGCTCAAGAAATTCTTTGCGTTTGGAGTCTATGAATCGCTGACTAATGTATTTCTTACGGAATTCCGTCAGAAAGAAGTCCCAGGTAACTCGCTCTTTCGGAACAACCGATACGAGAGTATTCCACCAATAGTAGGTAGAGTCCCGTAACAAAGATATGGTGCACTTCAGGCACTCATCCGGTGTGCAAGACAGCTCATCGAAAACACAAATAGTATTATCGAGCCAAAATTCAGCTCACTCAGCATCATCATCATCTTCGGCTCTAAATTCTTGAGCCCCGTGTTTTCTAATGCGGTCAACCGGAGGCTTGCTTGCTCTCTCAGGATTTACAATCGGGGGTACCACCGGTACTACAGGGGGTATGTTCGGATTCAGAGGTTGTTGAACAGCCGGATTGGCTCGTATATACTGGCAGAACCAATCATTCATCATGCTATAGAAGGCTTGTTTAGCCCCCTCATCAGGATTACTCGCAGCTGGTCGAGATTCCTCCGGCGCGGTCCCTTGCGCCGGAACAGGCGCCACGCTCTCGACATCGTCAGCTATAGCTCTCTCGGGATCAGGATCCATTACTATATGAAAGAAATAAACACATTTCACTGTCAGAAGTCATCACACTATCACATTATAAAATATGGCATGTATAGCTAGACTCACACACGCTACATTAGTCCGAGAACTGACTAAACCGTAGCTCTGATACCAATCAAATGTAACACTCCTAACCCGTATCCGTCACCAGATTAGGGTTACGAGGCATTACTCGACCAAACACAACTTTTATACTATCATTTAATCACTTAAATCATAATAAATATAATCATGTATTCACACAGCATTTACAGATTTTTATCTCAAAATTTCCACTGAATCAAAACCGAACACATATACATAAATATTTAACATTTTATTTCCTAATAATAATATACATGTACTTACTAAACCAAAATCATATGTGGCATTATTATTTAGAACCATAACCATACATGCTATATATAACCATATTAATTTGAATCATTTTCAAACATTCATATTAAATCATACATACTAAATTCAGTATACTAGTATTGATCATTTGTGAATCAGAGCTTTAAAATTTATAAAAGAATGATCGAACACCGAAACTAACTCTAACAACGATTGAGGCAAGTGCACCTATCGAACAAAGAGTACTGACTTAGGCAAGACCGGATTATCGAACCCAAAGGAACTAAAAGTACTAATACTAACTTTCTTTTTATTATCTAGCCTAAAAATAAAGAGAGATGGTTTATCTAATCTAAATTAATTAACTACTAAACTAAAGACTCTAAGACAAAGAAGAATGAATTTGGAAAATAACTTAGGAAAAACTCAGTTGATTTAGATGATACCCTAGGAAGAATTCACCTAGACTTCACTTGTTATCTAACACTGAACCATACGATTTATTCACTTAGTTTGATCCGTAAGACTCCCTAACGTATATTAAACCCTCTCTCGAGGCGAATAACGTCTAACCCTAGGTTAATTAGTGGAACTCTGTTCTCTTATAATAACCCTCTAGAATAGCAGTAAATCGATCTATGGATTCCCATATTAGGTTTCACCCTAATCCGGAAAAATCTCGTCACCCTATCTCTAGGCGTGCGATCAACTCTACTTAATTATGTTCGATCTACTCTTAGGCAGGGTCTATTCCTCCTCCACCTAAGCACATTAAATTTGGATTAAGCTCACATAATTAAGAACAAACTAAGTATTTATCATATGATCCAGAAAACAATAACAAGATTCATCATAGGTTTCATCCCCTTCGGGTATCTGAAGCGTTTAGTTCATAACAAAATAAGAAAACATCTCAAGAGAAAAGATAAAACAAAACATAAGAAATCCCTAAAACCCCCTGAAGGAATTGAAGGAGAGATCCTCCGTCTTAAGTATAATTCTGGCTTCTTGAGATGGATCAACTGGCTATCCCTAAGTGAATCCTCACAAATCTGCCTTCCTAGCTATACACGCGCCCTAGACGATGGCTTGGGCCCCTCTTAGGTCATACTTAGGGTGTATTTATAGGCTTTTGAAATACGTTTCTTTCTCCCTAAGTATCCTTTCCCGAATGAAATTGCTCTTCTCCACGGCAGAGGCACGACCATGGCGTACGCCCGTGTGAATCGTGGCCAGGCCGTGTTCGGATTTCTTTAATGAGACACGATTGTGTGAGTCGGGTTTAGACCGTGTTCTAGATGATTTACTTGGCACGACTGTGTGGGTCCAAGTCCAGGCCATGTTGATTTCCTCTTTGGCCCGTTTTGATCCGTTTTGAGCCCATTTCTCGTTCTTTTTATCCTTGGGTGCTTTCCTGAGTATAAGACATGAAAAGAAAGGATTAAGAGCACCTTTTTACATAAATCAAGGGATAATTCATCCAAAAGCATACTAAATGTGGGATTAAAATATGTTATTATTTCGGCTTATCAAATACCCCCACACTTAAGCTTTTGCTTGTCCTCAAGCAAAATTCTCAACTTACAATTAAACAAACTTCCTATAATTCATAATAGTCATTGATAGTGTCTCATCATAATTCAGGGATAATTTATACATGGATAATTCAACTCAAAGTGTCCTAAAAATTCAAACACTATATGCCTTATATTTTGTAGCACAAAACATAGGTGTTTCCCTTCATCTAAATAATTACATCTGATTCGAAATTGTCAAGGATTAACATCCTCACTAAAGATTCACTCAAATCACTCAAAGTGTTTAAGGTTCAAAATTCAAATACTGATAATACGAGCTTCTTCTTCGATATTTGGAATTTAAATAAATGTATAAGCTCGTTTAATCACATACCTAATAATGAATATACTTCGTCATTTTTTTTAAGAACATAATAAATACATAATAAAGGATAAATTACTAAAATTCATAATTAGGCAACTAATCAGATCAAATCTCGATATAGGGGTAGTTAGAAAGAATGGTGATAATAATTACAAAGGGTTTTGGGTTAATATTAGTGGGTGAGTAAATAAATAGGGTTGTTAGGATTAAAAGGGGTTCACTAGGGGTTAATTTTTGAAGGTAGGCTTTTAATGGAGTTAGTGGGTTAAAACCTAGGTGCCTTTATCATCTCTGTATATCAAATCAAAAGTGTGGTCTCGACATGTATAATCGATGCAAGTTCTAGAATAACAAATCAGTGTTGACATACTCATAATCAATAAAGTGAGCAAGAAAAAGAATTTATGCTCTATAAGGCTCAAAATCTCACAAAAAATATGGGTATTTTGATGTCAACCTCGTAAATTTCAAACTTCAAAGTAATATTTAAATTTAGGTAGACGACCTAGAAAATTTTTAATTCAGAAAAATAGACTTATTATGCTTGATTCTCTAGTATTCTTAGAATTTAATTATCAATGCACAATTATCAATGACTTAATCTAAAACATATCAATAAAAATCATAAATCATCAGAAATTTCATCCTAATTAGTAATATGAGTAAATTACTTTAGAACAAGACTAAATTCAGGGATTTTGAGAATAATGAAAAAAGTTTGGTACTACGCCTAAGATTCACCCCCCACACTTAAGATGTACATTGCCCTCAATGTACAAAGATAGATAATATCATTATAAAATCATAAGATATGGGAAGAAGTGGAACTCCTTGAATTTTCGGATGACATCCTTGTATGATGATGTGGAAACTTGACTTATTGAGATGACTGTGTAGAAACGATGTTTCGTTCCTTGAGTGATAAATTAAATCTGTTTGTTCTGCGAAGTCATCAGTTAGATGTCGTGGGGCAGATTTAAGCAAGTGTTTGTTAGCAGGATTCTATGGTTAGATAGCCAATAAAAACATGAATAAAGTTATGAAATATAAAAGTCAAAAAAGTTTAAATTAAAATAACAAAACTGAAAATAAAGAAAAGAAAAAAAAAATATAGGGACTCAAAGTTCCTCATCATCAGCTGGGTTGCTGGGTGGTTGAGGCGACGATGAGATATGGAGATGCTGGCATATCTGTTGGAAGGTGGCCTCCAACCTATCAATTCGTCGAGTGTTTTCAACGTAATACTGGTCTAGGCGTGCAGAGATATCCACCAATGAAGTTGCTGCATGGGATGGCCGCTGGCTCGAAATCGGTGCCTCCTGTGATGGTGGTGGGACATCATCAGTAATGTCCTCGGGCTCCCCCTCATTTGTGGGTGTCACTAAACGGTACTGAGGAGGGTCGGTCCCCCGACGATATTGAATCATCCTCATGTGTAGCATCATCTGGATGCCCTGAGGTATCATCTATCCCATCAATGTGAGTGAAGAGATTTGTGCATCTGTGTTGAGAAGACCAAAGTGTCGAGCCAGTCGTGTTATGTACGGCCCCATCGATAAAATCCCCTTCCTGTGCGGCTCTGTCTGATGTTGAATTGCACAGGTGATGAAGTATGCCAGATCGAAAATGTGCCTTTCTGACATGCACGATAGGTAGAAGACATCATGCTTGTTTACCACACCTGTGCTTTCATGTCGTCCCGTGATGGTGTGAGCGAGAATGGTGTGAATATACCGTAGGGGTGGGCTAAGGGCTGTCGCCTTCGAGCGACTGGGGTCGTAGACATTTGTGGTGGGTGCTAAGCTGCGCCTGCAGTAAAGGGGGGTGCAGTGGAGTTGTCGGTCTAACTCGGAGAGTGGATTGTCTGCTATAAACTCCTCCATATAGAGTCCGAGTGCTGTGCCGAATTGTGGTACACTCAGTCGACGTACCGTGCCCCCTAACCAGAATTGGATTTTGCCTGGGTCGTCATATTGGGCCATCACTGTTTGTAAGGTAAAAGTGGTGCAGAACTCGAGAGTGAGTTCCAAATATGTGGGCTCGATGATAGAGAAAAATTGCTCCCATGGCTCGGTCAAGATGAGGGCCCGAATGTCGGCTGCTAGCTTGACCTGTTCCACAGCGTCCCAGTCAATGCACCTACCGGTGCCAAGGGGTCGTTGCCGGAAGGTGTTGTAACGCTCTTTCTGAGCTTCCTGAAAAAATTGGAGGAATTGGTGTCGTATCTCAGAAGAGGAACTTGCTGAAGATGATCCGGGCCCCTTTCGTTTCTTAGTTGGGGCGGCTGTGGATCGTTTGGGTCGCGATGATGACATGGTACCTGAAATTAGTAATCAAATATAAAGCAAGTTCTTTTGATCGATTCTCAACAATAATATATCCAGAATATTCTACGCTAAATCGAGCAAAATTTGAACAGATAGAATCTTAAGCATGTTAATCATCAGCAGTGATTATTTTCAAGCAAAGAAATGTATCAGTCTTATTAGTTTTAAGATGCAAGAATTTATTCCTAAAATGAACATGAACTCTAACAAATAGCAACCAATTCATCACGATAAATATTTTTGAGACAAGTTCCTAAATAGAAATCATTCTTTTATACTAAAACTAAACAAAAGATGAATAATGAAGCAAAGTGACATAATGTTTATCAAGTTTTAAGTCAAGAAAAATGGAACCAGGTATTTTGATGGTGTAAAGCTTTCGAGCACGGGCGGAGCACGGCAGTGGCGTGAGTTTGCAGCACGAACACGGTGGTGGCAGAGGCGTGGCATTTCGGCAGCACGGCGGTGGTGAGGGCGTGCGAACGGTTTTTGTAAGGTTTTTGGGGATGAAATGAAAGTTGAGGAGGTTCTAGTAAGGTGGGAAATATGGGTGTGGCCGGATTTTGGGAGGAGGGGTGCTGAAAATAGATTTTAGGGTTGGTTTTTGGGAAAGTGACGGTTTAATTTGGTTAAATAGGGGAGGGGACACGGGGAATCGCCATGCCCGTGCTCTGTTTTAAAATGCCCGTGTTTTTCGTGATTTCGAATTTTAGGCGCGTTCAGGTGGATTTGCCACGGCCGTGTTGCTTATGACACGCCCGTGCTTGATAAGTTAGTAACCTCACACGGTTAGTAGGCACGGGCATGTTTCTCCCCTGGCACGCCTATGGTTTATCCCTGGCTTACGCACGGCCACGGGCACGCCCGTGTGTAAGGCCGTGTGGTCTAAAACCTGTACTTTATTAGATTAATTAGTATGAAGTTAGATGCTGAACAGTTAAAGTATAATGTTAGGGAAGTTAGTGCTCGGGTTGTGTCCCGAGAAGCGCTTGTTTATAGTCTTAAGCTAGACTTTCCCTGTTTTCGGTTCTAAATGAAGGTTCTTGGAGCAGAAGCTCCTCTCTCATATCAAAATCTGCACCATTATAAATTTTGAGTCGGTGACCAATTACCTTGAATGTGCCCTTAGTAGGGTGAGTTGACTCGATTGTGCCGTATGGAAAAATTGTTTTGATCATGAATGAGCCTTACCATCTCGATTTCAGCTTCCCAGAAAATAATTTAAGCCTTGAGTTGTACAATAGGACCAAGTCCCCTACTTCGAATTATTTCGACTTCTTTAGACGAGCGTCGTGGCATCGCTTAGTTGCCTCTTTGTATAGTTTCGAGTTCTCGTAGGCCTCAGCTCTCCATTCGTCTAGCTCGTTCATCTGCATCATTCTTTTCTTTCCTGCAATGCTAAGATCAAAATTTAAAAACTTTATGGCCCAAAAAGCTTTGTGTTCTAACTCAAATGGTAGATGACAGCTTTTCCCGTATACAAGTTTGTATGGGAATGTCCCTAGAGGGGTTTTAAATGCTGTTCTATAGGCCCATAAGGCATCATCTACTTTTAATGCCCAATCTTTTCTGTTTGATTCAACCATTTTTTCTAGAATGCGCTTAAGTTCTTGGTTTGCTACTTCAACTTGCCCACTAGTTTGAGGGTGATATGGGGTAGCTATCCTGTGGTGTATTCCATACTTTTTTAAGACTTTGTCAAATTGAGTATTACAGAAATGAGTGCCCCTATCACTAATGATAGCTCTAGGCGTTCCAAATCGAGAGAACAGTTTCTTGAGGAACTTAACTACTACTCTAGCATCATTAGTAGGTAGAGCTTCGACTTCCACCCATTTTGACATGTAATCAACTGCCACTATGATGTATTTATTTCCGAATGAACTAGGGAATGGCCCCATAAAATCAATACCCCATACATCAAATATTTCACATGATAGCATATATGTTTGAGGCATTTCATCATGTTTAGAGACATTACCTGTTCTTTGACATTTATCACATGAAGCGACATACCTGTTGGCATCCTTGAATAGAGTGGGCCAATAAAAACCTGATTCGAGTATCTTATGTGTTGTCTTAATGCCACTGTAGTGTCCTCCTAAAGGTCCTGAATGACAATGTTCTATAATCTTACTTGCTTCTGTCCTTGTAACGCATCTTGAATTACGACCGCACATATTCGGAAAGAAAGGAATCTTCCCAAAAATAGTTTTTGCATCACAAAGAATCGCTTCTTTTGGTGATGTGTTAATTTTTTGGCAAGATGTTAGTGGCTAAATAATTCGCAATATCCGCAAACCATGGTACCTCAGAATGAGTTATCGAAAAGAGTTATTCTTCTGGGAATGAATCGTTTATCTCTCCTTCATTTAGCTCTTCGATATGGGGGTTTTCGAGTCTAGAGAGGTGATCGGTGCAAGGTTCTCGGCTCCTTTCTTATCCTCTGTATTTCCAAATCAAATTCTTGTAAAAGTAAAATCCATCTTATGAGTCGTGGTTTCGCATCAGGTTTAGTTAATAGATAACGAAGAGCTGAGTGGTCAGTGAAAACGACAACTTTAGATAATAATAAATACTGTCTAAATTTGTCAAAAGTAAAAACTACTGACTGCAGCGTTCTTTCTCCGTGGTGGTGTAGTTTTCCTATGCGGTGTCAAAGTCCTCGCTAGCATAATAGATTGGCTGAAAATGCTTGCCTCTTCATTGTCCCGTAATCGCACCTCATCATGAAATCACTTGCATCACACATTAGTTCAAAGGGTAGATTCCAATCAGTGCAATTATAATCTGAGCATTTATTAGTTTATCCTTAAGGATATTGAATGCGTCTAGACATTCCTGATCAAAATTGAAAGGAACATCTTTTTCTAGTAATTTTGTTAAAGGCTTAGCTATTTTAGAAAAATCCTTAATGAATCTTCTATAAAATCCTGCGTGTCCTAAAAAACTTCTAATGGCCTTAACTGAACTAGGAGTAGGTAATTTTTCTATGGTTTCAATCTTTGCTTTATCTACCTCAATCCCTTTACTAGAAATTTTATGTCCTAATACAATTCCCTCTTGTACCATAAAGTGAAATTTCTCCCAATTTAAAACAAGGTTTGTTTCCTCACATCTCATCAAGACTCGTTTTAAATTTTTAAGGTAAAGATGGAAAGAATTACCGTATACTGAGAAATCGTCCATGAATACCTCCATAATATCTTCTACAAGTTCATCAAAGATTGCCAACATGCAACGTTGAAAGGTAGCAGGAGCGTTACATAATCCAAAAGGCATTCTTCGATAAGCAAATGTACCGTATGGGCATGTGAACGTTGTCTTCTCTTGATCTTCAGGTGCTATTGGGATTTGGAAATAACCGGAGAGTCCATCTAGGAAGTAATAGTACGTATGTCCTGATAACCTTTCTAGCATTTGATCAATGAAGGGTAGAGGGAAGTGATCTTTTCTAGTGGCGTCATTCAGCTTCCTGTAATCTATGAAAACTCTCCAACCTGTGACTATCATGGTAGGAATTAGTTCATTCTTTTCGTTAGCTACCACAGTCATGCCTCCTTTCTTTGGGACAACCTTCACAGGACTCACCCACTTGCTGTCAGAAATAGGATAAATTATTCCAGCATCTAGAAGTTTAATTACCTCGGCTTTCACAACTTCTTTTACGTTGGGATTTAATCATCTTTATGGTTGCACGCATGGCTTGTACTCGTCTTCCATTAAAATTTTGTGGGTGCAAAATGTTGGGCTTATTCCCTTAATGTCAGAGATTTTCCAAGCTATGGCTTTTTTATGTTCTCTTAGTACTGTATCAACTCCTCTTTTTCCCGAGGTTCTAGCTCGAAGAGATAATTCTATCGGTAACGTATAATTTTCCCCAAGGAATGCATACTCTAAATGTTTTGGCAATTGCTTTAATTCTAATTTAGGTGGTTCATCAACAGAGGGTTTTTGTTTTAAATTGTCATCGAATTCAATGCTTTTTTTCCGTTTGTCTTGATGACGATATTTTTGAATTTAGCTCATGGACTTCATCTTCTTCCCCTCTTCTTGAGTGTGACACAGTTCCATCGTGTCATCATGTAGAATTTCTGTAATGAGTTTTGAATGATATGATCAGTGGTGTCAATAAAATAACAGGAATCATCTTGTTCTCTATAATATCTCATGGCATCATAAATTTGAAAAATAATTTCTTCATCACCTATCCTTAATGCAAGTTTACCATCACCTACACCGATATATATGACCACAGCGAAAGAGCTAAAAAGGGCGCCTTAGAATTAAGGGAACCTCAATGTCCTCATACATGTCAAGCACAACAAAATCAACGGGGAAAAATTTATCGATTTTTACCAAGACATCCTTGATAACTCCTCTAGGGTATTTAATAGATCTATCAGCTAACTGAATACTCATCCTAGTGGGTTTTGGTTCCCCAAGATCTAGTCGTTTAAACATTTTATAAGGCATTAAATTAATACTGGCACCTAGATCAGCTAATGCTTTCTTAATATTTAAACTACCAATTAAACAAGGAATAGTAAAACTTCCTGGGTCTTTTAATTTGGTTGGTAGCTTGTTTTGGAGGATGGCTGAACATTCTTCATTAAGCTCCACCATGGATACTTCTTCAAGCTTCCTTTTATTTGTTAGGAGTTCTTTTAATAATTTTGTGTACGTCGGCATCTGTGAAATGGCTTCAACAAAAGGTAAGTTAATATATATCTGTTTAAACAGTTCAAGAAACTTATCGTATTGGGCGTCTAATCGTTCTTTCTTTAATCTTACTGGATATGGGATTGGTGGTTTACTTTCTTTGCGTATTGGAGTTACATCCCCAACTCTCATATCCTTTGCTTTGTCATCTTCATGTAGTTTTTTCTTTGGTTCAACTAAATCCTTTCCACTTCTCGATTGTAATTGTCTTTACTGCTTACATTACTTTAGAGAAAATCACCGATTGAATTTGAAAACCATTTTGAGTAAGTTGTCCAACTGTCTTAGTGAGTTCTCCAACTTGTTTCTCTATAACTTTGATCGATGTTTGTTGGTCATCAAGTGTTGTCTCATTCTTTCGAAAACGGGTCTCTGTGGAAGCTATGAATTTGTTCAGTGTCTCTTCAAGATTCGGCTTCTTTTCCTGTGGATAGGGCTAATTTTGGAAATTTTTAGGAGGTTGTTGTCTTTGATTTCCTTGATTTCCTTGACGTCCCCACGAAAAATTTGGGTGGTTCCTCCAACCTGGATTATAATTATTACTATATGGGTTATTATTAGTTCTGAAATTGTTACCTATATAGTTCATCTGCATTCGCTCTCTCTGTGCCGGTTGGTAGGGTGGGTACTCGAGGATTCGCCACAGTTCCACTTATGTCGCTTTGCATTCATGGATGTGCTGCGAAGAACACAAACTATCAAGCTTTTTATTCATCAACTCTATCTCGATTTGATAGCATGGTTATCGCGTCGAGGTTGTAAACTCATTTGTTTTTGTTGGCCTTGTTCTTGTAACTTGCCATCGATAGTTATTCAATGACATCTCTTCTATAAATTCGTAGGTTTTCTGTGAGTTTTATTATTCAAAGTTCCACCGCTGTGGTTGAGTCAATTAGTTGCCTCGTTGAGGGGTTTACCGTTATAGAAAGTTTGGACTTGGAGCCACAAGGGTAAACCATGGTGCGGACACCTTCTCAAGAGATCCTTATATCTCTCCCATGCATCGTATAATGTCTCTAAATCCATCTGCACAAAATAAGAGATATCATTACGTAATTTGGCCATTTTGGCTGGTGGGAATTATTTTAATAAAAAAATTTCTGTCATTTGATCCCATGTAGTGATTGACCCTCGTGGTAGCGAGTTTAACCACTGTTTAGCTTTATTCCTTAATGAAAAGGGAAATAACCGAAGTCGTATGGCATCATCAGAAACGCCATTTATTTTGAAGGTATCACAAAACTCTAAAAAATTAGCTATATGAGTGTTTGGATCTTCATCCTGCAAACCATCAAATTGAACAAACTATTGAATCATTTGTATAATGTTAGGCTTTAATTCAATATTATTAGTAGCTATAGCAGGCCTAACAATACTTGATTCGGCTCCTGTTAAATGAGGTTTAGCATAATCAAACATAGTACAAGGAGCATTATTTTTTGCCACATCTTGTGGTGGCAGGTTATTTTCGTCCATCCCTTCAGTAGGATTGGATTTGTCTTCTCGCTTTTCTTCCGTGTAATTTAGGGCTCGCCTAATTTCTCTGCGATTCCTGCGAACGGTAGCGTCAATATTACTGTCGTATACTAAAGGTCCTCTCGGGTTCCTTCTAGTCATAAACTAGAGGTACCTTCTAGGAAAAGAAAGAAAGAAAATTTAGCAAAATTTAAAAACAATAAAAATAAAAATAATGGCTAAAGTAATAAAAATAGAGCTTTCTTAATATTTTAGTTCCCCGGCAACGGCGCCAAAAACTTGACCACTATGAATCAGAGCTTTAAAATTTATAAAAAGAATGATCGAACCTGGAAACTAACTCTGACAACGATTGAGGCAAGTGCACCTATCGAACAGTAGTATAGCTTAGGCAAGACCGGATTATCGAACCCAAAGGAACTAAAAGTACTAATACTAACTTTCTTTTTATTATCTAGCCTAAAAATAAAGAGAGATGGTTTATCTAATCTAAATTAATTAACTACTAAACTAAAGACTCTAAGACAAAGAAGAATGAGTTTGGAAAATAACTTGGGAAAAACTCAGTTGATTTAGATGATACCCTAGGAAGAATTCACCTAGACTTCACTTGTTATCTAACACTGAACCATACGATTTATTCACTTAGTTTGATCCGTAAGACTCCCTAACGTATATTAAACCCTCTCTCGAGGCGAATAACGTCTAACCCTAGGTTAATTAGTGGAACTCTCGTTCTCTTATAATAACCCCCTAGAATAGCAGTAAATCGATCTATGGATTCCCATATTAGGTTTCACCCTAATCCGGCTAAATCTCGTCACCCTATCTCTAGGCGTGCGATCAACTCCGCTTAATTATGTTGGATCTACTCTTAGGCAGGGTCTATTCCTCCTCCACCTAAGCACATTAAATTTGGATTAAGCTCACATAATTAAGAACAAACTAAGTATTTATCATATGATCCAGAAAACAATAACAAGATTCATCATAGGTTTCATCCCCTTCGGGTATCTGAAGGGTTTAGTTCATAACAAAATAAGAAAACATCTCAAGAGAAAAGATAAAACAAAACATAAGAAATCCCTAAAACCCCCTGAAGGAATTGAAGGAGAGATCCTCCGTCTTGAGTATAATTCTGGCTTCTTGAGATGGATCAACTGGCTATCCCCGAGTGAATCCCCACAAATCGCCTTCTCTGCCTAGCACGACGCCCTAGACGATGGCTTGGGCCCCTCTTAGGTCATACTTAGGGTGTATTTATAGGCTTTTGAAATACGTTTCTTTCTCCCTAAGTATCCTTTCCCGAATGAAATTGCTCTTCTCCACGGTAGAGGCACGGCCATGGCGCACGCCCGTGTGAATCGTGGCCAGGCCGTGTTCAGATTTCTTTAATGAGACACTACGTGTGTGAGTCGAGGTTAGACCGTGTTCTAGATGATTGACTTGGCACGCCGTGTGGGTCCAAGTCCAGGCCGTGTCGATTTCCTCTTTGGCCCGTTTTGATCCGTTTTGAGCCCGTTTCTCGTTCATTTTATCCTTGGTTGCTTTCCTGAGTATAAGACATGAAAAGAAAGGATTAAGAGCACCTTTTAACATAAATCAAGGGATAATTCATCCAAAAGCATACTAAATGTGGGATTAAAATATATTACTATTTCGGCTTATCAAGTATCATGTTCATGTATTACTTCCATAACCTCATATAATCTATACCTAAAAACCGCATTTTCTACCAACTAATTATTACACTTTTTTCACATGCCTAAACACTATAGTTAGAACACAAACACTTAACCGATAATTTAACTACCAATTCGATTATACAAGAAACCTTTATTACATCTTATTTATAAGCCTAGCATACACTATATCACATATGTTAACAAGCCAAATATACTAATGCACATGGTAAACCGGAACTAAAGATCAAATAACATATCCGAATCATGAGTAGATTGTATCCATCTCCTATTTTTAAATCACACACAAACCATACCTTCAAATGTACTTCCAATCAAATTATCTACAAAGCCGAATAACCTTAACATTTTCACTACTCAAAATCAACCTAAACCAACCATTTCACATAGTAATATGCCATTCATAATCTCATTAAACATACCTACCCAAATCAAGCTATATTCAAAACTGAAATTTCACAAACATATATATATACCAACTCAAACATTTTCACTCAATTCAAGTATAGAAGTGAAGCCATTTTCGCATGGCATTATATACATTAATTTCAAGATATAAGCTCAAAAGATTAGTTTAGCCTATACATGCCATAGACTTTAAGTTTATTCACAAAAAGATACCAAAATAGTTGATAGTGTGCTTGACTTTGACGATGAATCCCCGAGCTCGAGCTTTGACTTTAAGATCTATAAAATATTAAAATAACACATAGAGTAAGCTTACGTAGCTTAGTAAGTTTTTAAGCAATGGTAAAAACATGCAACTAATCAATATAAAATTTAATTAATCCAATACGGTCACTAACGAGTTCATAAGCACAATATACATAACTAGATGCCATTCAACAAACCCATATCTAATATGTCTCAAAAACAGAATACCCAAGTACTATATAACTTTTTCGAACAAAAACAACTTACCTCACTAATACCTAGATATTAAGCTACCATGCAATACTTACTCATGTATTATTTCTCGTTTATCTGCCTTCATCAGTTCATGTCTTCGAAGTCTCTGTAATCCCGCACACATAGTGCAAATTTCGTAACGTATCGCACACTTAGTGCCGTTACTTTAGAAAGAGCATACATAGTGCCATTTAACAGTAATGTATCGCACACTTAGTGCCATTACTTATTATTCTGTACACATAGTGCCATTTAACAGTAATGTATCGCACACTTAGTGCATTACTTATTATTCCGCACACATAGTGCCATTTAACCGATTTCGCACACACAGTGCTCGGTAATTTTAGTTCGCACACATAGTGCCCTTTTACAGACCTTTCCTTTGCTCTTCCAAAACATTTATAATTCCATTCCCATTCATACATACTCAATTTACCTTTTTCAAATATTCACACATTCGGCATACTCAATTTACATATATCTATCTATAGCGTACATATATTTATCAACAACTCAATTTGCCTTCTTCACTTACCTTTACATTCGGCAATCTCAAATATATACCTACACAAACATCCGGATATTCATTTACCATCACTACTCACATTCCATTTCCATACATATATGTACATATCTATCTCTTAACCCTAGTACATATATTTATCCAATTCATTCATTCAATAGTTATACATATATACTCATATTTACAAACCCACATTCGACTATTATATATATACACATTTCATTTCATTTCATGATACATTCGGCAATAGGGGAATTAATATGCTTATAATTTATAATCATATACACATTAGTATATAATCAATTTTATTTCATTCAACTGCTTAAAAACTTACCTCGGAAATTGTCGGATTAAGGTTTCCCAGCTATTCGTTCAACTTTGCCTTTCCTCAATCCAATCTCGTTTCCTTTTGTTCTTGATCTAAATAATTCCAAATTGAACTCATTCAAATACATTTTCATTGAATTTGATCTAAAATCATATAATTATACAATTTACCATTTCACCCCTAACATTTGCAACTTTTACAAATTAGTCCCTAATACACAACTCACAAATTACTCAAAATTTGAGCATCTTCCATAAGGGCCGAATTTTCCTCCTCCCATTACAAGCCTATACAACTCATTTCTTTGACATTTTAACCTCTAAATTTTTTCTTTTTACAAATAAATCCTTGATTAACAACATTCATCAAAAACTCAAGAACAAAATATGTTCATCTAGCTCCAATCTTTCATTTAATACCAATAACCATCACAAAACTCAACCTATCATCAATGGCATATCTCACAAACATCACCATTGCACAAAATTAATACATGGGCTTGATAGTAAAGTAAACAACAATTTCAAAAATATGAAAATCATCAAAAATCTAAAGCAAACACATACCTAATTTTGCTTGTGAAGGGCCGAATATGAAAGAGCTCAAGTTCTTTCTTTTTTCCTTAGAGTTTCGGTGATGAGAGGATAAAAAAAAGATGAACATGAAATGGCTTCCTATTTTTTTTTATGTTTTATTATAATATGTTTATAATATATAATATGATATTATTATCACCACTTAATATATAAAACTAATAAATAATCACATAGTGGAAGCATGGTGCCGTCCACTTATATGACAAATTGCTAAATTGCAATTTAAATCCACACAATAAAGAAGACAAGTCTGTAACATCCCGAAATTTGGGAATTTATGTTTTACATTATACCATGCAATAGGCTAGTTAAGAGTGTTAATTGTGTATGTTTAGGGGTTCTAAGAAGGCTTGGGGTTGAGTTGGGCCTTAGCAAAATTTTTGTGTTTAAGCACTTTAAGGAGGGAAGGTAAGTGGCGTCAAGACTTAAGGAAATAAGTGTGTATTTTGCTAGCACAAGTGCAGCTAGTAGCAGAGTGTAACACCCTGGTTTTAGGGGTTAGATTTTTAATGCTTAGCTCGGGTGTTGGCACACCTCAGTGTGTGTTTGGGTAGTTTTAGGGGTCCTGAGAACCCTAGGTGGTGGTAGATTGCTTTGGTAAATTTTTAGTTTTAGGGGCTAAAAGGGGGAGTTTGGATGGAGAGGGCCTTAAGAGAATTTTTGGTGGGGTTTTGGCAAAAAGATTGGTGTGGCAGAGTGGCAAGGAGGCGCCACTTAGAGCATGGAGAAGTGACGCCACTTGAAGGGGAAGGGGGGCCAGTGTTCGAGTTGCAAGGATGGCATTGTGGGTTGTGTTTTTTTTTTTTTTTGGCGTCATGGAGGAGGGGTATTGGACGGTTTTGGGAGGCTTGAAAGATGGAGAAAGACTTGGTCTTTGTTTTTAAATTTTGGCTAGTTAGGTTTGACTTTTTCAAAACATTTTGAATGGATGGAAGGGAGGTGTTTTAGGAGAGTTTTGAGGGATTTTTTGTGGGAGGTTGGAGCTAGGCCGTGTAGTATAAATAGGGGGAGGGGAGGTGCTCATTTTTATTCACCATTTGCTCATCATTTCTTTGTAGCCGAAAGTTCATTCTCTCATCTCCCTCTTGTGCCGAATTTTATTTGTTCTTCTCTAGTTGTTGTTGCCGAATTTGTAAGCAAGAGAGAACCTCTTCTTTCCCCATTTATTTTGCATAGGCCGAAACTTCTTTTGAGCACCATTGCCGAAACCTCTTAACCTTTTTCCTTTTAGCCTAAGCCGAATATCTACAGCCTCTTCTCCTTTTCTCTTCTTTATGTTTTAGCCGAATCTCCTCTCACCCTTGTCGAAATATCCTCTTAGTAGCCTAGGGTGGTTGGCCGAATATCAGCAAGGGCGACCTCTCTAGTT
This sequence comes from Gossypium sturtianum, assembly GCA_025698515.1. Taxonomy (NCBI): domain Eukaryota; kingdom Viridiplantae; phylum Streptophyta; class Magnoliopsida; order Malvales; family Malvaceae; genus Gossypium; species Gossypium sturtianum. The sequence continues at coordinate 80,140,220 of CM046953.1, read as the reverse complement.
CTGCTCCATTCGGTTTAAGGGAAGGTAATGTGTTCGACCTTAGCAGTTGATGTGAGTTCTTTGTTTTAATGGCCGAAACCGAATGGTTGGCCTTAGTTTTTGGCATGGCCGAATGTTATAGTGCCATTAAGTATGTTCTCTTGTGTGTAGCCGAAAGAAGGAAGCATTGAGGAAGTCTCTTGGATTCGATCATCTAAGGGGCATATCGACACGAGCAAGGGAAGCCTTCGGGATCTCAGATTATTTCGGTAAGGATATTAGTAAGTGACTTAGAATTAGTTGATTATGACTTCGTTGATTAATCGTGTGGTTCTGATTAAGTGACTTTCGATGGAGGCCAATACCAGTCAAGAAGGGAAAGGGAAGGTCCCTGTCCCAAAGTTTAAGAAAAGATCCGTTTCTGCTGTACGAGATTGGCCACCAGGGTGTGGGCCAGCAACAGAAAACGTTAGGCAAATAGCCGTAGTCTCACTAAACGATAGCGTCGAGGATCGAGAGTCTAGAACTCCAAGTAATAAGGTGTGTAGTTAACCATTGTTTCCGGGATTTTCGTGATAAATGTCTATTTTATATGTATGCTAACCAGTGCAGTTAAATGTGAAAATGGTACCCTTAAGGGGTATGAAGACGATCAGGTTAGTAGCAAAGTTTGTAAATATGTGATCACGGTTTTTATTATGTGAATATGCCTATGATTGTGTTTAATATGTACATGCACCACCTTATCATCATTTTATGTTACATGTGCATGGGTGGGTTTTTTGAAAGAAGGTACGGGTGTACTTCGAGTACGTGGTTGATGTCAGCTTTGTGCTACATCGTGGGTTGGCGCTGACTGAGGTCGCATTGTGGATCTTTGCGATTTAGTTCGCGTGGTTACCTTGATTGATATGGGCTTTATGCCATATCGTGGCTTGATGGATTGCTGTGTGCTCCATCGTGGTTTGATGTTAGCTATACGCTACATCGTGGATGGCATTGGTTGCCTTTTTGGAGGGAAAAGGAGAGGGTGACTCGATAGTCCCCTGGTGTGTGTAGTAAATTTGGATAAGGGGTGTGTAGCGGATGGACCCTAGGTTGGGTTGGGAATCATGTTGCATTATTTTTGTAATAATATGGAAATGGGCCAAGCCCAATATGACATGTGGATAGGTATGTTTTGGGAACATACGTGGAAATGGGCCAAGCCCAGTTGATATGTGGTTTATTGAGAAATGGGCCTAGCCCAGTATTTGAGTATGATTTGAATGTGGGCCAAGCCCAGATTGTGGTAATTGTTAAAATGAATATATATATTACTCTTTGCATTTGATAATTGGGATATTATGTGGCTAGCATGTGGGTGGATTTCAGTGGTTAACTTACACGCTGAGTCTGTATGACTCACCCAACTTTTTAATCATCGCAGGTGAGTCGTGATTAGTGGACGGGTTGGAGTGGATACAAGGTGGCCCATGCAGAAGGGGATTTTTCCTACAGAAGATGTTTTACTTTATTTAAGTATTTTATATTAGCAGTATTTTGGAATTTTGTTTGATGTAATAAGGGCCTCTTTGATTTAAAGTACTCTATTTATTAATGTTGAAATTTACACTACACTTAGTAATATTTTCGCAAAAGATTCATATTATAGCAACTTATAATAATGTTTTAATTCGGAAGTTTTCAACAAGTCGATATTATTTATTAAATTTTAAATGGACACGATTTCCAGAGATAATAAAATTTTCAAGTTTAGTTCTAAAGTCAAAGATTTCCAACCGTCTTTCCCAAAGTGACATAACCGATTCTGATTCGTAGTGAATGGGTCGGGTTTGGGGTGTTCTGATTTGCAGTATGAGCAGTGTCAAAACTCGGCTTTGAGGGTTTTGGGCCCAAAAACGTCTCAAAATGGGCTTTCGAAAATATGGGCTTTTAAGAAATTTTTCGAGTTACTCACGGCATGGCACTGCACCTCAGACCGAGTCCACTGGTAAGTACTTGGACTTGTGAAGTAGCTTGTTATATGAACTGTTATGGGCTTAGTTTGGGCTCAGAGAATAGAATGATAGGGCTATTGGACCCTAGGACTAGTCTACTCAAACACATGCATAAAACTTAAGGTTACTAAACAAACCTATGATTAAGTCACGAGTTAAGGTGTGGCAACCATTGTGCGCATGTCTCAGGAGTGGATCAGGAAGAGTCCGGTACTTAAGCGGTCCTCGTGACTCACCTCCTCTTCACTGGAATCCTATCTCAGTGCGTAGCTACGGTTCACCTTAACCAAGAGGACTTGTTCATAGGCTAAACCAATTATTAAAACCCGAAAGGATTTGCCTCACTGCTTTAAAACCCTTAGTTTTAAAATTTCTAAAAAAAAAAAAATACCCACAGTAGGAAAATGACGAAATTACCACGGGTAGGGAAGGAAACTTGATTGCTCGAAAGAACTACTCTCGGAAACTTCATCGCATAAAATTTCTCGTGGATAAAGCAGTGAAACAAGAATTTCTAATGCATAAAACTTTTTTAAACAGATAAATCGCAACGATAGAGATGAGTTCTAGGGGACGCGGTAGAGGTAGAATGGCAGTTTCGGAAACCGTAGGGTCTGGCCATGGGTCAGAAAGTGAAGTGCCGCCAGCAGTGGGCGCAGAGGAACAAGATCAGACGGAAGAAGATGACGCAGTGTCGCAAGCCATGCTACGAGTGCTTCAGTAAGTGGCAAGAGCTAGTAGGGGAAATGGAACTCGAAAATCGGTGTCGGAAAGGCTTAGATTGAACGGAGCTGAGATCTTTAGAGGGATATCCGGAGTAGCTCCGAACGTAGCGGAGTATTGGCTAGAAGCAGTTGAAAGAATTATGGACGATTTGGACTGTACCAACGAAGAAAAGCTGAAAGGTGTCGTTTCATTACTTCGCGACGAAGCTTATCGTTGGTGGCTCACTGTCAAACAAGGTGTATCGACAGATCGACTGGATTGGGATTTCTTTAAGGAAAAGTTTGAAGGAAAGTACGTAGGAGCCAGTTATTTGGACTCGCAAAGGAAAGCGTTTCTAAACCTAGTACAAGGGAGTAAGTCGATAGTTGAGCACGGCGGAATTTGTACAGTTAAGCGAAGATGCTAAGGGAATTGTGGCCACCGATTATGAGAGGTGCATCCGGTTTGAGGACGGATTGCGAGATGAACCGGATCTTGATTGCTCGCAGAGGAGAGAGACTTCGCGGTGCTAGTGGAGAAAGCTCGGACATCAAGAGGTTAAGAAGACTATAAGAGAAAACCGAGAAAAGAATAGAAGCGAGAATAAGAGAAATATTGGACCGTCAGCATCGCTTGGTAATGTCCAGAAAAGACCAAGGACCGAGAACCCTGTAAGTACACTTGTACCAGTGGATCGAAATCGTTCTTGTGTTCGATGTGGAAGACCTCACACAGGAGAGTGTTGGGGAAATAATAAAGAATGTTTTCGGTGTGGATCTAAGGCACATCTGGTCAAGAATTATCCTCGAACGACGAGGGGTCGTGGTTCAAGTCATGGAAGGAATGGTTCTAGTCAGAGTCAACCAAGGATGTGATGTTAGGTAAGCTCCTTTGCTTTGGTATATGCTTTAATTACTGTGATTGCTTAAGAGTTAGCCTATTCTGTGTTGCTAAGAGAGGTGTTTCGAATTTTGAGCGTGAACTTAGAAACTGTGCCTAGAAGGTATGTTAGCTCTTTAAGATCGAGAGTTGTGACTTTTAGCGTAGTGGGAAAAATTGGACTGTTAATTTAGACAAGTAATTTCGAGGACGAAATTATTTCAAGGAGGGTAGAATTGTAACACCCTGGTTTTAGGGGTTAGATTTTTAATGCTTAGCTCGGGTGTTGGCACACCTCAGTGTGTGTTTGGGTAGTTTTAGGGGTCCTGAGAACCCTAGGTGGTGGTAGATTGCTTTGGTAAATTTTTAGTTTTAGGGGCTAAAAGGGGGAGTTTGGATGGAGAGGGCCTTAAGAGAATTTTTGGTGGGGTTTTGGCACAAAGATTGGTGTGGCAGAGTGGCAAGGAGGCGCCACTTAGAGCATGGAGAAGTGACGCCACTTGAAGGGGAAGGGGGGCCAGTGTTCGAGTTGCAAGGATGGCATTGTGGGTTGTGTTTTTTTTTTTTTTGGCGTCATGGAGGAAGGGTATTGGACGGTTTTGGGAGGCTTGAAAGATGGAGAAAGACTTGGTCTTTGTTTTTAAATTTTGGCTAGTTAGGTTTGACTTTTGAAAACATTTTGAATGGATGGAAGGAGGTGTTTTAGGAGAGTTTTGAGGATTTTTGTGGGAGGTTGGAGCTAGGCCGTGTAGTATAAATAGGGGAGGGAGGTGCTCATTTTCATTCACCATTTGCTCATCATTTCTTTGTAGCCGAAAGTTCATTCTCTCATCTCCCTCTTGTGCCGAATTTTATTTGTTCTTCTCTAGTTGTTGTTGCCGAATTTGTAAGCAAGAGAGAACCTCTTCTTTCCCCATTTATTTTGCATAGGCCGAAACTTCTTTTGAGCACCATTGCCGAAACCTCTTAACCTTTTTCCTTTTAGCCTAAGCCGAATATCCACAGCCTCTTCTCCTTTTCTCTTCTTTATGTTTTAGCCGAATCTCCTCTCACCCTTGTCGAAATATCCTCTTAGTAGCCTAGGGTGGTTGGCCGAATATCAGCAAGGGCGACCTCTCCTAGTTCTGCTCCATTCGGTTTAAGGGAAGGTAATGTGTTCGACCTTAGCAGTTGATGTGAGTTCTTTGTTTTAATGGCCGAAACCGAATGGTTGGCCTTAGTTTTTGGCATGGCCGAATGTTATAGTGCCATTAAGTATGTTCTCTTGTGTGTAGCCGAAAGAAGGAAGCATTGAGGAAGTCTCTTGGATTCGATCATCTAAGGGGCATATCGACACTAGCAAGGGAAGCCGGGATCTCAGATTATTTGGTAAGGATATTAGTAAGTGACTTAGAATTAGTTGATTATGACTTCGTTGATTAATCGTGTGGTTCTCGATTAAGTGACTTTCGATGGAGGCCAATACCGATCAAGAAGGGAAAGGGAAGGTCCGTCCCAAAGTTTAAGAAAAGATCCGCTTCTTGCACGAGATTGGCCACGTGGTGTGGGCCAAAGAATGTAAAAACGTTAGGCAAATAGCCGTAGTCTCACTAAACGATAGCGTCGAGGATCGAGAGTCTAGAACTCCAAGTAATAAGGTGTGTAGTTAACCATTGTTTCCGGGATTTGCGTGATAAATGTCTATTTTATATGTATGCTAACCAGTGCAGTTAAATGTGAAAATGGTACCCTTAAGGGGTATGAAGACTATCAGGTTAGTAGCAAAGTTTGTAAATATGTGATCACGGTTTTTATTATGTGAATATGCCTATGATTGTGTTTAATATGTACATGCACCACCTTATCATCATTTTATGTTACATGTGCATGGGTGGGTTTTTTGAAAGAAGGTACGGGTGTACTTCGAGTACGTGGTTGATGTCAGCTTTGTGCTACATCGTGGGTTGGCGCTGACTGAGGTCGCGTTGTGGATCTTTGCGATTTAGTTCGCGTGGTTACCTTGATTGATATGGGCTTTATGCCATATCGTGGCTTGATGGATTGCTGTGTGCTCCATCGTGGTTTGATGTTAGCTATACGCTACATCGTGGATGGCATTGGTTGCCTTTTGGAGGGAAAAGGAGAGGGTGACTCGATAGTCCCCCCGTGTGTGGTAGGTGGATAAGGGGTGTGTAGCGGATGGACCCTAGGTTGGGTTGGGAATCATGTTGCATTATTTTTGTAATAATATGGAAATGGGCCAAGCCCAATATGACATGTGGATAGGTATGTTTTGGGAACATACGTGGAAATGGGCCAAGCCAGTTGATATGTGGTTTATTGAGAAATGGGCCTAGCCCAAAGATTTGAGTATGATTTGAATGTGGGCCAAGCCCCATTGTGGTAATTGTTAAAATGAATATATATATTACTCTTTGCATTTGATAATTGGGATATTATGTGGCTAGCATGTGGGTGGATTTCAGTGGTTAACTTACACACTGAGTTCTGTATGACTCACCCAACTTTTTAATCATCGCAGGTGAGTCGTGATTAGTGGACGGGTTGGAGTGGATACAAGGTGGCCCATGCAGAAGGGGATTTTTCCTACAGAAGATGTTTTACTTTATTTAAGTATTTTATATTAGCAGTATTTTGGAATTTTGTTTGATGTAATAAGGGCCTCTTTGATTTAAAGTACTCTATTTATTAATGTTGAAATTTACACTACACTTAGTAATATTTTCGCAAAAGATTCATATTATAGCAACTTATAATAATGTTTTAATTCGGAAGTTTTCAACAAGCTGATATTATTTATTAAATTTTAAATGGACACGATTTCCAGAGATAATAAAATTTTCAAGTTTAGTTCTAAAGTCAAAGATTTCCAACCGTCTTTCCCAGTGACATAACCAGATTCGGTCGTAGTGAATGGGCCGGGTTTGGGGGTGTTACACAGAGTGGAGTGGCGTCACATGAAGGAGCTTTAGGGGTAGAGTTCGAATCCCACCTGTTGCAAAGTTTTGGATTATTTTTTTTGTGCTAAATGGTAAGTGTCGGCCATGGCTTTAATAAAGGAAAGGAAGACTTTTCAAATGATGGAAAGAAGACTAAGAAAATAAGGTAAGGAGGAGAACAAGGGAAAAATAAGGAAAGAAATAAAGGAAAAGGAGTAAGAAGGGGGAACATGTTGGCCGAATTTTTGGAAGGAGCTTGGGGAAAGAATTTTGGTCAACAAAATCCTTTTGGTGTTAGGGACATACACGGTTTTGGTAGGGGCATTTTATGAGCCAATTTTCTTTAGCCTTTTGCAAACTTGTGCATGAGAGGTTTTCATTCTTTTTGAACAATTTTGGTGCTCTCTTTTCCAACCTTTTACTTTGTTGCCAAACACTCAAAATATGGTGTTCATTTTTCCTTTGTTTGCCAAAACACTCAAGCCTTTTGATCATCTTCTCTTTGGTGTTAGCGAAACTATCTAACACTTTTCCCATCTTTTCTTTTCTTTTCACCATTTCTTCAGCCTCTTCTCTTCTTCTTTAATCAATATTTTTGATGCCTTAATCTTACTTGATCTTTTCTCTCTAAATAGCCAAAACTTTAATCACATTATATCTTCTTCTTCTTGCTTGCATATTGGGCATTTCTTCCTTGACCGATTTGGGTAAGTGATTTCATCCTCTTCTTTTCTTTTTCTTTTCTTCATGGCCGAATATGTGCCCTTATCATTGGAGGGTTCTTTAAACCGAAACATCTCTTTCTCCTACTCCCTCATATCGTGATCATCTCTTTTTCGTAGTGTTCTAGTGGGTGGTCGTATATCACATCCTTGTCGATTCATCCGTAGCCATAAGCCTAATCGGTGGAAGTCGGAGCTATTATTGTTAAGGTAAGGAATTCCTTCAAGGTTCTTTTCGATCTATCTCATTGCGTTGTTATTCCACTAAAACAGATCGTTAGATTTGACTAATCGATTATTTTAGGGACTAAACTACTCGTTTTCTCTACTCGTTGGTTCTTCGGAAGTAGTGGCAAGCCGAATCCTATCCCTAAACAACTACTCTCTCATAGTAGTAATTTACTGACCGAGACTTTTTCAATGGTGGCAAGTGGTAACGATTTGAAAGGAAAATCGATAAGAGGACAAAAAGGGAGTGGACTTGCAATCTCTACTTCCAAGTTTAAGCGTAGAGCGGTATCGGCAGTTCGGGATTTCCCACCGGGTTATGGACCATCATCCGGTGAGAATAGGCAAATCGTGGTCGTTCACGATACTAAGAGTAAGCATTTAGATCGTTGATTTAGATTTGGATTAAGAAAAATATCTTATGTTAGTTAATTGAGTATTATGGTGATATAGGTGCCGACGATCAAGAAGGTTTAGTCCTTACCGTAATCAGGTGTGTAATCTCACACCGAAATCCCATTGATTCATGACTCACCATTATGTTGGAAGAATAGATCGTTGTTATTTTCAAGCCTAATAACCGTAATATGGCATGAAAATCAAGTAACTTGCTTAATCAACGTTATTCCTAAAGATATGTCAAAATCGGTATTAAATTGCTAAATTACAAAAATTCCCTTATGGGCCGATTTACGAAAATGCCCCTATGGGCCGATTTATCAAAATGCCCATATGGGCCGATTGCTAGAATGCCTTAGTGGGCTGAATTACCAAAGTACTATAATGGGCCGATTCACTGTAATAATTCACTTGATAAATGGTTGTTATTTACATGTGGATATTTTATTATGTATGTGGCATTTTTTTTTTTACATATTGCATGGGATGGGAAAAAATTTCATGAAGAGTGCAGTAGCTGGTGGCATTGCCACAATTTGTTTACTAATGTGCTTAATTATGATTTGGTGGCTTGACCACAAAAATATTATATAAATAGCAGTTCGACTTCAAATTGGTGTGAGCGGCGGGGTGGGTTGACTTGATCCCCACGGTGTGATTACTGGTCTGGGGTGTGATGGATGGATGGGTTGGGTTGCATACATTTACTTCATTTAAATATTGTTATGTAAATGGGCTTAGGCTCACGATTATGCTTTGCGGGTTCAGCCCAAAGTGGATGACGGTAAGGGATTATACACCGAGTTCTAGTAACTCACCCCATCTTCTTAACCCCTGTGTAATGCTCAAGAATGAGGACTTGGGCCCATAGATGACCGGTGGAGGCCATACTTTGGAAATATTGTTTTCGAACATTAGTAAACTTCTTTTCCGTTTATTTTCGTTACTCTTACTATTTTGGGTTTTAAAGTTGTAATAAGGCCTCTGGGATATGTTTTATTTTGCTTTATGTTTAAACGTATTTAATATCTTTCTTAATTTGTTTTAAATGGGGATATTCTAAAAATCATAATTAACGGTTTTCCAAAATTGATTAATAAATGGATTTCGTAATAAATATGTACAAATATTTTAACTTGGACTTTTCTTCCGAAGTATCATCGTCATTTTCAAAAGTTATGATTTTAAAGATTACCTGATAAATTTTCAATTCATCAATCAACCTCTCGAGATTTGTAGTATTTCTAACGAATATCTATAACTAAACTTGTTTTTCTTAACTATAACCAAATAACACTTACTTTAGAAAGATTCACTCGTTATTTATACGTTTTCTTCATGTAACATGTCAGATCCGGTCATACCGTATGAGCCGGGTTTGGGGTGTTACAAAGTCAATTTAGCCACCCAATTTAAATAAAAGCTATTTTTACCACCTTTGCAATTTAATCCTCTCTCTTAAGTTAATCACACAAACGAATAAATTCAATTCGCGAGATATTAGCACATGCTCAATCATATTTATTTAACACAAAAAATAATATTAAAATATTTTTCTAACTCAGATTCGTGGTCTCGAAACCACCGTTCCGATTAGGGTCGTAATCGGGTTGTTACAATTCGTCTATTTCAATCAAATAAATTATTTTAAAAAAATCAAAATAGAGAAAAAGCAATTCAATTGGTTTTTTTAGTTTTGTTCAATTGATCTGTTTCGATTCACAAGTTAATCGGTTCACCCCTATCTTTGAAACAATATCTCGACCAATTCCAGGTCTAGTTTTGAAAGCACTAATTTTGATCGATAAAATAACTTTTTTTATCCAATCAGGTACAACAATGATATAAGCATGGCCACATCATGTGATTAGTAACCATGTGGGCTTTGGATTGGGCCAATGTCCATTTCCACATCTCAATTGTGCCAAGCTTTAGTAGGCCAAATGAGGCTTTTGTTAAATTCATGGAGCTTAATTGTAACACCCCTTACCCGTATTCGACATCGAAACCGGGTACGAGGCATTACCGGACTTAACTCCCTTGAACGTACAACTTTGGGCTATAAAATTTCATTCCAACTCAAAGCTTCCCATTCACATTCATATCATCCTTATTAAGGGCCTACGAGGCCTTAAACATGCAAATGGCGGGTCTCGAAATCAAATCGGAAACTTTTGTAAACTTATAAAAATTTGGCCTTAACATGGCCACACGCCCATGTGAAATGGGACATGCCCGTGTGGGTAGGCCGTGTGGTCACACACGCCATGTCCCTAGCTTGTGTGGGAATTATTTTCATTTCAAACCTACAGGGGTTTTCACACTACCGAACACACGCCCGTGTCTCTGGCCTGTGTCCTTCACACGGCCTAGACACGCCCGTGTCCTCACCCGTGTGTGAAAATTTGGGTATTCTGTTTATGACGTCAGCAACCTCATGAGGGGCACATGGCCTAGGCACACGCCCGTGTGTCTAGCCCGTGGTCGACACTAACTTGCAACACTAGCATGCGGGGACACACGGCCTGGTCACATGTCCATGAGACTGACCGTGTGTCACACACGGCCTAGGCACACGCCCGTGTGCCTACCCATGTAGACAAGAACAAGGCTATTTGCCAATCTCTTTTATCACCCTAATTAACATAACATAAAATCCCATTCAACCATTTACCAAGCAACCCAATCAAGCATCCAACACATTCATGAATAACCTCTTCTTTTCATAAATTAGTACTAATGAGCCATCAACTATGGCAATATACAAAAGAGTTCATCTCTAAAAGAGCCAACACACTTGGCCAAAACAACAAAACATATCACTAAGTCTAGCCCCTATACATGCCATACTCAAAATGCTAAGTCTAAATATACCGAGATGAGTCGATAGTGTGGGTGATCTTCCGATTATCTTCGAATCCCGAACTAGCTCTTTGACACTATAAAACAAGGGAAAATAAAGGGAGTAAGCTTTAAGCTTAGTAAGTTTACATGTAAACCATAAGCATTATAACATATGCTAAATAATCACTAACATCATATACTAAGCATGAACAATTCACAATTCCACAATCATGCTTACTCATTTCATTTCTTACCACAATCCAACCACATAACAATTAAATTGCTCACATTCACTTGTACACATTCCCTGCACTCAACACCACAATGCAACATGAAACATTCACTTATACAAATTCTCGAAAATCCTCTCGGAATAATGCTAAGTATCCGTTGGTTTCGCACACAGCCCACCATTAATCAATAATAGGGTGGCATCGCACTTAGCCCACCAACAAGAATGTATATGGTGGTTTCGCACATAGCCCACCAAATGATAGTATAAACGATGGTATCACACTTAGCCTATCGTGAATAAGTAATAAGGTGGTATCGCACACAGCCCACCAAAAGAATAATTACGGATATTTTTTCGCACTTACTATTATATTCCGAGGTTCATACGGAAACTACTCACTATCTATCAATCTCAATCAATCTCAATCACAATTGATCTCATTCGTACAATACACCAATAAGAAACAACATATGTATTAAAAAAATGTATCGTTTACACATAAACTTACCTCGGTGCAAAATGTTTTAATCGACGACTTAATCCGTAACCTTGCCCTTTCCCCGGTCAAGGTTGTTTCCGCGCTCTTCTTGATCTATAATAATGAAATTTACTCATTTAATCACTTTATAATGCATGATACACCAAAATTTTTACTTAGGAAAAAATGACCATTTTGCCCTTACACTTTGGCAAAATTACGATTTTGCCCCTAGGCTCGTAAATCGTTTTTTCATCACATTTTCTCATTAAGCAAGCCTAGCTGAACATTTATTACTCCTTCAACAACTCACAAAATCAATTATTTCATGCATTTATTACACAATTACTACCTTTACAAATAAGTCATATTTAGGTGTTTTCATGATAACATCCTTCACAAAAGTTGTTCCTTAACTCACTAGCATTCATTTACTTCCATAAAAACTCAAAAAACTTCATAAACACTCTCATGGAAAGTCCCTAAACTTTCAACTATTTTGCAAAATAGTCCCCTCATTAGCTAGCTTAAGCTTTGGGGGTTCCAGAAGTACAAAAAATATCAAATAAAACCACCAAAATTACTTACTTGCAAGAGATTTGTTTTGCTGAAAATTTTGAACTTCAAGAACCCTTATTTCCTCTAAATTTTTGGTGGTAGAAGAAGCATGAATAGTAAAATATGATATCTCTTTTATTAATCTTATTTTATTCATTTTTTTATCACCAAATTTGACCAAAATTTAATGCTCTTGTCTCCCTAGTCTATATGGCCGGCCAACACACCCTTAATGGCCTAATTGCACTTTAAGGACCTCCAATTTAATATTCTATGGCTATTAGACACCTCTACCTTGCAAAATAGAACTTTCACACTTTATGCGATTTAGTCCTTTTTCACAATTAAGCATGCAATTGCTAAAATTGATGCACCAAAATTTTCATACATCCATATAATCATGCCATAACACATAAAATAATGTCAAAATAATTTTATTCATCCTCGAATTAGTGGTCCCGAAACCACTGTTCCGACTAGCCCCAAAATCGGGCTGTTACATTAATAGACCTTACTTTAGAGGTGTTAGGCCTATGGGAGTCAATTATGTACTCAACCCAATAATTAAAGCCCAACATGGGAAACCCAAGTATAAGATGAAACATTCAGATTTCAGATCCTATGCTCTATTTCATATATGTTATATTTTATGCGTTGAGTCATGTTTGTCGTATATTTATTTTGCTTCCACAATTTTATGTTTTCATGTTGTTTATGATTAGGTCATTATTTCCCTGTGTCACAACTTATTTATTTTCTATGTATTCATGTGTTCTTGACATTTCATTTTGTTTGTTTCAAATATCGTCATAGGTTCATAGAGTCTTTTCTTCAGAATTCATTTGCGTTTTTACTTATGTTTAAGATTTTGAGCATAATGAAGTTCTATTTATAGTTTTGCAGGTTCATTTGGCTGACCATATATCATCTTATGACCTTTTGGTTTCCTCTTCAAATACATGCATGAGAGAATACTTAAGACCTAAGAGTTGATGCACTCACTTAAGGTCATATGTCTCTTCACATTCCATTCCCAAATGCAACATTCCAAGCATATACATTCATGACCAAATTCGATGGACCATTCTTCATGCATGGATGAAGAAACAAGGGGGACTTAATGTGACTTTTCGATAGATTCATGCACTTCCCAAATGCATGCACGTTCAAGGGGGCTTGTACGGTTTAAATGTAGCACATTGAACCAAATAGATATATTGGAAAAAGGGGAAGAACATCCTTATACATGCACAACCAAGGGGGCATTTTTGGACCACTCAATTTGAACATTGAACATGCATACAAATCAAAAGGGAAGATACATGAACTTGGAAGATTCATTGAATTGAAAGATTCATGTATTTGAAGATACATGCATGGATGGATAAAAGAGGATGAATCTTCAATAGATTCATTGAATAATAAGGTTCATGTATTTATTTTGGTTCATGTATTGATGAATATACATGTATCACATTAATAGCAGTTTGTGGCCATTCATCTACCTAGGCTACTCTACAAATAAATTGTCATTTGCAAAAACTAATGATCAATTACATATTTTAAGAGAATTCTCTTTTGTTCTTCAAGAATTTAAGTTCGAACTTATCAAGATTGTTTTCTTGTAGTGTTCAAACTTATCCGATCTTATCACTTCCTTCCTTTTTGTTTTCGAAGTGTGGCGATCACCCATATACCTTTGATTCCTATTTCATATATAAATAGTGGGTCAAAATTTTTCTTCAATTATCTAAACTTATCAAAATGTTAATCTGTTGGAAAAAATAGATTTTTGTAAGCTTTGAGGCATATTCTCGATAAGTAACTGTTGAGATTTGAATCATAAATGTAACGCCTCAAACCCGGCCTAGATGTTATGGTCAGATCTAGCATGTCACATCTAAAGGTTGTTTAAAAGCTAAACGTTCGTTAAAAACTTTGCATCCTTTTTGAAACTCCGAATTTCGTTGTTTGTAAAATAAGGTTTGCTTAAAGTGTATTCTTGGAAAGATGTTATTATTATTTTCGAAGAAAACTTGTTTAACACAGAAATCTGACTTAATGAATTGCGGAAATGTGATATTTTGAAAACGATTGTTATTGTTCTAAAAATTCGTGATTAACCGATTAACAATTTATAACTAGCATAATTACCAAATGAAAGTTTAAAAAGAAAAATCCAATGGCCTTATTACACAAAATATTAACCCAAAATAATATCATAAAATAAATTAAAACCGAATTTACTAAGTCTCGTAGGAGGCTAATCTGACGTATGGCCACCTCCGAGTCCTTCGTAGCTCCAAATCCTCTAACGCTGGGGATTACCTGCATGGTTAAAAGAAAGGGGGTGAGTTACGAGAACTCAGAGTGTAATCCCCGATATCAGTCACTATCTGGGCCTGAGCCCTTACGGTATTGGTATGGGCCTAAGCCCTATTCAGTAACAAGTTAGGCCTAAGCCCCAAAATCATGGTAATGCAGACAAAATGCAGCCCAACCCAATCCAACCATCACACCACCTGTACCAACCAATCGCACCATGTGGGGATCAAGTCAACCCACCCCGCCAAACGCAGCAATATTCCAGTCAAGCTGCTAAACGTGGTTTATGTGGCTGAGCCACTAAAAACGATATGTGGCATAGCCACTAAAACGGCATGTGGCAGAGCCACTTAAAATAGCACTTCCTCCAATCATCAACCCAACCCATGCAACATAGTATGAATGCAGTGTAACACATTTATAAACATATATATATCACATACACGATGTTTAACCACAATCAAAGGTATAACGGTCATTTTGTCACCTAAGGGTATAACTGTAATTTTCACCCCTTTGGGGGTATTTCGGTAATTCACCCACTAAGGGCATTTCGATCATTTACCCTCTAGGGGTATTTCGGTAATTTTACCCACCAAGGGTATTTCGGTAATTTACTATCTAACGGCCTTTTCGTCGCCTCGAGCGACTCGGGACCCCTTTCTGGTCAAAACGGTGGAGTTGGGCCTAAAGCCCAATTTCAGCCCAAATGGGCCCACACGCTCGTGTGGCCCATTCTGCTCATTTTCAGCCTTGGCTTTGTGGACTTCGCAGTCGCATCAGTCATTCGGCAATTTTCCATCGGTTTTGTTCATGTGGGCTCGTTAGCCCATTGGGCCCACTTAGCCCGTTTCGGCTCGATAAGGCCCATTACGGCCTCAGATTCGCGAGAGTGCTTGTGACACTCTCAACGATCTACCGCCATCATTAGTGGCTTGGTTTATCACTACGAGCACCCTTACGAGTAGCCACATATAATTTGGCTAACTTCTGCAACGAGTAGTCCGTGCGAACCGGTATGAAGTGAGCAGATTTAGTCAGCCGATCCACAATTACCCACACCGAATCTTTCTTGGTAGGCGTCAGGGGCAGCCCACTAACAAAATCCATGGTTACTCTTTCCCATTTCTAGAGTGGAATTTTCACCGGTTGCAGTAATCCAGAAGGTAGTTGATGCTCAGCCTTCACTTGCTGACATGTCAAACACTTGCTTACGAAGTCGGTAACCTCACGCTTAAGTCCTGGCCACCAGTACAGTTCACGTAGATTTCGGTATAATTTGTTTCCACCAGGATGCATAGCGTATGGGCTACTATACGCCTCCCACAGATTCAACTATCTTAACTCAGAGTCCTTCGGTACACAAACTCTTCCACGAAAGCATAATACCCCTTCACTACTCAGCCCAAAATCCACAGTCTCTCTATTTTTCACCTGCTGAATACGAGAACCCAATGACTCATCCAACATCTGCTTCTCTTTAATCTGGCTAATCCAAGTTGATTTTACCCGCAGTTCCACCAACAAGCTACCATCCTCAAATAGACTAAGACGAGCAAACATTACTCTTAGATCAGTTACCACCTTACAACTTAGTGCGTCTGCTACCACGTTGGCTTTTCCCGGGTGATACCCAATCGAGCAATCATAATCCTTCAGCAACTCTATCCATCTTCGTTGCCTAAGATTCAACTCTTATAAATAATGTCTCCATATCTTTAGTGCGAACACTACTGCAGCTAATTCCAAGTCATGAGTGGGGTAGTTCACCTCGTGCGGCCTAAGCTGACGAGATGCATACTCCACCACCTTCCCTTCTTGCATCAGCACACAACCCAATCCCGTGTGCGACGCATCACAGTAGACAACAAATTCTTTTCCCGCCTCTGGCTGAATTAATACCGGGGCTTTAGTCATAATCTTTTTCAACTTCTCAAAACTCTCCTGCTGTTTATCCGTCCAAACAAACGATACCCCCTTACGCAATAACTTAGTTAGGGGTGCCGCAATCAATGAGAACCCCTAAATGAACCGCCTGTAGTACCTGACCAAACCCAGAAAACTTCGAATTTCTGATACTGACCTCGGTGGCTTCCAATCTAATACGGCCTCAACCTTCCGAGGATCAACCCTAATCCCCTTGGCAGACACAACATGACCCAAAAATGTCACCTCCTTCAGCCAGAACTCGCACTTGCTGAATTTGGCATAGAGTTGTTTTTCCCTCAATATCTGCAGAACAACCCAAAGATGTGAATCATGCTCCTCCTCAGTTCTTGAATACACCAGAATATCATCTATGAATACCACTACGAATCGGTCTAGATAGGGCTGGAACACCCAGTTCATCATATCCATGAAAGCAGCTGGTTCATTTGTTAACCCAAACGGCATGACCAGAAACTCGTAGTTGTAAGAGTATGCCCAAAGATCAATCATGAGATGGTTATAATAAAATACTTGATTTACCATGTTTATTAATATAAAGCGTTGTCATTATTATTTTAGTTTTTCTTTCTGTGTGTACAAATAAACTATTTTATATTAATGTCCTGAGAATAATATGATTATTCTTAAAAGATCCTTAGTCAAGTATTATTGTTGACTAGGACAACAATAATGCATTAAGACTAACATGTAGTTGATTGATGATAAAGAGTTTTAATTGATATGGAGTATCGAAATCAATGCATGGATATGTGTGTTAGAGAACAACATATTGGATTGACCCGCTATGAGTATGTTTCTTGGATTATTATGTAATTGTCACAACATCACTCATAGTGATTAATATGTATATGATCCTCAGACTTGAGATCATCATTATCCCAACATCGTGAGTTGTATATTTTGATACAATCAAACGCATAATCGTAACAAAGTTGTTCTATAAAGGTCGATGTTGGATATACCACAATCTATGTAGAGGATATGGTTGATCAATATAGGATAAGTCCCTCCTACATAATAGGAGTAATATCTTAGGCCACTTGATTGAGTGAGACTAGAAATGCATGGCCATGCTCAACTAAGTTGATATGAGATGTCATACTAATTTGTATATCATAGTCTACTCAAGATATCAAGAAACATGGGATGGACTATGCAAGTGTGACTATCCCATGACTTGTATCCGTTCCAAAGATAAAGGACTTAAGGATTAATGCATGAAAGGTTAATCACAAAAAGGTTATGTCGAATCATGACTTCTTGTAGCTGAGGTAGCAATGATGCATTGCTAGATGCCACTCATTGTTTGTAACATTAGAATCGTTCTAGTATTATCGCTAACGTTGCAAGAACCTGTGGTCACACCCTATGGTTGAAATGAACGGAATAAAACATAGTTGGTATTGTGTTTGGTTGTCACATGAATTAAATTAATTAAATAATTAATTTAATTGGGCAATCAAATATTGAACGTATTATATGTACAAGGATGTTGTACACATAATGACAAAATAGTTCTACTAATATATGAATTTGATTCGTATATAAATTTAAATAAATATAGTTTACCGGAATCATTGTTATAATTAATGTAATTATAATTTTCGGATATAATTAATGTAATTATAATTTTCGGTTAAAAAACTTTATTGTATTTATTTAATTTTATGGTACATTCAAGAGATACCAATTATAAAAGGTATTAAAAAGATAAAAAGCTTAAGAGAAACCCTAAGAGATAGTTTTGTGAGGTCTAGCAGACGTCAAGCAAATAAACCTCCAAAATAGTTTTGGAGATTTCTTCCGTTCATAGTTAAACCGGGTGGATTACGTAGAGGCCGACATCGGAAAAGGTTGCGGCTTGGTTCGACAGTAGATCAAAACTCTTGTTGCCGAGGCGTCGCTGTCTACTCAGATTGAAGTTTCGGTAATTTCAAAACCTTTATTTCACCCCGATTCGTTCCTCACACCTGGATTCATGGTTTGGATCACCGGAATTAATTTTATTTTACTGCGCCGTGGGGGTGCCGGCGTTCCAACAGTAGTGTCCATAACGAGTACTAAATGCGGTCTTGAACACATCTGACTCCTTAACCCTTAACTGATGGTACCCCGAGTTCAGATCTATTTTAGAGAAAACCAAAGCTCCTCGCAGCTGATCAAATAGATCGTCTATCCTTGGTAGAGAATACTTGTTCTTAATCGTTAACTTGTTCAACTGACGGTAGTCAATACATATACGAATTGACCCATCCTTCTTCTTTACGAACAATACCGGTGCTCCCCACGGAGACACACTCGGTCTGATAAATCCTCGATCCAAAACCTCTTTGATCTGAGCCATTAACTCCACCAGCTCCTTCGGTGCCATCCTATAAGGGGCGATGGACACCGGAGCTATAGCACACCATACCCGGCCTAGACGTTATGGCCGGATCTAGCATGTCACATCAAAAGGTAGTTGAAAAGCTAAGCGATCGGTAAAAATGTTGCATCTCTTTCTGAAACTCTGAGTTTCGTTATTTGTTGAAAAAAACACGATTTGCTTAATGTCCGCTTTTGTAAAGTTGTTATTATTTTAAAAAAAATATTTTTGTTGTGAAAACTGAACTTGAATAGTTGCGAAAACGTGATATTTTGAAAAACGGTTATTATCATTTTAGGAAAACCCAGTATTTAAACGTTTAACAATTTAATAATAGCCGAAATAAAAGTTAAGAAGGAAAATAAAATCCAATGGCCTTATTACAACATATTAATCCCAAAATAAACAATCTTAAAATAAAGTAAAGACTGAATTTAATAAGTTTCGTGAGAAATAACTCCGATGTATGGCCACCACCGAGTCCTCCGCAGCTCCAAATCCTCTAACGTTGGGGATTACCTGCAAGGTTAAGGGAAAGGAGGTGAGTTATGAGAACTCAGTGTGTAATCCCCTAAACGGTCACTATCTGGGCCTAAGCCCTATAATCATGGTAATGCAAACAATAAAATGCAGCCCAACCCAATCCAACCAATCACACCCCCGTACCAACCAATCGTCACCTGTGGGGATCAAGTCAACCCACCTCGCCAAACACACCAATATTCCAGACAAGCTTCTAATCACGGTATTTGTGGCTGAGCCACCAAAATAATAGTATATATGTGGCATAGCCACTAAAACAGTATGTGGCAGAGCCATTAGGCTACACTTCCTCCGATCATCAAACCCAACCCATGCAACATGATATAAATGCAATGTATCAAACGTATAAAAGTGTAAATAAAACCATGTACACGATATCCAACCATAATCGAGGGTATAACGATTATTTTTACCCCTTTGGGGGTATTTCGATAATTTTACCCATCGAGGGTATTTCGGTAATTCACCCATTAAGGGTATTTCAATAATTTACCCTCCATGGTATTTCGGTAATTTACTCATTTAACGGCCTTTCCGGAGGCCTATTGTCGCCTCGAGTGACACGGGACCCCTTTTGGGTCTCTACGGTGCAATTGGGCCAAAAATCCATTTTAGGCCCAAACGGGCCCATAGGCTCGTGTGGCCCATTACGCATGGTTTTTGTCTCAGTTTTGTAGACTTCGCAATCACATCTATCATTCGATAGTTTTCTATCAATTTTGCCTATGTGGGCCCATTAGCCCACTGGGCCCATTTGGCCCGAATAGGCCCGTTACAGCCTCAGTTTTGCGAGAGTGCTCGTGACACTCTCAACGACCTACCGCCATCATTCGTGTCTCGGTTTACCACTACGAGCACTCGTACGCTCGAGTGGCCACGGTTACTGGTTTTTCAGCTTTTCGGCCTTTGGCCGATTCACAGGGCAATACATGCTTTCAACACATTGGTGTAAGATTACACACCTGATTATGTAGAGTACTAAATAATCACAAACGCCGTTACCTAAACCAAACATAACGCACAGTTAAATCTATTAAAAAAATAATTGGATGATCTTTAATCTGAACACCTAACTATGAGATTTACTAACACTTGCCTTCACTAGAGCGATCAACCGCGAGTTGCCTATCTAAACCAGATGCCGACGCCCTTCCGTATCCAGGCGGAAAGTCCGGAATTGCTGACACCCTATGCCGTTTAAATTTGGGAGCAGGTGCTACGAGTCCATTTCCATTAGGCACTCTTCCTGATCCCCCTTTAGACTGGCTATTACTTGCCTCCATGAAGAACTCTTGATTGGCTAAACCCACAGACTCGACAAAGACAGATTCTTTGAACAAACAAAAGTTGAACACGCACGGCCCTCAGTGATGATAATAAACTTCAACTAGAAAAGAACCGAATGGAGAAGAGAGGTTCGGCAGCAAGAGAAGCAACCACGAAATGTTTTTGCAAAATCAAAGAATCGTGCGAAGGGGAAAAGAAAAGAGAGTGAAGCTGGGGGCTTAACACTTCGGCAATGAGCATGAAAATGCAAGAGAAAGAAAGGTGATTGAAAGAGAATAGCTATAGGCAAAAGAAAGAAAAGTGCACCCCAAAGGTAGAAAAGTGAATGAATTAGGAGAAATAGAAAAAAAATAATGCACCAAACTGCAAAAGAGGAAGACCCGAATATGAATAAAAAGAGTAGCAAAACACAGAGAGAATTCGGTTTTCACTCACACTCAAAATGGCCGAAATTGCTACCAAACACTCCTCTTCAGCCAAAATTCCCCCCTTAGCTAGACTCCCATTTTTGGCCAACACCTCCTACCCACACAGCTCCTTGATTTTCTCCACCTTTCCCTCCTATTTTTGCTCTTCATAATCCATTTGAACCAGTTGACCAAGTCTCCAACTCCCTTAGTAGAATTTGATCCAAACTCAGCTACCTCCTCTTCCAAGGCATAAAATAAATACCTTGAAATGCTTGCCAGGGGAATCGAACTCCTTCCCCCTTGCTCTCTCCTTGACGCCACACCACCACACCACATGCTCCACTTGTGTCTTATTTTACCCTAATATACTTATGAGTCATACCATTTGAGATCAGGGTTCCACTAAGGCTAAAAATCAAAATTTTTCCTATGGCCTAACTTGAACTCGGGACTTCATAGTACCCTCTAAACACTCCAAAATCACACACCTAATGGGTCCAACCTGCATTAGTGTCGTTCTCTTGTCCTCAAAAATTTTAAACGCTTCTACGCCCCAGGCCCAGTGGGCCCAATTCTACTAGTCCCAAATTTGGGGTGTTACAGGAGCCGCTCCCGGTAACAACTCAATGCCGAATTCGACCTCACGATTTGGAGGTAACCCCAGAAGCTCTTCAGAAAATATGTCTGGAAATTCCTTTACAGTACTTACATCCCCAATAGACAAACTCTTAACCTCAGATGTGCGGACATAAGCTAGGAATGCCTCACAGCCTTTGCGAACCAGTCTCTCGGCCCTTAATGCTGAGATCACATTGGATAGATAGTCTCTTCGCTCCCCTATTACAATCACTTCTTCATCCTCCTCAAGACTTCAATATCATACGCTTAGCAACAGAATCCAAGTTCGCATGGTGTTTCACTAACCAGTCCATGCCCATTATGAGATCAAACTCGCCAAACGGCAGTTCCATCAAATCTGCCGGGAAGACAACCCCTTGAACCTCTAGAGGCACATCTCTAAATAATTTATTCACTACTACCGATCATTCAAAAGGACTAATCACCGACATCTCTCTATCAAGAAATTCAAATCAGATACCCAAAGACCTGCACACGTGACAAGTAACATACGAGTGTGTAGACCCAAAATTAATTAAAGTTGTAAATGGCACATCATGTATAAGAAACGTATCGGTTATGACGTTTGGTGCGTCACCATCCTCTCGACGCGAGCAAAGATAAACCAATCCTCGATCGCCTCGCTCAGATACCGGCATTACGCACTGCGCTCTGGTGCTCCACGACCACGTCCTAACCCATTTCCCCCTCTGGGTGGACAACGACCTCTCAGTGGCTGCTGACCACCTCTCTCTAGCTGCACAAAGCCCTAACCTACTGCTTGCGTCCGAACAGGCTCCCGAGGACAGTCTCGGTACATATGATCCTTGGACCCACATCTGAAACACCCGTCAGTTCTTCTCCAACACTCTCCCAAATGTGGTTTCCCAATCTCAACACAAGGTTACAGTCGACCAGCAGCAACTGGAATCCCAACTCGGGCTGGCCCATCAAACCTAGGCCTCTTATGAAATCCCCCTGAAGAACCTGAAGACCCATAATCTCTCTTATTCCTGCCCCTTTCCTTGTCACAATTTTGACGCTCAGAGCGTTTCACTTCCTCGGCAATCTTTGCCTTCTCAATCAAAGCAGCAAAATCTCTTTCTCTCTGCGGGGCTATCAGTACCCGCAGACCATCCTCAAACTGCACACAATGCTCGTAATCGGTCGCGACTATACCCCAAGCATACCGACTCAATCGCAGAAACTCTGCCTCATACTCTACTACGGATTTATTCCCCTGAACTAGATTCAAGAATTCCTTTCTTCGGGCATCCACATAGCTTGCTCCGACATACTTCCCTTAGAAGGCCGCTTTGAAGAAATCCCAAGTCACACGGTCAGCTTGTGTACCTTCCCTTACTGTAAGCCACCATTAGTATGCCTCATCTCGCAGTAAGGACACTGCTCCTTTCAATTTCTGCTCTACTATGCAGTCCAGATCATCCATGATTTACTCTACAGCCTCTAACCAATATTCCGCTACATTCGGGGCTACACTCGAGATGCCCCTAAATATTTCTGCCCCATTTGATCGAAGCCGCTTAGAAATTGACCCTCGGGCCACAGACCCAGTACTCGCTCTAGCCACTATTTCAAAAACCCGTAGCATTGCTTAGGACAAAGCATCATCCCCTCCGGTTCGGTCATGAGACCCCATCTCAGTCACTGGTGATGTCAGTGCCTCTTTTTCAAGCATATGCCCCGATGCTGAGGATCCAGCCCTAGCACCCCGGCCTCTACCACGGCCACGTGTACCCCGTCCACGTCCTCTTGTACACATATCGGTGTAACATATTAATCTGCTTAAGAGTTTTATGCATCAGCTTATTGTTCAGGTAATTATTAACAAATGTTTTATGAAAGAAAAGTAATATGAGAAGTTTTCGCAGATCGATTTGACTAAAGTTCCAGTCTCTATAATCTCAGTTTCCCTAACCAAGGGTTCGGTATACTAATACTATCCCTAGTAGTTTTTCAGTACAGTCACTATAGCCTATAACCAAGTATAAGATCAGGGAACTTATGGATTTGGTGCCAGAGACTCGGTGTGCCATACTTCCAATAACACTATCACCTTTTCTAAACCACAATTTATTCAGATTTGGAAAAATTTTCAAACCCATTCCATAGCCGAGTTTTGCAACCTGGCTCTGATACCATAAAATGTAACACCCCAAACCCGGCCTAGACGTTATGGCCGAATCTAGCATGTCACATCAAAAGGTTGTTTAAAAGCTAAGCGTTCGTTAAAAACTTTACATCCTTTTTGAAACTCCGAATTTCATTGTCTGTAAAATAAGGTTTGCTTAAAGTGTATTCTTGGAAAGATGTTATTATTATTTTCGAAGAAAACTTGTTTAACATAGAAATCTAACTTAATGAATTGCGGAAACGTGATATTTTGAAAACGGTTGTTATTGTTTTAAAAATCTGTGATTAACCGATTAACAATTTATAACTAGTAGAATTACCACATGAAAGTTTAAAAAGAAAAATCCAATGGCCTTATTACACAAAATATTAACCCAAATAATATCATAAAATAAATTAAAATCGAATTTACTAAGTCTCGTAGGAGGCTAATCCGACGTATGGCCACCTCTGAGTCCTCCGTAGCTCCAAATCCTCTAACGCTGGGGATTACCCGCATGGTTAAAAGAAAGGGGGTGAGTTACGAGAACTCAAGCAGTGTAATCCCGCATATCGGGCCACTATCCGTAGGCTCGAGCCCCACGGTATCAGTATGGGCCTAAGCCCTATTCGGTAACAAGTTAGGCCTAAGGCCCAAAATCATGGTAATGCAAACAAAATGCAACCCAACCTAATCCAACCATCACACCACCCGTACCAACCAATCGCACCATGTGGGGATCAAGTCAACCCACCCCACCAAACGCACCAATATTGAAGTCAAGCTACTAAAAACGGTTTATGTGGCTGAGCCACTAAAAATGATATGTGGCATAGCCACTAAAACGGCATGTGGTAGAGCCACTTAAAACAGTACTTCCTCCAATCATCAACCCAACCCATGCAACATAGTAGGAATGCAGTGTAACACATTTATAAACATATATATATCACATACACGATGTTTAACCACAATCAAGGGTATAACGTTCATTTTGTCACTAAGGGTATAACGGTAATTTTCACCCCTTTGGGGGTATTTCGGTAATTCACCCACTAAGGGCATTTCGGTCATTTACCCTCTATGGGTATTTTGGCAATTTTACCCACCAAGGGTATCTCGGTAATTTACCCATCTAATGGCATTTTTGTCGCCTCGCGCGACTCGAGACCCCTTTCTGGTCAAAACGGTGTAGTTGGACCTAAAGCCCAATTTCGGCCCTAACGAGCCCACACGCTCGTGTGGCCCATCCTGCTCGTTTTCAGCCTTGGCTTTGCGGACTTTGCAGTCGCATCAGTCATTCGGTAATTTTCCATCGGTTTTGTTCATGTGGGCCCGTTAGCCCATTGGGCCCACTTAGCCCGTTTCGGCTCGATAAGGCCCATTACGGCCTCAGATTCGTGAGAGTGTTCGTGACACTCTCAATGATCTACCGCCATCATTAGTGGCTTGGTTTATCACTACGAGCGCCCGCACGCTCGAGTGCCTCAGTTGCCGATACTCCGGCTTTTCGGCATTTTGGCTTATGCCCAAATCACAGAACATCGTATTATCACAAACAACGGTGTGAGATTACACACCTGATTATGTGTTGTGACTTCCACTACTTCCAAACACCAACAAACGGCAGATGCCCCTTTATGGAGAGTATTCGGCCTACCCCTCATGGATAAAGAATCAAGTTCCTAGAAATTTTGATACACAAAAAAATGATGTTAGTACATCCCACATTCAGCCTCCCACAGAGATAAGAGAGAAAATCGAATCTCCTACCCAAGTAGTCACAAAACCCTTCACCATAACGAAATAAGAAAGCATTTGAGTCACCTTACCCTTACCAAATTACCACAAGATTGGTAGTTGTCCAATAAAGAGTTTCAGCCCTCACCACAAGAGAACAAAAGGGATTCGGTTTGGAGAAGGTAAGTAGATTCGGCCTAGGCAATACGAAGTTGAGTTAGGAGTTTCTGCTTTGACATAGCAAAGAGAGGGAAGAAAGAAGATGAGAGAAAGGAAACCGTTACCTTATATCAGAAAAGAGCCGAATGGGAAAGAGATTCAGCAACCAAGAGTAGCAACTATGAGTTAAGGATGGAACAATTCGGCACTTAGCAGCAAAACAAAAGAACCAAATTCGGTTATGGAGAGAAAAGACAAGGGTTTTGGCCAATAGGTGCTCAGGCTATATGCACAAAGAAACACACGAAAAGTAAGATGGAGATGAGGAGAAGAGACTAAGAATTTGGTAGAAGTAGGTTGAAGAGAAACTGACCCGAAATGCACCAGAAAATGTGACCCAAAAATGTAAAAACTTACAAAAGAAAGCTAAAGGAAATTTGGCACTCCCAACACACAAAAACCTAATATACACTCACTCCACCCCACACTAGCCGAAATTCCCCTTAGTTAGCTTCCCACTTCCGGCCAACACTACTCACACACACACACTCCTTGATTTTCTCCACTTTTCTCTCCTACACTTACTCTCCTTCACCCATTTGAACTGCTTGACCAAGTCTCTAACCAACCTTGTAGAGTTTGGCCCCAACTCTACCTCTTGCTCTCCCAAGTCACAAAATAAAAACCACCAACTGCCAACTGTGGGATTCGAACCCCTTCTCTCCATGCTCTCCACTAGACGCCATACCACCTTGCCACAAGCTCCACTTGTGTTAATAAAACACACTCTATTTTACATAAATCCTGCTTTTTACAGCCCTCTCCACTAAAGGGCCAAAAACCAAAAATTTTCCAGGGCTTGGACTCGAACCCAGGCCTCTCTAGAGCCCCCAAACACCCTCAAATAACTAGCTAAACAAGCTTAACACATGCAATTATGCAAACACACAAACCCCTAATTTTTGGGATGTTACAATAAAATTATGGTTTTATATTCTACCCCATGAGACATTTACAACAGTATATCATATGTTCAAAATGGTTGATTGATGAGTGAGAAATTTATGCTCAAAGTAAGCCACTTGTGAATTATGTTGAGGAAAATGGAAGCTTAGTCCCACATTGGTTAGATATCAAGTGTGGAATATGTTTATATATATGAACCAACTTGGTGGTTATTGAATGACTAAACTAATGCTCCCCCTCACGCGCAGAGGGTGCAAATCCAAATCCGCCCGGGTTGGGGGCACACACCCGCACGACATGGGCGACGCGAAATGTCCGGATTGGTCGGGCCTTTCTAGGCTTGCGGATATTTTAGCCCAATACGTAATCTTATTTTTTCTCAGCAGAGCTTATCTGTTCGGAATTAAAATGAGCTAATGGCTCATTTAATTGAAACGTTAATTGTAACAGCCCGTTTTTCAGTAGTGTTCGAAATAGTGGTTTCGAGGCCACAAATTTGACGAGTAAATTCGTAAATATTATTATTTAATATTTACGAATCAAATATGGTTTTAAAAAGTTTTTTGAATTGGTAATTTATGTTATATAAATGATTAATTATGTTCAAGTGGTAAGACCCTAAAGTCAAGTGGTTTTAGAAAATGAGGTATTGGGACCTCGTTTCTATAAACCTAGCCGTAAATATTTTTATAAATATTTAATGAGTGTTATTAGGGTTGTATTAAAGTTTCATTAAGAAATGTTAATGTTTCGATAGTTAATTAATTAAAAAGGACTAAATTTTAAAGGATGTAAAATTTGATTATTATTAGATTTGAGTGATTAAATGGCTTAATGAGTAATGGTAAAGGGACTTAAATGGTAATTAAACCATTTAAGGAGTTATTGGAAAAATATGGACATGGATTTGATGTTCTATTTAATTATTAACCAAGGTTAAAATGGTAAATTCATAAATTAAATTAAATAAAATAAAAACAAAAGTTATTATCATCATTTTCATGTCTTCTTCACCGACTTGTAAAAAGAAAGGAACCATTTTAGAACTTGAGGTTTCGAAAACTTCACAAGCTAATTTGGTATGTGATTTTTGGCCCATTTCTAATAATTTTTATGTTTTTGAAATCGTTGCAACTAGGTCTAGCTAGCTCGTACTTTCGTTTTTGAAACTGTTAAAGATTTTGAATGTTTCCATTGATGAATCTTTGTGATTTAGGTGTTAACTGATGAATTTGAAGTACTAGTTGTTATTTATAAGTATTTTATTAAGTGATTTTTGATCAATTTACCGATTAGAGACTAAATTGTTGAAATAGTAATAGTTCAAGGACTTGATGTGAAATTGTTACAAAAATGGTCTGAAATGGATGCTATTAATATTTGGTTGGCATGGTTTTGCAATAAAAATGGTTAATTTGCATGTTTTAGGTTGAGGGACTAAATTTAACAAAAGTAAAATGTTAGGGGCAATTTTGTAAAAATATAAAAAATGATTAAATTACATAAAATAAATCTTTTTTACTATCTAAATTAATAAATTTAATGAAATTATTAATTTAAATCAAGGTCGAGTGGAAAATTGAGGAGAATGGAAAATTACCAAATAGCCCCTGTACTTTGACATTTCTGCATATTTAGCCAGTAAGTTCGTATGAACTATAAACACTTAAATGTTGATTAGATTGAATGTTTAATGTGTTGTTCTAATGTAAATGAATCAATATATATGTGTTATTATGAAATTTATCATGTAAAGAAACGATGGAAATTCAACGACATTTCGACGATTATCGAGCCCCGTTTAAACCATAGGAATATATAGGATATAAATGACATGTCATTAGGGTTACGATGTTTCGGGTGCTAGTCTTGAATTTCCTACCGATAGTTGAGGTGCGACATTTGTTGTGGATATCGATCGCCTTGTGTGAGAAAAGATCGTAGCTTATAAACCGATCTCGTCACCTTGTGTGAGCGCACTCCAGTTACCATGTTCAAGGTGCTGGTCCTGAATGTACTACTGGTGGATGAGTTTCGACATTTGTTATGGATACTCGTTAGCTTGTGTGAACGACATCGTGTAGCTACATTCCGACCGTTAGCTTGTGTGAGCAGACCTATTTATGCCTCGAGTAAGCAATGATGAAAAGGAATAATTTCGACCATATGTTTGGAACACTTTGTGTGAGCTTTCCCGCATATCCGATATTATTCTAAGTGGTTCAACATGCATGAAAATGGAAGGAAAGGTATGCATTTAAATGACTTATATCATGAAAACTATGAAAATGAATGAAGAGAGAATGTTAAATGAAAGTATGTCTATGTTCATGAAATTGATGATTTGAAGTGAGGTTATTCATGTTCAATGACTTATCTTATGTTAATTCAAGTGAATTATGAAATGATGCACTA
The DNA here is from genome assembly GCA_025698515.1 of Gossypium sturtianum. NCBI lineage: Eukaryota > Viridiplantae > Streptophyta > Magnoliopsida > Malvales > Malvaceae > Gossypium > Gossypium sturtianum. Next base: position 80,111,342 of record CM046953.1, on the reverse strand, counting down.
ACATGTGTTGTTGATGATGCTTAGACTTGTGCCAAGCTATTGGTTGAATTATATTATGTTTACTTATAAAGTTATGCATTGTAATGGTAAGTGTCCAAATGGAAATATGCTTATGTTCATGAAAGGGTGGTAAGGATTAAAGTATGTAATTTCTTATGAATTGGTTGATTCCAAAAGAGCTATGTTTAAATGCACTAGCTTGTAGCCATGGTTGATGTTATGCTTATGTCTTGTGTGTTATGCATTTGAAACGTGTGAGGAAAGGTAATGAAATGGTAAGTTCATACTTGAAATGTAATATGATAAAAAGGGAATGATGAATTGAATGATGTACTTATATGTGAGAAATTTACGTATGCTATGGATGAATATACCCAGTTCATGAACAAATATACTAATTAGTGAATTGATGTTGTTATTTAAGCTAAAGTAAGTAAATGCAATGGAAAGTACGTAAGTGGAAGGGTTCAAAGTCTTATAAAATCCTATTATGTTAGGAATGAAAAATATATATGATATTGATGATATTACTCATTTATGAGTTGATGGTTATAAAGTTTGATAAAGTTTGTGGTATTGGTATAGGTTTATAATCACCCCATAAAATTCATTATTGAAATTAATTGTTATATTTAAAGTTTATACGAGCTTACTAAGCATTCATTGCTTACATAGTTATTTTCCTTTACTTTATAGAGTATCGTAAGCTCGTTTGAGACCTATCACACTATCAAATGAATATTGGTAGATTTTGATGTTTTGATCAAGGTTATAATGACATGTATATGTAGACTTGTGGTTTATGTTAGTTGATGAGTTTGGCATGTATATGTCATTTTGGTTTATGTAACTTTGTTACTTTTCATGCCTTGTTGATGTGTGTTATTTTGACAATGTGTTAATGCATGTTTGAATGGCCAAAATGGTAAGTGATGAATTGACCTCAACATGGTCAAGTTATGGTATGCTTTGGAAAGGTTTTGAATAGATGTGCATGATTGAAATATGGTTTGTATATGGTTGTTGGAACCATCTGGAAATACCTAGATTTGTGTCATTTAGATGGTTTTGATGCATGTGAGAAATGGTCCAAATGATAAAGTTATTTTGATATGGCATGAATCTAATATGGTATGGTTGATATGTGTCAATTGTGATATGTTTTGGTAGGGAAACAAGTTAGTTGATAAATGGTTAAATATGCACATGTTTAGGTATGTTTAATGTATGTGTTTGAGGAGCCTATATGGCATATTGGTTGTATGAATTATTAGCCTATTGTATGGACCTTTTTATGCAGGTTTTGAGCATGTTTAGAAGTCTTGATCATGTGTGCAAAAGTACTTAGGCTTATGCTGGATAAGGGTGAAATAAATGGCTTGATTTTAGCCATTTTCTTGTCCACACGGCCTAATACCCAGGCGTGTGTCTCAGCCGTGTGTGACACACGGCCATGCGACACGGCCGTGTGTCCCCTGTAGGTTTTAAAGGTTGCTATTCGAAATTTACACGGCCTAGCACACTGCTTGGCACAAAGGCTTGTGGCTTGGTCATGTGACCCAAGTCGGAGAGTTACACGGGCTGGGACACGACTTTGTGTCCCTATTCGAATGTTACACGGCCTGGGACACGATCATGTATCTCAGCCGTGTGAGTCACATAGCTTTGCCACACGGCCGTGTGACCCCAGTGTGTGGTCCCAGTAGTGTGAAATTTTCTAACTTTTTCCATAAATTTCTAAAAGTTTATGATTTAGTCCCGAATCGTTTCTAAAGGGTTTCTAAGGCCTCGAGGGCTCGAATAAGGGACGATATGTATGTGTTTGAATGAATTGTGCTATGATTTATGAAATGTTTAGAATTGAATGTTTTATGTTACGATTTTACTTGCAATGCTCGTGAACCCTATTCCAAATGATTTTGATATGGGTTAGGGGTGTTACATTAATTTGGGTTTAATGACTCCCTAATTCACGGACTTTATTGGATCAATTAGTCAAAATTTCCAAAAGTTCATTCATTTGAATTTTATTTAAAACCAAATAATCTGTAGGAAAAGATATACACTAAATTTTCCAAAATTTTGAGAGATCTTTTCCCTGCATATTTTTCAAACCGTTTTCGGTGATAGACGAAGGCAATGCTACAATTCGTTAACCATTGCAATCGTGCTACTATCATACTCATCTTGTTGTTGTATCCTGGGAGACAGTCGGCCAACGTTTCTCCAGCACCAAAGGAGCGACTGAATCTGTTGTAACGCCTCGAAATTGGGCCTAGTAGAATTGGGCCTATTGAGCCTTGGGCATACGAGCGTTTAAAATTTTTGAGAATATAAGAACGGCCTTATGCAAGTAGGACCTATTAGGTAAGTGATTTTGGAAGGTTATGGGGCTTTTATGAAGTCCCGAGTTCAAGTTAGGCCATGGGAAAAATTTTAGGTTTTGGGCACTTTAAGGGGGAGGACTGCTAGAAGCAAGGCTTAAGGGAATTTGTTGGGGTTTTGCTAACACAAGTGGCCACATGGTGGAGTGGTGGTGGCGTCAACATGCGAGCAAGGTGGAGTGGGGTTCGAATACCACAAGTAGCATAAGGGGAGTTTTATTTTATGCTTTGGTGGGAGAAAAAGTGGAGTTGGATTAGGACTCTACAAGGTGGAGGGAGACTTGGTCAATCGGTTTGAATGAGAGGAGGAGAGGAATTTGAGGAGAGAATCATAGAGTGAATCAAGGTGTGGGAGAGTTGTGCCATGAGTGGGGACTCCATCTATGCATTTTCGGCTAGGGAGGAAAATGAAGCATTTTGGGTAGTGTCTTTAGCCGAAATTCCAGTTGGTTTCCTGAGCATTTTCGGTTTTGTTTTTTTTTTTGTTGGAAGCATTTCGGGTCAATTCTTTCTTTGCAATTTCCTGCTGGCCGAATTCATTTTCTCCCTCTCTTCTCCAAATTTGAAGTTGTTTTCTACTATTCTTTGCTAATAGCCGAACCCCCTCCTACTCACCTATTCTCTCATTTCATCCACTTCTTCTCTCTTCTTAGGTCAATAGCCACCCTACTTCTACTTTGATTCCTTTAGCCGATTACTTGGTAGCTTGAAGCTTGGTGTTTTTCTTTTTGGGTGCCGAATCTCTTCTTTCCATTCAGCTTCTCTCTGATCAAAGGTAATGTTTCTTTCCTCTTTATGCTCTTCCATCTCTTTTACTTCTCCTCAAAACCGAAGCACTCAATCTCAATTCTTTATGGTTTAGGCCAAATCCACCCACCCTCTGCCATCTCAAATCCCTCTTGTTGTGGTAAGGGCTGAATTCTCTAAGGTGCTTCTTGGTGCAAACTGCTTCGTGATCTTTTCCAAGTGTTGGTAAGTTGGAGCATGGCCGATTAGGGGTGGAAGTTCCTTTTATCTCGTTGAGTTCATTAGGGCCGAAAGGCCGCTTCTTTTATTACCTTGTATAGTTTTCTAACGCGATCTTTTCGATAGGGGCGCGAATCTTTGAGCGGTAGAAGGAGGACCGAATACCCTCTTTGGAAGGGAGGCTAGTTTTTGTTGGTAAGTTAAGCCTATAGTCATAGGTATTCACATTTTGGGATTATCAAACAGAAGACTAATCGAGGCCAATTATGTTCTTAGGTGTTTCAGGAGTAACGTGATCCATATTCCAAATCGTGTGTAATCTCACACCCTTCTCGATGAATGCTTGCAATGTTCTCGTGACTCACCAAAGCCGGAAAGCCAAAAATTGGTAATCAGACCACTCGAAGCGTGAGTCAGAGTGGTAAATTGAAACACGAATGAGGGCTGTAAGTTATAGAGGGTGTCGCGAGCACTCTCGCAAACCGAGGTCAGAACCCGCCAAATCGAGCCGAACGAGCCAAATGGGCCCAATGGCTATTCGCCCACATGGGCGAAATTGATGGAAAATCACAAAGGATAAGTGCGGTTGCGAAATCTAAAAATCTTAGACCGAAACTATGCGTAAATGAGCCACACGAGTATGTGGGTTCGCTTGGGCCTAAAATGGATTTCTGTGCCAAATAGTTTCAGAAAGACCCAAAAAGGGTCATGTGTTGCTCGAGGCACGTGAGAGGCCTTCAAAAGGTCGTTATGATAAAATTACCAAATACTTCTCGAAGGGTAAGTTATCAAATACCGCTGAGGAAGTGACCGTTATACCCTTGATTATGGTTGGTTATCATGTATATGTTTTATTTACACTTTTGTACGTATGATGCATTGCATTTATAATATGTTGCATGGGTCGGGTTTCATGATCGGAGGAAGTGTATTCTCGTGGCTCGCCATTATTCTCGTAGTGGCCATGCCACGATATTCTGTTATTCGTGGCTCCGCCACAAATTCCGGGATTAGCCTTGTCCGCCATATTGGTGTAGGGCTAGGTGGGTTGACATGGTCCCACTGTGTGTAGGGTTGGTACGGGGTGTGTTTGGTTGGATTGGGATGGGATGCATTCTTTGCTTGCATTATCATGTTTATGGTGCTAAGGCCCAGATTGTCATCGGTCAGGCCTCGCCCCGATGATTGCAGCCCGCATGGGCTCGGGCCCGCTTAATGACCGATTAGGGGATTACACACCGAAGTTCTCGTGAACTCACCCCTCTACTTTAACCTTGTAGGTGATCCCCAGCCTGCTAGGGGATTTGGAGTCATGGAGGACTCTCGTGGTGGCCATACATCTGAGTACTTCTCACAAACTTTAGTAAATTTCGCTTTTGCTTCATTTTAAGATTATCTTAATTTGGGTTTAATATTATGTAATAAGGCCATTGGATTTTATTTTTTTCTTTTAACTTTCAATTCGGCTATTTTTAAATTGTTAGATGTTTGAACATTGAGTTTTCCAGAATGTTAATAACCGTTTTTCAAAATATCACGTTTCCGCAACTATTAAAGTTCGACTTTCACAACAAAAATAATTTTTTTTAAAAATAATTACAACTTTATAAAAATGGACATTTAGTAAATCGGGTTTTTACCAACAAACATTGAAACTCGGAGTTTCCAAAAGAGATGCAACATTTTCAATGAACGCCTAGCTTTTCAAACACCTCAATGTGACACGCCAGATTCGGGCCTAACTTCTAAGCCGGGATTGGGCTGTTACATCTGTCTTAAGAAAACTGTGAAAACAGGCCTCAACTAATAGTCCATTTTTCTTGTCTATCTACAAGTATAATATTTCGATCCAGTCTTTATTTCTATTTTCCAGATTATATATATATATTGTTCTGATTCGATCTTATGATTTAAATAAATATTTTACATTACTGTTTACTTCACTAACGTGTGTGCAGCAATCTTAAGACAGATTTCTTTAACACTTTCTAATCCGAGACGAATAGGACACTGAGGAGAACTTGTATTCTTTTTGTAAACATAAATCAATTGAACAAGTCTATTTCAAGATTTTATTCCTGTCGTTTAATAGGATTTATTTGATTTTTGTTTCAAATAGAAATCAATTTAATAATTTTGCTTTAGGATTCTTTTCCCCGCCATTCAACAAAAATTATTGTAATACCATTTTCTGTAAAATCAAATAAAGGGTTTTGGGACCAAAAATCCGATTCCAGAAAGGAAATTTATTTTAATATTATTTTATTATCTACAGTATGATAATAATGTCATATAAAAATTTCGTAAAGAAATTTTACCGATTACATGTTTAATTTGATAAAGGACCAAATTGCACAAAGTGCAAAAGTTGAGTTCTAATAGCTAAAGGGATTAAATAGCTATGGAATTCAAAATTTGAGGTCCTTATATGGCAAATAGACCATTAAAAATACTTAGTTGTTAAGGATGATGAATCATCCATGGAAAATAAAATAAAGAAAAGGACAAAATTGGAAAGATGAAAAATAAAGATGAAAAATAATAAAATAAAGAAAATATCATCATTTTTATCATCATCTTTCCCAAATAAATATGAAAACCCTAGCCATGGAGAATGGAAGAAAGAGAAAACTTATTTGGCCAAATTAGGTAAGTATTCAAGTCTTGTTTTTAGTAATTTTTATATTTTTGAGATCGGGATAACCTAATCTAGCTATTATGAGGATTAATTTGAAAAGTTATCAAAGTATATAAGTTTTGCCATGGATGAATATGCTGAAATTTTGAAATTTATGGTAGAAAATGAAAGGTTGTTGATAGATAAACAACTTTTGTAAAGTGAATTTTGATGAAAATGTGAATTAGGGACTAAATTGTAAAGTTGTAAAATTTATGGAAAAATTCTAAATTTTGTGAAATACATGGGTTGTAAATGTTACTTGTAAAACTTGGCTAGGCTTGGAATAAGGATTAAATTGCATGAATTTAATTTTCCGAGCCTAGGGATGAAATTGTCATTAATTAAAAGTTTAGGGGCAAAACGATAATTTTGCCTAAAATGTGAATTGGACTAAATTGAGTAAGAATTATATTAAATTGATGTTAAATTTACTCGTATAGGTCCGGATAGACCAAATTCGGAGTTAGAAAGAGGAAAAGAGAAAAATGTTGGATTAGTAGATTTTACGTACACGAACAATTGTCGAGGTAGCTTCGTGTAACTTAATCATGTGTATTAATATGTTTGAATTGAATGTTATATTTGTGTGAATTGTATAAATTTTTAAGGTATGAAAATAATTAAATGCCCGAAATTTCTCGATAAATAATAAGTTCTGCTTTGAATAATGGAATTCGATGGATACATGATTTCTTATTGAATGTGGTCCCGCATATGTTATGATAGAATATAGCTCTGACGAGCAACTCGTTATAAGCCCTCTCGAGTATCCTACTATATAGTTCTCGCGAAAGATCCCGATCGGTAGTGCTTCTACATGTGTTGCGCACTACCGCAGCTCTTTGTGAGCGTCCTGTTACATGATTCGATCGGTTGTGATCCAGCATATAATGCAGACACAAACGCAGCTCTACGTGAGCGTCCTGATATAGGCTCTTCTTGATCTTCCTGACATGGCTCGCTTGAACTCTCTGTTACCTTATTCGGTGCTCCCTGATAATAACTCTTTGGAGTTACCCGTAAAGCTCTATGAGCTCTCTGATTAAAACTTTTATGAGTTTCCTATTTAGCCCGGATAAATGTCCTGTTACATGGCTCATCTGAGCATCCTGACATGTGGCTCGAGAGTGTGCTTCCTGATTATGTACTCTAACGAGTACCCCTGATTATGAATTGACGGATTTCTGATTTGTACACTTCGAGTTTACTACTTGTATATCCATCGATATTTCAAATAAATTCAACAGGCAAAATTCTGACATGAGAAAATATGAACAAGAAATGAATTATTACAAGTGTCTGCCTGAAATACTTGAAATGATGATACATGATATATGTGGAAGTATGAGATGGTGATATATGAACATGGAACTTGTTTGATGAATATGTTCATCTATGATTATATATTTGTACACTTCGAGTGTATTTTCCCGAGTTATCATTGATATTTCAATTGATTTAATGAGCAAAATTATTATATGAAATAATCTCAACTTGAGACGAAGTATTATGAAAATGTACTTGAAAATACATGGGTATGATTTGTATATGTTATATGAATTCATGATATGGAAAATATATGTATATGGGAATTTGGTTATTATTGAGCCCATACATGTTTCTTGATGTTTATATGAGATAGTATGACTTAGAAACGAACTATTACCCGTGTGTACATGAAGTACATGGAAATGATATTACCTGATATAATGATGCATGAATTAGTTGTTACTAGAATGTGGAACTTGCTTGATGACTTTGTTCATCCATGATTAAGGATTATTATATGTGATTACTCGGCTAACATGTTGAGGATATGTGTTTAGGGCTTGTGATAAAATTTGTTGATAATGCTTTGCATGTTTATTTTGAACATAAATATATGGTATGTTATTTACCATGTTATATGAACTTACTAAGCATTTCATGCTTACTCAGTTTTATTTTCCCTTGTTCTATAGTAATTCAGAAGCTCGTTGGATTGGAAGCATCGGTGGAGATCACTAACACTATCCATTGGCCCATCTTGGTACATATGGTAAATTAGTTATGGTTATAATGGCATGTATAGGTTAATTAGCCAATGTTGGCATGTAAATATTTGTTAAAACTAGCCATTGCAATGGCTTGTGATGAACGTGTTTTGGTATGTATTAATGGGGCTATAACATGTTTGGTGTGTTCTTAAATGGTTGAAAGATAGAAATCATGTTGGCATATTGATGATAAATTCTAGCATATTTAATAAAATATGTATATAGGTGAATTTGATAAGTTAAGTAAGTTTTATATGTTTGATTACATGATGGTAAAGTATTATTTGAGGTGCTTAAGAGCACATTGGTTGTATGTGGTGTTATGTCATGCATGAGATTCGGTTTTGTCTTGAATTAATTGTTTTAAAAATGTCTTGTGAATATGTTAAAATATTAGTGTAAAAGGAAGACAAATTGGGTGAGAAATATGGCTTGGAAAATAGTATATTTTTGTCTACACGGACGTGTGTCTTAGCCGCAGTGACACACACGGCCTAGCACATGGTCGCGGTGATCCGCCGTGTGTCCCCGTGATATTTAAAATGTCAAAACAAAATGCTCAAAATTGATCACACGGCCTGGCACATGGGCGTATGGCTTGGCCGTGTGACCCTTGCACCTACACACGGTTTAGTCCCAACATGATTCTAATGCATGATTTGGGCCTCGAGAGCTCATGTAAGGGATTATATGATTAAATTTGATTGAAATTTGATATGAACGCTAAACATTTATAAATGTTCAGTTATTTGACTCAGAACTTCTGCACATTCGTGAACCCTATTCCTGATTTGATTCGGGTTAGGTGTTACATTTATTCTCAGAACACCCTAACCTCGCACTCCGCCGTTTAATAGGGTTATGGAGCATTACCGCAGTTTACGCTCAATTACGCTTAATTCATGTCATTTACTATTCATTTCTGAAAATCAATCACAATCAATCATAATGTCCCTCATATGGGTCCTCAAGGCCCAAAATACATAATAGAATCAAGTCAGGACTAAACCGAGATCACAGAAAATTTTACGCGAAATCTCAAAATTTTTCTTAGGTACAGGGGACACACATCCGTGTGGCCAGGCTATTAGGCTCACACGGCCAATGACACGCCTGTGTCTCAGGCCGTGTCGGCATTCGATGTGAGGCACACGACCGTGTTCCAGCCCGTGTCCTTACCTGTGTAACTTTCTGACTTGGGTCACACTACCAAAGGTAATGTTCCTCAATTTAGGGGCTAGTCGGAATAAAGCTGATCTCGTAATCACTAATTCGAGGTTAGAGAAAATTATTTTCATGATATGTTATGTATTATAACATGTTTATAAGGATGCATGAAAATTTTGGTGCCTTAATTTTAGTGATTTCTAGCTAAATTGTGAAAAAGGTCTAAATCGCATAAAGTGCGAAAGTTCTATTTTAATTGCTAGAGGTACCAAAAAGCTATGTTTTATAAATTAGAGGTCCCAAATGTGCAAATAGGCCATTTTGGAGTGTGATGGCCGGCCATGTGGTATGGGAGCCAAGAGCATTTAATGCTTAGTCAAATTTGGTGAGAAAAGATGAATAAAATATGACAAAAAGAAAAGCTATCATCTTTTTTTTTATATCTTCTCTTCCTCCACCGAAAATAGCAGCCATGGGAGGGGTTGTTGAAGCTTAAAATTTCAGCAAGCAATTCTCCACTCAAGTAAGTGATTTTGATGGTATTTCTTGAAGAAAATTGTACTTTGGAGTCCCTAAAGCTTAAGCTTTCTAAAGAGGGGACTAGTTTGTAATATGGTTGAAAGTCTAGGGACTTTCCATGATAGAGTTCATGTTTTTGATGAGTTTTATGGAAGAAAATGAATGATAGGATGATGAGAAACAACTTTTGGAAAGGTGTTGTCATGAAAACACCTATTTGGGACTAAAATGCAAAAGTTGTAATTTGTTCATTAAGGCATGAAATAGTTGGAATTGTGGATAGTTGTAGTAGGATTAAATGTTCAGCTAGGCTTGTTTAACAAGAAAATGTGATGAAAATTTATTTATTTAGCCTAGGGGCAAAATGGTAATTTTATTGAAGTGTAGGGCAAAATAGTCATTTTTGCCTAAAGTGTATATTATGGTGTAATATGATTTATAAGTGATTAAATCAGTAAATTTCATTGCTCTAGATCAAAGAAAATGAGTTTCGACCTAGAACTGATGAAAAGAGAAATGTGGGCAAAAAGGTCCCTTTTGGCCCTTTCAGATCGAGGTAAGTTCATGTGCAAACGTTATAATTACGCACGAGTTAATTTAACATTCCAATGTGGTAGGAATGTATATTTACCATATGAATGCATGAAATATCTTTTGATGAAATGTAAATAGAATTGAGATGTGTATAGCATGATATGATGATGGTTAAAGTCTCGAGTAAGACCATATTGAATATGGCCTCTGTAAGAGTTCAGATAAGACCATGTCGTGACATGGCATCGACATGTTAATGCACGTAGGACCTTATTGGGGTATAATGTCAATGAGAACTATGTGTATGAGACTCAAGAGAGTTAGTTAACAATTTGAATGATTCAACTGATATGTTGAATGTATGTGGTCGCATTCACGAGAAGCACAAGTATGTGTTAGAATTGAATGGAGATGAATTCAATATATGATGAACCCCTAGTGGGATATGTGTTATTATTGCACCTTAGTTGCATGAGATAGATTTATTGATGCACTCGTGTGAATGCGAACGAGTATCGTAGAAAATTAAGTAAGAATAGAAGTATGTGAGGATATTCTCTGATGAACATTTGAAATAGAGATATACTTGTGGATTACTATCCATGAATGTAAAATAACGGTGAGCTATATGCGATATCACCTTATTGATGGTAGTGATGGGTCATGCGATACCATCAATTATATTAATATCGGTGGGCTATGTGCAGTTACACCGATTAATTAGTAATGGATGGGCTATGTGCGATACCATCGCTTATAAACAATTGGTGTGCTATGAGAAACCACCGTAAGTATAAACGATTGGTGTGCTAAGTGCGAAATCACCATAAGTATAAATGATTGGTGGGTCCGTAAAGTATACCACCCTATTAGAGATTCAATGGTGGGCTAAGTGCTAAACCACCGAGATATTAGTAGCATGAGCGCGCTTATTGAAAATGCTTGATTTATTATTTTATATGATCATGTGGTGATCAGTGCAAGAATGTATGCTAATTGAATGAGCAATTGGCTTGTGACATGGTAAGAATGTGGTAAGAGATCGAATGAGTAAGTTTCAAGAATATTTGAGCAAGTAACCATGAGTTTATGAGAGACACTCTCCATGATACTATGTAGTTATGTACATTCAATGAATATCAATATTTGACAGATTATGTAGATGAGCTTACTAAGCATTTTTGCTTACTCCTTCACTTTTCTCATCTCTTATAGGTTTCATTACTTAGCTCGGGTTGAGGTCACGAGATGTTTTCACACTATTGAGCAGCACTTTGGTATGAGGTATCAAATCCTTATGAGTCATGGCATGTATAGGGATTCTTTTAAAGTTGATTAAGTTCTAACCAATGTAGCCAAATTGTATTGGCCTAAGAGAATCTAGAGTTGGTTATGTATGACCATAGATGATGGCTTAAATTAGTTGTAATTGTATTGGGAGTAGTTTTCCCTAGTGTATGGGATAAAGACTTTATCTCTTTAATGATTAAATGTGTTAATTCATGTGTTTTAAATGATGATTTGAGAATGTTTTGAAGTAGTATATGAATGTATGCAAACAGGAGTGGTAAAAGGCTTGGTAAGATAGCCTCAAAGTACCACACTGATAGACACACGAGCGCAGTGTCTAGGCCGTGTCTCCCGCACCTTAGTATCTTAAGTTAGATTAGACCATGAGCTGGTCACACGCCGCTTGTTCAAAGCCATGTGATACACACGCTGGCACATGGGCGTGTGCCAAGGCCGTGGTGAAGTCCGCACTTGACACTTAGAAATTCAATTATCACACGGCCGACGCACACCGCGCGCGTGTATGCACTGCGTGTGAATAAGTCGTAATGCCAGGTTTGGCACACGCCGTGGCCACGCGTGTCCAGCCGCGGTGTAATTTGCCAAGATCTTCCACGGGTGAAAGACATGGGCATGTTTAGGGGTGCACTGGCAGTGTCCCAAGTCACACTGACGCGTGACCCCTATTTCGAGAGAAAGTTTCCAGGTGAGTTCTGAAAGTTTTGGGACGTAAGTTTGAGGCCTCGTAGGCCCATGAAACGTCTGATTTGACGAAGAAAGAGAAGTTTTTAATTCGAAACGAAATTTTATAGCCCGTAAGTACATGTTTAAGAAAGTTCAAGCATAGTAATGTCTCGCATCCGGTCTTAGCCTCGGACTTGGGTATGGGGTGTTACAGCCAGCCATACACTCGTGTGCTAGACCGTGTGGACAATTTAATTTTCAAAAAATAGGTGCAGGGGTTACACGGGTTACACGGCTAGGACACATGCCCATGTGCTGGGTCGTGTGACTCACACGGATGAGACACACGCCAGTGTCTCTGCCCGTTTGCTCAATTCTAAGCATTTTATTTCTCTAATTTTAAGATGCAGGGGACACTCGGCCAAACCACATGCCCGTGCGCATGGCCGAGTGTCACACACGGTTGAGACACATGTAACACCCCTCACCCGTATTCAACGCCGAAATAGGGTTTCAGACCATTACCGGACTTATAACACAATTACACATACATTTACTCATACATTTCCAAATTTCTATCAAATATCAATCAACACATTCATATCGTCCCTAATACGAGCCTACGAGGCCCTAAACATGCATTAGGAGTGGTTCGGGACTAAACCGATGACTTTAGAAACTTTTTGAATATTTATAAAATTTTCTAAAACTAGGAGACACACGCCCGTGTGGCCCGACCGGTGTCTCACACGGCCAACAGACACGCCCTTGTCACAGGCCATGTGGACATTTGAAATAGGATCGCATGGCTGTGTCCCAGCCCGTGTTTGACCCCGTGTAACTCTCTGCCTTGGGTCACACGGCCAACACACACGCCTTTGTGGCTAGCCCGTGTGCCCTAAAAATGGCCATACACGCCTGGTGCTGCATCGTGCTAGGTCGTGTCAAACCTGTAGGGTATACTGACTTATGCCACACGGCCAAGTCACACGCCCGTGTGTGAGGCCGTGTGGAGCATACTGGCTTGGTTTTAATTACAACACTAGGCCCCATAAGCTCTAATAAGGGACAATGTGATTGTGTTGAATGGTATTTGAGTATGAATGCATAAATGTATGAGTTATGTATGCTATATGATGTATATTGATCTCAGAATGCCTCGAACCCTACTTCAAATGACTGATATGGGTTAGGGGTGTTATAATTGATACTCAAAAACTCACACCGAAGTGCTACATATATAGCTAAAGCTATCTCAATCACATATCACATATATGCTCACTCGAGCTATCAACTGCCCGCGCCACACAAGTCGTGGGTCAAGACGTAGCTACATGGTGTCGCTTCATACAAGCCGCTGGCAATCGCAAAGACATGCCAGATACTCACCCACCGGTAGGACGACAGACCAAGACCCGGATCACATAATCACATAAATTCCCTAATGACATGTGTAAGAGCCCATTTTCGCTCGGGCCCGTAATAAATAATAAAACCAAAACAGAATTTAAAAGCCAACCCAAATGAATAGAGTCCAATGACAGTCCGTTTTTTTTACAAGCCCAAATTATTGGCAGATAGCCCAATTTACAAAGCAGACCCAAATGCTAAAAAACTAAAGACCCAACCCAAAACAGGGGTCCAAAAAAAAAAGCGGGACAGAGAGGGTTTGAGAACCCTAGAAGATTCTAGGATCTTCAGCGCCGCAACCATCCCCCATGAGAAGCTCCTACTTGCGTTGCCCCATGCCAGCCGAATGCTCGGGTCATCCCTCCTCCACGCATGTCCTTCCTAGCTTTACCTGCAACAAACCAGGGAAACAAACAGCAACAATAAATAGAGAAAAAGAGAATAAACAGAATAGCAAAATGTGTATGTTAATGGAATATTTTTCATTTTTTTTGGGCTATATAAAGGGCCATTTGTAAACAGTAATTTTTTACGCACATTAATAGAAAAAAATAGAAAACAGAAGCAAAAAAAAGATTGAAAGGTGATTTTTTCTTCGCATTTTCTTTTCTGTTTATTTTTGTTTTCTTTTTTAATATTGATTTGTAAATAAAAGAGGGGTGAGTAAAAGAGGAGGTTACCTTCGAAAAATTCTACCCTCGCTCTCTCCGCTACATCGTGGTAGAACAATGAGGTAGTCGAATAGGACTTTCAGATATCATGTCTCATTGCTTGCAATGATGTTTTAGTAATAAACAAAGGAGGGAAAAGAAAGAGTGAGAGAAATAAAAGATTACCCGTAAAATCCTCGCCTCGCTCACTCCGCCGCAATCGAGTCTGACGAAGAGGTGGTTGAAGCAAATCGATCGCTCGTGGGTCGCTTTCTTTGCTAGTTATGGTGGCGATTGGGTGGTAAACGAAAGGATTTGGGTTGCAATGAGGAAGAGAGCAGTAAGAGATTAGGTTTCATTTAGGAGCAGTAATAATGTTTTTTCTTAAACTCGCTTTTAATGTGTTGTTAAGGAACGACACTGCTCCATCCTCGGTTCAATGATGTTAAAACGATGCCGTAATTCGGGCCCCTCGACCCGATCCGATTCAATAACCGCCGTACGACCGCGCATTCTTGAGATAGTAGAATATTTGTGCATTAGGTCCCTTTTTATTGCATGGTTATTTAATTAAACTTGTTATTCGATTTATTCACTTCTCAATTGATCTCTATAATTTGTGTATTGTTTTAATTTAATCCCAATCCTTGTGCTGCGTTTTAATTTCGCAATATTTGCTAGTTCAATCCTTTGTTATTCATATGAAATGTAATCTGATCCTTTACTTTGTTTAAATAGTTTTGTTTATTTTATAAATTGGCCCTCTAATTATATTTTTTATTCCGATTAAGCCTTAACTTTTGTTTTTAATTCCCATAACTTTTTTATAGTATTAGATTTAGTTATTATCTAAGCTTTTTAATAAAATCGTTTTGGAAATTGAATTTGTAACATCTTAATTTGTTTTATTTTTTTTGTTTAAATGTATTTTTATTCCTTGTATTCTATTTACGTATTATTATTTTGTACAAATTATTTAGTTCTCATATTATTTTATTTATATATATATTCTCCCTTAAACCAATCTATATGTATATCTAGTTTTATTTAAAATTGCTTATATATATATACATGTATTTCTTTTTTTTAAAATTTAGTGGATATAATTTACTATTTTTTGAGATCATATTTTATTTATTTCACACAATTTTAATATATGGTTATCTATATACGTTGTTGTGTATTTGTGCGTAAATCATTTCTATAATTATGTCCATTTGTATGATGTTGAGTTTAATATTGTGCTTTTAAAAAGAAATTTTTCTTCAAAAATAAGGCAATATTTGTACGTTTGGAAGGTCGAAAAATGATGCCCTAACGTACTGGGTGTCAATTTTCCATCCAACCGAATAGCCAAATACCCTTCTTAATTGCATGTTTTGAAGATCAAAGATGATCTCGTGTCGTAAGTATAATGTGTTATATCCTAACGCATCGGGTATGATATTTTTATTCCTTCAAACGAAAGTTAATCTTGAGATGCAATTCAAGGTTAATTAACCTTCTTTAAAAAAATTTATACTTTGAATATTTTCAATTTTTCAACAAAAGGACACTAATTAATCAATTTGGTACCAATTTTGGGTGTTACGAGGGTGCTAACCCTTCCTCGCACGTGAATCACTCTCCAACCCGCTTACTCAAATTTCGCACTCAAAATATTTTTATAGGTGATCCGATCACACCTAAACAAAAAGATTGGTGGCGACTCCACATCATATTTTTAAAGTCGATCCCCATTTTCTAAAAGTCAAAAAATTGGTTTCGACAACATGTCACAAGTATCCAAATATATTCCTAAGGTTCAACCGGGAATTTCAATGTCGAATCATCATTAAATCATTATCGAACATGTCCGTAGTCTCGCATTCATAGTTCATACAATATCAAAGCATTTAAAACATAATTGTAACAATGCTTATTACATACGAACTTACCTTGGACGTAAAAAGGACGAAACGAGTTAATTAGTCGAGAACTTTGTTTTTCCCTCGATCTAGATCCGAGTTTCGCTTTTCTTGATCTATATGTACTCAAAATTAACTCATATAATCATCTCTCAATTCAATTTAGTCCAAAATTCACTTTAAGGCATTTTTACACATTTGCCCCTAATGTTTCACATATTTTACAATTTAGTCCTTATTTCATAAAATCACAAATTCATGAAATTCAATACTAACCCATGCTAGTCGAATTACCATTATGCCCTTAGCAATTTCATATTTTCCATTTATTTCACATTTTAACCATGAATTTTACACTGTTCACAAATTAATCCCTAATTTGCATTTTTACCAAAAAAATCACTTAACAAAACTTGTGTAACTATCATCAAACATTCAAAATGTAACATCCCGATTTAGGGCCTAGTCGGAATAGTGGTGCGAGACCACAAATCCAAGGGTTATGAATGAGTTTTTGAGGTTTATATTATGTATGCATGCTAGTGTGAAAGTTTCATGAAGCAATTTTGTGAATTTGTGGTTGAATTGTCCAAAAGGACTAAATTGCAAAAGTTGCAAAATGTGTGTTTCTAGAAGCTATATGTGTGAAATAGCTTTAGATTATTAATTAGAGGTCTTTAAATAGTAACTTATCCAAATTCTAATTTTTGGACAAAAATGGGCATGGATGAGTTAAAATTTGAAGTTTATCAAAAAGGGCATTTTGGTTATTTAGTTATTAAGTGATTAAATAGGTGAAAAGATGACAAAAATTCACTCATCTTCTCCCCAAGTCTAAAAATTTCAATAGCCATTATTAGGGCTCTTTCAATTTTCCAAGCTTGCTAGTAAGTGCTCCTAAGCCTGGTTTTTGATATTCTTCGTATTTTTTGAAGTCCTAGTAGCATGAGTAAGCCATTTTTTGCTTTTTGGTGAGCTATTATGGATGTTCAAAAATGTACATATGTATGACATGCATGTATTTTGTTGTTTTATGGAAGAATATGAAAGCTTGATGTAGTAGAAACATCTTTTGCTAAGTGATTTTCCATGAAAATGCATGTAGGGACTAGTTTGTGAAAAACTTTAGTTTCATCATACATATGTGGTTTAGTGAGAATTGATGATAGCTTTAGTTGAATAAGTGGTTCGTCTAAGCATGAAAGACTAGAAAGTTGAATAAAAATAACTTTCCGAGCCTTTGGGACTAAAGTGTAAATATGAGAAAGTTTAGGGGCAAAATAGTAATTTTTCTAAAGTATGAGATGTGGGTCAATTTAGTCAATGTATGTATTGAATAAGCTGATTTATTCATTATAGATCAAGAAAGACGAAGCCCGAATAAAAATCGAGGCAAAAGTAAGGTGGTGGACTAAATTGCATATTTCTATACTTTTGAGTATCGAGGTAAGTCTATGCATAAACAATGCATTCATACTTATAATTTGTTGATGATAGCTAGTGTGTAGCTTGTTCGAGATTGATTGAGAACCTATGTGGTCCAAGTAGAATGAATGTAGTAGAATTGTGAATGGATGTTTAATTGAGTAAGTAGACATGTGAATGTGTAGTGATAATGCTAGATGGTAGACTAAGTGCGATACCATCCTAATGCATATTGACGATGAGCTGGCTATGTGCGATGCTATCGTGAGGTATATCGTTTAGTTGGCTAAGTGAAAAACCCCTATGATTACCTTTGTGGTAGGCTAAGTGCGATATCACCTTATTAATCGATTGTGGTGTGCTAAGTACGAAACCACCGAGACATTAGCTGTGTGGGTTAGCTGTGTGGGTTAACTGTGTGGACTAGCCATGTAATTGCATCATTGAGTAAAATAGCTGCGTGGATGTATAATTAAGTTAATTAGCTGTGTGGATGAATTATTGAGAAATAATGATGTGTTGTATATTGTGTAAATGTGACATTGAATATGTGGTGCATTTCGATGGTTATGAGTATGTGACTCATGATGTGTTGGAAATGTGGTAAGGATAGAAAGAGTAAGCATAGTTGTGAATTACTTGTTGGTATAATGCTAATGGTTGCTTAGCTTATACTATGTTGCTTAATTGTTTATGTGTAAACTTACTAAGCTCAAAGCTTACTCTTTCTTTTCCTTGTCTTATAGATTAAAAGCGTTGAATCGAGATACGAGGATCATCGTAAGACAAACCCACATATCAAAGACACTTTGGTACATGAAACTTAATGTTTTGTATATGGCATGTATAGGGGCTAGACAAGTTAGTGGATTTTGTTGTAAATGGCTAAGATGTGTTGGCCTTTAGATGGATAGCTTATTTTGTATAATGCCATGGTTGTTGGCTATTACATTATATGAAAGAAAGATGTAGTTTTCTATGTGAGAATGCACTTCAATTTGAGTTGATTATGATGGTGTTAGATAAGTATATGTTGTGTATGCTAGAGGGGTGAAAAGAGCTTGGCACATAGCTTTGTTCTTGTCCATGTGGATAGACACACGCAGGCAGTGTTCAGGCCATGTGTGACACACACACAGCCCACGGGCGCGCGCTGGCCGCAAGGCCCCCGCATGTTAGTATTATAAATCGTAATAGACCACGGCCAGCCACACGGCGCAGTGTCTAGACTCTAGGCCGTGTTAAAGTAGTCGCGTGTGCACCACGGGTGGTAAGCATGGGCTTGTGCCTTGGCCGTGGGGCATTGGCGCATCTTGGTTTTAGGCACTGGCCTGGGGGACATGGGCGTGTATGTCTCATGCACGGCGTGTCTAATCTTGCACGGCATGTGAGACCTATATAAAGAGAAACTTTTTAAGATCGAAAAAGTTCCAGCTTAGTCTCGAGAGCCCTCGTGTATGAGTGAGGCCTCGTAAGTCGAGAATGAGGTTGTTGAGATGACTTTAGAGAGTAGTTACGACTTGAGCC
Organism: Gossypium sturtianum; assembly: GCA_025698515.1. Classification (NCBI taxonomy): domain Eukaryota; kingdom Viridiplantae; phylum Streptophyta; class Magnoliopsida; order Malvales; family Malvaceae; genus Gossypium; species Gossypium sturtianum. The sequence goes on along the minus strand of CM046953.1, from coordinate 80,092,163 downwards.
TAAGTGGCGATCAAGTGGTTTGAGTTCGTAACGCCGGCCCGATTTCGCGCAGAGAACCCGTGTAAGGGGTGTTACATTTAGTGGTACCAGAGCTATGGTTTAGCTGCTTTAGACTACCGTAGAAGGGTGTAAGAGTCTAGCTATACATGCCATAAGTGTACAATGATAGTGTGGTGGTTTCGATGATTTAAATCTTGTTTTATATAGTATATGGATTCCGATCCATTGGTCGCTGATGAAGCAACTAGTAATGCGCCGCGGCCCTACGCAAGGAACCGCACACCGCTGAGAGTGGACCCGAGGTTGGGGGTCAAGGGGAAGAGGCACGGGAAGCCTTTCTCCGATGATGAGTAATTTGTACTCTGACTATGTTCGAGCGAACCCTAATGCTCAACCTCCTCCACCTCCTCCTATACCTCCCAAATCCAAAGCTGGCTCCTCAAGGTATGGATGTAGTGAGGATATCGGCCCCTGGTGGATAAGATTAGGAAGCACGGGTCGAGAAGTTTAGAGCTAAGGTAGATGATGACCTTAGAGGGCGGAGTTCTTGTTGGAGAACTCGATGAGGGTGTTCGATGAACTTTCATGTACGCCTCAAGAGAGTTTGAAGTGTGTCGATCCTTGCCGAGAGATTCGGCATACCATTGGTGGAAAATGTTGACGCTTAGTGGTCTCGGTAGAGAGCTGGTGACGGGACTTCTTTTCTCGAAGAGTTTCGAAGAAGTATATGTTTGTAGGTTTATCGATCAAAAGAAGAAATTCCTTGAGTTGAAACAAGGAAGAATGATAGTATGAATATGAGCGTGAGTTTGTTAGGCTTAGCAAATACGCTCAAGAATGTGTATCGATCGAGACCATCTTGTGTAAGAGGTTCAAGATGGGTCGAATGCGACATCAAACTCCTAGTGGGCATTTTGGAGTTGAAAGAATTTGTGGTATTAGTTGAAAGGGCAAGTAAGGCCAAAGAGCTGAGTTCAGAAAAGAGGAGGGTTGTGAGTGAAGCCCGAGATGCTAGAGAGACGCCGATGGGCAAGTCATACCAAGCCCAATGAAAAGATCCAAGGAAGTGAATCCCTGACGACAAAGACCAAAGTGGGTTATTCGCATCGAGACTTGGGCAATACTCGCTCGGGTTCGAGAGTCTAGGCTCCCTCTTTGGAAAGTGTGGGCAATACAAAGAGTAAACCGGAGTGTCCAAGTTGTGGTAGGTATCACACCGGAGAGTGTTGGGGAAATATTCAAAAATGTTATAAGTGTGGTTCCCCTGACCACTTTATCCGTAACTGTCCCGAGAGGGATGAAAAGGAAGAGAGGCAAGAGCTGAGACCTTGTGATGTGTCTACGAGGGGTAGACCATCAAGGAACCCGAGAGGTAGGAATAGTGGTAGAGGTGCGCCCAGAGATTCTGCTGTGAGACCAGAGGGTCGGGCAGCTGCGAGGACGTATGCTATTTGCGCTCACGAAGAAGCATCCTCCCCTGATGTGATAACGGGTACTTTTTCTCTCTATGACACCTTCGTTATTGCTTTAATAGATCCAGGGTCTACACATTCTTATATTTGCATGAGATTAGAATCTAGTTTGAGTATGACCGTTGAGCCTACGGACATAGTGGTTAAGGTGTCAAACCCGTTAGGAAAGCATGTGTTAGTGGACAGAGTGTGTAAGAATTGTCCTTTATTGATTGAGAATCATTGTTTTCCGGCCAACCTTATGTTGTTGCCGTTTGATGAGTTTAATTTAATCCTAGGAATGGATTGGTTCACTACCCATAGTGTCTTAGTGAACTGTGGTAGTAAGTTTATTGAATTGAAATGTGAGAGTGGAGATGTGGTTCGGTTGAATCGTGGATCGGAGATAGTCACCAGTGATGATTTCTTCCCTAGTGGCTGAGAAATGTTTGAGAAAAGGATGTGAGTCCTATCTTGCTTTTGTGTTGAATACTCGAGAGGTTGGAGTAGAGTTTGAAATAGTGCCAGTGGTATATGAGTACCCAGATGTATTTCCAGAAGAGTTACCCGGATTACCCTAGAGAGTGAGGCTGAATTTGGAATTGAATTGGTTCCGAACGACACCTATTTCGATCGCCCGCATGTAATGACACCAAGTAGAGTTGAAAGAATCAAGGTTGGGCTTGCAAGAGAGTTGACAGATAATGGTTTTGGAAGACCGAGCTACTCGCTGTGGGGTGCTCCAGATTATTCGTGAAGAATAAAGATGGGTCTATGAGGTTGTGTATAGACTATAGACAATCAACAAGGTGACGGTGAAGAATAAGTATCATTTACCAAGGATTGATGATCTCTTTGATCAACTAAAGGGAGCTACAAGTTGTTCTCCAAGATAGACTTGAGGTCTGGTTATTATCACTCAGAGTGAAAGAGCAAGATGTGTTGAAAACCGCATTTCTGGACAAGGTATGGCCATTATGAGTTTTTGGTTATGCCATTTGGTTTGATTTAATGCACCTACATTTTTATGGATCCGATGAACCGTGGTTTTCGTAATCGTATGTGGACAAGTTTGTAGTTGTCTTCATTGATTTACATATTGATCTATTCTCGGATGAGAACGATCACTAAGAGCATTTGAGAATTATCTTGCAAACTTTGAGAGATAAGTAGTTGTATGCTAAGTTTAGCAATAGTGAGTTTTGGCTCCGAGAGGTCGGATTCCTAGGAGACATGGTGTCAGGTGATGGTGTCAGAGTTGACCCGAGTAAGATATCGGCTGTTGTGGATTGGAAACCGCTAAGGAACGTGGTCGTAAATCGTAAGTTTCTTGGGATTAGCTGGATATTATAGATGTTTCGTAAAGGGGTTCTCTCGTGATTGCCACCCCACGACGTAAACTATTGCATAAAGATGTCAAGTTTGAATGGACTGAAACATGTCAACAGAGCTTCGAGAGACTGAAAACAATGTTGACTGAGGCACCGGTTTTGGTTCAACCAGAATCGGGGAAAGAGTTCGTGGTTTACAGTGATACGTCATTTAATGGTCTTGGTTGCGTGTTGATACAAGAGGGTAAGGTAGTCGCCACGCCGAGGCGCCTAAACCGCACGAGAAGAATTGTCCGACTCATGATTTAGAGTTGGTCGCGATTGTTTTTGTGTTAAAGATTTGGCGACATTACTTGTATGGTGAGAAGCGCTGAATCTTTACTGATCACAAGAGTTTAAAGTATTTGATGGATCGTATGATCTCAATCGTAGACAGCAGACGGTGGCTTGAGTTGTTGAAAGACTATGAGTTAGTCATTGATTACCACCCGAAAAGTTAATGTGGTTGCGATGCCCTAAGTAGGAAATCCTTGTATGCTCTAAGAGTTATGAGCACGAAGTTTAGCATTGTCCGACGATGGTGCTATTTTGGCAAAGTTGAGAGCTGTCGCTATTTGTTCAACAAATATGTGAGGCTCTAAAAATGACAGTGAGATGAAAGCTAAGATAGTTGGCGCGGATCGTAAAGTGATTCTCGATTTTCGAGTGGATTTGAATGGTTGCCTCGATGTTTCGTGATGTAATTTGTGTTCCTAAAGATGAGGAGTTGATTCGAAGGTTTTGCATGAGGCCCACAAAGTGGATGTTTGTCAAGACATCCGGCAAAGATTTAAAATGTACAACGATTTGAGGGAGTTTTATTGGTGGGCCAGAATGAAAAGAGATATTTCGTAGTTTGTGGCAAAGTGTCTAATTTGTCAACAAGTGAAAGTCGAGCATCAAGTGCCTTCGAGAGATTTTTCACCAGCTGATGGTTCCCGAATGGAAATGGATCGTTACCATTGATTTTGTGACGGATTGCCGGCGACTCGAGAAAGAGAGATGCTGTGGGTTGTTGTGGATAGATTGACAAAGTCGGCTCACTTTATTCCAAAGACGTGTTGATTATTCACCGGATAAGTTAGCCGAGTTGTATGTGGCGTAGATAGTGAGATTGCATGGTGTACTCAGTGTCTATTATATCGATAGAGATCCGAGGCTTACTTCGAGATTTTGGAAGAAGTTGCAAGAGGCCATGGGTACGAGATCGAATTTCAAAGATCGCGTTTCTATCCGCAAACCGATGGTCACCGAAAGAGTGATTCAAGTTTTAGAAGATATGCTTCGATGTCAGGTGTTAGAATTCAAAGGTAGTTGGGAGAGATATCTACCTTTGTCGAATTCGCTATAACAATAGTTATCACGAGTATACAGATGGCACCGTATGAGGCTTTGTATGGTCGTAAGTGTCGACTTTGTATTGACATGAGCTTAGTGAGAAGCGGATCCATGGGGTCGATCTAGTGAAAGAAATCAAGAGAAGGTGAAAGTAATCCGTAATAGTTTGAGAGTCGCCTTGACCGATGTAAGTCTTACGGATTTGAAAAGAAAAGAAATTGAGTTTGAAGTGGGCGACAAAGTGTTTTTGAAAGTGTCCCCGTGGAAGAAGATTATGAGATTTGGACAAAAAGGGAAATTGAGTCCAAGGTTCATAAGGCCGTATGAGATTACAGATAGAGTTGGGCCTGTAGCATACCGATTGGCTTTGACGATAGAGTTGGAAAAGATTCTTAACGTGTTCCATGTGTCGATGTTGCGACGGTATCGCTCTGATCCTTCACATGTGATTCCTTCGACGGAAATTGAGATAAGACCGAATATGTCTTATGAAGAGGAGTCGATTAAGATCTTGGCTCGAGAAGTGAAATATTTGAGAAATAAGAGCATAGCACTAGTGAAAGTGTTATGGCAGAAACATGGTGTGGAAGATGCTACGTGGGAAACGGAAGAAGCTATGAGAGAGCAACATCCAAACCTCTTTGCTGGTAAGATTTTTGGGGACGAAAATCTCTAAAGGGGGAGAGTTATAACATCCCGGTTTAGGGCCTAATCAGAATAGTGGTGCGAGACCACAAATCCGAGGGTTATGAATGAGTTTTTGAGGTTTATATTATGTATGCATGCTAGTGTGAAAGTTTCATGAAGCAATTTTGTGAATTTGTGGTTGAATTGTCCAAAAGGACTAAATTGCAAAAGTTGCAAAATGTAGTTTTCTAGAAGCTATATGTGTGAAATAGCTTTAGATTATTAATTAGAGGTCCTTAAATAGTAACTTATCCAAATTCTAATTTTTGGACAAAAATGGGCATGGATGAGTTAAAATTTGAAGTTTATCAAAAAGGGCATTTTGGTCATTTAGTTATTAAGTGATTAAATAGGTGAAAAGATGACAAAAATTCACTCATCTTCTCCCCCAAGCTGCCGAAAATTTCAATAGCCATTATTAGGGCTCTTTCAATTTTCAAAGCTTGCTAGTAAGTGCTCCTAAGCCTGGTTTTTGATATTCTTCATATTTTTTGAAGTCCTAGTAGCATGAGTAAGCTATTTTTCGCTTTTTGGTGAGCTATTATGGATGTTCAAAAATGTACATATGTATGACATGCATGTATTTTGTTGTTTTATGGAAGAATATGAAAGCTTGATGTAGTAGAAACATCTTTTGCTAAGTGATTTTCCATGAAAATGCATGTAGGGACTAGTTTGTGAAAAACTTTAGTTTCGTCATACATATATGGTTTAGTGAGAATTGATGATAGCTTTAGTTGAATAAGTGGTTCGTCTAAGCATGAAAGACTAGAAAGTTGAATAAAAATAACTTTACGAGCCTTTGGGACTAAAGTGTAAATATGAGAAAGTTTAGGGGCAAAATAGTAATTTTGCTAAAGTATGAGATGTGGGTCAATTTAGTCAATGTATGTATTGAATAAGCTGATTTATTCATTATAGATCAAGAAAGAAGCCCTGATAAAAACCGAGGCAAAAGCAAGGTGGTGGACTAAATTTCATATTTCTATACTTTTGAGTATCGAGGTAAGTCTATGCATAAACAATGCATTCATACTTACAATTTGTTGATGATAGCTAGTGTGTAGCTTGTTCGAGATTGATTGAGAACCTATGTGGTCCAAGTAGAATGAATGTAGTAGAATTGTGAATGGATGTTTAATTGAGTAAGTAGACATGTGAATGTGTAGTGATAATGCTAGATGGTAGACTAAGTGCAATACCATCCTAATGCATATTGACGATGAGTCGCTATGTGCGATGCTATCGTGAGGTATATCGCTTAGTGGGCTAAGTGAGAAACCCCTATGATTACCTTTGTGGTAGGCTGGCGCGATACCACGGTATTAATCGACAGCTGCGTTGGTGCGAAACCACCGAGACATTAGTCGCAATGGTTAGCCGTGTGGGTTAACCGTGTGGATTAGCCATGTAATTGCATCATTGAGTAAAATAGCTGCGTGGATGTATAATTAAGTTAATTAGTCGTGGTGGATGAATTATTGAGAAATAATGATGTGTTGTATATTGTGTAAATGTGACATTGAATGCAGTGGGTGCATTTCGATGGTTATGAGTATGTGACTCATGATGTGTTGGAAATGTGGTGTGGATAGAAAGAGTAAGCATAGTTGTGAATTACTTATTGGTATAATGCTAATGGTTGCTTGGCTTATACTATGTTGCTTAATTGTTTATGTGTAAACTTACTAAGCTCAAAGCTTACTCTTTCTTTTCCTTGTCTTATAGATTAAAAGCGTTGAATCGAGATACGAGGATCATCGAAGACAAACTTACATATCAAAGACACTTTAGTACATGAAACTTAATGTTTTGTATATGGCATGTATAGGGGCTAGACAAGATAGTGGATTTTGTTGTAAATGGCTAAGATGTGTTGGCCTTTAGATGGATAGCTTATTTTGTATAATGCCATGGTTGTTGGCTATTACATTATATGAAAGAAAGATGTAGTTTTCTATGTGAGAATGCACTTCAATTTGAGTTGATTATGATGGTGTTAGATGAGTATATGTTGTGTATGCTAGAGGGGTGAAAAGAGCTTGGCACATAGCTTTGTTCTTGTCCATGTGGATAGACACACGGGCGTGTGTTCTAGGCCATGTGTGACACACTGGCCAGCCCACGGGCGCGCGCTTGGCCGCAAGGCCCCCGCATGTTAGTATTATAAATCGTAACAGACCACGGCCAGCCACACGGGCATGTGTCTAGACTCTAGGCCGTGTTAAAGTATTCAAAGGTGCACCACGGTGGGCACATCGCGTGTGCCTTGGTTGTGGGGCATTGGCAAAAGCTAGGTTTTTAGGCACGGCCTAGGGACATGGGCGCAGTATGTCTATGCACGAGCGTGTCTAATCTTGCACGGGCGCAGAGACTCGTGATAATGAGAAAATTTTTAAGATTGGAAAAAGTTTTTGGCTTAGTCTCGAGAGCCTCGTGTGTATGAGTGAGGCCTCGTAAGTCGAGAATGAGGTTGTTGAGATGACTTTAGAGAGTAGTTACGATGAGCCCAAGTGGCGATCAAGTGGTTTGAGTTCGCAACGCCTGCCCTGCTCGCGTAGAACCCGAGTAAGGGGTGTTACACAAAATCTATCATCAAACATCAAAATACATGCTTATTCATCAATGGAAACTTTCTAAATCTTTAACAGCTTTTGTAAAATAGTCCCTAGGCTAGCTAGACCTAGTTGCAACGATCTCAAAAACATAGAAATCATTAAAACCCAACCAAAATCACTTACCAATTAAGTTAATGCAATGATCGAACCCTAAAATGGCTTCCATGGATGTTTTCTTCTTGTTAATTTTGGCTAGGAAGATGATACAAAACATTTTTTTGTTTTGTTTTATTTATTTAACCTATATTTATCAATTACCAAATTAACCTTAATAATAAACCATTTAAATCATCCATTCTATGCACATAAATGTCCAAAGCTACTAAAAAATGGTCTAATTAGCACATAAGTGTAACATCCCGATTTAGACCCTAGTCGTGACTCGGTGGTTCGAGACCGCAAATTCGAGGTCGTAAAAATATTTTAATATTATTTTTGATGTTGATTATATGTGCTATAGCATGTGTAAAAATTCGCAGGTGGTAATTTGATCGCTTGTGTGTCGAATTAAGAGAAAGGACTTAATCGCAGATAGAGTAAAAGCTATGTGCTAAATTATAAGTACTTAAATGTTGATGGCTTTTAAGGAGGAGGCCTTAAGTTGTTAATGAACCATTTTTAAGATAGTGGATGGCAAAATGACATATTAGCCTTTAAATTATATTTGTTTTAAATGACTATTAAAAGGGCAAATTGGTAAAATGTTTAATAAGGTAATATTAATAAAACAAAAGAATAAAAAAATTGATGAGTGTTCATCTTTCACCCAACCTAAACTAGAAAAGAAAGAAGGGTTAGGAGCTTTGAAGATTTCGCAAGTTTAGACTAAAATTGGTATGTGTTTTCAACTCGCTTTTTGATAATTTCTACGTCAGAATCGTTACTTCGTGCTCTAGCTAACCCATGTTGTAATTTTGTGAATTGGTGATGTTTCGTGATGAGTTAATGATGAACACTTGAGCTATGTGTTAGTTGATAGTGAAATATGGAAACTTGGTGTTGGATTAAAATAGTTTGTATTGGGATTTTTAGTGAAATTGAGTAAAATGGGCTAAATTGAGGAAAGTGTAAATTGAGGGACTAAAATGTGAAATAAATAAAATATGTAGACTTGTATGAACATAGAGAGAATTGCCAACATATGTGTTTTGAAATTTTGTGTATTTGATGATTTTGTGAAATAGGGACTAAAGTGTCTAAATGTGAAAATATGAGGGTTATTTTGTAAAATGCCCAAAATATGTGTGTTTGGACTAAAATGGATGATTTGGGGATTGAATGGATTGAATTTGAATGTGTATAGACCAAGAAAGGAGAGGTCCGGACGAGATCGAGGCAAAGATAAAGTGTTTCGATTAATCGACCGCTTCGATAGTTCGACGCTCGAGGTAAGTTTGGATATTTTAAATGTTATTAAGATGTGTTTTAGCATTATGAAATGAATATGTATATAATTATGAGATTGAGTTGCTATGTGCAAGATTTAATTAGATGGCACTAAGTGTGTGAAATTGAAATCGTAAACAGAAATGAATAGCACTATGTGTGCGATGTTATGAAAGCTTTGGCTTAAAGATTTGGCATCAGTAAAGCGATACCGAGATAAGTCGGTTGAAAGAATAGGCACTAATGTGCGATGACGACTATGCTTCAACATGTATATGGTAATCGAGTGTGTGATTTAAATTGAGAGAATATCAAAGGATGATCAACATGTAATATCGAGCATTGAGTAGCTTGGAAATTGAATAGCTATGTATTAGCTAAGGTATGTATTGAACCTTTGTGGTTGAGGAGTTTATAGATAAATCTAAGAATGGATGAATGAGTATTTTAGCTATGAATGATATGGTATGAATATGAGAGAATTGATCTATGTGATGGTTATTATATGCATTGGTTTGAATTGATGAAATAATTGTATTGTATTTTAACTTACTAAGCTTTGTAAAGCTTATCGTGTGATTTGTTTCTCTCGCTTGCAAAGGTCAAGAAAGATAGCTCTGATCTTGGGATCACAAGATCTCAATCACACTATCAAGAATCTATTTTGGGTATTTTTGGAATGACGACGAGATGAAATATGGCATGTATAGGCTGGTCATTTGAATCATGTTTAATATTTGTAAGTAGCCATGAGATGTGGCTAGATATGTGCTAGTTTTAGCAAGAATGGTTTTGGTTTATGTGATGCATCTTTTGGTATGGATTATGAGTTGAGAAATTGACTTATGAATGATAACTTTGTGTTGGTAAAATGCTAGTATGAATTAGTGAATTTGAAAAAGGAATAATGTTTGGTATTGAATGTATTATATTTGTGATGAGATAGATTTTGGTATTGAATTTGTTATGGTTGGAATGGGAATTGATTGCATAGATTGATAGTCATCTTGGTAAGTTTTGGTTGCCTTATGTGCATGAAATGTTTGGGTATGTGTTGCTTGTATGTTTGACCTAAGTGGGTGGCATGTTGGCCTTGCAAAATGGCCTATAATGTCACACGGTCAAGGTACACATGCTCCTACTGCATCGTGGGTGAATTGGCAGACATAGCCTTAGTAGCACACGGCCTCAACACGGGGTGTCACCTAACCGTGGTGTATAAGTCAAGAGCTAGCTAAGAGCACACGCCATGGCACACGGGCGTGCTTGGTGGCCGTGGTGGGAAAGACAAAGATAGGACCACGGCCAGACACACGGGCGCGTTCGGTGGTCGTGGGGACCAAGTCAAGATATAGACACGAAGGACACACGGGGTGTCTTGAAGCCGTGGAGGGCACACTTGTCTCCTCCCACCTGCGTGTCTCCCTCAGATTTTAGAAAATTTTCAAATTTTCATGAAATTTTATATGTGTTTTGGCTTAGTCCCGACTGGGTTTATAAGCATGCTTAGGGTCTTGATGACTCATTTAAGGGACACTATGATTGTAATTGAATGTGATTGACTTTGTGTCGAAATTTAGTTGTTAAATGTTTCGATTGATCTGCATACTCTTAACCCCTTTCCATACGATATGGCCTCAAGTTAGGGGTGTTACATTTTATTTGTATCGTAGCTACGGTTTAGTCGATTCTCTGACTAACGTAGCGCTGGTGAGTCTAGCTATACATGCCATATATGAAATTGCGATAGTGTGATGAATGCCGATAGCTTGAAAATGTGTTTTCTTATAGTAATGGATCCCGAACGAGCAAAGCCATCGACGACGAGAGCAATGCGCCCGCTTCCCGGTCCAAAGACGCTGCCGCCACATCTAGGCCGAATGAAAGTAGTGAGGAGGAGAGGCTAGGCAAGCCTTCTTTCGTATGATGAGTGAATGGTTTACTTGGAGTTCGCTCAACGAATTCGACAACTCCACAACCTCCACCCCCACAAACACCCAAGCAGCTACAAGTTGTAGATCCGATCGATTGAATAAACCACCTGTAGAGATAAGATTTGAAAATACGGGCCAAGAGTTTAGGCCACATCCGATGACGATGCCGAGCGAGCCGAAGTTTTGGCTCGAGAATACAATCAGAGTATTCATGAGATGTCGTTGAACTCGATGAGTGCATTATGCGCTTCTTGTTGAGAGACACGCTTATAACTAGTGGAAAACATTGATATCCTGTGGGTTCCGAGAGAGAGAATCATCACCGGGACTTCTTTCTGCCGAAGTTTAGAAAGAAGTATATCACCAACATTTCATTGATAAAAATGTAAAGAGTTTCTAGAATTGAAACAGGCCGCTTGTCTCATATCGAAAGTACGAGTGAACTGTAAGATTGAGTCAATACGCGAGAGAATGTGTTTCGATCGGTTACTATGTGCAAACGCTTCATAGAGGGATTGAATGAAGATATTAAGTTGTTGGTTGGGATACTGATATAAACAAATTTGTTGTGTTAGTCTAAAGAGCATGCAAAGCCGAGGAGCTCAAGAAAGAAAAGAAGAAAGCCGATTCGAGGCTCGTGATAAAAGAAAGAGATCGATGAATAAGTTCTCTCAACCTTCAAAGAAAGAGATATAGAGAGGAAAGAAATCGCTCAAATGTTTCATTTGGACATCCAAGTAGAGATCGTTCGAGACAAAGTACTGGTTTATGAATTCAAGCTCCGAACGAACCAAGTGTTGGTAGTGTTAAGAGTAACAAACCTGAGTGCAGACAGTGTGGAACAAGACATGTGGGAGAGTGTCGCAAGTACAACAATAGAGTTTGTTATAAATGTGGATCTCGAGATCATTTTATTCGAGATTGCCCAAAGATGGTCGAAGAGGAGAATGTTTAGAATGAAAGACCAAGTAATGTGACGGCTAGAGGTAGACCACCCGTAAAACAATGTAAAATGTGAGTGAAAGTCAAAGGGGGACAAATCGACACACCGTGTGAGGTCGGCGAGAGCACTCGCCCGAGCCTATGCTATACGCGCAAGACGAGGAAGCATCATCTCCGCACGCCATCACCCAGACTTTCACTTTATTTGATATTGATGTCGCTGCATTGATAGATCCTCGGATCAACTCATTCATATGTGTGTATGAATTTAGTATTGAATAAGACTCTCACCGCTGAGTCCATCAATTTGTGATTAGAGTATCGAACCCCTTAGGCAAGTGTGTTTTGGTGGATAAGGTATGCAAGAATTGCCTCCTGGCCAACTTGATGTTGCTACCATTTGATGAATTTGACATAATTTTGGGTATGGATTGGCTTACTTTGCATAATGCCATCGTGGAACTCGTAAGAGGAAGAGTATTGAATTGAAGAATCGTAATGGTGAGATAGTTCGACTGAGTCCAAAGTTGATATGAAAGGATTACCACCGTTGTATCCGCGATGAAAGCTATGAACTATGTGAGAAAAGGTTGTGAAGCTTATTTGGCGACGTGATTGATACAAAGGTGTTGGAAAAGAAAGTTGAATCGCTCGTGGTTTGTGAGTTTCCGCATGTATTTCCCAAGAGTTACTGTGATTACCTCCAACCGAGAAGTGGAATTTGGTATTGAGTTAGTGCCGAATCGCTTCCTATTTCGATAGCTCCATACGTAATGGCCCCAACCGAATTGAAAGAGTTGAAATCTCGCTTGCAAGAATTGACTGATAGAGGATTTGCACGACCGAGTTTCTCACTTTGGGGAGCTCCTGTGTTATTTTTGAAAAAGAAATATAGAACTATGAGAATGTGTATCGATTATCGACAGTTGAACAAAGTGACGATAAAGAACAAATATCCGCTGCCTCGTGATCGATGATTTGTTTGATCACCGAGAGGAGCTACAAAGATTTTCAAAGATAGACTTGAGGTCGGGTTATTATCGTTAAGAGTTAAAGAGTCCGATGTGCCCAAGACTACTTTCGTAACGAGGTACCTGACATTACGTATTCTTAGTGACGCCTTTCTGACTAACAAATGCTCCTCGCAGTTGTTTATGGATCTAATGAATCTGATATTCGCATCGCATTTGGATCGCTTTGTTGTGGTGTTTATTGATGATATTTTGATCTATTCGCAGGATGAGACGCAAAGATGTCGAGCATTTAAGAATCGTATACAAACTCGCGTGAGAAACAAGCTTGTATGCAAAGTTTAGCAAATGTGAATTTTGGTTGCATGAGGTCGGGTGGGGCATATTGTATCAATCGGCCGATACGAGTTGACCCGAGTAAAAATTCTACTATTATGGAATGGAAGCCTCGAGAAATGTGTCTCAAGTCCGTAGTTTTTGGGACTAGCATGATATTATAGACGGTTTGTAAAAGGCTTTTCGATGATTGCGTAATTCGCTGACAAAGCTATTACGTATGATGTTAGATTCGAGTGGTCGTAAAAGTGCTAGCAAAGTTTTGAACAGCTTGATAGTGTTGTTAATGGAAGCACCGCTTTTGATTCAACCCGAATCGCAAAGAGTTCATAGTTTACGTTGATGCATCGTTGAATGGTTTGGGCGGTGTTGATGCAAGAAGGGAAAGTCATTGCTTATGCTTCGAGACGCTTAAAGCCGCATTTAAAAGAATTATCCGACGCGATGACCTTGAGTTAGTCAAGCGATTGTGTTTATGCTAAAAATTTGGCGCCACTACTTATTTGGTGAAAATGTCATATTTATACCGATCATAAGAGTTTAAAGTATTTGATGACTCGTAAAGACTTGAATTTGCGACAAAGAAGATGGTTAGAATTATTGAAAGACTATGAACTTGTGATAGATTACCACCCGTAAAGCTAATGTTGTAGCCGATGCTTTGAGTCGAAAATCGTTATATGCTTTATGCAGCTATGAGTAACCAAATAGATCTCGTGGTGATGATAGTGCGTGATAGCAGTAATTGAAAGTAAAACCGTTGTTTTTACAACAAATATGTGATGCTCGTAAGATTGATAATAAGTTGTTAGCAAAAAGAGTTCTATGTGACTCTGATGTCAGATCGAATTTCGAAAGTTGATAGTGATGATTGTTTGAGATTTAGAGATCGGATTTGTATTCCGAGAAATTCAAAGTTGATTTCGATGATTTTGAATGAAGCTCACAATAGTCATTTAACTGTGCATCCGGGGAGTACAAAGATGTATAATGATTTGAAACAGTTCTATTGGTGGCATGGCATGAAAAGAGACATTTCTTACTTTGTGTCGAAATGTTTAGTTTGCCAGCAAGTCAAAGCTGAACATCAAGTTCCATCTGGTTTGTTACAACCAATTATGATTCCTGAGAGGAAATGGGAGAGAATTACGATGGACTTTGTGTCGGGTTTGCCCTTAGCTCCGAGTAAGAAAGATGCAATCTGGGTGATAGTGGACAGATTGACGAAATCAGCTCATTTCGTTCGGGTAAGAACTGATTATTATTTAGAAAAGTTAGCTAATTGTATATTGATGAGATTGTGAGATTGCACGGAGTACCATTATCTATAGTGTCCGGCTGTGAGATCCGAGATTTACTCTCACGATTCTCGAAGAAATTGCAAGATGCCTTAGGCACTAAATTGCATTTCAAGATCGCCATCCACAAATGATGGTCAATCCGAGCTAATCATTCAGATTTTCAAGACATGCCGAGATGTTACATACTTGAATTTGAAAGTACGTGGGAAAAGCATTTATCATTGATTGAGTTCACAGATAACAAACGCTTTTAATCTAGCATTAAAATGGCACCATATGAAGCTCTCTTATGGTCGAAAGTGTCAAACTCATTGTATTGGATCGAAATGAGTGAGAACAAGATTCACGGGTTGATCTTATAAAAGAGACCGAGCAGTAAAGTGAAAGTAATTCGTGATACCAAAGCAATTTCGATCGCCGTAAGTCTTATGCAGATTTGAAAAGAAAAGATATTGAATCGGGTTGGTGATAAAGTGTTTTTGAAAGTATCTCTTTGGAAGAAAATACTTGATTTGGTCTAAAGGGCAAACCGAGTCCGAGGTTCATTGACCATACGAGATTATTGAACAAGTTGGGTCGGTTGTTTATAGATTAAGATTGCCATCCGAGTTAGAAAAGATTCATAACGTGTTTCATGTGTCAATGCTTCGACGGCATGATGCATCGATCCGCCTCTCATGTGATTGCTCCTACCGGGTTGAGATTCAATCGATTTGTCGATAGTGAAGAACCGATTCGAATTTTGGCACGAGAGACTAAAGAGTTACGTAAACAAAAGAATTTCAAGTTAGTGAAAGTATTATGGCACAAACATCGGAATTGAAGAGGCTACGTGGGAGCCCGAGAACATTATGAGAGAGCAACATCCACAACTATTCATCTGTAAGATTTCTGGGACTAAAAATCCCTAAGGGGGAGAGTTGTAACATCCCGCTTTAGACCCTAGTAGGAACGGTGGTTCGAGACCATAAACCGAGGTCAGAAAATATTTTAATATTATTTTTGATGTTGATTATATGTGCTATAGCATGTGTAAAAATTTCGTGTGGTAATTTGATCGCTTGGGTGTCGAATTAAGAGAAAGGACTTAATCACAGATAGAGTAAAAGCTATGCTACTGAATTATAAGTACTTAAATGTTGATGGCTTTTTAAGGAGGAGGCCTTATGTTGTTAATGAACCATTTTTAAGATAGTGGATGGCAAAATGACATATTAGCCTTAAATTATATTTGTTTTAAATGACTATTAAAAGGGCAAATTGGTAAAATGTTTAATAAGGTAATATTAATAAAACAAAAGAATAAAAAATTGATGAGTGTTCATCTTTCACCCATCTAAACTAGAAAAGAAAGAATGGTTAGGAGCTTTGAAGATTTCGCATACCTTAGACTAAAATTGGTATGTGTTTTCAACTTGGTTTTGATAATTTCTATGTTTTCGTAATCGCATTTTCGTGCTCTAGCTAACCCATGTTGTAATTTTGTGAATTGATGATGTTTTTGTGATGAGTTAATGATGAACACTTGAGCTATGTGTTAGTTGATAGTGAAATATGGAAACTTGGTGTTGGATTAAAATAGTTTGTATTGGGATTTTTAGTGAAATTGAGTAAAATGGGCTAAATTGAGGAAAGTGGAAATTGAGGGACTAAAATGTGAAATAAATAAAATGTGTAGACTTGTATGAACATAGAGAGAATTCGGCTACATATGTGTTTTGAAATTTTGTGTATTTGATGATTTTGTGAAATAGGGACTACAAAGGTCGAAATGTGAAAATGTGAGGGTTATTTTGTAAAATGCCCTAAACATGTGTGTTTGGACTAAAATGGATGATTTGGTGATTGAATGGATTGAATTTAAATGTGTATAGACCAAGAAAGGAGAGGTCCTGATCGAGATCAAGCAAAGATAAAGTGTTCGATTAATCGAATCGCTTCGATAGTTCGACGCTCGAGGTAAGTTTGGATATATATTAAATGTTATTAAGATGTGTTCTAGCATTATGAAATGAATATGTATATAATTACGAGATTGAGTTGCTATGTGCAAGATTTAATTAGATGGCACTAAGTGTGTGAAATTGAAATCTAAACAGAAATGAATAGCACTTTGTGTGCGATGTTATGAAAGCTTTGGCTTAAAGATTTGGCACTCGTGGTGTGCGATACCGAGATAAGTCGGTTGAAAGAATAGGCACTAAATGTGCGATGACGACTATCCTTCGAACATGTATATGGCAATCGAGTGTGTGATTTAAATTGAGAGAATATCAAAAATGATCAACATGTAATATCGAGCATTGAGTAGCTTGGAAATTGAATAGCTATGTATTAGCTAAGGTATGTATTGAACCTTTGTGGTTGAGGAGTTTATAAATAAAGCTAAGAATGGATGAATGAGTATTTTAGCTATAAATGATATGGTATGAATATGAGAGAATTGATCTATGTGATGGTTATTATATGCATTGGTTTGAATTGATGAAATAATTGTATTGTATTTCAACTTACTAAGCTTTGTAAAGCCATCGTGATTTGTTTCTCCGCTGGCAAAGGTCAAGAAAGATAGCTCTGATCTGGGGATCACAAAGATCTCAATCACACTATCGCCAATCTATTTTGGGTATTTTTTGAATGACGACGAGATGAAATATGGCATGTATGGCTGGTCATTTGAATCATGTTTAATATTTGTAAGTAGCCATGAGATGTGGCTAGATATGTGCTAGTTTTAGCAAGAATGGTTTTGGTATATGTGATGCATCTTTGGTATGGATTATGAGTTGAGAAATTGACTTATGAATGATAACTTTGTGTTGGTAAAATGCTAGTATGAATTAGTGAATTTGAAAAAGGAATAATGTTTGGTATTGAATGTATTATATTTGTGATGAGATAGATTTTGGTATTGAATTTGTTATGGTTGGAATGGGAATTGATTGCATAGATTTGATAGTCATCTTGGTAAGTTTTTGGTTGCCTTATGTGCATGATATGTTTGGGTATGTGTCGCTTGTAGGTTTGACCTAAGTGGGTGGCATGTTGGCCTTGGAAAATGGCCTATAATGTCAAACGGTCAAGGTACACAGCGCGCTCTACTGCATCAGTGGTGAATTGGCAGACATACACTTTTAGTAGCACACCGCCTCGACACTGGGTGTCAACAACCGTGGTGTATAAGTCAAGAGCTAGCCAAGAGCACACGCCATGGCACACGGGCGTGCTTGGTGGCCGTGGTGGGAAAGATAGTATAGGACCACTGGCCGTGACACACACGCGCGCTCGTGGCCGTGGGGACCAAGTCAAGATATAGACACCGGAAGGACACACGAGGGTGTCTTGAAGTCGTGGAGGGCACACTTGCTCTCTCCCACGGGCGTGTCTCCCTCAGATTTTAGAAAGTTTCAAATTTTCATGAAATTTTATATGTGTTTCGATTTAGTCCCGACTGGTTTATAAGCATGGTTAGGTCTTGATGACTCATTTAAGGGACACTATGATTGAATTGAATGTGATTGACTTTGTGTCGTGAAATTTAGTTGTTAAATGTTCTGATTGATAGGTAATACCTCTTAACTCTTTCCCGCGATGGGCCTCAAGTTAGTGTTACAATAAGGACCTTAAATTTAAGGTTCTATAGCAATTAAACACCTTTAGCTAATAGAACAACAAAGATTTGTAACACGCCTAACCCGTATCCGTCGCCGAATTAGGTTAAAGGCATTATCTGGACGATCGGAAACATTTACGTAAAATTCCATACAACCGCTCATCTATTTCAATCATAGTGTCCCTTAAGTAGGTCATCGAGACCTTAAGCATGCTTAGAAACAGTAGTCGGACTAAACCGAACACATACAAAATTTCACAAAAATTTAAAACTTTTCTAAGTTTCGTGGGTTACACGCTCAGGTAGGCAAAGCCGTGCTCTCTCTCACGCACTACGCCGGACACACCGCGGTGTCCTCCTTTGGTCGAATATGACTTTATATCCACGGCCACCAAGCACGCCCGTACCTTGGCCGTGGTTGAACTGGGATTTGGCTCCATGGTTACCAAGCACCCCGCAGCAAGACCGCACTCATAGGACATATAATCGACTTTTTCACACACGGCTACTAGACACGCCCGTGTCTTGGCCGTGGTGCTCCTAGGCTAACTACACCGACTTAGCCCCACTGGTCACTAGGCACGCCCATGTGCCACAGCAAACCGTAGGACATAATAGGCCATTTGTAAGGCCAAAATGCCACCCACATGGGTCTTACCTACAAGCAAAATCATCAAGACATCTCATGCCTATTTGGAAACTAAGAACATACCAAAATAACCATCCAAATCACAAGACTAAAACTCATGTAAACACAAGCACAATTCATCTATACTTACCCAAAAAAAAAAAAACTTGACCATTATCAATGTCATCTAACCATACCAAAACATATATCACATATCATAGACATTAATGCATATTACCAACTCATATCTAACCAATTCACATGGCTAAGTTCAAATAGCAAACTCATATCAAATACTAGCCTATACATGCCATATCTAGCTATATAAATATCCAAAGTGTACCAAAATGAGTTTAGTAGTGTGATGACGATCCTTGACGGTCCCAAGCCTTCAAAGAGCTTGACGACCTATAAAAAACAGAGAAAACACACACAGAGAGTAAGCTTACCAAAAGCTTAGTAAGTCATAATACAAACAAACTTAGTATGAAAGAAATATATGCACATAGGTACACCGCACATCTTAATGACTTAGCAATGTAACATCCCCAAACCCGCCCATTCACTACGACCGATCAAGTTATGTTATGGGAAAAACTTATTATAAAAACAAAGTTGCCATTTAACTTTTTGTCTAAACTCCTTTAGAGTAGTTTTACTTGCGTAAATCTTGGGCAAGTTTGTTTGCAAACCGTTAGGTTACTTTGAAATCTCTGGTTTCGTCTTTAAAACTCTTAGTTGTCAATTTCCTTAGGTTGGAAAACGTTTAAAACATCGGGACTCAAGTGGTTTAAGCTTAGTTCATGAAAGTAACATTATTCCCAAATCTCTTTAGACATAAATTACCAAAAGAAAACCAAATAACTTAAGAGGCTCTTATTACAACATAATGATTCCAAGTACTTGGTAATAAAGTGCATAAAGAAAATATTAAAACGCCCTTTGCATGGGCCACCTTGTATCCACTCCAACCCTGGGTCCGATCATCCTTTCACCGCGATTTTGATAACAGATTGGGTGAGTCACAATGACTCAAAGGTGTAACTAAACCATCGAAATCCACCCACATGCTAACTACATAACATCCCAATTATCAAATGCAACATGCAAGTATAATTATTTAGACATTACTACAACTGGCTTGGCCCACCTTCAAATTATTACAACATCGGACTAGGCCCTTTTCACATTAGTCCACCGATCACTGGTTTGGCCCATGTCCACGTGATGTCCCCAAAACATACTCTATTCATTGGGCTTGGCCCATTTTCATATTATTTCATAAACGGAATAATGCAATCATGAAACCCACCCAAACCTAGGGTCCATCCGCTACACACCCCCTTATCCAAATTTTTACCACACACCAGGACTATCGAGTCACCCTCTCCTTTTTCCTCCAAAAAGGCAACCAATGCCATCCACGATGTAGCATATAGCTAACATCAAACCACGATGGAGCACACAAGAATCCATCAAGCCACGATATGGCATAAGCCGATATCAATCAAGGTAACCACGCGAACTAAATCGCAAAGATCCACAACGACACCTCGCCGGGCCCGTGGCTAATCCACGATGTAGCACAAAGTCGACATCAACCACGCACTAAGTACACCCGCACACTTCTTTTCATACACCCACCCATGCACATGTAACATAAAATGATGATAAGGTGGTGCATGTACATATTAAACACAATCATAGGCATATTCACATAATAAAAACCGTGATCACATATTTACAAACTTTGCTACTAACTCCGATCATCTTCATACCCCTTTAAGGGTACCATTTTCACATGTAATCAGACTGTTAGCATACATATAAAATAGACATTTATCACGCAAATCCCTGGAAACAATGGTTAGCTACACACCTTATCACTAGGAGTTCTAGACTCGATCCTCGTGACGCTATCGTCTAGCTTAAATCCACGGCCGCTTAACGCTGCTGTACGCCCACACCCTCGTGGCCAATCTCGCATGTGCCAGTAAACGGATCTTTTCTTAAACTTTGGGAACAGTGGACCTTCCTTTCCTTCTTGATCGGGTTGTGGCCTCCATCAAAAAAGCTTAATCAGTAAAACAGTTAACCCCTAAAACACCACTTAAGCATTTAACCTTAATAAATAACCTTACTCTCCACTTGATCAAACCGATCACAGCAAACTGAGGCTTGGCCAACCACTAAAACCCCGTAGTATCTCACCACGGAACCCGGAAAGATCTAAGTTAACATTCGCCCAAGTGCTATCAAGTTGAGAGAAAGAAATTCGCAAAGGGGGTGATGGATGTAGATTCGCTATTAATTAAATCAAGGGGTAGGAACATTGGTTTCAGCTCAAGAGAGGAGAAAGAAAGGTGTGGGGTGTACTTTCTGGCTTTGAAGTGAAAAGGAAGGGAAATAGGGAGAGTGAAGGGTCTCGCCACTTGGAAAAAATGTGAGAGAAGAAGAACAACAAGCTTTGGAGAAAAGGTTTCGCAACCAAGGAAATGGGGAACAAAATTCGGCAAGGAGAGAAGGCAGATGACAGAATGAATAATGAGCACTTCCCCTATTTATACTAAAAGGCCAAGCTCCAACTCCCCAAAAATAATCCTCAAAATTCTCCTAAAATACCTCCCTTCCACTCCATTCAAAAGTTTGAATGAGTCAAACTTTTACCTAGCCAAATTCAAAAAAATTGACCAAGTCTTCCACCTTTAAGCCTTTCAAACCGGCCCATCCACCCCACCAAGATGACGTAGAAAAACAATGCCCATCTCGCTACTCTTGCTAATCTAACCCCGAGCCTCTTCCCCCCGCAAATGGCGTCACACACACAAGGCCTTAGTGGCGCCTATCCCGCCACTCCACCACCTCCTTTCTTGTGACATAAACTCCCAAATAATTCTCTTAAGACACCCCTCGCCAAGCTCCCTTTAACCCCTAAAACTAAAAATTTTCTAAGGCAACCTACCACCACCTAGGGTTCTCGTGGACTCCTAAAACTTACCCAACCACACACTAGAGTGTGCCAACACCCGAGCTAAGCACCAAATGCCTAACCCCTAAAACCAGTGGTGTTACAGTACTCTACTCCTCCTTAAAATAATTTCGTCCCGAAATTACTTGTCTAAACTAATGCCCAATTCCTCCCGCTCACGCTTATGGTCGCAAGACTGATCTTAAAGAGCTAACATACTTCCCAATCATAGCCTCTAAGTTCGTGACTCAAAATTCAAAGCAACTCGTAAAAAAGAGCTATTCCCACAAGCAAGCAAAGCAATTAAAGCATGCACCAAAGCAAGGCAGGAGCTTACCCGAGCATCACCTCCTTGGTTGATTCTCGACCGAACCATACCCCTCCATGGCTTGAACCATGACCCTCGTTGATCGAGTGACGCTCTAACCGGATGTGCCTTAGATCCGTGACCGAAAAGCATGTTTTACTATTCCCCCACACTCTCCTGCAGGTGAGGTCTTCCACATCGAGCACAGACAATTCCGATTCTCAAGAATCGCACGGTGTATGTACCGCATTCCAACTCTTGGTCTTTTTCTCCGAGCATCTCCAAACGATGCCGACCACCCAACACTTCTCTTATTCTCGCTCCTACTCTTTCCTCGATTTTCCCTTACCGCCCCTCTTAACTTCTTCGGCTATAATGAGCTTTCTCCACTAGCACCGCCAAGTCTCTTTCCCTCTCGTGAGCGATCAAGACTGAAGTTCATCTCGCAATCCGCCTTCAAACCGACGCACTCTCCTCATAGTCACATGCTACACAATTCCCCTTAGCATACCGACTTAGCCGCATAAACTCGCTTCAGATTCCGCTATTGACTTATTTCCTTGCACCGATTTAGAAACGCCTTCCTTATGCGATCTAAGTAGCTTGCTCCAACGTATTTTCCTTCAAACTTTTCTCAAAGTAGTCCCAATCCAATCGATCTCACGGTAAGACACCTTGTTTGACAAAGGAGCCACCATCGATAAGCCTCATCCCGTAGTAGTAGCTAAACAAAGACCTTTCAACTTTTTCCTCTGGGGCACAATCCAAGTCGCCCATAATTCTCTCGACTCCTTCTAGCCAATACTCCACTACGTTTCCTGGAGTCGCTCCTCGACACTCCTCTAAAAACTTCAGCCCTGCTTCGACCTAAGTCTCTGGACACCGACTCTCCGAGCTCCATTTCCCTACTAGCTCTTGCCACACTTGTCAAGCACGCGCAGTAACATAGCTCGCATGACATCACAAGTCCTCTTCACTTACATTCGGATCTTGTTCTCTACATCCACCGGGCGGCACTTTCGCTCGACCCATATAGCCGACTCCTACCGGTTCAAGCCGCCATATTCTACTCTCTACCAAGGCCCCTAGAACTCATCTCTAGCGCCGATTTAATCTGTTTAGGAAAGTTTTATGAATTAGAAATTATTGTTTCAATCGCTTTATTCACGAGCAATTTTATGCAATAAAGGTTCCAGAGAGTAGTTCTTTTCGAGCAATCAAGTTTCCTTTTCCCTACCAGAGTGGTACTCTGCCATTTTTCCTAAAGAGATATTTCCTGTGTAATAACTCAGTGGTCAATTTTGAAAATAGTTTTTCCAACTTAGAGATTTTTTCAAAAATTTGCAAATCTCAAGAGTCATCTTAAAAATTTTGTTTCTCAAACAAAGTGTGTTGCAAAAAATTTCAGAAAGTAGGGTCATTTTCGTGAATTTTGGAAATCATGGGCATTTTCAGTAAATTCTCAAAATCGAGATATCACAACATTTTACAAAATAGAATTTTTCTCGATATTTAGTAAAGTAGGAATATTTCAAGTAGAAGTTGAGAGAAATTTGAAAATTTAGAAACCAAGGCATTTCGCATTTTGTCAACTGTGTGGTATTTTCAGAATTTCTACAAGTCGAGTATCCTAATCTTTTGAAAACTCGATTTTAGTATTTTTTTGCAAGGTAAAGAGCATTTTATCAAAATTTGAGGGTAGTACAAAGAATTTTGTAAATACAGTGGGCATTTTGGTACTTTTGCCACTAAGGGCATTTTGGGTATTTTGTAAATCGAAAGAAAAAACGCCCTTCACAATCAGTTGAAGTTTCACAAACTGTAGGGGTAAATTTGAAAATTTAAAAACAGTGGAATTTAGAAAAAGCAGCCTAATTCTACTTTCGGGTTTTAATAATTAGTTCAATTTGGAACAAATCCTTCTTGGTTAAGGTGGAACTGAGCTACGCACTGTGAGCTCTCCAATGATAGAGGAGGTGAGTCACGTAGGACCGCTAAGTACCTGTGCTCTTCCGGATCCAGCAATATGCAACTGAACGAAGTATACCTT